>OY726523.1:1050200-3450200 GCA_963383655.1 Bathymodiolus septemdierum
TTTATATCATATACAAAAACCTAGATTTATATTGTTTGCGAAAACCTAAATTTATATCGAATACAAAAACCTAGAATTATACCGTATACCAAAACCTATATTTATACCGTATACCAAAACCTATATTTATCCCGTATACCAAAACCTACATTTATATCGTATACCAAAACCTAGCTTTATATAGTAGAGCAAAATCTAGATTGATCTCGTAAACCACGACCTAGATTTATACCGTATACGAACACCTAGATTTATACATATAGAAATCTAGGTTTTGGTATACGATATAAATCTAGGTATTGGTATAATACCTAGATTTATATCGTATACCAAAACCTAGATTTATATAGTGTAGCAAAGCATAGATTCATATCGCACACCAAAACCTAGATTTATACCACATACCAAAACCTTGATTTATACAGCATACGAAAACCTAGATTTACACAGTATACCAATACCCAGATTTATTTCGTATTCCAAAACTAAGATTTATATCACATTCCAAAATTTAGATTTATATTGTATACCAAAGACTAGATTTATATCGCTTACCAAAACCTAGATTTATACCGTATACCAAAACCTAGATTTATACCGTATACCAAAACCTTGATTTATATCGCATACCAAAGCCTAGATTTATCTCGTATTCCAAAACCTAGATTTATACCGCATGCCAAAACCTAGATTTATACCGTATACCAATAACTAGTTTTATATCGCATACCAAAACGTAGATTTATTTCGTATATCAAAACATAGATTTATACAATATACCAATACCTCAATTTATATCGAATACCAAAACCTAGATTAATATCGCATGCCAAAATGGAGATTTATATCGTATACCAAAACTTAGATTTATATCTTATACCAAAACCCTGATTTATATCGTATTCCAAAGCCTAGATTTATACCGTATACCAGAACCTAGATTTATCTTGCATACCAAAACCTAGATTTATACTGCATACCAAAACCTAGATTTATATCGCATACCAATACCTAGATTTATACCATTTAGATTTATATCGCACACCAAAACCTAGATTTATATCATATATCAAAACTTATATTTAGATCGCATACCAAAACCTAGATTTATATCGTGTACCAAAACCAAGATTTATATCGTATGCAAAAACCTAGATTTATATCGCATACCAAAACCAAGATTTATATCGTATGCAAAAACCTAGATTTATATCGCATGCCAAAACCTAGATTTATATCGCATGCCAAAACCTAGATTTATGTGGCATAGCAAAACCTAGATTTATCTCGAAAACCACAACCTAGATTTATACCGTATACCAAAACCTAGATTTATACCGCATACGAAAACCTAGATTTACACAGTATACCAATACCTAGATTTATATCGGATACCAAAACGTAGATTTACACAGTATAGCAATACCTAGATTTATATCGCATGCGAAAACCTAGATTTATACAGTATACCAAAACCTATATTTATACCGTATACCAAAACCTATATTTATCACGTATACCAAAACCTAGATTTATATCGTATACCAAAACCTAGATTTATATTGAATACCAAAACCTAGATTTATATCATATACAAAAACCTAGATTTATATTGTTTGCGAAAACCTAAATTTATATCGAATACAAAAACCTAGAATTATACCGTATACCAAAACCTATATTTATACCACATACCAAAACCTATATTTATCCCGTATACCAAAACCTACATTTATATCGTATACCAAAACCTAACTTTATATACTAGAGCAAAATCTAGAATGATCTCGTAAACCACGACCTAGATTTATACCGTATACGAACACCTAGATTTATACATATAGAAATCTAGGTTTTGGTATACGATATAAATCTAGGTATTGGTATAATACCTAGATTTATATCGTATACCAAAACCTAGATTTATATCGTATATCAAAACCTAGATTTATATAGTGTAGCAAAGCCTAGATTCATATCGCACACCAAAACCTAGATTTATACCACATACCAAAACCTTGATTTATACAGCATACGAAAACCTAGATTTACACAGTATATCAATACCCAGATTTATTTCGTATTCCAAAACTAAGATTTATATCACATTCCAAAATTTAGATTTATATTGCATACCAAAGACTAGATTTATATCGCTTACCAAAACCTAGATTTATACCGTATACCAAAACCTTGATTTATATCGTATACCAAAACCTAGATTTATATAGTTTACCAAAACTTTGATTTATATCGCATACCAAAACCTAGATTTATCTCGTATTCCAAAACCTAGATTTATACCGCATGCCAAAACCTAGATTTATACCGTATACCAATAACTAGTTTTATATCGCATACCAAAACGTAGATTTATTTCGTATGTCAAAACATAGATTTATATCTTATACCAAAACCGAGATTTCTATCATATACCAAAGCCAATATTTAAATGACATACCAAAACCTTGATTTAATTCGTATACAAAAGCGTAGATTTATACCGTATAGCAAAACCTATATTTATACTGTATACCAAAACCTAGATTTATATCGTATACCAAAACATAGATTTACACGTTATATCAAAAGCTATATTTATACCGTATACCACAACCTAGATTTATCTCGCATACCAAAACCCAGATTTATATTGCATACCAAAACATAGATTTATCTCGTAAACCACAACCTAGATTTATACCGTATACCAAAACGTAGGTTTATACAATATACCAATACCTCAATTTATATCGAATACCAAAACCTAGATTAATATCGCATGCCAAAATGGAGATTTATATCGTATACCAAAACTTAGATTTATATCTTATACCAAAACCCAGATTTATATCGTATTCCGAAACCTAGATTTATACAGTATACCAGAACCTAGATTTATCTTGCATACCAAAACCTAGATTTATACTGCATACCAAAACCTAGATTTATATCGCATACCAATACCTAGATTTATACCATTTAGATTTATATCGCACACCAAAACCTAGATTTATATCATATATCAAAACTTATATTTAGATCGCATACCAAAACCTAGATTTATATCGTGTACCAAAACCAAGATTTATATCGTATGCAAAAACCTAGATTTATATCGCATACCAAAACCAAGATTTATATCGTATGCAAAAACCTAGATTTATATCGCATGCCAAAACCTAGATTTATATCGCATGCCAAAACCTAGATTTATGTGGCATAGCAAAACCTAGATTTATCTCGAAAACCACAACCTAGATTTATACAGTATACCAAAACCTAGATTTAGACCGCATACGAAAACCTAGATTTACACAGTATACCAATACCTAGATTTATATCGGATACCAAAACCTAGATTTACACAGTATAGCAATACCTAGATTTATATCGCATGCGAAAACCTAGATTTATACAGTATACCAAAACCTATATTTATACCGTATAGCAAAACCTATATTTATACCGTATACCAAAACCTAGATTTATATCGTATACCAGTACCTAGATTTATACCGTATACCAAAACCTAGATTTATATCGTATACCAAATCCTAGATTTATATAGTTTACCAAAACTTTGATTTATATCGCATACAAAGCCTAGATTTATCTCGTATTCCAAAACCTATATTTATATCGCATAGCAAAATGTAGATTTATATCGTATTTCAAAACATAGATTTATATCTTATACCAAAACCGAGATTAATATCGAATACCAAAGCCAATATTTATATGGCATACCAAAACCTAGATTTATTTCGTATACCAAAACCTAGATTTATATCGTATACCAAATCCTAGATTTATATAGTTTACCAAAACTTTGATTTATATCGCATACCAAAGCCTAGATTTATCTCGTATTCCAAAACCTTGATTTATATCGCATACCAAAACCTAGATTTATATCGTATACCAATAACTAGATTTATATCGCATACCAAAATGTAGATTTATATCGTATTTCAAAACATAGATTTATATCTTATACCAAAACGAGATTTATATCGAATACCTAAGCCAATATTTATATGGCATGCCAAAACCTAGATTTATTTCGTATACAAAAGCGTAGATTTATACCGTATACCAAAACCTAGATTTATACTGTATACGAAAACCTAGATTTATATCGTATAACCAAAACCTAGATTTATATTGCATACTAAAACCTAGATTTATACGGTTTAGCAATAAATAGATTTATATCGCATAACAAAACCTTGATTTATATCGTATATCAAAGCTTATATTTAGATCGCATAGGAAAACCTAAATTTATATCGTTTAACAAAACCTAGATTTATATTGCATACCAAAACCTAGATTTATATCGTATATCAAAACCTAGATTTAAACATCATACCAAAACCTAGATTTATATCGTATACCAATACCTAGATTTATATCGTTTACCAAAACCTAGATTTATATCGTATGCCCAAACCTAGATTTATATAGTATACCAAAACTTTGATTTATATCGCATACCAAAAACCTAGATTTATGTGGCATCGCAAAGCCTTGATTTATCTCGTAAACCACAACATAGATTTATACCGTATACCAAAACCTAGATTTATACCGCATACGAAAACCTAGATTTACACAGTATATCAATACCTAGATTTATATCGCATACGAAAACCCAGATTTATACAGTATACCAAAACCGAGATTTATATCGTATACCAAAACCTAGATTTATATTGTTTGCCAAAACCTATATTTATATCGAATACAAAAACCTAGAATTATACCGTATACCAAAACCTATATTTATACCGTATACCAAAACCTATATTTATCCCGTATACCAAAACCTACATTTATATCGTATACCAAAACCTAGCTTTATATAGTAGAGCAAAGTCTAGATTTATCTCGTAAACCACGACCTAGATTTATACCGTATACGAACACCTAGATTTATACACATAGAAATCTAGGTTTTGGTATACGATATGAATCTAGGTATTGGTATAATACCTAGCTTTATATCGTATACCAAAACCTAGATTTATATCGCATACCAAAACCTAGATTTATATAGTGTAGCAAAGCCTAGATTCATATCGCACACCAAAACCTAGATTTATACCACATACCAAAACCTTGATTTATACAGCATACGAAAACTTAGATTTACACAGTATACCAATACCCAGATTTATTTCGTATTCCAAAACTAAGATTTATATCACATACCAAAATTTAGATTTATATTGTATACCAAAGACTAGATTTATATCGCTTACCAAAACCTAGATTTATACCGTATACCAAAACCTTGATTTATATCGTATACCAAAACCTAGATTTATATAGTTTACCAAAACTTTGATTTATATCGCATACCAAAGCCTAGATTTATCTCTTATTCCAAAACCTAAATTTATACCGCATGCCAAAACCTAGATTTATACCGTATACCAATAACTAGATTTATATCGCATACCAAAACGTAGATTTATTTCGTATGTGAAAATATAGATTTATATCTTATACCAAAACCGAGATTTATATCGTATACCAAAGCCAATATTTAAATGGCATACCAAAACCTAGATTTAATTCGTATACAAAAGCGTAGATTTATACCGTATAGCAAAACCTATATTTATACTGTATACCAAAACCTAGATTTATATCGTATACCAAAACCTAGATTTACACGTTATATCAAAAGCTATATTTATACCGTATACCAAAACCTATATTTATACTGTATACCAAAACCTAGATTTATATCATATACCAAAACCTAGATTTACACCGTATATGAAAAGCTATATTTATACCGTATACCACAACCTAGATTTATCTCGCATACCAAAACCTAGATTTATATTGCATACCAAAACATAGATTTATATCGTATATCAAAATCTAGATTTAAACACCACACCAAAACCTAGATTTATATCGTATACCAATACCTAGATTTATATCGTTTACCAAAACCTAGATTTATATCGTATGCCCAAACCTAGATTTATGTAGTATTCCAAAACTTTGATTTATATCGCATACCAAAACCTAGATTTTTGTACCATAGCAAAACGTAGATTTATCTCGTAAACCACAACCCAGATTTATACCGTATACCAAAACCTAGATTTATATCGTATACCAAATCCTAGATTTATATAGTTTACCAAAACTTTGATTTATATCGCATACCAAAGCCTAGATTTATCTCGTATTCCAAAACCTTGATTTATATCGCATACCAAAACCTAGATTTATATCGTATACCAATAACTAGATTTATATCGCATACCAAAATGTAGATTTATATCGTATTTCAAAACATAGATTTATATCTTATACCAAAACGAGATTTATATCGAATACCTAAGCCAATATGTATATGGC
This sequence comes from Bathymodiolus septemdierum, assembly GCA_963383655.1. NCBI lineage: Eukaryota > Metazoa > Mollusca > Bivalvia > Mytilida > Modiolidae > Bathymodiolus > Bathymodiolus septemdierum. The sequence continues at coordinate 1,056,588 of OY726523.1, forward strand.
ATACCAAAACCTAGATTTATTTCGTATACAAAAGCGTAGATTTATACCGTATACCAAAACCTAGATTTATACTGTATACGAAAACCTAGATTTATATCGTATAACCAAAACCTAGATTTATATTGCATACCAAAACCTAGATTTATACGGTTTAGCAATAAATAGATTTATATCCCATAACAAAACCTTGATTTATATCGTATATCAAAGCTTATATTTAGATCGCATAGGAAAACCTAAATTTATATCGTTTAACAAAACCTAGATTTATATTGCATACCAAAACCTAGATTTATATCGTATATCAAAACCTAGATTTAAACATCATACCAAAACCTAGATTTATATCGTATACCAATACCTAGATTTATATCGTTTACCAAAACCTAGATTTATATCGTATGCCCAAACCTAGATTTATATAGTATACCAAAACTTTGATTTATATCGCATACCAAAATCTAGATTTATGTGGCATCGCAAAGCCTTGATTTATCTCGTAAACCACAACATAGATTTATACCGTATACCAAAACCTAGATTTATACCGCATACGAAAACCTAGATTTATACAGTATACCAAAACCTATATTTATACCGTATACCAAAACCTATATTTATCACGTATACCAAAACCTAGATTTATATCGCATACCAAAACCTAGATTTATATTGCATACCAAAACCTAGATTTATATCATATACAAAAACCTAGATTTATATTGTTTGCCAAAACCTAAATTTATATCGAATACAAAAACCTAGAATTATACCGTATACCAAAACCTATATTTATACCGTATACCAAAACCTATATTTATCCCGTATACCAAAACCTAGATTTATATCGTATACCAATACCTAGATTTATATCGTTTACCAAAACCTAGATTTATATCGTATGCCCAAACCTAGATTTATATAGTATACCAAAACTTTGATTTATATCGCATACCAAAAACCTAGATTTATGTGGCATCGCAAAGCCTTGATTTATCTCGTAAACCACAACATAGATTTATACCGTATACCAAAACCTAGATTTATACCGCATACGAAAACCTAGATTTACACAGTATATCAATACCTAGATTTATATCGCATACGAAAACCCAGATTTATACAGTATACCAAAACCGAGATTTATATCGTATACCAAAACCTAGATTTATATTGTTTGCCAAAACCTATATTTATATCGAATACAAAAACCTAGAATTATACCGTATACCAAAACCTATATTTATACCGTATACCAAAACCTATATTTATCCCGTATACCAAAACCTACATTTATATCGTATACCAAAACCTAGCTTTATATAGTAGAGCAAAGTCTAGATTTATCTCGTAAACCACGACCTAGATTTATACCGTATACGAACACCTAGATTTATACACATAGAAATCTAGGTTTTGGTATACGATATGAATCTAGGTATTGGTATAATACCTAGCTTTATATCGTATACCAAAACCTAGATTTATATCGCATACCAAAACCTAGATTTATATAGTGTAGCAAAGCCTAGATTCATATCGCACACCAAAACCTAGATTTATACCACATACCAAAACCTTGATTTATACAGCATACGAAAACTTAGATTTACACAGTATACCAATACCCAGATTTATTTCGTATTCCAAAACTAAGATTTATATCACATACCAAAATTTAGATTTATATTGTATACCAAAGACTAGATTTATATCGCTTACCAAAACCTAGATTTATACCGTATACCAAAACCTTGATTTATATCGTATACCAAAACCTAGATTTATATAGTTTACCAAAACTTTGATTTATATCGCATACCAAAGCCTAGATTTATCTCTTATTCCAAAACCTAAATTTATACCGCATGCCAAAACCTAGATTTATACCGTATACCAATAACTAGATTTATATCGCATACCAAAACGTAGATTTATTTCGTATGTGAAAATATAGATTTATATCTTATACCAAAACCGAGATTTATATCGTATACCAAAGCCAATATTTAAATGGCATACCAAAACCTAGATTTAATTCGTATACAAAAGCGTAGATTTATACCGTATAGCAAAACCTATATTTATACTGTATACCAAAACCTAGATTTATATCGTATACCAAAACCTAGATTTACACGTTATATCAAAAGCTATATTTATACCGTATACCAAAACCTATATTTATACTGTATACCAAAACCTAGATTTATATCATATACCAAAACCTAGATTTACACCGTATATGAAAAGCTATATTTATACCGTATACCACAACCTAGATTTATCTCGCATACCAAAACCTAGATTTATATTGCATACCAAAACATAGATTTATATCGTATATTAAAATCTAGATTTAAACACCACACCAAAACCTAGATTTATATCGTATACCAATACCTAGATTTATATCGTTTACCAAAACCTAGATTTATATCGTATGCCCAAACCTAGATTTATGTAGTATTCCAAAACTTTGATTTATATCGCATACCAAAACCTAGATTTTTGTACCATAGCAAAACGTAGATTTATCTCGTAAACCACAACCCAGATTTATACCGTATACCAAAACCTAGATTTATATCGTATACCAAATCCTAGATTTATATAGTTTACCAAAACTTTGATTTATATCGCATACCAAAGCCTAGATTTATCTCGTATTCCAAAACCTTGATTTATATCGCATACCAAAACCTAGATTTATATCGTATACCAATAACTAGATTTATATCGCATACCAAAATGTAGATTTATATCGTATTTCAAAACATAGATTTATATCTTATACCAAAACGAGATTTATATCGAATACCTAAGCCAATATGTATATGGCATACCAAAACCTAGATTTATTTCGTATACAAAAGCGTAGATTTATACCGTATACCAAAACCTAGATTTATACTGTATACGAAAACCTAGATTTATATCGTATAACCAAAACCTAGATTTATATTGCATACCAAAACCTAGATTTATACGGTTTAGCAATAAATAGATTTATATCCCATAACAAAACCTTGATTTATATCGTATATCAAAGCTTATATTTAGATCGCATAGGAAAACCTAAATTTATATCGTTTAACAAAACCTAGATTTATATTGCATACCAAAACCTAGATTTATATCGTATATCAAAACCTAGATTTAAACATCATACCAAAACCTAGATTTATATCGTATACCAATACCTAGATTTATATCGTTTACCAAAACCTAGATTTATATCGTATGCCCAAACCTAGATTTATATAGTATACCAAAACTTTGATTTATATCGCATACCAAAATCTAGATTTATGTGGCATCGCAAAGCCTTGATTTATCTCGTAAACCACAACATAGATTTATACCGTATACCAAAACCTAGATTTATACCGCATACGAAAACCTAGATTTATACAGTATACCAAAACCTATATTTATACCGTATACCAAAACCTATATTTATCACGTATACCAAAACCTAGATTTATATCGCATACCAAAACCTAGATTTATATTGCATACCAAAACCTAGATTTATATCATATACAAAAACCTAGATTTATATTGTTTGCCAAAACCTAAATTTATATCGAATACAAAAACCTAGAATTATACCGTATACCAAAACCTATATTTATACCGTATACCAAAACCTATATTTATCCCGTATACCAAAACCTACATTTATATCGTATACCAAAACCTAGCTTTAAATAGTAGAGCAAAATCTAGATTTATCTCGTAAACCACGACCTAGATTTATACCGTATACGAACACCTAGATTTATACATATATAAATCTAGGTTTTGGTATACGATATAAATCTAGGTATTGGTATAATACCTAGATTTATATCGTTTACCAAAACCTAGATGTATATCGTATATCAAAACCTAGATTTATATAGTGTAGCAAAGCCTAGATTCATATCGCACACCAAAACCTAGATTTATACCACATACCAAAACCTTGATTTATACAGCATACGAAAACCTAGATTTACACAGTATATCAATACCCAGATTTATTTCGTATTTCAAAACTAAGATTTATATCACATTCCAAAATTTAGATTTATATTGTATAACAAAGACTAGATTGATATCGCTTACCAAAACCTAGATTTATACCGTATACCAAAACCTTGATTTATATCGTATACCAAAACCTAGATTTATATAGTTTACCAAAACTTTGATTTATATCGCATACCAAAGCCTAGATTTATCTCGTATTCCAAAACCTAGATTTATACCGCATGCCAAAACCTAGATTTATACCGTATACCAATAACTAGATTTATATCGCATACCAAAACGTAGATTTATTTCGTATGTGAAAATATAGATTTATATCTTATACCAAAACCGAGATTTATATCGTATACCAAAGCCAATATTTAAATGGCATACCAAAACCTAGATTTAATTCGTATACAAAAGCGTAGATTTATACCGTATAGCAAAACCTATATTTATACTGTATACCAAAACCTAGATTTATATCGTATACCAAAACCTAGATTTACACGTTATATCAAAAGCTATATTTATACCGTATACCAAAACCTATATTTATACTGTATACCAAAACCTAGATTTATATCATATACCAAAACCTAGATTTACACCGTATATGAAAAGCTATATTTATACCGTATACCACAACCTAGATTTATCTCGCATACCAAAACCTAGATTTATATTGCATACCAAAACCTAGATTTATATCGTATATCAAAATCTAGATTTAAACACCACACCAAAACCTAGATTTATATCGTATACCAATACCTAGATTTATATCGTTTACCAAAACCTAGATTTATATCGTATGCCCAAACCTAGATTTATATAGTATTCCAAAACTTTGATTTATATCGCATACCAAAACCTAGATTTTTGTACCATAGCAAAACGTAGATTTATCTCGTAAACCACAACCCCGATTTATACCGTATACCAAAACCTAGATTTATATCGTATACCAAATCCTAGATTTATATAGTTTACCAAAACTTTGATTTATATCGCATACCAAAGCCTAGATTTATCTCGTATTCCAAAACCTTGATTTATATCGCATACCAAAACCTAGATTTATATCGTATACCAATAACTAGATTTATATCGCATACCAAAATGTAGATTTATATCGTATTTCAAAACATAGATTTATATCTTATACCAAAACGAGATTTATATCGAATACCTAAGCCAATATTTATATGGCATACCAAAACCTAGATTTATTTCGTATACAAAAGCGTAGATTTATACCGTATACCAAAACCTAGATTTATACTGTATACGAAAACCTAGATTTATATCGTATAACCAAAACCTAGATTTATATTGCATACCAAAACCTAGATTTATACGGTTTAGCAATAAATAGATTTATATCCCATAACAAAACCTTGATTTATATCGTATATCAAAGCTTATATTTAGATCGCATAGGAAAACCTAAATTTATATCGTTTAACAAAACCTAGATTTATATTGCATACCAAAACCTAGATTTATATCGTATATCAAAACCTAGATTTAAACATCATACCAAAACCTAGATTTATATCGTATACCAATACCTAGATTTATATCGTTTACCAAAACCTAGATTTATATCGTATGCCCAAACCTAGATTTATATAGTATACCAAAACTTTGATTTATATCGCATACCAAAATCTAGATTTATGTGGCATCGCAAAGCCTTGATTTATCTCGTAAACCACAACATAGATTTATACCGTATACCAAAACCTAGATTTATACCGCATACGAAAACCTATATTTATACAGTATACCAAAACCTATATTTATACCGTATACCAAAACCTATATTTATCACGTATACCAAAACCTAGATTTATATCGCATACCAAAACCTAGATTTATATTGCATACCAAAACCTAGATTTATATCATATACAAAAACCTAGATTTATATTGTTTGCCAAAACCTAAATTTATACCGTATACCAAAACCTATATTTATCCCGTATACCAAAACCTACATTTATCTCGTATACCAAAACCTAGCTTTATATAGTAGAGCAAAATCTAGATTTATCTCGTAAACCACGACCTAGATTTATACCGTATACGAACACCTAGATTTATACATATATAAATCTAGGTTTTGGTATACGATATAAATCTAGGTATTGGTATAATACCTAGATTTATATCGTTTACCAAAACCTAGATGTATATCGTATATCAAAACCTAGATTTATATAGTGTAGCAAAGCCTAGATTCATATCGCACACCAAAACCTAGATTTATACCACATACCAAAACCTTGATTTATACAGCATACGAAAACCTAGATTTACACAGTATATCAATACCCAGATTTATTTCGTATTTCAAAACTAAGATTTATATCACATTCCAAAATTTAGATTTATATTGTATAACAAAGACTAGATTGATATCGCTTACCAAAACCTAGATTTATACCGTATACCAAAACCTTGATTTATATCGTATACCAAAACCTAGATTTATATAGTTTACCAAAACTTTGATTTATATCGCATACCAAAGCCTAGATTTATCTCGTATTCCAAAACCTAGATTTATACTGCATGCCAAAACCTAGATTTATACCGTATACCAATAACTAGATTGATATCGCATACCAAAACGTAGATTTATTTCGTATGTCAAAACATAGATTTATATCTTATAACAAAGCCAATATTTAAATGGCATACCAAAACCTAGATTTAATTCGCATACAAAAGCGTAAATTTATACCGGATAGCAAAACCTATATTTATACTGTATACCAAAACCTAGATTTATATCGTATACCAAAACCTAGATTTACACGTTATATCAAAAGCTATATTTATACCGTATACCACAACCTAGATTTATCTCGCATACCAAAACCCAGATTTATATTGCATACCAAAGCATAGATTTATCTCGTAAACCACAACCTAGATTTATAACGTATACCAAAACGTAGGTTTATACAATATACCAATACCTCAATTTATATCGAATACCAAAACCTAGATTAATATCGCATGCCAAAATGTAGATTTATATCGTATACCAAAACTTAGATTTATATCTTATACCAAAACCCAGATTTATATCGTATTCCGAAACCTAGATTTATACCGTATACCAGAACCTAGATTTATCTTGCATACCAAAACCTAAATTTATACTGCATACCAAAACCTAGATTTATATCGGATACCAATACCTAGATTTATACCATTTAGATTTATATCGCACACCAAAACCTAGATTTATATCATATATCAAAACTTATATTTAGATCGCATACCAAAACCTAGATTTATATCGTATACCAAAACCAAGATTTATATCGTATGCAAAAACCTAGATTTAAATCGCATACCAAAACCAAGTTTTTATGTCGTATGCAAAAACCTAGATTTATATCGCATGCCAAAACCTAGATTTATATCGCATGCCAAAACCTAGATTTATGTGGCATAGCAAAACCTAGATTTATCTCCACAACCACAACCTAGATTTATACCGTATACCAAAACCTAGATGTATACCGCATACGAAAACCTAGATTTACACAGTATACCAATACCTAGATTTATATCGCATACCAAAACCTAGATTTATACGGCATATGAAAACCTATATTTATACCGTATACCAAAAATTACATTTATATCGAATACCAAAATCTAGATTGATATCGTATGCCAAAACCTAGATTTATATAGTAAACCAAAACTTTGATTTATATCGTATACAAAAACCTAGATTTATACCACATACCAAAACCTCGATTAATACCGCATACCAAAACCTAGATTTATACCGTATACCAATAACTACATTTATATCGAATACCAAAACCTATATTTATATCGTATACCAAAACCTAGATTTATATCGTATACCAAAACCTAGATTTATACCACATACCAAAACCTCGATTTATACGGCATACGAAAACCTAGATTTACACAGTATACCAATACCCAGATTTATATCGTATTCCAAAACTTACATTTATATTACATACCAAAACCTAGATTTATATTGTATACCAAAGCCTAGATTTATATCGCATACCAAAACCTAGATTTATACCGTTTACCAAAACCGAGATTTATATCGTATACCAAAACCTAGATTTATATAGTATACCAAACTTTTATTTATATCGTATACCAAAGCCTAGATTTATATAATATATCAATACCTGGATTAATAGCGAATATCAAAGCCTAGATTTATACCGTATACCAATAACTACATTTATATCGAATATCAAAACTTATATTTATATCACATACCAAAACCTAGATTTATATTGTATATCAAAGCCTAGATTTATATCGCATACCAAAACCTAGATTTATACCGTATACCAAAACCTAGATTTATATCGTATACCAAAACCTAGATTTATATAGTTTACCAAAACTTTGATTTGTATCGCATACCAAACCCTAGATTTATCTCGTATACCAAAACCTAGATTTATATAGTATACCAAACTTTGATTTATATCGTATACCAAAGCCTAGATATATATAATATACCAATACCTGGATTTATTACGTATATCAAAACCTAGATTTATATCGCACACCAAAACCTAGATTTATGTAGCATAGCAAAACCTAGATTTATCTCGTAAACCACAACATAGATTTATACCGTATATCAAAACCTAGATTTATACCGTATACCAATAACTAGATTTATATCGCATACCAAAACCTCGATTTATACCGCATACCAAAACCTAGATTTATACCGTATACCAATAACTAGATTTATATCGCATACCAAAACGTAAATGTATATCGTATTTCAAAACATAGATTTATATCTTATAGCAAAACCGAGATTTATATCGTATACCAAAGCTAATATTTATATGGCATACCAAAACCTAGATTTATTTCGTATGCAAAAGCGTAGATTTATACCTTATACCAAAACCTATATTTATACTGTATACCAAAAGCTAGATTTATATCGTATACCAAAACCTAAATTTACACCGTATATCAAAGCTATATTTATACCGTATACCAAAACCTAGATTGATATCGAATACGAAAACTAGATTTGTACCGCATACCACAACCTAAATTAATCTCGCATACCAAAACCTAGATTTATATTGCATACCAAAACCTAGATTTATACGGTTTAGCAATAACTAGATTTATATCGCATTGCAAAATCTTGATTTATATCGTATATCAAAGCTTATATTTAGATCGCATAGCAAAACCTAAATTTATATAGTATGCCAAAACCTAGATTTATATCGTATACCACAACCTAGATTTATCTCGCATACCAAAACCTAGATTTATATTGCATACCAAAACTTTGATTTATATCGAATACCGAAACCTAGATTTATACCGTATACCGAAACCTAGATTTATACCGTATACCACAACCTAGATTTATCTTGCATACCAAAACCTAGATTTATACTGCATACCAAAACCTAGATTTATACCACAAACCAAAACCTTGATTTATACCTCATACCAAAACCTAAATTGATACCGTATACCAAAAACTAGATTTATATCGAATACCAAAACCTACATTTATACCGTATACCAAAACCTATATTTATCCCGTATACCAAAACCTACATTTACATCGTATACCAAAACCTAGCTTTATGTAGTAGAGCAAAATCTAGATTTATCTCGTAAACCACAACCTAGATTTATACCGTATGCGAACACCTAGATTTATATCGTATACCAAAACCTATATTTATATCGTATATTAAAACCTAGACTTAAACACCATACCAAAACCTAGATTTATATCTTATACCAAAACCTAGATTTATATCGTATACCAAAACCTAGATTTATACAGTATATCAAAGCCTTGATTTATATCGCACACCAAAACCTAGATTTTTGTAGCATAACAAAACCTAGATTTATCTCGTAAACCACAACCCAGATTTATACCATATACGAAAATCTAGAGTATACCAATATCTAGATTTATATCGTATATCAAAACCTAGATTTATACCGTATACCAATAACTAGATTTATATCGCATACCAAAACCTCGATTTATACCGCATACCAAAACCTAGATTTATACCGTATACCAATAACTAGATTTATATCGCATACCAAAACGTAAATGTATATCGTATTTCAAAACATAGATTTATATCTTATAGCAAAACCCAGATTCATATCGTATACCAAAGCTAATATTTATATGGCATACCAAAACCTAGATTTATTTCGTATACAAAAGCGTAGATTTATACCTTATACCAAAACCTATATTTATACTGTATACCAAAAGCTAGATTTATATCGTATACCAAAACCTAGATTTACACCGTATATCAAAGCTATATTTATACCGCATACCAAAACCTAAATTTATACCGTATACAAAAAACTAGATTTATATCGAATACCAAAACCTACATTTATATCGTATACCAAAACCTAGATTTATATCGTATACCAAAACCTAGATTTACACCACATAGCAAAACCTCGATTTATACGGCATACGAAAACCTAGATTTACACTGTATACCCGTACCCAGATTTATATCGTATTCCAAAACTTAGATTTATATCACATACCAAAATCTAGATTTATATTGTATATCAAAGCCTAGATTTATATCGCATACCAAAACCTAGATTTATATCGTATACCAAAACCTAGATTTATATAGTTTACCAAAACTTTGATTTGTATCGCATACCAAACCCTAGATTTATCTCGTATACCAAAAGCTAGATTTATATAGTATACCAAACTTTGATTTATATCGTATACCAAAGCCTAGATATATATAATATACTAATACCTGGATTTATAACGTATATCAAAGCGTAGATTTATATCGCACACCAAAACCTAGATTTATGTAGCATAGCAAAACCTAGATATATCTCGTAAACCACAACATAGATTTATACCGTATAACAAAACCTAGATTTATACCGCATACCAATAACTAGATTTATATCGCATACCAAAACCTCGATTTATACCGCATACCAAAACCTAGATTTATACCGCATACCAATAACTAGATTTATATCGCATACCAAAACGTAAATGTATATCGTATTTCAAAACATAGATTTATATCTTATAGCAAAACCGAGATTTATATCGTATACCAAAGCTAATATTTATAAGGCATACCAAAACCTAGATTTATTTCGTATACAAAAGCGTAGATTTATAGCTTATACCAAAGCCTATATTTATACTGTATACCAAAACCTAGATTTATATCGTATACCAAAACCTAGATTTACACCGTATATCAAAAGCTATATTTATGCCGTATACCAAAACCTAGATTGATATCGAATACCGAAAACTATATTTGTACCATATACCACAACCTAAATTTATCTCGCATACCAAAACCTAGATTTATATTGCATACCAAAACCTAGATTTATACGGTTTAGCAATAACTAGATTTATATCGCATAGCAAAACCTTGATTTATATCGTATATCAAAGCTTATATTTAGATCGCATAGCAAAACCTAAATTTATATAGTATGCCAAAACCTAGATTTATATCGTATACCACAACCTAGATTTATCTCGCATACCAAAACCTAGATTTATATTGCATACCAAAACCTAGATTTATATCGCATACCAATACCTAGATTTATACCATTTAGATTTATATCGCATACGAAAACCTAGATTTATATCGTATACCAAAACCAAGATTGATATCGTTTACAAAATCCTAGATTTATATCGCATACCAAAACCTAGATTTATATCGCATACCAAAACATAGATTAATGTGGCATAGAAAAACCTAGATTTATCTCGTAAACCACAACCTAGATTTATACCGTATACTAAAACCTATATTTATCCCGTATACCAAAACCTAGATTTATATCGCATACCAAAACCTAGATTTATATTGCATACCAAAACCTTGATTTATATCGAATACCGAAACCTAGATTTATACCGTATACCGAAACCTAGATTTATACCGTATACCACAACCTAGATTTATCTTGCATACCAAAACCTAGATTTATACTGCATACCAAAACCTAGATTTATACCACAAACCAAAACCTTGATTTATACCGCATACCAAAACCTAAATTGATATCGTATACCAAAAACTAGATTTATATCGAATACCAAAACCTACATTTATACCGTATACCAAAACCTATATTTATCCCGTATACCAAAACCTACATTTACATCGTATACCAAACCCTAGCTTTATGTAGTAGAGCAAAATCTAGATTTATCTCGTAAACCACAACCTAGATTTATACCGTATGCGAACACCTAGATTGATATCGTATACCAAAACCTATATTTATATCGTATATTAAAACCTAGACTTAAACACCATACCAAAACCTAGATTTATATCTTATACCAAAACCTAGATTTATATCGCATACCAAAACCTAGATTTATACAGTATATCAAAGCCTTGATTTATATCGCAAACCAAAACCTAGATTTTTGTAGCATAACAAAACCTAGATTTATCTCGTAAACCACAACCCAGATTTATACCATATACGAAAATCTAGAGTATACCAATATCTAGATTTATATCGTTTACCAAAACCTAGATTTATATCGTATCCCAAAACCTAGATTTATATAGTATACCAGAACTTTGATTTATATCGTATACCAAAGCCTAGATTTATACCACATACCAAAACCTTGATTTATACCGCATACCAAAACCTAAATTTATACCGTATACAAAAAACTAGATTTATATCGAATACCAAAACCTACATTTATATCGTATACCAAAACCTAGATTTATATCGTATACCAAAACGTAGATTTACACCACATAGCAAAACCTCGATTTATACGGCATACGAAAACCTAGATTTACACTGTATACCCGTACCCAGATTTATATCGTATTCCAAAACTTAGATTTATATCACATACCAAAATCTAGATTTATATTGTATATCAAAGCCTAGATTTATATCGCATACCAAAACCTAGATTTATATCGTATACCAAAACCTAGATTTATATAGTTTACCAAAACTTTGATTTGTATCGCATACCAAACCCTAGATTTATCTCGTATACCAAAAGCTAGATTTATATAGTATACCAAACTTTGATTTATATCGTATACCAAAGCCTAGATATATATAATATACTAATACCTGGATTTATAACGTATATCAAAGCGTAGATTTATATCGCACACCAAAACCTAGATTTATGTAGCATAGCAAAACCTAGATATATCTCGTAAACCACAACATAGATTTATACCGTATAACAAAACCTAGATTTATACCGCATACCAATAACTAGATTTATATCGCATACCAAAACCTCGATTTATACCGCATACCAAAACCTAGATTTATACCGCATACCAATAACTAGATTTATATCGCATACCAAAACGTAAATGTATATCGTATTTCAAAACATAGATTTATATCTTATAGCAAAACCGAGATTTATATCGTATACCAAAGCTAATATTTATAAGGCATACCAAAACCTAGATTTATTTCGTATACAAAAGCGTAGATTTATAGCTTATACCAAAGCCTATATTTATACTGTATACCAAAACCTAGATTTATATCGTATACCAAAACCTAGATTTACACCGTATATCAAAAGCTATATTTATGCCGTATACCAAAACCTAGATTGATATCGAATACCGAAAACTATATTTGTACCATATACCACAACCTAAATTTATCTCGCATACCAAAACCTAGATTTATATTGCATACCAAAACCTAGATTTATACGGTTTAGCAATAACTAGATTTATATCGCATAGCAAAACCTTGATTTATATTGTATATCAAAGCTTATATTTAGATCGCATAGCAAAACCTAAATTTATATAGTATGCCAAAACCTAGATTTATATCGTATACCACAAGCTAGATTTATCTCGCATACCAAAACCTAGATTTATACTGCATACCAAAACCTAGATTTATATCGCATACCAATACCTAGATTTATACCATTTAGATTTATATCGCATACCAAAACCTAGATTTATATCGTATACCAAAACCAAAATTGATATCGCTTACAAAATTCTAGATTTATATCGCATACCAAAACCTAGATTTATATCGCATACCAAAACCTAGATTTATGTGGCATAGAAAAACCTAGATTGATCTCGTAAACCACAACCTAGATTCATACCGTATACCAAAACCTATATTTATCCCGTATACCAAAACCTAGATTTATATCGCATACCAAAACCTAGATTTATATTGCATACCAAAACCTAGATTTATATCATATACAAAAACCTAGATTTATATTGTTGGCCAAAACCTAGATTTATATCGAGTACAAAAGCCTAGAATTATACCATATACCAAAACCTATATTTATACCGTATACCAACACCTATATTTATCCCGGATAACAAAACCTACATTTATATCGTATACCAAAACCTAGCTTTATGTAGTAGAGCAAAATCTAGATTTATCTCGTAAACCACAACCTAGATTTATACCGTATGCGAACACCTAGATTTATATCGTATACCAAAACCTAGATTTATATCGTATATTAAAACCTAGACTTAAACACCATACCAAAACCTAGATTTATATCTTATACCAAAACCTAGATTTATATCGCATACCAAAACCTAGATTTATACAGTATAGCAAAGCCTAGATTTATATCGCACACCAAAAGCTAGATTTTTGTAGCATAGCAAAACCAAGATTTATCTCGTAAACCACAAGCCAGATTTATACCGTATACGAAAATCTAGAGTAAACCAATATCTAGATTTATATCGTTTACCAAAACCTAGATTTATATCGTATGCCAAAACCTAGATTTATATAGTATACCAGAACTTTGATTTATATCGTATACCAAAGCCTGTATTTATACCACAAACCAAAACCTTGATTTATACCGCATACCAAAACCTAAATTTATACCGTATACCAAAAACTAGATTTATATCGAATACCAAAACCTACATTTATACCGTATACATAAACCTAGATTTATCCCGTATACCAAAACCTACATTTTCATCGTATACCAAAACCTAGCTTTATGTAGTAGAGGAAAATCTAGATTTATCTCGTAAACCACAACCTAGATTTATACCGTATACGAACACCTAGATTTATATCGTATAGCAAAACGTAGATTTATATCGTATATTAAAACCTAGACTTAAACATCATACCAAAACCTAGATTTATATCTTATACCAAAACCTAGATTTATATCGTATACCAAAACCTAGATTTATACAGTATAGCAAAGCCTAGATTTATATCGCACACCAAAACCTAGATTTTTGTAGCATAGCAAAACCTAGATTTATCTCGTAAACCACAACCCAGATTTATACCGTATGCGAAAATCTAGAGTTTACCAATATCTAGATTTATATCGTTTACTAAAACCTAGATTTATATCGTATGCCAAAGCCTAAATTTATATAGTATACCAGAACTTTCAGTTATATCGTATACCAAAGCCTAGATTTATACCACATACCAAAACCTTGATCTATACCGCATACCAAAACCTAAATTTATACCGTATACCAAAACCTAGATTTATATCGTATACCAAAACCTAGATTTATACCACATAGCAAAACCTCGATTTATAAGGCATACGAAAACCTAGATTTACACAATATACCAATACCCAGATTTATATCGTATTCCAAAACTTAGATTTATATCACATACCAAAAAATAGATTTATATTGTATATCAAAGCCTAGATTTATATCGCATACCAAAACCTAGATTTATACCTTATACCAAAACTTTGATTTGTATCGCGTACCAAACCCTAGATTTATCTCGTATACCAAAACCTAGATTTATATAGTATACCAAACTTATATCGTTTTCCAAAGCCTAGATATATATAATATACCAATACCTGGATTTATAGCGTATATCAAAGCCTAGACTTATATCGCACACCAAAACCTAGATTTATGTAGCATAGCAAAACCTTGATTTATCTCGTAAACCACAACATAGATTTATACCGTATACCAAAACCTAGATTTATACCGTATACCCATAACTAGATTTATATCGCATACCAAAACCTCGATTTATACCGCATACCAAAACCTAAAGTTATACCGTATACGAATAACTAGATTTATATCGCATACCAAAACGTAGATTTATATCGTATTTCAAAACATAGATTTATATCTTATAGCAAAACCGAGATTTATATCGTATACCAAAATCTAAATTTACACCGTATATCGAAAGCTATATTTATACCGTATACCAAAACCTAGATTGATATCGAATACCGAAAACTAGATTTGTACCGTATACCACAACCTGAGTTTATCTCGCATACCAAAACCTAGATTTATATTGCATACCAAAACCTAGATTTATACGGCTTAGCAATAACTAGATTTATATCGCATAGCAAAACTTTGATTTATATCGTATATCAAAGCTTATATTTAGATCGCATAGCAAAACCTAAATTTATATAGTATGCCAAAACCTAGATTTATATCGTATACCGAAACCTAGATTTATACCGTATACCACAACCTAGATTTATCTCGCATACCAAAACCTAGATTTACACTGCATACCAAAACCTAGATTTATATCGCATACCAATACCTAGATTTATACCATTTAGATTTATATCGCATACCAAAACCTAGATTTATATCGTATATCAAAACTTATATTTAGATAAAGGTAATAACAAAATTACCGAACTCCGAACAATCTTACAAAGGGAAAGTCAAAACTCATAATTATATAAACAGACAAAATCAGTCAACAACCGGAAAACTGTGAAAACCGCAATGACCCTGACTTGGTACAGGCATTTCTAAAGAAATGGTGGGTTGAATCAGATTTTAAGGCGCCAAACCTCCCGCTCTCATTACGGTTCAAAGGTTCCGGCTGTCACTGTAACAGCATTTAAATACAGGAACAAAATAGGTAAAATAGTAGTCAAAGCAGTACCATATTCGGTGACGTAAATGTCAAAAATATTTTTACGTCACACATTGACAAAAAAAATTCTTGACATTTTTGACTTCTTTATCTTTATACATTTTCACTATATGGAAATGCATCGCTTATAATTTTTTCTGCAGAGACGGAATATATTTCGACAAGATATTGGTATCGGAATATAAACTTTTTAAGAGATCGAATAAGGCGAATCTTTTTATAGCCCTGGTCCAGTAGCCTGTTTCTCAGATGAAGATGACGTTTCAGGAAATCAGAATAATTGCTACTGGCCCTTGCATAGCGAATCAATTGCGAGATGTAAACACCATATGCAGGAGAAGCTGGTATATTGCTGCACATGTTTGGAAAATTTATGATTTTAAAATTGAAGTCGTCCCGCTTATCATAAATTTTAGTACTGAGTTGACCACTGTCGTCAAATTCGAGGTATAAGTCCAAAAATGATGCGGACGAAGCTGTATCGGTGGTCTCTTTAACTTCCAGCTCTGGAGGGTATATCAATGGAAGAAATTCTGCAAATCTAGAATTATTGATAGATAAAACGTCATCAATATACCTGTAAGTGAAATTAAAGGCTCTAGCCTCATGAATCTTCTTATCTTTTACAAGCTTTTGAAGAAACTCCGACTCATATGAGTATAAAAATAAATCGGCTAGAAGAGGGGCACAATTCGTACCCATTGGTATGCCGACGACCTGCTGAAACAGTGTCCCTCCAAAGGAGACAAATATGTTATCGATGAGGAACTCCAGCATACTGATCACTTGTTCCTCGGAGTAGCATGTTTTACCTTTATGAATTTTGTTTGAAAAATATGTGGAATTGTAGCCTAACACAACAAATTTTGAGCCATAGTTTCTATGACTAAAAGCTTTATGAATTGTTTCTTTTAAGCGGGTTTTTAATTTGTCATGCGGTAGGGTAGTATATAGAGTTGAAAAATCAAAAGTTTTGATGGAGGATACCTGAGAGAAAGATCTTGATTTCAGGTTATCCAAAAGATCTTTAGAGTTTTTCAAAATCCACATGTGATTTATGCCACTACGCGAGTAAACAGTTTCACAATATTTCTGTTGTCCCTCTTTTACTGCAGACAGAATCTTTGTCAGGTGAATAGACAATTCTTTCGTCGAACAAGTTGATGATCCCGCTATGTACCTTTCTTTGTATGGTGTCTTATGGAGTTTAGGTATCCAATATAAATAGGGTAAATCCTCAGACTCTTTACCAGAGGGAATGTTTAAAGAGGTCATGAATGATCTGTGGTTAGCTAGGATAGCATACCAAAACCTAGATTTATATCGTATACCAAAACCAAGATTTATATCGTTTACAAAATCCTTGATTTATATCGCATACCAAAACCTAGATTTATATCGCATACCAAAACGTAAATTTATGTGGCATAGAAAAACCTAGATTTATCTCGTAAACCACAAGCTAGATTTATACCGTATACCAGAACCTATATTTATCCCGTATACCAAAACCTTGATTTATATCGTAAACCAAAACCTAGATTTATATTGCATACCAAAATCTAGATTTATATCATATACAAAAACCTAGATTTATATTGTTTGCCCAAACCTAAATTTATATCGAATACAAAAACATAGAATTATACCGTTTACCAAAAGCTATATTTATACCATATACCAAAACCTATATTTATCCCGTATACCAAAACCTACATTTATATTGTATACCAAAACCTAGCTTTATGTAGTAGAGCAAAATCTAGATTTAGCTCGTTAACCACAACCTAGATTTATACCGAATACGAACACCTAGATTTATACATATATAAATCTATGTTTTGGTATACGAAATAAATCTAGGTATTGGTATAATACCTAGATTTATATCGTATATCAAAACCTTTATTTAAACACCATACCAAAACCTAGATTTATATCTTATACCAAAACCTAGATTTATATCGTATACCAAAACCTAGATTTATATAGTTTACCAAAACTTTGATTTATATCGCATACTAAAGCCTAGATTTATCTCGTATTCCAAAGACAATATTTATATGGTATACCAAAACCTAGATTTATTTCGTATACAAAAGCGTAGATTTATACCGTACACCGAAACCTAGATTTATACGTTTAGCAATAACTAGATTTATATCGCATAACGGTTTATATCGTATATCAAAGCTTATATTTAGATCGCATAGGAAAACCTAAATTTATATAGTATGGCAAAACTTTGATTTATATCGTCTACCAAAACCTAGATTAATATCGTATACCAAAACCTAGATTCACACGTATACCAAAACATATATTTATACCGTATACCAAAACGTAGATTTATACAATATACCAATACCTCAATTTATATCGAATACCAAAACCTAGATTAATATCGCATACCAAAATATAGATTTATATCGTATACCAAAACCCAGATTTATATCGTATTCCAAAGCCAATATTTATATGGCCTTCCAAAACCTAGATTTATTTCGTATACAAAAGCGTAGATTTATACCGTATACCAAAACCTATATTTATATCATATACCAAAACCTAGATTTACACGTATATCAAAAGCTATATTTATACCGTATACCAAAACCTATATTTATACTGTATACCAAAACCTAGATTTATCTCGCATACCAAAACCTAAATTTATATTGCATACCAAAACCTAGATTTATATCGTATATCAAAACCTAGATTTAAACACCATACCAAAACCTAGATTTATATCGCATACCAAAACCTAGACTTTTGTACCATAGCAAAACGTAGATTTATCTCGTAAACCACAACCCAGATTTATACCGTATACCAAAACCTAGATTTATATCGTATACCAAATCCTAGATTTATATCGTATACCAATAACTAGATTTATATCGCATACCAAAATGTAGATTTATATCGTATTTCAAAACATAGATTTATATCTTATACCAAAACCGAGATTTATATCGAATACCAAAGCCAATATTTATATGGCATACCAAAACCTAGATTTATATCGCATACCAAAACCTAGATTTTTGTACCATAGCAAAACGTAGATTTATCTCGTAAACCACAACCCAGATTTATACCGTATACCAAAACCTAGATTTATATCGTATACCAAATCCTAGATTTATATAGTTTACCAAAACTTTGATTTATATCGCATACCAAAGCCTACATTTATCTCGTATTCCAAAACCTAGATTTATATCGCATACCAAAATCTAGATTTATATCGTATACCAATAACTAGATTTATATCGCATACCAAAATGTAGATTTATATCGTATTTCAAAACATAGATTTATATCTTATACCAAAACCGAGATTCATATCGAATACCAAGGCCAATATTTATATGGCATACCAAAACCTAGATTTATTTCGTATGCAAAAACGTAGATTTATACGTATACCAAAACCTATATTTATACTGTATACCAAAACCTAGATTTATATCGTATAACCAAAACCTAGATTTATATTGCATTCCAAAACCTAGATTTATACGGTTTAGCAATAAATAGATTGATATCGCATAACAAAACCTAGATTTATATCGTATATCAAAGCTTATATTTAGATCGCATAGGAAAACCTAAATTTATATCGTCTACCAAAACCTAGATTTATATTGCATACCAAAACCTAGATTTATATCGTATATCAAAACCTAGATTTAAACACCATACCAAAACCTAGATTTATATCGTATACCAATACCTAGATTTATATCGTTTACCAAAACCTAGATTGATATCGTATGACCAAACCTAGATTTATATAGTATACCATAACTTTGATTTATATCGCATACCAAAACCTAGATTTATGTGGCATCGCAAAGCCTTGATTTATCTCGTAAACCACAACATAGATTTATACCGTATACCAAAACCTAGATTTATACCGCAAACGAAAACCTAGATTTACACAGTATACCAATACCTAGATTTATATCGCATACGAAAACCCAGATTTATACAGTATACCAAAACCTAGATTTATATCGTATACCAAAACCTAGATTTATATTGTTTGCCAAAACCTAAATTTATATCGAATACAAAAACCTAGATTTATACCGTATACCAAAACCTATATTTATACCGTATACCAAAACCTATATTTATCCCGTATACCAAAACCTACATTTATATCGTATACCAAAACCTAGCTTTATATAGTAGAGCAAAGTCTAGATTTATCTCGTAAACCACGACCTAGATTTATACCGTATACGAACACCTAGATTTATACATATAGAAATCTAGGTTTTGGTATATGATATAAATCTAGATATTGGTATACTGTGTAAATCTAGGTATAATACCTAGATTTATATCGTATACCAAAACCTAAATTTATATAGTGTAGGAAAGCCTAGATTCATATCGCACACCAAAACCTAAATTTATACCACATACCAAAACCTTGATTTATACAGCATACGAAAACCTAGATTTACACAGTATACCAATACCCAGATTTATTTCGTATTCCAAAACTAAGATTTATATCACATACCAAAATTTAGATTTATATTGTATACCAAAGACTAGATTTATATCGCTTACCAAAACCTAGATTTATACCGTATACCAAAACCTTGATTTATATCGTATACCAAAACCTAGATTTACATAGTTTACCAAAACTTTGATTTATATCGCATACCAAAGCCTAGATTTATCTCGTATTCCAAAACCTAGATTAATACCGCGTGCCAAAACCTAGATTTATACCGTATACCAATAACTAGATTTATATCGCATACCAAAACGTAGATTTATTTCGTATGTGAAAACATAGATTTATATCTTATACCAAAACCGAGATTTATATCGTATACCAAAGCCAATATTTAAATGGCATACCAAAACCTAGATTTAATTCGTATACAAAAGCGTAGATTTATACCGTATAGCAAAACCTATATTTATACTGTATACCAAAACCTAGATTTATATCGTATACCAAAACATAGTTCTACACGTTATATCAAAATCTATATTTATACCGTATACCACAACCTAGATTTATCTGGCATACCAAAACCCAGATTTATATTGCATACCAAAACATAGATTTATCTCGTAAACCACAACCTAGATTTATACCGTATACCAAAACGTAGGTTTATACAATATACCAATACCTGAATTTATATCGAATACCAAAACCTAGATTAATATCGCATGCCAAAATGTAGATTTATATCGTATACCAAACCTAGATTTATATGTTATATCAAAAGTTTGATTTATATCGCCTACCAAAACCTAGATTTATTTCGTATACAAAAGCGTAGATTTATACCGTATACCAAAACCTTTATTTATACTGTATACCAAAACCTAGATTTATATCATATACCAAAACCTAGATTTACACCGTATATCAAAAGCTATATTTATACCGTATACCAAAGCCTAGATTGATATCGTATACCGAAAATTAGATTTGTACCGTATACCACAACCTAGATTTATCTTGCATACCAAAACCTAGATTCTTACTGCATACCAAAACCTAGATTTATATCGCATACCAAAACCTAGATGTATACTGTATACCAAAACCTAGATTTATATCATATACCAAAACCTAGATTTACACCGTTTATCAAAAGCTATATTTATACCGTATACCACAGCCTAGATTTATCTCGCATACCAAAACCTAGATTTATATTGCATACCAAAACCTAGATTTATAACGTATATCAAAACCTAGATTTAAACACCATACCAAAACCTAGATTTATATCGTATACCAGTACCTAGATTTATATCGTTTACCAAAACCTAGATTTATATCGTATGCCCAAACCTAGATTTATATAGTATACCAAAACCTAGAATTATACCGTTTACCAAAATCTATATTTATCCCGTATGCCAAAACCTACATTTATATCGTATACCAAAACCTAGCTTTATATAGTAGAGCAAAATCTAGATTTATCTCGTAAACCACGACCTAGATTTATACCGTATACGAACACCTAGATTTATACATATAGAAATCTAGGTTTTGGTATACGATATAAATCTAGGTATTATACCAATACCTAGATTTATATCGTATACCAAAACCTAGATTGATATCGTATACCAAAACCTAGATTTATATAGTGTAGCAAAGCCTAGATTCATATCGCACACCAAAACCTAGATTTATACCACATACCAAAACCATGATTTATACAGCATACGAAAACCTAGATTTACACAGTATACCAATACCCAGATTTATTTCGTATTCCAAAACTAAGATTTATATCACATTCCAAAATTTAGATTTATATTGTATACCAAAGACTAGATTTATATCGCATACCAAAATGTAGATTTATGTCTTATACCAAAACCGAGATTTATATCGAATACCAAAGCCAATATTTATATGCCATACCAAAACCTAGATTTATTTCGTATACAAAAGCGTAGATTTATACCGTATACCAAAACCTATATTTATACTGTATACCAAAACCTAGATTTATATCGTATAACCAAAACCTAGATTTAGATTGCATACCAAAACCTAGATTTATACGGTTTAGCAATAAACAGATTTATATCGCATAACAAAACCTTGATTTATATCGTATATCAAAGCTTATATTTAGATCGCATAGGAAAACCTAAATTTATATCGTCTACCAAAACCTAGATTTATATTGCATACCAAAACCTAGATTTATATCGTATATCAAAACCTAGATTTAAACACCATACCAAAACCTAGATTTATATCGTATACCAATACCTATATTTATATCGCATACCAAAACCTAGATTTATCTCGTATTCCAAAACCTAGATTTATACCGCATGCCAAAACCTAGATTTATACCGTATACCAATAACTAGATTTATATCGCATACCAAAACGTAGATTTATTTCGTATGTCAAAACATAGATTTATATCTTATACCAAAACCGAGATTTATATCGTATACCAAAGCCAATATTTAAATGGCATACCAAAACCTAGGTTTAATTCGTATACAAAAGCGTAGATTTATACCGTATAGCAAAACCTATATTTATACTGTATACCAAAACCTATATTTATATCGTATACCAAAACATAGATTTACACGTTATATCAAAAGCTATATTTATACCGTATACCACAACCTAGATTTATCTCGCATACCAAAACCCAGATTTATATTGCATACCAAAACATAGATTTATCTCGTAAACCACAACCTAGATTTATACCGCATACCAAAACGTAGGTTTATACAATATACCAATACCTCAATTTATATCGAATACCAAAACCTAGATTAATATCGCATGCCAAAATGGAGATTTATATCGTATACCAAAACTTAGATTTATATCTTATACCAAAACCCAGATGTATATCGTATTCCGAAACCTAGATTTATACCGTATACCAGAACCTAGATTTATCTTGAATACCAAAACCTAGATTTATACTGCATACCAAAACCTAGATTTATATCGCATACCAATACCTAGATTTATACCATTTAGATTTATATCGCACACCAAAACCTAGATTTATATCATATATCAAAACTTATATTTATATCGCATACCAAAACCTAGATTTATATCGTGTACCAAAACCAAGATTTATATCGTATGCAAAAACCTAGATTTATATCGCATACCAAAACCAAGATTTATATCGTATGCAAAAACCTAGATTTATATCGCATGCCAAAACCTAGATTTATATCGCATGCCAAAACCTAGATTTATGTGGCATAGCAAAACCTAGATTTATCTCGAAAACCACAACCTAGATTTATACAGTATACCAAAACCTAGATTTATACCGCATACGAAAACCTAGATTTACACAGTATACCAATACCTAGATTTATATCGGATACCAAAACCTAGATTTACACAGTATAGCAATACCTAGATTTATATCGCATGCGAAAACCTAGATTTATACAGTATACCAAAACCTATATTTATACCGTATACCAAAACCTATATTTATCACGTATACCAAAACCTAGATTTATATCGTATACCAAAACCTAGATTTATATTGAATACCAAAACCTAGATTTTTATCATATACAAAAACCTAGATTTATATTGTTTGCGAAAACCTAAATTTATATCGAATACAAAAACCTAGAATTATACCGTATACCAAAACCTATATTTATACCGTATACCAAAACCTATATTTATCCCGTATACCAAAACCTACATTTATATCGTATACCAAAACTTAGCTTTATATAGTAGAGCAAAATCTAGATTGATCTCGTAAACCACGACCTAGATTTATACCGTATACGAACACCTAGATTTATACATATAGAAATCTAGGTTTTGGTATACGATATAAATCTAGGTATTGGTATAATACCTAGATTTATATCGTATACCAAAACCTAGATTTATATCGTATATCAAAACCTAGATTTATATAGTGTAGCAAAGCCTAGATTCATATCGCACACCAAAACCTAGATTTATACCACATACCAAAACCTTGATTTATACAGCATACGAAAACCTAGATTTACACAGTATACCAATACCCAGATTTATTTCGTATTCCAAAACTAAGATTTATATCACATTCCAAAATTTAGATTTATATTGTATACCAAAGACTAGATTTATATCGCTTACCAAAACCTAGATTTATACCGTATACCAAAACCTTGATTTATTTCGTATACCAAAACCTAGATTTATATAGTTTACCAAAACTTTGATTTATATCGCATACCAAAGCCTAGATTTATCTCGTATTCCAAAACCTAGATTTATACCGCATGCCAAAACCTAGATTTATACCGTATACCAATAACTAGTTTTATATCGCATACCAAAACGTAGATTTATTTCGTATGTCAAAACATAGATTTATATCTTATACCAAAACCGAGATTTATATCGTATACCAAAGCCAATATTTAAATGGCATACCAAAACCTAGATTTAATTCGTATACAAAAGCGTAAATTTATACCGGATAGCAAAACCAATATTTATACTGCATACCAAAACCTAGATTGATATCGTATACCAAAACATAGATTTACACGTTATATCAAAAGCTATATTTATACCGTATACCACAACCTAGATTTATCTCGCATACCAAAACCCAGATTTATATTGCATACCAAAACATAGATTTATCTCGTAAACCACAACCTAGATTGATACCGTATACCAAAACGTAGGTTTATACAATATACCAATACCTCAATTTATATCGAATACCAAAACCTAGATTAATATCGCATGCCAAAATGTAGATTTATATCGTATACCAAAACTTACATTTATATCTTATACCAAAACCCAGATTTATATCGTATTCCGAAACCTAGATTTATACCGTATACCAGAACCTAGATTTATCTTGCATACCAAAACCTAAATTTATACTGCATACCAAAACCTAGATTTATATCGCATACGAATACCTAGATTTATACCATTTAGATTTATATCGCACACCAAAACCTAGATTTATATCATATATCAAAACTTATATTTAGATCGGATACCAAAACCTAGATTTATATCGTATACCAAAACCAAGATTTATATCGTATGCAAAAACCTAGATTTAAATCGCATACCAAAACCAAGTTTTTATGTCGTATGCAAAAACCTAGATTTATATCGCATGCCAAAACCTAGATTTATATCGCATGCCAAAACCTAGATTTATGTGGCATAGCAAACCTAGATTTATCTCCACAACCACAACCTAGATTTATACCGTATACCAAAACCTAGATTTATACCGCATACGAAAAGCTAGATTTACACAGTATACCAATACCTAGATTTATATCGCATACCAAAACCTAGATTTATACGGCATATCAAAACCTATATTTATACCGTATACCAAAAATTACATTTATATCGAATACCAAAATCTAGATTGATATCGTATACAAAAACCTAGATTTATACCACATACCAAAACCTCGATTAATACCGCATACCAAAACCTAGATTTATACCGTATACCAATAACTACATTTATATCGAATACCAAAACCTATATTTATATCGTATACCAAAACCTAGATTTATATCGTATACCAAAACCTAGATTTATACCACATACCAAAACCTCGATTTATACGGCATACGAAAACCTAGATTTACACAGTATACCAATACCCAGATTTATATCGTATTCCAAAACTTACATTTATATTACATACCAAAACCTAGATTTATATTGTATACCAAAGCCTAGATTTATATCGCATACCAAAACCTAGATTTATACCGTTTACCAAAACCGAGATTTATATCGTATACCAAAGCCTAGATTTATATAGTATACCAAACTTTGATTTATATCGTATACCAAAGCCTAGATTTATATAATATATCAATACCTGGATTAATAGCGTATATCAAAGCCTAGATTTATACCGTATACCAATAACTATATTTATATCGAATATCAAAACTTATATTTAGATCGCATACCAAAACCTAGATTTATATCGTATACCAATACCCAGATTTATATCGTATTCCAAAACTTAGATTTATATCACATACCAAAACCTAGATTTATATTGTATATCAAAGCCTAGATTTATATCGCATACCAAAACCTAGATTTATACCGTATACCAAAACCTAGATTTATATCGTATACCAAAACCTAGATTTATATAGTTTACCAAAACTTTGATTTGTATCGCATACCAAACCCTAGATTTATCTCGTATACCAAAACCTAGATTTATATAGTATACCAAACTTTGATTTATATCGTATACCAAAGCCTAGATATATATAATATACCAATACCTGGATTTATAACGTATATCAAAGCCTAGATTTATATCGCACACCAAAACCTAGATTTATGTAGCATAGCAAAACCTAGATTTATCTCGTAAACCACAACATAGATTTATACCGTATATCAAAACCTAGATTTATACCGTATACCAATAACTAGATTTATATCGCATACCAAAACCTCGATTTATACCGCATACCAAAACCTAGATTTATACCGCATACCAATAACTAGATTTATATCGCATACCAAAACGTAAATGTATATCGTATTTCAAAACATAGATTTATATCTTATAGCAAAACCGAGATTTATATCGTATACCAAAGCTAATATTTATATGGCATACCAAAACCTAGATTTATTTCGTATACAAAAGCGTAGATTTATACCTTATACCAAAACCTATATTTATACTGTATACCAAAAGCTAGATTTATATCGTATACCAAAACCTAGATTTACACCGTATATCAAAGCTATATTTATACCGCATATCAAAACCTAGATTGATATCGAATACGAAAACTAGATTTGTACTGTATACCACAACCTAAATTTATCTCGCATACCAAAACCTAGATTTATATTGCATACCAAAACCTAGATTTATACGGTTTAGCAATAACTAGATTTATATCGCATTGCAAAATCTTGATTTATATCGTATATCAAAGCTTATATTTAGATCGCATAGGAAAACCTAAATTTATATAGTATGCCAAAACCTAGATTTATATCGTATACCACAACCTAGATTTATCTCGCATACCAAAACCTAGATTTATACTGCATACCAAAACCTAGATTTATATCGCATACCAATACCTAGATTTATACCATTTAGATTTATATCGCATACGAAAACCTAGATTTATATCGTATACCAAAACCAAGATTGATATCGTTTACAAAATCCTAGATTTATATCGCATACCAAAACCTAGATTTATATCGCATACCAAAACATAGATTTATGTGGCATAGAAAAACCTAGATTTATCTCGTAAACCACAACCTAGATTTATACCGTATACTAAAACCTATATTTATCCCGTATACCAAAACCTAGATTTATATCGCATACCAAAACCTAGATTTATATTGCATACCAAAACCTGGATTTATATCGAATACCGAAACCTAGATTTATACCGTATACCGAAACCTAGATTTATACCGTATACCACAACCTAGATTTATCTTGCATACCAAAACCTAGATTTATACTGCATACCAAAACCTAGATTTATACCACAAACCAAAACCTTGATTTATACCGCATACCAAAACCTAAATTGATACCGTATACCAAAAACTAGATTTATATCGAATACCAAAACCTACATTTATACCGTATACCAAAACCTATATTTATCCCGTATACCAAAACCTACATTTACATCGTATACCAAAACCTAGCTTTATGTAGTAGAGCAAAATCTAGATTTATCTGGTAAACCACAACCTAGATTTATACCGTATGCGAACACCTAGATTTATATCGTATACCAAAACCTATATTTATATCGTATATTAAAACCTAGACTTAAACACCATACCAAAACCTAGATTTATATCTTATACCAAAACCTAGATTTATATCGTATACCAAAACCTAGATTTATACAGTATATCAAAGCCTTGATTTATATCGCACACCAAAACCTAGATTTTTGTAGCATAACAAAACCTAGATTTATCTCGTGAACCACAACCCAGATTTATACCATATACGAAAATCTAGAGTATACCAATATCTAGATTTATATCGTATATCAAAACCTAGATTTATACCGTATACCAATAACTAGATTTATATCGCATACCAAAACCTCGATTTATACCGCATACCAAAACCTTGATTTATACCGTATACCAATAACTAGATTTATATCGCATACCAAAACGTAAATGTATATCATATTTCAAAACATAGATTTATATCTTATAGCAAAACCGAGATTCACATCGTATACCAAAGCTAATATTTATATGGCATACCAAAACCTAGATTTATTTCGTATACAAAAGCGTAGATTTATACCTTATACCAAAACCTATATTTATACTGTATACCAAAAGCTAGATTTATATCGTATACCAAAACCTAGATTTACACCGTATATCAAAGCTATATTTATACCGTATACCAAAACCTAGATTGATATCGAATACGAAAACTAGATTTGTACCGTATACCACAACCTAAATTTATCTCGCATACCAAAACCTAGATTTATATTGCATACCAAAACCTAGATTTATACGGTTTAGCAATAACTAGATTTATATCGCATTGCAAAATCTTGATTTATATCGTATATCAAAGCTTATATTTAGATCGCATAGCAAAACCTAAATTTATATAGTATGCCAAAACCTAGATTTATATCGTATACCACAACCTAGATTTATCTCGCATACCAAAACCTTGATTTATATCGAATACCGAAACCTAGATTTATACCGTATACCGAAACCTAGATTTATACCGTATACCACAACCTAGATTTATCTTGCATACCAAAACCTAGATTTATACTGCATACCAAAACCTAGATTTATACCACAAGCCAAAACCTTGATTTATACCGCATACCAAAACCTAAATTGATACCGTATACCAAAAACTAGATTTATATCGAATACCAAAACCTACATTTATACCGTATACCAAAACCTATATTTATCCCGTATACCAAAACCTACATTTACATCGTAAACCAAAACCTAGCTTTATGTAGTAGAGCAAAATCTAGATTTATCTCGTAAACCACAACCTAGATTTATACCGTATGCGAACACCTAGATTTATATCGTATACCAAAACCTATATTTATATCGTATATTAAAACCTAGACTTAAACACCATACCAAAACCTAGATTTATATCTTATACCAAAACCTAGATTTATATCGTATACCAAAACCTAGATTTATACAGTATATCAAAGCCTTGATTTATATCGCACACCAAAACCTAGATTTTTGTAGCATAACAAAACCTAGATTTATCTCGTAAACCACAACCCAGATTTATACCATATACGAAAATCTAGAGTATACCAATATCTAGATTTATATCGTTTACCAAAACCTAGATTTATATCGTATGCCAAAACCTAGATTTATATAGTATACCAGAACTTTGATTTATATCGTTTACCAGAGCCTAGATTTATACCACATACCAAAACCTTGATTTATACCGCATACCAAAACCTAAATTTATACCGTATACAAAAAACTAGATTTATATCGAATACCAAAACCTACATTTATATCGTATACCAAAACCTAGATTTATATCGTATACCAAAACCTAGATTTACACCACATTGCAAAACCTCGATTTATACGGCATACGAAAACCTAGATTTACACAGTATACCCGTACCCAGATTTATATCGTATTCCAAAACTTAGATTGATATCACATACCAAAATCTAGATTTATATTGTATATCAAAGCCTAGATTTATATCGCATACCAAAACCTAGATTTATACCGTATACCAAAACCTAGATTTATATCGTATACCAAAACCTAGATTTATATAGTTTACCAAAACTTTGATTTGTATCGCATACCAAACCCTAGATTTATCTCGTATACCAAAAGCTAGATTTATATAGTATACCAAACTTTGATTTATATCGTATACCAAAGCCTAGATATATATAATATACTAATACCTGGATTTATAACGTATATCAAAGCGTAGATTTATATCGCACACCAAAACCTAGATCTATGTAGCATAGCAAAACCTAGATATATCTCGTAAACCACAACATAGATTTATACCGTATAACATAACCTAGATTTATACCGCATACCAATAACTAGATTTATATCGCATACCAAAACCTCGATTTATACCGCATACCAAAACCTAGATTTATACCGCATACCAATAACTAGATTTATATTGTATATCAAAGCTTATATTTAGATCGCATAGCAAAACCTAAATTTATATAGTATGCCAAAACCTAGATTTATATCGTATACCACAACCTAGATTTATCTCGCATACCAAAACCTAGATTTATACTGCATACCAAAACCTAGATTTATATCGCATACCAATACCTAGATTTATACCATTTAGATTTATATCGCATACCAAAACCTAGATTTATATCGCATACCAAAACCTAGATTTATGTGGCATAGAAAAACCTAGATTGATCTCGTAAACCACAACCTATATTCATACGGTATACCAAAACCTATATTTATCCCGTATACCAAAACCTAGATTTATATCGCATACCAAAACCTAGATTTATATTGCATACCAAAACCTAGATTTATATCATATACAAAAACCTAGATTTATATTGTTGGCCAAAACCTAGATTTATATCGAGTACAAAAGCCTAGAATTATACCGTATACCAAAACCTATATTTATACCGTATACCAACACCTATATTTATCCCGGATAACAAAACCTACATTTATATCGTATACTAAAACCTAGCTTTATGTAGTAGAGCAAAATCTAGATTTATCTCGTAAACCACAACCTAGATTTATACCGTATGCGAACACCTAGATGTATATCGTATACCAAAACCTAGATTTATATCGTATATTAAAACCTAGACTTAAACACCATACCAAAACCTAGATTTAGATCTTATACCAAAACCTAGATTTATATCGCATACCAAAACCTAGATTTATACAGTATAGCAAAGCCTAGATTTATATCGCACACCAAAAGCTAGATTTTTGTAGCATAGCAAAAGCTAGATTTTTGTAGCATAGCAAAACCTGGATTTATCTCGTAAACCACAAGCCAGATTTATACCGTATACGAAAATCTAGAGTATACCAATATCTAGATTTATATCGTTTACCAAAACCTAAATTTATATCGTATGCCAAAACCTAGATTTATATAGTATACCAGAACTTTGATTTATATCGTATACCAAAGCCTATATTTATACCACAAACCAAAACCTTGATTTATACCGCATACCAAAACCTAAATTTATACCGTATACCAAAAACTAGATTTATATCGAATACCAAAACCTACATTTATACCGTATACATAAACCTAGATTTATCCCGTATACCAAAACCTACATTTACATCGTATACCAAAACCTAGCTTTATGTAGTAGAGGAAAATCTAGATTTATCTCGTAAACCACAACCTAGATTTATACCGTATGCGAACACCTAGATTTATATCGTATAGCAAAACGTAGATTTATATCGTATATTAAAACCTAGACTTAAACACCATACCAAAACCTAGATTTATATCTTATACCAAAACCTAGATTTATATCGTATACCAAAACCTAGATTTATACAGTATAGCAAAGCCTAGATTTATATCGCACACCAAAACCTAGATTTTTGTAGCATAGCAAAACCTAGATTTATCTCGTAAACCACAACCCAGATTTATACCGTATGCGAAAATCTAGAGTTTACCAATATCTAGATTTATATCGTTTACTAAAACCTAGATTTATATCGTATGCCAAAACCTAAATTTATATAGTATACCAGAACTTTGAGTTATATCGTATACCAAAGCCTAGATTTATACCACATACCAAAACCTTGATCTATACCGCATACCAAAACCTAAATTTATACCGTATACCAAAACCTAGATTTATATCGTATACCAAAACCTAGATTTATACCACATAGCAAAACCTCGATTTATAAGGCATACGAAAACCTAGATTTACACAATATACCAATACCCAGATTTATATTGTATTCCAAAACTTAGATTTATATCACATACCAAAAAATAGATTTATATTGTATATCAAAGCCTAGATTTATATCGCATACCAAAACCTAGATTTATACCTTATACCAAAACTTTGATTTGTATCGCGTACCAAACCCTAGATTTATCTCGTATACCAAAACCTAGATTTATATAGTATACCAAACTTTGATTTATATCGTATACCAAAGCCTAGATATATATAATATACCAATACCTGGATTTATAGCGTATATCAAAGCCTAGATTTATATCGCACACCAAAACCTAGATTTATGTAGCATAGCAAAACCTTGATTTATCTCGTAAACCACAACATAGATTTATACCGTATACCAAAACCTAGATTTATACCGTATACCAATAACTAGATTTATATCGCATACCAAAACCTCGATTTATACCGCATACCAAAACCTAAATTTATACCGTATACCAATAACTAGATTTATATCGCATACCAAAACGTAGATTTATATCGTATTTCAAAACATAGATTTATATCTTATAGCAAAACCGAGATTTATATCGTATACCAAAGCCAATATGTATATGGCATACCAAAACCTAGATTTATTTCGTATACAAAAGCGTAGATGTATACCTTATACCAAAACCTATATTTATACTGTATACCAAAACCTAGATTTATATCGTATACCAAAACCTAGATTTACACCGTATATCGAAAGCTATATTTATACCGTATACCAAAACCTAGATTGATATCGAATACCGAAAACTAGATTTGTACCGTATATAAAGGTAATAACAAAATTACCGAACTCCGAACAATCTTACAAAGGGAAAGTCAAAACTCATAATTATATAAACAGACAAAATCAGTCAACAACCGGAAAACTGTGAAAACCGTAATGACCCTGAATTTATCTCGCATACCAAAACCTAGATTTATATTGCATACCAAAACCTAGATTTATACGGCTTAGCAATAACTAGATTTATATCGCATAGCAAAACTTTGATTTATATCGTATATCAAAGCTTATATTTAGATCGCATAGCAAAACCTAAATTTATATAGTATGCCAAAACCTAGATTTATTTCGTATACCGAAACCTAGATTTATACCGTATACCACAACCTAGATTTATCTCGCATACCAAAACCTAGATTTACACTGCATACCAAAACCTAGATTTATATCGCATACCAATACCTAGATTTATACCATTTAGATTTATATCGCATACCAAAACCTAGATTTATATCGTATATCAAAACTTATATTTAGATAGCATACCAAAATCCTAGATTTATATCGCATACCAAAACCTAGATTTATATCGCATACCAAAACGTAGATTTATGTGGCATAGAAAAACCTAGATTTATCTCGTAAACCACAAGCTAGATTTATATCGCATACCAAAACCTAGATTTATATCGCATACCAAAACGTAGATTTATGTGGCATAGAAAAACCTAGATTTATCTCGTAAACCACAAGCTAGATTTATACCGTATACCAAAACCTATATTTATCCCGTATACCAAAACCTTGATTTATATCGTAAACCAAAACCTAGATTTATATTGCATACCAAAACCTAGATTTATATCACATACAAAAACCTAGATTTATATTGTTGGCCAAAACCTAGATTTATATCGAGTACAAAAGCCTAGAATTATACCGTCTACCAAAACCTATATTTATACCGTATACCAACACCTATTTTTATCCCGTATTCCAAAACCTACATTTATATCGTATACCAAAACCTAGCTTTATGTAGTAGAGCAAAATCTAGATTTATCTCGTGAACCACAACCTAGATTTATACCGTATGCGAACACCTAGATTTATATCGTATACTAAAACCTTGATTTATATCGTATATTAAAACCTAGACTTAAACACCATACCAAAACCTAGATTTATATCTTATACCAAAACCTAGATTTATATCGTATACCAAAACCTAGATTTAGACAGTATAGCAAAGCCTTGATTTATATCGCACACCAAAACCTAGATTTTTGTAGCATAGCAAAACCTAGATTTATCTCGTAAACCACAACCCATATTTATACCGTATGCGAAAATCTAGAGTAAACCAATATCTAAATTTATATCGTTTACCAAAACCTAGATTTATATCGTATGCCAAAACCTATATTTATACAGTGTACCAGAACTTTGATTTATATCGTATACCAAAGCCTAGATTTATACCACATACCAAAACCTTGATTTATACCGCATACCAAAACCTAAATTTATACCGTATACCAAAAACTAGATTTATATCGAATACCAAAACCTACATTTATATCGTATACCAAAACCTAGATTTATATCGCATACCAAAATCTAGATTTATACCACATAACAAAACCTCGATTTATACCGTATACCAAAACCTAGATTTATATCGTATACCAAAAGTTAGATTTATATCACATTCCAAAATCTAGATTTATATTGTATACCAAAGCCTAGATTTATATCGCATACCAAAGCCTAGATTTATTTAGTTTACCAAAACTTTGATTTGTATCGCATACCAAACCCTAGATGTATCTCGAATACCAAAACCTAGATTTACATAGTATACCAAACTTTGGTTTATATCGTATACTAAAGCCTAAATTTATATAATATACCAATACCTGGATTTATAACGTATATCAAAGCCTAGATTTATATCGCACACCAAAACCTAGATTTATGTAGCATAGCAAAACCTAGATTTATCTCGTAAACCACAACATAGATTTATACCGTATATCAAAACCTAGATTTATACCGTATACCAATAAATAGATTTATATCGCATACCAAAACCTCGATTTATACCGCATACCAAAACCTAGATTGATACCGCATACCAAAACCTAAATTTATACCGTATACAAAAAACTAGATTTATATCGAATACCAAAACCTACATTTATATCGTATACCAAAACCTAGATTTATATCGTATACCAAAACCTAGATTTACACCACATTGCAAAACCTCGATTTATACGGCATACGAAAACCTAGATTTACACAGTATACCCGTACCCAGATTTATATCGTATTCCAAAACTTAGATTTATATCACATACCAAAATCTAGATTTATATTGTATATCAAAGCCTAGATTTATATCGCATACCAAAACCTAGATTTATACCGTATACCAAAACCTAGATTTATATCGTATACCAAAACCTAGATTTATATAGTTTACCAAAACTTTGATTTGTATCGCATACCAAACCCTAGATTTATCTCGTATACCAAAAGCTAGATTTATATAGTATACCAAACTTTGATTTATATCGTATACCAAAGCCTAGATATATATAATATACTAATACCTGGATTTATAACGTATATCAAAGCGTAGATTTATATCGCACACCAAAACCTAGATCTATGTAGCATAGCAAAACCTAGATATATCTCGTAAACCACAACATAGATTTATACCGTATAACAAAACCTAGATTTATACCGCATACCAATAACTAGATTTATATCGCATACCAAAACCTCGATTTATACCGCATACCAAAACCTAGATTTATACCGCATACCAATAACTAGATTTATATTGTATATCAAAGCTTATATTTAGATCGCATAGCAAAACCTAAATTTATATAGTATGCCAAAACCTAGATTTATATCGTATACCACAACCTAGATTTATCTCGCATACCAAAACCTAGATTTATACTGCATACCAAAACCTAGATTTATATCGCATACCAATACCTAGATTTATACCATTTAGATTTATATCGCATACCAAAACCTAGATTTATATCGCATACCAAAACCTAGATTTGTGTGGCATAGAAAAACCTAGATTGATCTCGTAAACCACAACCTATATTCATACGGTATACCAAAACCTATATTTATCCCGTATACCAAAACCTAGATTTATATCGCATACCAAAACCTAGATTTATATTGCATACCAAAACCTAGATTTATATCATATACAAAAACCTAGATTTATATTGTTGGCCAAAACCTAGATTTATATCGAGTACAAAAGCCTAGAATTATACCGTATACCAAAACCTATATTTATACCGTATACCAACACCTATATTTATCCCGGATAACAAAACCTACATTTATATCGTATACTAAAACCTAGCTTTATGTAGTAGAGCAAAATCTAGATTTATCTCGTAAACCACAACCTAGATTTATACCGTATGCGAACACCTAGATTGATATCGTATACCAAAACCTAGATTTATATCGTATATTAAAACCTAGACTTAAACACCATACCAAAACCTAGATTTAGATCTTATACCAAAACCTAGATTTATATCGCATACCAAAACCTAGATTTATACAGTATAGCAAAGCCTAGATTTATATCGCACACCAAAAGCTAGATTTTTGTAGCATAGCAAAAGCTAGATTTTTGTAGCATAGCAAAACCTGGATTTATCTCGTAAACCACAAGCCAGATTTATACCGTATACGAAAATCTAGAGTATACCAATATCTAGATTTATATCGTTTACCAAAACCTAGATTTATATCGTATGCCAAAACCTAGATTTATATAGTATACCAGAACTTTGATTTATATCGTATACCAAAGCCTATATTTATACCACAAACCAAAACCTTGATTTATACCGCATACCAAAACCTAAATTTATACCGTATACCAAAAACTAGATTTATATCGAATACCAAAACCTACATTTATACCGTATACATAAACCTAGATTTATCCCGTATACCAAAACCTACATTTACATCGTATACCAAAACCTAGCTTTATGTAGTAGAGGAAAATCTAGATGTATCTCGTAAACCACAACCTAGATTTATACCGTATGCGAACACCTAGATTTATATCGTATAGCAAAACGTAGATTTATATCGTATATTAAAACCTAGACTTAAACACCATACCAAAACCTAGATTTATATCTTATACCAAAACCTAGATTTATATCGTATACCAAAACCTAGATTTATACAGTATAGCAAAGCCTAGATTTATATCGCACACCAAAACCTAGATTTTTGTAGCATAGCAAAACCTAGATTTATCTCGTAAACCACAACCCAGATTTATACCGTATGCGAAAATCTAGAGTTTACCAATATCTAGATTTATATCGTTTACTAAAACCTAGATTTATATCGTATGCCAAAACCTAAATTTATATAGTATACCAGAACTTTGAGTTATATCGTATACCAAAGCCTAGATTTATACCACATACCAAAACCTTGATCTATACCGCATACCAAAACCTAAATTTATACCGTATACCAAAACCTAGATTTATATCGTATACCAAAACCTAGATTTATACCACATAGCAAAACCTCGATTTATAAGGCATACGAAAACCTAGATTTACACAATATACCAATACCCAGATTTATATTGTATTCCAAAACTTAGATTTATATCACATACCAAAAAATAGATTTATATTGTATATCAAAGCCTAGATTTATATCGCATACCAAAACCTAGATTTATACCTTATACCAAAACTTTGATTTGTATATTGCGTACCAAACCCTAGATTTATCTCGTATACCAAAACCTAGATTTATATAGTATACCAAACTTTGATTTATATCGTATACCAAAGCCTAGATATATATAATATACCAATACCTGGATTTATAGCGTATATCAAAGCCTAGATTTATATCGCACACCAAAACCTAGATTTATGTAGC
Organism: Bathymodiolus septemdierum; assembly: GCA_963383655.1. Classification (NCBI taxonomy): domain Eukaryota; kingdom Metazoa; phylum Mollusca; class Bivalvia; order Mytilida; family Modiolidae; genus Bathymodiolus; species Bathymodiolus septemdierum. The sequence goes on from OY726523.1 coordinate 1,095,957, forward strand.
ATAGCAAAACCTTGATTTATCTCGTAAACCACAACATAGATTTATACCGTATACCAAAACCTAGATTTATACCGTATACCAATAACTAGATTTATATCGCATACCAAAACCTCGATTTATACCGCATACCAAAACCTAAATTTATACCGTATACCAATAACTAGATTTATATCGCATACCAAAACGTAGATTTATATCGTATTTCAAAACATAGATTTATATCTTATAGCAAAACCGAGATTTATATCGTATACCAAAGCCAATATTTATATGGCATACCAAAACCTAGATTTATTTCGTATACAAAAGCGTAGATTTATACCTTATACCAAAACCTATATTTATACTGTATACCAAAACCTAGATTTATATCGTATACCAAAACCTAGATTTACACCGTATATCGAAAGCTATATTTATACCGTATACCAAAACCTAGATTGATATCGAATACCGAAAACTAGATTTGTACCGTATATAAAGGTAATAACAAAATTACCGAACTCCGAACAATCTTACAAAGGGAAAGTCAAAACTCATAATTATATAAACAGACAAAATCAGTCAACAACCGGAAAACTGTGAAAACCGTAATGACCCTGAATTTATCTCGCATACCAAAACCTAGATTTATATTGCATACCAAAACCTAGATTTATACGGCTTAGCAATAACTAGATTTATATCGCATAGCAAAACTTTGATTTATATCGTATATCAAAGCTTATATTTAGATCGCATAGCAAAACCTAAATTTATATAGTATGCCAAAACCTAGATTTATATCGTATACCGAAACCTAGATTTATACCGTATACCACAACCTAGATTTATCTCGCATACCAAAACCTAGATTTACACTGCATACCAAAACCTAGATTTATATCGCATACCAATACCTAGATTTATACCATTTAGATTTATATCGCATACCAAAACCTAGATTTATATCGTATATCAAAACTTATATTTAGATAGCATACCAAAACCTAGATTTATATCGTATACCAAAACCAAGATTTATATCGTTTACAAAATCCTAGATTTATATCGCATACCAAAACCTAGATTTATATCGCATACCAAAACGTAGATTTATGTGGCATAGAAAAACCTAGATTTATCTCGTAAACCACAAGCTAGATTTATATCGCATACCAAAACCTAGATTTATATCGCATACCAAAACGTAGATTTATGTGGCATAGAAAAACCTAGATTTATCTCGTAAACCACAAGCTAGATTTATACCGTATACCAAAACCTATATTTATCCCGTATACCAAAACCTTGATTTATATCGTAAACCAAAACCTAGATTTATATTGCATACCAAAACCTAGATTTATATCACATACAAAAACCTAGATTTATATTGTTGGCCAAAACCTAGATTTATATCGAGTACAAAAGCCTAGAATTATACCGTCTACCAAAACCTATATTTATACCGTATACCAACACCTATTTTTATCCCGTATTCCAAAACCTACATTTATATCGTATACCAAAACCTAGCTTTATGTAGTAGAGCAAAATCTAGATTTATCTCGTGAACCACAACCTAGATTTATACCGTATGCGAACACCTAGATTTATATCGTATACTAAAACCTTGATTTATATCGTATATTAAAACCTAGACTTAAACACCATACCAAAACCTAGATTTATATCTTATACCAAAACCTAGATTTATATCGTATACCAAAACCTAGATTTATACAGTATAGCAAAGCCTTGATTTATATCGCACACCAAAACCTAGATTTTTGTAGCATAGCAAAACCTAGATTTATCTCGTAAACCACAACCCATATTTATACCGTATGCGAAAATCTAGAGTAAACCAATATCTAAATTTATATCGTTTACCAAAACCTAGATTTATATCGTATGCCAAAACCTATATTTATACAGTGTACCAGAACTTTGATTTATATCGTATACCAAAGCCTAGATTTATACCACATACCAAAACCTTGATTTATACCGCATACCAAAACCTAAATTTATACCGTATACCAAAAACTAGATTTATATCGAATACCAAAACCTACATTTATATCGTATACCAAAACCTAGATTTATATCGCATACCAAAATCTAGATTTATACCACATAACAAAACCTCGATTTATACCGTATACCAAAACCTAGATTTATATCGTATACCAAAAGTTAGATTTATATCACATTCCAAAATCTAGATTTATATTGTATACCAAAGCCTAGATTTATATCGCATACCAAAGCCTAGATTTATTTAGTTTACCAAAACTTTGATTTGTATCGCATACCAAACCCTAGATGTATCTCGAATACCAAAACCTAGATTTACATAGTATACCAAACTTTGGTTTATATCGTATACTAAAGCCTAAATTTATATAATATACCAATACCTGGATTTATAACGTATATCAAAGCCTAGATTTATATCGCACACCAAAACCTAGATTTATGTAGCATAGCAAAACCTAGATTTATCTCGTAAACCACAACATAGATTTATACCGTATATCAAAACCTAGATTTATACCGTATACCAATAAATAGATTTATATCGCATACCAAAACCTCGATTTATACCGCATACCAAAACCTAGATTGATACCGTATACCAATAACTAGATTTATATCGCATACCAAAACCTAGATTTATATCGTATTTCAAAACATAGATTAATATCTTATACCAAAACCGAGATTTATATCGTATACCAAAGCCAATATTTATATAGCATACCAAAAACTAGATTTATTTCGTATACAAAAGCGTAGATTTATACCGTATACCAAAACCTATATTTATACTGTATACCAAAACCTATATTTATATCGTATACCAAAACCTAGATTTACACCGTATATCAAAAGCTATATTTATACCGTATACCAAAACCTAGATTGATATCGTATACCGAAATCTAGGTTGTGGTTTACGAGATAAATCTAGATTTTGCTCTACTACATAAAACTAGGTTTTGGTATACGATATAAATGTAGGTTTTGGAATACGGGATAAATATAGGTGTTGGTATACGGTATAAATATAGGTTTTGGTAGACGGTATAATTCTAGGCTTTTGTACTCGATATAAATCTAGGTTTTGGCCAACAATATAAATCTAGGTTTTTGTATGTGATATAAATCTAGGTTTTGGTATGCAATATAAATCTAGGTTTTGGTTTACGATATAAATCAAGGTTTTGGTATACGGGATAAATATAGGTTTTGGTATACGGTATAAATCTAGCTTGTGGTTTACGAGATAAATCTAGGTTTTTCTATGCCACATACATCTACGTTTTGGTATGCGATATAAATCTAGGTTTTGGTATGCGATATAAATCTAGGATTTTGTAAACGATATAAATCTTGGTTTTGGTATACGATATAAATCTAGGTTTTGGTATGCTATCTAAATATAAGTTTTGATATACGATATAAATCTAGGTTTTGGTATGCGATATAAATCTAAATGGTATAAATCTAGGTATTGGTATGCGATATAAATCTAGGTTTTGGTATGCAGTGTAAATCTAGGTTTTGGTATGCGAGATAAATCTAGGTTGTGGTATACGGTATAAATCTAGGTTTCGGTATACGATATAAATCTAGGTTTTGGCATACTATATAAATTTAGGTTTTGCTATACGATCTAAATATAAGCTTTGATATACGATATAAATCAAAGTTTTGCTATGCGATATCAATCTAGTTATTGCTAAGCCGTATAAATCTAGGTTTTGGTATGCAATATAAATCTAGGTTTTGGTATGCGAGATAAATTCAGGTTGTGGTATACGGTACAAATCTAGTTTTCGGTATTCGATATCAATCTAGGTTTTGGTATACGGTATAAATATAGCTTTCGATATACGGTGTAAATCTAGGTTTTGGTATACGATATAAATCTAGGTTTTGGTATACAGTATAAATATAGGTTTTGGTATAAGGTATAAATCTACGCTTTTGTATACGAAATAAATCTAGTTTTTGGTATGCTATATAAATATTGGCTTTGGTATACGATATAAATCTCGGTTTTGGTATAAGATATTAATCTATGTTTTGAAATACGATATAAATCTACGTTTTGGAATGCGATATAAATCTAGTTATTGGTATACGGTATCAATCTAGGTTTTGGTATGCGGTATAAATCGAGGTTTTGGTATGCGATATAAATCTATTTATTGGTATACGGTATAAATCTAGGTTTTGATATACGGTATAAATCTATGTTGTGGTTTACGAGATAAATCTAGGTTTTGCTATGCTACATAAATCTAGGTTTTGGTGTGCGATATAAATCTAGGCTTTGATATACGTTATAAATCCAGGTATTGGTATATTATATAAATTTAGGCTTTAGTATACGATATAAACCAAAGTTTGGTATACTATGTAAATCTAGGTTTTGGTATACGAGATACATCTAGGGTTTGGTATGCGATACAAATCAAAGTTTTGGTAAACTAAATAAATCTAGGCTTTGGTATGCGATATAAATCTAGGCTTTGGTATACAATATAAATCTAGGTTTTGGAATGTGATATAAATCTAACTTTTGGTATACGATATAATTCTAGGTTTTGGTATACGGTATAAATCGAGGTTTTGTTATGTGGTATAAATCTAGATTTTGGTATGCGATATAAATCTAGGTTTTGGTATACGATATAAATGTAGGTTTTGGTATTCGATATAAATCTAGTTTTTGGTATACGGTATAAATTTAGGTTTTGGTATGCGGTATAAATCAAGGTTTTGGTATGTGGTATAAATCTAGGCTTTGGTATACGATATAAATCAAAGTTCTGGTACACTGTATCAATCTAGGTTTTGGGTACGATATAAATCTAGGTTTTGGTAAACGATATAAATTTAGATATTGGTTTACTCTAGATTTTCGCATACGGTATAAATCTGGGTTGCGGTTTACGAGATAAATCTAGGTTTTGCTATGCTACAAAAATCTAGGTTTTGGTGTGCGATATAAATCAAGGCTTTGCAATACTGTATAAATCTAGGTTTTGGTATAAGATATAAATCTAGGTTTTGGTATGGTGTTTAAGTCTAGGTTTTAATATACGATATAAATCAAGGTTTTAGTATACGATATAAATCTAGGTGTTCGCATACGGTATAAATCTAGGTTGTGGTTTACGAGATAAATCTAGATTTTGCTCTACTACATAAAGCTAGGTTTTGGTATACGATATACATGTAGGTTTTGGAATACGGGATAAATATAGGTGTTGGTATACGGTATAAATATAGGTTTTGGTAGACGGTATAATTCTAGGCTTTTGTACTCGATATAAATCTAGGTTTTGGCCAACAATATAAATCTAGGTTTTTGTATGTGATATAAATCTAGGTTTTGGTATGCAATATAAATCTAGGTTTTGGTTTACGATATAAATCAAGGTTTTGGTATACGGGATAAATATAGGTTTTGGTATACGGTATAAATCTAGCTTGTGGTTTACGAGATAAATCTAGGTTTTTCTATGCCACATAAATCTACGTTTTGGTATGCGATATAAATCTAGGTTTTGGTATGCGATATAAATCTAGGATTTTGTAAACGATATAAATCTTGGTTTTGGTATACGATATAAATCTAGGTTTTGGTATGCTATCTAAATATAAGTTTTGATATACGATATAAATCTAGGTTTTGGTATGCGATATAAATCTAAATGGTATAAATCTAGGTATTGGTATGCGATATAAATCTAGGTTTTGGTATGCAGTGTAAATCTAGGTTTTGGTATGCGAGATAAATCTAGGTTGTGGTATACGGTATAAATCTAGGTTTCGGTATACGATATAAATCTAGGTTTTGGCATACTATATAAATTTAGGTTTTGCTATGCGATCTAAATATAAGCTTTGATATACGATATAAATCAAAGTTTTGCTATGCGATATAAATCTAGTTATTGCTAAGCCGTATAAATCTAGGTTTTGGTATGCAATATAAATCTAGGTTTTGGTATGCGAGATAAATTCAGGTTGTGGTATACGGTACAAATCTAGTTTTCGGTATTCGATATCAATCTAGGTTTTGGTATACGGTATAAATATAGCTTTCGATATACGGTGTAAATCTAGGTTTTGGTATACGATATAAATCTAGGTTTTGGTATACAGTATAAATATAGGTTTTGGTATAAGGTATAAATCTACGCTTTTGTATACGAAATAAATCTAGGTTTTGGTATGCCATATAAATATTGGCTTTGGTATACGATATAAATCTCGGTTTTGCTATAAGATATAAATCTATGTTTTGAAATACGATATAAATCTACGTTTTGGTATGCGATATAAATCTAGTTATTGGTATACGGTATAAATTTAGGTTTTGGTATGCGGTATAAATCGAGGTTTTGGTATGCGATATAAATCTAGTTATTGGTATACGGTATAAATCTAGGTTTTGGTATACGGTATAAATCTATGTTGTGGTTTACGAGATAAATCAAGGTTTTGCTATGCTACATAAATCTAGGTTTTGGTGTGCGATATAAATCTAGGCTTTGATATACGCTATAAATCCAGGTATTGGTATATTATATATATCTAGGCTTTGGTATACGATATAAATCAAAGTTTGGTATACTATATAAATCTAGGTTTTGGTATACGAGATAAATCTAGGGTTTGGTACGCGATACAAATCAAAGTTTTGGTATAAGGTATAAATCTAGGTTTTGGTATGCGATATAAATCTAGGCTTTGATATACAATATAAATCTATTTTTTGGTATGTGATATAAATCTAAGTTTTGGAATACGATATAAATCTGGGTATTGGTATATTGTGTAAATCTAGGTTTTCGTATGCCTTATAAATCGAGGTTTTGCTATGTGGTATAAATCTAGGTTTTGGTATACGATATAAATCTAGGTTTTGGTATACGGTATAAATTTAGGTTTTGGTATGCGGTATAGATCAAGGTTTTGGTATGTGGTATAAATCTAGGCTTTGGTATACGATATAACTCAAAGTTCTGGTATACTATATAAATTTAGGTTTTGGCATACGATATAAATCTAGGTTTTAGTAAACGATATAAATCTAGATATTGGTAAACTCTAGATTTTCGCATACGGTATAAATCTGGGTTGTGGTTTACGAGATAAATCTAGGTTTTGCTATGCTACAAAAATCTAGGTTTTGGTGTGCGATATAAATCTAGGCTTTGCAATACTGTATAAATCTAGGTATTGGTATGCGATATAAATCTAGGTTTTGGTATGCAGTGTAAATCTAGGTTTTGGTATGCGAGATAAATCTAGGTTGTGGTATACGGTATAAATCTAGGTTTCGGTATACGATATAAATCTAGGTTTTGGCATACTATATAAATTTAGGTTTTGCTATACGATCTAAATATAAGCTTTGATATACGATATAAATCAAAGTTTTGCTATGCGATATCAATCTAGTTATTGCTAAGCCGTATAAATCTAGGTTTTGGTATGCAATATAAATCTAGGTTTTGGTATGCGAGATAAATTCAGGTTGTGGTATACGGTACAAATCTAGTTTTCGGTATTCGATATCAATCTAGGTTTTGGTATACGGTATAAATATAGCTTTCGATATACGGTGTAAATCTAGGTTTTGGTATACGATATAAATCTAGGTTTTGGTATACAGTATACATATAGGTTTTGGTATAAGGTATAAATCTATGCTTTTGTATACGAAATAAATCTAGTTTTTGGTATGCTATATAAATATTGGCTTTGGTATACGATATAAATCTCGGTTTTGGTATAAGATATTAATTTATGTTTTGAAATACGATATAAATCTACGTTTTGGAATGCGATATAAATCTAGTTATTGGTATACGGTATCAATCTAGGTTTTGGTATGCGGTATAAATCGAGGTTTTGGTATGCGATATAAATCTATTTATTGGTATACGGTATAAATCTAGGTTTTGATATACGGTATAAATCTATGTTGTGGTTTACGAGATAAATCTAGGTTTTGCTATGCTACATAAATCTAGGTTTTGGTGTGCGATATAAATCTAGGCTTTGATATACGTTATAAATCCAGGTATTGGTATATTATATAAATTTAGGCTTTAGTATACGATATAAACCAAAGTTTGGTATACTATGTAAATCTAGGTTTTGGTATACGAGATACATCTAGGGTTTGGTATGCGATACAAATCAAAGTTTTGGTAAACTAAATAAATCTAGGCTTTGGTATGCGATATAAATCTAGGCTTTGGTATACAATATAAATCTAGGTTTTGGAATGTGATATAAATCTAACTTTTGGTATACGATATAATTCTAGGTTTTGGTATACGGTATAAATCGAGGTTTTGTTATGTGGTATAAATCTAGATTTTGGTATGCGATATAAATCTAGGTTTTGGTATACGATATAAATGTAGGTTTTGGTATTCGATATAAATCTAGTTTTTGGTATACGGTATAAATTTAGGTTTTGGTATGCGGTATAAATCAAGGTTTTGGTATGTGGTATAAATCTAGGCTTTGGTATACGATATAAATCAAAGTTCTGGTACACTGTATCAATCTAGGTTTTGGCATACGAAATAAATCTAGGTTTTGGTAAACGATATAAATTTAGATATTGGTTTACTCTAGATTTTCGCATACGGTATAAATCTGGGTTGTGGTTTACGAGATAAATCTAGGTTTTGCTATGCTACAAAAATCTAGGTTTTGGTGTGCGATATAAATCAAGGCTTTGCAATACTGTATAAATCTAGGTTTTGGTATAAGATATAAATCTAGGTTTTGGTATGGTGTTTAAGTCTAGGTTTTAATATACGATATAAATCAAGGTTTTAGTATACGATATAAATCTAGGTGTTCGCATACGGTATAAATCTAGGTTGTGGTTTACGAGATAAATCTAGATTTTGCTCTACTACATAAAGCTAGGTTTTGGTATACGATATACATGTAGGTTTTGGAATACGGGATAAATATAGGTGTTGGTATACGGTATAAATATAGGTTTTGGTAGACGGTATAATTCTAGGCTTTTGTACTCGATATAAATCTAGGTTTTGGCCAACAATATAAATCTAGGTTTTTGTATGTGATATAAATCTAGGTTTTGGTATGCAATATAAATCTAGGTTTTGGTTTACGATATAAATCAAGGTTTTGGTATACGGGATAAATATAGGTTTTGGTATACGGTATAAATCTAGCTTGTGGTTTACGAGATAAATCTAGGTTTTTCTATGCCACATAAATCTACGTTTTGGTATGCGATATAAATCTAGGTTTTGGTATGCGATATAAATCTAGGATTTTGTAAACGATATAAATCTTGGTTTTGGTATACGATATAAATCTAGGTTTTGGTATGCTATCTAAATATAAGTTTTGATATACGATATAAATCTAGGTTTTGGTATGCGATATAAATCTAAATGGTATAAATCTAGGTATTGGTATGCGATATAAATCTAGGTTTTGGTATGCAGTGTAAATCTAGGTTTTGGTATGCGAGATAAATCTAGGTTGTGGTATACGGTATAAATCTAGGTTTCGGTATACGATATAAATCTAGGTTTTGGCATACTATATAAATTTAGGTTTTGCTATGCGATCTAAATATAAGCTTTGATATACGATATAAATCAAAGTTTTGCTATGCGATATAAATCTAGTTATTGCTAAGCCGTATAAATCTAGGTTTTGGTATGCAATATAAATCTAGGTTTTGGTATGCGAGATAAATTCAGGTTGTGGTATACGGTACAAATCTAGTTTTCGGTATTCGATATCAATCTAGGTTTTGGTATACGGTATAAATATAGCTTTCGATATACGGTGTAAATCTAGGTTTTGGTATACGATATAAATCTAGGTTTTGGTATACAGTATAAATATAGGTTTTGGTATAAGGTATAAATCTACGCTTTTGTATACGAAATAAATCTAGGTTTTGGTATGCCATATAAATATTGGCTTTGGTATACGATATAAATCTCGGTTTTGCTATAAGATATAAATCTATGTTTTGAAATACGATATAAATCTACGTTTTGGTATGCGATATAAATCTAGTTATTGGTATACGGTATAAATTTAGGTTTTGGTATGCGGTATAAATCGAGGTTTTGGTATGCGATATAAATCTAGTTATTGGTATACGGTATAAATCTAGGTTTTGGTATACGGTATAAATCTATGTTGTGGTTTACGAGATAAATCAAGGTTTTGCTATGCTACATAAATCTAGGTTTTGGTGTGCGATATAAATCTAGGCTTTGATATACGCTATAAATCCAGGTATTGGTATATTATATATATCTAGGCTTTGGTATACGATATAAATCAAAGTTTGGTATACTATATAAATCTAGGTTTTGGTATACGAGATAAATCTAGGGTTTGGTACGCGATACAAATCAAAGTTTTGGTATAAGGTATAAATCTAGGTTTTGGTATGCGATATAAATCTAGGCTTTGATATACAATATAAATCTATTTTTTGGTATGTGATATAAATCTAAGTTTTGGAATACGATATAAATCTGGGTATTGGTATATTGTGTAAATCTAGGTTTTCGTATGCCTTATAAATCGAGGTTTTGCTATGTGGTATAAATCTAGGTTTTGGTATACGATATAAATCTAGGTTTTGGTATACGGTATAAATTTAGGTTTTGGTATGCGGTATAGATCAAGGTTTTGGTATGTGGTATAAATCTAGGCTTTGGTATACGATATAACTCAAAGTTCTGGTATACTATATAAATTTAGGTTTTGGCATACGATATAAATCTAGGTTTTAGTAAACGATATAAATCTAGATATTGGTAAACTCTAGATTTTCGCATACGGTATAAATCTGGGTTGTGGTTTACGAGATAAATCTAGGTTTTGCTATGCTACAAAAATCTAGGTTTTGGTGTGCGATATAAATCTAGGCTTTGCAATACTGTATAAATCTAGGTATTGGTATGCGATATAAATCTAGGTTTTGGTATGCAGTGTAAATCTAGGTTTTGGTATGCGAGATAAATCTAGGTTGTGGTATACGGTATAAATCTAGGTTTCGGTATACGATATAAATCTAGGTTTTGGCATACTATATAAATTTAGGTTTTGCTATGCGATCTAAATATAAGCTTTGATATACGATATAAATCAAAGTTTTGCTATGCGATATAAATCTAGTTATTGCTAAGCCGTATAAATCTAGGTTTTGGTATGCAATATAAATCTAGGTTTTGGTATGCGAGATAAATTCAGGTTGTGGTATACGGTACAAATCTAGTTTTCGGTATTCGATATCAATCTAGGTTTTGGTATACGGTATAAATATAGCTTTCGATATACGGTGTAAATCTAGGTTTTGGTATACGATATAAATCTAGGTTTTGGTATACAGTATAAATATAGGTTTTGGTATAAGGTATAAATCTACGCTTTTGTATACGAAATAAATCTAGGTTTTGGTATGCCATATAAATATTGGCTTTGGTATACGATATAAATCTCGGTTTTGCTATAAGATATAAATCTATGTTTTGAAATACGATATAAATCTACGTTTTGGTATGCGATATAAATCTAGTTATTGGTATACGGTATAAATTTAGGTTTTGGTATGCGGTATAAATCGAGGTTTTGGTATGCGATATAAATCTAGTTATTGGTATACGGTATAAATCTAGGTTTTGGTATACGGTATAAATCTATGTTGTGGTTTACGAGATAAATCAAGGTTTTGCTATGCTACATAAATCTAGGTTTTGGTGTGCGATATAAATCTAGGCTTTGATATACGCTATAAATCCAGGTATTGGTATATTATATATATCTAGGCTTTGGTATACGATATAAATCAAAGTTTGGTATACTATATAAATCTAGGTTTTGGTATACGAGATAAATCTAGGGTTTGGTACGCGATACAAATCAAAGTTTTGGTATAAGGTATAAATCTAGGTTTTGGTATGCGATATAAATCTAGGCTTTGATATACAATATAAATCTATTTTTTGGTATGTGATATAAATCTAAGTTTTGGAATACGATATAAATCTGGGTATTGGTATATTGTGTAAATCTAGGTTTTCGTATGCCTTATAAATCGAGGTTTTGCTATGTGGTATAAATCTAGGTTTTGGTATACGATATAAATCTAGGTTTTGGTATACGGTATAAATTTAGGTTTTGGTATGCGGTATAGATCAAGGTTTTGGTATGTGGTATAAATCTAGGCTTTGGTATACGATATAACTCAAAGTTCTGGTATACTATATAAATTTAGGTTTTGGCATACGATATAAATCTAGGTTTTAGTAAACGATATAAATCTAGATATTGGTAAACTCTAGATTTTTGCATACGGTATAAATCTGGGTTGTGGTTTACGAGATAAATCTAGGTTTTGCTATGCTACAAAAATCTAGGTTTTGGTGTGCGATATAAATCTAGGCTTTGCTATACTGTATAAATCTAGGTTTTGGTATACGATATAAATCTAGGTTTTGGTATAAGATATAAATCTAGGTTTTGGTATGGTGTTTAAGTCTAGGTTTTAATATACGATATAAATCTACGTTTTGCTATACGATATAATCTAGGTGTTCGCATACGGTATAAATCTAGGTTGTGGTTTACGAGATAAATCTAGATTTTCCTCTACTACATAAAGCTAGGTTTTGGTATACGATGTAAATGTAGGTTTTGGTATACGGGATAAATCTAGGTTTATGTATACGGTATAAATGTAGGTTTTGGTATTCGATATAAATCTAGTTTTTGGTATACGGTATAAATTTAGGTTTTGGTATGCGGTATGAATCAAGGTTTTGGTTTGTGGTATAAATATAGGCTTTGGTATGCGATATAAATCAAAGTTCTGGTATACTATATCAATCTAGGTTTTGGCATACGATATAAATCTAGGTTTTGGTAAACGATATAAATCTAGATATTGGTATACTCTAGATTTTCGTATACGGTATAAATCTGGCTTGTGGTTTACGAGATAAATCTAGGTTTTGCTATGCTACAAAAATCTAGCTTTTGGTGTGCGATATAAATCTAGGCTTTGCTATACTGTATAAATCTAGGTTTTGGTATGCGATATAAATCTAGGTTTTGGTATAAGATATAAATCTAGGTTTTGGTATGGTGTTTAAGTGTAGGTTTTAATATACGATATAAATCTAGGTTTTGGTATACGATATAAATCTAGGTGTTCGCATACGGTATAAATCTAGGTTGTGGTTTACGAGATAAATCTAGATTTTTCTCTACTTACATAAAGCTAGGTTTTGGTATACGATATAAATGTAGGTTTTGTTATCCGGGATAAATATAGGTGTTGGTATACGGTATAAATATAGGTTTTGGTATACGGTATAATTCTAGGCTTTTGTACTCGATATAAATCTAGGTTTTGGCCAACAATATAAATCTAGGTTTTTGTATATGATATAAATCTAGGTTTTGGTATGCAATATAAATCTAGGTTTTGGTATGCGATATAAATCTAGGTTTTGGTATACGGGATAAATATAGGTTTTGGTATACGGTATGAATCTAGGTTGTGGTTTACGAGATCAATCTAGGTTTTTCTATGCCACATAAATCTAGGTTTTGGTATGCGATATAAATCTAGGTTTTGGTATGCGATATAAATCTAGAATTTTGTAAGCGATATCAATTTTGGTTTTGGTATACGATATAAATCTAGGTTTTGGTATGCGATATAAATCTAAATGGTATAAATCTAGGTATTGGTATGCGATATAAATCTAGGTTTTGGTATGCAGTATAAATCTAGGTTTTGGTATGCGAGATAAATCTAGGTTGTGGTATACGATATAAATCTAGGTTTTGGCATACTATATAAATTTAGGTTTTGCTATGCGATCTAAATATAAGCTTTGATATACAATATAAATCAAGGTTTTGCTATGCGATATAAATCTAGTTATTGCTAAACCGTATAAATCTAGGTTTTGGTATGCAATATAAATCAAGGTTTTGGTATGCGAGATAAATTTAGGTTGTGGTATACGGTACAAATCTAGTTTTCGGTATTCGATATCAATCTAGGTTTTGGTATACGGCATAAATATAGCTTTTGATATACGGTGTAAATCTAGGTTTTGGTATACGATATAAATCTAGGTTTTGGTATACAGTATAAATATAGGCTTTGGTATAAGCTATAAATCTACGCTTTTGTATACGAAATAAATCTAGGTTTTGGTATGCCTTATAAATATTAGCTTTGGTATACGATATAAATCTCGGTTTTGCTATAAGATATAAATCTATGTTTTGAAATACGATATACATTTACGTTTTGGTATGCGATATAAATCTAGTTATTGGTATGCGGTATAAATCTAGGTTTTGGTATGCGGTATAAATCGAGGTTTTGGTATGCGATATAAATCTAGTTATTGGTATGCGGTATAAATCTAGGTTTTGTTATTCGGTATAAATCTATGTTGTGGTTTACGAGATATATCTAGGTTTTGCTATGCTACATAAATCTAGGTTTTGGTGTGCGATATAAATCTACGCTTTGATATACGTTATAAATCCAGGTATTAGTATATTATATATATCTAGGCTTTGGTATACGATATAAATCAAAGTTTGGTATACTATATAAATCTAGCTTTTGGTATACGAGATAAATCTAGGGTTTGGTATGCGATACAAATCAAAGTTTTGGTAAACTATATAAATCTAGGTTTTGGTATACGATATAAATCTAGGTTTTGGTATACGGTATAAATCTAGGTTTTGGTATGCGATATAAATCTAGGCTTTGATATACAATATAAATCTAGATTTTGGTATGTGATATAAATCTAAGTTTTGGAATACGATATAAATCTGGGTACGGGTATACTGTTTAAATCTAGGTTTTCGTATGCCGTATAAATCGAGGTTTTGCTATGTGGTGTAAATCTAGGTTTTGGCATACGATATAAATCTAGGTTTTGGTATACGATATAAATGTAGGTTTTGGTATTCGATATAAATCTAGTTTTTTGTATACGGTATAAATTTAGGTTTTGGTATGCGGTATAAATCAAGGCTTTGGTATACGATATAAATCAAAGTTCTGGTATACTATATAAATCTAGGTTTTGGCATACGATATAAATCTAGGTTTTGGTAAACGATATAAATCTAGATATTGGTATACTCTAGATTTTCGTATATGGTATAAATCTGGGTTGTGGTTTACGAGATAAATCTAGGTTTTGTTATGCTACAAAAATCTAGGTTTTGGTGTGCGATATAAATCAAGGCTTTGATATACTGTATAAATCTAGGTTTTGGTATACGATATAAATCTAGGTTTTGGTATAAGATATAAATCTAGGTTTTGGTATGGTGTTTAAGTCTAGGTTTTAATATACGATATAAATATAGGTTTTGGTATACGATATAAATCTAGGTGTTCGCATACGGTATAAATCTAGGTTGTGGTTTACGAGATAAATCTAGATTTTGCTCTACTACATAAAGCTAGGTTTTGGTATACGATGTAAATGTAGGTTTTGGTATACGGGATAAATATAGGTTTTGGTATACGGTATAAATGTAGGTTTTGGTATTCGATATAAATCTAGTTTTTGGTATACGGTATCAATTTAGGTTTTGGTATGCGGTATAAATCAAGGTTTGGTTTGTGGTATAAATCTAGGTTTTGGTATGCAGTATAAATCTAGGTTTTGGTATGCAAGATAAATCTAGGTTGTGGTATACGGTATAAATCTAGGTTTCGGTATACGGTATAAATCTAGGTTTCGGTATTCGATATAAATCAAGGTTTTGGTATGCAATATAAATCTAGGTTTTGGTATGCGATATAAATCTAGGTTTTGGTATACGGTATGAATCTAGGTTGTGGTTTACGAGATAAATCTAGGTTTTTCTATGCCACATAAATCTATGTTTTGGTATGCGATATAAATCTAGGTTTTGGTATGCGATATAAATCTAGGATTTTGTAAACGATATCAATCTTGGTTTTGGTATACGATATAAATCTAGGTTTTCGTATGCGATATAAATCTAAATGGTATAAATCTAGGTATTGGTATGCGATATAAATCTAGGTTTTGGTATGCAGTATAAATCTAGGTTTTGGTATGCGAGATAAATCTAGGTTGTGGTATACGATATAAATCTAGGTTTTGGCATACTATATAAATTTAGGTTTTGCTATGCGATCTAAATATAAGCTTTGATATACGATATAAATCAAGATTTTGCAATGCGATATAAATCTAGTTATTGCTAAACCGTATAAATCTAGGTTTTGGTATGCAATATAAATCTAGGTTTTGGTATGCGAGATAAATTTAGGTTGTGGTATACGGTACAAATCTAGTTTTCGTATTCGATATCAATCTAGGTTTTGGTATACGGTATAAATATAGCTTTGATATACGGTGTAAATCTAGGTTTTGGTATACGATATAAATCTAGCTTTTGGTATACAGTATGAATATAGGTTTTGGTATAAGGTATAAATCTACGCTTTTGTATACGAAATAAATCTAGGTTTTGGTATGCCATATAAATATTAGCTTTGGTATACGATATGAATCTCGGTTTTGTTATAAGATATAAATCTATGTTTTGAAATACGATATACATTTACGTTTTGGTATGCGATATAAATCTAGTTATTGGTATACGGTATAAATCTAGGTTTTGGTATGCGGTATAAATCGAGGTTTTGGTATGCGATATAAATCTAGTTATTGGTATACGGTATAAATCTAGGTTTTGATATACGGTATAAATCTATGTTGTGGTTTACGAGATAAATCTAGGTTTTGCTATGCTACATAAATCTAGGTTTTGGTGTGCGATATAAATCTAGGCTTTGATATACGTTATAAATCCAGGTATTGGTATATTATATATATCTAGGCTTTGGTGTACGATATAAATCAAAGTTTGGTATACTATATACATCTAGGTTTTGGTATACGAGATAAATCTAGGGTTTGGTATGCGATACAAATCAAAGTTTTGGTAAACTATATAAATCTAGGTTTTGGTATACGATATAAATCTAGGTTTTGGTATACGGTATAAATCTAGGTTTTGGTATGCGATATAAATCTAGGCTTTGATATACAATATAAATCTAGGTTTTGGTATGTGATATAAATCTAAGTTTTGGAATACGATATAAATCTGGGTATTGGTATACGATATAAATCTAGGTTTTGGTATGCGATCTAAATATAAGTTTTGATATTCGATATAAATATAGTTATTGGTATACGGTATAAATCTAGGCTTTGATATACGCTATTAATCCAGGTATTGATATATTATATAAATCTAGGCTTTGGTATACGATATAAATCAAAGTTTGGTATACTATATAAATCTAGGTTTTGGTATACGATATAAATCTCGGTTTTGGTAAACGGTATAAATCTAGGTTTTGGTATGCGATATAAATCTAGGCTTTGGTATACAATATAAATCTAGGTTTTGGTATGTAATATAAATGTAAGTTTTGGAATACGATATAAATCTGGGTATTGGTATACTGTGTAAATCTAGGTTTTCGTATGCCGTATAAATCGAGGTTTTGGTATGTGGTATAAATCTAGGTTTTGGTATACGAAATAAATCTAGGTTTTGGTATACGATATAAATATAGGTTTTGGTATTCGATATAAATGTAGTTATTGGTATACGGTATAAATCTAGGTTTTGGTATGCGGTATAAATCTAGGTTTTGGAATACGAGATAAGTCTAGGCTTTGGTATGCGATATAAATCAAAGTTTTGGTAAACTATATAAATCTAGGTTTTGGTATACGATATAAATCAAGGTTTTGGTATACGGTATAAATCTAGGTTTTGGTGTACGATATGAATCTAGGCTTTGCTACACTATATAAATCTAGGTTTTGATATACGATATAAATCTAGGTTTTGGTATACGATATAAATCTAGGTATTATACCAATACCTAGATTTATATCGTATACCAAAACCTAGATTTATATATGTATAAATCTAGGTGTTCGTATACGGTATAAATCTAGGTCGTTGTTTACGAGATAAATATAGATTTTGCTCTACTATATAAAGCTAGGTTTTGGTATACGATATAAATGAAGGTTTTGGTATACGGGATAAATATAGGTTTTGGTATACCGTATAAATATAGGTTTTGGTATACGGTATAATTCTAGGTTTGTGTATTCGATATAAATTTAGGTTTTGGCAAACAATATAAATCTAGGTTTTTGTATATGATATAAATCTAGGTTTTGGTATGCAATATAAATCTAGGTTTTGGTATACGATATAAATCTAGGTTTTGGTATACGTGATAAATATAGGTTTTGGTATACGGTATAAATATAGGTTTTGGTATACTGTATAAATCTAGGTTTTCGTATGCGGTATAAATCTAGGTTTTGGTATACGGTATAAATCTATGTTGTGGTTTACGAGATAAATCAAGGCTTTGCGATGCCACATAAATCTAGATTTTGGTATGCGATATAAATCAAAGTTTTGGTATACTATATAAATCTAGGTTTGGGCATACGATATAAATCTAGGTTTTGGAAAACGATATAAATCTAGGTATTGGTATACGATATAAATCTAGGTTTTGGTATGATGTTTAAATCTAGGTTTTGATATACGATATAAATCTAGGTTTTGGTATGCAATATAAATCTAGGTTTTGTTAAACGATATAAATTTAGGTTTTCCTATGCGATCTAAATATAAGCTTTGATATACGATATAAATCAAGGTTTTGTTATGCGATATAAATCTATTTATTGCTAAACCGTATAAATCTAGGTTTTGGTATGCAATATAAATCTAGGTTTTGGTTATACGATATAAATCTAGGTTTTCGTATACAGTATAAATCTAGGTTTTGGTATACGGTATAAATCTACGCTTTTGTATACGAAATAAATCTAGGTTTTGGTATGCCATATAAATATTGGCTTAGGTATTCGATATAAATCTCGTTTTGGTATAAGATATAAATCTATGTTTTGAAATACGATATAAATCTACATTTTGGTATGCGATATAAATGTAGTTATTGGTATACGATATAAATCTAGGTTTTGGTATGCGATATAAATCAAGGTTTTGGAATACGAGATAAATCTAGGCTTTGGTATGCGATATAAATCAAAGTTTTGGTAAACTATATAAATCTAGGATTTGGTATACGATATAAATCTAGGTTTTGGTATACGGTATAAATCTGGGTTGTGGTTTACGAGATAAATCTACGTTTTGCTATGGTACAAAAATCTAGGTTTTGGTATGCGATATAAATCAAAGTTTTGGAATACTATATAAATCTAGGTTTGGGCATACGATATAAATCTAGGTTTTGGTAAACTATATAAATCTAGGTATTGGTATACGATATAAATCTAGGTTTTGGTATGGTGTTTAAATCTAGGTTTTGATATACGATATAAATCTAGGTTTTGGTATGCAATATAAATCTAGGTTTTGGTATGCGAGATAAATCTAGGTTGTGGTATACGGTATAAATATAGCTTTTCATATACGGTGTAAATCTAGGTTTTGGTATATGATATAAATCTAGGTTTTGGTATACAGTATAAATATAGGTTTTGGTATACGGTATACATATAGCTTTTGATATAACCTGTAAATCTATGTTTTGGTATACGATATAAATCTAGGTTTTGGTATACAGTATAAATAAAGGTTTTGCTATACGGTATAAATCTACGCTTTTGTATACGAATTAAATCTAGGTTTTGGTATGCCATTTAAATATTGGCTTTGGTACACGATATAAATCTCGGTTTTGGTATAAGATATAAATCTATATTTTCACATACGAAATAAATCTACGTTTTGGTATGCGATATAAATCTAGTTATTGGTATACGGTATAAATCTAGGTTTTGGCATGCGGTATAAATCTAGGTTTTGGAATAAGAGATAAATCTAGGCTTTGGTATGCGATATAAATCAAAGTTTTGGTAAACTATATAAATCTAGGTTTTGGTATACGATATAAATCAAGGTTTTGGTGTACGGTATAAATCTAGGTTTTGGTAAGCGATATAAATCTAGTCTTTGGTATACAATATAAATCTAAATTTTGGTATGTCATATAAATCTTAGTTTTGGAATACGAAATAAATCTGGGTATTGGTATACTGTGTAAATCTAAGTTTTCGTATGCTGTATAAATCAAGGTTTTGGTATGTGGTATAAATCTAGGTTTTGGTGTGCGATATGAATCTAGGCTTTGCTACACTATATAAATCTAGGTTTTGGTATGCGATATAAATCTAGGTTTTGGTATACGATATAAAGCTAGGTATTATACCAATACCTAGATTCATATCGTATACCAAAACCTAGATTTCTATGTGTATAAATCTAGGTGTTCGTATACGGTATAAATCTAGGTCGTGGTTTACGAGATAAATCTAGACTTTGCTCTACTATATAAAGCTAGGTTTTGGTATACGATATAAATGTAGGTTTTGGTATACGGGATAAATATAGGTTTTGGTATACGGTATAAATATAGGTTTTGGTATACGGTATAATTCTAGGTTTTTGTATTCGATATAAATATAGGTTTTGGCAAACAATATAAATCTAGGTTTTGGTATACGATATAAATCTCGGTTTTGGTATACTGTATAAATCTGGGTTTTCGTATGCGATATAAATCTAGGTATTGATATACTGTGTAAATCTAGGTTTTCGTATGCGGTATAAATCTAGGTTTTGGTATACGGTATAAATCTATGTTGTGGTTTACGAGATAAATCAAGGCTTTGCGATGCCACATAAATCTAGGTTTTGGTATGCGATATAAATCAAAGTTTTGGTATACTATATAAATCTAGGTTTGGGCATACGATATAAATCTAGGTTTTGGTAAACGATATAAATCTAGGTATTGGTATACGATATAAATCTAGGTTTTGGTATGGTGTTTAAATCTAGGTTTTGATATACGATATAAATCTAGGTTTTGGTATGCAATATAAATCTAGGTTTTGGTAGACGATATAAATTTATGTTTTCCTATGCGATCTAAATATAAGCTTTGATATACGATATAAATCAAGGTTTTGTTATGCGATATAAATCTATTTATTGCCAAACCGTATAAATCTAGGTTTTGGTATGCAATATAAATCTAGGTTTTGCTTATACGATATAAATCTAGGTTTTCGTATACAGTATAAATATAGGTTTTGGTATACGGTATAAATCTACGCTTTTGTATACGAAATAAATCTAGGTTTTGGTATGCCATATAAATATTGGCTTAGGTATTCGATATAAATCTCGTTTTGGTATAAGATATAAATCTATGTTTTGAAATACGATATAAATCTACATTTTGGTATGCGATATAAATGTAGTTATTGGTATACGATATAAATCTAGGTTTTGGTATGCGATATAAATCAAGGTTTTGGAATACGAGATAAATCTAGGCTTTGGTATGCGATATAAATCAAAGTTTTGGTAAACTATATAAATCTAGGATTTGGTATACGATATAAATCAAGGTTTTGGTATACGGTATAAATCTGGGTTGTGGTTTACGAGATAAATCTACGTTTTGCTATGGTACAAAAATCTAGGTTTTGGTATGCGATATAAATCAAAGTTTTGGAATACTATATAAATCTAGGTTTGGGCATACGATATAAATCTAGGTTTTGGTAAACGATATAAATCTAGGTATTGGTATACGATATAAATCTAGGTTTTGGTATGGTGTTTAAATCTAGGTTTTGATATACGATATAAATCTAGGTTTTGGTATGCAATATAAATCTAGGTTTTGGTATGCGAGATAAATCTAGGTTGTGGTATACGGTATAAATATAGCTTTTCATATACGGTGTAAATCTAGGTTTTGGTATATGATATAAATCTAGGTTTTGGTATACAGTATAAATATAGGTTTTGGTATACGGTATACATATGGCTTTTGATATAACCTGTAAATCTATGTTTTGGTATACGATATAAATCTAGGTTTTGGTATACAGTATAAATATAGGTTTTGCTATACGGTATAAATCTACGCTTTTGTATACGAATTAAATCTAGGTTTTGGTATGCCATTTAAATATTGGCTTTGGTATACGATATAAATCTCGGTTTTGGTATAAGATATAAATCTATATTTTCACATACGAAATAAATCTACGTTTTGGTATGCGATATAAATCTAGTTATTGGTATACGGTATAAATCTAGGTTTTGGCATGCGGTATAAATCTAGGTTTTGGAATAAGAGATAAATCTAGGCTTTGGTATGCGATATAAATCAAAGTTTTGGTAAACTATATAAATCTAGGTTTTGGTATACGATATAAATCAAGGTTTTGGTATACGGTATAAATCTAGGTTTTGGTAAGCGATATAAATCTAGTCTTTGGTATACAATATAAATCTAAATTTTGGTATGTCATATAAATCTTAGTTTTGGAATACGAAATAAATCTGGGTATTGGTATACTGTGTAAATCTAAGTTTTCGTATGCTGTATAAATCAAGGTTTTGGTATGTGGTATAAATCTAGGTTTTGGTGTGCGATATGAATCTAGGCTTTGCTACACTATATAAATCTAGGTTTTGGTATGCGATATAAATCTAGGTTTTGGTATACGATATAAAGCTAGGTATTATACCAATACCTAGATTCATATCGTATACCAAAACCTAGATTTCTATGTGTATAAATCTAGGTGTTCGTATACGGTATAAATCTAGGTCGTGGTTTACGAGATAAATCTAGACTTTGCTCTACTATATAAAGCTAGGTTTTGGTATACGATATAAATGTAGGTTTTGGTATACGGGATAAATATAGGTTTTGGTATACGGTATAAATATAGGTTTTGGTATACGGTATAATTCTAGGTTTTTGTATTCGATATAAATATAGGTTTTGGCAAACAATATAAATCTAGGTTTTGGTATACGATATAAATCTCGGTTTTGGTATACTGTATAAATCTGGGTTTTCGTATGCGATATAAATCTAGGTATTGATATACTGTGTAAATCTAGGTTTTCGTATGCGGTATAAATCTAGGTTTTGGTATACGGTATAAATCTATGTTGTGGTTTACGAGATAAATCAAGGCTTTGCGATGCCACATAAATCTAGGTTTTGGTATGCGATATAAATCAAAGTTTTGGTATACTATATAAATCTAGGTTTGGGCATACCATATAAATCTAGGTTTTGGTAAACGATATAAATCTAGGTATTGGTATACGATATAAATCTAGGTTTTGGTATGGTGTTTAAATCTAGGTTTTGATATACGATATAAATCTAGGTTTTGGTATGCAATATAAATCTAGGTTTTGGTAGACGATATAAATTTATGTTTTCCTATGCGATCTAAATATAAGCTTTGATATACGATATAAATCAAGGTTTTGTTATGCGATATAAATCTATTTATTGCCAAACCGTATAAATCTAGGTTTTGGTATGCAATATAAATCTAGGTTTTGCTTATACGATATAAATCTAGGTTTTCGTATACAGTATAAATATAGGTTTTGGTATACGGTATAAATCTACGCTTTTGTATACGAAATAAATCTAGGTTTTGGTATGCCATATAAATATTGGCTTAGGTATTCGATATAAATCTCGTTTTGGTATAAGATATAAATCTATGTTTTGAAATACGATATAAATCTACATTTTGGTATGCGATATAAATGTAGTTATTGGTATACGATATAAATCTAGGTTTTGGTATGCGATATAAATCAAGGTTTTGGAATACGAGATAAATCTAGGCTTTGGTATGCGATATAAATCAAAGTTTTGGTAAACTATATAAATCTAGGATTTGGTATACGATATAAATCTAGGTTTTGGTATACGGTATAAATCTGGGTTGTGGTTTACGAGATAAATCTACGTTTTGCTATGGTACAAAAATCTAGGTTTTGGTATGCGATATAAATCAAAGTTTTGGAATACTATATAAATCTAGGTTTGGGCATACGATATAAATCTAGGTTTTGGTAAACGATATAAATCTAGGTATTGGTATACGATATAAATCTAGGTTTTGGTATGGTGTTTAAATCTAGGTTTTGATATACGATATAAATCTAGGTTTTGGTATGCAATATAAATCTAGGTTTTGGTATGCGAGATAAATCTAGGTTGTGGTATACGGTATAAATATAGCTTTTCATATACGGTGTAAATCTAGGTTTTGGTATATGATATAAATCTAGGTTTTGGTATACAGTATAAATATAGGTTTTGGTATACGGTATACATATAGCTTTTGATATAACCTGTAAATCTATGTTTTGGTATACGATATAAATCTAGGTTTTGGTATACAGTATAAATATAGGTTTTGCTATACGGTATAAATCTACGCTTTTGTATACGAATTAAATCTAGGTTTTGGTATGCCATTTAAATATTGGCTTTGGTATACGATATAAATCTCGGTTTTGGTATAAGATATAAATCTATATTTTCACATACGAAATAAATCTACGTTTTGGTATGCGATATAAATCTAGTTATTGGTATACGGTATAAATCTAGGTTTTGGCATGCGGTATAAATCTAGGTTTTGGAATAAGAGATAAATCTAGGCTTTGGTATGCGATATAAATCAAAGTTTTGGTAAACTATATAAATCTAGGTTTTGGTATACGATATAAATCAAGGTTTTGGTATACGGTATAAATCTAGGTTTTGGTAAGCGATATAAATCTAGTCTTTGGTATACAATATAAATCTAAATTTTGGTATGTCATATAAATCTTAGTTTTGGAATACGAAATAAATCTGGGTATTGGTATACTGTGTAAATCTAAGTTTTCGTATGCTGTATAAATCAAGGTTTTGGTATGTGGTATAAATCTAGGTTTTGGTGTGCGATATGAATCTAGGCTTTGCTACACTATATAAATCTAGGTTTTGGTATGCGATATAAATCTAGGTTTTGGTATACGATATAAAGCTAGGTATTATACCAATACCTAGATTCATATCGTATACCAAAACCTAGATTTCTATGTGTATAAATCTAGGTGTTCGTATACGGTATAAATCTAGGTCGTGGTTTACGAGATAAATCTAGACTTTGCTCTACTATATAAAGCTAGGTTTTGGTATACGATATAAATGTAGGTTTTGGTATACGGGATAAATATAGGTTTTGGTATACGGTATAAATATAGGTTTTGGTATACGGTATAATTCCAGGTTTTTGTATTCGATATAAATATAGGTTTTGGCAAACAATATAAATCTAGGTTTTGGTATACGATATAAATCTCGGTTTTGGTATACTGTATAAATCTGGGTTTTCGTATGCGATATAAATCTAGGTATTGATATACTGTGTAAATCTAGGTTTTCGTATGCGGTATAAATCTAGGTTTTGGTATACGGTATAAATCTATGTTGTGGTTTACGAGATAAATCAAGGCTTTGCGATGCCACATAAATCTAGGTTTTGGTATGCGATATAAATCAAAGTTTTGGTATACTATATAAATCTAGGTTTGGGCATACCATATAAATCTAGGTTTTGGTAAACGATATAAATCTAGGTATTGGTATACGATATAAATCTAGGTTTTGGTATGGTGTTTAAATCTAGGTTTTGATATACGATATAAATCTAGGTTTTGGTATGCAATATAAATCTAGGTTTTGGTAGACGATATAAATTTATGTTTTCCTATGCGATCTAAATATAAGCTTTGATATACGATATAAATCAAGGTTTTGTTATGCGATATAAATCTATTTATTGCCAAACCGTATAAATCTAGGTTTTGGTATGCAATATAAATCTAGGTTATGCTTATACGATATAAATCTAGGTTTTCGTATACAGTATAAATATAGGTTTTGGTATACGGTATAAATCTACGCTTTTGTATACGAAATAAATCTAGGTTTTGGTATGCCATATAAATATTGGCTTTGGTATTCGATATTAATCTCGGTTTTGGTATGAGATATAAATCTATGTTTTGAAATACGATATAAATCTACATTTTGCTATGCGATATAAATATAGGTTTTGGAATACGAGATAAATCTAGGCTTTGTATGCGATATAAATCAAAGTTTTGGTAAACTATATAAATCTAGGATTTGGTATACGATATAAATCTAGGTTTTGGTATACGGTATAAATCTTGGTTGTGGTTTACGAGATAAATCTACGTTTTGCTATGGTACAAAAATCTAGGTTTTGGTATGCGATATAAATCAAAGTTTTGGTATACTATATAAATCTAGGTTTGGGCATACGATATAAATCTAGGTTTTGGTAAACGATATAAATCTAGGTACTGGTATACGATATAAATCTAGGTTTTGGTATGGTGTTTAAATCTAGGTTTTGGTATACGATATAAATCTAGGTTTTGGTATGCGAGATAACTCTAGGTTGTGGTATACGGTATAAATATAGCTTTTGATATACGGTGTAAATCTAGGTTTTGGTATATGATATAAATCTAGGTTTTGGTATACAGTATAAATATAGGTTTTGGTATACGGTATAAATATAGCTTTTGATATACGTGTAAATCTAGGTTTTGGTATATGATATAAATCTAGGTTTTGGTATACAGTATAAATATAGGTTTTGGTAGTCCATATAAATATTGCCTTTGGAATACGATATAAATCTGGGTTTTGGTATACGATATAAATCTACATTTTGGTATGCGATATTAATCTAGGTTTTGGTATTCGATATAAATTGAGGTATTGGTAAATTGTATAAATCTACGTGTTCGTATACGGTATGAATCTAGGTTGTGGTTTACGAGATAAATCCATGTTTTGCTATGCTATATAAATCTAGGTTTTGGTATACGGCATAAATATATGTTTTGGTATACTTGTAAATCTAGGTTTTGGTATACGATATAAATCTAGGTTTTGGTAGACGATATAAATCAAAGTTTTGGCATACTATATAAATTTAGGTTTTCCTATGCGATCTAAATATAAGTTTTGATATACGATATAAATCAAGGTTTTGTTATGCGATATAAATCTAGTTATTGCTAAACGTATACATCTAGGTTTTGGTGTACGGTATAAATCTACGCTTTTGTATACGAAATAAATCTAGGTTTTGGTATGCCATATAAATATTGGCTTTGGAATACGAGATAAATCTAGGCTTTGGTATGCGATATAAATCAAAGTTTTGGTAAACTATATAAATCTAGGTTTTGGTATACGATATAAATCTAGGTTTTGGTATACGGTATAAATCTAGGTTGTGGTTTACGAGATAAATCTAGGTTTTGCTATGGTACAACAATCTAGGTTTTCGTATGCCGTATAAATCGCGGTTTTGGTATGTGGTATAAATCTAGGTTTTGGTATACGATATAAATCTAGGTTTTGGTATACGATATAAATATAGGTTTTGGTATTCGATATAAATGTAGTTATTGGTATACGGTATAAATCTAGGTTTTGTTATGCGGTATTAATCGAGGTTTTGGTATGTGGTATAAATCTAGGTTTTTGTATACGATATAAATCAAAGTTTTGGTTTACTATATAAATCTAGATTTTGGCATACGATATCAATCTAGGTTTTGGTATTCGATATAAATGTAATTTTTGGTATACGGTATAAATATAGGTTTTGATATGCCGTATAAATCTAGGTTTTGGTATGCGATATAAATCTAGGTATTGGTATACTGTGTAAAACTAGGTTTTCGTATGCGATATAAATCTAGGTTTTGGTATACGGTATAAATCTAGGTAGTGGTTTTGGAGATAAATCTAGGTTTTGCTATGCCACATAAATCTAGGTTTTGGCATGCGATATAAATCTAGGTTTTGGCATGCGATATAAATCTAGGTTTTTGCATACGATGTAAATCTTGGTTTTAGTATGCGATATAAATCTAGGTTTTTGCATACGATATAAATCTTGGTTTTGGTATACGATATAAATGTAGGTTTTGGTATACGGGATAAATATAGGTTTTGGTATACGGTATAAATATAGGTTTTGGTATACGGTATAATTCTAGGTTTTTGTATTCGATATAAATTTAGGTTTTCGCAAACAATATAAATCTAGGTTTTTGTATATGATATAAATCTAGGTTTTGGTATTCAATATAAATCTAGGTTTTGGTATGCGATATAAATCTAGGTTTTGGTATACGTGATAAATATAGGTTTTGGTATACGGTATAAATATAGGTTTTGGTATACTGTATAAATCTAGGTTTTCGCATGCGATATAAATCTAGGTATTGCTATACTGTGTAAATCTAGGTTTTGGTATCCGATATAAATCTAGGTATTGGTATACTGTGTAAATCTAGGTTTTCGTATGCGGTATAAATCTAGGTTTTGGTATACTGTATAAATCTAGGTTGTGGTTTTCGAGATAAATCTAGGTTTTGCTATGCCACATAAATCTAGGTTTTGGCATGCGATATAAATCTAGGTTTTGGCATGCGATATAAATCTAGGTTTTTGCATACGATATAAATCTTGGTTTTGGTATGCGATATAAATCTAGGTTTTTGCATACGATATAAATCTTGGTTTTGGTACACGATATAAATCTAGGTTTTGGTATGCGATCTAAATATAAGTTTTGATATATGATATAAATCTAGGTTTTGGTGTGCGATATAAATCTAAATGGTATAAATCTAGGTATTGGTATGCGATATAAATCTAGGTTTTGGTATGCAGTATAAATCTAGGTTTTGGTATGCAAGATAAATCTAGGTTCTGGCATACGGTATAAATCTAGGTTTCGGAATACGATATAAATCTGGGTTTTGGTATAAGATATAAATCTAAGTTTTGGTATACGATATAAATCTCCATTTTGGCATGCGATATTAATCTAGGTTTTGGTATTCGATATAAATTGAGGTATTGGTATATTGTATAAACCTACGTTTTGGTATACGGTATAAATCTAGGTTGTGGTTTAGGAGATAAATCTATGTTTTGGTATGCAATATAAATCTGGGTTTTGGTATGCGAGATAAATCTAGGTTGTGGTATACGGTATAAATATAGCTTTTGATATAACGTGTAAATCTATGTTTTGGTATACGATATAAATCTAGGTTTTGGTATACAGTATAAATATAGGTTTTGGTATACGGTATAAATATAGCTTTTGATATAACGTGTAAATCTAGGTTTTGGTATACGATATAAATCTAGGTTTTGGTATACAGTATAAATATAGGTTTTGCTATACGGTATAAATCTACGCTTTTGTATACGAATTAAATCTAGGTTTTGGTATGCCATTTAAATATTGGCTTTGGTATACGATATAAATCTCGGTTTTGGTATAAGATATAAATCTATATTTTCACATACGAAATAAATCTACGTTTTGGTATGCGATATAAATCTAGTTATTGGTATACGGTATAAATCTAGGTTTTGGCTGCGGTATAAATCTAGGTTTTGGAATAAGAGATAAATCTAGGCTTTGGTATGCGATATAAATCAAAGTTTTGGTAAACTATATAAATCTAGGTTTTGGTATACGATATAAATCAAGGTTTTGGTATACGGTATAAATCTAGGTTTTGGTAAGCGATATAAATCTAGTCTTTGGTATACAATATAAATCTAAATTTTGGTATGTCATATAAATCTTAGTTTTGGAATACGAAATAAATCTGGGTATTGGTATACTGTGTAAATCTAAGTTTTCGTATGCTGTATAAATCAAGGTTTTGGTATGTGGTATAAATCTAGGTTTTGGTGTGCGATATGAATCTAGGCTTTGCTACACTATATAAATCTAGGTTTTGGTATGCAATATAAATCTAGGTTTTGGTATACGATATAAAGCTAGGTATTATACCAATACCTAGATTCATATCGTATACCAAAACCTAGATTTCTATGTGTATAAATCTAGGTGTTCGTATACGGTATAAATCTAGGTCGTGGTTTACGAGATAAATCTAGACTTTGCTCTACTATATAAAGCT
This sequence comes from Bathymodiolus septemdierum, assembly GCA_963383655.1. Lineage (NCBI taxonomy): Eukaryota > Metazoa > Mollusca > Bivalvia > Mytilida > Modiolidae > Bathymodiolus > Bathymodiolus septemdierum. Next base: position 1,126,062 of record OY726523.1, read on the forward strand.
AGGTTTTGGTATACGATATAAATGTAGGTTTTGGTATACGGGATAAATATAGGTTTTGGTATACGGTATAAATATAGGTTTTGGTATACGGTATAATTCTAGGTTTTTGTATTCGATATAAATATAGGTTTTGGCAAACAATATAAATCTCGGTTTTGGTATACTGTATAAATCTGGGTTTTCGTATGCGATATAAATCTAGGTATTGATATACTGTGTAAATCTAGGTTTTCGTATGCGGTATAAATCTAGGTTTTGGTATACGGTATAAATCTATGTTGTGGTTTACGAGATAAATCAAGGCTTTGCGATGCCACATAAATCTAGGTTTTGGTATGCGATATAAATCAAAGTTTTGGTATACTATATAAATCTAGGTTTGGGCATACGATATAAATCTAGGTTTTGGTAAACGATATAAATCTAGGTATTGGTATACGATATAAATCTAGGTTTTGGTATGGTGTTTAAATCTAGGTTTTGATATACGATATAAATCTAGGTTTTGGTATGCAATATAAATCTAGGTTTTGGTAGACGATATAAATTTATGTTTTCCTATGCGATCTAAATATAAGCTTTGATATACGATATAAATCAAGGTTTTGTTATGCGATATAAATCTATTTATTGCCAAACCGTATAAATCTAGGTTTTGGTATGCAATATAAATCTAGGTTTTGCTTATACGATATAAATCTAGATTTTCGTATACAGTATAAATATAGGTTTTGGTATACGGTATAAATCTACGCTTTTGTATACGAAATAAATCTAGGTTTTGGTATGCCATATAAATATTGGCTTTGGTATTCGATATTAATCTCGGTTTTGGTATGAGATATAAATCTATGTTTTGAAATACGATATAAATCTACATTTTGCTATGCGATATAAATATAGGTTTTGGAATACGAGATAAATCTAGGCTTTGTATGCGATATAAATCAAAGTTTTGGTAAACTATATAAATCTAGGATTTGGTATACGATATAAATCTAGGTTTTGGTATACGGTATAAATCTTGGTTGTGGTTTACGAGATAAATCTACGTTTTGCTATGGTACAAAAATCTAGGTTTTGGTATGCGATATAAATCAAAGTTTTGGTATACTATATAAATCTAGGTTTGGGCATACGATATAAATCTAGGTTTTGGTAAACGATATAAATCTAGGTACTGGTATACGATATAAATCTAGGTTTTGGTATGGTGTTTAAATCTAGGTTTTGGTATACGATATAAATCTAGGTTTTGGTATGCGAGATAACTCTAGGTTGTGGTATACGGTATAAATATAGCTTTTGATATACGGTGTAAATCTAGGTTTTGGTATATGATATAAATCTAGGTTTTGGTATACAGTATAAATATAGGTTTTGGTATACGGTATAAATATAGCTTTTGATATACGTGTAAATCTAGGTTTTGGTATATGATATAAATCTAGGTTTTGGTATACAGTATAAATATAGGTTTTGGTAGTCCATATAAATATTGCCTTTGGAATACGATATAAATCTGGGTTTTGGTATACGATATAAATCTACATTTTGGTATGCGATATTAATCTAGGTTTTGGTATTCGATATAAATTGAGGTATTGGTAAATTGTATAAATCTACGTGTTCGTATACGGTATGAATCTAGGTTGTGGTTTACGAGATAAATCCATGTTTTGCTATGCTATATAAATCTAGGTTTTGGTATACGGCATAAATATATGTTTTGGTATACTTGTAAATCTAGGTTTTGGTATACGATATAAATCTAGGTTTTGGTAGACGATATAAATCAAAGTTTTGGCATACTATATAAATTTAGGTTTTCCTATGCGATCTAAATATAAGTTTTGATATACGATATAAATCAAGGTTTTGTTATGCGATATAAATCTAGTTATTGCTAAACGTATACATCTAGGTTTTGGTGTACGGTATAAATCTACGCTTTTGTATACGAAATAAATCTAGGTTTTGGTATGCCATATAAATATTGGCTTTGGAATACGAGATAAATCTAGGCTTTGGTATGCGATATAAATCAAAGTTTTGGTAAACTATATATATCTAGGTTTTGGTATACGATATAAATCTAGGTTTTGGTATACGGTATAAATCTAGGTTGTGGTTTACGAGATAAATCTAGGTTTTGCTATGGTACAACAATCTAGGTTTTCGTATGCCGTATAAATCGCGGTTTTGGTATGTGGTATAAATCTAGGTTTTGGTATACGATATAAATCTAGGTTTTGGTATACGATATAAATATAGGTTTTGGTATTCGATATAAATGTAGTTATTGGTATACGGTATAAATCTAGGTTTTGTTATGCGGTATTAATCGAGGTTTTGGTATGTGGTATAAATCTAGGTTTTTGTATACGATATAAATCAAAGTTTTGGTTTACTATATAAATCTAGATTTTGGCATACGATATCAATCTAGGTTTTGGTATTCGATATAAATGTAATTTTTGGTATACGGTATAAATATAGGTTTTGATATGCCGTATAAATCTAGGTTTTGGTATGCGATATAAATCTAGGTATTGGTATACTGTGTAAAACTAGGTTTTCGTATGCGATATAAATCTAGGTTTTGGTATACGGTATAAATCTAGGTAGTGGTTTTGGAGATAAATCTAGGTTTTGCTATGCCACATAAATCTAGGTTTTGGCATGCGATATAAATCTAGGTTTTGGCATGCGATATAAATCTAGGTTTTTGCATACGATGTAAATCTTGGTTTTAGTATGCGATATAAATCTAGGTTTTTGCATACGATATAAATCTTGGTTTTGGTATACGATATAAATGTAGGTTTTGGTATACGGGATAAATATAGGTTTTGGTATACGGTATAAATATAGGTTTTGGTATACGGTATAATTCTAGGTTTTTGTATTCGATATAAATTTAGGTTTTCGCAAACAATATAAATCTAGGTTTTTGTATATGATATAAATCTAGGTTTTGGTATTCAATATAAATCTAGGTTTTGGTATACGATATAAATCTAGGTTTTGGTATACGTGATAAATATAGGTTTTGGTATACGGTATAAATATAGGTTTTGGTATACTGTATAAATCTAGGTTTTCGCATGCGATATAAATCTAGGTATTGCTATACTGTGTAAATCTAGGTTTTGGTATCCGATATAAATCTAGGTATTGGTATACTGTGTAAATCTAGGTTTTCGTATGCGGTATAAATCTAGGTTTTGGTATACTGTATAAATCTAGGTTGTGGTTTTCGAGATAAATCTAGGTTTTGCTATGCCACATAAATCTAGGTTTTGGCATGCGATATAAATCTAGGTTTTGGCATGCGATATAAATCTAGGTTTTTGCATACGATATAAATCTTGGTTTTGGTATGCGATATAAATCTAGGTTTTTGCATACGATATAAATCTTGGTTTTGGTACACGATATAAATCTAGGTTTTGGTATGCGATCTAAATATAAGTTTTGATATATGATATAAATCTAGGTTTTGGTGTGCGATATAAATCTAAATGGTATAAATCTAGGTATTGGTATGCGATATAAATCTAGGTTTTGGTATGCAGTATAAATCTAGGTTTTGGTATGCAAGATAAATCTAGGTTCTGGTATACGGTATAAATCTAGGTTTCGGAATACGATATAAATCTGGGTTTTGGTATAAGATATAAATCTAAGTTTTGGTATACGATATAAATCTCCATTTTGGCATGCGATATTAATCTAGGTTTTGGTATTCGATATAAATTGAGGTATTGGTATATTGTATAAACCTACGTTTTGGTATACGGTATAAATCTAGGTTGTGGTTTAGGAGATAAATCTATGTTTTGGTATGCAATATAAATCTGGGTTTTGGTATGCGAGATAAATCTAGGTTGTGGTATACGGTATAAATATAGCTTTTGATATAACGTGTAAATCTATGTTTTGGTATACGAGATAAATCTAGGCTTTGGTATGCGATATAAATCAAAGTTTTGGTAAACTATATATATCTAGGTTTTGGTATACGATATAAATCTAGGTTTTGGTATACGGTATAAATCTAGGTTGTGGTTTACGAGATAAATCTAGGTTTTGCTATGGTACAACAATCTAGGTTTTCGTATGCCGTATAAATCGCGGTTTTGGTATGTGGTATAAATCTAGGTTTTGGTATACGATATAAATCTAGGTTTTGGTATACGATATAAATATAGGTTTTGGTATTCGATATAAATGTAGTTATTGGTATACGGTATAAATCTAGGTTTTGTTATGCGGTATTAATCGAGGTTTTGGTATGTGGTATAAATCTAGGTTTTTGTATACGATATAAATCAAAGTTTTGGTTTACTATATAAATCTAGATTTTGGCATACGATATCAATCTAGGTTTTGGTATTCGATATAAATGTAATTTTTGGTATACGGTATAAATATAGGTTTTGATATGCCGTATAAATCTAGGTTTTGGTATGCGATATAAATCTAGGTATTGGTATACTGTGTAAAACTAGGTTTTCGTATGCGATATAAATCTAGGTTTTGGTATACGGTATAAATCTAGGTAGTGGTTTTGGAGATAAATCTAGGTTTTGCTATGCCACATAAATCTAGGTTTTGGCATGCGATATAAATCTAGGTTTTGGCATGCGATATAAATCTAGGTTTTTGCATACGATGTAAATCTTGGTTTTAGTATGCGATATAAATCTAGGTTTTTGCATACGATATAAATCTTGGTTTTGGTATACGATATAAATGTAGGTTTTGGTATACGGGATAAATATAGGTTTTGGTATACGGTATAAATATAGGTTTTGGTATACGGTATAATTCTAGGTTTTTGTATTCGATATAAATTTAGGTTTTCGCAAACAATATAAATCTAGGTTTTTGTATATGATATAAATCTAGGTTTTGGTATTCAATATAAATCTAGGTTTTGGTATACGATATAAATCTAGGTTTTGGTATACGTGATAAATATAGGTTTTGGTATACGGTATAAATATAGGTTTTGGTATACTGTATAAATCTAGGTTTTCGCATGCGATATAAATCTAGGTATTGCTATACTGTGTAAATCTAGGTTTTGGTATCCGATATAAATCTAGGTATTGGTATACTGTGTAAATCTAGGTTTTCGTATGCGGTATAAATCTAGGTTTTGGTATACTGTATAAATCTAGGTTGTGGTTTTCGAGATAAATCTAGGTTTTGCTATGCCACATAAATCTAGGTTTTGGCATGCGATATAAATCTAGGTTTTGGCATGCGATATAAATCTAGGTTTTTGCATACGATATAAATCTTGGTTTTGGTATGCGATATAAATCTAGGTTTTTGCATACGATATAAATCTTGGTTTTGGTACACGATATAAATCTAGGTTTTGGTATGCGATCTAAATATAAGTTTTGATATATGATATAAATCTAGGTTTTGGTGTGCGATATAAATCTAAATGGTATAAATCTAGGTATTGGTATGCGATATAAATCTAGGTTTTGGTATGCAGTATAAATCTAGGTTTTGGTATGCAAGATAAATCTAGGTTCTAGTATACGGTATAAATCTAGGTTTCGGAATACGATATAAATCTGGGTTTTGGTATAAGATATAAATCTAAGTTTTGGTATACGATATAAATCTCCATTTTGGCATGCGATATTAATCTAGGTTTTGGTATTCGATATAAATTGAGGTATTGGTATATTGTATAAACCTACGTTTTGGTATACGGTATAAATCTAGGTTGTGGTTTAGGAGATAAATCTATGTTTTGGTATGCAATATAAATCTGGGTTTTGGTATGCGAGATAAATCTAGGTTGTGGTATACGGTATAAATATAGCTTTTGATATAACGTGTAAATCTATGTTTTGGTATACGATATAAATCTAGGTTTTGGTATACAGTATAAATATAGGTTTTGCTATCCGGTATAAATCTACGCTTTTGTATACGAATTAAATCTAGGTTTTGGTATGCCATTTAAATATTGGCTTTGGTATACGATATAAATCTCGGTTTTGGTATAAGATATAAATCTATGTTTTGACATACGAAATAAATCTACGTTTTGGTATGCGATATAAAACTAGTTATTGGTATACGGTATAAATCTAGGTTTTGGCATGCGGTATAAATCTAGGTTTTGGAATACGAGATAAATCTAGGCTTTGGTATGCGATATAAATCAAAGTTTTGGTAAACTATATAAATCTAGGTTTTGGTATACGATATAAATCAAGGTTTTGGTATACGGTATAAATCTAGGTTTTGGTAAGCGATATAAATCTAGTCTTTGGTATACAATATAAATCTAAATTTTGGAATGTGATATAAATCTTAGTTTTGGAATACGAAATAAATCTGGGTATTGATATACTGTGTAAATCTAGGTTTTCGTATGCTGTATAAATCAAGGTTTTGGTATGTGGTATAAATCTAGGTTTTGGTGTGCGATATGAATCTGGGCTTTGCTACACTATATAAATCTAGGTTTTGATATACGATATAAATCTAGGTTTTGGTATACGATATAAATCTAGGTATTATACCAATACCTAGATTTATATCGTATACCAAAACCTAGATTTCTATATGTATAAATCTAGGTGTTCGTATACGGTATAAATCTAGGTCGTGGTTTACGAGATCAATCTAGATTTTGCTCCACTATATAAAGCTAGGTTTTGGTATACGATATAAATATAGGTTTTGGTATACGGGATAAATATAGGTTTTGGTATGTGGTATAAATATAGGTTTTGGTATACGGTATAATTCTAGGTTTTTGTATTCGATATAAATTTAGGTTTTCGCAAACAATATAAATCTAGGTTTTTGTATATGATATAAATCTAGGTTTTGGTATTCAATATAAATCTAGGTTTTGGTATACGATATAAATCTAGGTTTTGAAATACGATATAAATCTACATTTTGCTATGCGATATAAATATAGGTTTTGGAATACGAGATAAATCTAGGCTTTGTATGCGATATAAATCAAAGTTTTGGTAAACTATATAAATCTAGGATTTGGTATACGATATAAATCTAGGTTTTGGTATACGGTATAAATCTGGGTTGTGGTTTACGAGATAAATCTACGTTTTGCTATGGTACAAAAATCTAGGTTTTGGTATGCGATATAAATCAAAGTTTTGGTATACTATATAAATCTAGGTTTGGGCATACGATATAAATCTAGGTTTTGGTAAACGATATAAATCTAGGTACTGGTATACGATATAAATCTAGGTTTTGGTATGGTGTTTAAATCTAGGTTTTGATATACGATATAAATCTAGGTTTTGGTATGCGAGATAACTCTAGGTTGTGGTATACGGTATAAATATAGCTTTTGATATACGGTGTAAATCTAGGTTTTGGTATATGATATAAATCTAGGTTTTGGTATACAGTATAAATATAGGTTTTGGTATACGGTATAAATATAGCTTTTGATATACGTGTAAATCTAGGTTTTGGTATGTGATATAAATCTAGGTTTTGGTATACAGTATAAATATAGGTTTTGGTAGGCCATATAAATATTGCCTTTGGAATACGATATAAATCTGGGTTTTGGTATACGATATAAATCTACATTTTGGTATGCGATATTAATCTAGGTTTTGGTATTCGATATAAATTGAGGTATTGGTAAATTGTATAAATCTACGTGTTCGTATACGGTATGAATCTAGGTTGTGGTTTACGAGATAAATCTATGTTTTGCTATGCTATATAAATCTAGGTTTTGGTATACGGCATAAATATATGTTTTGGTATACTTGTAAATCTAGGTTTTGGTATACGATATAAATCTAGGTTTTGGTAGACGATATAAATCAAAGTTTTGGCATACTATATAAATTTAGGTTTTCCTATGCGATCTAAATATAAGTTTTGATATACGATATAAATCAAGGTTTTGTTATGCGATATAAATCTAGTTATTGCTAAACGTATACATCTAGGTTTTGGTGTACGGTATAAATCTACGCTTTTGTATACGAAATAAATCTAGGTTTTGGTATGCCATATAAATATTGGCTTTGGAATACGAGATAAATCTAGGCTTTGGTATGCGATATAAATCAAAGTTTTGGTAAACTATATAAATCTAGGTTTTGGTATACGATATAAATCTAGGTTTTGGTATACGGTATAAATCTAGGTTGTGGTTTACGAGATAAATCTACGTTTTGCTATGGTACAAAAATCTAGGTTTTCGTATGCCGTATAAATCGCGGTTTTGGTATGTGGTATAAATCTAGGTTTTGGTATACGATATAAATCTAGGTTTTGGTATACGATATAAATATAGGTTTTGGTATTCGATATAAATGTAGTTATTGGTATACGGTATAAATCTAGGTTTTGTTATGCGGTATTAATCGAGGTTTTGGTATGTGGTATAAATCTAGGTTTTTGTATACGATATAAATCAAAGTTTTGGTTTACTATATAAATCTAGATTTTGGCATACGATATCAATCTAGGTTTTGGTATTCGATATAAATGTAATTTTTGGTATACGGTATAAATATAGGTTTTGATATGCCGTATAAATCTAGGTTTTGGTATGCGATATAAATCTAGGTATTGGTATACTGTGTAAAACTAGGTTTTCGTATGCGATATAAATCTAGGTTTTGGTATACGGTATAAATCTAGGTAGTGGTTTTGGAGATAAATCTAGGTTTTGCTATGCCACATAAATCTAGGTTTTGGCATGCGATATAAATCTAGGTTTTGGCATGCGATATAAATCTAGGTTTTTGCATACGATGTAAATCTTGGTTTTAGTATGCGATATAAATCTAGGTTTTTGCATACGATATAAATCTTGGTTTTGGTATACGATATAAATGTAGGTTTTGGTATACGGGATAAATATAGGTTTTGGTATACGGTATAAATATAGGTTTTGGTATACGGTATAATTCTAGGTTTTTGTATTCGATATAAATTTAGGTTTTCGCAAACAATATAAATCTAGGTTTTTGTATATGATATAAATCTAGGTTTTGGTATTCAATATAAATCTAGGTTTTGGTATCCGATATAAATCTAGGTATTGGTATACTGTGTAAATCTAGGTTTTCGTATGCGGTATAAATCTAGGTTTTGGTATACTGTATAAATCTAGGTTGTGGTTTTCGAGATAAATCTAGGTTTTGCTATGCCACATAAATCTAGGTTTTGGCATGCGATATAAATCTAGGTTTTGGCATGCGATATAAATCTAGGTTTTTGCATACGATATAAATCTTGGTTTTGGTATGCGATATAAATCTAGGTTTTTGCATACGATATAAATCTTGGTTTTGGTACACGATATAAATCTAGGTTTTGGTATGCGATCTAAATATAAGTTTTGATATATGATATAAATCTAGGTTTTGGTGTGCGATATAAATCTAAATGGTATAAATCTAGGTATTGGTATGCGATATAAATCTAGGTTTTGGTATGCAAGATAAATCTAGGTTCTGGTATACGGTATAAATCTAGGTTTCGGAATACGATATAAATCTGGGTTTTGGTATAAGATATAAATCTAAGTTTTGGTATACGATATAAATCTCCATTTTGGCATGCGATATTAATCTAGGTTTTGGTATTCGATATAAATTGAGGTATTGGTATATTGTATAAACCTACGTTTTGGTATACGGTATAAATCTAGGTTGTGGTTTAGGAGATAAATCTATGTTTTGGTATGCAATATAAATCTGGGTTTTGGTATGCGAGATAAATCTAGGTTGTGGTATACGGTATAAATATAGCTTTTGATATAACGTGTAAATCTATGTTTTGGTATACGATATAAATCTAGGTTTTGGTATACAGTATAAATATAGGTTTTGCTAGCCGGTATAAATCTACGCTTTTGTATACGAATTAAATCTAGGTTTTGGTATGCCATTTAAATATTGGCTTTGGTATACGATATAAATCTCGGTTTTGGTATAAGATATAAATCTATGTTTTGACATACGAAATAAATCTACGTTTTGGTATGCGATATAAAACTAGTTATTGGTATACGGTATAAATCTAGGTTTTGGCATGCGGTATAAATCTAGGTTTTGGAATACGAGATAAATCTAGGCTTTGGTATGCGATATAAATCAAAGTTTTGGTAAACTATATAAATCTAGGTTTTGGTATACGATATAAATCAAGGTTTTGGTATACGGTATAAATCTAGGTTTTGGTAAGCGATATAAATCTAGTCTTTGGTATACAATATAAATCTAAATTTTGGAATGTGATATAAATCTTGTTTTGGAATACGAAATAAATCTGGGTATTGATATACTGTGTAAATCTAGGTTTTCGTATGCTGTATAAATCAAGGTTTTGGTATGTGGTATAAATCTAGGTTTTGGTGTGCGATATGAATCTGGGCTTTGCTACACTATATAAATCTAGGTTTTGATATACGATATAAATCTAGGTTTTGGTATACGATATAAATCTAGGTATTATACCAATACCTAGATTTATATCGTATACCAAAACCTAGATTTCTATATGTATAAATCTAGGTGTTCGTATACGGTATAAATCTAGGTCGTGGTTTACGAGATCAATCTAGATTTTGCTCCACTATATAAAGCTAGGTTTTGGTATACGATATAAATGTAGGTTTTGGTATACGGGATAAATATAGGTTTTGGTATGTGGTATAAATATAGGTTTTGGTATACGGTATAATTCTAGGTTTTTGTATTCGATATAAATTTAGGTTTTCGCAAACAATATAAATCTAGGTTTTTGTATATGATATAAATCTAGGTTTTGGTATTCAATAAAAATCTAGGTTTTGGTATACGATATAAATCTAGGTTTTGGTATACGTGATAAATATAGGTTTTGGTACACGGTATAAATATTGGTTTTGGTATACTGTATAAATCTAGGTTTTCGCATGCGATATAAATCTAGGTATTGCTATACTGTGTAAATCTACGTTTTGGTATCCGATATAAATCTAGGTATTGGTATACTGTGTAAATCTAGGTTTTCGTATGCGGTATAAATCTAGGTTTTGGTATACGGTATAAATCTAGGTTGTGGTTTTCGAGATAAATCTAGGTTTTGCTATGCCACAAAAATCTAGGTTTTGGCATGCGATATAAATCTAGGTTTTGGCATGCGATATAAATCTAGGTTTTTGCATACGATATAAATCTTGGTTTTGGTATGCGATATAAATCTAGGTTTTTGCATACGATATAAATCTTGGTTTTGGTACACGATATAAAACTAGGTTTTGGTATGCGATCTAAATATAAGTTTTGATATATGATATAAATCTAGGTTTTGGTGTGCGATATAAATCTAAATGGTATAAATCTAGGTATTGGTATGCGATATAAATCTAGGTTTTGGTATGCAGTATAAATCTAGGTTTTGGTATGCAAGATAAATCTAGGTTCTGGTATCCGGTATAAATCTAGGTTTCGGAATACGATATAAATCTGGGTTTTGGTATAAGATATAAATCTAAGTTTTGGTATACGATATAAATCTCCATTTTGGCATGCGATATTAATCTAGGTTTTGGTATTCGATATAAATTGAGGTATTGGTATATTGTATAAACCTACGTTTTGGTATACGGTATAAATCTAGTTTGTGATTTACGAGATAAATCTATGTTTTGGTATGCAATATAAATCTGGGTTTTGGTATGCGAGATAAATCTAGGTTGTGGTATACGGTATAAATATAGCTTTTGATATAACGTGTAAATCTATGTTTTGGTATACGATATAAATATAGGTTTTGGTATACAGTATAAATATAGGTTTTGCTATACGGTATAAATCTACGCTTTTGTGTACGAATTAAACCTAGGTTTTGGTATGCCATTTAAATATTGGCTTTGGTATACGATATAAATCTCGGTTTTGGTATAAGATATAAATCTATGTTTTGACATACGAAATAAATCTACGTTTTGGTATGCGATATAAATCTAGTTATTGGTATACGGTATAAATCTAGGTTTTGGCATGCGGTATAAATCTAGGTTTTGGTATACGATATAAATCAAGGTTTTGGTATACGGTATAAATCTAGGTTTTGGTAAACGATATAAATATAGGTATTGGTATACGATATAAATCTAGGTTTTGGTATGGTGTTTAAATCTAGGTTTTGATATACGATATAAATCTAGGTTTTGGTATGCAATATAAATCTAGGTTTTGGTAGACAATATAAATTTAGGTTTTCCTATGCGATCTAAATATAAGCTTTGATATACGATATAAATCAAGGTTTTGTTATGCGATATAAATCTATTTATTGCTAAACCGTATAAATCTAGGTTTTGTATGCAATCTAAATCTAGGTTTTGGTTATACGATATAAATCTAGGTTTTGGTATACAGTATAAATATAGGTTTTGGTATACGGTATAAATCTACGCTTTTGTATACGAAATAAATATAGGTTTTGGTATGCCATATACATATTGGCTTTGGTATTCGATATAAATCTCGGTTTTGGTATAAGACATAAATCTACATTTTGGTATGCGATATAAATCTAGTCTTTGGTATACAATATAAATCTAAATTTTGGAATGTGATATAAATCTTAGTTTTGGAATACGAAATAAATCTGGGTATTGGTATACTGTGTAAATCTAGGTTTTCGTATGCTGTATAAATCATGGTTTTGGTATGTGGTATAAATCTAGGTTTTGGTGTGCGATATGAATCTAGGCTTTGCTACACTATATAAATCTAGGTTTTGGTATACGATATAAATCTAGGTTTTGGTATACGATATAAATTTAGGTATTGGTATAATACCTAGATTTATATCGTATACCAAAACCTAGATTTCTATATGTATAAATCTAGGTGTTCGTATACGGTATAAATCTAGGTCGTGGTTTACGAGATAAATCTAGATTTTGCTCTACTATATAAAGCTAGGTTTTGGTATACGATATAAATGTAGGTTTTGGCATACGGGATAAATATAGATTTTGGTATACGGTATAATTCTAGGTTTTGGTATACTATATAAATCTAGGTTTGGGCATACGATATAAATCTAGGTTTTGGTAAACGATATAAATCTAGGTACTGGTATACGATATAAATCTAGGTTTTGGTATGGTGTTTAAATCTAGGTTTTGATATACGTTATAAATCTAGGTTTTGGTATGCAATATAAATCTAGGTTTTGGTATGCGAGATAAATCTAGGCTGTTGTATACGGTATAAATATAGCTTTTGATAAACGGTGTAAATCTAGGTTTTGGTATATGATATAAATCTAGGTTTTGGTATACAGTATAAATCTAGGTTTTGGTATGCGATATAAATCTAGGTTTTGGTATGCAGTAAGAATCTAGGTTTTGGTATGCAAGATAAATCTAGGTTGTGGTATACGGTACAAATCTAATTTTCGGTATACGATATCAATCTAGGCTTTGGTATACGGTATAAATATAGCTTTTGATATACGGTGTAAATCTAGGTTTTGGTATATGATATAAATCTAGGTTTTGGTATACAGTATAAATATAGGTTTTGGTATACGGTATAAATCTACGCTTTTGTATACGAAATAAATCTAGGTTTTGGTAGGCGATATAAATCAAAGTTTTGATATAACATATAAATCTAGGTTTGGTATACGATATAAATCTACATTTTGGCATGCGATATTAATCTAGGTTTTGGTATTCGATATAAATTGAGGTATTGGTATATTGTATAAACCTACGTTTTGGTATACGGTATAAATCTAGGTTGTGGTTTACGAGATAAATCTATGTTTTGGTATGCAATATAAATCTGGGTTTTGGTATGCCAGATAAATCTATGTTGTGGTATACGGTATAAATATAGATTTTGATATAACGTGTAGAACTATGTTTTGGTATACGATATAAATCTAGGTTTTGGTATACAGTATAAATATAGGTTTTGCTATACGGTATAAATCTACGCTTTTGTATACGAATTAAATCTAGGTTTTGGTATGCCATTTAAATATTGGCTTTGGTATACGATATAAATCTCGGTTTTGGTATAAGATATAAATCTATGTTTTCACATACGAAATAAATCTACGTTTTGGTATGCGATATAAATCTAGTTATTGGTATACGGTATAAATCTAGGTTTTGGCACGCGGTATAAATCTAGGTTTTGGAATACGAGATAAATCTAGGCTTTGGTATGCGATATAAATCAAAGTTTTGGTAAACTATGTAAATCTAGGTTTTGGTATACGATATAAATCAAGGTTTTGGTATACGGTATAAATCTAGGTTTTGGTAAGCGATATAAATCTAGTCTTTGGTATACAATATAAATCAAAATTTTGGTATGTGATATAAATCTTAGTTTTGGAATACGAAATAAATCTGGGTATTGGTATACTGTGTAAATCTAGGTTTTCGTATGCTGTATAAATCAAGGTTTTGGTATGTGGTATAAATTTAGGTTTTGGTGTGCGATATGAATCTAGGCTTTCCTACACTATATAAATTTAGGTTTTGGTATACGATATAAATCTAGGTTTTGGTATGCCATATAAATATTGGCTTTGGTATTCGATATAAATCTCGGTTTTGGTATAAGATATAAATCTATGTTTTGAAATACGATATAAATCTACATTTTGGTATGCGATATAAATCTAGTTATTGGTATACGATATAAATCTAGGATTTGGTATACGATATAAATCTAGGTTTTGGTATACGGTATAAATCTGGGTTGTGGTTTACGAGATAAATCTACGTTTTGCTATGGGACAAAAGTCTAGGTTTTGGTATGCGATATAAATCTAGGTTTTGGTATGGTGTTTAAATCTAGGTTTTGATATACGATATAAATCTAGGTTTTGGTATGCAATATAAATTTAGGTTTTGGTATGCGAGATAAATCTAGGTTTTGGTATACAGTATAAATATAGGTTTTGGTATACGGTATAAATATAGCTTTTGATATACGTGTAAATCTAGGTTTTGGTATATGATATAAATCTAGGTTTTGGTATACAGTATAAATATAGGTTTTGGTATACGGTATAAATCTACGCTTTTGTATACGAAATAAATCTAGGTTTTGGAAGGCCATATAAATATTGGCTTTGGAATACGATATAAATCTGGGTTTTGGTATACGATATAAATCTATATTTTGGTATGCGATATTAATCTAGGTTTTGGTATTCGATATAAATTGAGGTATTGGTATATTGTATAAATCTACGTTTTGGTATACGGTATAAATATATGTTTTGGTATACGTGTGAATCTAGGTTTTGGTATACGATATTAATCTAGGTTTTGGTAGACGATATAAATCAAAGTTTTGCCATACTATATAAATTTAGGTTTTCCTATGCGATCTAAATATAAGCTTTAATATACGATATAAACCGTTATGCGATATAAATCTAGTTATTGCTAAGCGTATAAATCTAGGTTTTGGTGTACGGTTTAAATCTACGCTTTTGTATACGAAATAAATCTAGGTTTTGGTATACCATATAAATATTGTCTTTGGAATACGAGATAAATCTAGGCTTTAGTATGCGATATAAATCAAAGTTTTGGTAAACTATATAAATCTAGGTTTTGGTATACGATATAAATCTAGGTTTTGGTATAAGATATAAATCTAGGTTTTGGTATGGTGTTTAAATAAAGGTTTTGATATACGATATAAATCTAGGTATTATACCAATACCTAGATTTATTTCGTATACCAAAACATAGATTTATATATGTATAAATCTAGGTGTTCGTATTCGGTATAAATCTAGGTTGTGGTTTACGAGCTAAATCTAGATTTTGCTCTACTACATAAAGCTAGGTTTTGGTATACAATATAAATGAAGGTTTTGGTATACGGGATAAATATAGGTTTTGGTATATGGTATAAATATAGCTTTTGGTATACGGTATAATTCTATGTTTTTGTATTCGATATAAATTTAGGTTTGGGCAAACAATATAAATCTAGGTTTTTGTATATGATATAAATCTAGATTTTGGTATGCAATATAAATCTAGGTTTTCGTATACGATATAAATCTAGGTTTTGGCATACGTGATAAATATAGGTTTTGGTATACGGTATAAATCTAGGTTTTGGTATACGGTATAAATCTAGGTTTTCGTATGCGATATAAATCTAGGTATTGGTATACTGTGTAAATCTAGGTTTTCGTATGCGGTATAAATCTAGGTTTTGGTATACGGTATAAATCTAGGTTGTGGTTTACGAGATACATCTAGGCTTTGCGATGCCACATAAATCTAGGTTTTGGTATGAGATATAAATCAAAGTTTTGATATAATATATAAATCTAGGTTTGGGCATACGATATAAATCTAGATTTTGGTAAACGATATAAATCTAGGTATTGGAATACTGTAGATTTTCGTATACGGTATAAATCTGGGTTGTGGTTTACGAGATATATCTAGGCTTTGCGATGCCACATAAATCTAGGTTTTGGTATGCGATATAAATCAAAGTTTTGATATAATATATAAATCTAGGTTTGGGCATACGATATAAATCTAGGTTTTGGTAAACGATATAAATCTAGGTATTGGTATACTGTAGATTTTCGCATACGGTATAAATCTGGGTTGTGGTTTACGAGATAAATCTAGGTTTTGCTATGTTACAAAAGTCTAGGTTTTGGAATGCGATATAAATCAAAGTTTTGATATAATATATAAATCTAGCTTTGGGCATACGATATAAATCTAGGTTTTGGTAAACGATATAAATCTAGGTATTGGTATACTGTAGATTTTCGTATACGGTATAAAACTGGGTTGTGGTTTACGAGATAAATCTAGGTTTTGCTATGTTACAAAAATCTAGGTTTTGGTGTGCGATATAATTCTAGGCTTTGCTATACTATATAAATCTAGGTTTTGGTATACGATATAAATCTAGGTTTTGGTATGGTGTTTAAATCTAGGTTTTAATATACGATATAAATCTAGGTTTTGGTATGCAATATAAATCTAGGTTTTGGTATGCGAGATAAATCTAGGTTGTGGTATACGGTACAAATCTAGTTTTCGGTATACGATATCAATCTATGTTTTGGTATACGGTATAAATATAGCTTTCGATATACGGTGTAAATCTAGGTTTTGGTATACGATATAAATATAGGTTTTGGTATACGGTATAAATCTACGCTTTTGTATACGAAATAAATCTCGGTTTTGGTATTAGATATAAATCTATATTTTGAATTACGATATACATCTACGTTTTGGTATGCGATATAAATCTAGTTATTGGTATGCGGTATAAATCTAGGTTTTGGTATACGGTATAAATCTAGATTGTGGTTTACGAGACAAATCCAGGTTTTCCTATGCTACATAAATCTAGGTTTTGGTGTGCGATATAAATCTAGGCTTTGATATACGTAATAAATCCAGGTATTGGTATATTATATAAATCTAGGCTTTGGTATACGATATAAATCAAAGTTTGATATACTATATAAATCTAGGTTTTGGTATACGAGATAAATCTAGGCTTTGGTATGCGATATAAATCAAAGTTTTGGTAAACTATATAAATTTAAGGTTTTGGTATACGATATAAATCTAGGTTTCGGTATACGGTATAAATCTAGGTTTTGGTATGCGATATAAATCTAGGCTTTGGTATACAATATAAATCTAGGTTTTGATATGTGATATAAATCTTAGTTTTGGAATACGATATAAATCTGGGTAAATCTAGGTTTTCGTATGGTGTATAAATCAAGGTTTTCGTATGTGGTATAAATCTTGGTTTTGGTATGCGATATAAATCTAGGTTTTGGTATGCGATATAAATCTAGGTTTTGGTATTCGATATAAATCTAGTTATTGGTATACGGTATAAATCTAGGTTTTGGTATGCGGTATAAATCGAGGTTTTGGAATGTGGTATAAATCTAGGTTTTTGTATACTATATAAATCGAGGTTTTGGCATACGATATAAATCTAGGTTTTGGTATACAGTATAAATATAGGTTTTGGTATACGGTATAAATCTACGCTTTTGTATACGAAATAAATATAGGTTTTGGTATGCCATATACATATTGGCTTTGGTATTCGATATAAATCTCGGTTTTGGTATAAGACATAAATCTACATTTTGGTATGCGATATAAATCTAGTCTTTGGTATACAATATAAATCTAAATTTTGGAATGTGATATAAATCTTAGTTTTGGAATACGAAATAAATCTGGGTATTGGTATACTGTGTAAATCTAGGTTTTCGTATGCTGTATAAATCATGGTTTTGGTATGTGGTATAAATCTAGGTTTTGGTGTGCGATATGAATCTAGGCTTTGCTACACTATATAAATCTAGGTTTTGGTATACGATATAAATCTAGGTTTTGGTATACGATATAAATTTAGGTATTGGTATAATACCTAGATTTATATCGTATACCAAAACCTAGATTTCTATATGTATAAATCTAGGTGTTCGTATACGGTATAAATCTAGGTCGTGGTTTACGAGATAAATCTAGATTTTGCTCTACTATATAAAGCTAGGTTTTGGTATACGATATAAATGTAGGTTTTGGCATACGGGATAAATATAGATTTTGGTATACGGTATAATTCTAGGTTTTGGTATACTATATAAATCTAGGTTTGGGCATACGATATAAATCTAGGTTTTGGTAAACGATATAAATCTAGGTACTGGTATACGATATAAATCTAGGTTTTGGTATGGTGTTTAAATCTAGGTTTTGATATACGTTATAAATCTAGGTTTTGGTATGCAATATAAATCTAGGTTTTGGTATGCGAGATAAATCTAGGCTGTTGTATACGGTATAAATATAGCTTTTGATAAACGGTGTAAATCTAGGTTTTGGTATATGATATAAATCTAGGTTTTGGTATACAGTATAAATCTAGGTTTTGGTATGCGATATAAATCTAGGTTTTGGTATGCAGTAAGAATCTAGGTTTTGGTATGCAAGATAAATCTAGGTTGTGGTATACGGTACAAATCTAATTTTCGGTATACGATATCAATCTAGGCTTTGGTATACGGTATAAATATAGCTTTTGATATACGGTGTAAATCTAGGTTTTGGTATATGATATAAATCTAGGTTTTGGTATACAGTATAAATATAGGTTTTGGTATACGGTATAAATCTACGCTTTTGTATACGAAATAAATCTAGGTTTTGGTAGGCGATATAAATCAAAGTTTTGATATAACATATAAATCTAGGTTTGGTATACGATATAAATCTACATTTTGGCATGCGATATTAATCTAGGTTTTGGTATTCGATATAAATTGAGGTATTGGTATATTGTATAAACCTACGTTTTGGTATACGGTATAAATCTAGGTTGTGGTTTACGAGATAAATCTATGTTTTGGTATGCAATATAAATCTGGGTTTTGGTATGCCAGATAAATCTATGTTGTGGTATACGGTATAAATATAGATTTTGATATAACGTGTAGAACTATGTTTTGGTATACGATATAAATCTAGGTTTTGGTATACAGTATAAATATAGGTTTTGCTATACGGTATAAATCTACGCTTTTGTATACGAATTAAATCTAGGTTTTGGTATGCCATTTAAATATTGGCTTTGGTATACGATATAAATCTCGGTTTTGGTATAAGATATAAATCTATGTTTTCACATACGAAATAAATCTACGTTTTGGTATGCGATATAAATCTAGTTATTGGTATACGGTATAAATCTAGGTTTTGGCACGCGGTATAAATCTAGGTTTTGGAATACGAGATAAATCTAGGCTTTGGTATGCGATATAAATCAAAGTTTTGGTAAACTATGTAAATCTAGGTTTTGGTATACGATATAAATCAAAGTTTTGGTAAACTATATAAATCTAGGTTTTGGTAAGCGATATAAATCTAGTCTTTGGTATACAATATAAATCAAAATTTTGCTATGTGATATAAATCTTAGTTTTGGAATACGAAATAAATCTGGGTATTGGTATACTGTGTAAATCTAGGTTTTCGTATGCTGTATAAATCAAGGTTTTGGTATGTGGTATAAATTTAGGTTTTGGTGTGCGATATGAATCTAGGCTTTCCTACACTATATAAATTTAGGTTTTGGTATACGATATAAATCTAGGTTTTGGTATGCCATATAAATATTGGCTTTGGTATTCGATATAAATCTCGGTTTTGGTATAAGATATAAATCTATGTTTTGAAATACGATATAAATCTACATTTTGGTATGCGATATAAATCTAGTTATTGGTATACGATATAAATCTAGGATTTGGTATACGATATAAATCTAGGTTTTGGTATACGGTATAAATCTGGGTTGTGGTTTACGAGATAAATCTACGTTTTGCTATGGGACAAAAGTCTAGGTTTTGGTATGCGATATAAATCTAGGTTTTGGTATGGTGTTTAAATCTAGGTTTTGATATACGATATAAATCTAGGTTTTGGTATGCAATATAAATTTAGGTTTTGGTATGCGAGATAAATCTAGGTTTTGGTATACAGTATAAATATAGGTTTTGGTATACGGTATAAATATAGCTTTTGATATACGTGTAAATCTAGGTTTTGGTATATGATATAAATCTAGGTTTTGGTATACAGTATAAATATAGGTTTTGGTATACGGTATAAATCTACGCTTTTGTATACGAAATAAATCTAGGTTTTGGAAGGCCATATAAATATTGGCTTTGGAATACGATATAAATCTGGGTTTTGGTATACGATATAAATCTATATTTTGGTATGCGATATTAATCTAGGTTTTGGTATTCGATATAAATTGAGGTATTGGTATATTGTATAAATCTACGTTTTGGTATACGGTATAAATATATGTTTTGGTATACGTGTGAATCTAGGTTTTGGTATACGATATTAATCTAGGTTTTGGTAGACGATATAAATCAAAGTTTTGCCATACTATATAAATTTAGGTTTTTCTATGCGATCTAAATATAAGCTTTAATATACGATATAAACCGTTATGCGATATAAATCTAGTTATTGCTAAGCGTATAAATCTAGGTTTTGGTGTACGGTTTAAATCTACGCTTTTGTATACGAAATAAATCTAGGTTTTGGTATACCATATAAATATTGTCTTTGGAATACGAGATAAATCTAGGCTTTAGTATGCGATATAAATCAAAGTTTTGGTAAACTATATAAATCTAGGTTTTGGTATACGATATAAATCTAGGTTTTGGTATAAGATATAAATCTAGGTTTTGGTATGGTGTTTAAATAAAGGTTTTGATATACGATATAAATCTAGGTATTATACCAATACCTAGATTTATTTCGTATACCAAAACATAGATTTATATATGTATAAATCTAGGTGTTCGTATTCGGTATAAATCTAGGTTGTGGTTTACGAGCTAAATCTAGATTTTGCTCTACTACATAAAGCTAGGTTTTGGTATACAATATAAATGAAGGTTTTGGTATACGGGATAAATATAGGTTTTGGTATATGGTATAAATATAGCTTTTGGTATACGGTATAATTCTATGTTTTTGTATTCGATATAAATTTAGGTTTGGGCAAACAATATAAATCTAGGTTTTTGTATATGATATAAATCTAGATTTTGGTATGCAATATAAATCTAGGTTTTCGTATACGATATAAATCTAGGTTTTGGCATACGTGATAAATATAGGTTTTGGTATACGGTATAAATCTAGGTTTTGGTATACGGTATAAATCTAGGTTTTCGTATGCGATATAAATCTAGGTATTGGTATACTGTGTAAATCTAGGTTTTCGTATGCGGTATAAATCTAGGTTTTGGTATACGGTATAAATCTAGGTTGTGGTTTACGAGATACATCTAGGCTTTGCGATGCCACATAAATCTAGGTTTTGGTATGAGATATAAATCAAAGTTTTGATATAATATATAAATCTAGGTTTGGGCATACGATATAAATCTAGATTTTGGTAAACGATATAAATCTAGGTATTGGAATACTGTAGATTTTCGTATACGGTATAAATCTGGGTTGTGGTTTACGAGATATATCTAGGCTTTGCGATGCCACATAAATCTAGGTTTTGGTATGCGATATAAATCAAAGTTTTGATATAATATATAAATCTAGGTTTGGGCATACGATATAAATCTAGGTTTTGGTAAACGATATAAATCTAGGTATTGGTATACTGTAGATTTTCGCATACGGTATAAATCTGGGTTGTGGTTTACGAGATAAATCTAGGTTTTGCTATGTTACAAAAGTCTAGGTTTTGGAATGCGATATAAATCAAAGTTTTGATATAATATATAAATCTAGCTTTGGGCATACGATATAAATCTAGGTTTTGGTAAACGATATAAATCTAGGTATTGGTATACTGTAGATTTTCGTATACGGTATAAAACTGGGTTGTGGTTTACGAGATAAATCTAGG
Organism: Bathymodiolus septemdierum; assembly: GCA_963383655.1. Lineage (NCBI taxonomy): Eukaryota > Metazoa > Mollusca > Bivalvia > Mytilida > Modiolidae > Bathymodiolus > Bathymodiolus septemdierum. The sequence continues at coordinate 1,148,576 of OY726523.1, forward strand.
TTTTGCTATGTTACAAAAATCTAGGTTTTGGTGTGCGATATAATTCTAGGCTTTGCTATACTATATAAATCTAGGTTTTGGTATACGATATAAATCTAGGTTTTGGTATGGTGTTTAAATCTAGGTTTTAATATACGATATAAATCTAGGTTTTGGTATGCAATATAAATCTAGGTTTTGGTATGCGAGATAAATCTAGGTTGTGGTATACGGTACAAATCTAGTTTTCGGTATACGATATCAATCTATGTTTTGGTATACGGTATAAATATAGCTTTCGATATACGGTGTAAATCTAGGTTTTGGTATACGATATAAATATAGGTTTTGGTATACGGTATAAATCTACGCTTTTGTATACGAAATAAATCTCGGTTTTGGTATTAGATATAAATCTATATTTTGAATTACGATATACATCTACGTTTTGGTATGCGATATAAATCTAGTTATTGGTATGCGGTATAAATCTAGGTTTTGGTATACGGTATAAATCTAGATTGTGGTTTACGAGACAAATCCAGGTTTTCCAATGCTACATAAATCTAGGTTTTGGTGTGCGATATAAATCTAGGCTTTGATATACGTAATAAATCCAGGTATTGGTATATTATATAAATCTAGGCTTTGGTATACGATATAAATCAAAGTTTGATATACTATATAAATCTAGGTTTTGGTATACGAGATAAATCTAGGCTTTGGTATGCGATATAAATCAAAGTTTTGGTAAACTATATAAATTTAAGGTTTTGGTATACGATATAAATCTAGGTTTCGGTATACGGTATAAATCTAGGTTTTGGTATGCGATATAAATCTAGGCTTTGGTATACAATATAAATCTAGGTTTTGATATGTGATATAAATCTTAGTTTTGGAATACGATATAAATCTGGGTAAATCTAGGTTTTCGTATGGTGTATAAATCAAGGTTTTCGTATGTGGTATAAATCTTGGTTTTGGTATGCGATATAAATCTAGGTTTTGGTATGCGATATAAATCTAGGTTTTGGTATTCGATATAAATCTAGTTATTGGTATACGGTATAAATCTAGGTTTTGGTATGCGGTATAAATCGAGGTTTTGGAATGTGGTATAAATCTAGGTTTTTGTATACTATATAAATCGAGGTTTTGGCATACGATATAAATCTAGGTTTTGGTAAACGATATAAATCTAGGTATTGGTATACTTTAGATTTTCGCATACGGTATAAATCTGGATTGTCGTTTACGAGATAAGTCTAGGTTTTGCTATGCTACAAAAATCTAGGTTTTGGTGTGTAATATACATCTAGGCTTTGCAATACTATATAAATCTAGGTTTTGGTATACGATATAAATCTATGTTTTGGTATAAGATATAAATCTAGGTTTTGGTATGGTGTGTAAATCTACGTTTTGATATACGATATAAATCTAGGTTTTGGTATACGATATAAATCTAGGTATTGGTATACTGTATAAATCTAGGTGTCCTATACGGTATAAATCTAGGTTGTGGTTTACGAGATAAATCTAGATTTTGCTCTACTACATAAAGCTAGGTTTTGGTATACGATATAAATGTAAGTTTTGGTATACGGGATAAATATAGGTTTTGGTATACGGTGTAATTCTAGGTTTTTGTATTCTATATAAATCTAGGTTTTGGCAAACAATATAAATCTAGGTTTTTGTATATGATATAAATCAAGGTTTTGAAATGCAATATAAATATAGGTTTCGGTATACAGTATAAATATAGGTTTTGGTATACGGTTTGAATCTATGTTTTCGCATGCGATATAAATCTAGGTACTGGTATACTGTGTAAATCTAGGTTTTCGTATGCGGTATAAATCTAGGTTTTGGTATTCGGTATAAATCTAGGTTGTGGTTTACGATATCAATCTAGGTTTTGCTATGCCACATAAATCTAGGTTTTTGGTATGCGATATAAATCTAGGTTTTGTTATGCGATATAAATCTAGGTTTTTGTATGCGATATAAATCTAGGTTTTGGTATGCGATATAAATCTAGGTTTTTGTATACGATATAAATCTAGGTTTTGGTATGAGATCTAAATATAAGTTTTAATATACGATATAAATCTAGATTTTTTTTATGCGATATAAATCTAATGGTATAAATCTAGGTATTGGTATGCGATATAAATCTAGGTTTTGGTATGCAGTATAAATCTAGGTTTTGGTATGCGAGATAAATCTAGTTGTGGTATACGGTATAAATCTAGGTTTCGGTATACGATATAAATCTAAGTTTTGGTATGCGATATTAATCTAGGTTTTGGTATTCGATATAAATCTACGTTTTGGTATGCGATATTAATCTAGGTTTTGGTATTCGATATAAATTTAGGCATTGGTATATTTAATAAATCTAGGTTTTCGTATACGTATAAATCTAGGTTGTGGTTTACGAGATGAATCTAAGTTTTGCTATGCTATATAAATCTAGGTTTTGGTTTACAGTATAAATATATGTTTTGGAATACGTGTAAATCTAGGTTTTGGTATACTATATAAATCTAGGTTTTGCTATGCGATCTAAATTTAAGCTTTGATATACGATATAAATCAAGGTTTTGTTATGCGATATAAATCTAGTTATTGCTAAACCGTATTAATCTAGATTTTGGTATGCCATATAAATCTAGGTTTTGGTATGCGAGATAAATCTAGGTTGTGGTATACGGTATAAATATAGCTTTTGATATACGGTGTAAATCTAGGTTTTGGTATACGATATAAATCTAGGTTTTGGTATACAGTATAAATATTGGCTTTGGTATACGATATAAATCTACGTTTTGGTATGCGATATAAATCTAGTTATTGGTATACGGTATAAATCTAGGTTTTGGTATACGGTATAAATCTAGGTTGTGGTTTACGAGATAAATCTAGATTTTGCTAGGCTACATAAATCTAGGTTTTGGTGTGCGATATAAATCTAAGCTTTGATAAACGTTATAAATCCAGGTATTGGTATATTATATAAATCTAGGCTTTTGTATACGATATAAATCAAAGTTTGGTATACTATATAAATCAAGGTTTTGGTATACGAGATAAATCTAGGTTTTGGTATGCGATACAAATCAAAGATTTGGTAAACTATATAAATCTAAGTTTTGGTATACGATATCAATCTAGGTTTTGGTATACGGTATAAATCTAGGTTTTGGTATGCGATATAAATCTAGGCTTTGATATACAATATAAATCTAGGTTTTGGTATGTGATATAAATCTGGGTATTGGTATACTGTGTAAATCAAGGTTTTCGTATGCCGTATAAATCGAGGTTTTGCTATGTGGTAGAAATCTAGGTTTTGGTATACGATATAAATCTAGGTTTTGGTATACGATATAAATGTAGGTTTTGGTATTCGATATAAATCTAGTTTTTGGTATACGTATAAATTTAGGTTTTGGTATGCGGTATAAATCAAGGTTTTGGTATGTGGTATAAATCTAGGCTTTGGTATACGATATTAATCAAAATTCTGGTATACTATATAAATCTAGGTTTTGGCATACGATATAAATCTAGGTTTTGGTAAACGATATAAATCTAGATATAGGTATACTCTAGATTTTCGTATACGGTATAAATCTGGGTTGTGGTTTGCGAGATAAATCTAGGTTTTGCTATGCTACAAAAATCTAGGTTGTGGTGTGCGATATAAATCTAGGCTTTGCTATACTGTATAAATCTAGGTTTTGGTATACGATATCAATCTAGGTTTTGGTTTGGTGTTAAAGTCTAGGTTTTAATAAACGATATAAATCTAAGTTTTGGTATACGATATAAATCGTATACGATATAAATCTAGGTTATGGTTTATGAGATCAATCTAGATTTTGCTCTACTACATAAAGCTAGGTTTTGGTATACGATATAAATGTAGGTTTTGGAATACGGGATAAATATAGGTTTTGGTATACGGTATAAATGTAGGTTGTAGTTTAAGAGATAAATCTAGGTTTTTCTATACCACATAAATCTAGGTTTTGGTATGTGATATAAATCTAGGTTTTGGTATACGATATAAATCTAGGTTTTGGTATACGGGATAAATATACGTTTTGGTATACGGTATAAATGTAGATTGTAGTTTAAGAGATAATTCTAGGTTTTTCTATGCCAAATAAATCAAGGTTTTGGCATGTGATATAAATCTAAGTTTTGGAATACGATATAAATCTGGGTATTGGTATACTGTGTAAATCTAGGTTTTCGTATGCCGTATAAATCTAGGTTTTGGTATACGATATAAATCTATGTTTTGGTATACGATATAAATGTAGGTTTTGGTATTCGATATAAATCTAGTTTTTGGTATACGGTATAAATCTAGGTTTTGGTATACGGGATAAATATACGTTTTGGTATACGGTATAAATGTAGGTTGTAGTTTAAGAGATAATTCTAGGATTTTCTATACCACATAAATCTAGGTTTTGGTAAGCAATATAAATCAAGGTTTTGGTATGTGGTATAAATCTAGGCTTTGGTATACGATATAAATCAAAGTTCTGGTATACTATATAAATCTAGGTTTTGGTATACGATATAAATCTAGGTTTTGGTATACGATATAAATGTAGGTTTTGGTATTCGTGATAAATCTAGGTTTTTCTATCTCACATAAATCTAGGTTTTGGAATGCGATATATATCTAGGTTTTGGTATGCGATATAAATCTAGGATTTTGTAAACGATATGAATCTTGGTTTTGGTATACGATATAAATCTAGGTTTTGGTATGCGATCTAAATATAAGTTTTGATATACGATATAAATCTAGGTTTTGGTATGCGATATGAATCTAAATGGTATAAATCTAGGTATTGGTATGCGATATAAATCTAGGTTTTGGTATGCGATATAAATCAAAGTTTTGATATATTATATAAATCTAGGTTTGGGCATACGATATAAATCTAGGTTTTGGTAAACGATATAAATTTAGGTATACTGTAGATTTTCGTATACGGTATAAATCTGGGTTGTGGTTTACGAGATAAATCTAGGTTTTGCTATGTCACAAAAATCTAGATTTTGGTATGCGATATAAATCAAACTTTTGATATGATATATAAATCTAGGTTTGGGCATACGATATAAATCTAGGTTTTGGTAAACGATATAAATCTAGGTATTGGTATACTGTAGATTTTCGTATACGGTATAAATCTGGGTTGTGGTTTACGAGATAAATCTAGGTTTTGCTATGTTACACAAATCTAGGTTTTGGTGTGCGATATAAATCTAGGCTTTGCTATACTATATAAATCTAGGTTTTGGTATACGATATAAATCTAGGTTTTGGTATGCAATATAAATCTAGGTTTTGGTATGCGAGATAAATCTAGGTTGTGGTGTACGGTACAAATCTAGTTTTCGGTATACGATATCAATCTAGGTTTTGGTATACGGTATAAATATAGCTTTCCATATACGGTGTAAATCCAGGTTTTGGTATACGATATAAATCTAGGTTTTGGTATACGGTATAAATATAGCTTTCGATATACGGTGTAAATCTAGGTTTTGGTATACAATATAAATATAGGTTTTGGTATACGGTATAAATCTACGCTTTTGTATACGAAATAAATCTCGGTTTTGGTATAAGATATAAATCTATATTTTGAATTACGATATACATCTACGTTTTGGTATGCGATATAAATCTAGTTATTGGTATGCGGTATAAATCTAGGTTTTGGTATACGGTATAAATCTAGGTTGTGGTTTACGAGATAAATCCAGGTTTTCCTATGCTACATAAATCTAGGTTTTGGTGTGCGATATAAATCTAGGCTTTGATATACGTAATAAATCCAGGTATTGGTATATTATATAAATCTAGGCTTTGGTATTCGTTATAAATCAAAGTTTGGTATACTATATAAATCAAGGTTTTGGTATACGAGATAAATCTAGGCTTTGGTATGCGATATAAATCAAAGTTTTGGTAAACTATATAAATTTAAGGTTTTGGTATACGATATAAATCTAGGTTTCGGTATACGGTATAAATCTAGGTTTTGGTATGCGAGATAAATCTAGGCTTTGGTATACAATATAAATCTAGGTTTTGATATGTGATATAAATCTTAGTTTTGGAATACGATATAAATCTGGGTAAATCTAGGTTTTCGTATGGTGTATAAATCAAGGTTTTCGTATGTGGTATAAATCTTGGTTTTGGTATGCGATATAAATCTAGGTTTTGGTATGCGATATAAATCTAGGTTTTGGTATTCGATATAAATCTAGTTATTGGTATACGGTATAAATCTAGGTTTTGGTATGCGGTATAAATCGAGGTTTTGGAATGTGGTATAAATCTAGGTTTTGCTATACTATATAAATCGAGGTTTTGGCATACGATATAAATCTAGGTTTTGGTAAACGATATAAATCTAGGTATTGGTATACTTTAGATTTTCGCATACGGTATAAATCTGGGTTGTCGTTCACGAGATAAGTCTAGGTTTTGCTATGCTACAAAAATCTAGGTTTTGGTGTGTGATATACATCTAGGCATTATATTGCATACCAAAATCTAGATTTATATCATATACAAAAACCTAGATTTATATTGTTTGCCCAAACCTAAATTTATATCTAATACAAAAACATAGAATTATACCGTATACCAAAAGCTATATTTATAACATATACCAAAACCTGTATTTATCCCGTATACCAAAACCTACATTTATATTGTATACCAAAACCTAGCTTTATGTAGTAGAGCAAAATTTAGATTTTGCTCGTAAACCACAACCTAGATTTATACCGAATACGAACACCTAGATTTATACATATATAAATCTATGTTTTGGTATACGAAATAAATCTAGGTATTGGTATAATACCTAGATTTATATCGTATATCAAAACCTTTATTTAAACACCATACCAAAACCTAGATTTATATCTTATACCAAAACCTAGATTTATATCGTATACCAAAACCTAGATTTATATAGTTTACCAAAACTTTGATTTATATCGCATACTAAAGCCTAGATTTATCTCGTATTCCAAAAACAATATTTATATGGTATACCAAAACCTAGATTTATTTCGTATACAAAAGCGTAGATTTATACCGTACACCAAAACCTAGATTTATACGTTTAGCAATAACTAGATTTATATCGCATAACGGTTTATATCGTATATCAAAGCTTATATTTAGATCGCATAGGAAAACCTAAATTTATATAGTATGGCAAAACTTTGATTTATATCGTCTACCAAAACCTAGATTAATATCGTATACCAAAACCTAGATTCACACGTATACCAAAACATATATTTATACCGTATACCAAAACGTAGATTTATACAATATACCAATACCTCAATTTATATCGAATACCAAAACCTAGATTAATATCGCATACCAAAATATAGATTTATATCGTATACCAAAACCCAGATTTATATCGTATTCCAAAGCCAATATTTATATGGCCTTCCAAAACCTAGATTTATTTCGTATACAAAAGCGTAGATTTATACCGTATACCAAAACCTATATTTATACTGTATACCAAAACCTAGATTTATATCATATACCAAAACCTAGATTTACACGTATATCAAAAGCTATATTTATACCGTATACCAAAACCTATATTTATACTGTATACCAAAACCTAGATTTATCTCGCATACCAAAACCTAAATGTATATTGCATACCAAAACCTAGATTTATATCGTATATCAAAACCTAGATTTAAACACCATACCAAAACCTAGATTTATATCGCATACCAAAACCTAGACTTTTGTACCATAGCAAAACGTAGATTTATCTCGTAAACCACAACCCAGATTTATACCGTATACGAAAACCTAGATTTATATCGTATACCAAATCCTAGATTTATATCGTATACCAATAACTAGATTTATATCGCATACCAAAATGTAGATTTATATCGTATTTCAAAACATAGATTTATATCTTATACCAAAACCGCGATTTATATCGAATACCAAAGCCAATATTTATATGGCATACCAAAACCTAGATTTATATCGCATACCAAAACCTAGATTTTTGTACCATAGCAAAACGTAGATTTATCTCGTAAACCACAACCCAGATTTATACCGTATACCAAAACCTAGATTTATATCGTATACCAAATCCTAGATTTATATAGTTTACCAAAACTTTGATTTATATCGCATACCAAAGCCTACATTTATCTCGTATTCCAAAACCTAGATTTATATCGCATACCAAAATCTAGATTTATATCGTATACCAATAACTAGATTTATATCGCATACCAAAATGTAGATTTATATCATATTTCAAAACATAGATTTATATCTTATACCAAAACCGAGATTCATATCGAATACCAAGGCCAATATTTATATGGCATACCAAAACCTAGATTTATTTCGTATGCAAAAACGTAGATTTATACCGTATACCAAAACCTATATTTATACTGTATACCAAAACCTAGATTTATATCGTATAACCAAAACCTAGATTTATATTGCATACCAAAACCTAGATTTATACGGTTTAGCAATAAATAGATTGATATCGCATAACAAAACCTAGATTTATATCGTATATCAAAGCTTATATTTAGATCGCATAGGAAAACCTAAATTTATATCGTCTACCAAAACCTAGATTTATATTGCATACCAAAACCTAGATTTATATCGTATATCAAAACCTAGATTTAAACACCATACCAAAACCTAGATTTATATCGTATACCAATACCTAGATTTATATCGTTTACCAAAACCTAGATTGATATCGTATGACCAAACCTAGATTTATATAGTATACCATAACTTTGATTTATATCGCATACCAAAACCTAGATTTATGTGGCATCGCAAAGCCTTGATTTATCTCGTAAACCACAACATAGATTTATACCGTATACCAAAACCTAGATTTATACCGCAAACGAAAACCTAGATTTACACAGTATACCAATACCTAGATTTATATCGCATACGAAAACCCAGATTTATACAGTATACCAAAACCTAGATTTATATCGTATACCAAAACCTAGATTTATATTGTTTGCCAAAACCTAAATTTATATCGAATACAAAAACCTAGATTTATACCGTATACCAAAACCTATATTTATACCGTATACCAAAACCTATATTTATCCCGTATACCAAAACCTACATTTATATCGTATACCAAAACCTAGCTTTATATAGTAGAGCAAAGTCTAGATTTATCTCGTAAACCACGACCTAGATTTATACCGTATACGAACACCTAGATTTATACATATAGAAATCTAGGTTTTGGTATATGATATAAATCTAGGTATTGGTATACTGTGTAAATCTAGGTATAATACCTAGATTTATATCGTATACCAAAACCTAAATTTATATAGTGTAGGAAAGCCTAGATTCATATCGCACACCAAAACCTAAATTTATACCACATACCAAAACCTTGATTTATACAGCATACGAAAACCTAGATTTACACAGTATACCAATACCCAGATTTATTTCGTATTCCAAAACTAAGATTTATATCACATACCAAAATTTAGATTTATATTGTATACCAAAGACTAGATTTATATCGCTTACCAAAACCTAGATTTATACCGTATACCAAAACCTTGATTTATATCGTATACCAAAACCTAGATTTACATAGTTTACCAAAACTTTGATTTATATCGCATACCAAAGCCTAGATTTATCTCGTATTCCAAAACCTAGATTTATACCGCGTGCCAAAACCTAGATTTATACCGTATACCAATAACTAGATTTATATCGCATACCAAAACGTAGATTTATTTCGTATGTGAAAACATAGATTTATATCTTATACCAAAACCGAGATTTATATCGTATACCAAAGCCAATATTTAAATGGCATACCAAAACCTAGATTTAATTCGTATACAAAAGCGTAGATTTATACCGTATAGCAAAACCTATATTTATACTGTATACCAAAACCTAGATTTATATCGTATACCAAAACATAGTTCTACACGTTATATCAAAATCTATATTTATACCGTATACCACAACCTAGATTTATCTGGCATACCAAAACCCAGATTTATATTGCATACCAAAACATAGATTTATCTCGTAAACCACAACCTAGATTTATACCGTATACCAAAACGTAGGTTTATACAATATACCAATACCTCAATTTATATCGAATACCAAAACCTAGATTAATATCGCATGCCAAAATGTAGATTTATATCGTATACCAAACCTAGATTTATATGTTATATCAAAACTTTGATTTATATCGCCTACCAAAACCTAGATTTATTTCGTATACAAAAGCGTAGATTTATACCGTATACCAAAACCTATATTTATACTGTATACCAAAACCTAGATTTATATCATATACCAAAACCTAGATTTACACCGTATATCAAAAGCTATATTTATACCGTATACCAAAGCCTAGATTGATATCGTATACCGAAAATTAGATTTGTACCGTATACCACAACCTAGATTTATCTTGCATACCAAAACCTAGATTCTTACTGCATACCAAAACCTAGATTTATATCATATACCAAAACCTAGATTTACACCGTTTATCAAAAGCTATATTTATACCGTATACCACAGCCTAGATTTATCTCGCATACCAAAACCTAGATTTATATTGCATACCAAAACCTAGATTTATAACGTATATCAAAACCTAGATTTAAACACCATACCAAAACCTAGATTTATATCGTATACCAGTACCTAGATTGATATCGTTTACCAAAACCTAGATTTATATCGTATGCCCAAACCTAGATTTATATAGTATACCAAAACCTAGAATTATACCGTATACCAAAATCTATATTTATCCCGTATGCCAAAACCTACATTTATACCGTATACCAAAACCTAGCTTTATATAGTAGAGCAAAATCTAGATTTATCTCGTAAACCACGACCTAGATTTATACCGTATACGAACACCTAGATTTATACATATAGAAATCTAGGTTTTGGTATACGATATAAATCTAGGTATTATACCAATACCTAGATTTATATCGTATACCAAAACCTAGATTGATATCGTATACCAAAACCTAGATTTATATAGTGTAGCAAAGCCTAGATTCATATCGCTCACCAAAACCTAGATTTATACCACATACCAAAACCATGATTTATACAGCATACGAAAACCTAGATTTACACAGTATACCAATACCCAGATTTATTTCGTATTCCAAAACTAAGATTTATATCACATTCCAAAATTTAGATTTATATTGTATACCAAAGACTAGATTTATATCGCATACCAAAATGTAGATTTATGTCTTATACCAAAACCGAGATTTATATCGAATACCAAAGCCAATATTTATATGGCATACCAAAACCTAGATTTATTTCGTATACAAAAGCGTAGATTTATACCGTATACCAAAACCTATATTTATACTGTATACCAAAACCTAGATTTATATCGTATAACCAAAACCTAGATTTAGATTGCATATCAAAACCTAGATTTATACGGTTTAGCAATAAATAGATTTATATCGCATAACAAAACCTTGATTTATATCGTATATCAAAGCTTATATTTAGATCGCATAGGAAAACCTAAATTTATATCGTCTACCAAAACCTAGATTTATATTGCATACCAAAACCTAGATTTATATCGTATATCAGAACCTAGATTTAAACACCATACCAAAACCTAGATTTATATCGTATACCAATACCTATATTTATATCGTTTACCAAAACCTAGATTTATACCGTATACCAAAACCTTGATTTATATCGTATACCAAAACCTAGATTTATATAGTTTACCAAAACTTTGATTTATATCGCATACCAAAGCCTAGATTTATCTCGTATTCCAAAACCTAGATTTATACCGCATGCCAAAACCTAGATTTATACCGTATACCAATAACTAGATTGATATCGCATACCAAAACGTAGATTTATTTCGTATGTCAAAACATAGATTTATATCTTATACCAAAACCGAGATTTATATCGAATACCAAAGCCAATATTTAAATGGCATACCAAAACCTAGGTTTAATTCGTATACAAAAGCGTAGATTTATACCGAATAGCAAAACCTATATTTATACTGTATACCAAAACCTATATTTATATCGTATACCAAAACATAGATTTACACGTTATATCAAAAGCTATATTTATACCGTATACCACAACCTAGATTTATCTCGCATACCAAAACCCAGATTTATATTGCATACCAAAACATAGATTTATCTCGTAAACCACAACCTAGATTTATACCGTATACCAAAACGTAGGTTTATACAATATACCAATACCTCAATTTATATCGAATACCAAAACCTAGATTAATATCGCATGCCAAAATGGAGATTTATATCGTATACCAAAACTTAGATTTATATCTTATACCAAAACCCAGATTTATATCGTATTCCGAAACCTAGATTTATACCGTATACCAGAACCTAGATTTATCTTGCTTACCAAAACCTAGATTTATACTGCATACCAAAACCTAGATTTATATCGCATACCAATACCTAGATTTATACCATTTAGATTTATATCGCACACCAAAACCTAGATTTATATCATATATCAAAACTTATATTTAGATCGCAAACCAAAACCTAGATTTATATCGCTTACCAAAACCTAGATTTATACCGTATACCAAAACCTTGATTTATATCGTATACCAAAACCTAGATTTACATAGTTTACCAAAACTTTGATTTATATCGCATACCAAAGCCTAGATTTATCTCGTATTCCAAAACCTAGATTTATACCGCGTGCCAAAACCTAGATTTATACCGTATACCAATAACTAGATTTATATCGCATACCAAAACGTAGATTTATTTCGTATGTGAAAACATAGATTTATATCTTATACCAAAACCGAGATTTATATCGTATACCAAAGCCAATATTTAAATGGCATACCAAAACCTAGATTTAATTCGTATACAAAAGCGTAGATTTATACCGTATAGCAAAACCTATATTTATACTGTATACCAAAACCTAGATTTATATCGTATACCAAAACATAGTTCTACACGTTATATCAAAATCTATATTTATACCGTATACCACAACCTAGATTTATCTGGCATACCAAAACCCAGATTTATATTGCATACCAAAACATAGATTTATCTCGTAAACCACAACCTAGATTTATACCGTATACCAAAACGTAGGTTTATACAATATACCAATACCTCAATTTATATCGAATACCAAAACCTAGATTAATATCGCATGCCAAAATGTAGATTTATATCGTATACCAAACCTAGATTTATATGTTATATCAAAACTTTGATTTATATCGCCTACCAAAACCTAGATTTATTTCGTATACAAAAGCGTAGATTTATACCGTATACCAAAACCTATATTTATACTGTATACCAAAACCTAGATTTATATCATATACCAAAACCTAGATTTACACCGTATATCAAAAGCTATATTTATACCGTATACCAAAGCCTAGATTGATATCGTATACCGAAAATTAGATTTGTACCGTATACCAAAACCTAGATTTATACCGTATACCAATAACTAGATTGATATCGCATACCAAAACGTAGATTTATTTCGTATGTCAAAACATAGATTTATATCTTATACCAAAACCGAGATTTATATCGAATACCAAAGCCAATATTTAAATGGCATACCAAAACCTAGGTTTAATTCGTATACAAAAGCGTAGATTTATACCGTATAGCAAAACCTATATTTATACTGTATACCAAAACCTATATTTATATCGTATACCAAAACATAGATTTACACGTTATATCAAAAGCTATATTTATACCGTATACCACAACCTAGATTTATCTCGCATACCAAAACCCAGATTTATATTGCATACCAAAACATAGATTTATCTCGTAAACCACAACCTAGATTTATACCGTATACCAAAACGTAGGTTTATACAATATACCAATACCTCAATTTATATCGAATACCAAAACCTAGATTAATATCGCATGCCAAAATGGAGATTTATATCGTATACCAAAACTTAGATTTATATCTTATACCAAAACCCAGATTTATATCGTATTCCGAAACCTAGATTTATACCGTATACCAGAACCTAGATTTATCTTGCATACCAAAACCTAGATTTATACTGCATACCAAAACCTAGATTTATATCGCATACCAATACCTAGATTTATACCATTTAGATTTATATCGCACACCAAAACCTAGATTTATATCATATATCAAAACTGATATTTAGATCGCATACCAAAACCTAGATTTATATCGCTTACCAAAACCTAGATTTATACCGTATACCAAAACCTAGATTTACATAGTTTACCAAAACTTTGATTTATATCGCATACCAAAGCCTAGATTTATCTCGTATTCCAAAACCTAGATTTATACCGCGTGCCAAAACCTAGATTTATACCGTATACCAATAACTAGATTTATATCGCATACCAAAACGTAGATTTATTTCGTATGTGAAAACATAGATTTATATCTTATACCAAAACCGAGATTTATATCGTATACCAAAACCAATATTTAAATGGCATACCAAAACCTAGATTTAATTCGTATACAAAAGCGTAGATTTATACCGTATAGCAAAACCTATATTTATACTGTATACCAAAACCTAGATTTATATCGTATACCAAAACATAGTTCTACACGTTATATCAAAATCTATATTTATACCGTATACCACAACCTAGATTTATCTGGCATACCAAAACCCAGATTTATATTGCATACCAAAACATAGATTTATCTCGTAAACCACAACCTAGATTTATACCGTATACCAAAACGTAGGTTTATACAATATACCAATACCTCAATTTATATCGAATACCAAAACCTAGATTAATATCGCATGCCAAAATGTAGATTTATATCGTATACCAAACCTAGATTTATATGTTATATCAAAACTTTGATTTATATCGCCTACCAAAACCTAGATTTATTTCGTATACAAAAGCGTAGATTTATACCGTATACCAAAACCTATATTTATACTGTATACCAAAACCTAGATTTATATCATATACCAAAACCTAGATTTACACCGTATATCAAAAGCTATATTTATACCGTATACCAAAGCCTAGATTGATATCGTATACCGAAAATTAGATTTGTACCGTATACCAAAACCTAGATTTATACCGTATACCAATAACTAGATTGATATCGCATACCAAAACGTAGATTTATTTCGTATGTCAAAACATAGATTTATATCTTATACCAAAACCGAGATTTATATCGAATACCAAAGCCAATATTTAAATGGCATACCAAAACCTAGGTTTAATTCGTATACAAAAGCGTAGATTTATACCGTATAGCAAAACCTATATTTATACTGTATACCAAAACCTATATTTATATCGTATACCAAAACATAGATTTACACGTTATATCAAAAGCTATATTTATACCGTATACCACAACCTAGATTTATCTCGCATACCAAAACCCAGATTTATATTGCATACCAAAACATAGATTTATCTCGTAAACCACAACCTAGATTTATACCGTATACCAAAACGTAGGTTTATACAATATACCAATACCTCAATTTATATCGAATACCAAAACCTAGATTAATATCGCATGCCAAAATGGAGATTTATATCGTATACCAAAACTTAGATTTATATCTTATACCAAAACCCAGATTTATATCGTATTCCGAAACCTAGATTTATACCGTATACCAGAACCTAGATTTATCTTGCATACCAAAACCTAGATTTATACTGCATACCAAAACCTAGATTTATATCGCATACCAATACCTAGATTTATACCATTTAGATTTATATCGCACACCAAAACCTAGATTTATATCATATATCAAAACTGATATTTAGATCGCATACCAAAACCTAGATTTATATCGCTTACCAAAACCTAGATTTATACCGTATACCAAAACCTTGATTTATATCGTATACCAAAACCTAGATTTACATAGTTTACCAAAACTTTGATTTATATCGCATACCAAAGCCTAGATTTATCTCGTATTCCAAAACCTAGATTTATACCGCGTGCCAAAACCTAGATTTATACCGTATACCAATAACTAGATTTATATCGCATACCAAAACGTAGATTTATTTCGTATGTGAAAACATAGATTTATATCTTATACCAAAACCGAGATTTATATCGTATACCAAAGCCAATATTTAAATGGCATACCAAAACCTAGATTTAATTCGTATACAAAAGCGTAGATTTATACCGTATAGCAAAACCTATATTTATACTGTATACCAAAACCTAGATTTATATCGTATACCAAAACATAGTTCTACACGTTATATCAAAATCTATATTTATACCGTATACCACAACCTAGATTTATCTGGCATACCAAAACCCAGATTTATATTGCATACCAAAACATAGATTTATCTCGTAAACCACAACCTAGATTTATACCGTATACCAAAACGTAGGTTTATACAATATACCAATACCTCAATTTATATCGAATACCAAAACCTAGATTAATATCGCATGCCAAAATGTAGATTTATATCGTATACCAAACCTAGATTTATATGTTATATCAAAACTTTGATTTATATCGCCTACCAAAACCTAGATTTATTTCGTATACAAAAGCGTAGATTTATACCGTATACCAAAACCTATATTTATACTGTATACCAAAACCTAGATTTATATCATATACCAAAACCTAGATTTACACCGTATATCAAAAGCTATATTTATACCGTATACCAAAGCCTAGATTGATATCGTATACCGAAAATTAGATTTGTACCGTATACCAAAACCTAGATTTATACCGTATACCAAAATCTATATTTATATCGTTTACCAAAACCTAGATTTATAACGTATATCAAAACCTAGATTTAAACACCATACCAAAACCTAGATTTATATCGTATACCAGTACCTAGATTTATATCGTTTACCAAAACCTAGATTTATATCGTATGCCCAAACCTAGATTTATATAGTATACCAAAACCTAGAATTATACCGTATACCAAAATCTATATTTATCCCGTATGCCAAAACCTACATTTATATCGTATACCAAAACCTAGCTTTATATAGTAGAGCAAAATCTAGATTTATCTCGTAAACCACGACCTAGATTTATACCGTATACGAACACCTAGATTTATACATATAGAAATCTAGGTTTTGGTATACGATATAAATCTAGGTATTATACCAATACCTAGATTTATATCGTATACCAAAACCTAGATTGATATCGTATACCAAAACCTAGATTTATATAGTGTAGCAAAGCCTAGATTCATATCGCACACCAAAACCTAGATTTATACCACATACCAAAACCATGATTTATACAGCATACGAAAACCTAGATTTACACAGTATACCAATACCCAGATTTATTTCGTATTCCAAAACTAAGATTTATATCACATTCCAAAATTTAGATTTATATTGTATACCAAAGACTAGATTTATATCGCACACCAAAATGTAGATTTATGTCTTATACCAAAACCGAGATTTATATCGAATACCAAAGCCAATATTTATATGGCATACCAAAACCTAGATTTATTTCGTATACAAAAGCGTAGATTTATACCGTATACCAAAACCTATATTTATACTGTATACCAAAACCTAGATTTATATCGTATAACCAAAACCTAGATTTAGATTGCATATCAAAACCTAGATTTATACGGTTTAGCAATAAATAGATTTATATCGCATAACAAAACCTTGATTTATATCGTATATCAAAGCTTATATTTAGATCGCATAGGAAAACCTAAATTTATATCGTCTACCAAAACCTAGATTTATATTGCATACCAAAACCTAGATTTATATCGTATATCAGAACCTAGATTTAAACACCATACCAAAACCTAGATTTATATCGTATACCAATACCTATATTTATATCGTTTACCAAAACCTAGATTTATACCGTATACCAAAACCTTGATTTATATCGTATACCAAAACCTAGATTTATATAGTTTACCAAAACTTTGATTTATATCGCATACCAAAGCCTAGATTTATCTCGTATTCCAAAACCTAGATTTATACCGCATGCCAAAACCTAGATTTATACCGTATACCAATAACTAGTTTTATATCGCATACCAAAACGTAGATTTATTTCGTATGTCAAAACATAGATTTATATCTTATACCAAAACCGAGATTTATATCGAATACCAAAGCCAATATTTAAATGGCATACCAAAACCTAGGTTTAATTCGTATACAAAAGCGTAGATTTATACCGTATAGCAAAACCTATATTTATACTGTATACCAAAACCTATATTTATATCGTATACCAAAACATAGATTTACACGTTATATCAAAAGCTATATTTATACCGTATACCACAACCTAGATTTATCTCGCATACCAAAACCCAGATTTATATTGCATACCAAAACATAGATTTATCTCGTAAACCACAACCTAGATTTATACCGTATACCAAAACGTAGGTTTATACAATATACCAATACCTCAATTTATATCGAATACCAAAACCTAGATTAATATCGCATGCCAAAATGGAGATTTATATCGTATACCAAAACTTAGATTTATATCTTATACCAAAACCCAGATTTATATCGTATTCCGAAACCTAGATTTATACCGTATACCAGAACCTAGATTTATCTTGCATACCAAAACCTAGATTTATACTGCATACCAAAACCTAGTTTATATCGCATACCAATACCTAGATTTATACCATTTAGATTTATATCGCACACCAAAACCTAGATTTATATCATATATCAAAACTTATATTTAGATCGCATACCAAAACCTAGATTTATATCGTGTACCAAAACCAAGATTTATATCGTATGCAAAAACCTAGATTTATATCGCATACCAAAACCAAGATTTATATCGTACGCAAAAACCTAGATTTATATCGCATGCCAAAACCTAGATTTATATCGCATAGCAAAACCTAGATTTATCTCGAAAACCACAACCTAGATTTATACCGTATACCAAAACCTAGATTTATACCGCATACGAAAACCTAGATTTACACAGTATACCAATACCTAGATTTATATCGGATACCAAAGCGTAGATTTACACAGTATAGCAATACCTAGATTTATATCGCATGCGAAAACCTAGATTTATACAGTATACCAAAACCTATATTTATACAGTATACCAAAACCTATATTTATCACGTATACCAAAACATAGATTTATATCGTATACCAAAACCTAGATTTATATTGAATACCAAAACCTAGATTTATATCATATACAAAAACCTAGATTTATATTGTTTGCGAAAACCTAAATTTATATCGAATACAAAAACCTAGAATTATACCGTATACCAAAACCTACATTTATATCGTATACCAAAACCTAGCTTTATATAGTAGAGCAAAATCTAGATTGATCTCGTAAACCACGACCTAGATTTATACCGTATACGAACACCTAGATTTATACATATAGAAATCTAGGTTTTGGTATACGATATAAATCTAGGTATTGGTATAATACCTAGATTTATATCGTATACCAAAACCTAGATTTATATCGTATATCAAAACCTAGATTTATATAGTGTAGCAAAGCCTAGATTCATATCGCACACCAAAACCTAGATTTATACCACATACCAAAACCTTGATTTATACAGCATACGAAAACCTAGATTTACACAGTATATCAATACCCAGATTTATTTCGTATTCCAAAACTAAGATTTATATCACATTCCAAAATTTAGATTTATATTGTATACCAAAGACTAGATTTATATCGCTTACCAAAACCTAGATTTATACCGTATACCAAAACCTTGATTTATATCGTATACCAAAACCTAGATTTATATAGTTTACCAAAACTTTGATTTATATCGCATACCAAAGCCTAGATTTATCTCGTATTCCAAAACCTAGATTTATACCGCATGCCAAAACCTAGATTTATACCGTATACCAATAACTAGTTTTATATCGCATACCAAAACGTAGATTTATTTCGTATGTCAAAACATAGATTTATATCTTATACCAAAACCGAGATTTATATCGTATACCAAAGCCAATATTTAAATGGCATACCAAAACCTAGATTTAATTCGTATACAAAAGCGTAGATTTATACCGTATAGCAAAACCTATATTTATACTGTATACCAAAACCTAGATTTATTTCGTATACCAAAACATAGATTTACACGTTATATCAAAAGCTATATTTATACCGTATACCACAACCTAGATTTATCTCGCATACCAAAACCCAGATTTATATTGCATACCAAAACATAGATTTATCTCGTAAACCACAACCTAGATGTATACCGTATACCAAAACGTAGGTTTATACAATATACCAATACCTCAATTTATATCGAATACCAAAACCTAGATTAATATCGCATGCCAAAATGGAGATTTATATCGTATACCAAAACTTAGATTTATATCTTATACCAAAACCCAGATTTATATCGTATTCAGAAACCTAGATTTATACCGTATACCAGAACCTAGATTTATCTTGCATACTAAAACCTAGATTTATACTGCATACCAAAACCTAGATTTATATCGCATACCAATACCTAGATTTATACCATTTAGATTTATATCGCACACCAAAACCTAGATTTATATCATATATCAAAACTTATATTTAGATCGCATACCAAAACCTAGATTTATATCGTGTACCAAAACCAAGATTTATATCGTATGCAAAAACCTAGATTTATATCGCATACCAAAACCAAGATTTATATCGTATGCAAAAACCTAGATTTATATCGCATGCCAAAACCTAGATTTATATCGCATGCCAAAACCTAGATTTATGTGGCATAGCAAAACCTAGATTTATCTCGAAAACCACAACCTAGATTTATACAGTATACCAAAACCTAGATTTATTCCGCATACGAAAACCTAGATTTACACAGTATACCAATACCTAGATTTATATCGGATACCAAAACGTAGATTTACACAGTATAGCAATACCTAGATTTATATCGCATGCGAAAACCTAGATTTATACAGTGTACCAAAACCTATATTTATACCGTATACCAAAACCTATATTTATCACGTATACCAAAACCTAGATTTATATCGTATACCAAAACCTAGATTTATATTGAATACCAAAACCTAGATTTATATCATATACAAAAACCTAGATTTATATTGTTTGCGAAAACCTAAATTTATATCGAATACAAAAACCTAGAATTATACCGTATACCAAAACCTATATTTATACCGTATACCAAAACCTATATTTATCCCGTATACCAAAACCTACATTTATATCGTATACCAAAACCTAGCTTTATATAGTAGAGCAAAATCTAGATTGATCTCGTAAACCACGACCTAGATTTATACCGTATACGAACACCTAGATTTATACATATAGAAATCTAGGTTTTGGTATACGATATAAATCTAGGTATTGGTATAATACCTAGATTTATATCGTATACCAAAACCTAGATTTATATCGTATATCAAAACCTAGATTTATATAGTGTAGCAAAGCCTAGATTCATATCGCACACCAAAACCTAGATTTATACCACATACCAAAACCTTGATTTATACAGCATACGAAAACCTAGATTTACACAGTATACCAATACCCAGATTTATTTCGTATTCCAAAACTAAGATTTATATCACATTCCAAAATTTAGATTTATATTGTATACCAAAGACTAGATTTATATCGCTTACCAAAACCTAGATTTATACCGTATACCAAAACCTTGATTTATATCGTATACCAAAACCTAGATTTATATAGCTTACCAAAACTTTGATTTATATCGCATACCAAAGCCTAGATTTATCTCGTATTCCAAAACCTAGATTTATACCGCATGCCAAAACCTAGATTTATACCGTATACCAATAACTAGTTTTATATCGCATACCAAAACGTAGATTTATTTCGTATGTCAAAACATAGATTTATATCTTATACCAAAACCGAGATTTATATCGTATACCAAAGCCAATATTTAAATGGCATACCAAAACCTAGATTTAATTCGTATACAAAAGCGTAAATTTATACCGTACAGCAAAACCTATATTTATACTGCATACCAAAACCTAGATTGATATCGTATACCAAAACATAGATTTACACGTTATATCAAAAGCTATATTTATACCGTATACCACAACCTAGATTTATCTGGCATACCAAAACCCAGATTTATATTGCATACCAAAACATAGATTTATCTCGTAAACCACAACCTAGATTTATACTGCATACCAAAATCTAGATATTTATCGCATACCAATACCTAGATTTATACCATTTAGATTGATATCGCACACCAAAACCTAGATTTATATCATATATCAAAACTTATATTTAGATCGCATACCAAAACATAGATTTATATCGTATACCAAAACCAAGATTTATATCGTATGCAAAAACCTAGATTTATATCGCATACTAAAACCAAGATTTACATCGTATGCAAAAACCTATATTTATATCGCATGCCAAAACCTAGATTTATATCGCATGCCAAAACCTAGATTTATGTGGCATAGCAAAACCTAGATTTATCTCCAAAACCACAACCTAGATTTATACCGTATACCAAAACCTAGATTTATATCGCATACGAAAACCTAGTTTTACACAGTATACCAATATCTAGATTTATATCGCATACCAAAATCTAGATTTATACGGCATATCAAAACCTATATTTATACCGTATACCAAAAATTACATTTATATCGAATACCAAAACCTAGATTGATATCGTATGCCAAAATCTAGATTTATATAGTAAACCAAAACTTTGATTTATATCGTATACAAAAACCTAGATTTATACCACATACCAAAACCTCGATTAATACCGCATAACAAAACCTAGATTTATACCGTATACCAATAACTACATTTATATCGAATACCAAAACCTATATTTATATCGTATACCAAAACCTAGATTTATATCGTATACCAAAACCTAGATTTATACCACATACCAAAACCGCGATTTATACGGCATACGAAAACCTAGATTTTTGTACCATAGCAAAACGTAGATTTATCTCGTAAACCACAACCTAGATTTATATAGTTTACCAAAACTTTGATTTATATTGCATACCAAAGCCTAGATTTATCTCGTATTCCAAAGCCAATATTTATATGGCATACCAAAACCTAGATTTATACGTTTAGCAATAACTAGATTTATATCGCATAACAAAACCTTGATTTATATCGTATATCAAAACTTATATTTAGATCGCATAGGAAAACCTAAATTTATATAGTATGCCAAAACCTAGATTTATATTGCATACCAAAACCTAGATTTATATCGTATATCAAAACCTAGATTTAAACACCATACCAAAACCTAGATTTATATCGTATACCAATACCTAGATTTATATCGTTTACCAAAACCTAGATTTATATCGTATGCCCAAACCTAGATTTATATAGTATACCAAAACTTTGATTTATATCGCATACCAAAACCTAGATTTATGTGGCATCGCAAAGCCTTGATTTATCTCGTAAACCACAACATAGATTTATACCGTATACCAAAACCTAGATTTATACCGCATACGAAAACCTAGATTTACACAGTATATCAATACCTAGATATATATCGCATACGAAAACCCAGATTTATACAGTATACCAAAACCGAGATTTATATCGTATACCAAAACCTAGATTTATATTGTTTGCCAAAACCTATATTTATATCGAATACAAAAACCTAGAATTATACCGTATACCAAAACCTATATTTATACCGTATACCAAAACCTATATTTATCCCGTATACCAAAACCTACATTTATATCGTATACCAAAACCTAGCTTTATATAGTAGAGCAAAGTCTAGATTTATCTCGTAAACCACGACCTAGATTTATACCGTATACGAACACCTAGATTTATACACATAGAAATCTAGGTTTTGGTATACGATATGAATCTAGGTATTGGTATAATACCTAGCTTTATATCGTATACCAAAACCTAGATTTATATCGCATACCAAAACCTAGATTTATATAGTGTAGCAAAGCCTAGATTCATATCGCACACCAAAACCTAGATTTATACCACATACCAAAACCTTGATTTATACAGCATACGAAAACTTAGATTTACACAGTATACCAATACCCAGATTTATTTCGTATTCCAAAACTAAGATTTATATGACATACCAAAATTTAGATTTATATTGTATACCAAAGAATAGATTTATATCGCTTACCAAAACCTAGATTTATACCGTATACCAAAACCTTGATTTATATCGTATACCAAAACCTAGATTTATATAGTTTACCAAAACTTTGATTTATATCGCATACCAAAGCCTAGATTTATCTCTTATTCCAAAACCTAGATTTATACCGCATGCCAAAACCTAGATTTATACCGTATACCAATAACTAGATTTATATCGCATACCAAAACGTAGATTTATTTCGTATGTGAAAATATAGATTTATATTTTATACCAAAACCGAGATTTATAATGTATACCAAAGCCAATATTTAAATGGCATACCAAAACCTAGATTTAATTCGTATACAAAAGCGTAGATTTATACCGTATAGCAAAACCTATATTTATACTGTATACCAAAACCTAGATTTATATCGTATACCAAAACATAGATTTACACGTTATATCAAAAGCTATATTTATACCGTATACCACAACCTAGATTTATCTCGCATACCAAAACCTAGATTTATATTGCATACCAAAACCTAGATTTATATCGTATATCAAAACCTAGATTTAAACACCATACCAAAACCTAGATTTATATCGTATACCAATACCTAGATTTATATCGTTTACCAAAACCTAGATTTATATCGTATGCCCAAACCTAGATTTATATAGTATTCCAAAACTTTGATTTATATCGCATACCAAAACCTAGATTTTTGTACCATAGCAAAACGTAGATTTATCTCGTAAACCACAACCCAGATTTATACCGTATACCAAAACCTAGATTTATATAGTTTACCAAAACTTTGATTTATATCGCATACCAAAGCCTAGATTTATCTCGTATTCCAAAACCTTGATTTATATCGCATACCAAAACCTAGATTTATATCGTATACCAATAACTAGATTTATATCGCATACCAAAATGTAGATTTATATCGTATTTCAAAACATAGATTTATATCTTATACCAAAACGAGATTTATATCGAATACCTAAGCCAATATTTATATGGCATACCAAAACCTAGATTTATTTCGTATACAAAAGCGTAGATTTATACCGTATACCAAAACCTAGATTTATACTGTATACGAAAACCTAGATTTATATCATATAACCAAAACCTAGATTTATATTGCATACCAAAACCTAGATTTATACGGTTTAGCAATAAATAGATTTATATCGCATAACAAAACCTTGATTTATATCGTATATCAAAGCTTATATTTAGATCGCATAGGAAAACCTAAATTTATATCGTTTAACAAAACCTAGATTTATATCACATACCAAAACCTCGATTAATACCGCATAACAAAACCTAGATTTATACCGTATACCAATAACTACATTTATATCGAATACCAAAACCTATATTTATATCGTATACCAAAACCTAGATTTATATCGTATACCAAAACCTAGATTTATACCACATACCAAAACCGCGATTTATACGGCATACGAAAACCTAGATTTTTGTACCATAGCAAAACGTAGATTTATCTCGTAAACCACAACCTAGATTTATATAGTTTACCAAAACTTTGATTTATATTGCATACCAAAGCCTAGATTTATCTCGTATTCCAAAGCCAATATTTATATGGCATACCAAAACCTAGATTTATTTCGTATACAAAAGCGTAGATTTATACCGTACACCAAAACCTAGATGTATACGTTTAGCAATAACTAGATTTATATCGCATAACAAAACCTTGATTTATATCGTATATCAAAACTTATATTTAGATCGCATAGGAAAACCTAAATTTATATAGTATGCCAAAACTTTGATTTATATCGTCTACCAAAACCTAGATTTATATCGTATACCAAAACCTAGATTTACACGTATACCAAAACATATATTTATGCCGTATAACAAAACCTAGATTTATATAGCATAGCAAAACATAGATTTATCTCGTAAACCACAACCTAGATTTATACCGTATACGAACACGTAGATTTATACAATTTACCAATACCTCAATTTATATCGAATACCAAAACCTAGATTAATATCGCATACCAAAATATAGATTTATATCGTATACCAAAACCCAGATTTATATCGTATTCCAAAGGCAATATGTATATGGCCTACCAAAATCTATATTTATACTGTATACCAAAACCTAGATTTATATCATATACCAAAACCTAGATTTACACGTATATCAAAAGCTATATTTATACCGTATACCAAAACCTATATTTATACTGTATACCAAAACCTAGATTTATATCATATACCAAAACCTAGATTTACACCGTATATCAAAAGCTATATTTATACCGTATACCACAACCTAGAGTTATCTCGCATACCAAAACCTAGATTTATATCGTATATCAAAACCTAGATTTAAACACCATACCAAAACCTAGATTTATATCGTATACCAGTACCTAGATTTATATCGTTTACCAAAACCTAGATTTATATCGTATGCCCAAACCTAGACTTATATAGTATACCAAAACTTTGATTTATATCGCATACCAAAACCTAGATTTTTGTACCATAGCAAAACGTAGATTTATCTCGTAAACCACAACCCAGATTTATACGTATACCAAAACCTAGATTTATATCGCATACCAAATCCTAGATTTATATAGTTTACCAAAACTTTGATTTATATCGCATACAAAGCCTAGATTTATCTCGTATTCCAAAACCTATATTTATATCGCATAGCAAAATGTAGATTTATATCGTATTTCAAAACATAGATTTATATCTTATACCAAAACCGAGATTAATATCGAATACCAAAGCCAATATTTATATGGCATACCAAAACCTAGATTTATTTCGTATACAAAAGCGTAGATTTATACCGTATACCAAAACCTATATTTATACTGTATACGAAAACCTAGATTTATATCGTATAAGCAAAACCTAGATTTATATTGCATACCAAAACCTAGATTTATACGGTTTGGCAATAAATAGATTTATATCGCATAACAAAACCTTGATTTATATCGTATATCAAAGCTTATATTTAGATCGCATAGGAAAACATAAATTTATATCGTCTACCAAAACCTAGATTTATATTGCATACCAAAACCTAGATTTATATCGTATATCAAAACCTAGATTTAAACACCATACCAAAACCTAGATTTATATCGTATACCAATACCTAGATTTATATCGTTTACCAAAACCTAGATTTATATCGTATGCCCAAACCTAGATTTATATAGTATACCAAAACTTTGATTTATATCGCATACCAAAACCTAGATTTATGTGGCATCGCAAAGCCTTGATTTATCTCGTAAACCACAACATAGATTTATACCGTATACCAAAACCTAGATTTATACCGCATACGAAAACCTAGATTTACACAGTATATCAATACCTAGATTTATATCGCATACGAAAACCCAGATTTATACAGTATACCAAAACCGAGATTTATATCGTATACCAAAACCTAGATTTATATTGTTTGCCAAAACCTATATTTATATCGAATACAAAAACCTAGAATTATACCGTATACCAAAACCTATATTTATACCGTATACCAAAACCTATATTTATCCCGTATACCAAAACCTACATTTATATCGTATACCAAAACCTAGCTTTATATAGTAGAGCAAAGTCTAGATTTATCTCGTAAACCACGACCTAGATTTATACCGTATACGAACACCTAGATTTATACACATAGAAATCTAGGTTTTGGTATACGATATGAATCTAGGTATTGGTATAATACCTAGCTTTATATCGTATACCAAAACCTAGATTTATATCGCATACCAAAACCTAGATTTATATAGTGTAGCAAAGCCTAGATTCATATCGCACACCAAAACCTAGATTTATACCACATACCAAAACCTTGATTTATACAGCATACGAAAACTTAGATTTACACAGTATACCAATACCCAGATTTATTTCGTATTCCAAAACTAAGATTTATATGACATACCAAAATTTAGATTTATATTGTATACCAAAGACTAGATTTATATCGCTTACCAAAACCTAGATTTATACCGAATACCAAAACCTTGATTTATATCGTATACCAAAACCTAGATTTATATAGTTTACCAAAACTTTGATTTATATCGCATACCAAAGCCTAGATTTATCTCTTATTCCAAAACCTAGATTTATACCGCATGCCAAAACCTAGATTTATACCGTATACCAATAACTAGATTTATATCGCATACCAAAACGTAGATTTATTTCGTATGTGAAAATATAGATTTATATTTTATACCAAAACCGAGATTTATAATGTATACCAAAGCCAATATTTAAATGGCATACCAAAACCTAGATTTAATTCGTATACAAAAGCGTAGATTTATACCGTATAGCAAAACCTATATTTATACTGTATACCAAAACCTAGATTTATATCGTATACCAAAACATAGATTTACACGTTATATCAAAAGCTATATTTATACCGTATACCACAACCTAGATTTATCTCGCATACCAAAACCTAGATTTATATTGCATACCAAAACCTAGATTTATATCGTATATCAAAACCTAGATTTAAACACCATACCAAAACCTAGATTTATATCGTATACCAATACCTAGATTTATATCGTTTACCAAAACCTAGATTTATATCGTATGCCCAAACATAGATTTATATAGTATTCCAAAACTTTGATTTATATCGCATACCAAAACCTACATTTTTGTACCATAGCAAAACGTAGATTTATCTCGTAAACCACAACCCAGATTTATACCGTATACCAAAACCTAGATTTATATCGTATACCAAATCCTAGATTTATATAGTTTACCAAAACTTTGATTTATATCGCATACCAAAGCCTAGATTTATCTCGTATTCCAAAACCTTGATTTATATCGCATACCAAAACCTAGATTTATATCGTATACCAATAACTAGATTTATATCGCATACCAAAATGTAGATTTATATCGTATTTCAAAACATAGATTTATATCTTATACCAAAACGAGATTTATATCGAATACCTAAGCCAATATTTATATGGCATACCAAAACCTAGATTTATTTCGTATACAAAAGCGTAGATTTATACCGTATACCAAAACCTAGATTTATACTGTATACGAAAACCTAGATTTATATCGTATAACCATAAACCTAGATTTATATTGCATACCAAAACCTAGATTTATACGGTTTAGCAATAAATAGATTTATATCGCATAACAAAACCTTGATTTATATCGTATATCAAAGCTTATATTTAGATCGCATAGGAAAACCTAAATTTATATCGTTTAACAAAACCTAGATTTATATTGCATACCAAAACCTAGATTTATATCGTATATCAAAACCTAGATTTAAACATCATACCAAAAACCTAGATTTATATCGTATACCAATACCTAGATTTATATCGTTTACCAAAACCTAGATTTATATCGTATGCCCAAACCTAGATTTATATAGTATACCAAAACTTTGATTTATATCGCATACCAAAATCTAGATTTATGTGGCATCGCAAAGCCTTGATTTATCTCGTAAACCACAACATAGATTTATACCGTATACCAAAACCTAGATTTATACCGCATACGAAAACCTAGATTTATACAGTATACCAAAACCTATATTTATACCGTATACCAAAACCTATATTTATCACGTATACCAAAACCTAGATTTATATCGTATACCAAAACCTAGATTTATATTGCATACCAAAACCTAGATTTATATCATATACAAAAACCTAGATTTATATTGTTTGCCAAAACCTAAATTTATATCGAATACAAAAACCTAGAATTATACCGTATACCAAAACCTATATTCATACCGTATACCAAAACCTATATTTATCCCGTATACCAAAACCTACATTTATATCGTATACCAAAACCTAGCTTTATATAGTAGAGCAAAATCTAGATTTATCTCGTAAACCACGACCTAGATTTATACCGTATACGAACACCTAGATTTATACATATAGAAATCTAGGTTTTGGTATACGATATAAATCTAGGTATTGGTATAATACCTAGATTTATATCGTATACCAAAACGTAGATTTATATCGTATATCAAAACCTAGATTTATATAGTGTAGCAAAGCCTAGATTCATATCGCACACCAAAACCTAGATTTATACCACATACCAAAACCTTGATTTATACAGCATACGAAAACCTAGATTTACACAGTATATCAATACCCAGATTTATTTCGTATTTCAAAACTATGATTTATATCACATTCCAAAATTTAGATTTATATTGTATAACAAAGACTAGATTGATATCGCTTACCAAAACCTAGATTTATACCGTATACCAAAACCTTGATTTATATCGTATACCAAAACCTAGATTTATATAGTTTACCAAAACTTTGATTTATATCGCATACCAAAGCCTAGATTTATCTCGTATTCCAAAACCTAGATTTATACCGCATGCCAAAACCTAGATTTATACCGTATACCAATAACTAGATTGATATCGCATACCAAAACGTAGATTTATTTCGTATGTCAAAACATAGATTTATATCTTATAACAAAACCGAGATTTATATCGAATACCAAAGCCAATATTTAAATGGCATACCAAAACCTAGATTTAATTCGCATACAAAAGCGTAAATTTATACCGTATAGCAAAACCTATATTTATACTGTATACCAAAACCTAGATTTATATCGTATACCAAAACCTAGATTTACACGTTATATCAAAAGCTATATTTATACCGTATACCACAACCTAGAGTTATCTCGCATACCAAAACCTAGATTTATATCGTATATCAAAACCTAGATTTAAACACCATACCAAAACCTAGATTTATATCGTTTACCAAAACCTAGATTTATATCGTATGCCCAAACCTAGACTTATATAGTATACCAAAACTTTGATTTATATCGCATACCAAAACCTAGATTTTTGTACCATAGCAAAACGTAGATTTATCTCGTAAACCACAACCCAGATTTATACGTATACCAAAACCTAGATTTATATCGCATACCAAATCCTAGATTTATATAGTTTACCAAAACTTTGATTTATATCGCATACAAAGCCTAGATTTATCTCGTATTCCAAAACCTATATTTATATCGCATAGCAAAATGTAGATTTATATCGTATTTCAAAACATAGATTTATATCTTATACCAAAACCGAGATTAATATCGAATACCAAAGCCAATATTTATATGGCATACCAAAACCTAGATTTATTTCGTATACAAAAGCGTAGATTTATACCGTATACCAAAACCTATATTTATACTGTATACGAAAACCTAGATTTATATCGTATAAGCAAAACCTAGATTTATATTGCATACCAAAACCTAGATTTATACGGTTTGGCAATAAATAGATTTATATCGCATAACAAAACCTTGATTTATATCGTATATCAAAGCTTATATTTAGATCGCATAGGAAAACATAAATTTATATCGTCTACCAAAACCTAGATTTATATTGCATACCAAAGCCTAGATTTATCTCGTATTCCAAAACCTAGATTTATACCGCATGCCAAAACCTAGATTTATACCGTATACCAATAACTAGATTGATATCGCATACCAAAACGTAGATTTATTTCGTATGTCAAAACATAGATTTATATCTTATAACAAAACCGAGATTTATATCGAATACCAAAGCCAATATTTAAATGGCATACCAAAACCTAGATTTAATTCGCATACAAAAGCGTAAATTTATACCGTATAGCAAAACCTATATTTATACTGTATACCAAAACCTAGATTTATATCGTATACCAAAACCTAGATTTACACGTTATATCAAAAGCTATATTTATACCGTATACCACAACCTAGAGTTATCTCGCATACCAAAACCTAGATTTATATCGTATATCAAAACCTAGATTTAAACACCATACCAAAACCTAGATTTATATCGTATACCAGTACCTAGATTTATATCGTTTACCAAAACCTAGATTTATATCGTATGCCCAAACCTAGACTTATATAGTATACCAAAACTTTGATTTATATCGCATACCAAAACCTAGATTTTTGTACCATAGCAAAACGTAGATTTATCTCGTAAACCACAACCCAGATTTATACGTATACCAAAACCTAGATTTATATCGCATACCAAATCCTAGATTTATATAGTTTACCAAAACTTTGATTTATATCGCATACAAAGCCTAGATTTATCTCGTATTCCAAAACCTATATTTATATCGCATAGCAAAATGTAGATTTATATCGTATTTCAAAACATAGATTTATATCTTATACCAAAACCGAGATTAATATCGAATACCAAAGCCAATATTTATATGGCATACCAAAACCTAGATTTATTTCGTATACAAAAGCGTAGATTTATACCGTATACCAAAACCTATATTTATACTGTATACGAAAACCTAGATTTATATCGTATAAGCAAAACCTAGATTTATATTGCATACCAAAACCTAGATTTATACGGTTTGGCAATAAATAGATTTATATCGCATAACAAAACCTTGATTTATATCGTATATCAAAGCTTATATTTAGATCGCATAGGAAAACATAAATTTATATCGTCTACCAAAACCTAGATTTATATTGCATACCAAAACCTAGATTTATATCGTATATCAAAACCTAGATTTAAACACCATACCAAAACCTAGATTTATATCGTATACCAATACCTAGATTTATATCGTTTACCAAAACCTAGATTTATATCGTATGCCCAAACCTAGATTTATATAGTATACCAAAACTTTGATTTATATCGCATACCAAAACCTAGATTTATGTGGCATCGCAAAGCCTTGATTTATCTCGTAAACCACAACATAGATTTATACCGTATACCAAAACCTAGATTTATACCGCATACGAAAACCTAGATTTACACAGTATATCAATACCTAGATTTATATCGCATACGAAAACCCAGATTTATACAGTATACCAAAACCGAGATTTATATCGTATACCAAAACCTAGATTTATATTGTTTGCCAAAACCTATATTTATATCGAATACAAAAACCTAGAATTATACCGTATACCAAAACCTATATTTATACCGTATACCAAAACCTATATTTATCCCGTATACCAAAACCTACATTTATATCGTATACCAAAACCTAGCTTTATATAGTAGAGCAAAGTCTAGATTTATCTCGTAAACCACGACCTAGATTTATACCGTATACGAACACCTAGATTTATACACATAGAAATCTAGGTTTTGGTATACGATATGAATCTAGGTATTGGTATAATACCTAGCTTTATATCGTATACCAAAACCTAGATTTATATCGCATACCAAAACCTAGATTTATATAGTGTAGCAAAGCCTAGATTCATATCGCACACCAAAACCTAGATTTATACCACATACCAAAACCTTGATTTATACAGCATACGAAAACTTAGATTTACACAGTATACCAATACCCAGATTTATTTCGTATTCCAAAACTAAGATTTATATGACATACCAAAATTTAGATTTATATTGTATACCAAAGACTAGATTTATATCGCTTACCAAAACCTAGATTTATACCGAATACCAAAACCTTGATTTATATCGTATACCAAAACCTAGATTTATATAGTTTACCAAAACTTTGATTTATATCGCATACCAAAGCCTAGATTTATCTCTTATTCCAAAACCTAGATTTATACCGCATGCCAAAACCTAGATTTATACCGTATACCAATAACTAGATTTATATCGCATACCAAAACGTAGATTTATTTCGTATGTGAAAATATAGATTTATATTTTATACCAAAACCGAGATTTATAATGTATACCAAAGCCAATATTTAAATGGCATACCAAAACCTAGATTTAATTCGTATACAAAAGCGTAGATTTATACCGTATAGCAAAACCTATATTTATACTGTATACCAAAACCTAGATTTATATCGTATACCAAAACATAGATTTACACGTTATATCAAAAGCTATATTTATACCGTATACCACAACCTAGATTTATCTCGCATACCAAAACCTAGATTTATATTGCATACCAAAACCTAGATTTATATCGTATATCAAAACCTAGATTTAAACACCATACCAAAACCTAGATTTATATCGTATACCAATACCTAGATTTATATCGTTTACCAAAACCTAGATTTATATCGTATGCCCAAACATAGATTTATATAGTATTCCAAAACTTTGATTTATATCGCATACCAAAACCTACATTTTTGTACCATAGCAAAACGTAGATTTATCTCGTAAACCACAACCCAGATTTATACCGTATACCAAAACCTAGATTTATATCGTATACCAAATCCTAGATTTATATAGTTTACCAAAACTTTGATTTATATCGCATACCAAAGCCTAGATTTATCTCGTATTCCAAAACCTTGATTTATATCGCATACCAAAACCTAGATTTATATCGTATACCAATAACTAGATTTATATCGCATACCAAAATGTAGATTTATATCGTATTTCAAAACATAGATTTATATCTTATACCAAAACGAGATTTATATCGAATACCTAAGCCAATATTTATATGGCATACCAAAACCTAGATTTATTTCGTATACAAAAGCGTAGATTTATACCGTATACCAAAACCTAGATTTATACTGTATACGAAAACCTAGATTTATATCGTATAACCATAAACCTAGATTTATATTGCATACCAAAACCTAGATTTATACGGTTTAGCAATAAATAGATTTATATCGCATAACAAAACCTTGATTTATATCGTATATCAAAGCTTATATTTAGATCGCATAGGAAAACCTAAATTTATATCGTTTAACAAAACCTAGATTTATATTGCATACCAAAACCTAGATTTATATCGTATATCAAAACCTAGATTTAAACATCATACCAAAACCTAGATTTATATCGTATACCAATACCTAGATTTATATCGTTTACCAAAACCTAGATTTATATCGTATGCCCAAACCTAGATTTATATAGTATACCAAAACTTTGATTTATATCGCATACCAAAATCTAGATTTATGTGGCATCGCAAAGCCTTGATTTATCTCGTAAACCACAACATAGATTTATACCGTATACCAAAACCTAGATTTATACCGCATACGAAAACCTAGATTTATACAGTATACCAAAACCTATATTTATACCGTATACCAAAACCTATATTTATCACGTATACCAAAACCTAGATTTATATCGTATACCAAAACCTAGATTTATATTGCATACCAAAACCTAGATTTATATCATATACAAAAACCTAGATTTATATTGTTTGCCAAAACCTAAATTTATATCGAATACAAAAACCTAGAATTATACCGTATACCAAAACCTATATTCATACCGTATACCAAAACCTATATTTATCCCGTATACCAAAACCTACATTTATATCGTATACCAAAACCTAGCTTTATATAGTAGAGCAAAATCTAGATTTATCTCGTAAACCACGACCTAGATTTATACCGTATACGAACACCTAGATTTATACATATAGAAATCTAGGTTTTGGTATACGATATAAATCTAGGTATTGGTATAATACCTAGATTTATATCGTATACCAAAACGTAGATTTATATCGTATATCAAAACCTAGATTTATATAGTGTAGCAAAGCCTAGATTCATATCGCACACCAAAACCTAGATTTATACCACATACCAAAACCTTGATTTATACAGCATACGAAAACCTAGATTTACACAGTATATCAATACCTAGATTTATACCGTATACCAAAACCTTGATTTATATCGTATACCAAAACCTAGATTTATATAGTTTACCAAAACTTTGATTTATATCGCATACCAAAGCCTAGATTTATCTCGTATTCCAAAACCTAGATTTATACCGCATGCCAAAACCTAGATTTATACCGTATACCAATAACTAGATTGATATCGCATACCAAAACGTAGATTTATTTCGTATGTCAAAACATAGATTTATATCTTATAACAAAACCGAGATTTATATCGAATACCAAAGCCAATATTTAAATGGCATACCAAAACCTAGATTTAATTCGCATACAAAAGCGTAAATTTATACCGTATAGCAAAACCTATATTTATACTGTATACCAAAACCTAGATTTATATCGTATACCAAAACCTAGATTTACACGTTATATCAAAAGCTATATTTATACCGTATACCACAACCTAGATTTATAACGTATACCAAAACGTAGGTTTATACAATATACCAATACCTCAATTTATATCGAATACCAAAACCTAGATTAATATCGCATGCCAAAATGTAGATTTATATCGTATACCAAAACTTAGATTTATATCTTATACCAAAACCCAGATTTATATCGAATTCCGAAACCTAGATTTATACCGTATACCAGAACCTAGATTTATCTTGCATACCAAAACCTAAATTTATACTGCATACCAAAACCTAGATTTGTATCGCATACCAATACCTAGATTTATACCATTTAGATTTATATCGCACACCAAAACCTAGATTTATATCATATATCAAAACTTATATTTAGATCGCATACCAAAACCTAGATTTATATCGTATACCAATACCAAGATTTATATCGTATGCAAAAACCTAGATTTAAATCGCATACCAAAACCAAGTTTTTATGTCGTATGCAAAAACCTAGATTTATATCGCATGCCAAAACCTAGATTTATATCGCATGCCAAAACCTAGATTTATGTGGCATAGCAAAACCTAGATTTATCTCCACAACCACAACCTAGATTTATACCGTATACCAAAACCTAGATTTATACAGCATACCAAAAACCTAGATTTACACAGTATACCAATACCTAGATTTATATCGCATACCAAAACCTAGATTTATACGGCATATCAAAACCTATATTTATACCGTATACCAAAAATTACATTTATATCGAATACCAAAATATAGATTGATATCGTATGCCAAAACCTAGATTTATATAGTAAACCAAAACTTTGATTTATATCGTATACAAAAACCTAGATTTATACCACATACCAAAACCTCGATTAATACCGCATACCAAAACCTAGATTTATACCGTATACCAATAACTACATTTATATCGAATACCAAAACCTATATTTATATCGTATACCAAAACCTAGATTTATATCGTATACCAAAACCTAGATTTATACCACATACCAAAACCTCGATTTATACGGCATACGAAAACCTAGATTTACACAGTATACCAATACCCAGATTTATATCGTATTCCAAAACTTACATTTATATTACATACCAAAACCTAGATTTATATTGTATACCAAAGCCTAGATTTATATCGCATACCAAAACCTAGATTTATACCGTTTACCAAAACCGAGATTTATATCGTATACCAAAACCTAGATTTATATAGTATACCAAACTTTGATTTATATCGTATACCAAAGCCTAGATTTATATAATATATCAATACCTGGATTAATAGCGTATATCAAAGCCTTGATTTATACCGTATACCAATAACTATATTTATATCGAATATCAAAACTTATATTTAGATCGCATACCAAAACCTAGATTTATATCGTATACCAATACCCAGATTTATATCGTATTCCAAAACTTAGATTTATATCACATACCAAAACCTAGATTTATATTGTATATCAAAGCCTAGATTTATATCGCATACCAAAACCTAGATTTATACCGTATACCAAAACCTAGATTTATATCGTATACCAAAACCTAGATTGATATAGTTTACCAAAACTTTGATTTGTATCGCATACCAAACCCTAGATTTATCTCGTATACCAAAACCTAGATTTATATAGTATACCAAACTTTGATTTATATCGTATACCAAAGCCTAGATATATATAATATACCAATACCTGGATTTATAACGTATATCAAAGCCTAGATTTATATCGCACACCAAAACCTAGATTTATGTAGCATAGCAAAACCTAGATTTATCTCGTAAACCACAACATAGATTTATACCGTATATCAAAACCTAGATTTATACCGTATACCAATAACTAGATTTATATCGCATACCAAAACCTCGATTTATACCGCATACCAAAACCTAGATTTATACCGTATACCAATAACTAGATTTATATCGCATACCAAAACGTAAATGTATATCGTATTTCAAAACATAGATTTATATCTTATAGCAAAACCGAGATTCATATCGTATACCAAAGCTAATATTTATATGGCATACCAAAACCTAGATTTATTTCGTATACAAAAGCGTAGATTTATACCTTATACCAAAACCTATATTTATACTGTATACCAAAAGCTAGATTTATATCGTATACCAAAAACTAGATTTACACCGTATATCAAAGCTATATTTATACCGTATACCAAAACCTAGATTGATATCGAATACGAAAACTAGATTTGTACCGTATACCACAACCTAAATTTATCTCGCATACCAAAACCTAGATTTATATTGCATACCAAAACCTAGATTTATACGGTTTAGCAATAACTAGATTTATATCGCATTGCAAAATCTTGATTTATATCGTATATCAAAGCTTATATTTAGATCGCATAGCAAAACCTAAATTTATATAGTATGCCAAAACCTAGATTTATATCGTATACCACAACCTAGATTTATCTCGCATACCAAAACCTAGATTTATACTGCATACCAAAACCTCGATTTATATCGCATACCAATACCTAGATTTATACCATTTAGATTTATATCGCATACGAAAACCTAGATTTATATCGTATACCAAAACCAAGATTGATATCGTTTACAAAATACTAGATTTATATCGCATACCAAAACCTAGATTTATATCGCATACCAAAACATAGATTTATGTGGCATAGAAAAACCTAGATTTATCTCGTAAACCACAACCTAGATTTATACCGTATACTAAAACCTATATTTATCCCGTATACCAAAACCTAGATTTATATCGCATACCAAAACCTAGATTTATATTGCCTACCAAAACCTTGATTTATATCGAATACCGAAACCTAGATTTATACCGTATACCGAAACCTAGATTGATACCGTATACCACAACCTAGATTTATCTTGCATACCAAAACCTAGATTTATATTGCATACCAAAACCTAGATTTATATCATATACAAAAACCTAGATTTATATTCTTGGCCAAAACCTATATTTATATCGAGTACAAAAGCCTAGAATTATACCGTATACCAAAACCTATATTTATACCGTATACCAACACCTATATTTATCCCGGATAACAAAACCTACATTTATATCGTATACCAAAACCTAACTTTATGTAGTAGAGCAAAATCTAGATTTATCTCGTAAACCACAACCTAGATTTATACCGTATGCGAACACCTAGATTTATATCGTATACCAAAACCTAGATTTATATCGTATATTAAAACCTAGACTTAAACACCATACCAAAACCTAGATTTATATCTTATACCAAAACCTAGATTTATATCGCATACCAAAACCTAGATTTATACAGTATAGCAAAGCCTAGATTTATATCGCACACCAAAAGCTAGATTTGTGTAGCATAGCACAACCTAGATTTATCTCGTAAACCACAAGCCAGATTTATACCGTATACGAAAATCTAGAGTATACCAATATCTAGATTTATATCGTTTACCAAAACCTAGATATATATCGTATGCCAAAACCTAGATTTATATAGTATACCAGAACTTTGATTTATATCGTATACCAAAGCCTATATTTATACCACAAACCAAAACCTTGATTTATACCGCATACCAAAACCTAAATTTATACCGTATGTGATATAAATCTAGGTTTTGGTATGCAATATAAATCTAGGTTTTGGTTTACGATATAAATCAAGGTTTTGGTATACGGGATAAATATAGGTTTTGGTATACGGTATAAATCTAGCTTGTGGTTTACGAGATAAATCTAGGTTTTTCTATGCCACATAAATCTACGTTTTGGTATGCGATATAAATCTAGGTTTTGGTATGCGATATAAATCTAGGATTTTGTAAACGATATAAATCTTGGTTTTGGTATACGATATAAATCTAGGTTTTGGTATGCTATCTAAATATAAGTTTTGATATACGATATAAATCTAGGTTTTGGTATGCGATATAAATCTAAATGGTATAAATCTAGGTATTGGTATGCGATATCAATATAGGTTTTGGTATGCAGTGTAAATCTAGGTTTTGGTATGCGAGATAAATCTAGGTTGTGGTATACGGTATAAATCTAGGTTTCGGTATACGATATAAATCTAGGTTTTGGCATACTATATAAATTTAGGTTTTGCTATGCGATCTAAATATAAGCTTTGGAATACGATATAAATCAAAGTTTTGCTATGCGATATAAATCTAGTTATTGCTAAGCCGTATAAATCTAGGTTTTGGTATGCAATATAAATCTAGGTTTTGGTATGCGAGATAAATTCAGGTTGTGGTATACGGTACAAATCTAGTTTTCGGTATTCGATATCAATCTAGGTTTTGGTATACGGTATAAATATAGCTTTCGATATACGGTGTAAATCTAGGTTTTGGTATACGATATAAATCTAGGTTTTGGTATACAGTATAAATATAGGTTTTGGTATAAGGTATAAATCTACGCTTTTGTATACGAAATAAATCTAGGTTTTGGTATGCCATATAAATATTGGCTTTGGTATACGATATAAATCTCGGTTTTGCTATAAGATATAAATCTATGTTTTGAAATACGATATAAATCTACGTTTTGGTATGCGATATAAATCTAGTTATTGGTATACGGTATAAATTTAGGTTTTGGTATGCGGTATAAATCGAGGTTTTGGTATGCGATATAAATCTAGTTATTGGTATACGGTATAAATCTAGGTGTTGGTATACGGTATAAATCTATGTTGTGGTTTACGAGATAAATCAAGGTTTTGCTATGCTACATAAATCTAGGTTTTGGTGTGCGATATAAATCTAGGCTTTGATATACGCTATTAATCCAGGTATTGGTATATTATAT
This sequence comes from Bathymodiolus septemdierum, assembly GCA_963383655.1. NCBI lineage: Eukaryota > Metazoa > Mollusca > Bivalvia > Mytilida > Modiolidae > Bathymodiolus > Bathymodiolus septemdierum. The sequence goes on from OY726523.1 coordinate 1,190,089, forward strand.
ATATCTAGGCTTTGGTATACGATATAAATCAAAGTTTGGTATACTATATAAATCTAGGTTTTGGTATACGAGATAAATCTAGGGTTTGGTACGCGATACAAATCAAAGTTTTGGTATAAGGTATAAATCTAGGTTTTGGTATGCGATATAAATCTAGGCTTTGATATACAATATAAATCTATTTTTTGGTATGTGATATAAATCTAAGTTTTGGAATACGATATAAATCTGGGTATTGGTATATTGTGTAAATCTAGGTTTTCGTATGCCTTATAAATCGAGGTTTTGCTATGTGGTATAAATCTAGGCTTTGGTATACGATATAAATCTAGGTTTTGGTATACGGTATAAATTTAGGTTTTGGTATGCGGTATAGATCAAGGTTTTGGTATGTGGTATAAATCTAGGCTTTGGTATACGATATAACTCAAAGTTCTGGTATACTATATAAATCTAGGTTTTGGCATACGATATAAATCTAGGTTTTAGTAAACGATATAAATCTAGATATTGGTAAACTCTAGATTTTCGCATACGGTATAAATCTGGGTTGTGGTTTACGAGATAAATCTAGGTTTTGCTATGCTACAAAAATCTAGGTTTTGGTGTGCGATATAAATCTAGGCTTTGCTATACTGTATAAATCTAGGTTTTGGTATACGATATAAATCTAGGTTTTGGTATAAGATATAAATCTAGGTTTTGGTATGGTGTTTAAGTCTAGGTTTTAATATACGATATAAATCTACGTTTTGCTATACGATATAAATCTAGGTGTTCGTATACGGTATAAATCTAGGTTGTGGTTTACGAGATAAATCTAGATTTTCCTCTACTACATAAAGCTAGGTTTTGGTATACGATGAAAATGTAGGTTTTGGTATACGGGATAAATCTAGGTTTATGTATACGGTATAAATGTAGGTTTTGGTATTCGATATAAATCTAGTTTTTGGTATACGGTATAAATTTAGGTTTTGGTATGCGGTATAAATCAAGGTTTTGGTTTGTGGTATAAATATAGGCTTTGGTATACGATATAAATCAAAGTTCTGGTATACTATATAAATCTAGGTTTTGGCATACGATATAAATCTAGGTTTTGGTAAACGATATAAATCTAGATATTGGTATACTCTAGATTTTCGTATACGGTATAAATCTGGCTTGTGGTTTACGAGATAAATCTAGGTTTTGCTATGCTACAAAAATCTAGCTTTTGGTGTGCGATATAAATCTAGGCTTTGCTATACTGTATAAATCTAGGTTTTGGTATGCGATATAAATCAAGGTTTTGGTATAAGATATAAATCTAGGTTTTGGTATTGTGTTTAAGTCTAGGTTTTAATATACGATATAAATCTAGGTTTTGGTATACGATATAAATCTAGGTGTTCGCATACGGTATAAATCTAGGTTGTGGTTTACGAGATAAATCTAGATTTTGCTCTACTACATAAAGCTAGGTTTTGGTATACGATATAAATGTAGGTTTTGTTATCCGGGATAAATATAGGTGTTGGTATACGGTATAAATATAGGTTTTGGTATACGGTATAATTCTAGGTTTTTGTACTCGATATAAATCTAGGTTTTGGCCAACAATATAAATCTAGGTTTTTGTATATGATATAAATCTAGGTTTTGGTATGCAATATAAATCTAGGTTTTGGTATGCGATATAAATCTAGGTTTTGGTATACAGGATAAATATAGGTTTTGGTATACGGTATGAATCTAGGTTGTGGTTTACGAGATCAATCTAGGTTTTTCTATGCCACATAAATCTAGGTTTTGGTATGCGATATAAATCTAGGTTTTGGTATGCGATATAAATCTAGAATTTTGTAAGCGATATCAATTTTGGTTTTGGTATACGATATAAATCTAGGTTTTGGTATGCGATATAAATCTAAATGGTATAAATCTAGGTATTGGTATGCGATATAAATCTAGGTTTTGGTATGCAGTATAAATCTAGGTTTTGGTATGCGAGATAAATCTAGGTTGTGGTATACGATATAAATCTAGGTTTTGGCATACTATATAAATTTAGGTTTTGCTATGCGATCTAAATATAAGCTTTGATATACAATATAAATCAAGGTTTTGCTATGCGATATAAATCTAGTTATTGCTAAACCGTATAAATCTAGGTTTTGGTATGCAATATAAATCAAGGTTTTGGTATGCGAGATAAATTTAGGTTGTGGTATACGGTACAAATCTAGTTTTCGGTATTCGATATCAATCTAGGTTTTGGTATACGGCATAAATATAGCTTTTGATATACGGTGTAAATCTAGGTTTTGGTATACGATATAAATCTAGGTTTTGGTATACAGTATAAATATAGGCTTTGGTATAAGCTATAAATCTACGCTTTTGTATACGAAATAAATCTAGGTTTTGGTATGCCTTATAAATATTAGCTTTGGCATACGATATAAATCTCGGTTTTGCTATAAGATATAAATCTATGTTTTGAAATACGATATACATTTACGTTTTGGTATGCGATATAAATGTAGTTATTGGTATGCGGTATAAATCTAGGTTTTGGTATGCGGTATAAATCGAGGTTTTGGTATGCGATATAAATCTAGTTATTGGTATGCGGTATAAATCTAGGTTTTGTTATACGGTATAAATCTATGTTGTGGTTTCCGAGATATATCTAGGTTTTGCTATGCTACATATATCTAGCTTTTGGTGTGCGATATAAATCTACGCTTTGATATACGTTATAAATCCAGGTATTAGTATATTATATATATCTAGGCTTTGGTATACGATATAAATCAAAGTTTGGTATACTATATAAATCTAGCTTTTGGTATACGAGATAAATCTAGGGTTTGGTATGCGATACAAAACAAAGTTTTGGTAAACTATATAAATCTAGGTTTTGGTATACGATATAAATCTAGGTTTTGGTATACGGTATAAATCTAGGTTTTGGTATGCGATATAAATCTAGGCTTTGATATACAATATAAATCTAGATTTTGGTATGTGATATAAATCTAAGTTTTGGAATACGATATAAATCTGGGTACGGGTATACTGTGTAAATCTAGGTTTTCGTATGCCGTATAAATCGAGGTTTTGCTATGTGGTGTAAATCTAGGTTTTGGTATACGATATAAATCTAGGTTTTGGTATACGATATAAATGTAGGTTTTGGTATTCGATATAAATCTAGTTTTTTGTATACGGTATAAATTTAGGTTTTGGTATGCGGTATAAATCAAGGTGTTGGTATGTGGTATAAATCTAGGCTTTGGTATACGATATAAATCAAAGTTCTGGTATACTATATAAATCTAGGTTTTGGCATACGATATAAATGTAGGTTTTGGTAAACGATATAAATCTAGATATTGGTATACTCTAGATTTTCGTATATGGTATAAATCTGGGTTGTGGTTTACGAGATAAATCTAGGTTTTGTTATGCCACAAAAATCTAGGTTTTGGTGTGCGATATAAATCAAGGCTTTGATATACTGTATAAATCTAGGTTTTGGTATACGATATAAATCTAGGTTTTGGTATAAGATATAAATCTAGGTTTTGGTATGGTGTTTAAGTCTAGGTTTTAATATACGATATAAATATAGGTTTTGGTATACGATATAAATCTAGGTGTTCGCATACGGTATAAATCTAGGTTGTTGTTTACGAGATAAATCTAGATTTTGCTCTACTACATAAAGCTAGGTTTTGGTATACGATGTAAATGTAGGTTTTGGTATACGGGATAAATATAGGTTTTGGTATACGGTATAAATGTAGGTTTTGGTATGCGGTATAAATCAAGGTTTTGGTTTGTGGTATAAATCTAGGTTTTGGTATGCAGTATAAATCTAGGTTTTGGTATGCAAGATAAATCTAGGTTGTGGTATACGGTATAAATCTAGGTTTCGGTATACGGTATAAATCTAGGTTTCGGTATTCGATATAAATCAAGGTTTTGGTATGCAATATAAATCTAGGTTTTGGTATGCGATATAAATCTAGGTTTTGGTATACGGGATAAATATAGGTTTTAGTATACGGTATAAATCTAGGTTGTGGTTTACGAGATAAATCTAGGTTTTTCTATGCCACATAAATCTATGTTTTGGTATGCGATATAAATCTAGGTTTTGGTATGCGATATAAATCTAGGATTTTGTAAACGATATCAATCTTGGTTTTGGTATACGATATAAATCTAGGTTTTCGTATGCGATATAAATCTAAATGGTATAAATCTAGGTATTGGTATGCGATATAAATCTAGGTTTTGGTATGCAGTATAAATCTAGGTTTTGGTATGCGAGATAAATCTAGGTTGTGGTATACGATATAAATCTAGGTTTTGGCATACTATATAAATTTAGGTTTTGCTATGCGATCTAAATATAAGCTTTGATATACGATATAAATCAAGATTTTGCAATGCGATATAAATCTAGTTATTGCTAAACCGTATAAATCTAGGTTTTGGTATGCAATATAAATCTAGGTTTTGGTATGCGAGATAAATTTAGGTTGTGGTATACGGTGCAAATCTAGTTTTCGTATTCGATATCAATCTAGGTTTTGGTATACGGTATAAATATAGCTTTGATATACGGTGTAAATCTAGGTTTTGGTATACGATATAAATCTAGCTTTTGGTATACAGTATAAATATAGGTTTTGGTATAAGGTATAAATCTACGCTTTTGCATACGAAATAAATCTAGGTTTTGGTATGCCATATAAATATTAGCTTTGGTATACGATATGAATCTCGGTTTTGCTATAAGATATAAATCTATGTTTTGAAATACGATATACATTTACGTTTTGGTATGCGATATAAATCTAGTTATTGGTATACGGTATAAATCTAGGTTTTGGTATGCGGTATAAATCGAGGTTTTGGTATGCGATATAAATCTAGTTATTGGTATACGGTATAAATCTAGGTTTTGATATACGATATAAATCTAGATATTGGTATACTCTAGATTTTCGTATATGGTATAAATCTGGGTTGTGGTTTACGAGATAAATCTAGGTTTTGTTATGCTACAAAAATCTAGGTTTTGGTGTGCGATATAAATCAAGGCTTTGATATACTGTATAAATCTAGGTTTTGGTATACGATATAAATCTAGGTTTTGGTATAAGATATAAATCTAGGTTTTGGTATGGTGTTTAAGTCTAGGTTTTAATATACGATATAAATATAGGTTTTGGTATACGATATAAATCTAGGTGTTCGCATACGGTATAAATCTAGGTTGTGGTTTACGAGATAAATCTAGATTTTGCTCTACTACATAAAGCTAGGTTTTGGTATACGATGTAAATGTAGGTTTTGGTATACGGGATAAATATAGGTTTTGGTATACGGTATAAATGTAGGTTTTGGTATTCGATATAAATCTAGTTTTTGGTATACGGTATCAATTTAGGTTTTGGTATGCGTATAAATCAAGGTTTTGGTTTGTGGTATAAATCTAGGTTTTGGTATGCAGTATAAATCTAGGTTTTGGTATGCAAGATAAATCTAGGTTGTGATATACGGTATAAATCTAGGTTTCGGTATACGGTATAAATATAGGTTTCGGTATTCGATATAAATTAAGGTTTTGGTATGCAATATAAATCTAGGTTTTGGTATGCGATATAAATCTAGGTTTTGGTATACGGGATAAATATAGGTTTTAGTATACGGTATAAATCTAGGTTGTGGTTTACGAGATAAATCTAGGTTTTTCTATGCCACATAAATCTATGTTTTGGTATGCGATATAAATCTAGGTTTTGGCATGCGATATAAATCTAGGATTTTGTAAACGATATCAATCTTGGTTTTGGTATACGATATAAATCTAGGTTTTCGTATGCGATATAAATCTAAATGGTATAAATCTAGGTATTGGTATGCGATATAAATCTAGGTTTTGGTATGCAGTATAAATCTAGGTTTTGGTATGCGAGATAAATCTAGGTTGTGGTATACGATATAAATCTAGGTTTTGGCATACTATATAAATTTAGGTTTTGCTATGCGATCTAAATATAAGCTTTGATATACGATATAAATCAAGATTTTGCAATGCGATATAAATCTAGTTATTGCTAAACCGTATAAATCTAGGTTTTGGTATGCAATATAAATCTAGGTTTTGGTATGCGAGATAAATTTAGGTTGTGGTATACGGTACAAATCTAGTTTTCGTATTCGATATCAATCTAGGTTTTGGTATACGGTATAAATATAGCTTTGATATACGGTGTAAATCTAGGTTTTGGTATACGATATAAATCTAGCTTTTGGTATACAGTATAAATATAGGTTTTGGTATAAGGTATAAATCTACGCTTTTGTATACGAAATAAATCTAGGTTTTGGTATGCCATATAAATATTAGCTTTGGTATACGATATAAATCTCGGTTTTGCTATAAGATATAAATCTATGTTTTGAAATACGATATACATTTACGTTTTGGTATGCGATATAAATCTAGTTATTGGTATACGGTATAAATCTAGGTTTTGGTATGCGGTATAAATCGAGGTTTTGGTATGCGATATAAATCTAGTTATTGGTATACGGTATAAATCTAGGTTTTGATATACGGTATAAATCTATGTTGTGGTTTACGAGATAAATCTAGGTTTTGCTATGCTACATAAATCTAGGTTTTGGTGTGCGATATAAATCTAGGCTTTGATATACGTTATAAATCCAGGTATTGGTATATTATATATATCTAGGCTTTGGTATACGATATAAATCAAAGTTTGGTATACTATATAAATCTAGGTTTTGGTATACGAGATAAATCTAGGGTTTGGTATGCGATACAAATCAAAGTTTTGGTAAACTATATAAATCTAGGTTTTGGTATACGATATAAATCTAGGTTTTGGTATACGGTATAAATCTAGGTTTTGGTATGCGATATAAATCTAGGCTTTGATATACAATATAAATCTAGGTTTTGGTATGTGATATAAATCTAAGTTTTGGAATACGATATAAATCTGGGTATTGGTATACGATATAAATCTAGATTTTGGTATGCGATCTAAATATAAGTTTTGATATTCGATATAAATATAGTTATTGGTATACGGTATAAATCTAGGCTTTGATATACGCTATTAATCCAGGTATTGATATATTATATAAATCTAGGCTTTGGTATACGATATAAATCAAAGTTTGGTATACTATATAAATCTAGATTTTGGTATACGATATAAATCTCGGTTTTGGTAAACGGTATAAATCTAGGTTTTGGTATGCGATATAAATCTAGGCTTTGGTATACAATATAAATCTAGGTTTTGGTATGTAATATAAATGTAAGTTTTGGAATACGATATAAATCTGGGTATTGGTATACTGTGTAAATCTAGGTTTTCGTATGCCGTATAAATCGAGGTTTTGGTATGTGGTATAAATCTAGGTTTTGGTATACGATATAAATCTAGGTTTTGGTATACGATATAAATATAGGTTTTGGTATTCGATATAAATGTAGTTATTGGTATACGGTATAAATCTAGGTTTTGGTATGCGGTATTAATCGAGGTTTTGGTATGTGGTATAAATCTAGGTTTTTGTATACGATATAAATCAAAGTTTTGGTTTACTATATAAATCTAGGTTTTGGCATACGATATCAATCTAGATTTTGGTATTCGATATAAATGTAATTTTTGGTATACGGTATACATATAGGTTTTGATATGCCGTATAAATCTAGGTTTTGGTATGTGATATAAATCTAGGTATTGGTATACTGTGTAAATCTAGGTTTTCGTATGCGGTATAAATCTAGGTTTTGGTATACGGTATAAATCTAGGTTGTGGTTGTGGAGATAAATCTAGGTTTTGCTATGCCACATAAATCTAGGTTTTGGTATGCGATATAAATCTAGGTTTTGGCATGCGATATAAATCTAGGTTTTTGCATACGACATAAAAACTTGGTTTTGGTATGCGATTTAAATCTAGGTTTTTGCATACGATATAAATCTAGGATTTTGTAAACGATATCAATCTTGGTTTTGGTATACGATATAAATCTAGTTTTCGTATACGATATAAATCAAAGTTTTGGTTTACTATATAAATCTAGGTTTTGGCATACGATATCAATCTAGATTTTGGTATTCGATATAAATGTAATTTTTGGTATACGGTATACATATAGGTTTTGATATGCCGTATAAATCTAGGTTTTGGTATGTGATATAAATCTAGGTATTGGTATACTGTGTAAATCTAGGTTTTCGTATGCGGTATAAATCTAGGTTTTGGTATACGGTATAAATCTAGGTTGTGGTTGTGGAGATAAATCTAGGTTTTGCTATGCCACATAAATCTAGGTTTTGGTATGCGATCTAAATATAAGTTTTGATATATGATATAAATCTAGGTTTTGGTGTGCGATATAAATCTAAATGGTATAAATCTAGGCATTGGTATGCGATATAAAACTAGGTGTTGGTATGCAGTATAAATTTAGGTTTTGGTATGCAAGATAAATCTAGGTTCTGGTATACGGTATAAATCTAGGTTTCGGAATACGATATAAATCTGGGTTTTGGGATAAGATATAAATCTAAGTTTTGGTATACGATATAAATCTACATTTTGGCATGCGATATTAATCTAGGTTTTGGTATTCGATATAAATTGAGGTATTGGTATATTGTATAAACCTACGTTTTGGTATACGTTATAAATCTAGGTTGTGGTTTACGAGATAAATCTATGCTTTGGTATGCAATATAAATCTGGGTTTTGGTATACGATATAAATCTAGGTTTTGGTATGCAATATAAATCTAGGTTTTGGTATGCGAGATAAATTTAGGTTGTGGTATACGGTGCAAATCTAGTTTTCGTATTCGATATCAATCTAGGTTTTGGTATACGGTATAAATATAGCTTTGATATACGGTGTAAATCTAGGTTTTGGTATACGATATAAATCTAGCTTTTGGTATACAGTATAAATATAGGTTTTGGTATAAGGTATAAATCTACGCTTTTGCATACGAAATAAATCTAGGTTTTGGTATGCCATATAAATATTAGCTTTGGTATACGATATGAATCTCGGTTTTGCTATAAGATATAAATCTATGTTTTGAAATACGATATACATTTACGTTTTGGTATGCGATATAAATCTAGTTATTGGTATACGGTATAAATCTAGGTTTTGGTATGCGGTATAAATCGAGGTTTTGGTATGCGATATAAATCTAGTTATTGGTATACGGTATAAATCTAGGTTTTGATATACGATATAAATCTAGATATTGGTATACTCTAGATTTTCGTATATGGTATAAATCTGGGTTGTGGTTTACGAGATAAATCTAGGTTTTGTTATGCTACAAAAATCTAGGTTTTGGTGTGCGATATAAATCAAGGCTTTGATATACTGTATAAATCTAGGTTTTGGTATACGATATAAATCTAGGTTTTGGTATAAGATATAAATCTAGGTTTTGGTATGGTGTTTAAGTCTAGGTTTTAATATACGATATAAATATAGGTTTTGGTATACGATATAAATCTAGGTGTTCGCATACGGTATAAATCTAGGTTGTGGTTTACGAGATAAATCTAGATTTTGCTCTACTACATAAAGCTAGGTTTTGGTATACGATGTAAATGTAGGTTTTGGTATACGGGATAAATATAGGTTTTGGTATACGGTATAAATGTAGGTTTTGGTATTCGATATAAATCTAGTTTTTGGTATACGGTATCAATTTAGGTTTTGGTATGCGTATAAATCAAGGTTTTGGTTTGTGGTATAAATCTAGGTTTTGGTATGCAGTATAAATCTAGGTTTTGGTATGCAAGATAAATCTAGGTTGTGGTATACGGTATAAATCTAGGTTTCGGTATACGGTATAAATATAGGTTTCGGTATTCGATATAAATTAAGGTTTTGGTATGCAATATAAATCTAGGTTTTGGTATGCGATATAAATCTAGGTTTTGGTATACGGGATAAATATAGGTTTTAGTATACGGTATAAATCTAGGTTGTGGTTTACGAGATAAATCTAGGTTTTTCTATGCCACATAAATCTATGTTTTGGTATGCGATATAAATCTAGGTTTTGGCATGCGATATAAATCTAGGATTTTGTAAACGATATCAATCTTGGTTTTGGTATACGATATAAATCTAGGTTTTCGTATGCGATATAAATCTAAATGGTATAAATCTAGGTATTGGTATGCGATATAAATCTAGGTTTTGGTATGCAGTATAAATCTAGGTTTTGGTATGCGAGATAAATCTAGGTTGTGGTATACGATATAAATCTAGGTTTTGGCATACTATATAAATTTAGGTTTTGCTATGCGATCTAAATATAAGCTTTGATATACGATATAAATCAAGATTTTGCAATGCGATATAAATCTAGTTATTGCTAAACCGTATAAATCTAGGTTTTGGTATGCAATATAAATCTAGGTTTTGGTATGCGAGATAAATTTAGGTTGTGGTATACGGTACAAATCTAGTTTTCGTATTCGATATCAATCTAGGTTTTGGTATACGGTATAAATATAGCTTTGATATACGGTGTAAATCTAGGTTTTGGTATACGATATAAATCTAGCTTTTGGTATACAGTATAAATATAGGTTTTGGTATAAGGTATAAATCTACGCTTTTGTATACGAAATAAATCTAGGTTTTGGTATGCCATATAAATATTAGCTTTGGTATACGATATAAATCTCGGTTTTGCTATAAGATATAAATCTATGTTTTGAAATACGATATACATTTACGTTTTGGTATGCGATATAAATCTAGTTATTGGTATACGGTATAAATCTAGGTTTTGGTATGCGGTATAAATCGAGGTTTTGGTATGCGATATAAATCTAGTTATTGGTATACGGTATAAATCTAGGTTTTGATATACGGTATAAATCTATGTTGTGGTTTACGAGATAAATCTAGGTTTTGCTATGCTACATAAATCTAGGTTTTGGTGTGCGATATAAATCTAGGCTTTGATATACGTTATAAATCCAGGTATTGGTATATTATATATATCTAGGCTTTGGTATACGATATAAATCAAAGTTTGGTATACTATATAAATCTAGGTTTTGGTATACGAGATAAATCTAGGGTTTGGTATGCGATACAAATCAAAGTTTTGGTAAACTATATAAATCTAGGTTTTGGTATACGATATAAATCTAGGTTTTGGTATACGGTATAAATCTAGGTTTTGGTATGCGATATAAATCTAGGCTTTGATATACAATATAAATCTAGGTTTTGGTATGTGATATAAATCTAAGTTTTGGAATACGATATAAATCTGGGTATTGGTATACGATATAAATCTAGATTTTGGTATGCGATCTAAATATAAGTTTTGATATTCGATATAAATATAGTTATTGGTATACGGTATAAATCTAGGCTTTGATATACGCTATTAATCCAGGTATTGATATATTATATAAATCTAGGCTTTGGTATACGATATAAATCAAAGTTTGGTATACTATATAAATCTAGATTTTGGTATACGATATAAATCTCGGTTTTGGTAAACGGTATAAATCTAGGTTTTGGTATGCGATATAAATCTAGGCTTTGGTATACAATATAAATCTAGGTTTTGGTATGTAATATAAATGTAAGTTTTGGAATACGATATAAATCTGGGTATTGGTATACTGTGTAAATCTAGGTTTTCGTATGCCGTATAAATCGAGGTTTTGGTATGTGGTATAAATCTAGGTTTTGGTATACGATATAAATCTAGGTTTTGGTATACGATATAAATATAGGTTTTGGTATTCGATATAAATGTAGTTATTGGTATACGGTATAAATCTAGGTTTTGGTATGCGGTATTAATCGAGGTTTTGGTATGTGGTATAAATCTAGGTTTTTGTATACGATATAAATCAAAGTTTTGGTTTACTATATAAATCTAGGTTTTGGCATACGATATCAATCTAGATTTTGGTATTCGATATAAATGTAATTTTTGGTATACGGTATACATATAGGTTTTGATATGCCGTATAAATCTAGGTTTTGGTATGTGATATAAATCTAGGTATTGGTATACTGTGTAAATCTAGGTTTTCGTATGCGGTATAAATCTAGGTTTTGGTATACGGTATAAATCTAGGTTGTGGTTGTGGAGATAAATCTAGGTTTTGCTATGCCACATAAATCTAGGTTTTGGTATGCGATATAAATCTAGGTTTTGGCATGCGATATAAATCTAGGTTTTTGCATACGACATAAAAACTTGGTTTTGGTATGCGATTTAAATCTAGGTTTTTGCATACGATATAAATCTAGGATTTTGTAAACGATATCAATCTTGGTTTTGGTATACGATATAAATCTAGGTTTTCGTATACGATATAAATCAAAGTTTTGGTTTACTATATAAATCTAGGTTTTGGCATACGATATCAATCTAGATTTTGGTATTCGATATAAATGTAATTTTTGGTATACGGTATACATATAGGTTTTGATATGCCGTATAAATCTAGGTTTTGGTATGTGATATAAATCTAGGTATTGGTATACTGTGTAAATCTAGGTTTTCGTATGCGGTATAAATCTAGGTTTTGGTATACGGTATAAATCTAGGTTGTGGTTGTGGAGATAAATCTAGGTTTTGCTATGCCACATAAATCTAGGTTTTGGTATGCGATCTAAATATAAGTTTTGATATATGATATAAATCTAGGTTTTGGTGTGCGATATAAATCTAAATGGTATAAATCTAGGCATTGGTATGCGATATAAATCTAGGTGTTGGTATGCAGTATAAATTTAGGTTTTGGTATGCAAGATAAATCTAGGTTCTGGTATACGGTATAAATCTAGGTTTCGGAATACGATATAAATCTGGGTTTTGGGATAAGATATAAATCTAAGTTTTGGTATACGATATAAATCTACATTTTGGCATGCGATATTAATCTAGGTTTTGGTATTCGATATAAATTGAGGTATTGGTATATTGTATAAACCTACGTTTTGGTATACGTTATAAATCTAGGTTGTGGTTTACGAGATAAATCTATGCTTTGGTATGCAATATAAATCTGGGTTTTGGTATACGATATAAATCTAGGTTTTGGTATGCAATATAAATCTAGGTTTTGGTATGCGAGATAAATCTAGGTTGTGGTATACGGTATAAATATAGCTTTTCATATACGGTGTAAATCTAGGTTTTGGTATATGATATAAATCTAGGTTTTGGTATACAGTATAAATATAGGTTTTGGTATACGGTATAAATATAGCTTTTGATATAACGTGTAAATCTATGTTTTGGTATACGATATAAATCTAGGTTTTGGTATACAGTATAAATATAGGTTTTGCTATACGGTATAAATCTACGCTTTTGTATACGAATTAAATCTAGGTTTTGGTATGCCATTTAAATATTGGCTTTGGTATACGATATAAATCTCGGTTTTGGTATAAGATATAAATCTATATTTTCACATACGAAATAAATCTACGTTTTGGTATGCGATATAAATCTAGTTATTGGTATACGGTATAAATCTAGGTTTTGGCATGCGGTATAAATCTAGGTTTTGGAATAAGAGATAAATCTAGGCTTTGGTATGCGATATAAATCAAAGTTTTGGTAAACTATATAAATCTAGGTTTTGGTATACGATATAAATCAAGGTTTTGGTATACGGTATAAATCTAGGTTTTGGTAAGCGATATAAATCTAGTCTTTGGTATTCAATATAAATCTAAATTTTGGTATGTCATATAAATCTTAGTTTAGGAATACGAAATAAATCTGGGTATTGGTATACTGTGTAAATCTAAGTTTTCGTATGCTGTATAAATCAAGGTTTTGGTATGTGGTATAAATCTAGGTTTTGGTGTGCGATATGAATCTAGGCTTTGCTACACTATATAAATCTAGGTTTTGGTATGCGATATAAATCTAGGTTTTGGTATACGATATAAAGCTAGGTATTATACCAATACCTAGATTCATATCGTATACCAAAACCTAGATTTCTATGTGTATAAATCTAGGTGTTCGTATACGGTATAAATCTAGGTCGTGGTTTACGAGATAAATCTAGACTTTGCTCTACTATATAAAGCTAGGTTTTGGTATACGATATAAATGTAGGTTTTGGTATACGGGATAAATATAGGTTTTGGTATACGGTATAAATATAGGTTTTGGTATACGGTATAATTCTAGGTTTTTGTATTCGATATAAATATAGGTTTTGGCAAACAATATAAATCTAGGTTTTGGTATACGATATAAATCTCGGTTTTGGTATACTGTATAAATCTGGGTTTTCGTATGCGATATAAATCTAGGTATTGATATACTGTGTAAATCTAGGTTTTCGTATGCGGTATAAATCTAGGTTTTGGTATACGGTATAAATCTATGTTGTGGTTTACGAGATAAATCAAGGCTTTGCGATGCCACATAAATCTAGGTTTTGGTATGCGATATAAATCAAAGTTTTGATATACTATATAAATCTAGGTTTGGGCATACGATATAAATCTAGGTTTTGGTAAACGATATAAATCTAGGTATTGGTATACGATATAAATCTAGGTTTTGGTATGGTGTTTAAATCTAGGTTTTGATATACGATATAAATCTAGGTTTTGGTATGCAATATAAATCTAGGTTTTGGTAGACGATATAAATTTATGTTTTCCTATGCGATCTAAATATAAGCTTTGATATACGATATAAATCAAGGTTTTGTTATGCGATATAAATCTATTTATTGCCAAACCGTATAAATCTAGGTTTTGGTATGCAATATAAATCTAGGTTTTGCTTATACGATATAAATCTAGGTTTTCGTATACAGTATAAATATAGGTTTTGGTATACGGTATAAATCTACGCTTTTGTATACGAAATAAATCTAGGTTTTGGTATGCCATATAAATATTGGCTTTGGTATTCGATATTAATCTCGGTTTTGGTATAAGATATAAATCTATGTTTTGAAATACGATATAAATCTACATTTTGCTATGCGATATAAATATAGGTTTTGGAATACGAGATAAATCTAGGCTTTGTATGCGATATAAATCAAAGTTTTGGTAAACTATATAAATCTAGGATTTGGTATACGATATAAATCTAGGTTTTGGTATACGGTATAAATCTGGGTTGTGGTTTACGAGATAAATCTACGTTTTGCTATGGTACAAAAATCTAGGTTTTGGTATGCGATATAAATCAAAGTTTTGGTATACTATATAAATCTAGGTTTGGGCATACGATATAAATCAAGGTTTTGGTAAACGATATAAATCTAGGTACTGGTATACGATATAAATCTAGGTTTTGGTATGGTGTTTAAATCTAGGTTTTGATATACGATATAAATCTAGGTTTTGGTATGCGAGATAACTCTAGGTTGTGGTATACGGTATAAATATAGCTTTTGATATACGGTGTAAATCTAGGTTTTGGTATATGATATAAATCTAGGTTTTGGTATACAGTATAAATATAGGTTTTGGTATACGGTATAAATATAGCTTTTGATATACGTGTAAATCTAGGTTTTGGTATATGATATAAATCTAGGTTTTGGTATACAGTATAAATATAGGTTTTGGTAGGCCATATAAATATTGCCTTTGGAATACGATATAAATCTGGGTTTTGGTATACGATATAAATCTACATTTTGGTATGCGATATTAATCTAGGTTTTGGTATTCGATATAAATTGAGGTATTGGTAAATTGTATAAATCTACGTGTTCGTATACGGTATAAATCTAGGTTGTGGTTTACGAGATAAATCTATGTTTTGCTATGCTATATAAATCTAGGTTTTGGTATACGGCATAAATATATGTTTTGGTATACGTGTAAATCTAGGTTTTGGTATTCGATATAAATCTAGGTTTTGGTAGACGATATAAATCAAAGTTTTGGCATACTATATAAATTTAGCTTTTCCTATGCGATCTAAATATAAGTTTTGATATACGATATAAATCAAGGTTTTGTTATGCGATATAAATCTAGTTATTGCTAAACGTATACATCTAGGTTTTGGTGTACGGTATAAATCTACGCTTTTGTATACGAAATACATCTAGGTTTTGGTATGCCATATAAATATTGGCTTTGGAATACGAGATAAATCTAGGCTTTGGTATGCGATATAAATCAAAGTTTTGGTAAACTATATAAATCTAGGTTTTGGTATACGATATAAATCTAGGTTTTGGTATACGGTATAAATCTAGGTTGTGGTTTACGAGATAAATCTACGTTTTGCTATGGTACAAAAATCTAGGTTTTCGTATGCCGTATAAATCGCGGTTTTGGTATGTGGTATAAATCTAGGTTTTGGTATACGATATAAATCTAGGTTTTGGTATACGATATAAATATAGGTTTTGGTATTCGATATAAATGTAGTTATTGGTATACGGTATAAATGTAGGTTTTGTTATGCGGTATTAATCGAGGTTTTGGTATGTGGTATAAATCTAGGTTTTTGTATACGATATAAATCAAAGTTTTGGTTTACTATATAAATCTAGATTTTGGCATACGATATCAATCTAGGTTTTGGTATTCGATATAAATGTAATTTTTGGTATACGGTATAAATATAGGTTTTGATATGCCGTATAAATCTAGGTTTTGGTATGCGATATAAATCTAGGTATTGGTATACTGTGTAAAACTAGGTTTTCGTATGCGATATAAATCTAGGTTTTGGTATACGGTATAAATCTAGGATGTGGTTTTGGAGATAAATCTAGGTTTTGCTATGCCACATAAATCTAGGTTTTGGTATGCGATATAAATCAAAGTTTTGGTATACTATATAAATCTAGGTTTGGGCATACGATATAAATCTAGGTTTTGGTAAACGATATAAATCTAGGTACTGGTATACGATATAAATCTAGGTTTTGGTATGGTGTTTAAATCTAGGTTTTGATATACGATATAAATCTAGGTTTTGGTATGCGAGATAACTCTAGGTTGTGGTATACGGTATAAATATAGCTTTTGATATACGGCTTAAATCTAGGTTTTGGTATATGATATAAATCTAGGTTTTGGTATACAGTATAAATATAGGTTTTGGTAGGCCATATAAATATTGCCTTTGGAATACGATATACATCTGGGTTTTGGTATACGATATAAATCTACATTTTGGTATGCGATATTAATCTAGGTTTTGGTATTCGATATAAATTGAGGTATTGGTAAATTGTATAAATCTACGTGTTCGTATACGGTATAAATCTAGGTTGTGGTTTACGAGATAAATCTATGTTTTGCTATGCTATATAAATCTAGGTTTTGGTATACGGCATAAATATATGTTTTGGTATACGTGTAAATCTAGGTTTTGGTATACGATATAAATCTAGGTTTTGGTAGACGATATAAATCAAAGTTTTGGCATCCTATATAAATTTAGGTTTTCCTATGCGACCTAAATATAAGTTTTGATATACGATATAAATCAAGGTTTTGTTATGCGATATAAATCTAGTTATTGCTAAACGTATACATCTAGGTTTTGGTGTACGGTATAAATCTACGCTTTTGTATACGAAATAAATCTAGGTTTTGGTATGCCATATAAATATTGGCTTTGGAATACGAGATAAATCTAGGCTTTGGTATGCGATATAAATCAAAGTTTTGGTAAACTATATAAATCTAGGTTTTGGTATACGATATAAATCTAGGTTTTGGTATACGGTATAAATCTAGGTTGTGGTTTACGAGATAAATCTACGTTTTGCTATGATACAAAAATCTAGGTTTTCGTATGCCGTATAAATCGCGGTTTTGGTATGTGGTATAAATCTAGGTTTTGGTATACGATATAAATCTAGGTTTTGGTATACGATATAAATATAGGTTTTGGTATTCGATATAAATGTAGTTATTGGTATACGGTATAAATCTAGGTTTTGTTATGCGGTATTAATCGAGGTTTTGGTATGTGGTATAAATCTAGGTTTTTGTATACGATATAAATCAAAATTTTGGTTTACTATATAAATCTAGATTTTGGCATACGATATCAATCTAGGTTTTGGTATTCGATATAAATGTAATTTTTGGTATACGGTATAAATATAGGTTTTGATATGCCGTATAAATCTAGGTTTTGGTATGCGATATAAATCTAGGTATTGGTATACTGTGTAAAACTAGGTTTTCGTATGCGATATAAATCTAGGTTTTGGTATACGGTATAAATCTAGGTTGTGGTTTTGGAGATAAATCTAGGTTTTGCTATGCCACATAAATCTAGGTTTTGGCATGCGATATAAATCTAGGTTTTGGCATGCGATATCAATCTAGGTTTTTGCATACGATGTAAATCTTTGTTTTAGTATGCGATATAAATCTAGGTTTTTGCATACGATATAAATCTTGGTTTTGGTATACGATATAAATCTATGTTTTGGTATGCGATCTAAATATAAGTTTTGATATATGATATAAATCTAGGTTTTGGTGTGCGATATCAATCTAAATGGTATAAATCTAGGTATTGGTATGCGATAAATATCTAGGTTTTGGTATGCAGTATAAATCTAGGTTTTGGTATGCAAGATAAATCTAGGTTCTGGTATATGGTATAAATCAAGGTTTCGGAATACGATATAAATATGGGTTTTGGTATAAGATATAAATCTAAGTTTTGGTATACGATATAAATCTACATTTTGGCATGCGATATTAATCTAGGTTTTGGTATTCGATATAAATTGAGGTATTGGTATATTGTATAAACCTACGTTTTGGTATACGGTATAAATCTAGGTTGTGGTTTACGAGATAAATCTATGTTTTGGTATGCAATATAAATCTGGGTTTTGGTATGCGAGATAAATCTAGGTTGTGGTATACGGTATAAATATAGCTTTTGATATAACGTGTAAATCTATGTTTTGGTATACGATATCAATCTAGGTTTTGGTATACAGTATAAATATAGGTTTTGCTATACGGTATAAATTTACGCTTTTTTATACGAATTAAATCTAGGTTTTGGTATGCCATTTAAATATTGGCTTTGGTATACGATATAAATCTCGGTTTTGGTATAAGATATAAATCTATGTTTTGACATACGAAATAAATCTACGTTTTGGTATGCGATATAAAACTAGTTATTGGTATACGGTATAAATCTAGGTTTTGGCATGCGGTATAAATCTAGGTTTTGGAATACGAGATAAATCTAGGCTTTGGTATGCGATATAAATCAAAGTTTTGGTAAACTATATAAATCTAGGTTTTGGTATACGATATAAATCAAGGTTTTGGTATTCGGTATAAATCTAGGTTTTGGTAAGCGATATAAATCTAGTCTTTGGTATACAATATAAATCTAAATTTTGGAATGTGATATAAATCTTAGTTTTGGAATACGAAATAAATCTGGGTATTGGTATACTGTGTAAATCTAGGTTTTCGTATGCTGTATAAATCAAGGTTTTGGTATGTGGTATAAATCTAGGTTTTGGTGTGCGATATGAATCTAGGCTTTGCTACACTATATAAATCTAGGTTTTGATATACGATATCAATCTAGGTTTTGGTATACGATATAAATCTAGGTATTATACCAATACCTAGATTTATATCGTATACCAAAACCTAGATTTCTATATGTATAAATCTAGGTGTTCGTATACGGTATAAATCTAGGTCGTGGTTTACGAGATCAATCTAGATTTTGCTCTACTATATAAAGCTAGGTTTTGGTATACGATATAAATGTAGGTTTTGGTATACGGGATAAATATAGGTTTTGGTATACGGTATAAATATAGGTTTTGGTATACGGTATAATTCTAGGTTTTTGTATTCGATATAAATTTAGGTTTTCGCAAACAATATAAATCTAGGTTTTTGTATATGATATAAATCTAGGTTTTGGTATTCAATATAAATCTAGGTTTTGGTATACGATATAAATCTAGGTTTTGGTATACGTGATAAATACAGGTTTTGGTATACGGTATAAATATAGGTTTTGGTATACTGTATAAATCTAGGTTTTCGCCGCGATATAAATCTAGGTATTGCTATACTGTGTAAATCTACGTTTTGGTATCCGATATAAATCTAGGTATTGGTATACTGTGTAAATCTAGGTTTTCGTATGCGGTATAAATCTAGGTTTTGGAATACTGTATAAATCTAGGTTGTGGTTTTCGAGATAAATCTAGGTTTTGCTATGCCACATAAATCTAGGTTTTGGCATGCGATATAAATCTAGGTTTTGGCATGCGATATAAATCTAGGTTTTTGCATACGATATACATCTTGGTTTTGGTATGCGATATAAATCTAGGTTTTTGCATACGATATAAATCTTGGTTTTGGTACACGATATAAATCTAGGTTTTGGTATGCGATCTAAATATAAGTTTTGATATATGATATAAATCTAGGTTTTGGTGTGCGATATAAATCTAAATGGTATAAATCTAGGTATTGGTATGCGATATAAATCTAGGTTTTGGTATGCAGTATAAATCTAGGTTTTGGTATGCAAGATAAATCTAGGTTCTGGTATACGGTATAAATCTAGGTTTCGGAATACGATATAAATCTGGGTTTTGGTATAAGATATAAATCTAAGTTTTGGTATACGATATAAATCTCCATTTTTGCATGCGATATTAATCTAGGTTTTGGTATTCGATATAATTTGAGGTATTGGTATATTGTATAAACCTACGTTTTGGTATACGGTATAAATCTAGGTTGTGGTTTACGAGATAAATCTATGTTTTGGTATGCAATATAAATCTGGGTTTTGGTATGCGAGATAAATCTAGGTTGTGGTATACGGTATAAATATAGCTTTTGATATAACATGTAAATCTATGTTTTGGTATACGATATAAATCTAGGTTTTGGTATACAGTATAAATATAGGTTTTGCTATTCGGTATAAATCTACGCTTTTGTATACGAATTAAATCTAGGTTTTGGTATGCCATTTAAATATTGGCTTTGGTATACGATATAAATCTCGGTTTTGGTATAAGATATAAATCTATGTTTTGACATACGAAATAAATCTACGTTTTGGTATGCGATATAAAACTAGTTATTGGTATACGGTATAAATCTAGGTTTTGGCATGCGGTATAAATCTAGGTTTTGGAATACGAGATAAATCTAGGCTTTGGTATGCGATATAAATCAAAGTTTTGGTAAACTATATAAATCTAGGTTTTGGTATACGATATAAATCAAGGTTTTGGTATACGGTATAAATCTAGGCTTTGGTAAGCGATATAAATCTAGTCTTTGGTATACAATATAAATCTAAATTTTGGAATGTGATATAAATCTTAGTTTTGGAATACGAAATAAATCTGGGTATTGATATACTGTGTAAATCTAGGTTTTCGTATGCTGTATAAATCAAGGTTTTGGTATGTGGTATAAATCTAGGTTTTGGTGTGCGATATGAATCTAGGTTTTGGTATACGATATAAATCTAGGTATTATACCAATACCTAGATTTATATCGTATACCAAAACCTAGATTTCTATATGTATAAATCTAGGTGTTCGTATACGGTATAAATCTAGGTCGTGGTTTACGAGATCAATCTAGATTTTGCTCTACTATATAAAGCTAGGTTTTGGTATACGATATAAATGTAGGTTTTTGTATTCGATATAAATTTAGGTTTTCGCAAACAATATAAATCTAGGTTTTTGTATATGATATAAATCTAGGTTTTGGTATTCAATATAAATATAGGTTTTGGTATACGGTATAAATATAGGTTTTGGTATACTGTATAAATCTAGGTTTTTGCATGCGATATAAATCTAGGTATTGCTATACTGTGTAAATCTACGTTTTGGTATCCGATATAAATCTAGGTATTGGTATACTGTGTAAATCTAGGTTTTCGTATGCGGTATAAATCTAGGTTTTGGTATACGGTATAAATCTAGGTTGTGGTTTTCGAGATAAATCTAGGTTTTGCTATGCCACATAAATCTAGGTTTTGGCATGCGATATAAATCTAGGTTTTGGCATGCGATATAAATCTAGGTTTTTGCATACGATATAAATCTTGGTTTTGGTATGCGATATAAATCTAGGTTTTTGCATACGATATAAATCTTGGTTTTGGTACACGATATAAATCTAGGTTTTGGTATGCGATCTAAATATAAGTTTTGATATATGATATAAATCTATGTTTTGGTGTGCGATATAAATCTAAATGGTATAAATCTAGGTATTGGTATGCGATATAAATCTAGGTTTTGGTATGCAGTATAAATCTAGGTTTTGGTATGCAAGATAAATCTAGGTTCTGGTATACGGTATAAATCTAGGTTTTGGAATACGATATAAATCTGGGTTTTGGTATGCGAGATAAATCTAGGTTGTGGTATACGGTATAAATATAGCTTTTGATATAACGTGTAAATCTATGTTTTGGTATACGATATAAATATAGGTTTTGGTATACAGTATAAATATAGGTTTTGCTATACGGTATAAATCTACGCTTTTGTATACGAATTAAACCTAGGTTTTGGTATGCCATTTAAATATTGGCTTTGGTATACGATATAAATCTCGGTTTTGGTATAAGATATAAATCTATGTTTTGACATACGAAATAAATCTACGTTTTGGTATGCGATATAAATCTAGTTATTAGTATACGGTATAAATCTAGGTTTTGGCATGCGGTATAAATCTAGGTTTTGGAATACGAGATAAATCTAGGCTTTGGTATGCGATATAGATCAAAGTTTTGGTAAACTATATAAATCTAGGTTTTGGTATACGATATAAATCAAAGTTTTGGTATACGGTATAAATCTAGGTTTTGGTAAACGATATAAATATAGGTATTGGTATACGATATAAATCTAGGTTTTGGTTTGGTGTTTAAATCTAGGTTTTGATATACGATATAAATCTAGGTTTTGGTATGCAATATAAATCTAGGTTTTGGTAGACGATATAAATTTAGGTTTTCCTATGCGATCTAAATATAAGCTTTGATATACGATATAAATCAAGGTTTTGTTGTGCGATATAAATCTATTTATTGCTAAACCGTATAAATCTAGGTTTTGGTATGCAATCTAAATCTAGGTTTTGGTTATACGATATAAATCTAGGTTTTGGTATACAGTATAAATCTAGGTTTTGGTATACAGTATAAATATAGGTTTTGGTATACGGTATAAATCTACGCTTTTGTATACGAAATAAATCTAGGTTTTGGTATGCCATATAAATATTGGCTTTGGTATTCGATATAAATCTCGGTTTTGGTATAAGACATAAATCTACATTTTGGTATGCGATATAAATCTAGTCTTTGGTATACAATATAAATCTAAATTTTGGAATGTGATATAAATCTTAGTTTTGGAATACGAAATAAATCTGGGTATTGGTATACTGTGTAAATCTAGGTTTTCGTATGCTGTATAAATCATGGTTTTGGTATGTGGTATAAATCTAGGTTTTGGTGTACGATATGAATCTAGGCTTTGCTACACTATATAAATCTAGGTTTTGGTATACGATATAAATCTAGGTTTTGGTATACGATATAAATCTAGGTATTGGTATAATACCTAGATTTATATCGTACACCAAAACCTAGATTTCTATATGTATAAATCTAGGTGTTCGTATACGGTATAAATCTAGGTCGTGGTTTACGAGATAAATCTAGATTTTGCTCTACTATATAAAGCTAGGTTTTGGTATACGATATAAATGTAGGTTTTGGCATACGGGATAAATATAGATTTTGGTATACGGTATAATTCTAGGTTTTGGTATACTATATAAATCTAGGTTTGGGCATACGATATAAATCTAGGTTTTGGTAAACGATATAAATCTAGGTACTGGTATACGATATAAATCTAGGTTTTGGTATGGTGTTTAAATCTAGGTTTTGATATACGTTATAAATCTAGGTTTTGGTATGCAATATAAATCTAGGTTTTGGTATGCGAGATAAATCTAGGCTGTGGTATACGGTATAAATATAGCTTTTGATAAACGGTGTAAATCTAGGTTTTGGTATATGATATAAATCTAGGTTTTGGTATACAGTATAAATCTAGGTTTTGGTATGCGATATAAATCTAGGTTTTGGTATGCAGTAAGAATCTAGGTTTTGGTATGCAAGATAAATCTAGGTTGTGGTATACGGTACAAATCTAATTTTCGGTATACGATATCAATCTAGGCTTTGGTATACGGTATAAATATAGCTTTTGATATACGGTGTAAATCTAGGTTTTGGTATATGATATAAATCTAGGTTTTGGTATACAGTATAAATATAGGTTTTGGTATACGGTAAAAATCTACGCTTTTGTATACGAAATAAATCTAGGTTTTGGTAGGCGATATAAATCAAAGTTTTGATATAACATATAAATCTAGGTTTGGTATACGATATAAATCTACATTTTGGCATGCGATATTAATCTAGGTTTTGGTATTCGATATAAATTGAGGTATTGGTATATTGTATAAACCTACGTTTTGGTATACGGTATAAATCTAGGTTGTGGTTTACGAGATAAATCTATGTTTTGGTATGCAATATAAATCTGGGTTTTGGTATGCCAGATAAATCTAGGTTGTGGTATACGGTATAAATATTGATTTTGATATAACGTGTAGAACTATGTTTTGGTATACGATATAAATCTAGGTTTTGGTATACAGTATAAATATAGGTTTTGCTATACGGTATAAATCTACGCTTTTGTATACGAATTAAATCTAGGTTTTGGTATGCCATTTAAATATTGGCTTTGGTATACGATATAAATCTCGGTTTTGGTATAAGATATAAATCTATGTTTTCACATACGAAATAAATCTACGTTTTGGTATGCGATATAAATCTAGTTATTGGTATACGGTATAAATCTAGGTTTTGGCACGCGGTATAAATCTAGGTTTTGGAATACGAGATAAATCTAGGCTTTGGTATGCGATATAAATCAAAGTTTTGGTAAACTATGTAAATCTAGGTTTTGGTATACGATATAAATCAAGGTTTTGGTATACGGTATAAATCTAGGTTTTGGTAAGCGATATAAATCTAGTCTTTGGTATACAATATAAATCTAAATTTTGGTATGTGATATAAATCTTAGTTTTGGAATACGAAATAAATCTGGGTATTGGTATACTGTGTAAATCTAGGTTTTCGTATGCTGTATAAATCAAGGTTTTGGTATGTGGTATAAATTTAGGTTTTGGTGTGCGCTATGAATCTAGGCTTTCCTACACTATATAAATTTAGGTTTTGGTATACGATATAAATCTAGGTATTATACCTAGATTTACACAGTATACCAATACCTAGATTTATATCATATACCAAAACCTAGATTTCTATATGTATAAATCTATGTGTTCGTATACGGTATAAATCTAGGTCGTGGTTTACGAGATAAATCTAGACTTTGCTCTACTATATAAAGCTAGGTTTTGGTATACGATATAAATGTAGGTTTTGGTATACGGGATAAATATAGGTTTTGGTATACGGTATAAATATAGGTTTTGGTATACCGTATAAATCTAGGTTTTTGTATTCGATATAAATTTAGGTTGGCAAACAATATAAATCTAGGTTTTGGTATACGATATAAATCTAGGTTTTGGTATACTGTATAAATCTGGGTTTTCGTATGCGATATAAATCTAGGTATTGGTATACTGTGTAAATCTAGGTTTTCGTTTGCGGTATAAATCTAGGTTTTGGTATACGGTATAAATCTATGTTGTGGTTTACGAGATAAATCAAGGCTTTGCGATGCCACATAAATCTAGGTTTTGGTAAACGATATAAATCTAGGTATTGGTATACGATATAAATCTAGGTTTTGGTATGGTGTTTAAATCTAGGTTTTGATATACGATATAAATCTAGGTTTTGGTATGCAATATAAATCTAGGTTTTGGTAGACGATATAAATTTAGGTTTTCCTATGCGATCTAAATATAAGCTTTGATATACGATATAAATCTAGGTTTTGTTATGCGATATCATCTATTTATTGCTAAACCGTATAAATCTAGGTTTTGGTATGCAATATAAATCTAGGTTTTGGTTATACGATATAAATCTAGGTTTTGGTATACAGTATAAATATAGGTTTTGGTATACGGTATAAATATAGGTATTGGTATACGATATAAATCTAGGTTTTGGTATGGTGTTTAAATCTAGGTTTTGATATACGATATAAATCTAGGTTTTGGTATGCAATATAAATCTAGGTTTTGGTAGACGATATAAATCAAAGTTTTGGTATACGGTATAAATCTAGGTTTTGGTAAACGATATAAATATAGGTATTGGTATACGATATAAATCTAGGTTTTGGTATGGTGTTTAAATCTAGGTTTTGATATACGATATAAATCTAGGTTTTGGTATGCAATATAAATCTAGGTTTTGGTAGACGATATAAATTTAGGTTTTCCTTTGCGATCTAAATATAAGCTTTGATATACGATATAAATCAAGGTTTTGTTGTGCGATATAAATCTATTTATTGCTAAACCGTATAAATCTAGGTTTTGGTATGCAATCTAAATCTAGGTTTTGGTTATACGATATAAATCTAGGTTTTGGTATACAGTATAAATCTAGGTTTTGGTATACAGTATAAATATAGGTTTTGGTATACGGTATAAATCTACGCTTTTGTATACGAAATAAATCTAGGTTTTGGTATGCCATATAAATATTGGCTTTGGTATTCGATATAAATCTCGGTTTTGGTATAAGACATAAATCTACATTTTGGTATGCGATATAAATCTAGTCTTTGGTATACAATATAAATCTAAATTTTGGAATGTGATATAAATCTTAGTTTTGGAATACGAAATAAATCTGGGTATTGGTATACTGTGTAAATCTAGGTTTTCGTATGCTGTATAAAACATGGTTTTGGTATGTGGTATAAATCTAGGTTTTGGTGTGCGATATGAATCTAGGCTTTGCTACACTATATAAATCTAGGTTTTGGTATACGATATAAATCTAGGTTTTGGTATACGATATAAATCTAGGTATTGGTATAATACCTAGATTTATATCGTACACCAAAACCTAGATTTCTATATGTATAAATCTAGGTGTTCGTATACGGTATAAATCTAGGTCGTGGTTTACGAGATAAATCTAGATTTTGCTCTACTATATAAAGCTAGGTTTTGGTATACGATATAAATGTAGGTTTTGGCATACGGGATAAATATAGATTTTGGTATACGGTATAATTCTAGGTTTTGGTATACTATATAAATCTAGGTTTGGGCATACGATATAAATCTAGGTTTTGGTAAACGATATAAATCTAGGTACTGGTATACGATATAAATCTAGGTTTTGGTATGGTGTTTAAATCTAGGTTTTGATATACGTTATAAATCTAGGTTTTGGTATGCAATATAAATCTAGGTTTTGGTATGCGAGATAAATCTAGGCTGTGGTATACGGTATAAATATAGCTTTTGATAAACGGTGTAAATCTAGGTTTTGGTATATGATATAAATCTAGGTTTTGGTATACAGTATAAATCTAGGTTTTGGTATGCGATATAAATCTAGGTTTTGGTATGCAGTAAGAATCTAGGTTTTGGTATGCAAGATAAATCTAGGTTGTGGTATACGGTACAAATCTAATTTTCGGTATACGATATCAATCTAGGCTTTGGTATACGGTATAAATATAGCTTTTGATATACGGTGTAAATCTAGGTTTTGGTATATGATATAAATCTAGGTTTTGGTATACAGTATAAATATAGGTTTTGGTATACGGTAAAAATCTACGCTTTTGTATACGAAATAAATCTAGGTTTTGGTAGGCGATATAAATCAAAGTTTTGATATAACATATAAATCTAGGTTTGGTATACGATATAAATCTACATTTTGGCATGCGATATTAATCTAGGTTTTGGTATTCGATATAAATTGAGGTATTGGTATATTGTATAAACCTACGTTTTGGTATACGGTATAAATCTAGGTTGTGGTTTACGAGATAAATCTATGTTTTGGTATGCAATATAAATCTGGGTTTTGGTATGCCAGATAAATCTAGGTTGTGGTATACGGTATAAATATTGATTTTGATATAACGTGTAGAACTATGTTTTGGTATACGATATAAATCTAGGTTTTGGTATACAGTATAAATATAGGTTTTGCTATACGGTATAAATCTACGCTTTTGTATACGAATTAAATCTAGGTTTTGGTATGCCATTTAAATATTGGCTTTGGTATACGATATAAATCTCGGTTTTGGTATAAGATATAAATCTATGTTTTCACATACGAAATAAATCTACGTTTTGGTATGCGATATAAATCTAGTTATTGGTATACGGTATAAATCTAGGTTTTGGCACGCGGTATAAATCTAGGTTTTGGAATACGAGATAAATCTAGGCTTTGGTATGCGATATAAATCAAAGTTTTGGTAAACTATGTAAATCTAGGTTTTGGTATACGATATAAATCAAGGTTTTGGTATACGGTATAAATCTAGGTTTTGGTAAGCGATATAAATCTAGTCTTTGGTATACAATATAAATCTAAATTTTGGTATGTGATATAAATCTTAGTTTTGGAATACGAAATAAATCTGGGTATTGGTATACTGTGTAAATCTAGGTTTTCGTATGCTGTATAAATCAAGGTTTTGGTATGTGGTATAAATTTAGGTTTTGGTGTGCGCTATGAATCTAGGCTTTCCTACACTATATAAATTTAGGTTTTGGTATACGATATAAATCTAGGTATTATACCTAGATTTACACAGTATACCAATACCTAGATTTATATCATATACCAAAACCTAGATTTCTATATGTATAAATCTAGGTGTTCGTATACGGTATAAATCTAGGTCGTGGTTTACGAGATAAATCTAGACTTTGCTCTACTATATAAAGCTAGGTTTTGGTATACGATATAAATGTAGGTTTTGGTATACGGGATAAATATAGGTTTTGGTATACGGTATAAATATAGGTTTTGGTATACCGTATAAATCTAGGTTTTTGTATTCGATATAAATTTAGGTTGGCAAACAATATAAATCTAGGTTTTGGTATACGATATAAATCTAGGTTTTGGTATACTGTATAAATCTGGGTTTTCGTATGCGATATAAATCTAGGTATTGGTATACTGTGTAAATCTAGGTTTTCGTTTGCGGTATAAATCTAGGTTTTGGTATACGGTATAAATCTATGTTGTGGTTTACGAGATAAATCAAGGCTTTGCGATGCCACATAAATCTAGGTTTTGGTATGCGATATAAATCAAAGTTATGGTATACTATATAAATCTAGGTTTGGTCATACGATATCAATCTAGGTTTTGGTAAACGATATAAATCTAGGTATTGGTATACGATATAAATCTAGGTTTTGGTATGGTGTTTAAATCTAGGTTTTGATATACGATATAAATCTAGGTTTTGGTATGCAATATAAATCTAGGTTTTGGTAGACGATATAAATTTAGGTTTTCCTATGCGATCTAAATATAAGCTTTGATATACGATATAAATCTAGGTTTTGTTATGCGATATCAATCTATTTATTGCTAAACCGTATAAATCTAGGTTTTGGTATGCAATATAAATCTAGGTTTTGGTTATACGATATAAATCTAGGTTTTGGTATACAGTATAAATATAGGTTTTGGTATACGGTATAAATCTACGTTTTTGCATACGGAATAAATCTAGGTTTTGGTATGCCATATAAATATTGGCCTTGGTATTCGATATGAATCTCGGTTTTGGTATAAGATATAAATCTATGTTTTGAAATACGATATAAATCTACATTTTGGTATGCGATATAAATCTAGTTATTGGTATACGATATAAATCTAGATTTTGGTATGCGATATAAATCTAGGTTTTGGAATACGAGATAAATGTAGGCTTTGGTATGCGATATAAATCAAAGTTTTGGTAAACTATATAAATCTAGGATTTGGTATACGATATAAATCTAGGTTTTGGTATACGGTATAAATCTGGGTTGTGGTTTACGAGATAAATCTACGTTTTGCTATGGTACAAAAATCTAGGTTTTGGTATGCGATATAAATCTAGGTTATGGTATGCCATATAAATATTGGCTTTGGTATTCGATATAAATCTCGGTTTTGGTATAAGATATAAATCTATGTTTTGAAATACGATATAAATCTACATTTTGGTATGCGATATAGATCTAGTTATTGGTATACGATATAAATCTAGGATTTGGTATACGATATAAATCTAGGTTTTGGTATACGGTATAAATCTGGGTTGTGGTTTACGAGATAAATCTACGTTTTGCTATGGTACAAAAGTCTAGGTTTTGGTAATGCGATATAAATCTAGGTTTTGGTATGGTGTTTAAATCTAGGTTTTGATATACGATATAAATCTAGGTTTTGGTATGCAATATAAATTTAGGTTTTGGTATGCGAGATAAATCTAGGTTTTGGTATACAGTATAAATATAGCGTTTGATATACGTGTAAATCTAGGTTTTGGTATATGATATAAATCTAGGTTTTGGTATACAGTATAAATATAGGTTTTGGTATACGGTATAAATCTACGCTTTTGTATACGAAATAAATCTAGGTTTTGGAAACCCATATAAATATTGGCTTTGGAATACGATATAAATCTGGGTTTTGGTATACGATATAAATCTATATTTTGGTATGCGATATTAATCTAGGTTTTGGTATTCGATATAAATTGAGGTATTGGTATATTGTATAAATCTACGTTTTGGTATACGGTATAAATATATGTTTTGGTATACGTGTGAATCTAGGTTTTGGTATACGATATTAATCTAGGTTTTGGTAGACGATATAAATCAAAGTTTTGCCATACTATATAAATTTAGGTTTTCCTATGCGATCTAAATATAAGCTTTGATATACGATATAAACCGCTATGCGATATAAATCTAGTTATTGCTAAACGTATAAATCTAGGTTTTGGTGTACGGTATAAATCTACGCTTTTGTATACGAAATAAATCTAGGTTTTGGTATACCATATAAATATTGTCTTTGGAATACGAGATAAATCTAGGCTTTAGTATGCGATATAAATCAAAGTTTTGGTAAACTATATAAATCTAGGTTTTGGTATACGATATAAATCTAGGTTTTGGTATAAGATATAAATCTAGGTTTTGGTATGGTGTTTAAATAAAGGTTTTGATATACGATATAAATCTAGGTATTATACCAATACCTAGATTTATTTCGTATACCAAAACATAGATTTATATATGTATAAATCTAGGTGTTCGTATTCGGTATAAATCTAGGTTGTGGTTTACGAGCTAAATCTAAATTTTGCTCTACTACATAAAGCTAGGTTTTGGTATACAATATAAATGTAGGTTTTGGTATACGGGATAAATATAGGTTTTGGTATATGGTATAAATATAGCTTTTGGTATACGGTATAATTCTATGTTTTTGTATTCGATATAAATTTAGGTTTGGGCAAACAATATAAATCTAGGTTTTGGCATACGATATAAATGTAGGTTTTGGAATACGGGATAAATATAGGTGTTGGTATACGGTATAAATATAGGTTTTGGTAGACGGTATAATTCTAGGCTTTTGTACTCGATATAAATCTAGGTTTTGGCCAACAATATAAATCTAGGTTTGTGTATGTGATATAAATCTAGGTTTTGGTATGCAATATAAATCTAGGTTTTGGTTTACGATATAAATCAAGGTTTTGGTATACGGGATAAATATAGGTTTTGGTATACGGTATAAATCTAGCTTGTGGTTTACGAGATAAATCTAGGTTTTTCTATGCCACATAAATCTACGTTTTGGTATGCGATATAAATCTAGGTTTTGGTATGCGATATAAATCTAGGATTTTGTAAACGATATAAATCTTGGTTTTGGTATACGATATAAATCTAGGTTTTGGTATGCTATCTAAATATAAGTTTTGATATACGATATAAATCTAGGTTTTGGTATGCGATATCAATCTAAATGGTATAAATCTAGGTATTGGTATGCGATATAAATCTAGGTTTTGGTATGCAGTGTAAATCAAGGTTTTGGTATGCGAGATAAATCTAGGTTGTGGTATACGGTATAAATCTAGGTTTCGGTATACGATATAAATCTAGGTTTTGGCATACTATATAAATTTAGGTTTTGCTATGCGATCTAAATATAAGCTTTGATATACGATATAAATCAAAGTTTTGCTATGCGATATAAATCTAGTTATTGCTAAGCCGTATAAATCTAGGTTTTGGTATGCAATATAAATCTAGGTTTTGGTATGCGAGATAAATTCAGGTTGTGGTATACGGTACAAATCTAGTTTTCGGTATTCGATATCAATCTAGGTTTTGGTATACGGTATAAATATAGCTTTCGATATACGGTGTAAATCTAGGTTTTGGTATACGATATAAATCTAGGTTCTGGTATACAGTATAAATATAGGTTTTGGTATAAGGTATAAATCTACGCTTTTGTATACGAAATAAATCTAGGTTTTGGTATGCCATATAAATATTGGCTTTGGTATACGATATAAATCTCGGTTTTGCTATAAGATATAAATCTATGTTTTGAAATACGATATAAATCTACGTTTTGGTATGCGATATAAATCTAGTTATTGGTATACGGTATAAATTTAGGTTTTGGTATGCGGTATAAATCGAGGTTTTGGTATGCGATATAAATCTAGTTATTGGTATACGGTATAAATCTAGGTTTTGGTATACGGTATAAATCTATGTTGTGGTTTACGAGATAAATCAAGGTTTTGCTATGCTACATAAATCTAGGTTTTGGTGTGCGGTATAAATCTAGGCTTTGATATACGCTATAAATCCAGGTATTGGTATATTATATATATCTAGGCTTTGGTATACGATATAAATCAAAGTTTGGTATACTATATAAATCTAGGTTTTGGTATACGAGATAAATCTAGGGTTTGGTACGCGATACAAATCAAAGTTTTGGTATAAGGTATAAATCTAGGTTTTGGTATGCGATATAAATCTAGGCTTTGATATACAATATAAATCGATTTTTTGGTATGTGATATAAATCTAAGTTTTGGAATACGATATAAATCTGGGTATTGGTATATTGTGTAAATCTAGGTTTTCCTATGCCTTATAAATCGATGTTTTGCTATGTGGTATAAATCTAGGTTTTGGTATACGATATAAATCTAGGTTTTGGTATACGGTATAAATTTAGGTTTTGGTATGCGGTATAGATCAAGGTTTTGGTATGTGGTATAAATCTAGGCTTTGGTATACGATATAACTCAAAGTTCTGGTATACTATATAAATTTAGGTTTTGGCATACGATATAAATCTAGGTTTTAGTAAACGATATAAATCTAGATATTGGTAAACTCTAGATTTTCGCATACGGTATAAATCTGGGTTGTGGTTTACGAGATAAATCTAGGTTTTGCTATGCTACAAAAATCTAGGTTTTGGTGTGCGATATAAATCTAGGCTTTGCTATACTGTATAAATCTAGGTTTTGGTATACGATATAAATCTAGGTTTTGGTATAAGATATAAATCTAGGTTTTGGTATGGTGTTTAAATCTAGGTTTTAATATACGATATAAATCTACGTTTTGCTATACGATATAAATCTAGGTGTTCGTATACGGTATAAATCTAGGTTGTGGTTTACGAGATAAATCTAGATTTTCCTCTACTACATAAAGCTAGGTTTTGGTATACGATGTAAATGTAGGTTTTGGTATACGGGATAAATCTAGGTTTATGTATACGGTATAAATGTAGGTTTTGGTATTCGATATAAATCTAGTTTTTGGTATACGGTATAAATTTAGGTTTTGGTATGCGGTATAAATCAAGGTTTTGGTTTGTGGTATAAATATAGGCTTTGGTATACGATATAAATCAAAGTTCTGGTATACTATATAAATCTAGGTTTTGGCATACGATATAAATCTAGGTTTTGGTAAACGATATAAATCTAGATATTGGTATACTCTAGATTTTCGTATACGGTATAAATCTGGCTTGTGGTTTACGAGATAAATCTAGGTTTTGCTATGCTACAAAAATCTAGCTTTTGGTGTGCGATATAAATCTAGTCTTTGCTATACTGTATAAATCTAGGTTTTGGTATGCGATATAAATCTAGGTTTTGGTATAAGATATAAATCTAGGTTTTGGTATGGTGTTTAAGTCTAGGTTTTAATATACGATATAAATCTAGGTTTTGGTATACGATATAAATCTAGGTGTTCGCATACGGTATAAATCTAGGTTGTGGTTTACGAGATAAATCTAGATTTTGCTCTACTACATAAAGCTAGGTTTTGGTATACGATATAAATGTAGGTTTTGTTATCCGGGATAAATATAGGTGTTGGTATACGGTATAAATATAGGTTTTGGTATACGGTATAATTCTAGGCTTTTGTACTCGATATAAATCTAGGTTTTGGCCAACAATATAAATCTAGGTTTTTGTATATGATATAAATCTAGGTTTTGGTATGCAATATAAATCTAGGTTTTGGTATGCAATATAAATCTAGGTTTTGGTATGCGATATAAATCTAGGTTTTGGTATACGAGATCAATCTAGGTTTTTCTATGCCACATAAATCTAGGTTTTGGTATGCGATATAAATCTAGGTTTTGGTATGCGATATAAATCTAGAATTTTGTAAGCGATATCAATTTTGGTTTTGGTATACGATATAAATCTAGGTTTTGGTATGCGATATAAATCTAAATGGTATAAATCTAGGTATTGGTATGCGATATAAATCTAGGTTTTGGTATGCAGTATAAATCTAGGTTTTGGTATGCGAGATAAATCTAGGTTGTGGTATACGATATAAATCTAGGTTTTGGCATACTATATAAATTTAGGTTTTGCTATGCGATCTAAATATAAGCTTTGATATACAATATAAATCAAGGTTTTGCTATGCGATATAAATCTAGTTATTGCTAAACCGTATAAATCTAGGTTTTGGTATGCAATATAAATCTAGGTTTTGGTATGCGAGATAAATTTAGGTTGTGGTATACGGTACAAATCTAGTTTTCGGTATTCGATATCAATCTAGGTTTTGGTATACGGCATAAATATAGCTTTTGATATACGGTGTAAATCTAGGTTTTGGTATACGATATAAATCTAGGTTTTGGTATACAGTATAAATATAGGCTTTGGTATAAGCTATAAATCTACGCTTTTGTATACGAAATAAATCTAGGTTTTGGTATGCCTTATAAATATTAGCTTTGGTATACGATATAAATCTCGGTTTTGCTATAAGATATAAATCTATGTTTTGAAATACGATATACATTTACGTTTTGGTATGCGATATAAATCTAGTTATTGGTATGCGGTATAAATCTAGGTTTTGGTATGCGGTATAAATCGAGGTTTTGGTATGCGATATAAATCTAGTTATTGGTATGCGGTATAAATCTAGGTTTTGTTATACGGTATAAATCTATGTTGTGGTTTACGAGATATATCTAGGTTTTGCTATGCTACATAAATCTAGGTTTTGGTGTGCGATATAAATCTACGCTTTGATATACGTTATAAATCCAGGTATTAGTATATTATATATATCTAGGCTTTGGTATACGATATAAATCAAAGTTTGGTATACTATATAAATCTAGCTTTTGGTATACGAGATAAATCTAGGGTTTGGTATGCGATACAAATCAAAGTTTTGGTAAACTATATAAATCTAGGTTTTGGTATACGATATAAATCTAGGTTTTGGTATACGGTATAAATCTAGGTTTTGGTATGCGATATAAATCTAGGCTTTGATATACAATATAAATCTAGATTTTGGTATGTGATATAAATCTAAGTTTTGGAATACGATATAAATCTGGGTACGGGAATACTGTGTAAATCTAGGTTTTCGTACGCCGTATAAATCGAGGTTTTGCTATGTGGTGTAAATCTAGGTTTTGGTATACGATATCAATCTAGGTTTTGGTATACGATATAAATGTAGGTTTTGGTATTCGATATAAATCTAGTTTTTTGTATACGGTATAAATTTAGGTTTTGGTATGCGGTATAAATCAAGGTTTTGTTATGTGGTATAAATCTAGGCTTTGGTATACGATATAAATCAAAGTTCTGGTATACTATATAAATCTAGGTTTTGGCATACGATATCAATCTAGGTTTTGGTAAACGATATAAATCTAGATATTGGTATACTCTAGATTTTCGTATATGGTATAAATCTGGGTTGTGGTTTACGAGATAAATCTAGGTTTTGTTATGCTACAAAAATCTAGGTTTTGGTGTGCGATATAAATCAAGGCTTTGATATACTGTATAAATCTAGGTTTTGGTATACGATATAAATCTAGGTTTTGGTATAAGATATAAATCTAGGTTTTGGTATGGTGTTTAAGTCTTGGTTTTAATATACGATATAAATATAGGTTTTGGTATACGATATAAATCTAGGTGTTCGCATACGGTATAAATCTAGGTTGTGGTTTACGAGATAAATCTAGATTTTGCTCTACTACATAAAGCTAGGTTTTGGTATACGATGTAAATGTAGGTTTTGGTATACGGGATAAATATAGGTTTTGGTATACGGTATAAATGTAGGTTTTGGTATTCGATATAAATCTAGTTTTTGGTATACGGTATCAATTTAGGTTTTGGTATGCGGTATAAATCAAGGTTTTGGTTTGTGGTATAAATCTAGGTTTTGGTATGCAGTATAAATCTAGGTTTTGGTATGCAAGATAAATCTAGGTTGTGGTATACGGTATAAATCTAGGTTTCGGTATACGGTATAAATCTAGGTTTCGGTATTCGATATAAATCTAGGTTTTGGTATACGGTATAAATCTAGGTTTTGGTATGCGATATAAATCTAGGCTTTGATATACAATATAAATCTAGATTTTGGTATGTGATATAAATCTAAGTTTTGGAATACGATATAAATCTGGGTACGGGAATACTGTGTAAATCTAGGTTTTCGTACGCCGTATAAATCGAGGTTTTGCTATGTGGTGTAAATCTAGGTTTTGGTATACGATATAAATCTAGGTTTTGGTATACGATATAAATGTAGGTTTTGGTATTCGATATAAATCTAGTTTTTTGTATACGGTATAAATTTAGGTTTTGGTATGCGGTATAAATCAAGGTTTTGTTATGTGGTATAAATCTAGGCTTTGGTATACGATATAAATCAAAGTTCTGGTATACTATATAAATCTAGGTTTTGGCATACGATATCAATCTAGGTTTTGGTAAACGATATAAATCTAGATATTGGTATACTCTAGATTTTCGTATATGGTATAAATCTGGGTTGTGGTTTACGAGATAAATCTAGGTTTTGTTATGCTACAAAAATCTAGGTTTTGGTGTGCGATATAAATCAAGGCTTTGATATACTGTATAAATCTAGGTTTTGGTATACGATATAAATCTAGGTTTTGGTATAAGATATAAATCTAGGTTTTGGTATGGTGTTTAAGTCTAGGTTTTAATATACGATATAAATATAGGTTTTGGTATACGATATAAATCTAGGTGTTCGCATACGGTATAAA
The DNA here is from genome assembly GCA_963383655.1 of Bathymodiolus septemdierum. NCBI lineage: Eukaryota > Metazoa > Mollusca > Bivalvia > Mytilida > Modiolidae > Bathymodiolus > Bathymodiolus septemdierum. The sequence continues at coordinate 1,227,915 of OY726523.1, forward strand.
TCTAGGTTGTGGTTTACGAGATAAATCTAGATTTTGCTCTACTACATAAAGCTAGGTTTTGGTATACGATGTAAATGTAGGTTTTGGTATACGGGATAAATATAGGTTTTGGTATACGGTATAAATGTAGGTTTTGGTATTCGATATAAATCTAGTTTTTGGTATACGGTATCAATTTAGGTTTTGGTATGCGGTATAAATCAAGGTTTTGGTTTGTGGTATAAATCTAGGTTTTGGTATGCAGTATAAATCTAGGTTTTGGTATGCAAGATAAATCTAGGTTGTGGTATACGGTATAAATCTAGGTTTCGGTATACGGTATAAATCTAGGTTTCGGTATTCGATATAAATCAAGGTTTTGGTATGCAATATAAATCTAGGTTTTGGTATGCGATATAAATCTAGGTTTTGGTATACGGGATAAATATAGGTTTTACTATACGGTATAAATCTAGGTTGTGGTTTACGAGATAAATCTAGGTTTTTCTATGCCACATAAATCTATGTTTTGGTATGCGATATAAATCTAGGTTTTGGTATGCGATATAAATCTAGGATTTTGTAAACGATATCAATCTTGGTTTTGGTATACGATATAAATCTAGGTTTTCGTATGCGATATAAATCTAAATGGTATAAATCTAGGTATTGGTATGCAATATAAATCTAGGTTTTGGTATGCAGTATTAATCTAGGTTTTGGTATGCGAGATAAATCTAGGTTGTGGTATACGATATAAATCTAGGTTTTGGCATACTATATAAATTTAGGTTTTGCTATGCGATCTAAATATAAGCTTTGATATACGATATAAATCAAGATTTTGCAATGCGATATAAATCTAGTTATTGCTAAACCGTATAAATCTAGGTTTTGGTATGCAATATAAATCTAGGTTTTGGTATGCGAGATAAATTTAGGTTGTGGTATACGGTACAAATCTAGTTTTCGTATTCGATATCAATCTAGGTTTTGGTATACGGTATAAATATAGCTTTGATATACGGTGTAAATCTAGGTTTTGGTATACGATATAAATCTAGCTTTTGGTATACAGAATAAATATAGGTTTTGGTATAAGGTATAAATCTACGCTTTTGTATACGAAATAAATCTAGGTTTTGGTATGCCATATAAATATTAGCTTTGGTATACGATATGAATCTCGGTTTTGCTATAAGATATAAATCTATGTTTTGAAATACGATATACATTTACGTTTTGGTATGCGATATAAATCTAGTTATTGGTATACGGTATAAATCTAGGTTTTGGTATGCGGTATAAATCGAGGTTTTGGTATGCGATATAAATCTAGTTATTGGTATACGGTATAAATCTAGGTTTTGATATACGATATAAATCTAGATATTGGTATACTCTAGATTTTCGTATATGGTATAAATCTGGGTTGTGGTTTACGAGATAAATCTAGGTTTTGTTATGCTACAAAAATCTAGGTTTTGGTGTGCGATATAAATCAAGGCTTTGATATACTGTATAAATCTAGGTTTTGGTATACGATATAAATCTAGGTTTTGGTATAAGATATAAATCTAGGTTTTGGTATGGTGTTTAAGTCTAGGTTTTAATATACGATATAAATATAGGTTTTGGTATACGATATAAATCTAGGTGTTCGTATACGGTATAAATCTAGGTTGTGGTTTACGAGATAAATCTAGATTTTGCTCTACTACATAAAGCTAGGTTTTGGTATACGATGTAAATGTAGGTTTTGGTATACGGGATAAATATAGGTTTTGGTATACGGTATAAATGTAGGTTTTGGTATTCGATATAAATCTAGTTTTTGGTATACGGTATCAATTTAGGTTTTGGTATGCGGTATAAATCAAGGTTTTGGTTTGTGGTATAAACCTAGGTTTTGGTATGCAGTATAAATCTAGGTTTTGGTATGCAAGATAAATCTAGGTTGTGGTATACGGTATAAATCTAGGTTTCGGTATACGGTATAAATCTAGGTTTCGGTATTCGATATAAATCAAGGTTTTGGTATGCAATATAAATCTAGGTTTTGGTATGCGATATAAATCTAGGTTTTGGTATACGGGATAAATATAGGTTTTAGTATACGGTATAAATGTAGGTTTTGGTATTCGATATAAATCTAGTTTTTGGTATACGGTATCAATTTAGGTTTTGGTATGCGGTATAAATCAAGGTTTTGGTTTGTGGTATAAACCTAGGTTTTGGTATGCAGTATAAATCTAGGTTTTGGTATGCAAGATAAATCTAGGTTGTGGTATACGGTATAAATCTAGGTTTCGGTATACGGTATAAATCTAGGTTTCGGTATTCGATATAAATCAAGGTTTTGGTATGCAATATAAATCTAGGTTTTGGTATGCGATATAAATCTAGGTTGTGGTTTACGAGATAAATCTAGGTTTTTCTATGCCACATAAATCTATGTTTTGGTATGCGATATAAATCTAGGTTTTGGTATGCGATATAAATCTAGGATTTTGTAAACGATATCAATCTTGGTTTTGGTATACGATATAAATCTAGGTTTTCGTATGCGATATAAATCTAAATGGTATAAATCTAGGTTTTGGTATGCGATATAAATCTAGGTTTTGGTATGCAGTATAAATCTAGGTTTTGGTATGCGAGATATATCTAGGTTGTGGTATACGATATAAATCTAGGTTTTGGCATACTATATAAATTTAGGTTTTGCTATGCGATCTAAATATAAGCTTTGATATACGATATAAATCAAGATTTTGCAATGCGATATAAATCTAGTTATTGCTAAACCGTATAAATCTAGGTTTTGGTATGCAATATAAATCTAGGTTTTGGTATGCGAGATAAATTTAGGTTGTGGTATACGGTACAAATCTAGTTTTCGTATTCGATATGAATCTAGGTTTTAGTATACGGTATAAATATAGCTTTGATATACGGTGTAAATCTAGGTTTTGGTATACGATATAAATCTAGCTTTTGGTATACAGTATAAATATAGGTTTTGGTATAAGGTATAAATCTACGCTTTTGTATACGAAATAAATCTAGGTTTTGGTATGCCATATAAATATTAGCTTTGGTATACGATATAAATCTCGGTTTTGCTATAAGATATAAATCTATGTTTTGAAATACGATATACATTTACGTTTTGGTATGCGATATAAATCTAGTTATTGGTATACGGTATAAATCTAGGTTTTGGTATGCGGTATAAATCGAGGTTTTGGTATGCGATATAAATCTAGTTATTGGTATACGGTATAAATCTAGGTTTTGATATACGGTATAAATCTATGTTGTGGTTTACGAGATAAATCTAGGTTTTGCTATGCTACATAAATCTAGGTTTTGGTGTGCGATATAAATCTAGGCTTTGATATACGTTATAAATCCAGGTATTGGTATATTATATATATCCAGGCTTTGGTATACGATATAAATCAAAGTTTGGTATACTATATAAATCTAGGTTTTGGTATACGATATAAATCTAGGTTTTGGTATACGGTATTAATCTAGGTTTTGGTATGCGATATAAATCTAGGCTTTGATATACAATATAAATCTAGGTTTTGGTATGTGATATAAATCTAAGTTTTGGAATACGATATAAATCTGGGTATTGGTATACGATATAAATCTAGGTTTTGGTATGCGATCTAAATATAAGTTTTGATATTCGATATAAATATAGTTATTGGTATATGGTATAAATCTAGGCTTTGATATACGCTATTAATCCAGGTATTGATATATTATATAAATCTAGGCTTTGGTATACGATATAAATCAAAGTTTGGTATACTATATAAATCTAGGTTTTGGTATACGATATAAATCTCGGTTTTGGTAAACGGTATAAATCTAGGTTTTGGTATGCGATATAAATCTAGGCTTTGGTATACAATATAAATCTAGGTTTTGGTATGTAATATAAATGTAAGTTTTGGAATACGATATAAATCTGGGTATTGGTATACTGTGTAAATCTAGGTTTTCGTATGCCGTATTAATCGAGGTTTTGGTATGTGGTATAAATCTAGGTTTTGGTATACGATATAAATCTAGGTTTTGGTATACGATATAAATATAGGTTTTGGTATTCGATATAAATGTAGTTATTGGTATACGGTATAAATCTAGGTTTTGCTATGCGGTATTAATCGAGGTTTTGGTATGTGGTATAAATCTAGGTTTTTGTATACGATATAAATCAAAGTTTTGGTTTACTATATAAATCTAGGTTTTGGCATACGATATCAATCTAGATTTTGGTATTCGATATAAATGTAATTTTTGGTATACGGTATAAATATAGGTTTTGATATGCCGTATAAATCTAGGTTTTGGTATGCGATATAAATCTAGGTATTGGTATACTGTGTAAATCTAGGTTTTGGTATGCGGTATAAATCTAGGTTTTGGTATACGGTATAAATCTAGGTTGTGGTTGTGGAGATAAATCTAGGTTTTGCTATGCCACATAAATCTAGGTTTTGGCATGCGATATAAATCTAGGTTTTTGCATACGACATAAAAACTTGGTTTTGGTATGCGATTTAAATCTAGGTTTTTGCATACGATATAAATCTTGGTTTTGGTATACGATATAAATCTAGGTTTTGGTATGCGATCTAAATATAAGTTTTGATATATGATATAAATCTAGGTTTTGGTGTGCGATATAAATCTAAATGGTATAAATCTAGGTATTGGTATGCGATATAAATCTAGGTTTTGGTATGCAGTATAAATTTAGGTTTTGGTATGCAAGATAAATCTAGGTTCTGGTATACGGTATAAATCTAGGTTTCGGAATACGATATAAATCTGGGTTTTGGTATAAGATATAAATCTAAGTTTTGGTATACGATATAAATCTACATTTTGGCATGCGATATTAATCTAGGTTTTGGTATTCGATATAAATTGAGGTATTGGTATATTGTATAAACCTACGTTTTGGTATACGTTATCAATCTAGGTTGTGGTTTACGAGATAAATCTATGCTTTGGTATGCAATATAAATCTGGGTTTTGGTATGCGAGATAAATCTAGGTTGTGGTATACGGTATAAATATAGCTTTTGATATAACGTGTAAATCTAGGTTTTGGTATACGATATAAATCTAGGTTTTGGTATACAGTATAAATATAGGTTTTGCTATACGGTATAAATTTACGCTCTTGTATGCGAATTAAATCTAGGTTTTGGTATGCCATTTAAATATTGGCTTTGGTATACGATATAAATCTCGGTTTTGTTATAAGATATAAATCTATGTTTTGACATACGAAATAAATCTACGTTTTGGTATGCGATATCAATCTAGTTATTGGTATACGGTATAAATCTAGGTTTTGGCATGCGGTATAAATCTAGGTTTTGGAATACGAGATAAATCTAGGCTTTGGTATGCGATATAAATCAAAGTTTTGGTAAACTATATAAATCTAGGTTTTGGTATACGATATAAATCAAGGTTTTGGTATACGGTATAAATTTAGGTTTTGGTAAGCGATATCAATCTAGTCTTTGTTATACAATATAAATCTAAATTTTGGAATGTGATATAAATCTTAGTTTTGAAATACGAAATAAATCTGGGTATTGATATACTGTGTAAATCTAGGTTTTCGTATGCTGTATAAATCAAGGTTTTGGTATGTGGTATAAATCTAGGTTTTGGTGTGCGATATGAATCTAGGCTTTGCTACACTATATAAATCTAGGTTTTGATATACGATATCAATCTAGGTTTTGGTATACGATATAAATCTAGGTATTATACCAATACCTAGATTTATATCGTATACCAAAACCTAGATTTATATATGTATAAATCTAGGTGTTCGTATACGGTATCAATCTAGGTCGTGGTTTACGAGATAAATCTAAATTTTGCTCTACTATATAAAGCTAGGTTTTGGTATACGATATAAATGTAGGTTTTGGTATACGGGATAAATATAGGTTTTGGTATACGGTATAAATATAGGTTTTGGTATACGGTATAATTCTAGGTTTTTGTATTCGATATAAATTTAGGTTTTGGCAAACAATATAAATCTAGGTTTTTGTATATGATATAAATCTAGGTTTTGGTATGCAATATAAATCTAGGTTTTGGTATGCGATATAAATCTAGGTTTTGGTATACGTGATAAATATAGGTTTTGGTATACGGTATAAATATAGGTTTTGGTATACTGTATAAATCTAGGTTTTCGTATACGGTATAAATCTATGTTGTGGTTTACGAGATAAATCAAGGCTTTGCGATGCCACATAAATCTAGATTTTGGTATGCGATATAAATCAAAGTTTTGGTATACTATATAAATCTAGGTTTGGGCATACGATATAAATCTAGGTTTTGGTAAACGATATAAATCTAGGTATTGGTATACGATATAAATCTAGGTTTTGGTATGATGTTTAAATCTAGGTTTTGATATACGATATAAATCTAGGTTTTGGTATGCAATATAAATCTAGGTTTTGTTAAACGATATAAATTTAGGTTTTCCTATGCGATCTAAATATAAGCTTTGATATACGATATAAATCAAGGTTTTGTTATGCGATATAAATCTATTTATTGCTAAACCGTATAAATCTAGGTTTTGGTATGCAATATAAATCTAGGTTTTGGTTATACGATATCAATCTAGGTTTTCGTATACAGTATAAATCTAGGTTTTGGTATACGGTATAAATCTACGCTTTTGTATACGAAATAAATCTAGGTTTTGGTATGCCATATAAATATTGGCTTAGGTATTCGATATAAATCTCGTTTTGGTATAAGATATAAATCTATGTTTTGAAATACGATATAAATCTACATTTTGGTATGCGATATAAATCTAGTTATTGGTATACGATATAAATCTAGGTTTTGGTATGCGATATAAATCAAGGTTTTGAAATACGAGATAAATCTAGGCTTTGGTATGCGATATAAATCAAAGTTTTGGTAAACTATATAAATCTAGGATTTGGTATACGATATAAATCTAGGTTTTGGTATACGGTATAAATCTGGGTTGTGGTTTACGAGATAAATCTACGTTTTGCTATGGTACAAAAATCTAGGTTTTGGTATGCGATATAAATCAAAGTTTTGGAATACTATATAAATCTAGGTTTGGGCATACGATATAAATCTAGGTTTTGGTAAGCGATATAAATCTAGGTATTGGTATACGATATAAATCTAGGTTTTGGTATGGTGTTTAAATCTAGGTTTTGATATACGATATAAATCTAGGTTTTGGTATGCAATATAAATCTAGGTTTTGGTATGCGAGATAAATCTAGGTTGTGGTATACGGTATAAATATAGCTTTTCATATACGGTGTAAATCTAGGTTTTGGTATATGATATAAATATAGGTTTTGGTATACAGTATAAATATAGGTTTTGGTATACGGTATAAATATAGCTTTTGATATAACGTGTAAATCTGTGTTTTGGTATACGATATAAATCTAGGTTTTGGTATACAGTATACATATAGGTTTTGCTATACGGTATAAATCTACGCTTTTGTATACGAATTAAATCTAGGTTTTGGTATGCCATTTAAATATTGGCTTTGGTATACGATATAAATCTCGGTTTTGGTATAAGATATAAATCTATATTTTCACATACGAAATAAATCTACGTTTTGGTATGCGATATAAATCTAGTTATTGGTATACGGTATAAATCTAGGTTTTGGCATGCGGTATAAATCTAGGTTTTGGAATAAGAGATAAATCTAGGCTTTGGTATGCGATATAAATCAAAGTTTTGGTAAACTATATAAATCTAGGTTTTGGTATACGATATAAATCAAGGTTTTGGTATACGGTATAAATCTAGGTTTTGGTAAGCGATATCAATCTAGTCTTTGTTATACAATATAAATCTAAATTTTGGAATGTGATATAAATCTTAGTTTTGAAATACGAAATAAATCTGGGTATTGATATACTGTGTAAATCTAGGTTTTCGTATGCTGTATAAATCAAGGTTTTGGTATGTGGTATAAATCTAGGTTTTGGTGTGCGATATGAATCTAGGCTTTGCTACACTATATAAATCTAGGTTTTGATATACGATATAAATCTAGGTTTTGGTATACGATATAAATCTAGGTATTATACCAATACCTAGATTTATATCGTATACCAAAACCTAGATTTATATATGTATAAATCTAGGTGTTCGTATACGGTATCAATCTAGGTCGTGGTTTACGAGATAAATCTAGATTTTGCTCTACTATATAAAGCTAGGTTTTGGTATACGATATAAATGTAGGTTTTGGTATACGGGATAAATATAGGTTTTGGTATACGGTATAAATATAGGTTTTGGTATACGGTATAATTCTAGGTTTTTGTATTCGATATAAATTTAGGTTTTGGCAAACAATATAAATCTAGGTTTTTGTATATGATATAAATCTAGGTTTTGGTATGCAATATAAATCTAGGTTTTGGTATGCGATATAAATCTAGGTTTTGGTATACGATATAAAGCTAGGTATTATACCAATACCTAGATTCATATCGTATACCAAAACCTAGATTTCTATGTGTATAAATCTAGGTGTTCGTATACGGTATAAATCTAGGTCGTGGTTTACGAGATAAATCTAGACTTTGCTCTACTATATAAAGCTAGGTTTTGGTATACGATATAAATGTAGGTTTTGGTATACGGGATAAATATAGGTTTTGGTATACGGTATAAATATAGGTTTTGGTATACGGTATAATTCTAGGTTTTTGTATTCGATATAAATATAGGTTTTGGCAAACAATATAAATCTAGGTTTTGGTATACGATATAAATCTCGGTTTTGGTATACTGTATAAATCTGGGTTTTCGTATGCGATATAAATCTAGGTATTGATATACTGTGTAAATCTAGGTTTTCGTATGCGGTATAAATCTAGGTTTTGGTATACGGTATAAATCTATGTTGTGGTTTACGAGATAAATCAAGGCTTTGCGATGCCACCTAAATCTAGGTTTTGGTATGCGATATAAATCAAAGTTTTGGTATACTATATAAATCTAGGTTTGGGCATACGATATAAATCTAGGTTTTGGTAAGCGATATAAATCTAGGTATTGGTATACGATATAAATCTAGGTTTTGGTATGGTGTTTAAATCTAGGTTTTGATATACGATATAAATCTAGGTTTTGGTATGCAATATAAATCTAGGTTTTGGTACACGATATAAATTTATGTTTTCCTATGCGATCTAAATATAAGCTTTGATATACGATATAAATCTACGCTTTTGTATACGAAATAAATCTAGGTTTTGGTATGCCATATACATATTGGCTTTGGTATTCGATATTAATCTCGGTTTTGGTATAAGATATAAATCTATGTTTTGAAATACGATATAAATCTACATTTTGCTATGCGATATAAATATAGGTTTTGGAATACGAGATAAATCTAGGCTTTGTATGCGATATAAATCAAAGTTTTGGTAAACTATATAAATCTAGGATTTGGTATACGATATAAATCTAGGTTTTGGTATACGGTATAAATCTGGGTTGTGGTTTACGAGATAAATCTACGTTTTGCTATGGTACAAAAATCTAGGTTTTGGTATGCGATATAAATCAAAGTTTTGGTATACTATATAAATCTAGGTTTGGGCATACGATATAAATCTAGGTTTTGGTAAACGATATAAATCTAGGTACTGGTATACGATATAAATCTAGGTTTTGGTATGGTGTTTAAATCTAGGTTTTGATATACGATATAAATCTAGGTTTTGGTATGCGAGATAACTCTAGGTTGTGGTATACGGTATAAATATAGCTTTTGATATACGGTGTAAATCTAGGTTTTGGTATATGATATAAATCTAGGTTTTGGTATACAGTATAAATATAGGTTTTGGTATACGGTATAAATATAGCTTTTGATATACGTGTAAATCTAGGTTTTGGTATATGATATAAATCTAGGTTTTGGTATACAGTATAAATATAGGTTTTGGTAGGCCATATAAATATTGCCTTTGGAATACGATATAAATCTGGGTTTTGGTATAAGATATAAATCTACATTTTGGTATGCGATATTAATCTAGGTTTTGGTATTCGATATAAATTGAGGTATTGGTAAATTGTATAAATCTACGTGTTCGTATACGGTATAAATCTAGGTTGTGGTTTACGAGATAAATCTATGTTTTGCTATGCTATATAAATCTAGGTTTTGGTATACGGCATAAATATATGTTTTGGTATACGTGTAAATCTAGGTTTTGGTATACGATATAAATCTAGGTTTTGGTAGACGATATAAATCAAAGTTTTGGCATACTATATAAATTTAGGTTTTCCTATGCGATCTAAATATAAGTTTTGATATACGATATAAATCAAGGTTTTGTTATGCGATATAAATCTAGTTATTGCTAAACGTATACATCTAGGTTTTGGTGTACGATATAAATCTACGCTTTTGTATACGAAATAAATCTAGGTTTTGGTATGCCATATAAATATTGGCTTTGGAATACGAGATAAATCTAGGCTTTGGTATGCGATATAAATCAAAGTTTTGGTAAACTATATAAATCTAGGTTTTGGTATACGATATAAATCTAGGTTTTGGTATACGGTATAAATCTAGGTTGTGGTTTACGAGATAAATCTACGTTTTGCTTGCTATGGTACAAAAATCTAGGCTTTCGTATGCCGTATAAATCGCGGTTTTGGTATGTGGTATAAATCTAGGTTTTGGTATACGATATAAATCTAGGTTTTGGTATACGATATAAATATAGGTTTTGGTATTCGATATAAATGTAGTTATTGGTATACGGTATAAATCTAGGTTTTGCTATGCGGTATTAATCGAGGTTTTGGTATGTGGTATAAATCTAGGTTTTTGTATACGATATAAATCAAAGTTTTGGTTTACTATATAAATCTAGATTTTGGCATACGATATCAATCTAGGTTTTGGTATTCGATATAAATGTAATTTTTTGGTATACGGTATAAATATAGGTTTTGATATGCCGTATAAATCTAGGTTTTGGTATGCGATATAAATCTAGGTATTGGTATACTGTGTAAAACTAGGTTTTCGTATGCGATATAAATCTAGGTTTTGGTATACGGTATAAATCTAGGTTGTGGTTTTGGAGATAAATCTAGGTTTTGCTATGCCACATAAATCTAGGTTTTGGCATGCGATATAAATCTAGGTTTTGGCATGCGATATAAATCTAGGTTTTTGCATACGATGTCTTATACCAAAACCGAGATTTATATCGAATACCAAAGCCAATATTTATATGGCATACCAAAACCTAGATTTATTTCGTATACAAAAGCGTAGATTTATACCGTATACCAAAACCTATATTTATACCGCATGCCAAAACCTAGATTTATACCGTATACCAATAACTAGTTTATATAAATCTAGGTTTTGGTATACGATATAAATCAAGGTTTTGGTATACGGTATAAATCTAGGTTTTGGTAAGCGATATAAATCTAGTCTTTGGTATTCAATATAAATCTAAATTTTGGAATGTGATATAAATCTTAGTTTTGGAATACGAAATAAATCTGGGTATTGGTATACTGTGTAAATCTAGGTTTTCATATGCTCTATAAATCAAGGTTTTGGTATGTGGTATAAATCTAGGTTTTGGTGTGCGATATGAATCTAGGCTTTGCTACACTATATAAATCTAGGTTTTGATATACGATATAAATCTAGGTTTTGGTATGCGATATAAATCTAGTTATTGGTATGCGGTATAAATCTAGGTTTTGTTATACGGTATAAATCTATGTTGTGGTTTACGAGATATATCTAGGTTTTGCTATGCTACATAAATCTAGGTTTTGGTGTGCGATATAAATCTACGCTTTGATATACGTTATAAATCCAGGTATTAGTATATTATATATATCTAGGCTTTGGTATACGATATAAATCAAAGTTTGGTATACTATATAAATCTAGCTTTTGGTATACGAGATAAATCTAGGGTTTGGTATGCGATACAAATCAAAGTTTTGGTAAACTATATAAATCTAGGTTTTGGTATACGATATAAATCTAGGTTTTGGTATACGGTATAAATCTAGGTTTTGGTATGCGATATAAATCTAGGCTTTGATATACAATATAAATCTAGATTTTGGTATGTGATATAAATCTAAGTTTTGGAATACGATATAAATCTGGGTACGGGAATACTGTGTAAATCTAGGTTTTCGTACGCCGTATAAATCGAGGTTTTGCTATGTGGTGTAAATCTAGGTTTTGGTATACGATATAAATCTAGGTTTGGGCATACGATATAAATCTAGGTTTTGGTAAACGATATAAATCTAGGTACTGGTATACGATATAAATCTAGGTTTTGGTATGGTGTTTAAATCTAGGTTTTGATATACGATATAAATCTAGGTTTTGGTATGCGAGATAACTCTAGGTTGTGGTATACGGTATAAATATAGCTTTTGATATACGGTGTAAATCTAGGTTTTGGTATATGATATAAATCTAGGTTTTGGTATACAGTATAAATATAGGTTTTGGTATACGGTATAAATATAGCTTTTGATATACGTGTAAATCTAGGTTTTGGTATATGATATAAATCTAGGTTTTGGTATACAGTATAAATATAGGTTTTGGTAGGCCATATAAATATTGCCTTTGGAATACGATATAAATCTGGGTTTTGGTATACGATATAAATCTACATTTTGGTATGCGATATTAATCTAGGTTTTGGTATTCGATATAAATTGAGGTATTGGTAAATTGTATAAATCTACGTGTTCGTATACGGTATAAATCTAGGTTGTGGTTTACGAGATAAATCTATGTTTTGCTATGCTATATAAATCTAGGTTTTGGTATACGGCATAAATATATGTTTTGGTATACGTGTAAATCTAGGTTTTGGTATACGATATAAATCTAGGTTTTGGTAGACGATATAAATCAAAGTTTTGGCATACTATATAAATTTAGGTTTTCCTATGCGATCTAAATATAAGTTTTGATATACGATATAAATCAAGGTTTTGTTATGCGATATAAATCTAGTTATTGCTAAACGTATACATCTAGGTTTTGGTGTACGGTATAAATCTACGCTTTTGTATACGAAATAAATCTAGGTTTTGGTATGCCATATAAATATTGCCTTTGGATTACGAGATAAATCTAGGCTTTGGTATGCGATATAAATCAAAGTTTTGGTAAACTATATAAATCTAGGTTTTGGTATACGATATAAATCTAGGTTTTGGTATACGGTATAAATCTAGGTTGTGGTTTACGAGATAAATCTACGTTTTGCTTGCTATGGTACAAAAATCTAGGTTTTCGTATGCCGTATAAATCGCGGTTTTGGTATGTGGTATAAATCTAGGTTTTGGTATACGATATAAATCTAGGTTTTGGTATACGATATAAATATAGGTTTTGGTATTCGATATAAATGTAGTTATTGGTATACGGTATAAATCTAGGTTTTGCTATGCGGTATTAATCGAGGTTTTGGTATGTGGTATAAATCTAGGTTTTTGTATACGATATAAATCAAAGTTTTGGTTTACTATATAAATCTAGATTTTGGCATACGATATCAATCTAGGTTTTGGTATTCGATATAAATGTAATTTTTGGTATACGGTATAAATATAGGTTTTGATATGCCGTATAAATCTAGGTTTTGGTATGCGATATAAATCTAGGTATTGGTATACTGTGTAAAACTAGGTTTTCGTATGCGATATAAATCTAGGTTTTGGTATACGGTATAAATCTAGGTTGTGGTTTTGGAGATAAATCTAGGTTTTGCTATGCCACATAAATCTAGGTTTTGGCATGCGATATAAATCTAGGTTTTGGCATGCGATATAAATCTAGGTTTTTGCATACGATGTCTTATACCAAAACCGAGATTTATATCGAATACCAAAGCCAATATTTATATGGCATACCAAAACCTAGATTTATTTCGTATACAAAAGCGTAGATTTATACCGTATACCAAAACCTATATTTATACCGCATGCCAAAACCTAGATTTATACCGTATACCAATAACTAGTTTATATAAATCTAGGTTTTGGTATACGATATAAATCAAGGTTTTGGTATACGGTATAAATCTAGGTTTTGGTAAGCGATATAAATCTAGTCTTTGGTATACAATATAAATCTAAATTTTGGAATGTGATATAAATCTTAGTTTTGGAATACGAAATAAATCTGGGTATTGGTATACTGTGTAAATCTAGGTTTTCGTATGCTGTATAAATCAAGGTTTTGGTATGTGGTATAAATCTAGGTTTTGGTGTGCGATATGAATCTAGGCTTTGCTACACTATATAAATCTAGGTTTTGATATACGATATAAATCTAGGTTTTGGTATGCGATATAAATCTAGTTATTGGTATGCGGTATAAATCTAGGTTTTGATATACGATATAAATCTAGGTTTTGGTATGCGATATAAATCTAGTTATTGGTATGCGGTATAAATCTAGGTTTTGTTATACGGTATAAATCTATGTTGTGGTTTACGAGATATATCTAGGTTTTGCTATGCTACATAAATCTAGGTTTTGGTGTGCGATATAAATCTACGCTTTGATATACGTTATAAATCCAGGTATTAGTATATTATATATATCTAGGCTTTGGTATACGATATAAATCAAAGTTTGGTATACTATATAAATCTAGCTTTTGGTATACGAGATAAATCTAGGGTTTGGTATGCGATACAAATCAAAGTTTTGGTAAACTATATAAATCTAGGTTTTGGTATACGATATAAATCTAGGTTTTGGTATACGGTATAAATCTAGGTTTTGGTATGCGATATAAATCTAGGCTTTGATATACAATATAAATCTAGATTTTGGTATGTGATATAAATCTAAGTTTTGGAATACGATATAAATCTGGGTACGGGAATACTGTGTAAATCTAGGTTTTCGTACGCCGTATAAATCGAGGTTTTGCTATGTGGTGTAAATCTAGGTTTTGGTATACGATATAAATCTAGGTTTTGGTATACGATATAAATGTAGGTTTTGGTATTCGATATAAATCTAGTTTTTTGTATACGGTATAAATTTAGGTTTTGGTATGCGGTATAAATCAAGGTTTTGTTATGTGGTATAAATCTAGGCTTTGGTATACGATATAAATCAAAGTTCTGGTATACTATATAAATCTAGGTTTTGGCATACGATATCAATCTAGGTTTTGGTAAACGATATAAATCTAGATATTGGTATACTCTAGATTTTCGTATATGGTATAAATCTGGGTTGTGGTTTACGAGATAAATCTAGGTTTTGTTATGCTACAAAAATCTAGGTTTTGGTGTGCGATATAAATCAAGGCTTTGATATACTGTATAAATCTAGGTTTTGGTATACGATATAAATCTAGGTTTTGGTATAAGATATAAATCTAGGTTTTGGTATGGTGTTTAAGTCTAGGTTTTAATATACGATATAAATATAGGTTTTGGTATACGATATAAATCTAGGTGTTCGCATACGGTATAAATCTAGGTTGTGGTTTACGAGATAAATCTAGATTTTGCTCTACTACATAAAGCTAGGTTTTGGTATACGATGTAAATGTAGGTTTTGGTATACGGGATAAATATAGGTTTTGGTATACGGTATAAATGTAGGTTTTGGTATTCGATATAAATCTAGTTTTTGGCATACGGTATCAATTTAGGTTTTGGTATGCGGTATAAATCAAGGTTTTGGTTTGTGGTATAAATCTAGGTTTTGGTATGCAGTATAAATCTAGGTTTTGGTATGCAAGATAAATCTAGGTTGTGGTATACGGTATAAATCTAGGTTTCGGTATACGGTATAAATCTAGGTTTCGGTATTCGATATAAATCAAGGTTTTGGTATGCAATATAAATCTAGGATTTTGTAAACGATATCAATCTTGGTTTTGGTATACGATATAAATCTAGGTTTTCGTATGCGATATAAATCTAAATGGTATAAATCTAGGTATTGGTATGCAATATAAATCTAGGTTTTGGTATGCAGTATAAATCTAGGTTTTGGTATGCGAGATAAATCTAGGTTTTGGTATACGGGATAAATATAGGTTTTAGTATACGGTATAAATCTAGGTTGTGGTTTACGAGATAAATCTAGGTTTTTCTATGCCACATAAATCTATGTTTTGGTATGCGATATAAATCTAGGTTTTGGTATGCGATATAAATCTAGGATTTTGTAAACGATATCAATCTTGGTTTTGGTATACGATATAAATCTAGGTTTTCGTATGCGATATAAATCTAAATGGTATAAATCTAGGTATTGGTATGCAATATAAATCTAGGTTTTGGTATGCAGTATGAATCTAGGTTTTGGTATGCGAGATAAATCTAGGTTGTGGTATACGATATAAATCTAGGTTTTGGCATACTATATAAATTTAGGTTTTGCTATGCGATCTAAATATAAGCTTTGATATACGATATAAATCAAGATTTTGCAATGCGATATAAATCTAGTTATTGCTAAACCGTATAAATCTAGGTTTTGGTATGCAATATTAATCTAGGTTTTGGTATGCGAGATAAATTTAGGTTGTGGTATACGGTACAAATCTAGTTTTCGTATTCGATATCAATCTAGGTTTTGGTATACGGTATAAATATAGCTTTGATATACGGTGTAAATCTAGGTTTTGGTATACGATATAAATCTAGCTTTTGGTATACAGTATAAATATAGGTTTTGGTATAAGGTATAAATCTACGCTTTTGTATACGAAATAAATCTAGGTTTTGGTATGCCATATAAATATTAGCTTTGGTATACGATATGAATCTCGGTTTTGCTATAAGATATAAATCTATGTTTTGAAATACGATATACATTTACGTTTTGGTATGCGATATAAATCTAGTTATTGGTATACGGTATAAATCTAGGTTTTGGTATGCGGTATAAATCGAGGTTTTGGTATGCGATATAAATCTAGTTATTGGTATACGGTATAAATCTAGGTTTTGATATACGATATAAATCTAGATATTGGTATACTCTAGATTTTCGTATATGGTATAAATCTGGGTTGTGGTTTACGAGATAAATCTAGGTTTTGTTATGCTACAAAAATCTAGGTTTTGGTGTGCGATATAAATCAAGGCTTTGATATACTGTATAAATCTAGGTTTTGGTATACGATATAAATCTAGGTTTTGGTATAAGATATAAATCTAGGTTTTGGTATGGTGTTTAAGTCTAGGTTTTAATATACGATTTAAATATAGGTTTTGGTATACGATATAAATCTAGGTGTTCGCATACGGTATAAATCTAGGTTGTGGTTTACGAGATAAATCTAGATTTTGCTCTACTACATAAAGCTAGGTTTTGGTATACGATGTAAATGTAGGTTTTGGTATACGGGATAAATATAGGTTTTGGTATACGGTATAAATGTAGGTTTTGGTATTCGATATAAATCTAGTTTTTGGCATACGGTATCAATTTAGGTTTTGGTATGCGGTATAAATCAAGGTTTTGGTTTGTGGTATAAATCTAGGTTTTGGTATGCAGTATAAATCTAGGTTTTGGTATGCAAGATAAATCTAGGTTGTGGTATACGGTATAAATCTAGGTTTCGGTATACGGTATAAATCTAGGTTTCGGTATTCGATATAAATCAAGGTTTTGGTATGCAATATAAATCTAGGATTTTGTAAACGATATCAATCTTGGTTTTGGTATACGATATAAATCTAGGTTTTCGTATACGGGATAAATATAGGTTTTAGTATACGGTATAAATCTAGGTTGTGGTTTACGAGATAAATCTAGGTTTTTCTATGCCACATAAATCTATGTTTTGGTATGCGATATAAATCTAGGTTTTGGTATGCGATATAAATCTAGGATTTTGTAAACGATATCAATCTTGGTTTTGGTATACGATATAAATCTAGGTTTTCGTATGCGATATAAATCTAAATGGTATAAATCTAGGTATTGGTATGCAATATAAATCTAGGTTTTGGTATGCAGTATAAATCTAGGTTTTGGTATGCGAGATAAATCTAGGTTTTGGTATACGGGATAAATATAGGTTTTAGTATACGGTATAAATCTAGGTTGTGGTTTACGAGATAAATCTAGGTTTTTCTATGCCACATAAATCTATGTTTTGGTATGCGATATAAATCTAGGTTTTGGTATGCGATATAAATCTAGGATTTTGTAAACGATATCAATCTTGGTTTTGGTATACGATATAAATCTAGGTTTTCGTATGCGATATAAATCTAAATGGTATAAATCTAGGTATTGGTATGCAATATAAATCTAGGTTTTGGTATGCAGTATGAATCTAGGTTTTGGTATGCGAGATAAATCTAGGTTGTGGTATACGATATAAATCTAGGTTTTGGCATACTATATAAATTTAGGTTTTGCTATGCGATCTAAATATAAGCTTTGATATACGATATAAATCAAGATTTTGCAATGCGATATAAATCTAGTTATTGCTAAACCGTATAAATCTAGGTTTTGGTATGCAATATAAATCTAGGTTTTGGTATGCGAGATAAATTTAGGTTGTGGTATACGGTACAAATCTAGTTTTCGTATTCGATATCAATCTAGGTTTTGGTATACGGTATAAATATAGCTTTGATATACGGTGTAAATCTAGGTTTTGGTATACGATATAAATCTAGCTTTTGGTATACAGTATAAATATAGGTTTTGGTATAAGGTATAAATCTACGCTTTTGTATACGAAATAAATCTAGGTTTTGGTATGCCATATAAATATTAGCTTTGGTATACGATATGAATCTCGGTTTTGCTATAAGATATAAATCTATGTTTTGAAATACGATATACATTTACGTTTTGGTATGCGATATAAATCTAGTTATTGGTATACGGTATAAATCTAGGTTTTGGTATGCGGTATAAATCGAGGTTTTGGTATGCGATATAAATCTAGTTATTGGTATACGGTATAAATCTAGGTTTTGATATACGATATAAATCTAGATATTGGTATACTCTAGATTTTCGTATATGGTATAAATCTGGGTTGTGGTTTACGAGATAAATCTAGGTTTTGTTATGCTACAAAAATCTAGGTTTTGGTGTGCGATATAAATCAAGGCTTTGATATACTGTATAAATCTAGGTTTTGGTATACGATATAAATCTAGGTTTTGGTATAAGATATAAATCTAGGTTTTGGTATGGTGTTTAAGTCTAGGTTTTAATATACGATTTAAATATAGGTTTTGGTATACGATATAAATCTAGGTGTTCGCATACGGTATAAATCTAGGTTGTGGTTTACGAGATAAATCTAGATTTTGCTCTACTACATAAAGCTAGGTTTTGGTATACGATGTAAATGTAGGTTTTGGTATACGGGATAAATCTAGTTTTTGGTATACGGTATCAATTTAGGTTTTGGTATGCGGTATAAATCAAGGTTTTGGTTTGTGGTATAAATCTAGGTTTTGGTATGCAGTATTAATCTAGGTTTTGGTATGCAAGATAAATCTAGGTTGTGGTATACGGTATAAATCTAGGTTTCGGTATACGGTATAAATCTAGGTTTCGGTATTCGATATAAATCAAGGTTTTGGTATGCAATATAAATCTAGGTTTTGGTATGCGATATAAATCTAGGTTTTGGTATACGAGATAAATATAGGTTTTAGTATACGGTATAAATCTAGGTTGTGGTTTACGAGATAAATCTAGGTTTTTCTATGCCACATAAATCTATGTTTTGGTATGCGATATAAATCTAGGTTTTGGTAGGCGATATAAATCTAGGATTTTGTAAACGATATCAATCTTGGTTTTGGTATACGATATAAATCTAGGTTTTCGTATGCGATATAAATCTAAATGGTATAAATCTAGGTATTGGTATGCAATATAAATCTAGGTTTTGGTATGCAGTATTAATCTAGGTTTTGGTATGCGAGATAAATCTAGGTTGTGGTATACGATATAAATCTAGGTTTTGGCATACTATATAAATTTAGGTTTTGCTATGCGATCTAAATATAAGCTTTGATATACGATATAAATCAAG
Source organism: Bathymodiolus septemdierum (assembly GCA_963383655.1). Taxonomy (NCBI): domain Eukaryota; kingdom Metazoa; phylum Mollusca; class Bivalvia; order Mytilida; family Modiolidae; genus Bathymodiolus; species Bathymodiolus septemdierum. The sequence continues at coordinate 1,248,095 of OY726523.1, forward strand.
ATTTTGCAATGCGATATAAATCTAGTTATTGCTAAACCGTATAAATCTAGGTTTTGGTATGCAATATAAATCTAGGTTTTGGTATGCGAGATAAATTTAGGTTGTGGTATACGGTACAAATCTAGTTTTCGTATTCGATATCAATCTAGGTTTTGGTATACGGTATAAATATAGCTTTGATATACGGTGTAAATCTAGGTTTTGGTATACGATATAAATCTAGCTTTTGGTATACAGTATAAATATAGGTTTTGGTATAAGGTATAAATCTACGCTTTTGTATACGAAATAAATCTAGGTTTTGGTATGCCATATAAATATTAGCTTTGGTATACGATATGAATCTCGGTTTTGCTATAAGATATAAATCTATGTTTTGAAATACGATATACATTTACGTTTTGGTATGCGATATAAATCTAGTTATTGGTATACGGTATAAATCTAGGTTTTGGTATGCGGTATAAATCGAGGTTTTGGTATGCGATATAAATCTAGTTATTGGTATACGGTATAAATCTAGGTTTTGATATACGATATAAATCTAGATATTGGTATACTCTAGATTTTCGTATATGGTATAAATCTGGGTTGTGGTTTACGAGATAAATCTAGGTTTTGTTATGCTACAAAAATCTAGGTTTTGGTGTGCGATATAAATCAAGGCTTTGATATACTGTATAAATCTAGGTTTTGGTATACGATATAAATCTAGGTTTTGGTATAAGATATAAATCTAGGTTTTGGTATGGTGTTTAAGTCTAGGTTTTAATATACGATATAAATATAGGTTTTGGTATACGATATAAATCTAGGTGTTCGCATACGGTATAAATCTAGGTTGTGGTTTACGAGATAAATCTAGAATTTGCTCTACTACATAAAGCTAGGTTTTGGTATACGATGTAAATGTAGGTTTTGGTATTCGATATAAATCTAGTTTTTGGTATACGGTATCAATTTAGGTTTTGGTATGCGGTATAAATCAAGGTTTTGGTTTGTGGTATAAATCTAGGTTTTGGTATGCGGGATAAATATAGGTTTTGGTATACGGTATAAATGTAGGTTTTGGTATTCGATATAAATCTAGTTTTTGGTATACGGTATCAATTTAGGTTTTGGTATGCGGTATAAATCAAGGTTTTGGTTTGTGGTATAAATCTAGGTTTTGGTATGCAGTATAAATCTAGGTTTTGGTATGCAAGATAAATCTAGGTTGTGGTATACGGTATAAATCTAGGTTTCGGTATACGGTATAAATCTAGGTTTCGGTATTCGATATAAATCAAGGTTTTGGTATGCAATATAAATCTAGGTTTTGGTATGCGATATAAATCTAGGTTTTGGTATACGGGATAAATATAGGTTTTAGTATACGGTATAAATCTAGGTTGTGGTTTACGAGATAAATCTAGGTTTTTCTATGCCACATAAATCTATGTTTTGGTATGCGATATAAATCTAGGTTTTGGTATGCGATATAAATCTAGGATTTTGTAAACGATATCAATCTTGGTTTTGGTATACGATATAAATCTAGGTTTTCGTATGCGATATAAATCTAAATGGTATAAATCTAGGTATTGGTATGCGATATAAATCTAGGTTTTGGTATGCAGTATAAATCTAGGTTTTGGTATGCGAGATAAATCTAGGTTGTGGTATACGATATAAATCTAGGTTTTGGCATACTATATAAATTTAGGTTTTGCTATGCGATCTAAATATAAGCTTTGATATACGATATAAATCAAGATTTTGCAATGCGATATAAATCTAGTTATTGCTAAACCGTATAAATCTAGGTTTTGGTATGCAATATAAATCTAGGTTTTGGTATGCGAGATAAATTTAGGTTGTGGTATACGGTACAAATCTAGTTTTCGTATTCGATATCAATCTAGGTTTTGGTATACGGTATAAATATAGCTTTGATATACGGTGTAAATCTAGGTTTTGGTATACGATATAAATCTAGCTTTTGGTATACAGTATAAATATAGGTTTTGGTATAAGGTATAAATCTACGCTTTTGTATACGAAATAAATCTAGGTTTTGGTATGCCATATAAATATTAGCTTTGGTATACGATATAAATCTCGGTTTTGCTATAAGATATAAATCTATGTTTTGAAATACGATATACATTTACGTTTTGGTATGCGATATAAATCTAGTTATTGGTATACGGTATAAATCTAGGTTTTGGTATGCGGTATAAATCGAGGTTTTGGTATGCGATATAAATCTAGTTATTGGTATACGGTATAAATCTAGGTTTTGATATACGGTATAAATCTATGTTGTGGTTTACGAGATAAATCTAGGTTTTGCTATGCTACATAAATCTAGGTTTTGGTGTGCGATATAAATCTAGGCTTTGATATACGTTATAAATCCAGGTATTGGTATATTATATATATCCAGGCTTTGGTATACGATATAAATCAAAGTTTGGTATACTATATAAATCTAGGTTTTGGTATACCAGATAAATCTAGGGTTTGGTATGCGATACAAATCAAAGTTTTGGTAAACTATATAAATCTAGGTTTTGGTATACGATATAAATCTAGGTTTTGGTATACGGTATTAATCTAGGTTTTGGTATGCGATATAAATCTAGGCTTTGATATACAATATAAATCTAGGTTTTGGTATGTGATATAAATCTAAGTTTTGGAATACGATATAAATCTGGGTATTGGTATACGATATAAATCTAGGTTTTGGTATGCGATCTAAATATAAGTTTTGATATTCGATATAAATATAGTTATTGGTATACGGTATAAATCTAGGCTTTGATATACGCTATTAATCCAGGTATTGATATATTATATAAATCTAGGCTTTGGTATATGATATAAATCAAAGTTTGGTATACTATATAAATCTAGGTTTTGGTATACGATATAAATCTCGGTTTTGGTAAACGGTATAAATCTAGGTTTTGGTATGCGATATAAATCTAGGCTTTGGTATACAATATAAATCTAGGTTTTGGTATGTAATATAAATGTAAGTTTTGGAATACGATATAAATCTGGGTATTGGTATACTGTGTAAATCTAGGTTTTCGTATGCCGTATTAATCGAGGTTTTGGTATGTGGTATAAATCTAGGTTTTGGTATACGATATAAATCTAGGTTTTGGTATACGATATAAATATAGGTTTTGGTATTCGATATAAATGTAGTTATTGGTATACGGTATAAATCTAGGTTTTGGTATGCGGTATTAATCGAGGTTTTGGTATGTGGTATAAATCTAGGTTTTTGTATACGATATAAATCAAAGTTTTGGTTTACTATATAAATCTAGGTTTTGGCATACGATATCAATCTAGATTTTGGTATTCGATATAAATGTAATTTTTGGTATACGGTATAAATATAGGTTTTGATATGCCGTATAAATCTAGGTTTTGGTATGCGATATAAATCTAGGTATTGGTATACTGTGTAAATCTAGGTTTTGGTATGCGGTATAAATCTAGGTTTTGGTATACGGTATAAATCTAGGTTGTGGTTGTGGAGATAAATCTAGGTTTTGCTATGCCACATAAATCTAGGTTTTGGCATGCGATATAAATCTAGGTTTTGGCATGCGATATAAATCTAGGTTTTTGCATACGACATAAAAACTTGCTTTTGGTATGCGATTTAAATCTAGGTTTTTGCATACGATATAAATCTTGGTTTTGGTATACGATATAAATCTAGGTTTTGGTATGCGATCTAAATATAAGTTTTGATATATGATATAAATCTAGGTTTTGGTGTGCGATATAAATCTAAATGGTATAAATCTAGGTATTGGTATGCGATATAAATCTAGGTTTTGGCATGCGATATAAATCTAGGTTTTTGCATACGACATAAAAACTTGCTTTTGGTATGCGATTTAAATCTAGGTTTTTGCATACGATATAAATCTTGGTTTTGGTATACGATATAAATCTAGGTTTTGGTATGCGATCTAAATATAAGTTTTGATATATGATATAAATCTAGGTTTTGGTGTGCGATATAAATCTAAATGGTATAAATCTAGGTATTGGTATGCGATATAAATCTAGGTTTTGGTATGCAGTATAAATTTAGGTTTTGGTATGCAAGATAAATCTAGGTTCTGGTATACGGTATAAATCTAGGTTTCGGAATACGATATAAATCTGGGTTTTGGTATAAGATATAAATCTAAGTTTTGGTATACGATATAAATCTACATTTTGGCATGCGATATTAATCTAGGTTTTGGTATTCGATATAAATTGAGGTATTGGTATATTGTATAAACCTACGTTTTGGTATACGTTATCAATCTAGGTTGTGGTTTACGAGATAAATCTATGCTTTGGTATGCAATATAAATCTGGGTTTTGGTATGCGAGATAAATCTAGGTTGTGGTATACGGTATAAATATAGCTTTTGATATAACGTGTAAATCTAGGTTTTGGTATACGATATAAATCTAGGTTTTGGTATACAGTATAAATATAGGTTTTGCTATACGGTATAAATTTACGCTTTTGTATGCGAATTAAATCTAGGTTTTGGTATGCCATTTAAATATTGGCTTTGGTATACGATATAAATCTCGGTTTTGTTATAAGATATAAATCTATGTTTTGACATACGAAATAAATCTACGTTTTGGTATGCGATATCAATCTAGTTATTGGTATACGGTATAAATCTAGGTTTTGGCATGCGGTATAAATCTAGGTTTTGGAATACGAGATAAATCTAGGCTTTGGTATGCGATATAAATCAAAGTTTTGGTAAACTATATAAATCTAGGTTTTGGTATACGATATAAATCAAGGTTTTGGTATACGGTATAAATCTAGGTTTTGGTAAGCGATATCAATCTAGTCTTTGTTATACAATATAAATCTAAATTTTGGAATGTGATATAAATCTTAGTTTTGAAATACGAAATAAATCTGGGTATTGATATACTGTGTAAATCTAGCTTTTCGTATGCTGTATAAATCAAGGTTTTGGTATGTGGTATAAATCTAGGTTTTGGTGTGCGATATGAATCTAGGCTTTGCTACACTATATAAATCTAGGTTTTGATATACGATATAAATCTAGGTTTTGGTATACGATATAAATCTAGGTATTATACCAATACCTAGATTTATATCGTATACCAAAACCTAGATTTATATATGTATAAATCTAGGTGTTCGTATACGGTATCAATCTAGGTCGTGGTTTACGAGATAAATCTAGATTTTGCTCTACTATATAAAGCTAGGTTTTGGTATACGATATAAATGTAGGTTTTGGTATACGGGATAAATATAGGTTTTGGTATACGGTATAAATATAGGTTTTGGTATACGGTATAATTCTAGGTTTTGGTATACGATATAAGTCTAGGTTTTGGTATAAGATATAAATCTAGGTTTTGGTATGGTGTTTAAGTCTAGGTTTTAATATACGATATAAATATAGGTTTTGGTATACGATATAAATCTAGGTGTTCGCATACGGTATAAATCTAGGTTGTGGTTTACGAGATAAATCTAGATTTTGCTCTACTACATACAGCTAGGTTTTGGTATACGATGTAAATGTAGGTTTTGGTATACGGGATAAATATAGGTTTTGGTATACGGTATAAATGTAGGTTTTGGTATTCGATATAAATCTAATTTTTGGTATACGGTATCAATTTAGGTTTTGGTATGCGGTATAAATCAAGGTTTTGGTTTGTGGTAGAAATCTAGGTTTTGGTATGCAGTATAAATCTAGGTTTTGGTATGCAAGATAAATCTAGGTTGTGGTATACGGTATAAATCTAGGTTTCGGTATACGGTATAAATCTAGGTTTCGGTATTCGATATAAATCAAGGTTTTGGTATGCAATATAAATCTAGGTTTTGGTATGCGATATAAATCTAGGTTTTGGTATACGGGATAAATAAAGGTTTTAGTATACGGTATAAATCTAGGTTGTGGTTTACGAGATAAATCTAGGTTTTTCTATGCCACATAAATCTATGTTTTGGTATGCGATATAAATCTAGGTTTTGGTATGCGATATAAATCTAGGATTTTGTAAACGATATCAATCTTGGTTTTGGTATACGATATAAATCTAGGTTTTCGTATGCGATATAAATCTAAATGGTATAAATCTAGGTATTGGTATGCGATATAAATCTAGGTTTTGGTATGCAGTATAAATCTAGGTTTTGGTATGCGAGATAAATCTAGGTTGTGGTATACGATATAAATCTAGGTTTTGGCATACTATATAAATTTAGGTTTTGCTATGCGATCTAAATATAAGCTTTGATATACGATATAAATCAAGATTTTGCAATGCGATATAAATCTAGTTATTGCTAAACCGTATAAATCTAGGTTTTGGTATGCAATATAAATCTAGGTTTTGGTATGCGAGATAAATTTAGGTTGTGGTATACGGTACAAATCTAGTTTTCGTATTCGATATCAATCTAGGTTTTGGTATACGGTATAAATATAGCTTTGATATACGGTGTAAATCTAGGTTTTGGTATACGATATAAATCTAGCTTTTGGTATACAGTATAAATATAGGTTTTGGTATAAGGTATAAATCTACGCTTTTGTATACGAAATAAATCTAGGTTTTGGTATGCCATATAAATATTAGCTTTGGTATACGATATAAATCTCGGTTTTGCTATAAGATATAAATCTATGTTTTGAAATACGATATACATTTACGTTTTGGTATGCGATATAAATCTAGTTATTGGTATACGGTATAAATCTAGGTTTTGGTATGCGGTATAAATCGAGGTTTTGGTATGCGATATAAATCTAGTTATTGGTATACGGTATAAATCTAGGTTTTGATATACGGTATAAATCTATGTTGTGGTTTACGAGATAAATCTAGGTTTTGCTATGCTACATAAATCTAGGTTTTGGTGTGCGATATAAATCTAGGCTTTGATATACGTTATAAATCCAGGTATTGGTATATTATATATATCCAGGCTTTGGTATACGATATAAATCAAAGTTTGGTATACTATATAAATCTAGGTTTTGGTATACCAGATAAATCTAGGGTTTGGTATGCGATACAAATCAAAGTTTTGGTAAACTATATAAATCTAGGTTTTGGTATACGATATAAATCTAGGTTTTGGTATACGGTATTAATCTAGGTTTTGGTATGCGATATAAATCTAGGCTTTGATATACAATATAAATCTAGGTTTTGGTATGTGATATAAATCTAAGTTTTGGAATACGATATAAATCTGGGTATTGGTATACGATATAAATCTAGGTTTTGGTATGCGATCTAAATATAAGTTTTGATATTCGATATAAATATAGTTATTGGTATACGGTATAAATCTAGGCTTTGATATACGCTATTAATCCAGGTATTGATATATTATATAAATCTAGGCTTTGGTATATGATATAAATCAAAGTTTGGTATACTATATAAATCTAGGTTTTGGTATACGATATAAATCTCGGTTTTGGTAAACGGTATAAATCTAGGTTTTGGTATGCGATATAAATCTAGGCTTTGGTATACAATATAAATCTAGGTTTTGGTATGTAATATAAATGTAAGTTTTGGAATACGATATAAATCTGGGTATTGGTATACTGTGTAAATCTAGGTTTTCGTATGCCGTATTAATCGAGGTTTTGGTATGTGGTATAAATCTAGGTTTTGGTATACGATATAAATCTAGGTTTTGGTATACGATATAAATATAGGTTTTGGTATTCGATATAAATGTAGTTATTGGTATACGGTATAAATCTAGGTTTTGGTATGCGGTATTAATCGAGGTTTTGGTATGTGGTATAAATCTAGGTTTTTGTATACGATATAAATCAAAGTTTTGGTTTACTATATAAATCTAGGTTTTGGCATACGATATCAATCTAGATTTTGGTATTCGATATAAATGTAATTTTTGGTATACGGTATAAATATAGGTTTTGATATGCCGTATAAATCTAGGTTTTGGTATGCGATATAAATCTAGGTATTGGTATACTGTGTAAATCTAGGTTTTGGTATGCGGTATAAATCTAGGTTTTGGTATACGGTATAAATCTAGGTTGTGGTTGTGGAGATAAATCTAGGTTTTGCTATGCCACATAAATCTAGGTTTTGGCATGCGATATAAATCTAGGTTTTGGCATGCGATATAAATCTAGGTTTTTGCATACGACATAAAAACTTGCTTTTGGTATGCGATTTAAATCTAGGTTTTTGCATACGATATAAATCTTGGTTTTGGTATACGATATAAATCTAGGTTTTGGTATGCGATCTAAATATAAGTTTTGATATATGATATAAATCTAGGTTTTGGTGTGCGATATAAATCTAAATGGTATAAATCTAGGTATTGGTATGCGATATAAATCTAGGTTTTGGTATGCAGTATAAATTTAGGTTTTGGTATGCAAGATAAATCTAGGTTCTGGTATACGGTATAAATCTAGGTTTCGGAATACGATATAAATCTGGGTTTTGGTATAAGATATAAATCTAAGTTTTGGTATACGATATAAATCTACATTTTGGCATGCGATATTAATCTAGGTTTTGGTATTCGATATAAATTGAGGTATTGGTATATTGTATAAACCTACGTTTTGGTATACGTTATCAATCTAGGTTGTGGTTTACGAGATAAATCTATGCTTTGGTATGCAATATAAATCTGGGTTTTGGTATGCGAGATAAATCTAGGTTGTGGTATACGGTATAAATATAGCTTTTGATATAACGTGTAAATCTAGGTTTTGGTATACGATATAAATCTAGGTTTTGGTATACAGTATAAATATAGGTTTTGCTATACGGTATAAATTTACGCTTTTGTATGCGAATTAAATCTAGGTTTTGGTATGCCATTTAAATATTGGCTTTGGTATACGATATAAATCTCGGTTTTGTTATAAGATATAAATCTATGTTTTGACATACGAAATAAATCTACGTTTTGGTATGCGATATCAATCTAGTTATTGGTATACGGTATAAATCTAGGTTTTGGCATGCGGTATAAATCTAGGTTTTGGAATACGAGATAAATCTAGGCTTTGGTATGCGATATAAATCAAAGTTTTGGTAAACTATATAAATCTAGGTTTTGGTATACGATATAAATCAAGGTTTTGGTATACGGTATAAATCTAGGTTTTGGTAAGCGATATCAATCTAGTCTTTGTTATACAATATAAATCTAAATTTTGGAATGTGATATAAATCTTAGTTTTGAAATACGAAATAAATCTGGGTATTGATATACTGTGTAAATCTAGCTTTTCCTATGCTGTATAAATCAAGGTTTTGGTATGTGGTATAAATCTAGGTTTTGGTGTGCGATATGAATCTAGGCTTTGCTACACTATATAAATCTAGGTTTTGATATACGATATAAATCTAGGTTTTGGTATACGATATAAATCTAGGTATTATACCAATACCTAGATTTATATCGTATACCAAAACCTAGATTTATATATGTATAAATCTAGGTGTTCGTATACGGTATCAATCTAGGTCGTGGTTTACGAGATAAATCTAGATTTTGCTCTACTATATAAAGCTAGGTTTTGGTATACGATATAAATGTAGGTTTTGGTATACGGGATAAATATAGGTTTTGGTATACGGTATAAATATAGGTTTTGGTATACGGTATAATTCTAGGTTTTGGTATACGATATAAGTCTAGGTTTTGGTATAAGATATAAATCTAGGTTTTGGTATGGTGTTTAAGTCTAGGTTTTAATATACGATATAAATATAGGTTTTGGTATACGATATAAATCTAGGTGTTCGCATACGGTATAAATCTAGGTTGTGGTTTACGAGATAAATCTAGATTTTGCTCTACTACATACAGCTAGGTTTTGGTATACGATGTAAATGTAGGTTTTGGTATACGGGATAAATATAGGTTTTGGTATACGGTATAAATGTAGGTTTTGGTATTCGATATAAATCTAATTTTTGGTATACGGTATCAATTTAGGTTTTGGTATGCGGTATAAATCAAGGTTTTGGTTTGTGGTAGAAATCTAGGTTTTGGTATGCAGTATAAATCTAGGTTTTGGTATGCAAGATAAATCTAGGTTGTGGTATACGGTATAAATCTAGGTTTCGGTATACGGTATAAATCTAGGTTTCGGTATTCGATATAAATCAAGGTTTTGGTATGCAATATAAATCTAGGTTTTGGTATGCGATATAAATCTAGGTTTTGGTATACGGGATAAATAAAGGTTTTAGTATACGGTATAAATCTAGGTTGTGGTTTACGAGATAAATCTAGGTTTTTCTATGCCACATAAATCTATGTTTTGGTATGCGATATAAATCTAGGTTTTGGTATGCGATATAAATCTAGGATTTTGTAAACGATATCAATCTTGGTTTTGGTATACGATATAAATCTAGGTTTTCGTATGCGATATAAATCTAAATGGTATAAATCTAGGTATTGGTATGCGATATAAATCTAGGTTTTGGTATGCAGTATAAATCTAGGTTTTGGTATGCGAGATAAATCTAGGTTGTGGTATACGATATAAATCTAGGTTTTGGCATACTATATAAATTTAGGTTTTGCTATGCGATCTAAATATAAGCTTTGATATACGATATAAATCAAGATTTTGCAATGCGATATAAATCTAGTTATTGCTAAACCGTATAAATCTAGGTTTTGGTATGCAATATAAATCTAGGTTTTGGTATGCGAGATAAATTTAGGTTGTGGTATACGGTACAAATCTAGTTTTCGTATTCGATATCAATCTAGGTTTTGGTATACGGTATAAATATAGCTTTGATATACGGTGTAAATCTAGGTTTTGGTATACGATATAAATCTAGCTTTTGGTATACAGTATAAATATAGGTTTTGGTATAAGGTATAAATCTACGCTTTTGTATACGAAATAAATCTAGGTTTTGGTATGCCATATAAATATTAGCTTTGGTATACGATATAAATCTCGGTTTTGCTATAAGATATAAATCTATGTTTTGAAATACGATATACATTTACGTTTTGGTATGCGATATAAATCTAGTTATTGGTATACGGTATAAATCTAGGTTTTGGTATGCGGTATAAATCGAGGTTTTGGTATGCGATATAAATCTAGTTATTGGTATACGGTATAAATCTAGGTTTTGATATACGGTATAAATCTATGTTGTGGTTTACGAGATAAATCTAGGTTTTGCTATGCTACATAAATCTAGGTTTTGGTGTGCGATATAAATCTAGGCTTTGATATACGTTATAAATCCAGGTATTGGTATATTATATATATCCAGGCTTTGGTATACGATATAAATCAAAGTTTGGTATACTATATAAATCTAGGTTTTGGTATACCAGATAAATCTAGGGTTTGGTATGCGATACAAATCAAAGTTTTGGTAAACTATATAAATCTAGGTTTTGGTATACGATATAAATCTAGGTTTTGGTATACGGTATTAATCTAGGTTTTGGTATGCGATATAAATCTAGGCTTTGATATACAATATAAATCTAGGTTTTGGTATGTGATATAAATCTAAGTTTTGGAATACGATATAAATCTGGGTATTGGTATACGATATAAATCTAGGTTTTGGTATGCGATCTAAATATAAGTTTTGATATTCGATATAAATATAGTTATTGGTATACGGTATAAATCTAGGCTTTGATATACGCTATTAATCCAGGTATTGATATATTATATAAATCTAGGCTTTGGTATATGATATAAATCAAAGTTTGGTATACTATATAAATCTAGGTTTTGGTATACGATATAAATCTCGGTTTTGGTAAACGGTATAAATCTAGGTTTTGGTATGCGATATAAATCTAGGCTTTGGTATACAATATAAATCTAGGTTTTGGTATGTAATATAAATGTAAGTTTTGGAATACGATATAAATCTGGGTATTGGTATACTGTGTAAATCTAGGTTTTCGTATGCCGTATTAATCGAGGTTTTGGTATGTGGTATAAATCTAGGTTTTGGTATACGATATAAATCTAGGTTTTGGTATACGATATAAATATAGGTTTTGGTATTCGATATAAATGTAGTTATTGGTATACGGTATAAATCTAGGTTTTGGTATGCGGTATTAATCGAGGTTTTGGTATGTGGTATAAATCTAGGTTTTTGTATACGATATAAATCAAAGTTTTGGTTTACTATATAAATCTAGGTTTTGGCATACGATATCAATCTAGATTTTGGTATTCGATATAAATGTAATTTTTGGTATACGGTATAAATATAGGTTTTGATATGCCGTATAAATCTAGGTTTTGGTATGCGATATAAATCTAGGTATTGGTATACTGTGTAAATCTAGGTTTTGGTATGCGGTATAAATCTAGGTTTTGGTATACGGTATAAATCTAGGTTGTGGTTGTGGAGATAAATCTAGGTTTTGCTATGCCACATAAATCTAGGTTTTGGCATGCGATATAAATCTAGGTTTTGGCATGCGATATAAATCTAGGTTTTTGCATACGACATAAAAACTTGCTTTTGGTATGCGATTTAAATCTAGGTTTTTGCATACGATATAAATCTTGGTTTTGGTATACGATATAAATCTAGGTTTTGGTATGCGATCTAAATATAAGTTTTGATATATGATATAAATCTAGGTTTTGGTGTGCGATATAAATCTAAATGGTATAAATCTAGGTATTGGTATGCGATATAAATCTAGGTTTTGGCATGCGATATAAATCTAGGTTTTTGCATACGACATAAAAACTTGCTTTTGGTATGCGATTTAAATCTAGGTTTTTGCATACGATATAAATCTTGGTTTTGGTATACGATATAAATCTAGGTTTTGGTATGCGATCTAAATATAAGTTTTGATATATGATATAAATCTAGGTTTTGGTGTGCGATATAAATCTAAATGGTATAAATCTAGGTATTGGTATGCGATATAAATCTAGGTTTTGGTATGCAGTATAAATTTAGGTTTTGGTATGCAAGATAAATCTAGGTTCTGGTATACGGTATAAATCTAGGTTTCGGAATACGATATAAATCTGGGTTTTGGTATAAGATATAAATCTAAGTTTTGGTATACGATATAAATCTACATTTTGGCATGCGATATTAATCTAGGTTTTGGTATTCGATATAAATTGAGGTATTGGTATATTGTATAAACCTACGTTTTGGTATACGTTATCAATCTAGGTTGTGGTTTACGAGATAAATCTATGCTTTGGTATGCAATATAAATCTGGGTTTTGGTATGCGAGATAAATCTAGGTTGTGGTATACGGTATAAATATAGCTTTTGATATAACGTGTAAATCTAGGTTTTGGTATACGATATAAATCTAGGTTTTGGTATACAGTATAAATATAGGTTTTGCTATACGGTATAAATTTACGCTTTTGTATGCGAATTAAATCTAGGTTTTGGTATGCCATTTAAATATTGGCTTTGGTATACGATATAAATCTCGGTTTTGTTATAAGATATAAATCTATGTTTTGACATACGAAATAAATCTACGTTTTGGTATGCGATATCAATCTAGTTATTGGTATACGGTATAAATCTAGGTTTTGGCATGCGGTATAAATCTAGGTTTTGGAATACGAGATAAATCTAGGCTTTGGTATGCGATATAAATCAAAGTTTTGGTAAACTATATAAATCTAGGTTTTGGTATACGATATAAATCAAGGTTTTGGTATACGGTATAAATCTAGGTTTTGGTAAGCGATATCAATCTAGTCTTGTTATACAATATAAATCTAAATTTTGGAATGTGATATAAATCTTAGTTTTGAAATACGAAATAAATCTGGGTATTGATATACTGTGTAAATCTAGCTTTTCGTATGCTGTATAAATCAAGGTTTTGGTATGTGGTATAAATCTAGGTTTTGGTGTGCGATATGAATCTAGGCTTTGCTACACTATATAAATCTAGGTTTTGATATACGATATAAATCTAGGTTTTGGTATACGATATAAATCTAGGTATTATACCAATACCTAGATTTATATCGTATACCAAAACCTAGATTTATATATGTATAAATCTAGGTGTTCGTATACGGTATCAATCTAGGTCGTGGTTTACGAGATAAATCTAGATTTTGCTCTACTATATAAAGCTAGGTTTTGGTATACGATATAAATGTAGGTTTTGGTATACGGGATAAATATAGGTTTTGGTATACGGTATAAATATAGGTTTTGGTATACGGTATAATTCTAGGTTTTGGTATACGATATAAGTCTAGGTTTTGGTATAAGATATAAATCTAGGTTTTGGTATGGTGTTTAAGTCTAGGTTTTAATATACGATATAAATATAGGTTTTGGTATACGATATAAATCTAGGTGTTCGCATACGGTATAAATCTAGGTTGTGGTTTACGAGATAAATCTAGATTTTGCTCTACTACATACAGCTAGGTTTTGGTATACGATGTAAATGTAGGTTTTGGTATACGGGATAAATATAGGTTTTGGTATACGGTATAAATGTAGGTTTTGGTATTCGATATAAATCTAATTTTTGGTATACGGTATCAATTTAGGTTTTGGTATGCGGTATAAATCAAGGTTTTGGTTTGTGGTAGAAATCTAGGTTTTGGTATGCAGTATAAATCTAGGTTTTGGTATGCAAGATAAATCTAGGTTGTGGTATACGGTATAAATCTAGGTTTCGGTATACGGTATAAATCTAGGTTTCGGTATTCGATATAAATCAAGGTTTTGGTATGCAATATAAATCTAGGTTTTGGTATGCGATATAAATCTAGGTTTTGGTATACGGGATAAATAAAGGTTTTAGTATACGGTATAAATCTAAGTTGTGGTTTACGAGATAAATCTAGGTTTCGGTATTCGATATAAATCAAGGTTTTGGTATGCGATATAAATCTAGGTTTTGGTATGCGATATAAATCTAGGATTTTGTAAACGATATCAATCTTGGTTTTGGTATACGATATAAATCTAGGTTTTCGTATGCGATATAAATCTAAATGGTATACATCTAGGTATTGGTATGCGATATAAATCTAGGTTTTGGTATGCAGTATAAATCTAGGTTTTGGTATGCGAGATAAATCTAGGTTTTGGTATACGATATAAATCTAGGTTTTGGCATACTATATAAATTTAGGTTTTGCTATGCGATCTAAATATAAGCTTTGATATACGATATAAATCAAGATTTTGCAATGCGATATAAATCTAGTTATTGCTAAACCGTATAAATCTAGGTTTTGGTATGCAATATAAATCTAGGTTTTGGTATGCGAGATAAATTTAGGTTGTGGTATACGGTACAAATCTAGTTTTCGTATTCGATATCAATCTAGGTTTTGGTATACGGTATAAATATAGCTTTGATATACGGTGTAAATCTAGGTTTTGGTATACGATATAAATCTAGCTTTTGGTATACAGTATAAATATAGGTTTTGGTATAAGGTATAAATCTACGCTTTTGTATACGAAATAAATCTAGGTTTTGGTATGCCATATAAATATTAGCTTTGGTATACGATATAAATCTCGGTTTTGCTATAAGATATAAATCTATGTTTTGAAATACGATATACATTTACGTTTTGGTATGCGATATAAATCTAGTTATTGGTATGCGGTATAAATCTAGGTTTTGGTATGCGGTATAAATCGAGGTTTTGGTATGCGATATAAATCTAGTTATTGGTATACGGTATAAATCTAGGTTTTGATATACGGTATAAATCTATGTTGTGGTTTACGAGATAAATCTAGGTTTTGCTATGCTACATAAATCTAGGTTTTGGTGTGCGATATAAATCTAGGCTTTGATATACGTTATAAATCCAGGTATTGGTATATTATATATATCCAGGCTTTGGTATACGATATAAATCAAAGTTTGGTATACTATATAAATCTAGGTTTTGGTATACGAGATAAATCTAGGGTTTGGTATGCGATACAAATCAAAGTTTTGGTAAACTATATAAATCTAGGTTTTGGTATACGATATAAATCTAGGTTTTGGTATACGGTATTAATCTAGGTTTTGGTATGCGATATAAATCTAGGCTTTGATATACAATATAAATCTAGGTTTTGGTATGTGATATAAATCTAAGTTTTGGAATACGATATAAATCTGGGTATTGGTATACGATATAAATCTAGGTTTTGGTATACGATCTAAATATAAGTTTTGATATTCGATATAAATATAGTTATTGGTATACGGTATAAATCTAGGCTTTGATATACGCTATTAATCCAGGTATTGATATATTATATAAATCTAGGCTTTGGTATACGATATAAATCAAAGTTTGGTATACTATATAAATCTAGGTTTTGGTATACGATATAAATCTCGGTTTTGGTAAACGGTATAAATCTAGGTTTTGGTATGCGATATAAATCTAGGCTTTGGTATACAATATAAATCTAGGTTTTGGTATGTAATATAAATGTAAGTTTTGGAATACGATATAAATCTGGGTATTGGTATACTGTGTAAATCTAGGTTTTCGTATGCCGTATTAATCGAGGTTTTGGTATGTGGTATAAATCTAGGTTTTGGTATACGATATAAATCTAGGTTTTGGTATACGATATAAATATAGGTTTTGGTATTCGATATAAATGTAGTTATTGGTATACGGTATAAATCTAGGTTTTGGTATGCGGTATTAATCGAGGTTTTGGTATGTGGTATAAATCTAGGTTTTTGTATACGATATAAATCAAAGTTTTGGTTTACTATATAAATCTAGGTTTTGGCATACGATATCAATCTAGATTTTGGTATTCGATATAAATGTAATTTTTGGTATACGGTATAAATATAGGTTTTGATATGCCGTATAAATCTAGGTTTTGGTATGCGATATAAATCTAGGTGTTGGTATACTGTGTAAATCTAGGTTTTGGTATGCGGTATAAATCTAGGTTTTGGTATGCGGTATAAATCTAGGTTGTGGTTGTGGAGATAAATCTAGGTTTTTCTATGCCACATAAATCTAGGTTTTGGCATGCGATATAAATCTAGGTTTTGGCATGCGATATAAATCTAGGTTTTTGCATACGACATAAAAACTTGCTTTTGGTATGCGATTTAAATCTAGGTTTTTGCATACGATATAAATCTTGGTTTTGGTATACGATATAAATCTAGGTTTTGGTATGCGATCTAAATATAAGTTTTGATATATGATATAAATCTAGGTTTTGGTGTGCGATATAAATCTAAATGGTATAAATCTAGGTATTGGTATGCGATATAAATCTAGGTTTTGGTATGCAGTATAAATTTAGGTTTTGGTATGCAAGATAAATCTAGGTTCTGGTATACGGTATAAATCTAGGTTTCGGAATACGATATAAATCTGGGTTTTGGTATAAGATATAAATCTAAGTTTTGGTATACGATATAAATCTACATTTTGGCATGCGATATTAATCTAGGTATTGGTATTCGATATAAATTGAGGTATTGGTATATTGTATAAACCTACGTTTTGGTATACGTTATCAATCTAGGTTGTGGTTTACGAGATAAATCTATGCTTTGGTATGCAATATAAATCTGGGTTTTGGTATGCGAGATAAATCTAGGTTGTGGTATACGAGATAAATCTAGGGTTTGGTATGCGATACAAATCAAAGTTTTGGTAAACTATATAAATCTAGGTTTTGGTATACGATATAAATCTAGGTTTTGGTATACGGTATTAATCTAGGTTTTGGTATGCGATATAAATCTAGGCTTTGATATACAATATAAATCTAGGTTTTGGTATGTGATATAAATCTAAGTTTTGGAATACGATATAAATCTGGGTATTGGTATACGATATAAATCTAGGTTTTGGTATGCGATCTAAATATAAGTTTTGATATTCGATATAAATATAGTTATTGGTATACGGTATAAATCTAGGCTTTGATATACGCTATTAATCCAGGTATTGATATATTATATAAATCTAGGCTTTGGTATACGATATAAATCAAAGTTTGGTATACTATATAAATCTAGGTTTTGGTATACGATATAAATCTCGGTTTTGGTAAACGGTATAAATCTAGGTTTTGGTATGCGATATAAATCTAGGCTTTGGTATACAATATAAATCTAGGTTTTGGTATGTAATATAAATGTAAGTTTTGGAATACGATATAAATCTGGGTATTGGTATACTGTGTAAATCTAGGTTTTCGTATGCCGTATTAATCGAGGTTTTGGTATGTGGTATAAATCTAGGTTTTGGTATACGATATAAATCTAGGTTTTGGTATACGATATAAATATAGGTTTTGGTATTCGATATAAATGTAGTTATTGGTATACGGTATAAATCTAGGTTTTGGTATGCGGTATTAATCGAGGTTTTGGTATGTGGTATAAATCTAGGTTTTTGTATACGATATAAATCAAAGTTTTGGTTTACTATATAAATCTAGGTTTTGGCATACGATATCAATCTAGATTTTGGTATTCGATATAAATGTAATTTTTGGTATACGGTATAAATATAGGTTTTGATATGCCGTATAAATCTAGGTTTTGGTATGCGATATAAATCTAGGTGTTGGTATACTGTGTAAATCTAGGTTTTGGTATGCGGTATAAATCTAGGTTTTGGTATGCGGTATAAATCTAGGTTGTGGTTGTGGAGATAAATCTAGGTTTTTCTATGCCACATAAATCTAGGTTTTGGCATGCGATATAAATCTAGGTTTTGGCATGCGATATAAATCTAGGTTTTTGCATACGACATAAAAACTTGCTTTTGGTATGCGATTTAAATCTAGGTTTTTGCATACGATATAAATCTTGGTTTTGGTATACGATATAAATCTAGGTTTTGGTATGCGATCTAAATATAAGTTTTGATATATGATATAAATCTAGGTTTTGGTGTGCGATATAAATCTAAATGGTATAAATCTAGGTATTGGTATGCGATATAAATCTAGGTTTTGGTATGCAGTATAAATTTAGGTTTTGGTATGCAAGATAAATCTAGGTTCTGGTATACGGTATAAATCTAGGTTTCGGAATACGATATAAATCTGGGTTTTGGTATAAGATATAAATCTAAGTTTTGGTATACGATATAAATCTACATTTTGGCATGCGATATTAATCTAGGTATTGGTATTCGATATAAATTGAGGTATTGGTATATTGTATAAACCTACGTTTTGGTATACGTTATCAATCTAGGTTGTGGTTTACGAGATAAATCTATGCTTTGGTATGCAATATAAATCTGGGTTTTGGTATGCGAGATAAATCTAGGTTGTGGTATACGGTATAAATATAGCTTTTGATATAACGTGTAAATCTAGGTTTTGGTATACGATATAAATCTAGGTTTTGGTATACAGTATAAATATAGGTTTTGCTATACGGTATAAATTTACGCTTTTGTATGCGAATTAAATCTAGGTTTTGGTATGCCATTTAAATATTGGCTTTGGTATACGATATAAATCTCGGTTTTGTTATAAGATATAAATCTATGTTTTGACATACGAAATAAATCTACGTTTTGGTATGCGATATCAATCTAGTTATTGGTATACGGTATAAATCTAGGTTTTGGCATGCGGTATAAATCTAGGTTTTGGAATACGAGATAAATCTAGGCTTTGGTATGCGATATAAATCAAAGTTTTGGTAAACTATATAAATCTAGGTTTTGGTATACGATATAAATCAAGGTTTTGGTATACGGTATAAATCTAGGTTTTGGTAAGCGATATCAATCTAGTCTTTGTTATACAATATAAATCTAAATTTTGGAATGTGATATAAATCTTAGTTTTGAAATACGAAATAAATCTGGGTATTGATATACTGTGTAAATCTAGCTTTTCGTATGCTGTATAAATCAAGGTTTTGGTATGTGGTATAAATCTAGGTTTTGGTGTGCGATATGAATCTAGGCTTTGCTACACTATATAAATCTAGGTTTTGATATACGATATAAATCTAGGTTTTGGTATACGATATAAATCTAGGTATTATACCAATACCTAGATTTATATCGTATACCAAAACCTAGATTTATATATGTATAAATCTAGGTGTTCGTATACGTATCAATCTAGGTCGTGGTTTACGAGATAAATCTAGATTTTGCTCTACTATATAAAGCTAGGTTTTGGTATACGATATAAATGTAGGTTTTGGTATACGGGATAAATATAGGTTTTGGTATACGGTATAAATATAGGTTTTGGTATACGGTATAATTCTAGGTTTTTGTATTCGATATAAATTTAGGTTTTGGCAAACAATATAAATCTAGGTTTTTGTATATGATATAAATCTAGGTTTTGGTATGCAATATAAATCTAGGTTTTGGTATGCGATATAAATCTAGGTTTTGGTATACGTGATAAATATAGGTTTTGGTATACGGTATAAATATAGGTTTTGGTATACTGTATAAATCTAGGTTTTCGTATGCGGTATAAATCTAGGTTTTGGTATACGGTATAAATCTATGTTGTGGTTTACGAGATAAATCAAGGCTTTGCGATGCCACATAAATCTAGATTTTGGTATGCGATATAAATCAAAGTTTTGGTATACTATATAAATCTAGGTTTGGGCATACGATATAAATCTAGGTTTTGGTAAACGATATAAATCTAGGTATTGGTATACGATATAAATCTAGGTTTTGGTATGATGTTTAAATCTAGGTTTTGATATGCGATATAAATCTAGGTTTTGGTATGCAATATAAATCTAGGTTTTGTTAAACGATATAAATTTAGGTTTTCCTATGCGATCTAAATATAAGCTTTGATATACGATATAAATCAAGGTTTTGTTATGCGATATAAATCTATTTATTGCTAAACCGTATAAATCTAGGTTTTGGTATGCAATATAAATCTAGGTTTTGGTTATACGATATCAATCTAGGTTTTCGTATACAGTATAAATCTAGGTTTTGGTATACGGTATAAATCTACGCTTTTGTATACGAAATAAATCTAGGTTTTGGTATGCCATATAAATATTGGCTTAGGTATTCGATATAAATCTCGTTTTGGTATAAGATATAAATCTAGTTATTGGTATACTCTATAAATCTAGGTTTTGGTATGCGGTATAAATCGAGGTTTTGGTATGCGATATAAATCTAGTTATTGGTATACGGTATAAATCTAGGTTTTGATATACGGTATAAATCTATGTTGTGGTTTACGAGATAAATCTAGGTTTTGCTATGCTACATAAATCTAGGTTTTGGTGTGCGATATAAATCTAGGCTTTGATATACGTTATAAATCCAGGTATTGGTATATTATATATATCCAGGCTTTGGTATACGATATAAATCAAAGTTTGGTATACTATATAAATCTAGGTTTTGGTATACCAGATAAATCTAGGGTTTGGTATGCGATACAAATCAAAGTTTTGGTAAACTATATAAATCTAGGTTTTGGTATACGATATAAATCTAGGTTTTGGTATACGGTATTAATCTAGGTTTTGGTATGCGATATAAATCTAGGCTTTGATATACAATATAAATCTAGGTTTTGGTATGTGATATAAATCTAAGTTTTGGAATACGATATAAATCTGGGTATTGGTATACGATATAAATCTAGGTTTTGGTATGCGATCTAAATATAAGTTTTGATATTCGATATAAATATAGTTATTGGTATACGGTATAAATCTAGGCTTTGATATACGCTATTAATCCAGGTATTGATATATTATATAAATCTAGGCTTTGGTATATGATATAAATCAAAGTTTGGTATACTATATAAATCTAGGTTTTGGTATACGATATAAATCTCCGTTTTGGTAAACGGTATAAATCTAGGTTTTGGTATGCGATATAAATCTAGGCTTTGGTATACAATATAAATCTAGGTTTTGGTATGTAATATAAATGTAAGTTTTGGAATACGATATAAATCTGGGTATTGGTATACTGTGTAAATCTAGGTTTTCGTATGCCGTATTAATCGAGGTTTTGGTATGTGGTATAAATCTAGGTTTTGGTATACGATATAAATCTAGGTTTTGGTATACGATATAAATATAGGTTTTGGTATTCGATATAAATGTAGTTATTGGTATACGGTATAAATCTAGGTTTTGGTATGCGGTATTAATCGAGGTTTTGGTATGTGGTATAAATCTAGGTTTTTGTATACGATATAAATCAAAGTTTTGGTTTACTATATAAATCTAGGTTTTGGCATACGATATCAATCTAGATTTTGGTATTCGATATAAATGTAATTTTTGGTATACGGTATAAATATAGGTTTTGATATGCCGTATAAATCTAGGTTTTGGTATGCGATATAAATCTAGGTATTGGTATACTGTGTAAATCTAGGTTTTGGTATGCGGTATAAATCTAGGTTTTGGTATACGGTATAAATCTAGGTTGTGGTTGTGGAGATAAATCTAGGTTTTGCTATGCCACATAAATCTAGGTTTTGGCATGCGATATAAATCTAGGTTTTGGCATGCGATATAAATCTAGGTTTTTGCATACGACATAAAAACTTGCTTTTGGTATGCGATTTAAATCTAGGTTTTTGCATACGATATAAATCTTGGTTTTGGTATACGATATAAATCTAGGTTTTGGTATGCGATCTAAATATAAGTTTTGATATATGATATAAATCTAGGTTTTGGTGTGCGATATAAATCTAAATGGTATAAATCTAGGTATTGGTATGCGATATAAATCTAGGTTTTGGCATGCGATATAAATCTAGGTTTTTGCATACGACATAAAAACTTGCTTTTGGTATGCGATTTAAATCTAGGTTTTTGCATACGATATAAATCTTGGTTTTGGTATACGATATAAATCTAGGTTTTGGTATGCGATCTAAATATAAGTTTTGATATATGATATAAATCTAGGTTTTGGTGTGCGATATAAATCTAAATGGTATAAATCTAGGTATTGGTATGCGATATAAATCTAGGTTTTGGTATGCAGTATAAATTTAGGTTTTGGTATGCAAGATAAATCTAGGTTCTGGTATACGGTATAAATCTAGGTTTCGGAATACGATATAAATCTGGGTTTTGGTATAAGATATAAATCTAAGTTTTGGTATACGATATAAATCTACATTTTGGCATGCGATATTAATCTAGGTTTTGGTATTCGATATAAATTGAGGTATTGGTATATTGTATAAACCTACGTTTTGGTATACGTTATCAATCTAGGTTGTGGTTTACGAGATAAATCTATGCTTTGGTATGCAATATAAATCTGGGTTTTGGTATGCGAGATAAATCTAGGTTGTGGTATACGGTATAAATATAGCTTTTGATATAACGTGTAAATCTAGGTTTTGGTATACGATATAAATCTAGGTTTTGGTATACAGTATAAATATAGGTTTTGCTATACGGTATAAATTTACGCTTTTGTATGCGAATTAAATCTAGGTTTTGGTATGCCATTTAAATATTGGCTTTGGTATACGATATAAATCTCGGTTTTGTTATAAGATATAAATCTATGTTTTGACATACGAAATAAATCTACGTTTTGGTATGCGATATCAATCTAGTTATTGGTATACGGTATAAATCTAGGTTTTGGCATGCGGTATAAATCTAGGTTTTGGAATACGAGATAAATCTAGGCTTTGGTATGCGATATAAATCAAAGTTTTGGTAAACTATATAAATCTAGGTTTTGGTATACGATATAAATCAAGGTTTTGGTATACGGTATAAATCTAGGTTTTGGTAAGCGATATCAATCTAGTCTTTGTTATACAATATAAATCTAAATTTTGGAATGTGATATAAATCTTAGTTTTGAAATACGAAATAAATCTGGGTATTGATATACTGTGTAAATCTAGCTTTTCGTATGCTGTATAAATCAAGGTTTTGGTATGTGGTATAAATCTAGGTTTTGGTGTGCGATATGAATCTAGGCTTTGCTACACTATATAAATCTAGGTTTTGATATACGATATAAATCTAGGTTTTGGTATACGATATAAATCTAGGTATTATACCAATACCTAGATTTATATCGTATACCAAAACCTAGATTTATATATGTATAAATCTAGGTGTTCGTATGCGGTATCAATCTAGGTCGTGGTTTACGAGATAAATCTAGATTTTGCTCTACTATATAAAGCTAGGTTTTGGTATACGATATAAATGTAGGTTTTGGTATACGGGATAAATATAGGTTTTGGTATACGGTATAAATATAGGTTTTGGTATACGGTATAATTCTAGGTTTTGGTATACGATATAAGTCTAGGTTTTGGTATAAGATATAAATCTAGGTTTTGGTATGGTGTTTAAGTCTAGGTTTTAATATACGATATAAATATAGGTTTTGGTATACGATATAAATCTAGGTGTTCGCATACGGTATAAATCTAGGTTGTGGTTTACGAGATAAATCTAGATTTTGCTCTACTACATACAGCTAGGTTTTGGTATACGATGTAAATGTAGGTTTTGGTATACGGGATAAATATAGGTTTTGGTATACGGTATAAATGTAGGTTTTGGTATTCGATATAAATCTAATTTTTGGTATACGGTATCAATTTAGGTTTTGGTATGCGGTATAAATCAAGGTTTTGGTTTGTGGTAGAAATCTAGGTTTTGGTATGCAGTATAAATCTAGGTTTTGGTATGCAAGATAAATCTAGGTTGTGGTATACGGTATAAATCTAGGTTTCGGTATACGGTATAAATCTAGGTTTCGGTATTCGATATAAATCAAGGTTTTGGTATGCAATATAAATCTAGGTTTTGGTATGCGATATAAATCTAGGTTTTGGTATACGGGATAAATAAAGGTTTTAGTATACGGTATAAATCTAGGTTGTGGTTTACGAGATAAATCTAGGTTTTTCTATGCCACATAAATCTATGTTTTGGTATGCGATATAAATCTAGGTTTTGGTATGCGATATAAATCTAGGATTTTGTAAACGATATCAATCTTGGTTTTGGTATACGATATAAATCTAGGTTTTCGTATGCGATATAAATCTAAATGGTATAAATCTAGGTATTGGTATGCGATATAAATCTAGGTTTTGGTATGCAGTATAAATCTAGGTTTTGGTATGCGAGATAAATCTAGGTTGTGGTATACGATATAAATCTAGGTTTTGGCATGCGATATTAATCTAGGTTTTGGTATTCGATATAAATTGAGGTATTGGTATATTGTATAAACCTACGTTTTGGTATACGTTATCAATCTAGGTTGTGGTTTACGAGATAAATCTATGCTTTGGTATGCAATATAAATCTGGGTTTTGGTATGCGAGATAAATCTAGGTTGTGGTATACGGTATAAATATAGCTTTTGATATAACGTGTAAATCTAGGTTTTGGTATACGATATAAATCTAGGTTTTGGTATACAGTATAAATATAGGTTTTGCTATACGGTATAAATTTACGCTTTTGTATGCGAATTAAATCTAGGTTTTGGTATGCCATTTAAATATTGGCTTTGGTATACGATATAAATCTCGGTTTTGTTATAAGATATAAATCTATGTTTTGACATACGAAATAAATCTACGTTTTGGTATGCGATATCAATCTAGTTATTGGTATACGGTATAAATCTAGGTTTTGGCATGCGGTATAAATCTAGGTTTTGGAATACGAGATAAATCTAGGCTTTGGTATGCGATATAAATCAAAGTTTTGGTAAACTATATAAATCTAGGTTTTGGTATACGATATAAATCAAGGTTTTGGTATACGGTATAAATCTAGGTTTTGGTAAGCGATATCAATCTAGTCTTTGTTATACAATATAAATCTAAATTTTGGAATGTGATATAAATCTTAGTTTTGAAATACGAAATAAATCTGGGTATTGATATACTGTGTAAATCTAGCTTTTCGTATGCTGTATAAATCAAGGTTTTGGTATGTGGTATAAATCTAGGTTTTGGTGTGCGATATGAATCTAGGCTTTGCTACACTATATAAATCTAGGTTTTGATATACGATATAAATCTAGGTTTTGGTATACGATATAAATCTAGGTATTATACCAATACCTAGATTTATATCGTATACCAAAACCTAGATTTATATATGTATAAATCTAGGTGTTCGTATACGTATCAATCTAGGTCGTGGTTTACGAGATAAATCTAGATTTTGCTCTACTATATAAAGCTAGGTTTTGGTATACGATATAAATGTAGGTTTTGGTATACGGGATAAATATAGGTTTTGGTATACGGTATAAATATAGGTTTTGGTATACGGTATAATTCTAGGTTTTTGTATTCGATATAAATTTAGGTTTTGGCAAACAATATAAATCTAGGTTTTTGTATATGATATAAATCTAGGTTTTGGTATGCAATATAAATCTAGGTTTTGGTATGCGATATAAATCTAGGTTTTGGTATACGTGATAAATATAGGTTTTGGTATACGGTATAAATATAGGTTTTGGTATACTGTATAAATCTAGGTTTTCGTATGCGGTATAAATCTAGGTTTTGGTATACGGTATAAATCTATGTTGTGGTTTACGAGATAAATCAAGGCTTTGCGATGCCACATAAATCTAGATTTTGGTATGCGATATAAATCAAAGTTTTGGTATACTATATAAATCTAGGTTTGGGCATACGATATAAATCTAGGTTTTGGTAAACGATATAAATCTAGGTATTGGTATACGATATAAATCTAGGTTTTGGTATGATGTTTAAATCTAGGTTTTGATATGCGATATAAATCTAGGTTTTGGTATGCAATATAAATCTAGGTTTTGTTAAACGATATAAATTTAGGTTTTCCTATGCGATCTAAATATAAGCTTTGATATACGATATAAATCAAGGTTTTGTTATGCGATATAAATCTATTTATTGCTAAACCGTATAAATCTAGGTTTTGGTATGCAATATAAATCTAGGTTTTGGTTATACGATATCAATCTAGGTTTTCGTATACAGTATAAATCTAGGTTTTGGTATACGGTATAAATCTACGCTTTTGTATACGAAATAAATCTAGGTTTTGGTATGCCATATAAATATTGGCTTAGGTATTCGATATAAATCTCGTTTTGGTATAAGATATAAATCTATGTTTTGAAATACGATATAAATCTACATTTTGGTATGCGATATAAATCTAGTTATTGGTATACTCTATAAATCTAGGTTTTGGTATGCGGTATAAATCGAGGTTTTGGTATGCGATATAAATCTAGTTATTGGTATACGGTATAAATCTAGGTTTTGATATACGGTATAAATCTATGTTGTGGTTTACGAGATAAATCTAGGTTTTGCTATGCTACATAAATCTAGGTTTTGGTGTGCGATATAAATCTAGGCTTTGATATACGTTATAAATCCAGGTATTGGTATATTATATATATCCAGGCTTTGGTATACGATATAAATCAAAGTTTGGTATACTATATAAATCTAGGTTTTGGTATACCAGATAAATCTAGGGTTTGGTATGCGATACAAATCAAAGTTTTGGTAAACTATATAAATCTAGGTTTTGGTATACGATATAAATCTAGGTTTTGGTATACGGTATTAATCTAGGTTTTGGTATGCGATATAAATCTAGGCTTTGATATACAATATAAATCTAGGTTTTGGTATGTGATATAAATCTAAGTTTTGGAATACGATATAAATCTGGGTATTGGTATACGATATAAATCTAGGTTTTGGTATGCGATCTAAATATAAGTTTTGATATTCGATATAAATATAGTTATTGGTATACGGTATAAATCTAGGCTTTTATATACGCTATTAATCCAGGTATTGATATATTATATAAATCTAGGCTTTGGTATATGATATAAATCAAAGTTTGGTATACTATATAAATCTAGGTTTTGGTATACGATATAAATCTCGGTTTTGGTAAACGGTATAAATCTAGGTTTTGGTATGCGATATAAATCTAGGCTTTGGTATACAATATAAATCTAGGTTTTGGTATGTAATATAAATGTAAGTTTTGGAATACGATATAAATCTGGGTATTGGTATACTGTGTAAATCTAGGTTTTCGTATGCCGTATTAATCGAGGTTTTGGTATGTGGTATAAATCTAGGTTTTGGTATACGATATAAATCTAGGTTTTCGTATGCGATATAAATATAGGTTTTGGTATTCGATATAAATGTAGTTATTGGTATACGGTATAAATCTAGGTTTTGGTATGCGGTATTAATCGAGGTTTTGGTATGTGGTATAAATCTAGGTTTTTGTATACGATATAAATCAAAGTTTTGGTTTACTATATAAATCTAGGTTTTGGCATACGATATCAATCTAGATTTTGGTATTCGATATAAATGTAATTTTTGGTATACGGTATAAATATAGGTTTTGATATGCCGTATAAATCTAGGTTTTGGTATGCGATATAAATCTAGGTATTGGTATACTGTGTAAATCTAGGTTTTGGTATGCGGTATAAATCTAGGTTTTGGTATACGGTATAAATCTAGGTTGTGGTTGTGGAGATAAATCTAGGTTTTGCTATGCCACATAAATCTAGGTTTTGGCATGCGATATAAATCTAGGTTTTGGCATGCGATATAAATCTAGGTTTTTGCATACGACATAAAAACTTGCTTTTGGTATGCGATTTAAATCTAGGTTTTTGCATACGATATAAATCTTGGTTTTGGTATACGATATAAATCTAGGTTTTGGTATGCGATCTAAATATAAGTTTTGATATATGATATAAATCTAGGTTTTGGTGTGCGATATAAATCTAAATGGTATAAATCTAGGTATTGGTATGCGATATAAATCTAGGTTTTGGCATGCGATATAAATCTAGGTTTTTGCATACGACATAAAAACTTGCTTTTGGTATGCGATTTAAATCTAGGTTTTTGCATACGATATAAATCTTGGTTTTGGTATACGATATAAATCTAGGTTTTGGTATGCGATCTAAATATAAGTTTTGATATATGATATAAATCTAGGTTTTGGTGTGCGATATAAATCTAAATGGTATAAATCTAGGTATTGGTATGCGATATAAATCTAGGTTTTGGTATGCAGTATAAATTTAGGTTTTGGTATGCAAGATAAATCTAGGTTCTGGTATACGGTATAAATCTAGGTTTCGGAATACGATATAAATCTGGGTTTTGGTATAAGATATAAATCTAAGTTTTGGTATACGATATAAATCTACATTTTGGCATGCGATATTAATCTAGGTTTTGGTATTCGATATAAATTGAGGTATTGGTATATTGTATAAACCTACGTTTTGGTATACGTTATCAATCTAGGTTGTGGTTTACGAGATAAATCTATGCTTTGGTATGCAATATAAATCTGGGTTTTGGTATGCGAGATAAATCTAGGTTGTGGTATACGGTATAAATATAGCTTTTGATATAACGTGTAAATCTAGGTTTTGGTATACGATATAAATCTAGGTTTTGGTATACAGTATAAATATAGGTTTTGCTATACGGTATAAATTTACGCTTTTGTATGCGAATTAAATCTAGGTTTTGGTATGCCATTTAAATATTGGCTTTGGTATACGATATAAATCTCGGTTTTGTTATAAGATATAAATCTATGTTTTGACATACGAAATAAATCTACGTTTTGGTATGCGATATCAATCTAGTTATTGGTATACGGTATAAATCTAGGTTTTGGCATGCGGTATAAATCTAGGTTTTGGAATACGAGATAAATCTAGGCTTTGGTATGCGATATAAATCAAAGTTTTGGTAAACTATATAAATCTAGGTTTTGGTATACGATATAAATCAAGGTTTTGGTATACGGTATAAATCTAGGTTTTGGTAAGCGATATCAATCTAGTCTTTGTTATACAATATAAATCTAAATTTTGGAATGTGATATAAATCTTAGTTTTGAAATACGAAATAAATCTGGGTATTGATATACTGTGTAAATCTAGCTTTTCCTATGCTGTATAAATCAAGGTTTTGGTATGTGGTATAAATCTAGGTTTTGGTGTGCGATATGAATCTAGGCTTTGCTACACTATATAAATCTAGGTTTTGATATACGATATAAATCTAGGTTTTGGTATACGATATAAATCTAGGTATTATACCAATACCTAGATTTATATCGTATACCAAAACCTAGATTTATATATGTATAAATCTAGGTGTTCGTATACGGTATCAATCTAGGTCGTGGTTTACGAGATAAATCTAGATTTTGCTCTACTATATAAAGCTAGGTTTTGGTATACGATATAAATGTAGGTTTTGGTATACGGGATAAATATAGGTTTTGGTATACGGTATAAATATAGGTTTTGGTATACGGTATAATTCTAGGTTTTGGTATACGATATAAGTCTAGGTTTTGGTATAAGATATAAATCTAGGTTTTGGTATGGTGTTTAAGTCTAGGTTTTAATATACGATATAAATATAGGTTTTGGTATACGATATAAATCTAGGTGTTCGCATACGGTATAAATCTAGGTTGTGGTTTACGAGATAAATCTAGATTTTGCTCTACTACATACAGCTAGGTTTTGGTATACGATGTAAATGTAGGTTTTGGTATACGGGATAAATATAGGTTTTGGTATACGGTATAAATGTAGGTTTTGGTATTCGATATAAATCTAATTTTTGGTATACGGTATCAATTTAGGTTTTGGTATGCGGTATAAATCAAGGTTTTGGTTTGTGGTAGAAATCTAGGTTTTGGTATGCAGTATAAATCTAGGTTTTGGTATGCAAGATAAATCTAGGTTGTGGTATACGGTATAAATCTAGGTTTCGGTATACGGTATAAATCTAGGTTTCGGTATTCGATATAAATCAAGGTTTTGGTATGCAATATAAATCTAGGTTTTGGTATGCGATATAAATCTAGGTTTTGGTATACGGGATAAATAAAGGTTTTAGTATACGGTATAAATCTAGGTTGTGGTTTACGAGATAAATCTAGGTTTTTCTATGCCACATAAATCTATGTTTTGGTATGCGATATAAATCTAGGTTTTGGTATGCGATATAAATCTAGGATTTTGTAAACGATATCAATCTTGGTTTTGGTATACGATATAAATCTAGGTTTTCGTATGCGATATAAATCTAAATGGTATAAATCTAGGTATTGGTATGCGATATAAATCTAGGTTTTGGTATGCAGTATAAATCTAGGTTTTGGTATGCGAGATAAATCTAGGTTGTGGTATACGATATAAATCTAGGTTTTGGCATACTATATAAATTTAGGTTTTGCTATGCGATCTAAATATAAGCTTTGATATACGATATAAATCAAGATTTTGCAATGCGATATAAATCTAGTTATTGCTAAACCGTATAAATCTAGGTTTTGGTATGCAATATAAATCTAGGTTTTGGTATGCGAGATAAATTTAGGTTGTGGTATACGGTACAAATCTAGTTTTCGTATTCGATATCAATCTAGGTTTTGGTATACGGTATAAATATAGCTTTGATATACGGTGTAAATCTAGGTTTTGGTATACGATATAAATCTAGCTTTTGGTATACAGTATAAATATAGGTTTTGGTATAAGGTATAAATCTACGCTTTTGTATACGAAATAAATCTAGGTTTTGGTATGCCATATAAATATTAGCTTTGGTATACGATATAAATCTCGGTTTTGCTATAAGATATAAATCTATGTTTTGAAATACGATATACATTTACGTTTTGGTATGCGATATAAATCTAGTTATTGGTATGCGGTATAAATCTAGGTTTTGGTATGCGGCATAAATCGAGGTTTTGGTATGCGATATAAATCTAGTTATTGGTATACGGTATAAATCTAGGTTTTGATATACGGTATAAATCTATGTTGTGGTTTACGAGATAAATCTAGGTTTTGCTATGCTACATAAATCTAGGTTTTGGTGTGCGATATAAATCTAGGCTTTGATATACGTTATAAATCCAGGTATTGGTATATTATATATATCCAGGCTTTGGTATACGATATAAATCAAAGTTTGGTATACTATATAAATCTAGGTTTTGGTATACGAGATAAATCTAGGGTTTGGTATGCGATACAAATCAAAGTTTTGGTAAACTATATAAATCTAGGTTTTGGTATACGATATAAATCTAGGTTTTGGTATACGGTATTAATCTAGGTTTTGGTATGCGATATAAATCTAGGCTTTGATATACAATATAAATCTAGGTTTTGGTATGTGATATAAATCTAAGTTTTGGAATACGATATAAATCTGGGTATTGGTATACGATATAAATCTAGGTTTTGGTATGCGATCTAAATATAAGTTTTGATATTCGATATAAATATAGTTATTGGTATACGGTATAAATCTAGGCTTTGATATACGCTATTAATCCAGGTATTGATATATTATATAAATCTAGGCTTTGGTATACGATATAAATCAAAGTTTGGTATACTATATAAATCTAGGTTTTGGTATACGATATAAATCTCGGTTTTGGTAAACGGTATAAATCTAGGTTTTGGTATGCGATATAAATCTAGGCTTTGGTATACAATATAAATCTAGGTTTTGGTATGTAATATAAATGTAAGTTTTGGAATACGATATAAATCTGGGTATTGGTATACTGTGTAAATCTAGGTTTTCGTATGCCGTATTAATCGAGGTTTTGGTATGTGGTATAAATCTAGGTTTTGGTATACGATATAAATCTAGGTTTTGGTATACGATATAAATATAGGTTTTGGTATTCGATATAAATGTAGTTATTGGTATACGGTATAAATCTAGGTTTTGGTATGCGGTATTAATCGAGGTTTTGGTATGTGGTATAAATCTAGGTTTTTGTATACGATATAAATCAAAGTTTTGGTTTACTATATAAATCTAGGTTTTGGCATACGATATCAATCTAGATTTTGGTATTCGATATAAATGTAATTTTTGGTATACGGTATAAATATAGGTTTTGATATGCCGTATAAATCTAGGTTTTGGTATGCGATATAAATCTAGGTGTTGGTATACTGTGTAAATCTAGGTTTTGGTATGCGGTATAAATCTAGGTTTTGGTATGCGGTATAAATCTAGGTTGTGGTTGTGGAGATAAATCTAGGTTTTTCTATGCCACATAAATCTAGGTTTTGGCATGCGATATAAATCTAGGTTTTGGCATGCGATATAAATCTAGGTTTTTGCATACGACATAAAAACTTGCTTTTGGTATGCGATTTAAATCTAGGTTTTTGCATACGATATAAATCTTGGTTTTGGTATACGATATAAATCTAGGTTTTGGTATGCGATCTAAATATAAGTTTTGATATATGATATAAATCTAGGTTTTGGTGTGCGATATAAATCTAAATGGTATAAATCTAGGTATTGGTATGCGATATAAATCTAGGTTTTGGTATGCAGTATAAATTTAGGTTTTGGTATGCAAGATAAATCTAGGTTCTGGTATACGGTATAAATCTAGGTTTCGGAATACGATATAAATCTGGGTTTTGGTATAAGATATAAATCTAAGTTTTGGTATACGATATAAATCTACATTTTGGCATGCGATATTAATCTAGGTATTGGTATTCGATATAAATTGAGGTATTGGTATATTGTATAAACCTACGTTTTGGTATACGTTATCAATCTAGGTTGTGGTTTACGAGATAAATCTATGCTTTGGTATGCAATATAAATCTGGGTTTTGGTATGCGAGATAAATCTAGGTTGTGGTATACGGTATAAATATAGCTTTTGATATAACGTGTAAATCTAGGTTTTGGTATACGATATAAATCTAGGTTTTGGTATACAGTATAAATATAGGTTTTGCTATACGGTATAAATTTACGCTTTTGTATGCGAATTAAATCTAGGTTTTGGTATGCCATTTAAATATTGGCTTTGGTATACGATATAAATCTCGGTTTTGTTATAAGATATAAATCTATGTTTTGACATACGAAATAAATCTACGTTTTGGTATGCGATATCAATCTAGTTATTGGTATACGGTATAAATCTAGGTTTTGGCATGCGGTATAAATCTAGGTTTTGGAATACGAGATAAATCTAGGCTTTGGTATGCGATATAAATCAAAGTTTTGGTAAACTATATAAATCTAGGTTTTGGTATACGATATAAATCAAGGTTTTGGTATACGGTATAAATCTAGGTTTTGGTAAGCGATATCAATCTAGTCTTTGTTATACAATATAAATCTAAATTTTGGAATGTGATATAAATCTTAGTTTTGAAATACGAAATAAATCTGGGTATTGATATACTGTGTAAATCTAGCTTTTCGTATGCTGTATAAATCAAGGTTTTGGTATGTGGTATAAATCTAGGTTTTGGTGTGCGATATGAATCTAGGCTTTGCTACACTATATAAATCTAGGTTTTGATATACGATATAAATCTAGGTTTTGGTATACGATATAAATCTAGGTATTATACCAATACCTAGATTTATATCGTATACCAAAATCTAGATTTATATATGTATAAATCTAGGTGTTCGTATACGTATCAATCTAGGTCGTGGTTTACGAGATAAATCTAGATTTTGCTCTACTATATAAAGCTAGGTTTTGGTATACGATATAAATGTAGGTTTTGGTATACGGGATAAATATAGGTTTTGGTATACGGTATAAATATAGGTTTTGGTATACGGTATAATTCTAGGTTTTTGTATTCGATATAAATTTAGGTTTTGGCAAACAATATAAATCTAGGTTTTTGTATATGATATAAATCTAGGTTTTGGTATGCAATATAAATCTAGGTTTTGGTATGCGATATAAATCTAGGTTTTGGTATACGTGATAAATATAGGTTTTGGTATACGGTATAAATATAGGTTTTGGTATACTGTATAAATCTAGGTTTTCGTATGCGGTATAAATCTAGGTTTTGGTATACGGTATAAATCTATGTTGTGGTTTACGAGATAAATCAAGGCTTTGCGATGCCACATAAATCTAGATTTTGGTATGCGATATAAATCAAAGTTTTGGTATACTATATAAATCTAGGTTTGGGCATACGATATAAATCTAGGTTTTGGTAAACGATATAAATCTAGGTATTGGTATACGATATAAATCTAGGTTTTGGTATGATGTTTAAATCTAGGTTTTGATATGCGATATAAATCTAGGTTTTGGTATGCAATATAAATCTAGGTTTTGTTAAACGATATAAATTTAGGTTTTCCTATGCGATCTAAATATAAGCTTTGATATACGATATAAATCAAGGTTTTGTTATGCGATATAAATCTATTTATTGCTAAACCGTATAAATCTAGGTTTTGGTATGCAATATAAATCTAGGTTTTGGTTATACGATATCAATCTAGGTTTTCGTATACAGTATAAATCTAGGTTTTGGTATACGGTATAAATCTACGCTTTTGTATACGAAATAAATCTAGGTTTTGGTATGCCATATAAATATTGGCTTAGGTATTCGATATAAATCTCGTTTTGGTATAAGATATAAATCTATGTTTTGAAATACGATATAAATCTACATTTTGGTATGCGATATAAATCTAGTTATTGGTATACTCTATAAATCTAGGTTTTGGTATGCGATATAAATCAAGGTTTTGGAATACGAGATAAATCTAGGCTTTGGTATGCGATATAAATCAAAGTTTTGGTAAACTATATAAATCTAGGATTTGGTATACGATATAAATCTAGGTTTTGGTATACGGTATAAATCTGGGTTGTGGTTTACGAGATAAATCTACGTTTTGCTATAGTACAAAAATCTAGGTTTTGGTATGCGATATAAATCAAAGTTTTGGAATACTATATAAATCTAGGTTTGGGCATACGATATAAATCTAGGTTTTGGTAAGCGATATAAATCTAGGTATTGGTATACGATATAAATCTAGGTTTTGGTATGGTGTTTAAATCTAGGTTTTGATATACGATATAAATCTAGGTTTTGGTATGCAATATAAATCTAGGTTTTGGTATGCGAGATAAATCTAGGTTGTGGTATACGGTATAAATATAGCTTTTCATATACGGTGTAAATCTAGATTTTGGTATATGATATAAATCTAGGTTTTGGTATACAGTATAAATATAGGTTTTGGTATACGGTATAAATATAGCTTTTGATATAACGTGTAAATCTGTGTTTTGGTATACGATATAAATCTAGGTTTTGGTATACAGTATACATATAGGTTTTGCTATACGGTATAAATCTACGCTTTTGTATACGAATTAAATCTAGGTTTTGGTATGCCATTTAAATATTGGCTTTGGTATACGATATAAATCTCGGTTTTGGTATAAGATATAAATCTATATTTTCACATACGAAATAAATCTACGTTTTGGTATGCGATATAAATCTAGTTATTGGTATACGGTATAAATCTAGGTTTTGGCATGCGGTATAAATCTAGGTTTTGGAATAAGAGATAAATCTAGGCTTTGGTATGCGATATAAATCAAAGTTTTGGTAAACTATATAAATCTAGGTTTTGGTATACGATATAAATCAAGGTTTTGGTATACGGTATAAATCTAGGTTTTGGTAAGCGATATAAATCTAGTCTTTGGTATACAATATAAATCTAAATTTTGGTATGTCATATAAATCTTAGTTTTGGAATACGAAATAAATCTGGGTATTGGTATACTGTGTAAATCTAGGTTTTCGTATGCTGTATAAATCAAGGTTTTGGTATGTGGTATAAATTTAGGTTTTGGTGTGCGCTATGAATCTAGGCTTTCCTACACTATATAAATCTAGGTTTTGATATACGATATAAATCTAGGTTTTGGTATACGATATAAATCTAGGTATTATACCAATACCTAGATTTATATCGTATACCAAAACCTAGATTTATATATGTATAAATCTAGGTGTTCGTATACGGTATCAATCTAGGTCGTGGTTTACGAGATAAATCTAGATTTTGCTCTACTATATAAAGCTAGGTTTTGGTATACGATATAAATGTAGGTTTTGGTATACGGGATAAATATAGGTTTTGGTATACGGTATAAATATAGGTTTTGGTATACGGTATAATTCTAGGTTTTTGTATTCGATATAAATTTAGGTTTTGGCAAACAATATAAATCTAGGTTTTTGTATATGATATAAATCTAGGTTTTGGTATGCAATATAAATCTAGGTTTTGGTATGCGATATAAATCTAGGTTTTGGTATACGTGATAAATATAGGTTTTGGTATACGGTATAAATATAGGTTTTGGTATACTGTATAAATCTAGGTTTTCGTATGCGGTATAAATCTAGGTTTTGGTATACGGTATAAATCTATGTTGTGGTTTACGAGATAAATCAAGGCTTTGCGATGCCACATAAATCTAGATTTTGGTATGCGATATAAATCAAAGTTTTGGTATACTATATAAATCTAGGTTTGGGCATACGATATAAATCTAGGTTTTGGTAAACGATATAAATCTAGGTATTGGTATACGATATAAATCTAGGTTTTGGTATGATGTTTAAATCTAGGTTTTGATATGCGATATAAATCTAGGTTTTGGTATGCAATATAAATCTAGGTTTTGTTAAACGATATAAATTTAGGTTTTCCTATGCGATCTAAATATAAGCTTTGATATACGATATAAATCAAGGTTTTGTTATGCGATATAAATCTATTTATTGCTAAACCGTATAAATCTAGGTTTTGGTATGCAATATAAATCTAGGTTTTGGTTATACGATATCAATCTAGGTTTTCGTATACAGTATAAATCTAGGTTTTGGTATACGGTATAAATCTACGCTTTTGTATACGAAATAAATCTAGGTTTTGGTATGCCATATAAATATTGGCTTAGGTATTCGATATAAATCTCGTTTTGGTATAAGATATAAATCTATGTTTTGAAATACGATATAAATCTACATTTTGGTATGCGATATAAATCTAGTTATTGGTATACGATATAAATCTAGGTTTTGGTATGCGATATAAATCAAGGTTTTGGAATACGAGATAAATCTAGGCTTTGGTATGCGATATAAATCAAAGTTTTGGTAAACTATATAAATCTAGGATTTGGTATACGATATAAATCTAGGTTTTGGTATACGGTATAAATCTGGGTTGTGGTTTACGAGATAAATCTACGTTTTGCTATGGTACAAAAATCTAGGTTTTGGTATGCGATAAAAATCAAAGTTTTGGAATACTATATAAATCTAGGTTTGGGCATACGATATAAATCTAGGTTTTGGTAAGCGATATAAATCTAGGTATTGGTATACGATATAAATCTAGGTTTTGGTATGGTGTTTAAATCTAGGTTTTGATATACGATATAAATCTAGGTTTTGGTATGCAATATAAATCTAGGTTTTGGTATGCGAGATAAATCTAGGTTGTGGTATACGGTATAAATATAGCTTTTCATATACGGTGTAAATCTAGGTTTTGGTATATGATATAAATATAGGTTTTGGTATACAGTATAAATATAGGTTTTGGTATACGGTATAAATATAGCTTTTGATATAACGTGTAAATCTGTGTTTTGGTATACGATATAAATCTAGGTTTTGGTATACAGTATACATATAGGTTTTGCTATACGGTATAAATCTACGCTTTTGTATACGAATTAAATCTAGGTTTTGGTATGCCATTTAAATATTGGCTTTGGTATACGATATAAATCTCGGTTTTGGTATAAGATATAAATCTATATTTTCACATACGAAATAAATCTACGTTTTGGTATGCGATATAAATCTAGTTATTGGTATACGGTATAAATCTAGGTTTTGGCATGCGGTATAAATCTAGGTTTTGGAATAAGAGATAAATCTAGGCTTTGGTATGCGATATAAATCAAAGTTTTGGTAAACTATATAAATCTAGGTTTTGGTATACGATATAAATCAAGGTTTTGGTATACGGTATAAATCTAGGTTTTGGTAAGCGATATAAATCTAGTCTTTGGTATACAATATAAATCTAAATTTTGGTATGTCATATAAATCTTAGTTTTGGAATACGAAATAAATCTGGGTATTGGTATACTGTGTAAATCTAAGTTTTCGTATGCTGTATAAATCAAGGTTTTGGTATGTGGTATAAATCTAGGTTTTGGTGTGCGATATGAATCTAGGCTTTGCTACACTATATAAATCTAGGTTTTGGTATGCGATATAAATCTAGGTTTTGGTATACGATAAAAAGCTAGGTATTATACCAATACCTAGATTCATATCGTATACCAAAACCTAGATTTCTATGTGTATAAATCTAGGTGTTCGTATACGGTATAAATCTAGGTCGTGGTTTACGAGATAAATCTAGACTTTGCTCTACTATATAAAGCTAGGTTTTGGTATACGATATAAATGTAGGTTTTGGTATACGGGATAAATATAGGTTTTGGTATACGGTATAAATATAGGTTTTGGTATACGGTATAATTCTAGGTTTTTGTATTCGATATAAATATAGGTTTTGGCAAACAATATAAATCTAGGTTTTGGTATACGATATAAATCTCGGTTTTGGTATACTGTATAAATCTGGGTTTTCGTATGCGATATAAATCTAGGTATTGATATACTGTGTAAATCTAGGTTTTCGTATGCGGTATAAATCTAGGTTTTGGTATACGGTATAAATCTATGTTGTGGTTTACGAGATAAATCAAGGCTTTGCGATGCCACATAAATCTAGGTTTTGGTATGCGATATAAATCAAAGTTTTGGTATACTATATAAATCTAAGTTTGGGCATACGATATAAATCTAGGTTTTGGTAAGCGATATAAATCTAGGTATTGGTATACGATATAAATCTAGGTTTTGGTAAGGTGTTTAAATCTAGGTTTTGCTATACGATATAAATCTAGGTTTTGGTATGCAATATAAATCTAGGTTTTGGTAGACGATATAAATTTATGTTTTCCTATGCGATCTAAATATAAGCTTTGATATACAATATAAATCTACGCTTTTGTATACGAAATAAATCTAGGTTTTGGTATGCCATATACATATTGGCTTTGGTATTCGATATTAATCTCGGTTTTGGTATAAGATATAAATCTATGTTTTGAAATACGATATAAATCTACATTTTGCTATGCGATATAAATATAGGTTTTGGAATACGAGATAAATCTAGGCTTTGGTATGCGATATAAATCAAAGTTTTGGTAAACTATATAAATCTAGGTTTTAGTATACGATATAAATCAAGGTTTTGGTATACGGTATAAATCTAGGTTTTGGTAAGCGATATAAATCTAGTCTTTGGTATACAATATAAATCTAAATTTTGGTATGTCATATAAATCTTAGTTTTGGAATACGAAATAAATCTGGGTATTGGTATACTGTGTAAATCTAAGTTTTCGTATGCTGTATAAATCAAGGTTTTGGTATGTGGTATAAATCTAGGTTTTGGTGTGCGATATGAATCTAGGCTTTGCTACACTATATAAATCTAGGTTTTGGTATGCGATATAAATCTAGGTTTTGGTATACGATAAAAAGCTAGGTATTATACCAATACCTAGATTCATATCGTATACCAAAACCTAGATTTCTATGTGTATAAATCTAGGTGTTCGTATACGATATAAATCTAGGTCGTGGTTTACGAGATAAATCTAGACTTTGCTCTACTATATAAAGCTAGGTTTTGGTATACGATATAAATGTAGGTTTTGGTATACGGGATAAATATAGGTTTTGGTATACGGTATAAATATAGGTTTTGGTATACGGTATAATTCTAGGTTTTTGTATTCGATATAAATATAGGTTTTGGCAAACAATATAAATCTAGGTTTTGGTATACGATATAAATCTCGGTTTTGGTATACTGTATAAATCTGGGTTTTCGTATGCGATATAAATCTAGGTATTGATATACTGTGTAAATCTAGGTTTTCGTATGCGGTATAAATCTAGGTTTTGGTATACGGTATAAATCTATGTTGTGGTTTACGAGATAAATCAAGGCTTTGCGATGCCACATAAATCTAGGTTTTGGTATGCGATATAAATCAAAGTTTTGGTATACTATATAAATCTAGGTTTGGGCATACGATATAAATCTAGGTTTTGGTAAGCGATATAAATCTAGGTATTGGTATACGATATAAATCTAGGTTTTGGTATGGTGTTTAAATCTAGGTTTTGATATACGATATAAATCTAGGTTTTGGTATGCAATATAAATCTAGGTTTTGGTACACGATATAAATTTATGTTTTCCTATGCGAACTAAATATAAGCTTTGATATACGATATAAATCTACGCTTTTGTATACGAAATAAATCTAGGTTTTGGTATGCCATATACATATTGGCTTTGGTATTCGATATTAATCTCGGTTTTGGTATAAGATATAAATCTATGTTTTGAAATACGATATAAATCTACATTTTGCTATGCGATATAAATATAGGTTTTGGAATACGAGATAAATCTAGGCTTTGTATGCGATATAAATCAAAGTTTTGGTAAACTATATAAATCTAGGATTTGGTATACGATATAAATCTAGGTTTTGGTATACGGTATAAATCTGGGTTGTGGTTTACGAGATAAATCTACGTTTTGCTATGGTACAAAAATCTAGGTTTTGGTATGCGATATAAATCAAAGTTTTGGTATACTATATAAATCTAGGTTTGGGCATACGATATAAATCTAGGTTTTGGTAAACGATATAAATCTAGGTACTGGTATACGATATAAATCTAGGTTTTGGTATGGTGTTTAAATCTAGGTTTTGATATACGATATAAATCTAGGTTTTGGTATGCGAGATAACTCTAGGTTGTGGTATACGGTATAAATATAGCTTTTGATATACGGTGTAAATCTAGGTTTTGGTATATGATATAAATCTAGGTTTTGGTATACAGTATAAATATAGGTTTTGGTATACGTTATAAATATAGCTTTTGATATACGTGTAAATCTAGGTTTTGGTATATGATATAAATCTAAGTTTTGGTATACTATATAAATCTAGGTTTGGGCATACGATATAAATCTAGGTTTTGGTAAACGATATAAATCTAGGTACTGGTATACGATATAAATCTAGGTTTTGGTATGGTGTTTAAATCTAGGTTTTGATATACGATATAAATCTAGGTTTTGGTATGCGAGATAACTCTAGGTTGTGGTATACGGTATAAATATAGCTTTTGATATACGGTGTAAATCTAGGTTTTGGTATATGATATAAATCTAGGTTTTGGTATACAGTATAAATATAGGTTTTGGTATACGGTATAAATATAGCTTTTGATATACGTGTAAATCTAGGTTTTGGTATATGATATAAATCTAGGTTTTGGTATACAGTATAAATATAGGTTTTGGTAGGCCATATAAATATTGCCTTTGGAATACGATATAAATCTGGGTTTTGGTATACGATATAAATCTACATTTTGGTATGCGATATTAATCTAGGTTTTGGTATTCGATATAAATTGAGGTATTGGTAAATTGTATAAATCTACGTGTTCGTATACGGTATAAATCTAGGTTGTGGTTT
Source organism: Bathymodiolus septemdierum (assembly GCA_963383655.1). Taxonomy (NCBI): domain Eukaryota; kingdom Metazoa; phylum Mollusca; class Bivalvia; order Mytilida; family Modiolidae; genus Bathymodiolus; species Bathymodiolus septemdierum. Next base: position 1,290,771 of record OY726523.1, read on the forward strand.
ACGAGATAAATCTATGTTTTGCTATGCTATATAAATCTAGGTTTTGGTATACGGCATAAATATATGTTTTGGTATACGTGTAAATCTAGGTTTTGGTATACGATATAAATCTAGGTTTTGGTAGACGATATAAATCAAAGTTTTGGCATACTATATAAATTTAGGTTTTCCTATGCGATCTAAATATAAGTTTTGATATACGATATAAATCAAGGTTTTGTTATGCGATATAAATCTAGTTATTGCTAAACGTATACATCTAGGTTTTGGTGTACGGTATAAATCTACGCTTTTGTATACGAAATAAATCTAGGTTTTGGTATGCCATATAAATATTGGCTTTGGAATACGAGATAAATCTAGGCTTTGGTATGCGATATAAATCAAAGTTTTGGTAAACTATATAAATCTAGGTTTTGGTATACGATATAAATCTAGGTTTTGGTATACGGTATAAATCTAGGTTGTGGTTTACGAGATAAATCTACGTTTTGCTTGCTATGGTACAAAAATCTAGGTTTTCGTATGCCGTATAAATCGCGGTTTTGGTATGTGGTATAAATCTAGGTTTTGGTATACGATATAAATCTAGGTTTTGGTATACGATATAAATATAGGTTTTGGTATTCGATATAAATGTAGTTATTTGTATACGGTATAAATCTAGGTTTTGCTATGCGGTATTAATCGAGGTTTTGGTATGTGGTATAAATCTAGGTTTTTGTATACGATATAAATCAAAGTTTTGGTTTACTATATAAATCTAGATTTTGGCATACGATATCAATCTAGGTTTTGGTATTCGATATAAATGTAATTTTTGGTATACGGTATAAATATAGGTTTTGATATGCCGTATAAATCTAGGTTTTGGTATGCGATATAAATCTAGGTATTGGTATACTGTGTAAAACTAGGTTTTCGTATGCGATATAAATCTAGGTTTTGGTATACGGTATAAATCTAGGTTGTGGTTTTGGAGATAAATCTAGGTTTTGCTATGCCACATAAATCTAGGTTTTGGCATGCGATATAAATCTAGGTTTTGGCATGCGATATAAATCTAGGTTTTTGCATACGATGTCTTATACCAAAACCGAGATTTATATCGAATACCAAAGCCAATATTTATATGGCATACCAAAACCTAGATTTATTTCGTATACAAAAGCGTAGATTTATACCGTATACCAAAACCTATATTTATACCGCATGCCAAAACCTAGATTTATACCGTATACCAATAACTAGTTTATATAAATCTAGGTTTTGGTATACGATATAAATCAAGGTTTTGGTATACGGTATAAATCTAGGTTTTGGTAAGCGATATAAATCTAGTCTTTGGTATACAATATAAATCTAAATTTTGGAATGTGATATAAATCTTAGTTTTGGAATACGAAATAAATCTGGGTATTGGTATACTGTGTAAATCTAGGTTTTCGTATGCTGTATAAATCAAGGTTTTGGTATGTGGTATAAATCTAGGTTTTGGTGTGCGATATGAATCTAGGCTTTGCTACACTATATAAATCTAGGTTTTGATATACGATATAAATCTAGGTTTTGGTATGCGATATAAATCTAGTTATTGGTATGCGGTATAAATCTAGGTTTTGTTATACGGTATAAATCTATGTTGTGGTTTACGAGATATATCTAGGTTTTGCTATGCTACATAAATCTAGGTTTTGGTGTGCGATATAAATCTACGCTTTGATATACGTTATAAATCCAGGTATTAGTATATTATATATATCTAGGCTTTGGTATACGATATAAATCAAAGTTTGGTATACTATATAAATCTAGCTTTTGGTATACGAGATAAATCTAGGGTTTGGTATGCGATACAAATCAAAGTTTTGGTAAACTATATAAATCTAGGTTTTGGTATACGATATAAATCTAGGTTTTGGTATACGGTATAAATCTAGGTTTTGGTATGCGATATAAATCTAGGCTTTGATATACAATATAAATCTAGATTTTGGTATGTGATATAAATCTAAGTTTTGGAATACGATATAAATCTGGGTACGGGAATACTGTGTAAATCTAGGTTTTCGTACGCCGTATAAATCGAGGTTTTGCTATGTGGTGTAAATCTAGGTTTTGGTATACGATATAAATCTAGGTTTGGGCATACGATATAAATCTAGGTTTTGGTAAACGATATAAATCTAGGTACTGGTATACGATATAAATCTAGGTTTTGGTATGGTGTTTAAATCTAGGTTTTGATATACGATATAAATCTAGGTTTTGGTATGCGAGATAACTCTAGGTTGTGGTATACGGTATAAATATAGCTTTTGATATACGGTGTAAATCTAGGTTTTGGTATATGATATAAATCTAGGTTTTGGTATACAGTATAAATATAGGTTTTGGTATACGGTATAAATATAGCTTTTGATATACGTGTAAATCTAGGTTTTGGTATATGATATAAATCTAGGTTTTGGTATACAGTATAAATATAGGTTTTGGTAGGCCATATAAATATTGCCTTTGGAATACGATATAAATCTGGGTTTTGGTATACGATATAAATCTACATTTTGGTATGCGATATTAATCTAGGTTTTGGTATTCGATATAAATTGAGGTATTGGTAAATTGTATAAATCTACGTGTTCGTATACGGTATAAATCTAGGTTGTGGTTTACGAGATAAATCTATGTTTTGCTATGCTATATAAATCTAGGTTTTGGTATACGGCATAAATATATGTTTTGGTATACGTGTAAATCTAGGTTTTGGTATACGATATAAATCTAGGTTTTGGTAGACGATATAAATCAAAGTTTTGGCATACTATATAAATTTAGGTTTTCCTATGCGATCTAAATATAAGTTTTGATATACGATATAAATCAAGGTTTTGTTATGCGATATAAATCTAGTTATTGCTAAACGTATACATCTAGGTTTTGGTGTACGGTATAAATCTACGCTTTTGTATACGAAATAAATCTAGGTTTTGGTATGCCATATAAATATTGGCTTTGGAATACGAGATAAATCTAGGCTTTGGTATGCGATATAAATCAAAGTTTTGGTAAACTATATAAATCTAGGTTTTGGTATACGATATAAATCTAGGTTTTGGTATACGGTATAAATCTAGGTTGTGGTTTACGAGATAAATCTACGTTTTGCTTGCTATGGTACAAAAATCTAGGTTTTCGTATGCCGTATAAATCGCGGTTTTGGTATGTGGTATAAATCTAGGTTTTGGTATACGATATAAATCTAGGTTTTGGTATACGATATAAATATAGGTTTTGGTATTCGATATAAATGTAGTTATTGGTATACGGTATAAATCTAGGTTTTGCTATGCGGTATTAATCGAGGTTTTGGTATGTGGTATAAATCTAGGTTTTTGTATACGATATAAATCAAAGTTTTGGTTTACTATATAAATCTAGATTTTGGCATACGATATCAATCTAGGTTTTGGTATTCGATATAAATGTAATTTTTGGTATACGGTATAAATATAGGTTTTGATATGCCGTATAAATCTAGGTTTTGGTATGCGATATAAATCTAGGTATTGGTATACTGTGTAAAACTAGGTTTTCGTATGCGATATAAATCTAGGTTTTGGTATACGGTATAAATCTAGGTTGTGGTTTTGGAGATAAATCTAGGTTTTGCTATGCCACATAAATCTAGGTTTTGGCATGCGATATAAATCTAGGTTTTGGCATGCGATATAAATCTAGGTTTTTGCATACGATGTCTTATACCAAAACCGAGATTTATATCGAATACCAAAGCCAATATTTATATGGCATACCAAAGCCTAGATTTATTTCGTATACAAAAGCGTAGATTTATACCGTATACCAAAACCTATATTTATACCGCATGCCAAAACCTAGATTTATACCGTATACCAATAACTAGTTTATATAAATCTAGGTTTTGGTATACGATATAAATCAAGGTTTTGGTATACGGTATAAATCTAGGTTTTGGTAAGCGATATAAATCTAGTCTTTGGTATACAATATAAATCTAAATTTTGGAATGTGATATAAATCTTAGTTTTGGAATACGAAATAAATCTGGGTATTGGTATACTGTGTAAATCTAGGTTTTCGTATGCTGTATAAATCAAGGTTTTGGTATGTGGTATAAATCTAGGTTTTGGTGTGCGATATGAATCTAGGCTTTGCTACACTATATAAATCTAGGTTTTGATATACGATATAAATCTAGGTTTTGGTATGCGATATAAATCTAGTTATTGGTATGCGGTATAAATCTAGGTTTTGTTATACGGTATAAATCTATGTTGTGGTTTACGAGATATATCTAGGTTTTGCTATGCTACATCAATCTAGGTTTTGGTGTGCGATATAAATCTACGCTTTGATATACGTTATAAATCCAGGTATTAGTATATTATATATATCTAGGCTTTGGTATACGATATAAATCAAAGTTTGGTATACTATATAAATCTAGCTTTTGGTATACGAGATAAATCTAGGGTTTGGTATGCGATACAAATCAAAGTTTTGGTAAACTATATAAATCTAGGTTTTGGTATACGATATAAATCTAGGTTTTGGTATACGGTATAAATCTAGGTTTTGGTATGCGATATAAATCTAGGCTTTGATATACAATATAAATCTAGATTTTGGTATGTGATATAAATCTAAGTTTTGGAATACGATATAAATCTGGGTACGGGAATACTGTGTAAATCTAGGTTTTCGTACGCCGTATAAATCGAGGTTTTGCTATGTGGTGTAAATCTAGGTTTTGGTATACGATATAAATCTAGGTTTTGGTATACGATATAAATGTAGGTTTTGGTATTCGATATAAATCTAGTTTTTTGTATACGGTATAAATTTAGGTTTTGGTATGCGGTATAAATCAAGGTTTTGTTATGTGGGATAAATCTAGGCTTTGGTATACGATATAAATCAAAGTTCTGGTATACTATATAAATCTAGGTTTTGGCATACGATATCAATCTAGGTTTTGGTAAACGATATAAATCTAGATATTGGTATACTCTAGATTTTCGTATATGGTATAAATCTGGGTTGTGGTTTACGAGATAAATCTAGGTTTTGTTATGCTACAAAAATCTAGGTTTTTGTGTGCGATATAAATCAAGGCTTTGATATACTGTATAAATCTAGGTTTTGGTATACGATATAAATCTAGGTTTTGGTATAAGATATAAATCTAGGTTTTGGTATGGTGTTTAAGTCTAGGTTTTAATATACGATATAAATATAGGTTTTGGTATACGATATAAATCTAGGTGTTCGCATACGGTATAAATCTAGGTTGTGGTTTACGAGATAAATCTAGATTTTGCTCTACTACATAAAGCTAGGTTTTGGTATACGATGTAAATGTAGGTTTTGGTATACGGGATAAATATAGGTTTTGGTATACGGTATAAATGTAGGTTTTGGTATTCGATATAAATCTAGTTTTTGGCATACGGTATCAATTTAGGTTTTGGTATGCGGTATAAATCAAGGTTTTGGTTTGTGGTATAAATCTAGGTTTTGGTATGCAGTATAAATCTAGGTTTTGGTATGCAAGATAAATCTAGGTTGTGGTATACGGTATAAATCTAGGTTTCGGTATACGGTATAAATCTAGGTTTCGGTATTCGATATAAATCAAGGTTTTGGTATGCAATATAAATCTAGGTTTTGGTATGCGATATAAATCTAGGTTTTGGTATACGGGATAAATATAGGTTTTAGTATACGGTATAAATCTAGGTTGTGGTTTACGAGATAAATCTAGGTTTTTCTATGCCACATAAATCTATGTTTTGGTATGCGATATAAATCTAGGTTTTGGTATGCGATATAAATCTAGGATTTTGTAAACGATATCAATCTTGGTTTTGGTATACGATATAAATCTAGGTTTTCGTATGCGATATAAATCTAAATGGTATAAATCTAGGTATTGGTATGCAATATAAATCTAGGTTTTGGTATGCAGTATAAATCTAGGTTTTGGTATGCGAGATAAATCTAGGTTTTGGTATACGGGATAAATATAGGTTTTAGTATACGGTATAAATCTAGGTTGTGGTTTACGAGATAAATCTAGGTTTTTCTATGCCACATAAATCTATGTTTTGGTATGCGATATAAATCTAGGTTTTGGTATGCGATATAAATCTAGGATTTTGTAAACGATATCAATCTTGGTTTTGGTATACGATGTAAATCTAGGTTTTCGTATGCGATATAAATCTAAATGGTATAAATCTAGGTATTGGTATGCAATATAAATCTAGGTTTTGGTATGCAGTATGAATCTAGGTTTTGGTATGCGAGATAAATCTAGGTTGTGGTATACGATATAAATCTAGGTTTTGGCATACTATATAAATTTAGGTTTTGCTATGCGATCTAAATATAAGCTTTGATATACGATATAAATCAAGATTTTGCAATGCGATATAAATCTAGTTATTGCTAAACCGTATAAATCTAGGTTTTGGTATGCAATATAAATCTAGGTTTTGGTATGCGAGATAAATTTAGGTTGTGGTATACGGTACAAATCTAGTTTTCGTATTCGATATCAATCTAGGTTTTGGTATACGGTATAAATATAGCTTTGATATACGGTGTAAATCTAGGTTTTGGTATACGATATAAATCTAGCTTTTAGTATACAGTATAAATATAGGTTTTGGTATAAGGTATAAATCTACGCTTTTGTATACGAAATAAATCTAGGTTTTGGTATGCCATATAAATATTAGCTTTGGTATACGATATGAATCTCGGTTTTGCTATAAGATATAAATCTATGTTTTGAAATACGATATACATTTACGTTTTGGTATGCGATATAAATCTAGTTATTGGTATACGGTATAAATCTAGGTTTTGGTATGCGGTATAAATCGAGGTTTTGGTATGCGATATAAATCTAGTTATTGGTATACGGTATAAATCTAGGTTTTGATATACGATATAAATCTAGATATTGGTATACTCTAGATTTTCGTATATGGTATAAATCTGGGTTGTGGTTTACGAGATAAATCTAGGTTTTGTTATGCTACAAAAATCTAGGTTTTGGTGTGCGATATAAATCAAGGCTTTGATATACTGTATAAATCTAGGTTTTGGTATACGATATAAATCTAGGTTTTGGTATAAGATATAAATCTAGGTTTTGGTATGGTGTTTAAGTCTAGGTTTTAATATACGATATAAATATAGGTTTTGGTATACGATATAAATCTAGGTGTTCGCATACGGTATAAATCTAGGTTGTGGTTTACGAGATAAATCTAGAATTTGCTCTACTACATAAAGCTAGGTTTTGGTATACGATGTAAATGTAGGTTTTGGTATGCGGGATAAATATAGGTTTTGGTATACGGTATAAATGTAGGTTTTGGTATTCGATATAAATCTAGTTTTTGGTATACGGTATCAATTTAGGTTTTGGTATGCGGTATAAATCAAGGTTTTGGTTTGTGGTATAAATCTAGGTTTTGGTATGCAGTATAAATCTAGGTTTTGGTATGCAAGATAAATCTAGGTTGTGGTATACGGTATAAATCTAGGTTTCGGTATACGGTATAAATCTAGGTTTCGGTATTCGATATAAATCAAGGTTTTGGTATGCAATATAAATCTAGGTTTTGGTATGCGATATAAATCTAGGTTTTGGTATACGGGATAAATATAGGTTTTAGTATACGGTATAAATCTAGGTTGTGGTTTACGAGATAAATCTAGGTTTTTCTATGCCACATAAATCTATGTTTTGGTATGCGATATAAATCTAGGTTTTGGTATGCGATATAAATCTAGGATTTTGTAAACGATATCAATCTTGGTTTTGGTATACGATATAAATCTAGGTTTTCGTATGCGATATAAATCTAAATGGTATAAATCTAGGTATTGGTATGCGATATAAATCTAGGTTTTGGTATGCAGTATAAATCTAGGTTTTGGTATGCGAGATAAATCTAGGTTGTGGTATACGATATAAATCTAGGTTTTGGCATACTATATAAATTTAGGTTTTGCTATGCGATCTAAATATAAGCTTTGATATACGATATAAATCAAGATTTTGCAATGCGATATAAATCTAGTTATTGCTAAACCGTATAAATCTAGGTTTTGGTATGCAATATAAATCTAGGTTTTGGTATGCGAGATAAATTTAGGTTGTGGTATACGGTACAAATCTAGTTTTCGTATTCGATATCAATCTAGGTTTTGGTATACGGTATAAATATAGCTTTGATATACGGTGTAAATCTAGGTTTTGGTATACGATATAAATCTAGCTTTTGGTATACAGTATAAATATAGGTTTTGGTATAAGGTATAAATCTACGCTTTTGTATACGAAATAAATCTAGGTTTTGGTATGCCATATAAATATTAGCTTTGGTATACGATATAAATCTCGGTTTTGCTATAAGATATAAATCTATGTTTTGAAATACGATATACATTTACGTTTTGGTATGCGATATAAATCTAGTTATTGGTTTACGGTATAAATCTAGGTTTTGGTATGCGTATAAATCGAGGTTTTGGTATGCGATATAAATCTAGTTATTGGTATACGGTATAAATCTAGGTTTTGATATACGGTATAAATCTATGTTGTGGTTTACGAGATAAATCTAGGTTTTGCTATGCTACATAAATCTAGGTTTTGGTGTGCGATATAAATCTAGGCTTTGATATACGTTATAAATCCAGGTATTGGTATATTATATATATCCAGGCTTTGGTATACGATATAAATCAAAGTTTGGTATACTATATAAATCTAGGTTTTGGTATACCAGATAAATCTAGGGTTTGGTATGCGATACAAATCAAAGTTTTGGTAAACTATATAAATCTAGGTTTTGGTATACGATATAAATCTAGGTTTTGGTATACGGTATTAATCTAGGTTTTGGTATGCGATATAAATCTAGGCTTTGATATACAATATAAATCTAGGTTTTGGTATGTGATATAAATCTAAGTTTTGGAATACGATATAAATCTGGGTATTGGTATACGATATAAATCTAGGTTTTGGTATGCGATCTAAATATAAGTTTTGATATTCGATATAAATATAGTTATTGGTATACGGTATAAATCTAGGCTTTGATATACGCTATTAATCCAGGTATTGATATATTATATAAATCTAGGCTTTGGTATATGATATAAATCAAAGTTTGGTATACTATATAAATCTAGGTTTTGGTATACGATATAAATCTCGGTTTTGGTAAACGGTATAAATCTAGGTTTTGGTATGCGATATAAATCTAGGCTTTGGTATACAATATAAATCTAGGTTTTGGTATGTAATATAAATGTAAGTTTTGGAATACGATATAAATCTGGGTATTGGTATACTGTGTAAATCTAGGTTTTCGTATGCCGTATTAATCGAGGTTTTGGTATGTGGTATAAATCTAGGTTTTGGTATACGATATAAATCTAGGTTTTGGTATACGATATATATATAGGTTTTGGTATTCGATATAAATGTAGTTATTGGTATACGGTATAAATCTAGGTTTTGGTATGCGGTATTAATCGAGGTTTTGGTATGTGGTATAAATCTAGGTTTTTGTATACGATATAAATCAAAGTTTTGGTTTACTATATAAATCTAGGTTTTGGCATACGATATCAATCTAGATTTTGGTATTCGATATAAATGTAATTTTTGGTATACGGTATAAATATAGGTTTTGATATGCCGTATAAATCTAGGTTTTGGTATGCGATATAAATCTAGGTATTGGTATACTGTGTAAATCTAGGTTTTGGTATGCGGTATAAATCTAGGTTTTGGTATACGGTATAAATCTAGGTTGTGGTTGTGGAGATAAATCTAGGTTTTGCTATGCCACATAAATCTAGGTTTTGGCATGCGATATAAATCTAGGTTTTGGCATGCGATATAAATCTAGGTTTTTGCATACGACATAAAAACTTGCTTTTGGTATGCGATTTAAATCTAGGTTTTTGCATACGATATAAATCTTGGTTTTGGTATACGATATAAATCTAGGTTTTGGTATGCGATCTAAATATAAGTTTTGATATATGATATAAATCTAGGTTTTGGTGTGCGATATAAATCTAAATGGAATAAATCTAGGTATTGGTATGCGATATAAATCTAGGTTTTGGTATGCAGTATAAATTTAGGTTTTGGTATGCAAGATAAATCTAGGTTCTGGTATACGGTATAAATCTAGGTTTCGGAATACGATATAAATCTGGGTTTTGGTATAAGATATAAATCTAAGTTTTGGTATACGATATAAATCTACATTTTGGCATGCGATATTAATCTAGGTTTTGGTATTCGATATAAATTGAGGTATTGGTATATTGTATAAACCTACGTTTTGGTATACGTTATCAATCTAGGTTGTGGTTTACGAGATAAATCTATGCTTTGGTATGCAATATAAATCTGGGTTTTGGTATGCGAGATAAATCTAGGTTGTGGTATACGGTATAAATATAGCTTTTGATATAACGTGTAAATCTAGGTTTTGGTATACGATATAAATCTAGGTTTTGGTATACAGTATAAATATAGGTTTTGCTATACGGTATAAATTTACGCTTTTGTATGCGAATTAAATCTAGGTTTTGGTATGCCATTTAAATATTGGCTTTGGTATACGATATAAATCTCGGTTTTGTAATAAGATATAAATCTATGTTTTGACATACGAAATAAATCTACGTTTTGGTATGCGATATCAATCTAGTTATTGGTATACGGTATAAATCTAGGTTTTGGCATGCGGTATAAATCTAGGTTTTGGAATACGAGATAAATCTAGGCTTTGGTATGCGATATAAATCAAAGTTTTGGTAAACTATATAAATCTAGGTTTTGGTATACGATATAAATCAAGGTTTTGGTATACGGTATAAATCTAGGTTTTGGTAAGCGATATCAATCTAGTCTTTGTTATACAATATAAATCTAAATTTTGGAATGTGATATAAATCTTAGTTTTGAAATACGAAATAAATCTGGGTATTGATATACTGTGTAAATCTAGCTTTTCGTATGCTGTATAAATCAAGGTTTTGGTATGTGGTATAAATCTAGGTTTTGGTGTGCGATATGAATCTAGGCTTTGCTACACTATATAAATCTAGGTTTTGATATACGATATAAATCTAGGTTTTGGTATACGATATAAATCTAGGTATTATACCAATACCTAGATTTATATCGTATACCAAAACCTAGATTTATATATGTATAAATCTAGGTGTTCGTATACGGTATCAATCTAGGTCGTGGTTTACGAGATAAATCTAGATTTTGCCCTACTATATAAAGCTAGGTTTTGGTATACGATATAAATGTAGGTTTTGGTATACGGGATAAATATAGGTTTTGGTATACGGTATAAATATAGGTTTTGGTATACGGTATAATTCTAGGTTTTTGTATTCGATATAAATTTAGGTTTTGGCAAACAATATAAATCTAGGTTTTTGTATATGATATAAATCTAGGTTTTGGTATGCAATATAAATCTAGGTTTTGGTATGCCATATAAATCTAGGTTTTGGTATACGTGATAAATATAGGTTTTGGTATACGGTATAAATATAGGTTTTGGTATACTGTATAAATCTAGGTTTTCGTATGCGGTATAAATCTAGGTTTTGGTATACGGTATAAATCTATGTTGTGGTTTACGAGATAAATCAAGGCTTTGCGATGCCACATAAATCTAGATTTTGGTATGCGATATAAATCAAAGTTTTGGTATACTATATAAATCTAGGTTTGGGCATACGATATAAATCTAGGTTTTGGTAAACGATATAAATCTAGGTATTGGTATACGATATAAATCTAGGTTTTGGTATGATGTTTAAATCTAGGTTTTGATATACGATATAAATCTAGGTTTTGGTATGCAATATAAATCTAGGTTTTGTTAAACGATATAAATTTAGGTTTTCCTATGCGATCTAAATATAAGCTTTGATATACGATATAAATCAAGGTTTTGTTATGCGATATAAATCTATTTATTGCTAAACCGTATAAATCTAGGTTTTGGTATGCAATATAAATCTAGGTTTTGGTTATACGATATAAATCTAGGTTTTCGTATACAGTATAAATCTAGGTTTTGGTATACGGTATAAATCTACGCTTTTGTAAACGAAATAAATCTAGGTTTTGGTATGCCATTTAAATATTGGCTTTGGTATACGATATAAATCTCGGTTTTGTTATAAGATATAAATCTATGTTTTGACATACGAAATAAATCTACGTTTTGGTATGCGATATCAATCTAGTTATTGGTATACGGTATAAATCTAGGTTTTGGCATGCGGTATCAATCTAGGTTTTGGAATACGAGATAAATCTAGGCTTTGGTATGCGATATAAATCAAAGTTTTGGTAAACTATATAAATCTAGGTTTTGGTATACGATATAAATCAAGGTTTTGGTATACGGTATGAATCTAGGTTTTGGTAAGCGATATCAATCTAGTCTTTGTTATACAATATAAATCTAAATTTTGGAATGTGATATAAATCTAATTTTTGAAATACGAAATAAATCTGGGTATTGATATACTGTGTAAATCTAGCTTTTCGTATGCTGTATAAATCAAGGTTTTGGTATGTGGTATAAATCTAGGTTTTGGTGTGCGATATGAATCTAGGCTTTGCTACACTATATAAATCTAGGTTTTGATATACGATATAAATCTAGGTTTTGGTATACGATATAAATCTAGGTATTATACCAATACCTAGATTTATATCGTATACCAAAACCTAGATTTATATATGTATAAATCTAGGTGTTCGTATACGGTATCAATCTAGGTCGTGGTTTACGAGATAAATCTAGATTTTGCTCTACTATATAAAGCTAGGTTTTGGTATACGATATAAATGTAGGTTTTGGTATACGGGATAAATATAGGTTTTGGTATACGGTATAAATATAGGTTTTGGTATACGGTATAATTCTAGGTTTTTGTATTCGATATAAATTTAGGTTTTGGCAAACAATATAAATCTAGGTTTTTGTATATGATATAAATCTAGGTTTTGGTATGCAATATAAATCTAGGTTTTGGTATGCGATATAAATCTAGGTTTTGGTATACGTGATAAATATAGGTTTTGGTATACGGTATAAATATAGGTTTTGGTATACTGTATAAATCTAGGTTTTCGTATGCGGTATAAATCTAGGTTTTGGTATACGGTATAAATCTATGTTGTGGTTTACGAGATAAATCAAGGCTTTGCGATGCCACATAAATCTAGATTTTGGTATGCGATATAAATCAAAGTTTTGGTATACTATATAAATCTAGGTTTGGGCATACGATATAAATCTAGGTTTTGGTAAACGATATAAATCTAGGTATTGGTATACGATATAAATCTAGGTTTTGGTATGATGTTTAAATCTAGGTTTTGGTATGCAATATAAATCTAGGTTTTGTTAAACGATATAAATTTAGGTTTTCCTATGCGATCTAAATATAAGCTTTGATATACGATATAAATCAAGGTTTTGTTATGCGATATAAATCTATTTATTGCTAAACCGTATAAATCTAGGTTTTGGTATGCAATATAAATCTAGGTTTTGGTTATACGATATCAATCTAGGTTTTCGTATACAGTATAAATCTAGGTTTTGGTATACGGTATAAATCTACGCTTTTGTATACGAAATAAATCTAGGTTTTGGTATGCCATATAAATATTGGCTTTGGTATTCGATATAAATCTCGTTTTGGTATAAGATATAAATCTATGTTTTGAAATACGATATAAATCTACATTTTGGTATGCGATATAAATCTAGTTATTGGTATACGATATAAATCTAGGTTTTGGTATGCGATATAAATCAAGGTTTTGGAATACGAGATAAATCTAGGCTTTGGTATACGATATAAATCTAGGTTTTGGTATACGGTATAAATCTGGGTTGTGGTTTACGAGATAAATCTACGTTTTGCTATGGTACAAAAATCTAGGTTTTGGTATGCGATAAAAATCAAAGTTTTGGAATACTATATAAATCTAGGTTTGGGCATACGATATAAATCTAGGTTTTGGTAAGCGATATAAATCTAGGTATTGGTATACGATATAAATCTAGGTTTTGGTATGGTGTTTAAATCTAGGTTTTGATATACGATATAAATCTAGGTTTTGGTATGCAATATAAATCTAGGTTTTGGTATGCGAGATAAATCTAGGTTGTGGTATACGGTATAAATATAGCTTTTCATATACGGTGTAAATCTAGGTTTTGGTATATGATATAAATATAGGTTTTGGTATACAGTATAAATATAGGTTTTGGTATACGGTATAAATATAGCTTTTGATATAACGTGTAAATCTGTGTTTTGGTATACGATATAAATCTAGGTTTTGGTATACAGTATACATATAGGTTTTGCTATACGGTATAAATCTACGCTTTTGTATACGAATTAAATCTAGGTTTTGGTATGCCATTTAAATATTGGCTTTGGTATACGATATAAATCTCGGTTTTGGTATAAGATATAAATCTATATTTTCACATACGAAATAAATCTACGTTTTGGTATGCGATATAAATCTAGTTATTGGTATACGGTATAAATCTAGGTTTTGGCATGCGGTATAAATCTAGGTTTTGGAATAAGAGATAAATCTAGGCTTTGGTATGCGATATAAATCAAAGTTTTGGTAAACTATATAAATCTAGGTTTTGGTATACGATATAAATCAAGGTTTTGGTATACGGTATAAATCTAGGTTTTGGTAAGCGATATAAATCTAGTCTTTGGTATACAATATAAATCTAAATTTTGGTATGTCATATAAATCTTAGTTTTGGAATACGAAATAAATCTGGGTATTGGTATACTGTGTAAATCTAAGTTTTCGTATGCTGTATAAATCAAGGTTTTGGTATGTGGTATAAATCTAGGTTTTGGTGTGCGATATGAATCTAGGCTTTGCTACACTATATAAATCTAGGTTTTGGTATGCGATATAAATCTAGGTTTTGGTATACGATAAAAAGCTAGGTATTATACCAATACCTAGATTCATATCGTATACCAAAACCTAGATTTCTATGTGTATAAATCTAGGTGTTCGTATACGGTATAAATCTAGGTCGTGGTTTACGAGATAAATCTAGACTTTGCTCTACTATATAAAGCTAGGTTTTGGTATACGATATAAATGTAGGTTTTGGTATACGGGATAAATATAGGTTTTGGTATACGGTATAAATATAGGTTTTGGTATACGGTATAATTCTAGGTTTTTGTATTCGATATAAATATAGGTTTTGGCAAACAATATAAATCTAGGTTTTGGTATACGATATAAATCTCGGTTTTGGTATACTGTATAAATCTGGGTTTTCGTATGCGATATAAATCTAGGTATTGATATACTGTGTAAATCTAGGTTTTCGTATGCGGTATAAATCTAGGTTTTGGTATACGGTATAAATCTATGTTGTGGTTTACGAGATAAATCAAGGCTTTGCGATGCCACATAAATCTAGGTTTTGGTATGCGATATAAATCAAAGTTTTGGTATACTATATAAATCTAAGTTTGGGCATACGATATAAATCTAGGTTTTGGTAAGCGATATAAATCTAGGTATTGGTATACGATATAAATCTAGGTTTTGGTAAGGTGTTTAAATCTAGGTTTTGCTATACGATATAAATCTAGGTTTTGGTATGCAATATAAATCTAGGTTTTGGTAGACGATATAAATTTATGTTTTCCTATGCGATCTAAATATAAGCTTTGATATACAATATAAATCTACGCTTTTGTATACGAAATAAATCTAGGTTTTGGTATGCCATATACATATTGGCTTTGGTATTCGATATTAATCTCGGTTTTGGTATAAGATATAAATCTATGTTTTGAAATACGATATAAATCTACATTTTGCTATGCGATATAAATATAGGTTTTGGAATACGAGATAAATCTAGGCTTTGGTATGCGATATAAATCAAAGTTTTGGTAAACTATATAAATCTAGGTTTTGGTATACGATATAAATCAAGGTTTTGGTATACGGTATAAATCTAGGTTTTGGTAAGCGATATAAATCTAGTCTTTGGTATACAATATAAATCTAAATTTTGGTATGTCATATAAATCTTAGTTTTGGAATACGAAATAAATCTGGGTATTGGTATACTGTGTAAATCTAAGTTTTCGTATGCTGTATAAATCAAGGTTTTGGTATGTGGTATAAATCTAGGTTTTGGTGTGCGATATGAATCTAGGCTTTGCTACACTATATAAATCTAGGTTTTGGTATGCGATATAAATCTAGGTTTTGGTATACGATAAAAAGCTAGGTATTATACCAATACCTAGATTCATATCGTATACCAAAACCTAGATTTCTATGTGTATAAATCTAGGTGTTCGTATACGGTATAAATCTAGGTCGTGGTTTACGAGATAAATCTAGACTTTGCTCTACTATATAAAGCTAGGTTTTGGTATACGATATAAATGTAGGTTTTGGTATACGGGATAAATATAGGTTTTGGTATACGGTATAAATATAGGTTTTGGTATACGGTATAATTCTAGGTTTTTGTATTCGATATAAATATAGGTTTTGGCAAACAATATAAATCTAGGTTTTGGTATACGATATAAATCTCGGTTTTGGTATACTGTATAAATCTGGGTTTTCGTATGCGATATAAATCTAGGTATTGATATACTGTGTAAATCTAGGTTTTCGTATGCGGTATAAATCTAGGTTTTGGTATACGGTATAAATCTATGTTGTGGTTTACGAGATAAATCAAGGCTTTGCGATGCCACATAAATCTAGGTTTTGGTATGCGATATAAATCAAAGTTTTGGTATACTATATAAATCTAGGTTTGGGCATACGATATAAATCTAGGTTTTGGTAAGCGATATAAATCTAGGTATTGGTATACGATATAAATCTAGGTTTTGGTATGGTGTTTAAATCTAGGTTTTGATATACGATATAAATCTAGGTTTTGGTATGCAATATAAATCTAGGTTTTGGTACACGATATAAATTTATGTTTTCCTATGCGAACTAAATATAAGCTTTGATATACGATATAAATCTACGCTTTTGTATACGAAATAAATCTAGGTTTTGGTATGCCATATACATATTGGCTTTGGTATTCGATATTAATCTCGGTTTTGGTATAAGATATAAATCTATGTTTTGAAATACGATATAAATCTACATTTTGCTATGCGATATAAATATAGGTTTTGGAATACGAGATAAATCTAGGCTTTGTATGCGATATAAATCAAAGTTTTGGTAAACTATATAAATCTAGGATTTGGTATACGATATAAATCTAGGTTTTGGTATACGGTATAAATCTGGGTTGTGGTTTACGAGATAAATCTACGTTTTGCTATGGTACAAAAATCTAGGTTTTGGTATGCGATATAAATCAAAGTTTTGGTATACTATATAAATCTAGGTTTGGGCATACGATATAAATCTAGGTTTTGGTAAACGATATAAATCTAGGTACTGGTATACGATATAAATCTAGGTTTTGGTATGGTGTTTAAATCTAGGTTTTGATATACGATATAAATCTAGGTTTTGGTATGCGAGATAACTCTAGGTTGTGGTATACGGTATAAATATAGCTTTTGATATACGGTGTAAATCTAGGTTTTGGTATATGATATAAATCTAGGTTTTGGTATACAGTATAAATATAGGTTTTGGTATACGTTATAAATATAGCTTTTGATATACGTGTAAATCTAGGTTTTGGTATATGATATAAATCTAAGTTTTGGTATACTATATAAATCTAGGTTTGGGCATACGATATAAATCTAGGTTTTGGTAAACGATATAAATCTAGGTACTGGTATACGATATAAATCTAGGTTTTGGTATGGTGTTTAAATCTAGGTTTTGATATACGATATAAATCTAGGTTTTGGTATGCGAGATAACTCTAGGTTGTGGTATACGGTATAAATATAGCTTTTGATATACGGTGTAAATCTAGGTTTTGGTATATGATATAAATCTAGGTTTTGGTATACAGTATAAATATAGGTTTTGGTATACGGTATAAATATAGCTTTTGATATACGTGTAAATCTAGGTTTTGGTATATGATATAAATCTAGGTTTTGGTATACAGTATAAATATAGGTTTTGGTAGGCCATATAAATATTGCCTTTGGAATACGATATAAATCTGGGTTTTGGTATACGATATAAATCTACATTTTGGTATGCGATATTAATCTAGGTTTTGGTATTCGATATAAATTGAGGTATTGGTAAATTGTATAAATCTACGTGTTCGTATACGGTATAAATCTAGGTTGTGGTTTACGAGATAAATCTATGTTTTGCTATGCTATATAAATCTAGGTTTTGGTATACGGCATAAATATATGTTTTGGTATACGTGTAAATCTAGGTTTTGGTATACGATATAAATCTAGGTTTTGGTAGACGATATAAATCAAAGTTTTGGCATACTATATAAATTTAGGTTTTCCTATGCGATCTAAATATAAGTTTTGATATACGATATAAATCAAGGTTTTGTTATGCGATATAAATCTAGTTATTGCTAAACGTATACATCTAGGTTTTGGTGTACGGTATAAATCTACGCTTTTGTATACGAAATAAATCTAGGTTTTGGTATGCCATATAAATATTGGCTTTGGAATACGAGATAAATCTAGGCTTTGGTATGCGATATAAATCAAAGTTTTGGTAAACTATATAAATCTAGGTTTTGGTATACGATATAAATCTAGGTTTTGGTATACGGTATAAATCTAGGTTGTGGTTTACGAGATAAATCTACGTTTTGCTTGCTATGGTACAAAAATCTAGGTTTTCGTATGCCGTATAAATCGCGGTTTTGGTATGTGGTATAAATCTAGGTTTTGGTATACGATATAAATCTAGGTTTTGGTATACGATATAAATATAGGTTTTGGTATTCGATATAAATGTAGTTATTGGTATACGGTATAAATCTAGGTTTTGCTATGCGGTATTAATCGAGGTTTTGGTATGTGGTATAAATCTAGGTTTTTGTATACGATATAAATCAAAGTTTTGGTTTACTATATAAATCTAGATTTTGGCATACGATATCAATCTAGGTTTTGGTATTCGATATAAATGTAATTTTTGGTATACGGTATAAATATAGGTTTTGATATGCCGTATAAATCTAGGTTTTGGTATGCGATATAAATCTAGGTATTGGTATACTGTGTAAAACTAGGTTTTCGTATGCGATATAAATCTAGGTTTTGGTATACGGTATAAATCTAGGTTGTGGTTTTGGAGATAAATCTAGGTTTTGCTATGCCACATAAATCTAGGTTTTGGCATGCGATATAAATCTAGGTTTTGGCATGCGATATAAATCTAGGTTTTTGCATACGATGTCTTATACCAAAACCGAGATTTATATCGAATACCAAAGCCAATATTTATATGGCATACCAAAACCTAGATTTATTTCGTATACAAAAGCGTAGATTTATACCGTATACCAAAACCTATATTTATACCGCATGCCAAAACCTAGATTTATACCGTATACCAATAACTAGTTTATATAAATCTAGGTTTTGGTATACGATATAAATCAAGGTTTTGGTATACGGTATAAATCTAGGTTTTGGTAAGCGATATAAATCTAGTCTTTGGTATACAATATAAATCTAAATTTTGGAATGTGATATAAATCTTAGTTTTGGAATACGAAATAAATCTGGGTATTGGTATACTGTGTAAATCTAGGTTTTCGTATGCTGTATAAATCAAGGTTTTGGTATGTGGTATAAATCTAGGTTTTGGTGTGCGATATGAATCTAGGCTTTGCTACACTATATAAATCTAGGTTTTGATATACGATATAAATCTAGGTTTTGGTATGCGATATAAATCTAGTTATTGGTATGCGGTATAAATCTAGGTTTTGTTATACGGTATAAATCTATGTTGTGGTTTACGAGATATATCTAGGTTTTGCTATGCTACATAAATCTAGGTTTTGGTGTGCGATATAAATCTACGCTTTGATATACGTTATAAATCCAGGTATTAGTATATTATATATATCTAGGCTTTGGTATACGATATAAATCAAAGTTTGGTATACTATATAAATCTAGCTTTTGGTATACGAGATAAATCTAGGGTTTGGTATGCGATACAAATCAAAGTTTTGGTAAACTATATAAATCTAGGTTTTGGTATACGATATAAATCTAGGTTTTGGTATACGGTATAAATCTAGGTTTTGGTATGCGATATAAATCTAGGCTTTGATATACAATATAAATCTAGATTTTGGTATGTGATATAAATCTAAGTTTTGGAATACGATATAAATCTGGGTACGGGAATACTGTGTAAATCTAGGTTTTCGTACGCCGTATAAATCGAGGTTTTGCTATGTGGTGTAAATCTAGGTTTTGGTATACGATATAAATCTAGGTTTGGGCATACGATATAAATCTAGGTTTTGGTAAACGATATAAATCTAGGTACTGGTATACGATATAAATCTAGGTTTTGGTATGGTGTTTAAATCTAGGTTTTGATATACGATATAAATCTAGGTTTTGGTATGCGAGATAACTCTAGGTTGTGGTATACGGTATAAATATAGCTTTTGATATACGGTGTAAATCTAGGTTTTGGTATATGATATAAATCTAGGTTTTGGTATACAGTATAAATATAGGTTTTGGTATACGGTATAAATATAGCTTTTGATATACGTGTAAATCTAGGTTTTGGTATATGATATAAATCTAGGTTTTGGTATACAGTATAAATATAGGTTTTGGTAGGCCATATAAATATTGCCTTTGGAATACGATATAAATCTGGGTTTTGGTATACGATATAAATCTACATTTTGGTATGCGATATTAATCTAGGTTTTGGTATTCGATATAAATTGAGGTATTGGTAAATTGTATAAATCTACGTGTTCGTATACGGTATAAATCTAGGTTGTGGTTTACGAGATAAATCTATGTTTTGCTATGCTATATAAATCTAGGTTTTGGTATACGGCATAAATATATGTTTTGGTATACGTGTAAATCTAGGTTTTGGTATACGATATAAATCTAGGTTTTGGTAGACGATATAAATCAAAGTTTTGGCATACTATATAAATTTAGGTTTTCCTATGCGATCTAAATATAAGTTTTGATATACGATATAAATCAAGGTTTTGTTATGCGATATAAATCTAGTTATTGCTAAACGTATACATCTAGGTTTTGGTGTACGGTATAAATCTACGCTTTTGTATACGAAATAAATCTAGGTTTTGGTATGCCATATAAATATTGGCTTTGGAATACGAGATAAATCTAGGCTTTGGTATGCGATATAAATCAAAGTTTTGGTAAACTATATAAATCTAGGTTTTGGTATACGATATAAATCTAGGTTTTGGTATACGGTATAAATCTAGGTTGTGGTTTACGAGATAAATCTACGTTTTGCTTGCTATGGTACAAAAATCTAGGTTTTCGTATGCCGTATAAATCGCGGTTTTGGTATGTGGTATAAATCTAGGTTTTGGTATACGATATAAATCTAGGTTTTGGTATACGATATAAATATAGGTTTTGGTATTCGATATAAATGTAGTTATTGGTATACGGTATAAATCTAGGTTTTGCTATGCGGTATTAATCGAGGTTTTGGTATGTGGTATAAATCTAGGTTTTTGTATACGATATAAATCAAAGTTTTGGTTTACTATATAAATCTAGATTTTGGCATACGATATCAATCTAGGTTTTGGTATTCGATATAAATGTAATTTTTGGTATACGGTATAAATATAGGTTTTGATATGCCGTATAAATCTAGGTTTTGGTATGCGATATAAATCTAGGTATTGGTATACTGTGTAAAACTAGGTTTTCGTATGCGATATAAATCTAGGTTTTGGTATACGGTATAAATCTAGGTTGTGGTTTTGGAGATAAATCTAGGTTTTGCTATGCCACATAAATCTAGGTTTTGGCATGCGATATAAATCTAGGTTTTGGCATGCGATATAAATCTAGGTTTTTGCATACGATGTCTTATACCAAAACCGAGATTTATATCGAATACCAAAGCCAATATTTATATGGCATACCAAAGCCTAGATTTATTTCGTATACAAAAGCGTAGATTTATACCGTATACCAAAACCTATATTTATACCGCATGCCAAAACCTAGATTTATACCGTATACCAATAACTAGTTTATATAAATCTAGGTTTTGGTATACGATATAAATCAAGGTTTTGGTATACGGTATAAATCTAGGTTTTGGTAAGCGATATAAATCTAGTCTTTGGTATACAATATAAATCTAAATTTTGGAATGTGATATAAATCTTAGTTTTGGAATACGAAATAAATCTGGGTATTGGTATACTGTGTAAATCTAGGTTTTCGTATGCTGTATAAATCAAGGTTTTGGTATGTGGTATAAATCTAGGTTTTGGTGTGCGATATGAATCTAGGCTTTGCTACACTATATAAATCTAGGTTTTGATATACGATATAAATCTAGGTTTTGGTATGCGATATAAATCTAGTTATTGGTATGCGGTATAAATCTAGGTTTTGTTATACGGTATAAATCTATGTTGTGGTTTACGAGATATATCTAGGTTTTGCTATGCTACATCAATCTAGGTTTTGGTGTGCGATATAAATCTACGCTTTGATATACGTTATAAATCCAGGTATTAGTATATTATATATATCTAGGCTTTGGTATACGATATAAATCAAAGTTTGGTATACTATATAAATCTAGCTTTTGGTATACGAGATAAATCTAGGGTTTGGTATGCGATACAAATCAAAGTTTTGGTAAACTATATAAATCTAGGTTTTGGTATACGATATAAATCTAGGTTTTGGTATACGGTATAAATCTAGGTTTTGGTATGCGATATAAATCTAGGCTTTGATATACAATATAAATCTAGATTTTGGTATGTGATATAAATCTAAGTTTTGGAATACGATATAAATCTGGGTACGGGAATACTGTGTAAATCTAGGTTTTCGTACGCCGTATAAATCGAGGTTTTGCTATGTGGTGTAAATCTAGGTTTTGGTATACGATATAAATCTAGGTTTTGGTATACGATATAAATGTAGGTTTTGGTATTCGATATAAATCTAGTTTTTTGTATACGGTATAAATTTAGGTTTTGGTATGCGGTATAAATCAAGGTTTTGTTATGTGGTATAAATCTAGGCTTTGGTATACGATATAAATCAAAGTTCTGGTATACTATATAAATCTAGGTTTTGGCATACGATATCAATCTAGGTTTTGGTAAACGATATAAATCTAGATATTGGTATACTCTAGATTTTCGTATATGGTATAAATCTGGGTTGTGGTTTACGAGATAAATCTAGGTTTTGTTATGCTACAAAAATCTAGGTTTTTGTGTGCGATATAAATCAAGGCTTTGATATACTGTATAAATCTAGGTTTTGGTATACGATATAAATCTAGGTTTTGGTATAAGATATAAATATAGGTTTTGGTATGGTGTTTAAGTCTAGGTTTTAATATACGATATAAATATAGGTTTTGGTATACGATATAAATCTAGGTGTTCGCATACGGTATAAATCTAGGTTGTGGTTTACGAGATAAATCTAGATTTTGCTCTACTACATAAAGCTAGGTTTTGGTATACGATGTAAATGTAGGTTTTGGTATACGGGATAAATATAGGTTTTGGTATACGGTATAAATGTAGGTTTTGGTATTCGATATAAATCTAGTTTTTGGCATACGGTATCAATTTAGGTTTTGGTATGCGTTATAAATCAAGGTTTTGGTTTGTGGTATAAATCTAGGTTTTGGTATGCAGTATAAATCTAGGTTTTGGTATGCAAGATAAATCTAGGTTGTGGTATACGGTATAAATCTAGGTTTCGGTATACGGTATAAATCTAGGTTTCGGTATTCGATATAAATCAAGGTTTTGGTATGCAATATAAATCTAGGTTTTGGTATGCGATATAAATCTAGGTTTTGGTATACGGGATAAATATAGGTTTTAGTATACGGTATAAATCTAGGTTGTGGTTTACGAGATAAATCTAGGTTTTTCTATGCCACATAAATCTATGTTTTGGTATGCGATATAAATCTAGGTTTTGGTATGCGATATAAATCTAGGATTTTGTAAACGATATCAATCTTGGTTTTGGTATACGATATAAATCTAGGTTTTCGTATGCGATATAAATCTAAATGGTATAAATCTAGGTATTGGTATGCAATATAAATCTAGGTTTTGGTATGCAGTATAAATCTAGGTTTTGGTATGCGAGATAAATCTAGGTTTTGGTATACGGGATAAATATAGGTTTTAGTATACGGTATAAATCTAGGTTGTGGTTTACGAGATAAATCTAGGTTTTTCTATGCCACATAAATCTATGTTTTGGTATGCGATATAAATCTAGGTTTTGGTATGCGATATAAATCTAGGATTTTGTAAACGATATCAATCTTGGTTTTGGTATACGATGTAAATCTAGGTTTTCGTATGCGATATAAATCTAAATGGTATAAATCTAGGTATTGGTATGCAATATAAATCTAGGTTTTGGTATGCAGTATGAATCTAGGTTTTGGTATGCGAGATAAATCTA
Organism: Bathymodiolus septemdierum; assembly: GCA_963383655.1. Lineage (NCBI taxonomy): Eukaryota > Metazoa > Mollusca > Bivalvia > Mytilida > Modiolidae > Bathymodiolus > Bathymodiolus septemdierum. The sequence continues at coordinate 1,315,605 of OY726523.1, forward strand.
GGTTGTGGTATACGATATAAATCTAGGTTTTGGCATACTATATAAATTTAGGTTTTGCTATGCGATCTAAATATAAGCTTTGATATACGATATAAATCAAGATTTTGCAATGCGATATAAATCTAGTTATTGCTAAACCGTATAAATCTAGGTTTTGGTATGCAATATAAATCTAGGTTTTGGTATGCGAGATAAATTTAGGTTGTGGTATACGGTACAAATCTAGTTTTCGTATTCGATATCAATCTAGGTTTTGGTATACGGTATAAATATAGCTTTGATATACGGTGTAAATCTAGGTTTTGGTATACGATATAAATCTAGCTTTTAGTATACAGTATAAATATAGGTTTTGGTATAAGGTATAAATCTACGCTTTTGTATACGAAATAAATCTAGGTTTTGGTATGCCATATAAATATTAGCTTTGGTATACGATATGAATCTCGGTTTTGCTATAAGATATAAATCTATGTTTTGAAATACGATATACATTTACGTTTTGGTATGCGATATAAATCTAGTTATTGGTATACGGTATAAATCTAGGTTTTGGTATGCGGTATAAATCGAGGTTTTGGTATGCGATATAAATCTAGTTATTGGTATACGGTATAAATCTAGGTTTTGATATACGATATAAATCTAGATATTGGTATACTCTAGATTTTCGTATATGGTATAAATCTGGGTTGTGGTTTACGAGATAAATCTAGGTTTTGTTATGCTACAAAAATCTAGGTTTTGGTGTGCGATATAAATCAAGGCTTTGATATACTGTATAAATCTAGGTTTTGGTATACGATATAAATCTAGGTTTTGGTATAAGATATAAATCTAGGTTTTGGTATGGTGTTTAAGTCTAGGTTTTAATATACGATATAAATATAGGTTTTGGTATACGATATAAATCTAGGTGTTCGCATACGGTATAAATCTAGGTTGTGGTTTACGAGATAAATCTAGAATTTGCTCTACTACATAAAGCTAGGTTTTGGTATACGATGTAAATGTAGGTTTTGGTATGCGGGATAAATATAGGTTTTGGTATACGGTATAAATGTAGGTTTTGGTATTCGATATAAATCTAGTTTTTGGTATACGGTATCAATTTAGGTTTTGGTATGCGGTATAAATCAAGGTTTTGGTTTGTGGTATAAATCTAGGTTTTGGTATGCAGTATAAATCTAGGTTTTGGTATGCAAGATAAATCTAGGTTGTGGTATACGGTATAAATCTAGGTTTCGGTATACGGTATAAATCTAGGTTTCGGTATTCGATATAAATCAAGGTTTTGGTATGCAATATAAATCTAGGTTTTGGTATGCGATATAAATCTAGGTTTTGGTATACGGGATAAATATAGGTTTTAGTATACGGTATAAATCTAGGTTGTGGTTTACGAGATAAATCTAGGTTTTTCTATGCCACATAAATCTATGTTTTGGTATGCGATATAAATCTAGGTTTTGGTATGCGATATAAATCTAGGATTTTGTAAACGATATCAATCTTGGTTTTGGTATACGATATAAATCTAGGTTTTCGTATGCGATATAAATCTAAATGGTATAAATCTAGGTATTGGTATGCGATATAAATCTAGGTTTTGGTATGCAGTATAAATCTAGGTTTTGGTATGCGAGATAAATCTAGGTTGTGGTATACGATATAAATCTAGGTTTTGGCATACTATATAAATTTAGGTTTTGCTATGCGATCTAAATATAAGCTTTGATATACGATATAAATCAAGATTTTGCAATGCGATATAAATCTAGTTATTGCTAAACCGTATAAATCTCGGTTTTGGTATGCAATATAAATCTAGGTTTTGGTATGCGAGATAAATTTAGGTTGTGGTATACGGTACAAATCTAGTTTTCGTATTCGATATCAATCTAGGTTTTGGTATACGGTATAAATATAGCTTTGATATACGGTGTAAATCTAGGTTTTGGTATACGATATAAATCTAGCTTTTGGTATACAGTATAAATATAGGTTTTGGTATAAGGTATAAATCTACGCTTTTGTATACGAAATAAATCTAGGTTTTGGTATGCCATATAAATATTAGCTTTGGTATACGATATAAATCTCGGTTTTGCTATAAGATATAAATCTATGTTTTGAAATACGATATACATTTACGTTTTGGTATGCGATATAAATCTAGTTATTGGTTTACGGTATAAATCTAGGTTTTGGTATGCGTATAAATCGAGGTTTTGGTATGCGATATAAATCTAGTTATTGGTATACGGTATAAATCTAGGTTTTGATATACGGTATAAATCTATGTTGTGGTTTACGAGATAAATCTAGGTTTTGCTATGCTACATAAATCTAGGTTTTGGTGTGCGATATAAATCTAGGCTTTGATATACGTTATAAATCCAGGTATTGGTATATTATATATATCCAGGCTTTGGTATACGATATAAATCAAAGTTTGGTATACTATATAAATCTAGGTTTTGGTATACCAGATAAATCTAGGGTTTGGTATGCGATACAAATCAAAGTTTTGGTAAACTATATAAATCTAGGTTTTGGTATACGATATAAATCTAGGTTTTGGTATACGGTATTAATCTAGGTTTTGGTATGCGATATAAATCTAGGCTTTGATATACAATATAAATCTAGGTTTTGGTATGTGATATAAATCTAAGTTTTGGAATACGATATAAATCTGGGTATTGGTATACGATATAAATCTAGGTTTTGGTATGCGATCTAAATATAAGTTTTGATATTCGATATAAATATAGTTATTGGTATACGGTATAAATCTAGGCTTTGATATACGCTATTAATCCAGGTATTGATATATTATATAAATCTAGGCTTTGGTATATGATATAAATCAAAGTTTGGTATACTATATAAATCTAGGTTTTGGTATACGATATAAATCTCGGTTTTGGTAAACGGTATAAATCTAGGTTTTGGTATGCGATATAAATCTAGGCTTTGGTATACAATATAAATCTAGGTTTTGGTATGTAATATAAATGTAAGTTTTGGAATACGATATAAATCTGGGTATTGGTATACTGTGTAAATCTAGGTTTTCGTATGCCGTATTAATCGAGGTTTTGGTATGTGGTATAAATCTAGGTTTTGGTATACGATATAAATCTAGGTTTTGGTATACGATATATATATAGGTTTTGGTATTCGATATAAATGTAGTTATTGGTATACGGTATAAATCTAGGTTTTGGTATGCGGTATTAATCGAGGTTTTGGTATGTGGTATAAATCTAGGTTTTTGTATACGATATAAATCAAAGTTTTGGTTTACTATATAAATCTAGGTTTTGGCATACGATATCAATCTAGATTTTGGTATTCGATATAAATGTAATTTTTGGTATACGGTATAAATATAGGTTTTGATATGCCGTATAAATCTAGGTTTTGGTATGCGATATAAATCTAGGTATTGGTATACTGTGTAAATCTAGGTTTTGGTATGCGGTATAAATCTAGGTTTTGGTATACGGTATAAATCTAGGTTGTGGTTGTGGAGATAAATCTAGGTTTTGCTATGCCACATAAATCTAGGTTTTGGCATGCGATATAAATCTAGGTTTTGGCATGCGATATAAATCTAGGTTTTTGCATACGACATAAAAACTTGCTTTTGGTATGCGATTTAAATCTAGGTTTTTGCATACGATATAAATCTTGGTTTTGGTATACGATATAAATCTAGGTTTTGGTATGCGATCTAAATATAAGTTTTGATATATGATATAAATCTAGGTTTTGGTGTGCGATATAAATCTAAATGGTATAAATCTAGGTATTGGTATGCGATATAAATCTAGGTTTTGGTATGCAGTATAAATTTAGGTTTTGGTATGCAAGATAAATCTAGGTTCTGGTATACGGTATAAATCTAGGTTTCGGAATACGATATAAATCTGGGTTTTGGTATAAGATATAAATCTAAGTTTTGGTATACGATATAAATCTACATTTTGGCATGCGATATTAATCTAGGTTTTGGTATTCGATATAAATTGAGGTATTGGTATATTGTATAAACCTACGTTTTGGTATACGTTATCAATCTAGGTTGTGGTTTACGAGATAAATCTATGCTTTGGTATGCAATATAAATCTGGGTTTTGGTATGCGAGATAAATCTAGGTTGTGGTATACGGTATAAATATAGCTTTTGATATAACGTGTAAATCTAGGTTTTGGTATACGATATAAATCTAGGTTTTGGTATACAGTATAAATATAGGTTTTGCTATACGGTATAAATTTACGCTTTTGTATGCGAATTAAATCTAGGTTTTGGTATGCCATTTAAATATTGGCTTTGGTATACGATATAAATCTCGGTTTTGTTATAAGATATAAATCTATGTTTTGACATACGAAATAAATCTACGTTTTGGTATGCGATATCAATCTAGTTATTGGTATACGGTATAAATCTAGGTTTTGGCATGCGGTATAAATCTAGGTTTTGGAATACGAGATAAATCTAGGCTTTGGTATGCGATATAAATCAAAGTTTTGGTAAACTATATAAATCTAGGTTTTGGTATACGATATAAATCAAGGTTTTGGTATACGGTATAAATCTAGGTTTTGGTAAGCGATATCAATCTAGTCGTTGTTATACAATATAAATCTAAATTTTGGAATGTGATATAAATCTTAGTTTTGAAATACGAAATAAATCTGGGTATTGATATACTGTGTAAATCTAGCTTTTCGTATGCTGTATAAATCAAGGTTTTGGTATGTGGTATAAATCTAGGTTTTGGTGTGCGATATGAATCTAGGCTTTGCTACACTATATAAATCTAGGTTTTGATATACGATATAAATCTAGGTTTTGGTATACGATATAAATCTAGGTATTATACCAATACCTAGATTTATATCGTATACCAAAACCTAGATTTATATATGTATAAATCTAGGTGTTCGTATACGGTATCAATCTAGGTCGTGGTTTACGAGATAAATCTAGATTTTGCTCTACTATATAAAGCTAGGTTTTGGTATACGATATAAATGTAGGTTTTGGTATACGGGATAAATATAGGTTTTGGTATACGGTATGAATATAGGTTTTGGTATACGGTATAATTCTAGGTTTTGGTATACGATATAAATCTAGGTTTTGGTATAAGATATAAATCTAGGTTTTGGTATGGTGTTTAAGTCTAGGTTTTAATATACGATATAAATATAGGTTTTGGTATACGATATAAATCTAGGTGTTCGCATACGGTATAAATCTAGGTTGTGGTTTACGAGATAAATCTAGATTTTGCTCTACTACATACAGCTAGGTTTTGGTATACGATGTAAATGTAGGTTTTGGTATACGGGATAAATATAGGTTTTGGTATACGGTATAAATGTAGGTTTTGGTATTCGATATAAATCTAGTTTTTGGTATACGGTATCAATTTAGGTTTTGGTATGCGGTATAAATCAAGGTTTTGGTTTGTGGTAGAAATCTAGGTTTTGGTATGCAGTATAAATCTAGGTTTTGGTATGCAAGATAAATCTAGGTTGTGGTATACGGTATAAATCTAGGTTTCGGTATACGGTATAAATATAGGTTTCGGTATTCGATATAAATCAAGGTTTTGGTATGCAATATAAATCTAGGTTTTGGTATGCGATATAAATCTAGGTTTTGGTATACGGGATAAATAAAGGTTTTAGTATACGGTATAAATCTAGGTTGTGGTTTACGAGATAAATCTAGGTTTTTCTATGCCACATAAATCTATGTTTTGGTATGCGATATAAATCTAGGTTTTGGTATGCGATATAAATCTAGGATTTTGTAAACGATATCAATCTTGGTTTTGGTATACGATATAAATCTAGGTTTTCGTATGCGATATAAATCTAAATGGTATAAATCTAGGTATTGCTATGCGATATAAATCTAGGTTTTGGTATGCAGTATAAATCTAGGTTTTGGTATGCGAGATAAATCTAGGTTGTGGTATACGATATAAATCTAGGTTTTGGCATACTATATAAATTTAGGTTTTGCTATGCGATCTAAATATAAGCTTTGATATACGATATAAATCAAGATTTTGCAATGCGATATAAATCTAGTTATTGCTAAACCGTATAAATCTAGGTTTTGGTATGCAATATAAATCTAGGTTTTGGTATGCGAGATAAATTTAGGTTGTGGTATACGGTACAAATCTAGTTTTCGTATGCGATATCAATCTAGTTATTGGTATACGGTATAAATCTAGGTTTTGGCATGCGGTATAAATCTAGGTTTTGGAATACGAGATAAATCTAGGCTTTGGTATGCGATATAAATCAAAGTTTTGGTAAACTATATAAATCTAGGTTTTGGTATACGATATAAATCAAGGTTTTGGTATACGGTATAAATCTAGGTTTTGGTAAGCGATATCAATCTACTCTTTGTTATACAATATAAATCTAAATTTTGGAATGTGATATAAATCTTAGTTTTGAAATACGAAATAAATCTGGGTATTGATATACTGTGTAAATCTAGCTTTTCGTATGCTGTATAAATCAAGGTTTTGGTATGTGGTATAAATCTAGGTTTTGGTGTGCGATATGAATCTAGGCTTTGCTACACTATATAAATCTAGGTTTTGATATACGATATAAATCTAGGTTTTGGTATACGATATAAATCTAGGTATTATACCAATACCTAGATTTATATCGTATACCAAAACCTAGATTTATATATGTATAAATCTAGGTGTTCGTATACGGTATCAATCTAGGTCGTGGTTTACGAGATAAATCTAGATTTTGCTCTACTATATAAAGCTAGGTTTTGGTATACGATATAAATGTAGGTTTTGGTATACGGGATAAATATAGGTTTTGGTATACGGTATGAATATAGGTTTTGGTATACGGTATAATTCTAGGTTTTGGTATACGATATAAATCTAGGTTTTGGTATAAGATATAAATCTAGGTTTTGGTATGGTGTTTAAGTCTAGGTTTTAATATACGATATAAATATAGGTTTTGGTATACGATATAAATCTAGGTGTTCGCATACGGTATAAATCTAGGTTGTGGTTTACGAGATAAATCTAGATTTTGCTCTACTACATACAGCTAGGTTTTGGTATACGATGTAAATGTAGGTTTTGGTATACGGGATAAATATAGGTTTTGGTATACGGTATAAATGTAGGTTTTGGTATTCGATATAAATCTAGTTTTTGGTATACGGTATCAATTTAGGTTTTGGTATGCGGTATAAATCAAGGTTTTGGTTTGTGGTAGAAATCTAGGTTTTGGTATGCAGTATAAATCTAGGTTTTGGTATGCAAGATAAATCTAGGTTGTGGTATACGGTATAAATCTAGGTTTCGGTATACGGTATAAATCTAGGTTTCGGTATTCGATATAAATCAAGGTTTTGGTATGCAATATAAATCTAGGTTTTGGTATGCGATATAAATCTAGGTTTTGGTATACGGGATAAATAAAGGTTTTAGTATACGGTATAAATCTAGGTTGTGGTTTACGAGATAAATCTAGGTTTTTCTATGCCACATAAATCTATGTTTTGGTATGCGATATAAATCTAGGTTTTGGTATGCGATATAAATCTAGGATTTTGTAAACGATATCAATCTTGGTTTTGGTATACGATATAAATCTAGGTTTTCGTATGCGATATAAATCTAAATGGTATAAATCTAGGTATTGGTATGCGATATAAATCTAGGTTTTGGTATGCAGTATAAATCTAGGTTTTGGTATGCGAGATAAATCTAGGTTGTGGTATACGATATAAATCTAGGTTTTGGCATACTATATAAATTTAGGTTTTGCTATGCGATCTAAATATAAGCTTTGATATACGATATAAATCAAGATTTTGCAATGCGATATAAATCTAGTTATTGCTAAACCGTATAAATCTAGGTTTTGGTATGCAATATAAATCTAGGTTTTGGTATGCGAGATAAATTTAGGTTGTGGTATACGGTACAAATCTAGTTTTCGTATTCGATATCAATCTAGGTTTTGGTATACGGTATAAATATAGCTTTGATATACGGTGTAAATCTAGGTTTTGGTATACGATATAAATCTAGCTTTTGGTATACAGTATAAATATAGGTTTTGGTATAAGGTATAAATCTACGCTTTTGTATACGAAATAAATCTAGGTTTTGGTATGCCATATAAATATTAGCTTTGGTATACGATATAAATCTCGGTTTTGCTATAAGATATAAATCTATGTTTGGAAATACGATATACATTTACGTTTTGGTATGCGATATAAATCTAGTTATTGGTATACGGTATAAATCTAGGTTTTGGTATGCGGTATAAATCGAGGTTTTGGTATGCGATATAAATCTAGTTATTGGTATACGGTATAAATCTAGGTTTTGATATACGGTATAAATCTATGTTGTGGTTTACGAGATAAATCTAGGTTTTGCTATGCTACATAAATCTAGGTTTTGGTGTGCGATATAAATCTAGGCTTTGATATACGTTATAAATCCAGGTATTGGTATATTATATATATCCAGGCTTTGGTATACGATATAAATCAAAGTTTGGTATACTATATAAATCTAGGTTTTGGTATACGAGATAAATCTAGGGTTTGGTATGCGATACAAATCAAAGTTTTGGTAAACTATATAAATCTAGGTTTTGGTATACGATATAAATCTAGGTTTTGGTATACGGTATTAATCTAGGTTTTGGTATGCGATATAAATCTAGGCTTTGATATACAATATAAATCTAGGTTTTGGTATGTGATATAAATCTAAGTTTTGGAATACGATATAAATCTGGGTATTGGTATACGATATAAATCTAGGTTTTGGTATGCGATCTAAATATAAGTTTTGATATTCGATATAAATATAGTTATTGGTATACGGTATAAATCTAGGCTTTGATATACGCTATTAATCCAGGTATTGATATATTATATAAATCTAGGCTTTGGTATACGATATAAATCAAAGTTTGGTATACTATATAAATCTAGGTTTTGGTATACGATATAAATCTCGGTTTTGGTAAACGGTATAAATCTAGGTTTTGGTATGCGATATAAATCTAGGCTTTGGTATACAATATAAATCTAGGTTTTGGTATGTAATATAAATGTAAGTTTTGGAATACGATATAAATCTGGGTATTGGTATACTGTGTAAATCTAGGTTTTCGTATGCCGTATTAATCGAGGTTTTGGTATGTGGTATAAATCTAGGTTTTGGTATACGATATAAATCTAGGTTTTGGTATACGATATAAATATAGGTTTTGGTATTCGATATAAATGTAGTTATTGGTATACGGTATAAATCTAGGTTTTGGTATGCGGTATTAATCGAGGTTTTGGTATGTGGTATAAATCTAGGTTTTTGTATACGATATAAATCAAAGTTTTGGTTTACTATATAAATCTAGGTTTTGGCATACGATATCAATCTAGATTTTGGTATTCGATATAAATGTAATTTTTGGTATACGGTATAAATATAGGTTTTGATATGCCGTATAAATCTAGGTTTTGGTATGCGATATAAATCTAGGTTTTGGTATGCGGTATAAATCTAGGTTGTGGTTGCGGAGATAAATCTAGGTTTTGCTATGCCACATAAATCTAGGTTTTGGCATGCGATATAAATCTAGGTTTTGGCATGCGATATAAATCTAGGTTTTGGTATGCAGTATAAATTTAGGTTTTGGTATGCAAGATAAATCTAGGTTCTGGTATACGGTATAAATCTAGGTTTCGGAATACGATATAAATCTGGGTTTTGGTATAAGATATAAATCTAAGTTTTGGTATACGATATAAATCTACATTTTGGCATGCGATATTAATCTAGGTTTTGGTATTCGATATAAATTGAGGTATTGGTATATTGTATAAACCTACGTTTTGGTATACGTTATCAATCTAGGTTGTGGTTTACGAGATAAATCTATGCTTTGGTATGCAATATAAATCTGGGTTTTGGTATGCGAGATAAATCTAGGTTGTGGTATACGGTATAAATATAGCTTTTGATATAACGTGTAAATCTAGGTTTTGGTATACGATATAAATCTAGGTTTTGGTATACAGTATAAATATAGGTTTTGCTATACGGTATAAATTTACGCTTTTGTATGCGAATTAAATCTAGGTTTTGGTATGCCATTTAAATATTGGCTTTGGTATACGATATAAATCTCGGTTTTGTTATAAGATATAAATCTATGTTTTGACATACGAAATAAATCTACGTTTTGGTATGCGATATCAATCTAGTTATTGGTATACGGTATAAATCTAGGTTTTGGCATGCGGTATAAATCTAGGTTTTGGAATACGAGATAAATCTAGGCTTTGGTATGCGATATAAATCAAAGTTTTGGTAAACTATATAAATCTAGGTTTTGGTATACGATATAAATCAAGGTTTTGGTATACGGTATAAATCAAGGTTTTGGTAAGCGATATCAATCTAGTCTTTGTTATACAATATAAATCTAAATTTTGGAATGTGATATAAATCTTAGTTTTGAAATACGAAATAAATCTGGGTATTGATATACTGTGTAAATCTAGCTTTTCGTATGCTGTATAAATCAAGGTTTTGGTATGTGGTATAAATCTAGGTTTTGGTGTGCGATATGAATCTAGGCTTTGCTACACTATATAAATCTAGGTTTTGATATACGATATAAATCTAGGTTTTGGTATACGATATAAATCTAGGTATTATACCAATACCTAGATTTATATCGTATACCAAAACCTAGATTTATATATGAATAAATCTAGGTGTTCGTATACGGTATCAATCTAGGTCGTGGTTTACGAGATAAATCTAGATTTTGCTCTACTATATAAAGCTAGGTTTTGGTATACGATATAAATGTAGGTTTTGGTATACGGGATAAATATAGGTTTTGGTATACGGTATAAATATAGGTTTTGGTATACGGTATAATTCTAGGTTTTTGTATTCGATATAAATTTAGGTTTTGGCAAACAATATAAATCTAGGTTTTTGTATATGATATAAATCTAGGTTTTGGTATGCAATATAAATCTAGGTTTTGGTATGCGATATAAATCTAGGTTTTGGTATACGTGATAAATATAGGTTTTGGTATACGGTATAAATATAGGTTTTGGTATACTGTATAAATCTAGGTTTTCGTATGCGGTATAAATCTAGGTTTTGGTATACGGTATAAATCTATGTTGTGGTTTACGAGATAAATCAAGGCTTTGCGATGCCACATAAATCTAGATTTTGGTATGCGATATAAATCAAAGTTTTGGTATACTATATAAATCTAGGTTTGGGCATACGATATAAATCTAGGTTTTGGTAAACGATATAAATCTAGGTATTGGTATACGATATAAATCTAGGTTTTGGTATGATGTTTAAATCTAGGTTTTGATATGCGATATAAATCTAGGTTTTGGTATGCAATATAAATCTAGGTTTTGTTAAACGATATAAATTTAGGTTTTCCTATGCGATCTAAATATAAGCTTTGATATACGATATAAATCAAGGTTTTGTTATGCGATATAAATCTATTTATTGCTAAACCGTATAAATCTAGGTTTTGGTATGCAATATAAATCTAGGTTTTGGTTATACGATATCAATCTAGGTTTTCGTATACAGTATAAATCTAGGTTTTGGTATACGGTATAAATCTACGCTTTTGTATACGAAATAAATCTAGGTTTTGGTATGCCATATAAATATTGGCTTAGGTATTCGATATAAATCTCGTTTTGGTATAAGATATAAATCTATGTTTTGAAATACGATATAAATCTACATTTTGGTATGCGATATAAATCTAGTTATTGGTATACGATATAAATCTAGGTTTTGGTATGCGATATAAATCAAGGTTTTGGAATACGAGATAAATCTAGGCTTTGGTATGCGATATAAATCAAAGTTTTGGTAAACTATATAAATCTAGGATTTGGTATACGATATAAATCTAGGTTTTGGTATGCGATATAAATCTAGGTTTTGGTATACGGGATAAATAAAGGTTTTAGTATACGGTATAAATCTAGGTTGTGGTTTACGAGATAAATCTAGGTTTTTCTATGCCACATAAATCTATGTTTTGGTATGCGATATAAATCTAGGTTTTGGTATGCGATATAAATCTAGGATTTTGTAAACGATATCAATCTTGGTTTTGGTATACGATATAAATCTAGGTTTTCGTATGCGATATAAATCTAAATGGTATAAATCTAGGTATTGGTATGCGATATAAATCTAGGTTTTGGTATGCAGTATAAATCTAGGTTTTGGTATGCGAGATAAATCTAGGTTGTGGTATACGATATAAATCTAGGTTTTGGCATACTATATAAATTTAGGTTTTGCTATGCGATCTAAATATAAGCTTTGATATACGATATAAATCAAGATTTTGCAATGCGATATAAATCTAGTTATTGCTAAACCGTATAAATCTAGGTTTTGGTATGCAATATAAATCTAGGTTTTGGTATGCGAGATAAATTTAGGTTGTGGTATACGGTACAAATCTAGTTTTCGTATTCGATATCAATCTAGGTTTTGGTATACGGTATAAATATAGCTTTGATATACGGTGTAAATCTAGGTTTTGGTATACGATATAAATCTAGCTTTTGGTATACAGTATAAATATAGGTTTTGGTATAAGGTATAAATCTACGCTTTTGTATACGAAATAAATCTAGGTTTTGGTATGCCATATAAATATTAGCTTTGGTATACGATATAAATCTCGGTTTTGCTATAAGATATAAATCTATGTTTGGAAATACGATATACATTTACGTTTTGGTATGCGATATAAATCTAGTTATTGGTATACGGTATAAATCTAGGTTTTGGTATGCGGTATAAATCGAGGTTTTGGTATGCGATATAAATCTAGTTATTGGTATACGGTATAAATCTAGGTTTTGATATACGGTATAAATCTATGTTGTGGTTTACGAGATAAATCTAGGTTTTGCTATGCTACATAAATCTAGGTTTTGGTGTGCGATATAAATCTAGGCTTTGATATACGTTATAAATCCAGGTATTGGTATATTATATATATCCAGGCTTTGGTATACGATATAAATCAAAGTTTGGTATACTATATAAATCTAGGTTTTGGTATACGAGATAAATCTAGGGTTTGGTATGCGATACAAATCAAAGTTTTGGTAAACTATATAAATCTAGGTTTTGGTATACGATATAAATCTAGGTTTTGGTATACGGTATTAATCTAGGTTTTGGTATGCGATATAAATCTAGGCTTTGATATACAATATAAATCTAGGTTTTGGTATGTGATATAAATCTAAGTTTTGGAATACGATATAAATCTGGGTATTGGTATACGATATAAATCTAGGTTTTGGTATGCGATCTAAATATAAGTTTTGATATTCGATATAAATATAGTTATTGGTATACGGTATAAATCTAGGCTTTGATATACGCTATTAATCCAGGTATTGATATATTATATAAATCTAGGCTTTGGTATACGATATAAATCAAAGTTTGGTATACTATATAAATCTAGGTTTTGGTATACGATATAAATCTCGGTTTTGGTAAACGGTATAAATCTAGGTTTTGGTATGCGATATAAATCTAGGCTTTGGTATACAATATAAATCTAGGTTTTGGTATGTAATATAAATGTAAGTTTTGGAATACGATATAAATCTGGGTATTGGTATACTGTGTAAATCTAGGTTTTCGTATGCCGTATTAATCGAGGTTTTGGTATGTGGTATAAATCTAGGTTTTGGTATACGATATAAATCTAGGTTTTGGTATACGATATAAATATAGGTTTTGGTATTCGATATAAATGTAGTTATTGGTATACGGTATAAATCTAGGTTTTGGTATGCGGTATTAATCGAGGTTTTGGTATGTGGTATAAATCTAGGTTTTTGTATACGATATAAATCAAAGTTTTGGTTTACTATATAAATCTAGGTTTTGGCATACGATATCAATCTAGATTTTGGTATTCGATATAAATGTAATTTTTGGTATACGGTATAAATATAGGTTTTGATATGCCGTATAAATCTAGGTTTTGGTATGCGATATAAATCTAGGTATTGGTATACTGTGTAAATCTAGGTTTTGGTATGCGGTATAAATCTAGGTTTTGGTATGCGGTATAAATCTAGGTTGTGGTTGCGGAGATAAATCTAGGTTTTGCTATGCCACATAAATCTAGGTTTTGGCATGCGATATAAATCTAGGTTTTGGCATGCGATATAAATCTAGGTTTTGGTATGCAGTATAAATTTAGGTTTTGGTATGCAAGATAAATCTAGGTTCTGGTATACGGTATAAATCTAGGTTTCGGAATACGATATAAATCTGGGTTTTGGTATAAGATATAAATCTAAGTTTTGGTATACGATATAAATCTACATTTTGGCATGCGATATTAATCTAGGTTTTGGTATTCGATATAAATTGAGGTATTGGTATATTGTATAAACCTACGTTTTGGTATACGTTATCAATCTAGGTTGTGGTTTACGAGATAAATCTATGCTTTGGTATGCAATATAAATCTGGGTTTTGGTATGCGAGATAAATCTAGGTTGTGGTATACGGTATAAATATAGCTTTTGATATAACGTGTAAATCTAGGTTTTGGTATACGATATAAATCTAGGTTTTGGTATACAGTATAAATATAGGTTTTGCTATACGGTATAAATTTACGCTTTTGTATGCGAATTAAATCTAGGTTTTGGTATGCCATTTAAATATTGGCTTTGGTATACGATATAAATCTCGGTTTTGTTATAAGATATAAATCTATGTTTTGACATACGAAATAAATCTACGTTTTGGTATGCGATATCAATCTAGTTATTGGTATACGGTATAAATCTAGGTTTTGGCATGCGGTATAAATCTAGGTTTTGGAATACGAGATAAATCTAGGCTTTGGTATGCGATATAAATCAAAGTTTTGGTAAACTATATAAATCTAGGTTTTGGTATACGATATAAATCAAGGTTTTGGTATACGGTATAAATCAAGGTTTTGGTAAGCGATATCAATCTAGTCTTTGTTATACAATATAAATCTAAATTTTGGAATGTGATATAAATCTTAGTTTTGAAATACGAAATAAATCTGGGTATTGATATACTGTGTAAATCTAGCTTTTCGTATGCTGTATAAATCAAGGTTTTGGTATGTGGTATAAATCTAGGTTTTGGTGTGCGATATGAATCTAGGCTTTGCTACACTATATAAATCTAGGTTTTGATATACGATATAAATCTAGGTTTTGGTATACGATATAAATCTAGGTATTATACCAATACCTAGATTTATATCGTATACCAAAACCTAGATTTATATATGAATAAATCTAGGTGTTCGTATACGGTATCAATCTAGGTCGTGGTTTACGAGATAAATCTAGATTTTGCTCTACTATATAAAGCTAGGTTTTGGTATACGATATAAATGTAGGTTTTGGTATACGGGATAAATATAGGTTTTGGTATACGGTATAAATATAGGTTTTGGTATACGGTATAATTCTAGGTTTTTGTATTCGATATAAATTTAGGTTTTGGCAAACAATATAAATCTAGGTTTTTGTATATGATATAAATCTAGGTTTTGGTATGCAATATAAATCTAGGTTTTGGTATGCGATATAAATCTAGGTTTTGGTATACGTGATAAATATAGGTTTTGGTATACGGTATAAATATAGGTTTTGGTATACTGTATAAATCTAGGTTTTCGTATGCGGTATAAATCTAGGTTTTGGTATACGGTATAAATCTATGTTGTGGTTTACGAGATAAATCAAGGCTTTGCGATGCCACATAAATCTAGATTTTGGTATGCGATATAAATCAAAGTTTTGGTATACTATATAAATCTAGGTTTGGGCATACGATATAAATCTAGGTTTTGGTAAACGATATAAATCTAGGTATTGGTATACGATATAAATCTAGGTTTTGGTATGATGTTTAAATCTAGGTTTTGATATGCGATATAAATCTAGGTTTTGGTATGCAATATAAATCTAGGTTTTGTTAAACGATATAAATTTAGGTTTTCCTATGCGATCTAAATATAAGCTTTGATATACGATATAAATCAAGGTTTTGTTATGCGATATAAATCTATTTATTGCTAAACCGTATAAATCTAGGTTTTGGTATGCAATATAAATCTAGGTTTTGGTTATACGATATCAATCTAGGTTTTCGTATACAGTATAAATCTAGGTTTTGGTATACGGTATAAATCTACGCTTTTGTATACGAAATAAATCTAGGTTTTGGTATGCCATATAAATATTGGCTTAGGTATTCGATATAAATCTCGTTTTGGTATAAGATATAAATCTATGTTTTGAAATACGATATAAATCTACATTTTGGTATGCGATATAAATCTAGTTATTGGTATGCGATATAAATCTAGGTTTTGGTATGCGATATAAATCAAGGTTTTGGAATACGAGATAAATCTAGGCTTTGGTATGCGATATAAATCAAAGTTTTGGTAAACTATATAAATCTAGGATTTGGTATACGATATAAATCTAGGTTTTGGTATACGGTATAAATCTGGGTTGTGGTTTACGAGATAAATCTACGTTTTGCTATAGTACAAAAATCTAGGTTTTGGTATGCGATATAAATCAAAGTTTTGGAATACTATATAAATCTAGGTTTGGGCATACGATATAAATCTAGGTTTTGGTAAGCGATATAAATCTAGGTATTGGTATACGATATAAATCTAGGTTTTGGTATGGTGTTTAAATCTAGGTTTTGATATACGATATAAATCTAGGTTTTGGTATGCAATATAAATCTAGGTTTTGGTATGCGAGATAAATCTAGGTTGTGGTATACGGTATAAATATAGCTTTTCATATACGGTGTAAATCTAGGTTTTGGTATATGATATAAATCTAGGTTTTGGTATACAGTATAAATATAGGTTTTGGTATACGGTATAAATATAGCTTTTGATATAACGTGTAAATCTGTGTTTTGGTATACGATATAAATCTAGGTTTTGGTATACAGTATACATATAGGTTTTGCTATACGGTATAAATCTACGCTTTTGTATACGAATTAAATCTAGGTTTTGGTATGCCATTTAAATATTGGCTTTGGTATACGATATAAATCTCGGTTTTGGTATAAGATATAAATCTATATTTTCACATACGAAATAAATCTACGTTTTGGTATGCGATATAAATCTAGTTATTGGTATACGGTATAAATCTAGGTTTTGGCATGCGGTATAAATCTAGGTTTTGGAATAAGAGATAAATCTAGGCTTTGGTATGCGATATAAATCAAAGTTTTGGTAAACTATATAAATCTAGGTTTTGGTATACGATATAAATCAAGGTTTTGGTATACGGTATAAATCTAGGTTTTGGTAAGCGATATAAATCTAGTCTTTGGTATACAATATAAATCTAAATTTTGGTATGTCATATAAATCTTAGTTTTGGAATACGAAATAAATCTGGGTATTGGTATACTGTGTAAATCTAAGTTTTCGTATGCTGTATAAATCAAGGTATTGGTATGTGGTATAAATCTAGGTTTTGGTGTGCGATATGAATCTAGGCTTTGCTACACTATATAAATCTAGGTTTTGGTATGCGATATAAATCTAGGTTTTGGTATACGATAAAAAGCTAGGTATTATACCAATACCTAGATTCATATCGTATACCAAAACCTAGATTTCTATGTGTATAAATCTAGGTGTTCGTATACGGTATAAATCTAGGTCGTGGTTTACGAGATAAATCTAGACTTTGCTCTACTATATAAAGCTAGGTTTTGGTATACGATATAAATGTAGGTTTTGGTATACGGGATAAATATAGGTTTTGGTATACGGTATAAATATAGGTTTTGGTATACGGTATAATTCTAGGTTTTTGTATTCGATATAAATATAGGTTTTGGCAAACAATATAAATCTAGGTTTTGGTATACGATATAAATCTCGGTTTTGGTATACTGTATAAATCTGGGTTTTCGTATGCGATATAAATCTAGGTAATGATATACTGTGTAAATCTAGGTTTTCGTATGCGGTATAAATCTAGGTTTTGGTATACGGTATAAATCTATGTTGTGGTTTACGAGATAAATCAAGGCTTTGCGATGCCACATAAATCTAGGTTTTGGTATGCGATATAAATCAAAGTTTTGGTATACTATATAAATCTAAGTTTGGGCATACGATATAAATCTAGGTTTTGATAAGCGATATAAATCTAAATATTGGTATACGATATAAATCTAGGTTTTGGTATGGTGTTTAAATCTAGGTTTTGATATACGATATAAATCTAGGTTTTGGTATGCAATATAAATCTAGGTTTTGGTAGACGATATAAATTTATGTTTTCCTATGCGATCTAAATATAAGCTTTGATATACGATATAAATCTACGCTTTTGTATACGAAATAAATCTAGGTTTTGGTATGCCATATACATATTGGCTTTGGTATTCGATATTAATCTCGGTTTTGGTATAAGATATAAATCTATGTTTTGAAATACGATTTAAATCTACATTTTGCTATGCGATATAAATATAGGTTTTGGAATACGAGATAAATCTAGGCTTTGTATGCGATATAAATCAAAGTTTTGGTAAACTATATAAATCTAGGATTTGGTATACGATATAAATCTAGGTTTTGGTATATGGTATAAATCTGGGTTGTGGTTTACGAGATAAATCTACGTTTTGCTATGGTACAAAAATCTAGGTTTTGGTATGCGATATAAATCAAAGTTTTGGTATACTATATAAATCTAGGTTTGGGCATACGATATAAATCTAGGTTTTGGTAAACGATATAAATCTAGGTACTGGTATACGATATAAATCTAGGTTTTAGTATGGTGTTTAAATCTAGGTTTTGATATACGATATAAATCTAGGTTTTCGTATGCGAGATAACTCTAGGTTGTGGTATACGGTATAAATATAGCTTTTGATATACGGTGTAAATCTAGGTTTTGGTATATGATATAAATCTAGGTTTTGGTATACGATATAAATATAGGTTTTGGTATACGGTATAAATATAGCTTTTGATATACGTATAAATCTAGGTTTTGGTATATGATATAAATCTAGGTTTTGGTATACAGTATAAATATAGGTTTTGGTAGGCCATATAAATATTGCCTTTGGAATACGATATAAATCTGGGTTTTGGTATACGATATAAATCTACATTTTGGTATGCGATATAAATCTAGGTTTTGGTATACGATATAAATCTCGGTTTTGGTAAACGGTATAAATCTAGGTTTTGGTATGCGATATAAATCTAGGCTTTGGTATACAATATAAATCTAGGTTTTGGTATGTAATATAAATGTAAGTTTTGGAATACGATATAAATCTGGGTATTGGTATACTGTGTAAATCTAGGTTTTCGTATGCCGTATTAATCGAGGTTTTGGTATGTGGTATAAATCTAGGTTTTGGTATACTATATAAATCTAGGTTTTGGTATACGATATAAATATAGGTTTTGGTATTCGATATAAATGTAGTTATTGGTATACGGTATAAATCTAGGTTTTGGTATGCGGTATTAATCGAGGTTTTGGTATGTGGTATAAATCTAGGTTTTTGTATACGATATAAATCAAAGTTTTGGTTTACTATATAAATCTAGGTTTTGGCATACGATATCAATCTAGATTTTGGTATTCGATATAAATGTAATTTTTGGTATACGGTATAAATATAGGTTTTGATATGCCGTATAAATCTAGGTTTTGGTATGCGATATAAATCTAGGTATTGGTATACTGTGTAAATCTAGGTTTTGGTATGCGGTATAAATCTAGGTTTTGGTATACGGTATAAATCTAGGTTGTGGTTGTGGAGATAAATCTAGGTTTTGCTATGCCACATAAATCTAGGTTTTGGCATGCGATATAAATCTAGGTTTTGGCATGCGATATAAATCTAGGTTTTTGCATACGACATAAAAACTTGCTTTTGGTATGCGATTTAAATCTAGGTTTTTGCATACGATATAAATCTTGGTTTTGGTATACGATATAAATCTAGGTTTTGGTATGCGATCTAAATATAAGTTTTGATATATGATATAAATCTAGGTTTTGGTGTGCGATATAAATCTAAATGGTATAAATCTAGGTATTGGTATGCGATATAAATCTAGGTTTTGGTATGCAGTATAAATTTAGGTTTTGGTATGCAAGATAAATCTAGGTTCTGGTATACGGTATAAATCTAGGTTTCGGAATACGATATAAATCTGGGTTTTGGTATAAGATATAAATCTAAGTTTTGGTATACGATATAAATCTACATTTTGGCATGCGATATTAATCTAGGTTTTGGTATTCGATATAAATTGAGGTATTGGTATATTGTATAAACCTACGTTTTGGTATACGTTATCAATCTAGGTTGTGGTTTACGAGATAAATCTATGCTTTGGTATGCAATATAAATCTGGGTTTTGGTATGCGAGATAAATCTAGGTTGTGGTATACGGTATAAATATAGCTTTTGATATAACGTGTAAATCTAGGTTTTGGTATACGATATAAATCTAGGTTTTGGTATACAGTATAAATATAGGTTTTGCTATACGGTATAAATTTACGCTTTTGTATGCGAATTAAATCTAGGTTTTGGTATGCCATTTAAATATTGGCTTTGGTATACGATATAAATCTCGGTTTTGTTATAAGATATAAATCTATGTTTTGACATACGAAATAAATCTACGTTTTGGTATGCGATATCAATCTAGTTATTGGTATACGGTATAAATCTAGGTTTTGGCATGCGGTATAAATCTAGGTTTTGGAATACGAGATAAATCTAGGCTTTGGTATGCGATATAAATCAAAGTTTTGGTAAACTATATAAATCTAGGTTTTGGTATACGATATAAATCAAGGTTTTGGTATACGGTATAAATCTAGGTTTTGGTAAGCGATATCAATCTAGTCTTTGTTATACAATATAAATCTAAATTTTGGAATGTGATATAAATCTTAGTTTTGAAATACGAAATAAATCTGGGTATTGATATACTGTGTAAATCTAGCTTTTCGTATGCTGTATAAATCAAGGTTTTGGTATGTGGTATAAATCTAGGTTTTGGTGTGCGATATGAATCTAGGCTTTGCTACACTATATAAATCTAGGTTTTGATATACGATATAAATCTAGGTTTTGGTATACGATATAAATCTAGGTATTATACCAATACCTAGATTTATATCGTATACCAAAACCTAGATTTATATATGTATAAATCTAGGTGTTCGTATACGGTATCAATCTAGGTCGTGGTTTACGAGATAAATCTAGATTTTGCTCTACTATATAAAGCTAGGTTTTGGTATACGATATAAATGTAGGTTTTGGTATACGGGATAAATATAGGTTTTGGTATACGGTATAAATATAGGTTTTGGTATACGGTATAATTCTAGGTTTTTGTATTCGATATAAATTTAGGTTTTGGCAAACAATATAAATCTAGGTTTTTGTATATGATATAAATCTAGGTTTTGGTATGCAATATAAATCTAGGTTTTGGTATGCGATATAAATCTAGGTTTTGGTATACGTGATAAATATAGGTTTTGGTATACGGTATAAATATAGGTTTTGGTATACTGTATAAATCTAGGTTTTCGTATGCGGTATAAATCTAGGTTTTGGTATACGGTATAAATCTATGTTGTGGTTTACGAGATAAATCAAGGCTTTCCGATGCCACATAAATCTAGATTTTGGTATGCGATATAAATCAAAGTTTTGGTATACTATATAAATCTAGGTTTGGGCATACGATATAAATCTAGGTTTTGGTAAACGATATAAATCTAGGTATTGGTATACGATATAAATCTAGGTTTTGGTATGATGTTTAAATCTAGGTTTTGATATACGATATAAATCTAGGTTTTGGTATGCAATATAAATCTAGGTTTTGTTAAACGATATAAATTTAGGTTTTCCTATGCGATCTAAATATAAGCTTTGATATACGATATAAATCAAGGTTTTGTTATGCGATATAAATCTATTTATTGCTAAACCGTATAAATCTAGGTTTTGGTATGCAATATAAATCTAGGTTTTGGTTATACGATATAAATCTAGGTTTTCGTATACAGTATAAATCTAGGTTTTGGTATACGGTATAAATCTACGCTTTTGTAAACGAAATAAATCTAGGTTTTGGTATGCCATTTAAATATTGGCTTTGGTATACGATATAAATCTCGATTTTGTTATAAGATATAAATCTATGTTTTGACATACGAAATAAATCTACGTTTTGGTATGCGATATCAATCTAGTTATTGGTATACGGTATAAATCTAGGTTTTGGCATGCGGTATAAATCTAGGTTTTGGAATACGAGATAAATCTAGGCTTTGGTATGCGATATAAATCAAAGTTTTGATAAACTATATAAATCTAGGTTTTGGTATACGATATAAATCAAGGTTTTGGTATACGGTATGAATCTAGGTTTTGGTAAGCGATATCAATCTAGTCTTTGTTATACAATATAAATCTAAATTTTGGAATGTGATATAAATCTTAGTTTTGAAATACGAAATAAATCTGGGTATTGATATACTGTGTAAATCTAGCTTTTCGTATGCTGTATAAATCAAGGTTTTGGTATGTGGTATAAATCTAGGTTTTGGTGTGCGATATGAATCTAGGCTTTGCTACACTATATAAATCTAGGTTTTGATATACGATATAAATCTAGGTTTTGGTATACGATATAAATCTAGGTATTATACCAATACCTAGATTTATATCGTATACCAAAACCTAGATTTATATATGTATAAATCTAGGTGTTCGTATACGGTATCAATCTAGGTCGTGGTTTACGAGATAAATCTAGATTTTGCTCTACTATATAAAGCTAGGTTTTGGTATACGATATAAATGTAGGTTTTGGTATACGGGATAAATATAGGTTTTGGTATACGGTATAAATATAGGTTTTGGTATACGGTATAATTCTAGGTTTTTGTATTCGATATAAATTTTGGTTTTGGCAAACAATATAAATCTAGGTTTTTGTATATGATATAAATCTAGGTTTTGGTATGCAATATAAATCTAGGTTTTGGTATGCGATATAAATCTAGGTTTTGGTATACGTGATAAATATAGGTTTTGGTATACGGTATAAATATAGGTTTTGGTATACTGTATAAATCTAGGTTTTCGTATGCGGTATAAATCTAGGTTTTGGTATACGGTATAAATCTATGTTGTGGTTTACGAGATAAATCAAGGCTTTGCGATGCCACATAAATCTAGATTTTGGTATGCGATATAAATCAAAGTTTTGGTATACTATATAAATCTAGGTTTGGGCATACGATATAAATCTAGGTTTTGGTAAACGATATAAATCTAGGTATTGGTATACGATATAAATCTAGGTTTTGGTATGATGTTTAAATCTAGGTTTTGATATACGATATAAATCTAGGTTTTGGTATGCAATATAAATCTAGGTTTTGTTAAACGATATAAATTTAGGTTTTCCTATGCGATCTAAATATAAGCTTTGATATACGATATAAATCAAGGTTTTGTTATGCGATATAAATCTATTTATTGCTAAACCGTATAAATCTAGGTTTTGGTATGCAATATAAATCTAGGTTTTGGTTATACGATATCAATCTAGGTTTTCGTATACAGTATAAATCTAGGTTTTGGTATACGGTATAAATCTACGCTTTTGTATACGAAATAAATCTAGGTTTTGGTATGCCATATAAATATTGGCTTAGGTATTCGATATAAATCTCGTTTTGGTATAAGATATAAATCTATGTTTTGAAATACGATATAAATCTACATTTTGGTATGCGATATAAATCTAGTTATTGGTATACGATATAAATCTAGGTTTTGGTATGCGATATAAATCAAGGTTTTGGAATACGAGATAAATCTAGGCTTTGGTATGCGATATAAATCAAAGTTTTGGTAAACTATATAAATCTAGGATTTGGTATACGATATAAATCTAGGTTTTGGTATACGGTATAAATCTGGGTTGTGGTTTACGAGATAAATCTACGTTTTGCTATGGTACAAAAATCTAGGTTTTGGTATGCGATATAAATCAAAGTTTTGGAATACTATATAAATCTAGGTTTGGGCATACGATATAAATCTAGGTTTTGGTAAGCGATATAAATCTAGGTATTGGTATACGATATAAATCTAGGTTTTGGTATGGTGTTTAAATCTAGGTTTTGATATACGATATAAATCTAGGTTTTGGTATGCAATATAAATCTAGGTTTTGGTATGCGAGATAAATCTAGGTTGTGGTATACGGTATAAATATAGCTTTTCATATACGGTGTAAATCTAGGTTTTGGTATATGATATAAATCTAGGTTTTGGTATACAGTATAAATATAGGTTTTGGTATACGGTATAAATATAGCTTTTGATATAACGTGTAAATCTGTGTTTTGGTATACGATATAAATCTAGGTTTTGGTATACAGTATACATATAGGTTTTGCTATACGGTATAAATCTACGCTTTTGTATACGAATTAAATCTAGGTTTTGGTATGCCATTTAAATATTGGCTTTGGTATACGATATAAATCTCGGTTTTGGTATAAGATATAAATCTATATTTTCACATACGAAATAAATCTACGTTTTGGTATACGATATAAATCTCGGTTTTGGTATACAGTATAAATATAGGTTTTGGTAGGCCATATAAATATTGCCTTTGGAATACGATATAAATCTGGGTTTTGGTATACGATATAAATCTACATTTTGGTATGCGATATAAATCTAGGTTTTGGTATACGATATAAATCTCGGTTTTGGTAAACGGTATAAATCTAGGTTTTGGTATGCGATATAAATCTAGGCTTTGGTATACAATATAAATCTAGGTTTTGGTATGTAATATAAATGTAAGTTTTGGAATACGATATAAATCTGGGTATTGGTATACTGTGTAAATCTAGGTTTTCGTATGCCGTATTAATCGAGGTTTTGGTATGTGGTATAAATCTAGGTTTTGGTATACTATATAAATCTAGGTTTTGGTATACGATATAAATATAGGTTTTGGTATTCGATATAAATGTAGTTATTGGTATACGGTATAAATCTAGGTTTTGGTATGCGGTATTAATCGAGGTTTTGGTATGTGGTATAAATCTAGGTTTTTGTATACGATATAAATCAAAGTTTTGGTTTACTATATAAATCTAGGTTTTGGCATACGATATCAATCTAGATTTTGGTATTCGATATAA
This sequence comes from Bathymodiolus septemdierum, assembly GCA_963383655.1. Taxonomy (NCBI): domain Eukaryota; kingdom Metazoa; phylum Mollusca; class Bivalvia; order Mytilida; family Modiolidae; genus Bathymodiolus; species Bathymodiolus septemdierum. The sequence continues at coordinate 1,341,079 of OY726523.1, forward strand.
ATGTAATTTTTGGTATACGGTATAAATATAGGTTTTGATATGCCGTATAAATCTAGGTTTTGGTATGCGATATAAATCTAGGTATTGGTATACTGTGTAAATCTAGGTTTTGGTATGCGGTATAAATCTAGGTTTTGGTATACGGTATAAATCTAGGTTGTGGTTGTGGAGATAAATCTAGGTTTTGCTATGCCACATAAATCTAGGTTTTGGCATGCGATATAAATCTAGGTTTTTGCATACGACATAAAAACTTGCTTTTGGTATGCGATTTAAATCTAGGTTTTTGCATACGATATAAATCTTGGTTTTGGTATACGATATAAATCTAGGTTTTGGTATGCGATCTAAATATAAGTTTTGATATATGATATAAATCTAGGTTTTGGTGTGCGATATAAATCTAAATGGTATAAATCTAGGTATTGGTATGCGATATAAATCTAGGTTTTGGTATGCAGTATAAATTTAGGTTTTGGTATGCAAGATAAATCTAGGTTCTGGTATACGGTATAAATCTAGGTTTCGGAATACGATATAAATCTGGGTTTTGGTATAAGATATAAATCTAAGTTTTGGTATACGATATAAATCTACATTTTGGCATGCGATATTAATCTAGGTTTTGGTATTCGATATAAATTGAGGTATTGGTATATTGATTAAACCTACGTTTTGGTATACGTTATCAATCTAGGTTGTGGTTTACGAGATAAATCTATGCTTTGGTATGCAATATAAATCTGGGTTTTGGTATGCGAGATAAATCTAGGTTGTGGTATACGGTATAAATATAGCTTTTGATATAACGTGTAAATCTAGGTTTTGGTATACGATATAAATCTAGGTTTTGGTATACAGTATAAATATAGGTTTTGCTATACGGTATAAATTTACGCTTTTGTATGCGAATTAAATCTAGGTTTTGGTATGCCATTTAAATATTGGCTTTGGTATACGATATAAATCTCGGTTTTGTTATAAGATATAAATCTATGTTTTGACATACGAAATAAATCTACGTTTTGGTATGCGATATCAATCTAGTTATTGGTATACGGTATAAATCTAGGTTTTGGCATGCGGTATAAATCTAGGTTTTGGAATACGAGATAAATCTAGGCTTTGGTATGCGATATAAATCAAAGTTTTGGTAAACTATATAAATCTAGGTTTTGGTATACGATATAAATCAAGGTTTTGGTATACGGTATAAATCTAGGTTTTGGTAAGCGATATCAATCTAGTCTTTGTTATACAATATAAATCTAAATTTTGGAATGTGATATAAATCTTAGTTTTGAAATACGAAATAAATCTGGGTATTGATATACTGTGTAAATCTAGCTTTTCGTATGCTGTATAAATCAAGGTTTTGGTATGTGGTATAAATCTAGGTTTTGGTGTGCGATATGAATCTAGGCTTTGCTACACTATATAAATCTAGGTTTTGATATACGATATAAATCTAGGTTTTGGTATACGATATAAATCTAGGTATTATACCAATACCTAGATTTATATCGTATACCAAAACCTAGATTTATATATGTATAAATCTAGGTGTTCGTATACGGTATCAATCTAGGTCGTGGTTTACGAGATAAATCTAGATTTTGCTCTACTATATAAAGCTAGGTTTTGGTATACGATATAAATGTAGGTTTTGGTATACGGGATAAATATAGGTTTTGGTATACGGTATAAATATAGGTTTTGGTATACGGTATAATTCTAGGTTTTTGTATTCGATATAAATTTTGGTTTTGGCAAACAATATAAATCTAGGTTTTTGTATATGATATAAATCTAGGTTTTGGTATGCAATATAAATCTAGGTTTTGGTATGCGATATAAATCTAGGTTTTGGTATACGTGATAAATATAGGTTTTGGTATACGGTATAAATATAGGTTTTGGTATACTGTATAAATCTAGGTTTTCGTATGCGGTATAAATCTAGGTTTTGGTATACGGTATAAATCTATGTTGTGGTTTACGAGATAAATCAAGGCTTTGCGATGCCACATAAATCTAGATTTTGGTATGCGATATAAATCAAAGTTTTGGTATACTATATAAATCTAGGTTTGGGCATACGATATAAATCTAGGTTTTGGTAAACGATATAAATCTAGGTATTGGTATACGATATAAATCTAGGTTTTGGTATGATGTTTAAATCTAGGTTTTGATATACGATATAAATCTAGGTTTTGGTATGCAATATAAATCTAGGTTTTGTTAAACGATATAAATTTAGGTTTTCCTATGCGATCTAAATATAAGCTTTGATATACGATATAAATCAAGGTTTTGTTATGCGATATAAATCTATTTATTGCTAAACCGTATAAATCTAGGTTTTGGTATGCAATATAAATCTAGGTTTTGGTTATACGATATCAATCTAGGTTTTCGTATACAGTATAAATCTAGGTTTTGGTATACGGTATAAATCTACGCTTTTGTATACGAAATAAATCTAGGTTTTGGTATGCCATATAAATATTGGCTTAGGTATTCGATATAAATCTCGTTTTGGTATAAGATATAAATCTATGTTTTGAAATACGATATAAATCTACATTTTGGTATGCGATATAAATCTAGTTATTGGTATACGATATAAATCTAGGTTTTGGTATGCGATATAAATCAAGGTTTTGGAATACGAGATAAATCTAGGCTTTGGTATGCGATATAAATCAAAGTTTTGGTAAACTATATAAATCTAGGATTTGGTATACGATATAAATCTAGGTTTTGGTATACGGTATAAATCTGGGTTGTGGTTTACGAGATAAATCTACGTTTTGCTATGGTACAAAAATCTAGGTTTTGGTATGCGATATAAATCAAAGTTTTGGAATACTATATAAATCTAGGTTTGGGCATACGATATAAATCTAGGTTTTGGTAAGCGATATAAATCTAGGTATTGGTATACGATATAAATCTAGGTTTTGGTATGGTGTTTAAATCTAGGTTTTGATATACGATATAAATCTAGGTTTTGGTATGCAATATAAATCTAGGTTTTGGTATGCGAGATAAATCTAGGTTGTGGTATACGGTATAAATATAGCTTTTCATATACGGTGTAAATCTAGGTTTTGGTATATGATATAAATCTAGGTTTTGGTATACAGTATAAATATAGGTTTTGGTATACGGTATAAATATAGCTTTTGATATAACGTGTAAATCTGTGTTTTGGTATACGATATAAATCTAGGTTTTGGTATACAGTATACATATAGGTTTTGCTATACGGTATAAATCTACGCTTTTGTATACGAATTAAATCTAGGTTTTGGTATGCCATTTAAATATTGGCTTTGGTATACGATATAAATCTCGGTTTTGGTATAAGATATAAATCTATATTTTCACATACGAAATAAATCTACGTTTTGGTATGCGATATAAATCTAGTTATTGGTATACGGTATAAATCTAGGTTTTGGCATGCGGTATAAATCTAGGTTTTGGAATAAGAGATAAATCTAGGCTTTGGTATGCGATATAAATCAAAGTTTTGGTAAACTATATAAATCTAGGTTTTGGTATACGATATAAATCAAGGTTTTGGTATACGGTATAAATCTAGGTTTTGGTAAGCGATATAAATCTAGTCTTTGGTATACAATATAAATCTAAATTTTGGTATGTCATATAAATCTTAGTTTTGGAATACGAAATAAATCTGGGTATTGGTATACTGTGTAAATCTAAGTTTTCGTATGCTGTATAAATCAAGGTTTTGGTATGTGGTATAAATCTAGGTTTTGGTGTGCGATATGAATCTAGGCTTTGCTACACTATATAAATCTAGGTTTTGGTATGCGATATAAATCTAGGTTTTGGTATACGATAAAAAGCTAGGTATTATACCAATACCTAGATTCATATCGTATACCAAAACCTAGATTTCTATGTGTATAAATCTAGGTGTTCGTATACGGTATAAATCTAGGTCGTGGTTTACGAGATAAATCTAGACTTTGCTCTACTATATAAAGCTAGGTTTTGGTATACGATATAAATGTAGGTTTTGGTATACGGGATAAATATAGGTTTTGGTATACGGTATAAATATAGGTTTTGGTATACGGTATAATTCTAGGTTTTTGTATTCGATATAAATATAGGTTTTGGCAAACAATATAAATCTAGGTTTTGGTATACGATATAAATCTCGGTTTTGGTATACTGTATAAATCTGGGTTTTCGTATGCGATATAAATCTAGGTATTGATATACTGTGTAAATCTAGGTTTTCGTATGCGGTATAAATCTAGGTTTTGGTATACGGTATAAATCTATGTTGTGGTTTACGAGATAAATCAAGGCTTTGCGATGCCACATAAATCTAGGTTTTGGTATGCGATATAAATCAAAGTTTTGGTATACTATATAAATCTAAGTTTGGGCATACGATATAAATCTAGGTTTTGATAAGCGATATAAATCTAAATATTGGTATACGATATAAATCTAGGTTTTGGTATGGTGTTTAAATCTAGGTTTTGATATACGATATAAATCTAGGTTTTGGTATGCAATATAAATCTAGGTTTTGGTAGACGATATAAATTTATGTTTTCCTATGCGATCTAAATATAAGCTTTGATATACGATATAAATCTACGCTTTTGTATACGAAATAAATCTAGGTTTTGGTATGCCATATACATATTGGCTTTGGTATTCGATATTAATCTCGGTTTTGGTATAAGATATAAATCTATGTTTTGAAATACGATTTAAATCTACATTTTGCTATGCGATATAAATATAGGTTTTGGAATACGAGATAAATCTAGGCTTTGTATGCGATATAAATCAAAGTTTTGGTAAACTATATAAATCTAGGATTTGGTATACGATATAAATCTAGGTTTTGGTATATGGTATAAATCTGGGTTGTGGTTTACGAGATAAATCTACGTTTTGCTATGGTACAAAAATCTAGGTTTTGGTATGCGATATAAATCAAAGTTTTGGTATACTATATAAATCTAGGTTTGGGCATACGATATAAATCTAGGTTTTGGTAAACGATATAAATCTAGGTACTGGTATACGATATAAATCTAGGTTTTAGTATGGTGTTTAAATCTAGGTTTTGATATACGATATAAATCTAGGTTTTCGTATGCGAGATAACTCTAGGTTGTGGTATACGGTATAAATATAGCTTTTGATATACGGTGTAAATCTAGGTTTTGGTATATGATATAAATCTAGGTTTTGGTATACGATATAAATATAGGTTTTGGTATACGGTATAAATATAGCTTTTGATATACGTATAAATCTAGGTTTTGGTATATGATATAAATCTAGGTTTTGGTATACAGTATAAATATAGGTTTTGGTAGGCCATATAAATATTGCCTTTGGAATACGATATAAATCTGGGTTTTGGTATACGATATAAATCTACATTTTGGTATGCGATATAAATCTAGGTTTTGGTATACGATATAAATCTCGGTTTTGGTAAACGGTATAAATCTAGGTTTTGGTATGCGATATAAATCTAGGCTTTGGTATACAATATAAATCTAGGTTTTGGTATGTAATATAAATGTAAGTTTTGGAATACGATATAAATCTGGGTATTGGTATACTGTGTAAATCTAGGTTTTCGTATGCCGTATTAATCGAGGTTTTGGTATGTGGTATAAATCTAGGTTTTGGTATACTATATAAATCTAGGTTTTGGTATACGATATAAATATAGGTTTTGGTATTCGATATAAATGTAGTTATTGGTATACGGTATAAATCTAGGTTTTGGTATGCGGTATTAATCGAGGTTTTGGTATGTGGTATAAATCTAGGTTTTTGTATACGATATAAATCAAAGTTTTGGTTTACTATATAAATCTAGGTTTTGGCATACGATATCAATCTAGATTTTGGTATTCGATATAAATGTAATTTTTGGTATACGTATAAATATAGGTTTTGATATGCCGTATAAATCTAGGTTTTGGTATGCGATATAAATCTAGGTATTGGTATACTGTGTAAATCTAGGTTTTGGTATGCGGTATAAATCTAGGTTTTGGTATACGGTATAAATCTAGGTTGTGGTTGTGGAGATAAATCTAGGTTTTGCTATGCCACATAAATCTAGGTTTTGGCATGCGATATAAATCTAGGTTTTGGCATGCGATATAAATCTAGGTTTTTGCATACGACATAAAAACTTGCTTTTGGTATGCGATTTAAATCTAGGTTTTTGCATACGATATAAATCTTGGTTTTGGTATACGATATAAATCTAGGTTTTGGTATGCGATCTAAATATAAGTTTTGATATATGATATAAATCTAGGTTTTGGTGTGCGATATAAATCTAAATGGTATAAATCTAGGTATTGGTATGCGATATAAATCTAGGTTTTGGTATGCAGTATAAATTTAGGTTTTGGTATGCAAGATAAATCTAGGTTCTGGTATACGGTATAAATCTAGGTTTCGGAATACGATATAAATCTGGGTTTTGGTATAAGATATAAATCTAAGTTTTGGTATACGATATAAATCTACATTTTGGCATGCGATATTAATCTAGGTTTTGGTATTCGATATAAATTGAGGTATTGGTATATTGTATAAACCTACGTTTTGGTATACGTTATCAATCTAGGTTGTGGTTTACGAGATAAATCTATGCTTTGGTATGCAATATAAATCTGGGTTTTGGTATGCGAGATAAATCTAGGTTGTGGTATACGGTATAAATATAGCTTTTGATATAACGTGTAAATCTAGGTTTTGGTATACGATATAAATCTAGGTTTTGGTATACAGTATAAATATAGGTTTTGCTATACGGTATAAATTTACGCTTTTGTATGCGAATTAAATCTAGGTTTTGGTATGCCATTTAAATATTGGCTTTGGTATACGATATAAATCTCGGTTTTGTTATAAGATATAAATCTATGTTTTGACATACGAAATAAATCTACGTTTTGGTATGCGATATCAATCTAGTTATTGGTATACGGTATAAATCTAGGTTTTGGCATGCGGTATAAATCTAGGTTTTGGAATACGAGATAAATCTAGGCTTTGGTATGCGATATAAATCAAAGTTTTGGTAAACTATATAAATCTAGGTTTTGGTATACGATATAAATCAAGGTTTTGGTATACGGTATAAATCTAGGTTTTGGTAAGCGATATCAATCTAGTCTTTGTTATACAATATAAATCTAAATTTTGGAATGTGATATAAATCTTAGTTTTGAAATACGAAATAAATCTGGGTATTGATATACTGTGTAAATCTAGCTTTTCGTATGCTGTATAAATCAAGGTTTTGGTATGTGGTATAAATCTAGGTTTTGGTGTGCGATATGAATCTAGGCTTTGCTACACTATATAAATCTAGGTTTTGATATACGATATAAATCTAGGTTTTGGTATACGATATAAATCTAGGTATTATACCAATACCTAGATTTATATCGTATACCAAAACCTAGATTTATATATGTATAAATCTAGGTGTTCGTATACGGTATCAATCTAGGTCGTGGTTTACGAGATAAATCTAGATTTTGCTCTACTATATAAAGCTAGGTTTTGGTATACGATATAAATGTAGGTTTTGGTATACGGGATAAATATAGGTTTTGGTATACGGTATAAATATAGGTTTTGGTATACGGTATAATTCTAGGTTTTTGTATTCGATATAAATTTAGGTTTTGGCAAACAATATAAATCTAGGTTTTTGTATATGATATAAATCTAGGTTTTGGTATGCAATATAAATCTAGGTTTTGGTATGCGATATAAATCTAGGTTTTGGTATACGTGATAAATATAGGTTTTGGTATACGGTATAAATATAGGTTTTGGTATACTGTATAAATCTAGGTTTTCGTATGCGGTATAAATCTAGGTTTTGGTATACGGTATAAATCTATGTTGTGGTTTACGAGATAAATCAAGGCTTTGCGATGCCACATAAATCTAGATTTTGGTATGCGATATAAATCAAAGTTTTGGTATACTATATAAATCTAGGTTTGGGCATACGATATAAATCTAGGTTTTGGTAAACGATATAAATCTAGGTATTGGTATACGATATAAATCTAGGTTTTGGTATGATGTTTAAATCTAGGTTTTGATATACGATATAAATCTAGGTTTTGGTATGCAATATAAATCTAGGTTTTGTTAAACGATATAAATTTAGGTTTTCCTATGCGATCTAAATATAAGCTTTGATATACGATATAAATCAAGGTTTTGTTATGCGATATAAATCTATTTATTGCTAAACCGTATAAATCTAGGTTTTGGTATGCAATATAAATCTAGGTTTTGGTTATACGATATAAATCTAGGTTTTCGTATACAGTATAAATCTAGGTTTTGGTATACGGTATAAATCTACGCTTTTGTAAACGAAATAAATCTAGGTTTTGGTATGCCATTTAAATATTGGCTTTGGTATACGATATAAATCTCGGTTTTGTTATAAGATATAAATCTATGTTTTGACATACGAAATAAATCTACGTTTTGGTATGCGATATCAATCTAGTTATTGGTATACGGTATAAATCTAGGTTTTGGCATGCGGTATAAATCTAGGTTTTGGAATACGAGATAAATCTAGGCTTTGGTATGCGATATAAATCAAAGTTTTGGTAAACTATATAAATCTAGGTTTTGGTATACGATATAAATCAAGGTTTTGGTATACGGTATGAATCTAGGTTTTGGTAAGCGATATCAATCTAGTCTTTGTTATACAATATAAATCTAAATTTTGGAATGTGATATAAATCTTAGTTTTGAAATACGAAATAAATCTGGGTATTGATATACTGTGTAAATCTAGCTTTTCGTATGCTGTATAAATCAAGGTTTTGGTATGTGGTATAAATCTAGGTTTTGGTGTGCGATATGAATCTAGGCTTTGCTACACTATATAAATCTAGGTTTTGATATACGATATAAATCTAGGTTTTGGTATACGATATAAATCTAGGTATTATACCAATACCTAGATTTATATCGTATACCAAAACCTAGATTTATATATGTATAAATCTAGGTGTTCGTATACGGTATCAATCTAGGACGTGGTTTACGAGATAAATCTAGATTTTTCTCTACTATATAAAGCTAGGTTTTGGTATACGATATAAATGTAGGTTTTGGTATACGGGATAAATATAGGTTTTGGTATACGGTATAAATATAGGTTTTGGTATACGGTATAATTCTAGGTTTTTGTATTCGATATAAATTTAGGTTTTGGCAAACAATATAAATCTAGGTTTTTGTATATGATATAAATCTAGGTTTTGGTATGCAATATAAATCTAGGTTTTGGTATGCGATATAAATCTAGGTTTTGGTATACGTGATAAATATAGGTTTTGGTATACGGTATAAATATAGGTTTTGGTATACTGTATAAATCTAGGTTTTCGTATGCGGTATAAATCTAGGTTTTGGTATACGGTATAAATCTATGTTGTGGTTTACGAGATAAATCAAGGCTTTGCGATGCCACATAAATCTAGATTTTGGTATGCGATATAAATCAAAGTTTTGGTATACTATATAAATCTAGGTTTGGGCATACGATATAAATCTAGGTTTTGGTAAACGATATAAATCTAGGTTTTGTTAAACGATATAAATTTAGGTTTTCCTATGCGATCTAAATATAAGCTTTGATATACGATATAAATCAAGGTTTTGTTATGCGATATAAATCTATTTATTGCTAAACCGTATAAATCTAGGTTTTGGTATGCAATATAAATCTAGGTTTTGGTTATACGATATCAATCTAGGTTTTCGTATACAGTATAAATCTAGGTTTTGGTATACGGTATAAATCTACGCTTTTGTATACGAAATAAATCTAGGTTTTGGTATGCCATATAAATATTGGCTTAGGTATTCGATATAAATCTCGTTTTGGTATAAGATATAAATCTATGTTTTGAAATACGATATAAATCTACATTTTGGTATGCGATATAAATCTAGTTATTGGTATACGATATAAATCTAGGTTTTGGTATGCGATATAAATCAAGGTTTTGGAATACGAGATAAATCTAGGCTTTGGTATGCGATATAAATCAAAGTTTTGGTAAACTATATAAATCTAGGATTTGGTATACGATATAAATCTAGGTTTTGGTATACGGTATAAATCTGGGTTGTGGTTTACGAGATAAATCTACGTTTTGCTATGGTACAAAAATCTAGGTTTTGGTATGCGATATAAATCAAAGTTTTGGAATACTATATAAATCTAGGTTTGGGCATACGATATAAATCTAGGTTTTGGTAAGCGATATAAATCTAGGTATTGGTATACGATATAAATCTAGGTTTTGGTATGGTGTTTAAATCTAGGTTTTGATATACGATATAAATCTAGGTTTTGGTATGCAATATAAATCTAGGTTTTGGTATGCGAGATAAATCTAGGTTGTGGTATACGGTATAAATATAGCTTTTCATATACGGTGTAAATCTAGGTTTTGGTATATGATATAAATATAGGTTTTGGTATACAGTATAAATATAGGTTTTGGTATACGGTATAAATATAGCTTTTGATATAACGTGTAAATCTGTGTTTTGGTATACGATATAAATCTAGGTTTTGGTATACAGTATACATATAGGTTTTGCTATACGGTATAAATCTACGCTTTTGTATACGAATTAAATCTAGGTTTTGGTATGCCATTTAAATATTGGCTTTGGTATACGATATAAATCTCGGTTTTGGTATAAGATATAAATCTATATTTTCACATACGAAATAAATCTACGTTTTGGTATGCGATATAAATCTAGTTATTGGTATACGGTATAAATCTAGGTTTTGGCATGCGGTATAAATCTAGGTTTTGGAATAAGAGATAAATCTAGGCTTTGGTATGCGATATAAATCAAAGTTTTGGTAAACTATATAAATCTAGGTTTTGGTATACGATATAAATCAAGGTTTTGGTATACGGTATAAATCTAGGTTTTGGTAAGCGATATAAATCTAGTCTTTGGTATACAATATAAATCTAAATTTTGGTATGTCATATAAATCTTAGTTTTGGAATACGAAATAAATCTGGGTATTGGTATACTGTGTAAATCTAAGTTTTCGTATGCTGTATAAATCAAGGTTTTGGTATGTGGTATAAATCTAGGTTTTGGTGTGCGATATGAATCTAGGCTTTGCTACACTATATAAATCTAGGTTTTGGTATGCGATATAATTCTAGGTTTTGGTATACGATAAAAAGCTAGGTATTATACCAATACCTAGATTCATATCGTATACCAAAACCTAGATTTCTATGTGTATAAATCTAGGTGTTCGTATACGGTATAAATCTAGGTCGTGGTTTACGAGATAAATCTAGACTTTGCTCTACTATATAAAGCTAGGTTTTGGTATACGATATAAATGTAGGTTTTGGTATACGGGATAAATATAGGTTTTGGTATACGGTATAAATATAGGTTTTGGTATACGGTATAATTCTAGGTTTTTGTATTCGATATAAATATAGGTTTTGGCAAACAATATAAATCTAGGTTTTGGTATACGATATAAATCTCGGTTTTGGTATACTGTATAAATCTGGGTTTTCGTATGCGATATAAATCTAGGTATTGATATACTGTGTAAATCTAGGTTTTCGTATGCGGTATAAATCTAGGTTTTGGTATACGGTATAAATCTATGTTGTGGTTTACGAGATAAATCAAGGCTTTGCGATGCCACATAAATCTAGGTTTTGGTATGCGATATAAATCTAAGTTTGGGCATACGATATAAATCTAGGTTTTGGTAAGCGATATAAATCTAGGTATTGGTATACGATATAAATCTAGGTTTTGGTAAGGTGTTTAAATCTAGGTTTTGCTATACGATATAAATCTAGGTTTTGGTATGCAATATAAATCTAGGTTTTGGTAGACGATATAAATTTATGTTTTCCTATGCGATCTAAATATAAGCTTTGATATACAATATAAATCTACGCTTTTGTATACGAAATAAATCTAGGTTTTGGTATGCCATATACATATTGGCTTTGGTATTCGATATTAATCTCGGTTTTGGTATAAGATATAAATCTATGTTTTGAAATACGATATAAATCTACATTTTGCTATGCGATATAAATATAGGTTTTGGAATACGAGATAAATCTAGGCTTTGGTATGCGATATAAATCAAAGTTTTGGTAAACTATATAAATCTAGGTTTTGGTATACGATATAAATCAAGGTTTTGGTATACGGTATAAATCTAGGTTTTGGTAAGCGATATAAATCTAGTCTTTGGTATACAATATAAATCTAAATTTTGGTATGTCATATAAATCTTAGTTTTGGAATACGAAATAAATCTGGGTATTGGTATACTGTGTAAATCTAAGTTTTCGTATGCTGTATAAATCAAGGTTTTGGTATGTGGTATAAATCTAGGTTTTGGTGTGCGATATGAATCTAGGCTTTGCTACACTATATAAATCTAGGTTTTGGTATGCGATATAAATCTAGGTTTTGGTATACGATAAAAAGCTAGGTATTATACCAATACCTAGATTCATATTGTATACCAAAACCTAGATTTCTATGTGTATAAATCTAGGTGTTCGTATACGGTATAAATCTAGGTCGTGGTTTACGAGATAAATCTAGACTTTGCTCTACTATATAAAGCTAGGTTTTGGTATACGATATAAATGTAGGTTTTGGTATACGGGATAAATATAGGTTTTGGTATACGGTATAAATATAGGTTTTGGTATACGGTATAATTCTAGGTTTTTGTATTCGATATAAATATAGGTTTTGGCAAACAATATAAATCTAGGTTTTGGTATACGATATAAATCTCGGTTTTGGTATACTGTATAAATCTGGGTTTTCGTATGCGATATAAATCTAGGTATTGATATACTGTGTAAATCTAGGTTTTCGTATGCGGTATAAATCTAGGTTTTGGTATACGGTATAAATCTATGTTGTGGTTTACGAGATAAATCAAGGCTTTGCGATGCCACATAAATCTAAGTTTTGGTATGCGATATAAATCAAAGTTTTGGTATACTATATAAATCTAAGTTTGGGCATAGGATATAAATCTAGGTTTTGGTAAGCGATATAAATCTAGGTATTGGTATACGATATAAATCTAGGTTTTGGTATGGTGTTTAAATCTAGGTTTTGCTATACGATATAAATCTAGGTTTTGGTATGCAATATAAATCTAGGTTTTGGTAGACGATATAAATTTATGTTTTCCTATGCGATCTAAATATAAGCTTTGATATACAATATAAATCTACGCTTTTGTATACGAAATAAATCTAGGTTTTGGTATGCCATATACATATTGGCTTTGGTATTCGATATTAATCTCGGTTTTGGTATAAGATATAAATCTATGTTTTGAAATACGATATAAATCTACATTTTGCTATGCGATATAAATATAGGTTTTGGAATACGAGATAAATCTAGGCTTTGTATGCGATATAAATCAAAGTTTTGGTAAACTATATAAATCTAGGATTTGGTATACGATATAAATCTAGGTTTTGGTATATGGTATAAATCTGGGTTGTGGCTTACCAGATAAATCTACGTTTTGCTATGGTACAAAAATCTAGGTTTTGGTATGCGATATAAATCAAAGTTTTGGTATACTATATAAATCTAGGTTTGGGCATACGATATAAATCTAGGTTTTGGTAAACGATATAAATCTAGGTACTGGTATACGATATAAATCTAGGTTTTAGTATGGTGTTTAAATCTAGGTTTTGATATACGATATAAATCTAGGTTTTCGTATGCGAGATAACTCTAGGTTGTGGTATACGGTATAAATATAGCTTTTGATATACGGTGTAAATCTAGGTTTTGGTATATGATATAAATCTAGGTTTTGGTATACGATATAAATATAGGTTTTGCTATACGGTATAAATATAGCTTTTGATATACGTATCAATCTAGGTTTTGGTATATGATATAAATCTAGGTTTTGGTATACAGTATAAATAAAGGTTTTGGTAGGCCATATAAATATTGCCTTTGGAATACGATATAAATCTGGGTTTTGGTATACGATATAAATCTACATTTTGGTATGCGATATTAATCTAGGTTTTGGTATTCGATATAAATTGAGGTATTGGTAAATTGTATAAATCTACGTGTTCGTATACGGTATAAATCTAGGTTGTGGTTTACGAGATAAATCTATGTTTTGCTATGCTATATAAATCTAGGTTTTGGCATGCGATATAAATCTAGGTTTTGGCATGCGATATAAATCTAGGTTTTTGCATACGACATAAAAACTTGCTTTTGGTATGCGATTTAAATCTAGGTTTTTGCATACGATATAAATCTTGGTTTTGGTATACGATATAAATCTAGGTTTTGGTATGCGATCTAAATATAAGTTTTGATATATGATATAAATCTAGGTTTTGGTGTGCGATATAAATCTAAATGGTATAAATCTAGGTATTGGTATGCGATATAAATCTAGGTTTTGGTATGCAGTATAAATTTAGGTTTTGGTATGCAAGATAAATCTAGGTTCTGGTATACGGTATAAATCTAGGTTTCGGAATACGATATAAATCTGGGTTTTGGTATAAGATATAAATCTAAGTTTTGGTATACGATATAAATCTACATTTTGGCATGCGATATTAATCTAGGTTTTGGTATTCGATATAAATCTACATTTTGGCATGCGATATTAATCTAGGTTTTGGTATTCGATATAAATTGAGGTATTGGTATATTGTATAAACCTACGTTTTGGTATACGTTATCAATCTAGGTTGTGGTTTACGAGATAAATCTATGCTTTGGTATGCAATATAAATCTAGGTTTTGGTATACAGTATAAATATAGGTTTTGCTATACGGTATAAATTTACGCTTTTGTATGCGAATTAAATCTAGGTTTTGGTATGCCATTTAAATATTGGCTTTGGTATACGATATAAATCTCGGTTTTGTTATAAGATATAAATCTATGTTTTGACATACGAAATAAATCTACGTTTTGGTATGCGATATCAATCTAGTTATTGGTATACGGTATAAATCTAGGTTTTGGCATGCGGTATAAATCTAGGTTTTGGAATACGAGATAAATCTAGGCTTTGGTATGCGATATAAATCAAAATTTTGGTAAACTATATAAATCTAGGTTTTGGTATACGATATAAATCAAGGTTTTGGTATACGGTATAAATCTAGGTTTTGGTAAGCGATATCAATCTAGTCTTTGTTATACAATATAAATCTAAATTTTGGAATGTGATATAAATCTTAGTTTTGAAATACGAAATAAATCTGGGTATTGATATACTGTGTAAATCTAGCTTTTCGTATGCTGTATAAATCAAGGTTTTGGTATGTGGTATAAATCTAGGTTTTGGTGTGCGATATGAATCTAGGCTTTGCTACACTATATAAATCTAGGTTTTGATATACGATATAAATACCAAAACCTAGATTTATATATGTATAAATCTAGGTGTTCGTATACGGTATCAATCTAGGTCGTGGTTTACGAGATAAATCTAGATTTTGCTCTACTATATAAAGCTAGGTTTTGGTATACGATATAAATGTAGGTTTTGGTATACGGGATAAATATAGGTTTTGGTATACGGTATAAATATAGGTTTTGGTATACGGTATAATTCTAGGTTTTTGTATTCGATATAAATTTAGGTTTTGGCAAACAATATAAATCTAGGTTTTTGTATATGATATAAATCTAGGTTTTGGTATGCAATATAAATCTAGGTTTTGGTATGCGATATAAATCTAGGTTTTGGTATACGTGATAAATATAGGTTTTGGTATACGGTATAAATATAGGTTTTGGAATACTGTATAAATCTAGGTTTTCGTATGCGGTATAAATCTAGGTTTTGGTATACGGTATAAATCTATGTTGTGGTTTACGAGATAAATCAAGGCTTTGCGATGCCACATAAATCTAGATTTTGGTATGCGATATAAATCAAAGTTTTGGTATACTATATAAATCTAGGTTTGGGCATACGATATAAATCTAGGTTTTGGTAAACGATATAAATCTAGGTATTGGTATACGATATAAATCTAGGTTTTGGTATGATGTTTAAATCTAGGTTTTGATATACGATATAAATCTAGGTTTTGGTATGCAATATAAATCTAGGTTTTGTTAAACGATATAAATTTAGGTTTTCCTATGCGATCTAAATATAAGCTTTGATATACGATATAAATCAAGGTTTTGTTATGCGATATAAATCTATTTATTGCTAAACCGTATAAATCTAGGTTTTGGTATGCAATATAAATCTAGGTTTTGGTTATACGATATAAATCTAGGTTTTCGTATACAGTATAAATCTAGGTTTTGGTATACGGTATAAATCTACGCTTTTGTAAACGAAATAAATCTAGGTTTTGGTATGCCATTTAAATATTGGCTTTGGTATACGATATAAATCTCGGTTTTGTTATAAGATATAAATCTATGTTTTGACATACGAAATAAATCTACGTTTTGGTATGCGATATCAATCTAGTTATTGGTATACGGTATAAATCTAGGTTTTGGCATGCGGTATAAATCTAGGTTTTGGAATACGAGATAAATCTAGGCTTTGGTATGCGATATAAATCAAAGTTTTGGTAAACTATATAAATCTAGGTTTTGGTATACGATATAAATCAAGGTTTTGGTATACGGTATGAATCTAGGTTTTGGTAAGCGATATCAATCTAGTCTTTGTTATACAATATAAATCTAAATTTTGGAATGTGATATAAATCTTAGTTTTGAAATACGAAATAAATCTGGGTATTGATATACTGTGTAAATCTAGCTTTTCGTATGCTGTATAAATCAAGGTTTTGGTATGTGGTATAAATCTAGGTTTTGGTGTGCGATATGAATCTAGGCTTTGCTACACTATATAAATCTAGGTTTTGATATACGATATAAATCTAGGTTTTGGTATACGATATAAATCTAGGTATTATACCAATACCTAGATTTATATCGTATACCAAAACCTAGATTTATATATGTATAAATCTAGGTGTTCGTATACGGTATCAATCTAGGTCGTGGTTTACGAGATAAATCTAGATTTTGCTCTACTATATAAAGCTAGGTTTTGGTATACGATATAAATGTAGGTTTTGGTATACGGGATAAATATAGGTTTTGGTATACGGTATAAATATAGGTTTTGGTATACGGTATAATTCTAGGTTTTTGTATTCGATATAAATTTAGGTTTTGGCAAACAATATAAATCTAGGTTTTTGTATATGATATAAATCTAGGTTTTGGTATGCAATATAAATCTAGGTTTTGGTATGCGATATAAATCTAGGTTTTGGTATACGTGATAAATATAGGTTTTGGTATACGGTATAAATATAGGTTTTGGTATACTGTATAAATCTAGGTTTTCGTATGCGGTATAAATCTAGGTTTTGGTATACGGTATAAATCTATGTTGTGGTTTACGAGATAAATCAAGGCTTTGCGATGCCACATAAATCTAGATTTTGGTATGCGATATAAATCAAAGTTTTGGTATACTATATAAATCTAGGTTTGGGCATACGATATAAATCTAGGTTTTGGTAAACGATATAAATCTAGGTATTGGTATACGATATAAATCTAGGTTTTGGTATGATGTTTAAATCTAGGTTTTGATATACGATATAAATCTAGGTTTTGGTATGCAATATAAATCTAGGTTTTGTTAAACGATATAAATTTAGGTTTTCCTATGCGATCTAAATATAAGCTTTGATATACGATATAAATCAAGGTTTTGTTATGCGATATAAATCTATTTATTGCTAAACCGTATAAATCTAGGTTTTGGTATGCAATATAAATCTAGGTTTTGGTTATACGATATCAATCTAGGTTTTCGTATACAGTATAAATCTAGGTTTTGGTATACGGTATAAATCTACGCTTTTGTATACGAAATAAATCTAGGTTTTGGTATGCCATATAAATATTGGCTTAGGTATTCGATATAAATCTCGTTTTGGTATAAGATGTAAATCTATGTTTTGAAATACGATATAAATCTACATTTTGGTATGCGATATAAATCTAGTTATTGGTATACGATATAAATCTAGGTTTTGGTATGCGATATAAATCAAGGTTTTGGAATACGAGATAAATCTAGGCTTTGGTATGCGATATAAATCAAAGTTTTGGTAAACTATATAAATCTAGGATTTGGTATACGATATAAATCTAGGTTTTGGTATACGGTATAAATCTGGGTTGTGGTTTACGAGATAAATCTACGTTTTGCTATGGTACAAAAATCTAGGTTTTGGTATGCGATAAAAATCAAAGTTTTGGAATACTATATAAATCTAGGTTTGGGCATACGATATAAATCTAGGTTTTGGTAAGCGATATAAATCTAGGTATTGGTATACGATATAAATCTAGGTTTTGGTATGGTGTTTAAATCTAGGTTTTGATATACGATATAAATCTAGGTTTTGGTATGCAATATAAATCTAGGTTTTGGTATGCGAGATAAATCTAGGTTGTGGTATACGGTATAAATATAGCTTTTCATATACGGTGTAAATCTAGGTTTTGGTATATGATATAAATATAGGTTTTGGTATACAGTATAAATATAGGTTTTGGTATACGGTATAAATATAGCTTTTGATATAACGTGTAAATCTGTGTTTTGGTATACGATATAAATCTAGGTTTTGGTATACAGTATACATATAGGTTTTGCTATACGGTATAAATCTACGCTTTTGTATACGAATTAAATCTAGGTTTTGGTATGCCATTTAAATATTGGCTTTGGTATACGATATAAATCTCGGTTTTGGTATAAGATATAAATCTATATTTTCACATACGAAATAAATCTACGTTTTGGTATGCGATATAAATCTAGTTATTGGTATACGGTATAAATCTAGGTTTTGGCATGCGGTATAAATCTAGGTTTTGGAATAAGAGATAAATCTAGGCTTTGGTATGCGATATAAATCAAAGTTTTGGTAAACTATATAAATCTAGGTTTTGGTATACGATATAAATCAAGGTTTTGGTATACGGTATAAATCTAGGTTTTGGTAAGCGATATAAATCTAGTCTTTGGTATACAATATAAATCTAAATTTTGGTATGTCATATAAATCTTAGTTTTGGAATACGAAATAAATCTGGGTATTGGTATACTGTGTAAATCTAAGTTTTCGTATGCTGTATAAATCAAGGTTTTGGTATGTGGTATAAATCTAGGTTTTGGTGTGCGATATGAATCTAGGCTTTGCTACACTATATAAATCTAGGTTTTGGTATGCGATATAAATCTAGGTTTTGGTATACGATAAAAAGCTAGGTATTATACCAATACCTAGATTCATATCGTATACCAAAACCTAGATTTCTATGTGTATAAATCTAGGTGTTCGTATACGGTATAAATCTAGGTCGTGGTTTACGAGATAAATCTAGACTTTGCTCTACTATATAAAGCTAGGTTTTGGTATACGATATAAATGTAGGTTTTGGTATACGGGATAAATATAGGTTTTGGTATACGGTATAAATATAGGTTTTGGTATACGGTATAATTCTAGGTTTTTGTATTCGATATAAATATAGGTATTGGTATACGATATAAATCAAGGTTTTGTTATGCGATATAAATCTATTTATTGCTAAACCGTATAAATCTAGGTTTTGGTATGCAATATAAATCTAGGTTTTGGTTATACGATATCAATCTAGGTTTTCGTATACAGTATAAATCTAGGTTTTGGTATACGGTATAAATCTACGCTTTTGTATACGAAATAAATCTAGGTTTTGGTATGCCATATAAATATTGGCTTAGGTATTCGATATAAATCTCGTTTTGGTATAAGATATAAATCTATGTTTTGAAATACGATATAAATCTACATTTTGGTATGCGATATAAATCTAGTTATTGGTATACGATATAAATCTAGGTTTTGGTATGCGATATAAATCAAGGTTTTGGAATACGAGATAAATCTAGGCTTTGGTATGCGATATAAATCAAAGTTTTGGTAAACTATATAAATCTAGGATTTGGTATACGATATAAATCAAGGTTTTGGTATACGGTATAAATCTGGGTTGTGGTTTACGAGATAAATCTACGTTTTGCTATGGTACAAAAATCTAGGTTTTGGTATGCGATATAAATCAAAGTTTTGGAATACTATATAAATCTAGGTTTGGGCATACGATATAAATCTAGGTTTTGGTAAGCGATATAAATCTAGGTATTGGTATACGATATAAATCTAGGTTTTGGTATGGTGTTTAAATCTAGGTTTTGATATACGATATAAATCTAGGTTTTGGTATGCAATATAAATCTAGGTTTTGGTATGCGAGATAAATCTAGGTTGTGGTATACGGTATAAATATAGCTTTTCATATACGGTGTAAATCTAGGTTTTGGTATATGATATAAATATAGGTTTTGGTATACAGTATAAATATAGGTTTTGGTATACGGTATAAATATAGCTTTTGATATAACGTGTAAATCTGTGTTTTGGTATACGATATAAATCTAGGTTTTGGTATACAGTATACATATAGGTTTTGCTATACGGTATAAATCTACGCTTTTGTATACGAATTAAATCTAGGTTTTGGTATGCCATTTAAATATTGGCTTTGGTATACGATATAAATCTCGGTTTTGGTATAAGATATAAATCTATATTTTCACATACGAAATAAATCTACGTTTTGGTATGCGATATAAATCTAGTTATTGGTATACGGTATAAATCTAGGTTTTGGCATGCGGTATAAATCTAGGTTTTGGAATAAGAGATAAATCTAGGCTTTGGTATGCGATATAAATCAAAGTTTTGGTAAACTATATAAATCTAGGTTTTGGTATACGATATAAATCAAGGTTTTGGTATACGGTATAAATCTAGGTTTTGGTAAGCGATATAAATCTAGTCTTTGGTATACAATATAAATCTAAATTTTGGTATGTCATATAAATCTTAGTTTTGGAATACGAAATAAATCTGGGTATTGGTATACTGTGTAAATCTAAGTTTTCGTATGCTGTATAAATCAAGGTTTTGGTATGTGGTATAAATCTAGGTTTTGGTGTGCGATATGAATCTAGGCTTTGCTACACTATATAAATCTAGGTTTTGGTATGCGATATAAATCTAGGTTTTGGTATACGATAAAAAGCTAGGTATTATACCAATACCTAGATTCATATCGTATACCAAAACCTAGATTTCTATGTGTATAAATCTAGGTGTTCGTATACGGTATAAATCTAGGTCGTGGTTTACGAGATAAATCTAGACTTTGCTCTACTATATAAAGCTAGGTTTTGGTATACGATATAAATGTAGGTTTTGGTATACGGGATAAATATAGGTTTTGGTATACGGTATAAATATAGGTTTTGGTATACGGTATAATTCTAGGTTTTTGTATTCGATATAAATATAGGTTTTGGCAAACAATATAAATCTAGGTTTTGGTATACGATATAAATCTCGGTTTTGGTATACTGTATAAATCTGGGTTTTCGTATGCGATATAAATCTAGGTATTGATATACTGTGTAAATCTAGGTTTTCGTATGCGGTATAAATCTAGGTTTTGGTATACGGTATAAATCTATGTTGTGGTTTACGAGATAAATCAAGGCTTTGCGATGCCACATAAATCTAGGTTTTGGTATGCGATATAAATCAAAGTTTTGGTATACTATATAAATCTAAGTTTGGGCATACGATATAAATCTAGGTTTTGGTAAGCGATATAAATCTAGGTATTGGTATACGATATAAATCTAGGTTTTGGTATGGTGTTTAAATCTAGGTTTTGCTATACGATATAAATCTAGGTTTTGGTATGCAATATAAATCTAGGTTTTGGTAGACGATATAAATTTATGTTTTCCTATGCGATCTAAATATAAGCTTTGATATACAATATAAATCTACGCTTTTGTATACGAAATAAATCTAGGTTTTGGTATGCCATATACATATTGGCTTTGGTATTCGATATTAATCTCGGTTTTGGTATAAGATATAAATCTATGTTTTGAAATACGATATAAATCTACATTTTGCTATGCGATATAAATATAGGTTTTGGAATACGAGATAAATCTAGGCTTTGTATGCGATATAAATCAAAGTTTTGGTAAACTATATAAATCTAGGATTTGGTATACGATATAAATCTAGGTTTTGGTATATGGTATAAATCTGGGTTGTGGCTTACGAGATAAATCTACGTTTTGCTATGGTACAAAAATCTAGGTTTTGGTATGCGATATAAATCAAAGTTTTGGTATACTATATAAATCTAGGTTTGGGCATACGATATAAATCTAGGTTTTGGTAAACGATATAAATCTAGGTACTGGTATACGATATAAATCTAGGTTTTAGTATGGTGTTTAAATCTAGGTTTTGATATACGATATAAATCTAGGTTTTCGTATGCGAGATAACTCTAGGTTGTGGTATACGGTATAAATATAGCTTTTGATATACGGTGTAAATCTAGGTTTTGGTATATGATATAAATCTAGGTTTTGGTATACGATATAAATATAGGTTTTGCTATACGGTATAAATATAGCTTTTGATATACGTAACAATCTAGGTTTTGGTATATGATATAAATCTAGGTTTTGGTATACAGTATAAATATAGGTTTTGGTAGGCCATATAAATATTGCCTTTGGAATACGATATAAATCTGGGTTTTGGTATACGATATAAATCTACATTTTGGTATGCGATATTAATCTAGGTTTTGGTATTCGATATAAATTGAGGTATTGGTAAATTGTATAAATCTACGTGTTCGTATACGGTATAAATCTAGGTTGTGGTTTACGAGATAAATCTATGTTTTGCTATGCTATATAAATCTAGGTTTTGGTATACGGCATAAATATATGTTTTGGTATACGTGTAAATCTAGGTTTTGGTATACGATATAAATCTAGGTTTTGGTAGACGATATAAATCAAAGTTTTGGCATACTATATAAATTTAGGTTTTCCTATGCGATCTAAATATAAGTTTTGATATACGATATAAATCAAGGTTTTGTTATGCGATATAAATCTAGTTATTGCTAAACGTATACATCTAGGTTTTGGTGTACGGTATAAATCTACGCTTTTGTATACGAAATAAATCTAGGTTTTGGTATGCCATATAAATATTGGCTTTGGAATACGAGATAAATCTAGGCTTTGGTATGCGATATAAATCAAAGTTTTGGTAAACTATATAAATCTAGGTTTTGGTATACGATATAAATCTAGGTTTTGGTATACGATATAAATATAGGTTGTGGTTTACGAGATAAATCTACGTTTTGCTTGCTATGGTACAAAAATCTAGGTTTTCGTATGCCGTATAAATCGCGGTTTTGGTATGTGGTATAAATCTAGGTTTTGGTATACGATATAAATCTAGGTTTTGGTATACGATATAAATATAGGTTTTGGTATTCGATATAAATGTAGTTATTGGTATACGGTATAAATCTAGGTTTTGCTATGCGGTATTAATCGAGGTTTTGGTATGTGGTATAAATCTAGGTTTTTGTATACGATATAAATCAAAGTTTTGGTTTACTATATAAATCTAGATTTTGGCATACGATATCAATCTAGGTTTTGGTATTCGATATAAATGTAATTTTTGGTATACGGTATAAATATAGGTTTTGATATGCCGTATAAATCTAGGTTTTGGTATGCGATATAAATCTAGGTATTGGTATACTGTGTAAAACTAGGTTTTCGTATGCGATATAAATCTAGGTTTTGGTATACGGTATAAATCTAGGTTGTGGTTTTGGAGATAAATCTAGGTTTTGGTATGCGATATAAATCTAGGTATTGGTATACGGTATAAATCTAGGTTGTGGTTTTGGAGATAAATCTAGGTTTTGCTATGCCACATAAATCTAGGTTTTGGCATGCGATATAAATCTAGGTTTTGGCATGCGATATAAATCTAGGTTTTTGCATACGATGTCTTATACCAAAACCGAGATTTATATCGAATACCAAAGCCAATATTTATATGGCATACCAAAACCTAGATTTATTTCGTAAACAAAAGCGTAGATTTATACCGTATACCAAAACCTATATTTATACCGCATGCCAAAACCTAGATTTATACCGTATACCAATAACTAGTTTATATAAATCTAGGTTTTGGTATACGATATAAATCAAGGTTTTGGTATACGGTATAAATCTAGGTTTTGGTAAGCGATATAAATCTAGTCTTTGGTATACAATATAAATCTAAATTTTGGAATGTGATATAAATCTTAGTTTTGGAATACGAAATAAATCTGGGTATTGGTATACTGTGTAAATCTAGGTTTTCGTATGCTGTATAAATCAAGGTTTTGG
Source organism: Bathymodiolus septemdierum (assembly GCA_963383655.1). Taxonomy (NCBI): domain Eukaryota; kingdom Metazoa; phylum Mollusca; class Bivalvia; order Mytilida; family Modiolidae; genus Bathymodiolus; species Bathymodiolus septemdierum. Next base: position 1,365,660 of record OY726523.1, read on the forward strand.
TATGTGGTATAAATCTAGGTTTTGGTGTGCGATATGAATCTAGGCTTTGCTACACTATATAAATCTAGGTTTTGATATACGATATAAATCTAGGTTTTGGTATACGATATAAATCTAGGTATTATTCCAATACCTAGATTTATTTCGTATACCAAAACCTAGATTTCTATATGTATAAATCTAGGTGTTCGTATACGGTATAAATCTAGGTCGTGGTTTACGAGATCAATCTAGATTTTGCTCTAATATATAAAGCTAGGTTTTGGCATACGATATAAATGTAGGTTTTGGTATACGGGATAAATATAGGTTTTGGTATACGGTATAAATATAGGTTTTGGTATACGGTATAATTCTAGGTTTTTGTATTCGATATAAATTTAGGTTTTCGCAAACAATATAAATCTAGGTTTTTGTATATGATATAAATCTAGGTTTTGGTATTCAATATAAATCTAGGTTTTGGTATACGATATAAATCTAGGTTTTGGCATACGTGATAAATATAGGTTTTGGTATACGGTATAAATATAGGTTTTGGTATACTGTATAAATCTAGGTTTTCGCATGCGATATAAATCTAGGTATTGCTATACTGTGTAAATCTAGGTTTTGGTATCCGATATAAATCTAGGTATTGGTATACGGTGTAAATCTAGGTTTTCGTATGCGGTATAAATCTAGGTTTTGGTATACTGTATAAATCTAGGTTGTGGTTTTCGAGATAAATCTAGGTTTTGCTATGCCACATAAATCTAGGTTTTGGCATGCGATATAAATCTGGTTTTGGCATGCGATATAAATCTAGGTTTTTGCATACGATATAAATCTTGGTTTTGGTATGCGATATAAATCTAGGTTTTTGCATACGATATAAATCTTGGTTTTGGTACACGATATAAATCTAGGTTTTGGTATGCGATCTAAATATAAGTTTTGATATATGATATAAATCTAGGTTTTGGTGTGCGATATAAATCTAAATGGTATAAATCTAGGTATTGGTATGCGATATAAATCTAGGTTTTGGTATGCAGTATAAATCTAGGTTTTGGTATGCAAGATAAATCTAGGTTCTGGTATACGGTATAAATCTAGGTTTCGGAATACGATATAAATCTGGGTTTTGGTATAAGATATAAATCTAAGTTTTGGTATACGATATAAATCTCCATTTTGGCATGCGATATTAATCTAGGTTTTGGTATTCGATATAAATTGAGGTATTGGTATATTGTATAAACCTACGTTTTGGTATACGGTATAAATCTAGGTTGTGATTTACGAGATAAATCTATGTTTTGGTATGCAATATAAATCTGGGTTTTGGTATGCGAGATAAATCTAGGTTGTGGTATACGGTATAAATATAGCTTTTGATATAACGTGTAAATCTATGTTTTGGTATACGATATAAATCTAGGTTTTGGTATACAGTATAAATATAGGTTTTGCTATACGGTATAAATCTACGCTTTTGTATACGAATTAAATCTAGGTTTTGGTATGCCATTTAAATATTGGCTTTGGTATACGATATATATCTCGGTTTTGGTATAAGATATAAATCTATGTTTTGACATACGAAATAAATCTACGTTTTGGTATGCGATATAAAACTAGTTATTGGTATACGGTATAAATCTAGGTTTTGGCATGCGGTATAAATCTAGGTTTTGGAATACGAGATAAATCTAGGCTTTGGTATGCGATATAAATCAAAGTTTTGGTAAACTATATAAATCTAGGTTTTGGTATACGATATAAATCAAGGTTTTGGTATACGGTATAAATCTAGGTTTTGGTAAGCGATATAAATATAGGTATTGGTATACGATATAAATCTAGGTTTTGGTATGGTGTTTAAATCTAGGTTTTGATATACGATATAAATCTAGGTTTTGGTATGCAATATAAATCTAGGTTTTGGTAGACGATATAAATTTAGGTTTTCCTATGCGATATAAGCTTTGATATACGATATAAATCAAGGTTTTGTTATGCGATATAAATCTATTTATTGCTAAACCGTATAAATCTAGGTTTTGGTATGCAATCTAAATCTAGGTTTTGGTTATACGATATAAATCTAGGTTTTGGTATACAGTATGAATATAGGTTTTGGTATACGGTATAAATCTACGCTTTTGTATACGAAATAAATCTAGGTTTTGGTATGCCATATAAATATTGGCTTTGGTATTCGATATAAATCTCGGTTTTGGTATAAGACATCGTATGCAAAAACCTAGATTTATATCCCATGCCAAAACCTAGATTTATATCGCATGCCAAAACCTAGATTTATGTGGCATAGCAAAACCTAGATTTATCTCCAAAACCACAACTTAGATTTATACCGTATACCAAAACCTAGATTTATATCGCATACGAAAACCTAGTTTTACACAGTATACCAATACCTAGATTTATATCGCATACCAAAACCTAGATTTATACGGCATATCAAAACCTATATTTATACCGTATACCAAAAATTACATTTATATCGAATACCAAAACCTAGATTGATATCGTATGCCAAAATCTAGATTTATATAGTAAACCAAAACTTTGATTTATATCGTATACAAAAACCTAGATTTATACCACATACCAAAACCTCGATTAATATCGCATAACAAAACCTACATTTATACCGTATACCAATAACTACATTTATATCGAATACCAAAACCTATATTTATATCGTATACCAAAACCTAGATTTATATCGTTTACCAAAACCTAGATTTATACCACATACCAAAACCGCGATTTATACGGCATACGAAAACCTAGATTTTTGTACCATAGCAAAACGTAGATTTATCTCGTAAACCCCAACCTAGATTTATACCGTATACCAAAACCTAGATTTATATCGTATACCAAAACCTAGATTTATATAGTTTACCAAAACTATGATTTATATCGCATACCAAAGCCTAGATTTATCTCGTATTCCAAAGCTAATATTTATATGGCATACCAAAACCTAGATTTATTTCGTATACAAAAGCGTAGATTTATACCGTACACCAAAACCTAGATGTATACGTTTAACAATAACTAGATTTATATCGCATAACAAAACCTTGATTTATATCGTATATCAAAACTTATATTTAGATCGCATAGGAAAACCTAAATTTATATAGTATGCCAAAACTTTGATTTATATCGTCTACCAAAACCTAGATTTATATCGTATACCAAAGCCTAGATTTACACGTATACCAAAACATATATTTATGCCGTATACCAAAACCTAGATTTATATAGCATAGCAAAACATAGATTTATCTCGTAAACCACAACCTAGATTTATACCGTATACGAACACGTAGATTTATACAATTTACCAATACCTCAATTTATATCGAATACCAAAACCTAGATTAATATCGCATACCAAAATGTAGATGTATATCGTATACCAAAACCCAGATTTATATCGTATTCCAAAGGCAATATTTATATGGCCTACCAAAACCTATATTTATACTGTATACCAAAACCTAGATTTATATCATATACCAAAACCTAGATTTACACGTATATCAAAAGCTATATTTATACCGTATACCAAAACCTATATTTATACTGTATACCAAAACCTAGATTTATATCATATACCAAAACCTAGATTTACACCGTATATCAAAAGCTATATTTATACCGTATACCACAACCTAGAGTTATCTCGCATACCAAAACCTAGATTTATATCGTATATCAAAACCTAGATTTAAACACCATACCAAAACCTAGATTTATATCGTATACCAGTACCTAGATTTTTATCGCTTACCAAAACCTAGATTTATATCGTATGCCCAAACCTAGATTTATATAGTATACCAAAACTTTGATTTATATCGCATACCAAAACCTAGATTTTTGTACCATAGCAAAACGTAGATTTATCTCGTAAACCACAACCCAGATTTATATAGTTTACCAAAACTTTGATTTATATCGCTTACAAAGCCTAGATTTATCTCGTATTCCAAAACATATATTTATATCGCATAGCAAAATGTAGATTTATATCGTATTTCAAATCTTATACCAAAACCGAGATTAATATCGAATACCAAAGCCAATATTTTTATGGCATACCAAAACCTAGATTTATTTCGTATGCAAAAGCGTAGATTTATACCGTATACCAAAACCTATATTTATACTGTATACGAAAACCTAGATTTATATCGTATAAGCAAAACCTAGATTTATATTGCATACCAAAACCTAGATTTATACGGTTTGGCAATAAATAGATTTATATCGCATAACAAAACCTTGATTTATATCGTATATCAAAGCTTATATTTAGATCGCATAGGAAAACATAAATTTATATCGTCTACCAAAACCTAGATTTATATTGCATACCAAAACCTAGATTTATATCGTATATCAAAACCTAGATTTAAACACCATACCAAAACCTAGATTTATATCGTATACCAATACCTAGATTTATATCGTCTACCAAAACCTAGATTTATATCGTATACCAAAACCTAGATTTACACGTATACCAAAACATATATTTATGCCGTATACCAAAACCTAGATTTATATAGCATAGCAAAACATAGATTTATCTCGTAAACCACAACCTAGATTTATACCGTATACGAACACGTAGATTTATACAATTTACCAATACCTCAATTTATATCGAATACCAAAACCTAGATTAATATCGCATACCAAAATGTAGATGTATATCGTATACCAAAACCCAGATTTATATCGTATTCCAAAGGCAATATTTATATGGCCTACCAAAACCTATATTTATACTGTATACCAAAACCTAGATTTATATCATATACCAAAACCTAGATTTACACGTATATCAAAAGCTATATTTATACCGTATACCAAAACCTATATTTATACTGTATACCAAAACCTAGATTTATATCATATACCAAAACCTAGATTTACACCGTATATCAAAAGCTATATTTATACCGTATACCACAACCTAGAGTTATCTCGCATACCAAAACCTAGATTTATATCGTATATCAAAACCTAGATTTAAACACCATACCAAAACCTAGATTTATATCGTATACCAGTACCTAGATTTTTATCGCTTACCAAAACCTAGATTTATATCGTATGCCCAAACCTAGATTTATATAGTATACCAAAACTTTGATTTATATCGCATACCAAAACCTAGATTTTTGTACCATAGCAAAACGTAGATTTATCTCGTAAACCACAACCCAGATTTATATAGTTTACCAAAACTTTGATTTATATCGCATACAAAGCCTAGATTTATCTCGTATTCCAAAACATATATTTATATCGCATAGCAAAATGTAGATTTATATCGTATTTCAAATCTTATACCAAAACCGAGATTAATATCGAATACCAAAGCCAATATTTATATGGCATACCAAAACCTAGATTTATTTCGTATGCAAAAGCGTAGATTTATACCGTATACCAAAACCTATATTTATACTGTATACGAAAACCTAGATTTATATCGTATAAGCAAAACCTAGATTTATATTGCATACCAAAACCTAGATTTATACGGTTTGGCAATAAATAGATTTATATCGCATAACAAAACCTTGATTTATATCGTATATCAAAGCTTATATTTAGATCGCATAGGAAAACATAAATTTATATCGTCTACCAAAACCTAGATTTATATTGCATACCAATACCTAGATTTATATCGTTTACCAAAACCTAGATTTATATCGTATGCCCAAACCTAGATTTATATAGTATACCAAAACTTTGATTTATATCGCATACCAAAACCTAGATTTATGTGGCATCGCAAAGCCTTGATTTATCTCGTAAACCACAACATAGATTAATACCGTATACCAAAACCTAGATTTATACCGCATACGAAAACCTAGATTTACACAGTATATCAATACCTAGATTTATATCGCATACGAAAACCCAGATTTATACAGTATACCAAAACCGAGATTTATATCGTATACCAAAACCTAGATTTATATTGTTTGCCAAAACCTATATTTATATCGAATACAAAAACCTAGAATTATACCGTATACCAAAACCTATATTTATACCGTATACCAAAACCTATATTTATACTGTATACCAAAGCCTAGATTTATATCGTATACCAAAACATAGATTTACACGTTATATCAAAAGCTAGATTTATATCATATACCAAAACCTAGATTTACACCGTATATGAAAAGCTATATTTATACCGTATACCACAACCTAGATTTATCTCGCATACCAAAACCTAGATTTATATTGCATACCAAAACCTAGATTTATATCGTATATCAAAACCTAGATTTAAACACCATACCAAAACCTAGATTGATATCGTATACCAATACCTAGATTTATATCGTTTACCAAAACCTAGATTTATATCGTATGCCCAAACCTAGATTTATATAGTATTCCAAAACTTTGATTTATATCGCATACCAAAACCTAGATTTTTGTACCATAGCAAAACGTAGATTTATCTCGTAAACCACAACCCAGATTTATACCGTATACCAAAACCTAGATTTATATCGTATTCCAAATCCTAGATTTATATAGTTTACCAAAACTTTGATTTATATCGCATACCAAAGCCTAGATTTATCTCGTATTCCAAAACCTTGATTTATATCGCATACCAAAATGTAGATTTATATCGTATTTCAAAACATAGATTTATATCTTATACCAAAACGAGATTTATATCGAATACCTAAGCCAATATTTATATGGCATACCAAAACCTAGATTTATTTCGTATACAAAAGCGTAGATTTATACCGTATACCAAAACCTAGATTTATACTGTATACGAAAACCTAGATTTATATCGTATAACCAAAACCTAGATTTATATTGCATACCAAAACCTAGATTTATACGGTTTAGCAATAAATAGATCTATATCGCATACCAAAATGTAGATTTATATCGTATTTCAAAACATAGATTTATATCTTATACCAAAACGAGATTTATATCGAATACCTAAGCCAATATTTATATGGCATACCAAAACCTAGATTTATTTCGTATACAAAAGCGTAGATTTATACCGTATACCAAAACCTAGATTTATACTGTATACGAAAACCTAGATTTATATGGTATTACCAAAACCTAGATTTATATTGCATACCAAAACCTAGATTTATACGGTTTAGCAATAAATAGATCTATATCGCATAACAAAACCTTGATTTATATCGTATATCAAAGCTTATATTTAGATCGCATAGGAAAACCTAAATTTATATCGTTTAACAAAACCTAGATTTATATTGCATACCAAAACCTAGATTTATATCGTATATCAAAACCTAGATTTAAACATCATACCAAAACCTAGATTTATATCGTATACCAATACCTAGATTTATATCGTTTACCAAAACCTAGATTTATATCGTATGCCCAAACCTAGATTTATATAGTATACCAAAACTTTGATTTATATCGCATGCCAAAACCTAGATTTATGTGGCATAGCAAAACCTAGATTTATCTCCAAAACCACAACCTAGATTTATACCGTATACCAAAACCTAGATTTATATCGCATACGAAAACCTAGTTTTACACAGTATACCAATACCTAGATTTATATCGCATACCAAAACCTAGATTTATACGGCATATCAAAACCTATATTTATACCGTATACCAAAAATTACATTTATATCGAATACCAAAACCTAGATTGATATCGTATGCCAAAATCTAGATTTATATAGTAAACCAAAACTTTGATTTATATCGTATACAAAAACCTAGATTTATACCACATACCAAAACCTCGATTAATACCGCATAACAAAACCTACATTGATACCGTATACCAATAACTACATTTATATCGAATACCAAAACCTATATTTATATCGTATACCAAAACCTAGATTTATATCGTATACCAAAACCTAGATTTATACAACATACGATTTATACGGCATACGAAAACCTCGATTTTTGTACCATAGCAAAACGTAGATTTATCTCGTAAACCACAACCTAGATTTATACCGTATACCAAAACCTAGATTTATATCGTATACCAAAACCTAGATTTATATAGTTTACCAAAACTTTGATTTATATCGCATACCAAAGCCTAGATTTAGCTCGTATTCCAAAGCTAATATTTATATGGCATACCAAAACCTAGATTTATTTCGTATACAAAAGCGTAGATTTATACCGTACACCAAAACCTAGATGTATACGTTTAGCAATAACTAGATTTATATCGCATAACAAAACCTTGATTTATATCGTATATCAAAACTTATATTTAGATCGCATAGGAAAACCTAAATTTATATAGTATGCCAAAACTTTGATTTATATCGTCTACCAAAACCTAGATTTATATCGTATACCAAAACCTAGATTTACAAGTATACCAAAACATATATTTATGCCGTATACCAAAACCTAGATTTATATAGCATAGCAAAACATAGATTTATCTCGTAAACCACAACCTAGATTTATACCGTATACGAACACGTAGATTTATACAATTTACCAATACCTCAATTTATATCGAATACCAAAACCTAGATTAATATCGTATACCAAAATGTAGATGTATATCGTATACCAAAATCCAGTTTTATATTGTATTCCAAAGGCAATATTTATATAGCCTACCAAAACCTATATTTATACTGTATACCAAAACCTAGATTTATATCATATACCAAAACCTAGATTTACACGTATATCAAAAGCTATATTTATACCGTATACCAAAACCTATATTTATACTGTATACCAAAACCTAGATTTATATCATATACCAAAACCTAGATTTACACCGTATATCAAAAGCTATATTTATACCGTATACCACAACCTAGAGTTATCTCGCATACCAAAACCTAGATTTATATCGTATATCAAAACCTAGATTTAAACACCATACCAAAACCTAGATTTATATCGTATACCAGTACCTAGATTTATATCGCTTACCAAAACCTAGATTTATATCGTATGCCCAAACCTAGATTTATATAGTATACCAAAACTTTGATTTATATCGCATACCAAAACCTAGATTTTTGTACCATAGCAAAACGTAGATTTATCTCGTAAACCACAACCCAGATTTATACCGTATACCAAATCCTAGATTTATATAGTTTACCAAAACTTTGATTTATATCGCATACCAAAGCCTAGATTTATCTCGTATTCCAAAACCTTGATTTATATCGCATACCAAAATGTAGATTTATATCGTATTTCAAAACATAGATTTATATCTTATACCAAAACGAGATTTATATCGAATACCTAAGCCAATATTTATATGGCATACCAAAACCTAGATTTATTTCGTATACAAAAGCGTAGATTTATACCGTATACCAAAACCTAGATTTATACTGTATACGAAAACCTAGATTTATATCGTATAACCAAAACCTAGATTTATATTGCATACCAAAACCTAGATTTTTACGGTTTAGCAATAAATAGATCTATATCGCATAACAAAACCTTGATTTATATCGTATATCAAAGCTTATATTTAGATCGCATAGGAAAACCTAAATTTATATCGTTTAACAAAACCTAGATTTATATTGCATACCAAAACCTAGATTTATATCGTATATCAAAACCTAGATTTAAACATCATACCAAAACCTAGATTTATATCGTATACCAATACCTAGATTTATATCGTTTACCAAAACCTAGATTTATATCGTATGCCCAAACCTAGATTTATATAGTATACCAAAACTTTGATTTATATCGCATGCCAAAACCTAGATTTATGTGGCATAGCAAAACCTAGATTTATCTCCAAAACCACAACTTAGATTTATACCGTATACCAAAACCTAGATTTATATCGCATACGAAAACCTAGTTTTACACAGTATACCAATACCTAGATTTATATCGCATACCAAAACCTAGATTTATACGGCATATCAAAACCTATATTTATACCGTATACCAAAAATTACATTTATATCGAATACCAAAACCTAGATTGATATCGTATGCCAAAATCTAGATTTATATAGTAAACCAAAACTTTGATTTATATCGTATACAAAAACCTAGATTTATACCACATACCAAAACCTCGATTAATACCGCATAACAAAACCTACATTTATACCGTATACCAATAACTACATTTATATCGAATACCAAAACCTATATTTATATCGTATACCAAAACCTAGATTTATATCGTTTACCAAAACCTAGATTTATACCACATACCAAAACCGCGATTTATACGGCATACGAAAACCTAGATTTTTGTACCATAGCAAAACGTAGATTTATCTCGTAAACCACAACCTAGATTTATACCGTATACCAAAACCTAGATTTATATCGTATACCAAAACCTAGATTTATATAGTTTACCAAAACTATGATTTATATCGCATACCAAAGCCTAGATTTATCTCGTATTCCAAAGCTAATATTTATATGGCATACCAAAACCTAGATTTATTTCGTATACAAAAGCGTAGATTTATACCGTACACCAAAACCTAGATGTATACGTTTAACAATAACTAGATTTATATCGCATAACAAAACCTTGATTTATATCGTATATCAAAACTTATATTTAGATCGCATAGGAAAACCTAAATTTATATAGTATGCCAAAACTTTGATTTATATCGTCTACCAAAACCTAGATTTATATCGTATACCAAAGCCTAGATTTACACGTATACCAAAACATATATTTATGCCGTATACCAAAACCTAGATTTATATAGCATAGCAAAACATAGATTTATCTCGTAAACCACAACCTAGATTTATACCGTATACGAACACGTAGATTTATACAATTTACCAATACCTCAATTTATATCGAATACCAAAACCTAGATTAATATCGCATACCAAAATGTAGATGTATATCGTATACCAAAACCCAGATTTATATCGTATTCCAAAGGCAATATTTATATGGCCTACCAAAACCTATATTTATACTGTATACCAAAACCTAGATTTATATCATATACCAAAACCTAGATTTACACGTATATCAAAAGCTATATTTATACCGTATACCAAAACCTATATTTATACTGTATACCAAAACCTATATTTATACTGTATACCAAAACCTAGATTTATATCATATACCAAAACCTAGATTTACACGTATATCAAAAGCTATATTTATACCGTATACCAAAACCTATATTTATACTGTATACCAAAACCTATATTTATACTGTATACCAAAACCTAGATTTATATCGCATACCAAAACCTAGATTTATGTGGCATCGCAAAGCCTTGATTTATCTCGTAAACCACAACATAGATTTATACCGTATACCAAAACCTAGATTTATACCGCATACGAAAACCTAGATTTACACAGTATATCAATACCTAGATTTATATCGCATACGAAAACCCAGATTTATACAGTATACCAAAACCGAGATTTATATCGTATACCAAAACCTAGATTTATATTGTTTGCCAAAACCTATATTTATATCGAATACAAAAACCTAGAATTATACCGTATACCAAAACCTATATTTATACCGTATACCAAAACCTATATTTATCCCGTATACCAAAACCTACATTTATATCGTATACCAAAACCTAGCTTTATATAGTAGAGCAAAGTCTAGATTTATCTCGTAAACCACGACCTAGATTTATACCGTATACGAACACCTAGATTTATACACATAGAAATCTAGGTTTTGGTATACGATATGAATCTAGGTATTGGTATAATACCTAGCTTTATATCGTATACCAAAATCTAGATTTATATCGCATACCAAAACCTAGATTTATATAGTGTAGCAAAGCCTAGATTCATATCGCACACCAAAACCTAGATTTATACCACATACCAAAACCTTGATTTATACAGCATACGAAAACTTAGATTTACACAGTATACCAATACCCAGATTTATTTCGTATTCCAAAACTAAGATTTATATGACATACCAAAATTTAGATTTATATTGTATACCAAAGACTAGATTTATATCGCTTACCAAAACCTAGATTTATACCGTATACCAAAACCTTGATTTATATCGTATACCAAAACCTAGATTTATATAGTTTACCAAAACTTTGATTTATATCGCATACCAAAGCCTAGATTTATCTCTTATTCCAAAACCTAGATTTATACCGCATGCCAAAACCTAGATTTATACAGTATACCAATAACTAGATTTATATCGCATACCAAAACGTAGATTTATTTCGTATGTGAAAATATAGATTTATATATTATACCAAAACCTAGATTTATATCGTATACCAAAACATAGATTTACACGTTATATCAAAAGCTATATCTATACCGTATACCAAAACCTATATTTATACTGTATACCAAAACCTAGATTTATATCATATACCAAAACCTAGATTTACACCGTATATGAAAAGCTATATTTATACCGTATACCACAACCTAGATTTATCTCGCATACCAAAACCTAGATTTATATTGCATACCAAAACCTAGATTTATATCGTATATCAAAACCTAGATTTAAACACCATACCAAAACCTAGATTTATATCGTATACCAATACCTAGATTTATATCGTTTACCAAAACCTAGATTTATATCGTATGCCCAAACCTAGATTTATATTGTATTCCAAAACTTTGATTTATATCGCATACCAAAACCTAGATTTTTGTACCATAGCAAAACGTAGATTTATCTCGTAAACCACAACCCAGATTTATACCGTATACCAAAACCTAGATTTATATCGTATTCCAAATCCTAGATTTATATAATTTACCAAAACTTTGATTTATATCGCATACCAAAATGTAGATTTATATCGTATTTCAAAACATAGATTTATATCTTATACCAAACCGAGATTTATATCGTATACCAAAGCCAATATTTAAATGGCATACCAAAACCTAGATTTAATTCGTATACAAAAGCGTAGATTTATACCGTATAGCAAAACCTATATTTATACTGTATACCAAAGCCTAGATTTATATCGTATACCAAAACATAGATTTACACGTTATATCAAAAGCTAGATTTATATCATATACCAAAACCTAGATTTACACCGTATATGAAAAGCTATATTTATACCGTATACCACAACCTAGATTTATCTCGCATACCAAAACCTAGATTTATATTGCATACCAAAACCTAGATTTATATCGTATATCAAAACCTAGATTTAAACACCATACCAAAACCTAGATTTATATCGTATACCAATACCTAGATTTATATCGTTTACCAAAACCTAGATTTATATCGTATGCCCAAACCTAGATTTATATAGTATTCCAAAACTTTGATTTATATCGCATACCAAAACCTAGATTTTTGTACCATAGCAAAACGTAGATTTATCTCGTAAACCACAACCCAGATTTATACCGTATACCAAAACCTAGATTTATATCGTATTCCAAATCCTAGATTTATATAGTTTACCAAAACTTTGATTTATATCGCATACCAAAGCCTAGATTTATCTCGTATTCCAAAACCTTGATTTATATCGCATACCAAAATGTAGATTTATATCGTATTTCAAAACATAGATTTATATCTTATACCAAAACGAGATTTATATCGAATACCTAAGCCAATATTTATATGGCATACCAAAACCTAGATTTATTTCGTATACAAAAGCGTAGATTTATACCGTATACCAAAACCTAGATTTATACTGTATACGAAAACCTAGATTTATATCGTATAACCAAAACCTAGATTTATATTGCATACCAAAACCTAGATTTATACGGTTTAGCAATAAATAGATCTATATCGCATACCAAAATGTAGATTTATATCGTATTTCAAAACATAGATTTATATCTTATACCAAAACGAGATTTATATCGAATACCTAAGCCAATATTTATATGGCATACCAAAACCTAGATTTATTTCGTATACAAAAGCGTAGATTTATACCGTATACCAAAACCTAGATTTATACTGTATACGAAAACCTAGATTTATATGGTGTTACCAAAACCTAGATTTATATTGCATACCAAAACCTAGATTTATACGGTTTAGCAATAAATAGATCTATATCGCATAACAAAACCTTGATTTATATCGTATATCAAAGCTTATATTTAGATCGCATAGGAAAACCTAAATTTATATCGTTTAACAAAACCTAGATTTATATTGCATACCAAAACCTAGATTTATATCGTATATCAAAACCTAGATTTAAACATCATACCAAAACCTAGATTTATATCGTATACCAATACCTAGATTTATATCGTTTACCAAAACCTAGATTTATATCGTATGCCCAAACCTAGATTTATATAGTATACCAAAACTTTGATTTATATCGCATGCCAAAACCTAGATTTATGTGGCATAGCAAAACCTAGATTTATCTCCAAAACCACAACCTAGATTTATACCGTATACCAAAACCTAGATTTATATCGCATACGAAAACCTAGTTTTACACAGTATACCAATACCTAGATTTATATCGCATACCAAAACCTAGATTTATACGGCATATCAAAACCTATATTTATACCGTATACCAAAAATTACATTTATATCGAATACCAAAACCTAGATTGATATCGTATGCCAAAATCTAGATTTATATAGTAAACCAAAACTTTGATTTATATCGTATACAAAAACCTAGATTTATACCACATACCAAAACCTCGATTAATACCGCATAACAAAACCTACATTGATACCGTATACCAATAACTACATTTATATCGAATACCAAAACCTATATTTATATCGTATACCAAAACCTAGATTTATATCGTATACCAAAACCTAGATTTATACAACATACGATTTATACGGCATACGAAAACCTCGATTTTTGTACCATAGCAAAACGTAGATTTATCTCGTAAACCACAACCTAGATTTATACCGTATACCAAAACCTAGATTTATATCGTATACCAAAACCTAGATTTATATAGTTTACCAAAACTTTGATTTATATCGCATACCAAAGCCTAGATTTAGCTCGTATTCCAAAGCTAATATTTATATGGCATACCAAAACCTAGATTTATTTCGTATACAAAAGCGTAGATTTATACCGTACACCAAAACCTAGATGTATACGTTTAGCAATAACTAGATTTATATCGCATAACAAAACCTTGATTTATATCGTATATCAAAACTTATATTTAGATCGCATAGGAAAACCTAAATTTATATAGTATGCCAAAACTTTGATTTATATCGTCTACCAAAACCTAGATTTATATCGTATACCAAAACCTAGATTTACAAGTATACCAAAACATATATTTATGCCGTATACCAAAACCTAGATTTATATAGCATAGCAAAACATAGATTTATCTCGTAAACCACAACCTAGATTTATACCGTATACGAACACGTAGATTTATACAATTTACCAATACCTCAATTTATATCGAATACCAAAACCTAGATTAATATCGTATACCAAAATGTAGATTTATATCATATACCAAAACCTAGATTTACACGTATATCAAAAGCTATATTTATACCGTATACCAAAACCTATATTTATACTGTATACCAAAACCTAGATTTATATCATATACCAAAACCTAGATTTACACCGTATATCAAAAGCTATATTTATACCGTATACCACAACCTAGAGTTATCTCGCATACCAAAACCTAGATTTATATCGTATATCAAAACCTAGATTTAAACACCATACCAAAACCTAGATTTATATCGTATACCAGTACCTAGATTTATATCACTTACCAAAACCTAGATTTATATCGTATGCCCAAACCTAGATTTATATAGTATACCAAAACTTTGATTTATATCGCATACCAAAACCTAGATTTTTGTACCATAGCAAAACGTAGATTTATCTCGTAAACCACAACCCAGATTTATACCGTATACCAAATCCTAGATTTATATAGTTTACCAAAACTTTGATTTATATCGCATACCAAAGCCTAGATTTATCTCGTATTCCAAAACCTTGATTTATATCGCATACCAAAATGTAGATTTATATCGTATTTCAAAACATAGATTTATATCTTATACCAAAACGAGATTTATATCGAATACCTAAGCCAATATTTATATGGCATACCAAAACCTAGATTTATTTCGTATACAAAAGCGTAGATTTATACCGTATACCAAAACCTAGATTTATACTGTATACGAAAACCTAGATTTATATCGTATAACCAAAACCTAGATTTATATTGCATACCAAAACCTAGATTTTTACGGTTTAGCAATAAATAGATCTATATCGCATAACAAAACCTTGATTTATATCGTATATCAAAGCTTATATTTAGATCGCATAGGAAAACCTAAATTTATATCGTTTAACAAAACCTAGATTTATATTGCATACCAAAACCTAGATTTATATCGTATATCAAAACCTAGATTTAAACATCATACCAAAACCTAGATTTATATCGTATACCAATACCTAGATTTATATCGTTTACCAAAACCTAGATTTATATCGTATGCCCAAACCTAGATTTATATAGTATACCAAAACTTTGATTTATATCGCATGCCAAAACCTAGATTTATGTGGCATAGCAAAACCTAGATTTATCTCCAAAACCACAACTTAGATTTATACCGTATACCAAAACCTAGATTTATATCGCATACGAAAACCTAGTTTTACACAGTATACCAATACCTAGATTTATATCGCATACCAAAACCTAGATTTATACGGCATATCAAAACCTATATTTATACCGTATACCAAAAATTACATTTATATCGAATACCAAAACCTAGATTGATATCGTATGCCAAAATCTAGATTTATATAGTAAACCAAAACTTTGATTTATATCGTATACAAAAACCTAGATTTATACCACATACCAAAACCTCGATTAATACCGCATAACAAAACCTACATTTATACCGTATACCAATAACTACATTTATATCGAATACCAAAACCTATATTTATATCGTATACCAAAACCTAGATTTATATCGTTTACCAAAACCTAGATTTATACCACATACCAAAACCGCGATTTATACGGCATACGAAAACCTAGATTTTTGTACCATAGCAAAACGTAGATTTATCTCGTAAACCACAACCTAGATTTATACCGTATACCAAAACCTAGATTTATATCGTATACCAAAACCTAGATTTATATAGTTTACCAAAACTATGATTTATATCGCATACCAAAGCCTAGATTTATCTCGTATTCCAAAGCTAATATTTATATGGCATACCAAAACCTAGATTTATTTCGTATACAAAAGCGTAGATTTATACCGTACACCAAAACCTAGATGTATACGTTTAACAATAACTAGATTTATATCGCATAACAAAACCTTGATTTATATCGTATATCAAAACTTATATTTAGATCGCATAGGAAAACCTAAATTTATATAGTATGCCAAAACTTTGATTTATATCGTCTACCAAAACCTAGATTTATATCGTATACCAAAGCCTAGATTTACACGTATACCAAAACATATATTTATGCCGTATACCAAAACCTAGATTTATATAGCATAGCAAAACATAGATTTATCTCGTAAACCACAACCTAGATTTATACCGTATACGAACACGTAGATTTATACAATTTACCAATACCTCAATTTATATCGAATACCAAAACCTAGATTAATATCGCATACCAAAATGTAGATGTATATCGTATACCAAAACCCAGATTTATATCGTATTCCAAAGGCAATATTTATATGGCCTACCAAAACCTATATTTATACTGTATACCAAAACCTAGATTTATATCATATACCAAAACCTAGATTTACACGTATATCAAAAGCTATATTTATACCGTATACCAAAACCTATATTTATACTGTATACCAAAACCTATATTTATACTGTATACCAAAACCTAGATTTATATCATATACCAAAACCTAGATTTACACCGTATATCAAAAGCTATATTTATACCGTATACCACAACCTAGAGTTATCTCGCATACCAAAACCTAGATTTATATCGTATATCAAAACCTAGATTTAAACACCATACCAAAACCTAGATTTATATCGTATACCAGTACCTAGATTTTTATCGCTTACCAAAACCTAGATTTATATCGTATGCCCAAACCTAGATTTATATAGTATACCAAAACTTTGATTTATATCGCATACCAAAACCTAGATTTTTGTACCATAGCAAAACGTAGATTTATCTCGTAAACCACAACCCAGATTTATATAGTTTACCAAAACTTTGATTTATATCGCATACAAAGCCTAGATTTATCTCGTATTCCAAAACATATATTTATATCGCATAGCAAAATGTAGATTTATATCGTATTTCAAATCTTATACCAAAACCGAGATTAATATCGAATACCAAAGCCAATATTTATATGGCATACCAAAACCTAGATTTATTTCGTATGCAAAAGCGTAGATTTATACCGTATACCAAAACCTATATTTATACTGTATACGAAAACCTAGATTTATATCGTATAAGCAAAACCTAGATTTATATTGCATACCAAAACCTAGATTTATACGGTTTGGCAATAAATAGATTTATATCGCATAACAAAACCTTGATTTATATCGTATATCAAAGCTTATATTTAGATCGCATAGGAAAACATAAATTTATATCGTCTACCAAAACCTAGATTTATATTGCATACCAAAACCTAGATTTATATCGTATATCAAAACCTAGATTTAAACACCATACCAAAACCTAGATTTATATCGTATACCAATACCTAGATTTATATCGTTTACCAAAACCTAGATTTATATCGTATGCCCAAACCTAGATTTATATAGTATACCAAAACTTTGATTTATATCGCATACCAAAACCTAGATTTATGTGGCATCGCAAAGCCTTGATTTATCTCGTAAACCACAACATAGATTTATACCGTATACCAAAACCTAGATTTATACCGCATACGAAAACCTAGATTTACACAGTATATCAATACCTAGATTTATATCGCATACGAAAACCCAGATTTATACAGTATACCAAAACCGAGATTTATATCGTATACCAAAACCTAGATTTATATTGTTTGCCAAAACCTATATTTATATCGAATACAAAAACCTAGAATTATACCGTATACCAAAACCTATATTTATACCGTATACCAAAACCTATATTTATCCCGTATACCAAAACCTACATTTATATCGTATACCAAAACCTAGCTTTATATAGTAGAGCAAAGTCTAGATTTATCTCGTAAACCACGACCTAGATTTATACCGTATACGAACACCTAGATTTATACACATAGAAATCTAGGTTTTGGTATACGATATGAATCTAGGTATTGGTATAATACCTAGCTTTATATCGTATACCAAAATCTAGATTTATATCGCATACCAAAACCTAGATTTATATAGTGTAGCAAAGCCTAGATTCATATCGCACACCAAAACCTAGATTTATACCACATACCAAAACCTTGATTTATACAGCATACGAAAACTTAGATTTACACAGTATACCAATACCCAGATTTATTTCGTATTCCAAAACTAAGATTTATATGACATACCAAAATTTAGATTTATATTGTATACCAAAGACTAGATTTATATCGCTTACCAAAACCTAGATTTATACCGTATACCAAAACCTTGATTTATATCGTATACCAAAACCTAGATTTATATAGTTTACCAAAACTTTGATTTATATCGCATACCAAAGCCTAGATTTATCTCTTATTCCAAAACCTAGATTTATACCGCATGCCAAAACCTAGATTTATACAGTATACCAATAACTAGATTTATATCGCATACCAAAACGTAGATTTATTTCGTATGTGAAAATATAGATTTATATATTATACCAAAACCTAGATTTATATCGTATACCAAAACATAGATTTACACGTTATATCAAAAGCTATATCTATACCGTATACCAAAACCTATATTTATACTGTATACCAAAACCTAGATTTATATCATATACCAAAACCTAGATTTACACCGTATATGAAAAGCTATATTTATACCGTATACCACAACCTAGATTTATCTCGCATACCAAAACCTAGATTTATATTGCATACCAAAACCTAGATTTATATCGTATATCAAAACCTAGATTTAAACACCATACCAAAACCTAGATTTATATCGTTTACCAAAACCTAGATTTATATCGTATGCCCAAACCTAGATTTATATAGTATTCCAAAACTTTGATTTATATCGCATACCAAAACCTAGATTTTTGTACCATAGCAAAACGTAGATTTATCTCGTAAACCACAACCCAGATTTATACCGTATACCAAAACCTAGATTTATATCGTATTCCAAATCCTAGATTTATATAGTTTACCAAAACCTTGATTTATATCGCATACCAAAATGTAGATTTATATCGTATTTCAAAACATAGATTTATATCTTATACCAAAACGAGATTTATATCGTATACCAAAGCCAATATTTAAATGGCATACCAAAACCTAGATTTAATTCGTATACAAAAGCGTAGATTTATACCGTATTGCAAAACCTATATTTATACTGTATACCAAAGCCTAGATTTATATCGTATACCAAAACATAGATTTACACGTTATATCAAAAGCTAGATTTATATCATATACCAAAACCTAGATTTACACCGTATATGAAAAGCTATATTTATGCCGTATACCACAACCTAGATTTATCTCGCATACCAAAACCTAGATTTATATTGCATACCAAAACCTAGATTTATATCGTATATCAAAACCTAGATTTAAACACCATACCAAAACCTAGATTTATATCGTATACCAATACCTAGATTTATATCGTATACCAATACCTAGATTTATATCGTTTACCAAAACCTAGATTTATATCGTATGCCCAAACCTAGATTTATATAGTATTCCAAAACTTTGATTTATATCGCATACCAAAACCTAGATTTTTGTACCATAGCAAAACGTAGATTTATCTCGTAAACCACAACCCAGATTTATACCGTATACCAAAACCTAGATTTATATCGTATTCCAAATCCTAGATTTATATAGTTTACCAAAACTTTGATTTATATCGCATACCAAAGCCTAGATTTATCTCGTATTCCAAAACCTTGATTTATATCGCATACCAAAATGTAGATTTATATCGTATTTCAAAACATAGATTTATATCTTATACTAAAACGAGATTTATATCGAATACCTAAGCCAATATTTATATGGCATACCAAAACCTAGATTTATTTCGTATACAAAAGCGTAGATTTATACCGTATACCAAAACCTAGATTTATACTGTATACGAAAACCTAGATTTATATCGTATAACCAAAACCTAGATTTATATTGCATACCAAAACCTAGATTTATACGGTTTAGCAATAAATAGATCTATATCGCATAACAAAACCTTGATTTATATCGTATATCAAAGCTTATATTTAGATCGCATAGGAAAACCTAAATTTATATCGTTTAACAAAACCTAGATTTATATTGCATACCAAAACCTAGATTTATATCGTATATCAAAACCTAGATTTAAACATCATACCAAAACCTAGATTTATATCGTATACCAATACCTAGATTTATATCGTTTACCAAAACCTAGATTTATATCGTATGCCCAAACCTAGATTTATATAGTATACCAAAACTTTGATTTATATCGCATGCCAAAACCTAGATTTATGTGGCATAGCAAAACCTAGATTTATCTCCAAAACCACAACCTAGATTTATACCGTATACCAAAACCTAGATTTATATCGCATACGAAAACCTAGTTTTACACAGTATACCAATACCTAGATTTATATCGCATACCAAAACCTAGATTTATACGGCATATCAAAACCTATATTTATACCGTATACCAAAAATTACATTTATATCGAATACCAAAACCTAGATTGATATCGTATGCCAAAATCTAGATTTATATAGTAAACCAAAACTTTGATTTATATCGTATACAAAAACCTAGATTTATACCACATACCAAAACCTCGATTAATACCGCATAACAAAACCTACATTGATACCGTATACCAATAACTACATTTATATCGAATACCAAACCTATATTTATATCGTATACCAAAACCTAGATTTATATCGTATACCAAAACCTAGATTTATACAACATACGATTTATACGGCATACGAAAACCTCGATTTTTGTACCATAGCAAAACGTAGATTTATCTCGTAAACCACAACCTAGATTTATACCGTATACCAAAACCTAGATTTATATCGTATACCAAAACCTAGATTTATATAGTTTACCAAAACTTTGATTTATATCGCATACCAAAGCCTAGATTTAGCTCGTATTCCAAAGCTAATATTTATATGGCATACCAAAACCTAGATTTATTTCGTATACAAAAGCGTAGATTTATACCGTACACCAAAACCTAGATGTATACGTTTAGCAATAACTAGATTTATATCGCATAACAAAACCTTGATTTATATCGTATATCAAAACTTATATTTAGATCGCATAGGAAAACCTAAATTTATATAGTATGCCAAAACTTTGATTTATATCGTCTACCAAAACCTAGATTTATATCGTATACCAAAACCTAGATTTACAAGTATACCAAAACATATATTTATGCCGTATACCAAAACCTAGATTTATATAGCATAGCAAAACATAGATTTATCTCGTAAACCACAACCTAGATTTATACCGTATACGAACACGTAGATTTATACAATTTACCAATACCTCAATTTATATCGAATACCAAAACCTAGATTAATATCGCATACCAAAATGTAGATGTATATCGTATACCAAAACCCAGTTTTATATTGTATTCCAAAGGCAATATTTATATGGCCTACCAAAACCTATATTTATACTGTATACCAAAACCTAGATTTATATCATATACCAAAACCTAGATTTACACGTATATCAAAAGCTATATTTATACCGTATACCAAAACCTATATTTATACTGTATACCAAAACCTAGATTTATATCATATACCAAAACCTAGATTTACACCGTATATCAAAAGCTATATTTATACCGTATACCACAACCTAGATTTATCTCGCATACCAAAACCTAGATTTATATCGTATATCAAAACCTAGATTTAAACACCATACCAAAACCTAGATTTATATCGTATACCAGTACCTAGATTTATATCGCTTACCAAAACCTAGATTTATATCGTATGCCCAAACCTAGATTTATATAGTATACCAAAACTTTGATTTATATCGCATACCAAAACCTAGATTTTTGTACCATAGCAAAACGTAGATTTATCTCGTAAACCACAACCCAGATTTATACCGTATACCAAAACCTAGATTTATATCGTATACAAAATCCTTGATTTATATAGTTTACCAAAACTTTGATTTATATCGCATACCAAAGCCTAGATTTATCTCGTATTCCAAAACCTTGATTTATATCGCATACCAAAATGTAGATTTATATCGTATTTCAAAACATAGATTTATATCTTATACCAAAACGAGATTTATATCGAATACCTAAGCCAATATTTATATGGCATACCAAAACCTAGATTTATTTCGTATACAAAAGCGTAGATTTATACCGTATACCAAAACCTAGATTTATACTGTATACGAAAACCTAGATTTATATCGTATAACCAAAACCTAGATTTATATTGCATACCAAAACCTAGATTTTTACGGTTTAGCAATAAATAGATCTATATCGCATAACAAAACCTTGATTTATATCGTATATCAAAGCTTATATTTAGATCGCATAGGAAAACCTAAATTTATATCGTTTAACAAAACCTAGATTTATATTGCATACCAAAACCTAGATTTATATCGTATATCAAAACCTAGATTTAAACATCATACCAAAACCTAGATTTATATCGTATACCAATACCTAGATTTATATCGTTTACCAAAACCTAGATTTATATCGTATGCCCAAACCTAGATTTATATAGTATACCAAAACTTTGATTTATATCGCATGCCAAAACCTAGATTTATGTGGCATAGCAAAACCTAGATTTATCTCCAAAACCACAACCTAGATTTATACCGTATACCAAAACCTAGATTTATACGGCATATCAAAACCTATATTTATACCGTATACCAAAAATTACATTTATATCGAATACCAAAACCTAGATTGATATCGTATGCCAAAATCTAGATTTATATAGTAAACCAAAACTTTGATTTATATCGTATACAAAAACCTAGATTTATACCACATACCAAAACCTCGATTAATACCGCATAACAAAACCTACAATTATACCGTATACCAATAACTACATTTATATCGAATACCAAAACCTATATTTATATCGTATACCAAAACCTAGATTTATATCGTATACCAAAACCTAGATTTATACAACATACGATTTATACGGCATACGAAAACCTCGATTTTTGTACCATAGCAAAACGTAGATTTATCTCGTAAACCACAACCTAGATTTATACCGTATACCAAAACCTAGATTTATATCGTATACCAAAACCTAGATTTATATAGTTTACCAAAACTTTGATTTATATCGCATACCAAAGCCTAGATTTATCTCGTATTCCAAAGCTAATATTTATATGGCATACCAAAACCTAGATTTATTTCGTATACAAAAGCGTAGATTTATACCGTACACCAAAACCTAGATGTATACGTTTAGCAATAACTAGATTTATATCGCATAACAAAACCTTGATTTATATCGTATATCAAAACTTATATTTAGATCGCATAGGAAAACCTAAATTTATATAGTATGCCAAAACTTTGATTTATATCGTCTACCAAAACCTAGATTTATATCGTATACCAAAACCTAGATTTACACGTATACCAAAACATATATTTATGCCGTATACCAAAACCTAGATTTATATAGCATAGCAAAACATAGATTTATCTCGTAAACCACAACCTAGATTTATACCGTATACGAACACGTAGATTTATACAATTTACCAATACCTCAATTTATATCGAATACCAAAACCTAGATTAATATCGCATACCAAAATGTAGATGTATATCGTATACCAAAACCCAGTTTTATATTGTATTCCAAAGGCAATATTTATATGGCCTACCAAAACCTATATTTATACTGTATACCAAAACCTAGATTTATATCATATACCAAAACCTAGATTTACACGTATATCAAAAGCTATATTTATACCGTATACCAAAACCTATATTTATACTGTATACCAAAACCTAGATTTATATCATATACCAAAACCTAGATTTACACCGTATATCAAAAGCTATATTTATACCGTATACCACAACCTAGAGTTATCTCGCATACCAAAACCTAGATTTATATCGTATATCAAAACCTAGATTTAAACACCATACCAAAACCTAGATTTATATCGTATACCAGTACCTAGATTTATATCGCTTACCAAAACCTAGATTTATATCGTATGCCCAAACCTAGATTTATATAGCATACCAAAACTTTGATTTATATCGCATACCAAAACCTAGATTTTTGTACCATAGCAAAACGTAGATTTATCTCGTAAACCACAACCCAGATTTATACCGTATACCAAAACCTAGATTTATATCGTATACCAAATCCTAGATTTATATAGTTTACCAAAACTTTGATTTATATCGCATACAAAGCCTAGATTTATCTCGTATTCCAAAACATATATTTATATCGCATAGCTAAATGTAGATTTATATCGTATTTCAAATCTTATACCAAAATCGAGATTAATATCGAATACCAAAGCCAATATTTATATGGCATACCAAAACCTAGATTTATTTCGTATGCAAAAGCGTAGATTTATACCGTATACCAAAACCTATATTTATACTGTATACGAAAACCTAGATTTATATCGTATAAGCAAAACCTAGATTTATATTGCATACCAAAACCTAGATTTATACGGTTTGGCAATAAATAGATTTATATCGCATAACAAAACCTTGATTTATATCGTATATCAAAGCTTATATTTAGATCGCATAGGAACACATAAATTTATATCGTCTACCAAAACCTAGATTTATATTGCATACCAAAACCTAGATTTATATCGTATATCAAAACCTAGATTTAAACACCATACCAAAACCTAGATTTATATCGTATACCAATACCTAGATTTATATCGTTTACCAAAACCTAGATTTATATCGTATGCCCAAACCTAGATTTATATAGTATACCAAAACTTTGATTTATATCGCATACCAAAACCTAGATTTATGTGGCATCGCAAAGCCTTGATTTATCTCGTAAACCACAACATAGATTTATACCGTATACCAAAACCTAGATTTATACCGCATACGAAAACTTAGATTTACACAGTATATCAATACCTAGATTTATATCGCATACGAAAACCCAGATTTATACCGTATACCAAAACCTAGATTTATACCGCATACGAAAACCTAGATTTACACAGTATATCAAAACCTATATTTATATCGAATACAAAAACCTAGAATTATACCGTATACCAAAACCTATATTTATACCGTATACCAAAACCTATATTTATCCCGTATACCAAAACCTACATTTATATCGTATACCAAAACCTAGCTTTATATAATAGGGCAAAGTCTAGATTTATCTCGTAAACCACGACCTAGATTTATACCGTATACGAACACCTAGATTTATACATATAGAAATCTAGGTTTTGGTATACGATATGAATCTAGGTATTGGTATAATACCTAGCTTTATATCGTATACCAAAACCTAGATTTATATCGCATACCATAACCTAGATTTATATAGTGTAGCAAAGCCTAGATTCATATCGCATACCAAAACCTAGATTTATACCACATACCAAAACCTTGATTTATACAGCATACGAAAACTTAGATTTACACAGTATACCAATACCCAGATTTATTTCGTATTCCAAAACTAAGATTTATATGACATACCAAAATTTAGATTTATATAGGGTAGCAAAGCCTAGATTCATATCGCTTACCAAAACCTAGATTTATACCGTATACCAAAACCTAGATTTATATCGTATACCAAAACCTAGATTTTTATAGTTTACCAAAACTTTGATTTATATCGCATACCAAAGCCTAGATTTATCTCGTATTCCAAAGCTAATATTTATATGGCATACCAAAACCTAGATTTATTTCGTATACAAAAGCGTAGATTTATACCGTACACCAAAACCTAGATGTATACGTTTAGCAATAACTAGATTTATATCGCATAACAAAACCTTGATTTATATCGTATATCAAAACTTATATTTAGATCGCATAGGAAAACCTAAATTTATATAGTATGCCAAAACTTTGATTTATATCGTCTACCAAAACCTAGATTTATATCGTATACCAAAACCTAGATTTACACGTATACCAAAACATATATTTATGCCGTATACCAAAACCTAGATTTATATAGCATAGCAAAACATAGATTTATCTCGTAAACCACAACCTAGATTTATACCGTATACGAACACGTAGATTTATACAATTTACCAATACCTCAATTTATATCGAATACCAAAACCTAGATTAATATCGCATACCAAAATGTAGATGTATATCGTATACCAAAACCCAGTTTTATATTGTATTCGAAAGGCAATATTTATATGGCCTACCAAAACCTATATTTATACTGTATACCAAAACCTAGATTTATATCATATACCAAAACCTAGATTTACACGTATATCAAAAGCTATATTTATACCGTATACCAAAACCTATATTTATACTGTATACCAAAACCTAGATTTATATCATATACCAAAACCTAGATTTACACCGTATATCAAAAGCTATATTTATACCGTATACCACAACCTAGAGTTATCTCGCATACCAAAACCTAGATTTATATCGTATATCAAAACCTAGATTTAAACACCATACCAAAACCTAGATTTATATCGTATACCAGTACCTAGATTTATATCGCTTACCAAAACCTAGATTTATATCGTATGCCCAAACCTAGATTTATATAGCATACCAAAACTTTGATTTATATCGCATACCAAAACCTAGATTTTTGTACCATAGCAAAACGTAGATTTATCTCGTAAACCACAACCCAGATTTATACCGTATACCAAAACCTAGATTTATATCGTATACCAAATCCTAGATTTATATAGTTTACCAAAACTTTGATTTATATCGCATACAAAGCCTAGATTTATCTCGTATTCCAAAACATATATTTATATCGCATAGCTAAATGTAGATTTATATCGTATTTCAAATCTTATACCAAAATCGAGATTAATATCGAATACCAAAGCCAATATTTATATGGCATACCAAAACCTAGATTTATTTCGTATGCAAAAGCGTAGATTTATACCGTATACCAAAACCTATATTTATACTGTATACGAAAACCTAGATTTATATCGTATAAGCAAAACCTAGATTTATATTGCATACCAAAACCTAGATTTATACGGTTTGGCAATAAATAGATTTATATCGCATAACAAAACCTTGATTTATATCGTATATCAAAGCTTATATTTAGATCGCATAGGAACACATAAATTTATATCGTCTACCAAAACCTAGATTTATATTGCATACCAAAACCTAGATTTATATCGTATATCAAAACCTAGATTTAAACACCATACCAAAACCTAGATTTATATCGTATACCAATACCTAGATTTATATCGTTTACCAAAACCTAGATTTATATCGTATGCCCAAACCTAGATTTATATAGTATACCAAAACTTTGATTTATATCGCATACCAAAACCTAGATTTATGTGGCATCGCAAAGCCTTGATTTATCTCGTAAACCACAACATAGATTTATACCGTATACCAAAACCTAGATTTATACCGCATACGAAAACTTAGATTTACACAGTATATCAATACCTAGATTTATATCGCATACGAAAACCCAGATTTATACCGTATACCAAAACCTAGATTTATACCGCATACGAAAACCTAGATTTACACAGTATATCAAAACCTATATTTATATCGAATACAAAAACCTAGAATTATACCGTATACCAAAACCTATATTTATACCGTATACCAAAACCTATATTTATCCCGTATACCAAAACCTACATTTATATCGTATACCAAAACCTAGCTTTATATAATAGGGCAAAGTCTAGATTTATCTCGTAAACCACGACCTAGATTTATACCGTATACGAACACCTAGATTTATACATATAGAAATCTAGGTTTTGGTATACGATATGAATCTAGGTATTGGTATAATACCTAGCTTTATATCGTATACCAAAACCTAGATTTATATCGCATACCATAACCTAGATTTATATAGTGTAGCAAAGCCTAGATTCATATCGCATACCAAAACCTAGATTTATACCACATACCAAAACCTTGATTTATACAGCATACGAAAACTTAGATTTACACAGTATACCAATACCCAGATTTATTTCGTATTCCAAAACTAAGATTTATATGACATACCAAAATTTAGATTTATATAGGGTAGCAAAGCCTAGATTCATATCGCTTACCAAAACCTAGATTTATACCGTATACCAAAACCTAGATTTATATCGTATACCAAAACCTAGATTTTTATAGTTTACCAAAACTTTGATTTATATCGCATACCAAAGCCTAGATTTATCTCGTATTCCAAAGCTAATATTTATATGGCATACCAAAACCTAGATTTATTTCGTATACAAAAGCGTAGATTTATACCGTACACCAAAACCTAGATGTATACGTTTAGCAATAACTAGATTTATATCGCATAACAAAACCTTGATTTATATCGTATATCAAAACTTATATTTAGATCGCATAGGAAAACCTAAATTTATATAGTATGCCAAAACTTTGATTTATATCGTCTACCAAAACCTAGATTTATATCGTATACCAAAACCTAGATTTACACGTATACCAAAACATATATTTATGCCGTATACCAAAACCTAGATTTATATAGCATAGCAAAACATAGATTTATCTCGTAAACCACAACCTAGATTTATACCGTATACGAACACGTAGATTTATACAATTTACCAATACCTCAATTTATATCGAATACCAAAACCTAGATTAATATCGCATACCAAAATGTAGATGTATATCGTATACCAAAACCCAGTTTTATATTGTATTCGAAAGGCAATATTTATATGGCCTACCAAAACCTATATTTATACTGTATACCAAAACCTAGATTTATATCATATACCAAAACCTAGATTTACACGTATATCAAAAGCTATATTTATACCGTATACCAAAACCTATATTTATACTGTATACCAAAACCTAGATTTATATCATATACCAAAACCTAGATTTACACCGTATATCAAAAGCTATATTTATACCGTATACCACAACCTAGAGTTATCTCGCATACCAAAACCTAGATTTATATCGCTTACCAAAACCTAGATTTATATCGTATGCCCAAACCTAGATTTATATAGTATACCAAAACTTTGATTTATATCGCATACAAAGCCTAGATTTATCTCGTATTCCAAAACATATATTTATATCGCATACCAAAATGTAGATTTATATCGTATTTCAAATCTTATACCAAAACCGAGATTAATATCGAATACCAAAGCCAATATTTATATGGCATACCAAAACCTAGATTTATTTCGTATGCAAAAGCGTAGATTTATACCGTATACCAAAACCTATATTTATACTGTATACGAAAACCTAGATTTATATCGTATAAGCAAAACCTAGATTTATATTGCATACGAAAACCTAGATTTATACGGTTTGGCAATAAATAGATTTATATCGCATAACAAAACCTTGATTTATATCGTATATCAAAGCTTATATTTAGATCGCATAGGAAAACATAAATTTATATCGTCTATCAAAACCTAGATTTATATTGCATACCAAAACCTAGATTTATATCGTATATCAAAACCTAGATTTAAACACCATACCAAAACCTAGATTTATATCGTATACCAATACCTAGATTTATATCGTTTACCAAAACCTAGATTTATATCGTATGCCCAAACCTAGATTTATATAGTATACCAAAACTTTGATTTATATCGCATACCAAAACCTAGATTTATGTGGCATCGCAAAGCCTTGATTTATCTCGTAAACCACAACATAGATTTATACCGTATACCAAAACCTAGATTTATACCGCATACGAAAACTTAGATTTACACAGTATATCAATACCTATATTTATATCGAATACAAAAACCTAGAATTATACCGTATACCAAAACCTATATTTATACCGTATACCAAAACCTATATTTATCCCGTATACCAAAACCTACATTTATATCGTATACCAAAACCTACCTTTATATAGTAGGGCAAAGTCTAGATTTATCTCGTAAACCACGACCTAGATTTATACCGTATACGAACACCTAGATTTATACACATAGAAATCTAGGTTTTGGTATACGATATGAATCTAGGTATTGGTATAATACCTAGCTTTATATCGTATACCAAAACCTAGATTTATATCGCATACCATAACCTAGATTTATATAGTGTAGCAAAGCCTAGATTCATATCGCACACCAAAACCTAGATTTATACCACATACCAAAACCTTGATTTATACAGCATACGAAAACTTAGATTTACACAGTATACCAATACCCAGATTTATTTCGTATTCCAAAACTAAGATTTATATGACATACCAAAATTTAGATTTATATAGTGTAGCAAAGCCTAGATTCATATCGCTTACCAAAACCTAGATTTATACCGTATACCAAAACCTTGATTTATATCGTATACCAAAACCTAGATTTATATAGTTTACCAAAACTTTGATTTATATCGCATACCAAAGCCTAGATTTATACCGTATACCAAAACGTAGATTTATTTCGTATGTGAAAATATAGATTTATATCTTATACCAAAACCGAGATTTATATCGTATACCAAAGCCAATATTTAAATGGCATACCAAAACCTAGATTTAATTCGTATACAAAAGCGTAGATTAATACCGTATAGCAAAACCTATATTTATACTGTATACCAAAACCTAGATTTATATCGTATACCAAAACATAGATTTAAACGTTATATCAAAAGCTATATTTATACCGTATACCAAAACCTATATTTATACTGTATACCAAAACCTAGATTTATATCATATACCAAAACCTAGATTTACACCGTATATGAAAGGCTATATTTATACCGTATACCACAACCTAGATTTATCTCGCATACCAAAACCTAGATTTATATTGCATACCAAAACCTAGATTTATATCGTATATCAAAACCTAGATTTAAACACCATACCAAAACCTAGATTTATATCGTATACCAATACCTAGATTTATATCGTTTACCAAAACCTAGATTTATATCGTATGCCGAAACCTAGATTTATATAGTATTCCAAAACTTTGATTTATATCGCATACCAAAACCTAGATTTTTGTACCATAGCAAAACGTAGATTTATCTCGTAAACCACAACCTAGATTTATCTCGCATACCAAAACCCAGATTTATATTGCATACCAAAACATAGATTTATCTCTTAAACCACAACCTAGATTTATACCGTATACCAAAACGTAGGTTTATACAATATACCAATACCTCAATTTATATCGAATACCAAAACCTAGATTAATATCGCATGCCAAAATGGAGATTTATATCGTATACCAAAACTTAGATTTATATCTTATACCAAAACCCAGATTTATATCGTATTCCGAAACCTAGATTTATACCGTATACCAGAACCTAGATTTATCTTGCATACCAAAACCTAGATTTATACTGCATACCAAAACCTAGATTTATATCGCATACCAATACCTAGATTTATACCATTTAGATTTATATCGCACACCAAAACCTAGATTTATATCATATATCAAAACTTATATTTAGATCGCATACCAAAACCTAGATTTATATCGTGTACCAAAACCAAGATTTATATCGTATGCAAAAACCTAGATTTATATCGCATACCAAAACCAAGATTTATATCGTATGCAAAAACCTAGATTTATATCGCATGCCAAAACCTAGATTTATATCGCATGCCAAAACCTAGATTTATACCGTATACCAAAACCTAGATTTATACCGCATACGAAAACCTAGATTTACACAGTATACCAATACCTAGATTTATATCGGATACCAAAACGTAGATTTACACAGTATAGCAATACCTAGATTTATATCGCATGCGAAAACCTAGATTTATACAGTATGCCAAAACCTATATTTATACCGTATACCAAAACCTATATTTATCACGTATACCAAAACCTAGATTTATATCGTATATCAAAACCTAGATTTATATTGAATACCAAAACCTAGATTTATATCATATACAAAAACCTAGATTTATATTGTTTGCGAAAACCTAAATTTATATCGAATACAAAAACATAGAATTATACCGTATACCAAAACCTATATTTATACCACATACCAAAACCTACATTTATATCGTATACCAAAACCTAGCTTTATATAGTAGAGCAAAATCTAGATTGATCTCGTAAATCACGACCTAGATTTATACCGTATACGAACACCTAGATTTATACATATAGAAATCTAGGTTTTGGTATACGATATAAATCTAGGTATTGGTATAATACCTAGATTTATATCGTATACCAAAACCTAGATTTATATCGTATATCAAAACCTAGATTTATATAGTGTAGCAAAGCCTAGATTCATATCGCACACCAAAACCTAGATTTATACCACATACCAAAACCTTGATTTATACAGCATACGAAAACCTAGATTTACACAGTATATCAATACCCAGATTTATTTCGTATTCCAAAACTAAGATTTATATCACATTCCAAAATTTAGATTTATATTGTATACCAAAGACTAGATTTATATCGCTTACCAAAACCTTGATTTATATCGTATGCCCAAACCTAGATTTATATATTATTCTAAAACTTTGATTTATATCGCATACCAAAACCTAGATTTTTGTACCATAGCAAAACGTAGATTTATCTCGTAAACCACAACCCAGATTTATACCGTATACCAAAACCTAGATTTATATCGTATACCAAATCCTAGATTTATATAGTTTACCAAAACTTTGATTTATATCGGATACCAAAGCCTAGATTTATCTCGTATTCCAAAACCTTGATTTATATCGCATACCAAAACCTAGATTTATATCGTATACCAATAACTAGATTTATATCGCATACCAAAATGTAGATTTATATCGTATTTCAAAACATAGATTTATATCTTATACCAAAACGAGATTTATATCGAATACCTAAGCCAATATTTATATGGCATACCAAAACCTAGATTTATTTCGTATACAAAAGCGTAGATTTATACCGTATACCAAAACCTAGATTTATACTGTATACGAAAACCTAGATTTATATCGTATAACCAAAACCTAGATTTATATTGCATACCAAAACCTAGAATTATACGGTTTAGCAATAAATAGATTTATATCGCATAACAAAACCTTGATTTATATCGTATATCAAAGCTTATATTTAGATCGCATAGGAAAACCTAAATTTATATCGTTTAACAAAACCTAGATTTATATTGCATATCAAAACCTAGATTTATATTGTATATCAAAACCTAGATTTAAACATCATACCAAAACCTAGATTTATATCGTATACCAATACCTAGATTTATATCGTTTACCAAAACCTAGATTTATACCACATACGAACACCTAGATTTATACATATATAAATCTAGGTTTTGGTATACGATATAAATCTAGGTATTGGTATAATACCTAGATTTATATCGTATACCAAAATCTAGATTTATATCGTATATCAAAACCTAGATTTATATAGTGTAGCAAAGCCTAGATTCATATCGCACACCAAAACCTAGATTTATACCACATACCAAAACCTTGATTTATACAGCATACGAAAACCTAGATTTACACAGTATATCAATACCCAGATTTATTTCGTATTTCAAAACTAAGATTTATATCACATTCCAAAATTTAGATTTATATTGTATAACAAAGACTAGATTGATATCGCTTACCAAAACCTAGATTTATAACGTATACCAAAGCCTTGATTTATATCGTATACCAAAACCTAGATTTATATAGTTTACCAAAACTTTGATTTATATCGCATACCAAAGCCTAGATTTATCTCGTATTCCAAAACCTAGATTTATACCGCATGCCAAAACCTAGATTTATACCGTATACCAATAACTAGATTGATATCGCATACCAAAACCTAGATTTATATTGCATACCAAAACCTTGATTTATATCGAATACCGAAACCTAGATTTATACCGTATACCGAAACCTAGATTTATACCGTATACCACAACCTAGATTTATCTTGCATACCAAAACCTAGATTTATACTGCATACCAAAACCTAGATTTATACCACAAACCAAAACCTTGATTTATACCGCATACCAAAACCTAAATTGATACCGTATACCTAAAACTAGATTTATATCGAATACCAAAACCTACATTTATACCGTATACCAAAACCTATATTTATCCCGTATAGCAAAACCTACATTTATATCGTATACCGAAACCTAGATTTAGATCGCATAGCAAAACCTAAATTTATATAGTATGCCAAAACCTAGATTTATATCGTATACCGAAACCTAGATTTATACCGTATACCACAACCTAGATTTATCTCGCATACCAAAACCTAGATTTACACTGCATACCAAAACCTAGATTTATATCGCATACCAATACCTAGATTTATACCATTTAGATTTATATCGCATACCAAAACCTAGATTTATATCGTATATCAAAACTTATATTTAGATAGCATACCAAAACATAGATTTATATCGTATACCAAAACCAAGATTTATATCGTTTACAAAATCCTAGATTTATATCGCATAGCAAAACCTAGATTTATATCGCATACCAAAACGTAGATTTATGTGGCATAGAAAAACCTAGATTTATCTCGTAAACCACAAGCTAGATTTATACCGTATACCAAAACCTATATTTATCCCGTATACCAAAACCTTGATTTATATCGTAAACCAAAACCTAGATTTATATTGCATACCAAAATCTAGATTTATATCATATACAAAAACCTAGATTTATATTGTTTGCCCAAACCTAAATTTATATCGAGTACAAAAGCCTAGAATTATACCGTATACCAAAACCTATATTTATACCGTATACCAACACCTATATTTATCCCGGATAACAAAACCTACATTTATATCGTATACCAAAACCTAGCTTTATGTAGTAGAGCAAAATCTAGATTTATCTCGTAAACCACAACCTAGATTTATACCGTATGCGAACACCTAGATTTATATCGTATACCAAAACCTAGATTTATATCGTATATTAAAACCTAGAGTTAAACACCATACCAAAACCTAGATTTATATCTTATACCAAAACCTAGATTTATATCGCATACCAAAACCTAGATTTATACAGTATAGCAAAGCCTAGATTTATATCGCACACCAAAAGCTAGATTTTTGTAGCATAGCAAAACCTAGATTTATCTCGTAAACCACAAGCCAGATTTATACCGTATACGAAAATCTAGAGTATACCAATATCTAGATTTATATCGTTTACCAAAACCTAGATTTATATCGTATGCCAAAACCTAGATTTATATAGTATACCAGAACTTTGATTTATATCGTATACCAAAGCCTATATTTATACCACAAACCAAAACCTTGATTTATACCGCATACCAAAACCTAAATTTATACCGTATACCAAAAACTAGATTTATATCGAATACCAAAACCTACATTTATACCGTATACATAAACCTAGATTTATCTCGTATACCAAAACCTACATTTACATCGTATACCAAAACCTAGCTTTATGTAGTAGAGGAAAATCTAGATTTATCTCGTAAACCACAACCTAGATTTATACCGTATACGAACACCTAGATTTATATCGTATAGCAAAACGTAGATTTATATCGTATATTAAAACCTAGACTTAAACACCATACCAAAACCTAGATTTATATCTTATACCAAAACCTAGATTTATATCGTATACCAAAACCTAGATTTATACAGTATAGCAAAGCCTAGATTTATATCGCACACCAAAACCTAGATTTTTGTAGCATAGCAAAACCTAGATTTATATCGCATACCAAAACCTAGATTTATACCTTATACCAAAACTTTGATTTGTATCGCGTACCAAACCCTAGATTTATCTCGTATACCAAAACCTAGATTTATATAGTATACCAAACTTTGATTTATATCGTATACCAAAGCCTAGATATATATAATATACCAATACCTGGATTTATAGCATATATCAAAGCCTAGATTTATATCGCACACCAAAACCTAGATTTATGTAGCATAGCAAAACCTTGATTTATCTCGTAAACCACAACATAGATTTATACCGTATACCAATAACTAGATTTATATCGCATACCAAAACCTCGATTTATACCGCATACCAAAACCTAAATTTATACCGTATACCAATAACTAGATTTATATCGCATACCAAAACGTAGATTTATATCGTATTTCAAAACATAGATTTATATCTTATAGCAAAACCGAGATTTATATCGTATACCAAAGCCAATATTTATATGGCATACCAAAACCTAGATTTATATCGTATACCAAAACCTAGATTTACACCGTATATCGAAAGCTATATTTATACCGTATACCAAAACCTAGATTGATATCGAATACCGAAAACTAGATTTGTACCGTATACCACATCCTGAATTTATCTCGCATTCCAAAACCTAGATTTATATTGCATACCAAAACCTAGATTTATACGGCTTAGCAATAACTAGATTTATATCGCATAGCAAAACTTTGATTTATATCGTATATCAAAGCTTATATTTAGATCGCATAGCAAAACCTAAATTTATATAGTATGCCAAAACCTAGATTTATATCGTATACCGAAACCTAGATTTATACCGTATACCACAACCTAGATTTATCTCGCATACCAAAACCTAGATTTACACTGCATACCAAAACCTAGATTTATATCGCATACCAATACCTAGATTTATACCATTTAGATTTATATCGCATACCAAAACCTAGATTTATATCGTATATCAAAACTTATATTTAGATAGCATACCAAAACCTAGATTTATATCGTATACCAAAACCAAGATTTATATCGTTTACAAAATCCTAGATTTATATCGCATACCAAAACCTAGATTTATATCGCATACCAAAACGTAGATTTATGTGGCATAGAAAAACCTAGATTTATCTCGTAAACCACAAGCTAGATTTATACCGTATACCAAAACCTATATTTATCCCGTATACCAAAACCTTGATTTATATCGTAAGCCAAAACCTAGATTTATATTGCATACCAAAATCTAGATTTATATCATATACAAAAACCTAGATTTATATTGTTTGCCCAAACCTAAATTTATATCGAATACAAAAACATAGAATTATATCGTATACCAAAAGCTATATTTATACCATATACCAAAACCTATATTTATCCCGTATACCAAAACCTACATTTATATTGTATACCAAAACCTAGCTTTATGTAGTAGAGCAAAATCTAGATTTAGCTCGTAAACCACAACCTAGATTTATACCGAATACGAACACATAGATCTATACATATATAAATCTATGTTTTGGTATACGAAATAAATCTAGGTATTGGTATAATACCTAGATTTATATCGTATATCAAAACCTTTATTTAAACACCATACCAAAACCTAGATTTATATCTTATACCAAAACCTAGATTTATATCGTATACCAAAACCTAGATTTATATAGTTTACCAAAACTTTGATTTATATCGCATACTAAAGCCTAGATTTATCTCGTATTCCAAAGACAATATTTATATGGTATACCAAAACCTAGATTTATTTCGTATACAAAAGCGTAGATTTATACCGTATACCAAAACCTATATTTATACTGTATACCAAAACCTAGATTTATATCATATACCAAAACCTAGATTTACACGTATATCAAAAGCTATATTTATACCGTATACCAAAACCTATATTTATACTGTATACCAAAACCTAGATTTATCTCGCATGCCAAAACCTAAATTTATATTGCATACCAAAACCTAGATTTATATCGTATATCAAAACCTAGATTTAAACACCATACCAAAACCTAGATTTATATCGCATACCAAAACCTAGACTTTTGTACCATAGCAAAACGTAGATTTATCTCGTAAACCACAACCCAGATTTATACCGTATACCAAAACCTAGATTTATATCGTATACCAAATCCTAGATTTATATCGTATACCAATAACTAGATTTATATCGCATACCAAAATGTAGATTTATATCGTATTTCAAAACATAGATTTATATCTTATACCAAAACCGAGATTTATATCGAATACCAAAGCCAATATTTATATGGCATACCAAAACCTAGATTTATATCGCATACCAAATCCTAGATTTATATAGTTTACCAAAACTTTGATTTATATCGCATACCAAAGCCTACATTTATCTCGTATTCCAAAACCTAGATTTATATCGCATACCAAAATGTAGATTTATATCGTATACCAATAACTAGATTTATATCGCATACCAAAATGTAGATTTATATCGTATTTCAAAACATAGATTTATATCTTATACCAAAACCGAGATTCATATCGTATAACCAAAACCTAGATTTATATTGCATACCAAAACCTAGATTTATACGGTTTAGCAATAAATAGATTGATATCGCATAACAAAACCTAGATTTATATCGTATATCAAAGCTTATATTTAGATCGCATAGGAAAACCTAAATTTATATCGTCTACCAAAACCTAGATTTATATTGCATACCAAAACCTAGATTTATATCGTATATCAAAACCTAGATTTAAACACCATACCAAAACCTAGATTTATATCGTATACCAATACCTATATTTATATCGTTTACCAAAACCTAGATTGATATCGTATGACCAAACCTAGATTTATATAGTATACCATAACTTTGATTTATATCGCATACCAAAACCTAGATTTATGTGGGATCGCAAAGCCTTGATTTATCTCGTAAACCACAACATAGATTAATACCGTATACCAAAACCTAGATTTATACCGCAAACGAAAACCTAGATTTACACAGTATACCAATACCTAGATTTATATCGCATACGAAAACCCAGATTTATACAGTATACCAAAACCTAGATTTATATCGTATATCAAAGCTTATATTTAGATCGCATAGGAAAACCTAAATTTATATCGTCTACCAAAACCTAGATTTATATTGCATACCAAAACCTAGATTTATATCGTATATCAAAACCTAGATTTAAACACCATACCAAAACCTAGATTTATATCGTATACCAATACCTATATTTATATCGTTTAACAAAACCTAGATTGATATCGTATGACCAAACCTAGATTTATATAGTATACCATAACTTTGATTTATATCGCATACCAAAACCTAGATTTATGTGGGATCGCAAAGCCTTGATTTATCTCGTAAACCACAACATAGATTAATACCGTATACCAAAACCTAGATTTATACCGCAAACGAAAACCTAGATTTACACAGTATACCAATACCTAGATTTATATCGCATACGAAAACCCAGATTTATACAGTATACCAAAACCTAGATTTATATCGTATACCAAAACCTAGATTTATATTGTTTGCCAAAACCTAAATTTATATCGAATACAAAAACCTAGATTTATACCGTATACCAAAACCTATATTTATACCGTATACCAAAACCTATATTTATCCCGTATACTAAAACCTACATTTATATCGTATACCAAAACCTAGCTTTATATAGTAGAGCAAAGTCTAGATTTATCTCGTAAACCACGACCTAGATTTATACCGTATACGAACACCTAGATTTATACATATAGAAATCTAGGTTTTGGTATATGATATAAATCTAGGTATTGGAATACTGTGTAAATCTAGGTATAATACCTAGATTTATATCGTATACCAAAACCTAAATTTATATAGTGTAGGAAAGCCTAGATTCATATCGCACACCAAAACCTAAATTTATACCACATACCAAAACCTTGATTTATACAGCATACGAAAACCTAGATTTACACAGTATACCAATACCCAGATTTATTTCGTATTCCAAAACTAAGATTTATATCACATACCAAAATTTAGATTTATATTGTATACCAAAGACTAGATTTATATCGCTTACCAAAACCTAGATTTATACCGTATACCAAAACCTTGATTTATATCGTATACCAAAACCTAGATTTACATAGTTTACCAAAACTTTGATTTATATCGCATACCAAAGCCTAGATTTATCTCGTATTCCAAAACCTAGATTTATACCGCGTGCCAAAACCTAGATTTATACCGTATACCAATAACTAGATTTATATCGCATACCAAAACGTAGATTTATTTCGTATGTGAAAACATAGATTTATATCTTATACCAAAACCGAGATTTATATCGTATACCAAAGCCAATATTTAAATGGCATACCAAAACCTAGATTTAATTCGTATACAAAAGCGTAGATTTATACCGTATAGCAAAACCTATATTTATACTGTATACCAAAACCTAGATTTATATCGTATACCAAAACATAGTTCTACACGTTATATCAAAATCTATATTTATACCGTATACCACAACCTAGATTTATCTGGCATACCAAAACCCAGATTTATATTGCATACCAAAACATAGATTTATCTCGTAAACCATAACCTAGATTTATACCGTATACCAAAACGTAGGTTTATACAATATACCAATACCTCAATTTATATCGAATACCAAAACCTAGATTAATATCGCATGCCAAAATGTAGATTTATACCGTATACCAAAACCTTGATTTATATCG
Organism: Bathymodiolus septemdierum; assembly: GCA_963383655.1. Taxonomy (NCBI): domain Eukaryota; kingdom Metazoa; phylum Mollusca; class Bivalvia; order Mytilida; family Modiolidae; genus Bathymodiolus; species Bathymodiolus septemdierum. The sequence goes on from OY726523.1 coordinate 1,407,849, forward strand.
TATACCAAAACCTAGATTTACATAGTTTACCAAAACTTTGATTTATATCGCATACCAAAGCCTAGATTTATCTCGTATTCCAAAACCTAGATTTATACCGCGTGCCAAAACCTAGATTTATACCGTATACCAATAACTAGATTTATATCGCATACCAAAACGTAGATTTATTTCGTATGTGAAAACATAGATTTATATCTTATACCAAAACCGAGATTTATATCGTATACCAAAGCCAATATTTAAATGGCATACCGAAACCTAGATTTAATTCGTATACAAAAGCGTAGATTTATACCGTATAGCAAAACCTATATTTATACTGTATACCAAAACCTAGATTTATATCGTATACCAAAACATAGTTCTACACGTTATATCAAAATCTATATTTATACCGTATACCACAACCTAGATTTATCTGGCATACCAAAACCCAGATTTATATTGCATACCAAAACATAGATTTATCTCGTAAACCACAACCTAGATTTATACCGTATACCAAAACGTAGGTTTATACAATATACCAATACCTCAATTTATATCGAATACCAAAACCTAGATTAATATCGCATGCCAAAATGTAGATTTATATCGTATACCAAACTTAGATTTATATGTTATATCAAAACTTTGATTTATATCGCCTACCAAAACCTAGATTTATTTCGTATACAAAAGCGTAGATTTATACCGTATACCAAAACCTATATTTATACTGTATGCCAAAACCTAGATTTATATCATATACCAAAACCTAGATTTACACCGTATATCAAAAGCTATATGCATACCGTATACCAAAGCCTAGATTGATATCGTATACCGAAAATTAGATTTGTACCGTATACCACAACCTAGATTTATCTTGCATACCAAAACCTAGATTCTTACTGCATACCAAAACCTAGATTTATATCGCATACCAAAACCTAGATTTATACTGTATACCAAAACCTAGATTTATATCATATACCAAAACCTAGATTTACACCGTTTATCAAAAGCTATATTTATACCGTATACCACAGCCTAGATTTATCTCGCATACCAAAACCAAGATTTATATTGCATACCAAAACCTAGATTTATAACGTATATCAAAACCTAGATTTAAACACCATACCAAAACCTAGATTTATATCGTATACCAGTACCTAGATTTATATCGTTTACCAAAACCTAGATTTATATCGTATGCCCAAACCTAGATTTATATAGCATACCAAAACCTAGAATTATACCGTATACCAAAACCTAGCTTTATATAGTAGAGCAAAATCTAGATTTATCTCGTAAACCACGACCTAGATTTATACCGTATACGAACACCTAGATTTATACATATAGAAATCTAGGTTTTGGTATACGATATAAATCTAGGTATTATACCAATACCTAGATTTATATCGTATACCAAAACCTAGATTTATATCGTATACCAAAACCTAGATTTATATAGTGTAGCAAAGCCTAGATTCATATCGCACACCAAAACCTAGATTTATACCACATACCAAAACCATGATTTATACAGCATACGAAAACCTAGATTTACACAGTATACCAATACCCAGATTTATTTCGTATTCCAAAACTAAGATTTATATCACATTCCAAAATTTAGATTTATATTGTATACCAAAGACTAGATTTATATCGCATACCAAAATGTAGATTTATGTCTTATACCAAAACCGAGATTTATATCGAATACCAAAGCCAATATTTATATGGCATACCAAAACCAAGATTTATTTCGTATACAAAAGCGTAGATTTATACCGTATACCAAAACCTATATTTATACTGTATACCAAAACCTAGATTTATATCGTATAACCAAAACCTAGATTTAGATTGCATACCAAAACCTAGATTTATACGGTTTAGCAATAAATAGATTTATATCGCATAACAAAACCTTGATTTATATCGTATATCAAAGCTTATATTTAGATCGCATAGGAAAACCTAAATTTATATCGTCTACCAAAACCTAGATTTATATTGCATACCAAAACCTAGATTTATATCGTATATCAAAACCTAGATTTAAACACCATACCAAAACCTAGATTTATATCGTATACCAATACCTATATTTATATCGTTTACCAAAACCTAGATTTATACCGTATACCAAAACCTTGATTTATATTGTATACCAAAACCTAGATTTATATAGTTTACCAAAACTTTGATTTATATCGCATACCAAAGCCTAGATTTATCTCGTATTCCAAAACCTAGATTTATACCGCATGCCAAAACCTAGATTTATACCGTATACCAATAACTAGATTTATATCGCATACCAAAACGTAGATTTATTTCGTATGTCAAAACATAGATTTATATCTTATACCAAAACCGAAATTTATATTGTATACCAAAGCCAATATTTAAATGGCATACCAAAACCTAGGTTTAATTCGTATACAAAAGCGTAGATTTATACCGTATAGCAAAACCTATATTTATACTGTATAACAAAACCTATATTTATATCGTATACCAAAACATAGATTTACACGTTATATCAAAAGCTATATTTATACCGTATACCACAACCTAGATTTATCTCGCATACCAAAACCCAGATTTATATTGCATACCAAAACATAGATTTATCTCTTAAACCACAACCTAGATTTATACCGTATACCAAAACGTAGGTTTATACAATATACCAATACCTCAATTTATATCGAATACCAGAACCTAGATTAATATCGCATGCCAAAATGGAGATTTATATCGTATACCAAAACTTAGATTTATATCTTATACCAAAACCCAGATTTATATCGTATTCCGAAACCTAGATTTATACCGTATACCAGAACCTAGATTTATCTTGCATACCAAAACCTAGATTTATACTGCATACCAAAACCTAGATTTATATCGCATACCAATACCTAGATTTATACCATTTAGATTTATATCGCACACCAAAACCTAGATTTATATCATATATCAAAACTTATATTTAGATCGCATACCAAAACCTAGATTTATATCGTGTACCAAAACCAAGATTTATATCGTATGCAAAAACCTAGATTTATATCGCATACCAAAACCAAGATTTATATCGAATGCAAAAACCTAGATTTATATCGCATGCCAAAACCTAGATTTATATCGCATGCCAAAACCTAGATTTATACCGTATACCAAAACCTAGATTTATACCGCATACGAAAACCTAGATTTACACAGTATACCATTACCTAGATTTATATCGGATACCAAAACGTAGATTTACACAGTATAGCAATACCTAGATTTATATCGCATGCGAAAACCTAGATTTATACAGTATACCAAAACCTATATTTATACCGTATACCAAAACCTATATTTATCACGTATACCAAAACCTAGATTTATATCGTATACCAAAACCTAGATTTATATTGAATACCAAAACCTAGATTTATATCATATACAAAAACCTAGATTTATATTGTTTGCGAAAACCTAAATTTATATCGAATACAAAAACCTAGAATTATACCGTATTCCAAAACCTATATTTATACCACATACCAAAACCTATATTTATCCCGTATACCAAAACCTACATTTATATCGTATACCAAAACCTAGCTTTATATAGTAGAGCAAAATCTAGATTGATCTGGTAAATCACGACCTAGATTTATACCGTATACGAACACCTAGATTTATACATATAGAAATCTAGGTTTTGGTATACGATATAAATCTAGGTATTGGTATAATACCTAGATTTATATCGTATACCAAAACCTAGATTTATATCGTATATCAAAACCTAGATTTATATAGTGTTGCAAAGCCTAGATTCATATCGCACACCAAAACCTAGATTTATACCACATACCAAAACCTTGATTTATACAGCATACGAAAACCTAGATTTACACAGTATATCAATACCCAGATTTATTTCGTATTCCAAAACTAAGATTTATATCACATTCCAAAATTTAGATTTATATTGTATACCAAAGACTAGATTTATATCGCTTACCAAAACCTAGATTTATACCGTATACCAAAACCTTGATTTATATCGTATACCAAAACCTAGATTGATATAGTTTACCAAAACTTTGATTTATATCGCATACCAAAGCCTAGATTTATCTCGTATTCCAAAACCTAGATTTATACCGCATGCCAAAACCTAGATTTATACCGTATACCAATAACTAGTTTTATATCGCATACCAAAACGTAGATTTATTTCGTATGTCAAAACATAGATTTATATCTTATACCAAAACCGAGATTTATATCGTATACCAAAGCCAATATTTAAATGGCATACCAAAACCTAGATTTAATTCGTATACAAAAGCGTAGATTTATACCGTATAGCAAAACCTATATTTATACTGTATACCAAAACCTAGATTTATATCGTATACCAAAACATAGATTTACACGTTATATCAAAAGCTATATTTATACCGTATACCACAACCTAGATTTATCTCGCATACCAAAACCCAGATTTATATTGCATACCAAAACATAGATTTATCTCGTAAACCACAACCTAGATTTATAACGTATACCAAAACGTAGGTTTATACAATATACCAATACCTCAATTTATATCGAATACCAAAACCTAGATTAATATCGCATGCCAAAATGGAGATTTATATCGTATACCAAAACTTAGATTTATATCTTATACCAAAACCCAGATTTATATCGTATTCCGAAACCTAGATTTATACCGTATACCAGAACCTAGATTTATCTTGCATACCAAAACCTAAATTTAAACTGCATACCAAAACCTATATTTATATCGCATACCAATACCTAGATTTATACCATTTAGATTTATATCGCACACCAAAACCTAGATTTATATCATATATCAAAACTTATATTTAGATCGCATACCAAAACCTAGATTTATATCGTGTACCAAAACCAAGATTTATATCGTATGCAAAAACCTAGATTTATATCGCTTACCAAAACCAAGATTTATATCGTATGCAAAAACCTAGATTTATATCGCATGCCAAAACCTAGATTTATATCGCATGCCAAAACCTAGATTTATGTGGCATAGCAAAACCTAGATTTATCTCGAAAACCACAACCTAGATTTATACAGTATACCAAAACCTAGATTTATACCGCATACGAAAACCTAGATTTACACAGTATACCAATACCTAGATTTATATCGGATACCAAAACCTAGATTTACACAGTATAGCAATACCTAGATTTATATCGCAGGCGAAAACCTAGATTTATACAGTATACCAAAACCTATATTTATACCGTATACCAAAACCTATATTTATCACGTATACCAAAACCTAGATTTATATCGTATACCAAAACCTAGATTTATATTGAATACCAAAACCTAGATTTATATCATATACAAAAACCTAGATTTATATTGTTTGCGAAAACCTAAATTTATATCGAATACAAAAACCTAGAATTATACCGTATATCAAAACCTATATTTATACCGTATACCAAAACCTATATTTATCCCGTATACCAAAACCTACATTTATTTCGTATACCAAAACCTAGATTTATATAGTAGAGCAAAATCTAGATTGATCTCGTAAACCACGACCTAGATTTATACCGTATACGAACACCTAGATTTATACATATAGAAATCTAGGTTTTGGTATACGATATAAATCTAGGTATTGGTATAATACCTAGATTTATATCGTATACCAAAACCTAGATTTATATCGTATATCAAAACCTAGATTTATATAGTGTAGCAAAGCCTAGATTCATATCGCACACCAAAACCTAGATTTATACCACATACCAAAACCTTGATTTATACAGCATACGAAAACCTAGATTTACACAGTATACCAATACCCAGATTTATTTCGTATTCCAAAACTAAGATTTATATCACATTCCAAAATTTAGATTTATATTGTATACCAAAGACTAGATTTATATCGCTTACCAAAACCTAGATTTATACCGTATACCAAAACCTTGATTTATATCGTATACCAAAACCTAGATTTATATAGTTTACCAAAATTTTGATTTATATCGCATACCAAAGCCTAGATTTATCTCGTATTCCAAAACCTAGATTTATACCGCATGCCAAAACCTAGATTTATACCGTATACCAATAACTAGTTTTATATCGCATACCAAAACGTAGATTTATTTCGTATGTCAAAACATAGATTTATATCTTATACCAAAACCGAGATTTATATCGTATACCAAAGCCAATATTTAAATGGCATACCAAAACCTAGATTTAATTCGTATACAAAAGCGTAGATTTATACCGTATAGCAAAACCTATATTTATACTGTATACCAAAACCTAGATTTATATCGTATACCAAAACATAGATTTACACGTTATATCAAAAGCTATATTTATACCGTATACCACAACCTAGATTTATCTCGCATACCAAAACCCAGATTTATATTGCATACCAAAACATAGATTTATCTCGTAAACCACAACCTAGATTTATACCGTATACCAAAACGTAGGTTTATACAATATACCAATACCTCAATTTATATCGAATACCAAAACCTAGATTAATATCGCATGCCAAAATGGAGATTTATATCGTATACCAAAACTTAGATTTATATCTTATACCAAAACCCAGATTTATATCGTATTCCGAAACCTAGATTTATACCGTATACCAGAACCTAGATTTATCTTGCATACCAAAACCTAAATTTATACTGCATACCAAAACCTAGATTTATATCGCATACCAATACCTAGATTTATACCATTTAGATTTATATCGCACACCAAAACCTAGATTTATATCATATATCAAAACTTATATTTAGATCGCATACCAAAACCTAGATTTATATCGTGTACCAAAACCAAGATTTATATCGTATGCAAAAACCTAGATTTATATCGCTTACCAAAACCAAGATTTATATCGTATGCAAAAACCTAGATTTATATCGCATGCCAAAACCTAGATTTATATCGCATGCCAAAACCTAGATTTATGTGGCATAGCAAAACCTAGATTTATCTCGAAAACCACAACCTAGATTTATACAGTATACCAAAACCTAGATTTATACCGCATACGAAAACCTAGATTTACACAGTATACCAATACCTAGATTTATATCGGATACCAAAACCTAGATTTACACAGTATAGCAATACCTAGATTTATATCGCAGGCGAAAACCTAGATTTATACAGTATACCAAAACCTATATTTATACCGTATACCAAAACCTATATTTATCACGTATACCAAAACCTAGATTTATATCGTATACCAAAACCTAGATTTATATTGAATACCAAAACTTAGATTTATATCATATACAAAAACCTAGATTTATATTGTTTGCGAAAACCTAAATTTATATCGAATACAAAAACCTAGAATTATACCGTATACCAAAACCTATATTTATACCGTATACCAAAACCTATATTTATCCCGTATACCAAAACCTACATTTATTTCGTATACCAAAACCTAGATTTATATAGTAGAGCAAAATCTAGATTGATCTCGTAAACCACGACCTAGATTTATACCGTATACGAACACCTAGATTTATACATATAGAAATCTAGGTTTTGGTATACGATATAAATCTAGGTATTGGTATAATACCTAGATTTATATCGTATACCAAAACCTTGATTTATATCGTATATCAAAACCTAGATTTATATAGTGTAGCAAAGCCTAGATTCATATCGCACACCAAAACCTAGATTTATACCACATACCAAAACCTTGATTTATACAGCATACGAAAACCTAGATTTACACAGTATACCAATACCCAGATTTATTTCGTATTCCAAAACTAAGATTTATATCACATTCCAAAATTTAGATTTATATTGTATACCAAAGACTAGATTTATATCGCTTACCAAAACCTAGATTTATACCGTATACCAAAACCTTGATTTATATCGTATACCAAAACCTAGATTTATATAGTTTACCAAAACTTTGATTTATATCGCATACCAAAGCCTAGATTTATCTCGTATTCCAAAACCTAGATTTATACCGCATGCCAAAACCTAGATTTATACCGTATACCAATAACTAGTTTTATATCGCATACCAAAACGTAGATTTATTTCGTATGTCAAAACATAGATTTATATCTTATACCAAAACCGAGATTTATATCGTATACCAAAGCCAATATTTAAATGGCATACCAAAACCTAGATTTAATTCGTATACAAAAGCGTAAATTTATACCGTATAGCAAAACCTATATTTATACTGCATACCAAAACCTAGATTGATATCGTATACCAAAACATAGATTTACACGTTATATCAAAAGCTATATTTATACCGTATACCACAACCTAGATTTATCTCGCATACCAAAACCCAGATTTATATTGCAAACCAAAACATAGATTTATCTCGTAAACCACAACCTAGATTTATACCGTATACCAAAACGTAGGTTTATACAATATACCAATACCTCAATTTATATCGAATACCAAAACCTAGATTAATATCGCATGCCAAAATGGAGATTTATATCGTATACCAAAACTTAGATTTATATCTTATACCAAAACCCAGATTTATATCGTATTCCGAAACCTAGATTTATACCATATACCAGAACCTAGATTTATCTTGCATACCAAAACCTAGATTTATACTGCATACCAAAACCTAGATATTTATCGCATACCAATACCTAGATTTATACCATTTAGATTGATATCGCAAACCAAAACCTAGATTTATATCATATATCAAAACTTATATTTAGATCGCATACCAAAACATAGATTTATATCGTATACCAAAACCAAGATTTATATCGTATGCAAAAACCTAGATTTATATCGCATACTAAAACCAAGATTTACATCGTATGCAAAACCTAGATTTATATCGCATGCCAAAACCTAGATTTATATCGCATGCCAAAACCTAGATTTATGTGGCATAGCAAAACCTAAATTTATCTCCAAAACCACAACCTAGATTTATACCGTATACTAAAACCTAGATTTATATCGCATACGAAAACCTAGTTTTACACAGTATACCAATACCTAGATTTATATCGCATACCAAAACTTAGATTTATACGGCATATCAAAACCTATATTTATACCGTATACCAAAAATTACATTTATATCGAATGCCAAAACCTAGATTGATATCGTATGCCAAAATCTAGATTTATATAGTAAACCAAAACTTTGATTTATATCGTATACAAAAACCTAGATTTATACCACATACCAAAACCTCGATTAATACCGCATAACAAAACCTAGATTTATACCGTATACCAATAACTACATTTATATCGAATACCAAAACCTATATTTATATCGTATACCAAAACCTAGATTTATATCGTATACCAAAACCTAGATTTATACCACATACCAAAACCGCGATTTATACGGCATACGAAAACCTAGATTTTTGTACCATAGCAAAACGTAGATTTATCTCGTAAACCACAACCTAGATTTATACCGTATACCAAAACCTAGATTTATATCGTATACCAAAACCTAGATTTATATAGTTTACCAAAACTTTGATTTATATCGCATACCAAAGCCTAGATTTATCTCGTATTCCAAAGCCAATATTTATATGGCATACCAAAACCTAGATTTATTTCGTATACAAAAGCGTAGATTTATACCGTACACCAAAACCTATATGTATACGTTTAGCAATAACTAGATTTATATCGCATAACAAAACCTTGATTTATATCGTATATCAAAACTTATATTTAGATCGCATAGGAAAACCTAAATTTATATAGTATGCCAAAACTTTGATTTATATCGTCTACCAAAACCTAGATTTATATCGTATGCCAAAACCTAGATTTACACGTATACCAAAACATATATTTATGCCGTATACCAAAACCTAGATTTATATAGCATAGCAAAACATAGATTTATCTCGTAAACCACAACCTAGATTTATACCGTATACGAACACGTAGATTTATACAATTTACCAATACCTCAATTTATATCGAATACCAAAACCTAGATTAATATCGCATACCAAAATGTAGATTTATATCGTATACCAAAACCCAGATTTATATCGTATTCCAAAGGCAATATTTATATGGCCTACCAAAACCTATATTTATACTGTATACCAAAACCTAGATTTATATCATATACCAAAACCTATATTTACACGTATATCAAAAGCTATATTTATACCGTATACCAAAACCTATATTTATACTGTATACCAAAACCTAGATTTATATCATATACCAAAACCTAGATTTACACCGTATATCAAAAGCTATATTTATACCGTATACCACAACCTAGAGTTATCTCGCATACCAAAACCTAGATTTATATCGTATATCAAAACCTAGATTTAAACACCATACCAAAACCTAGATTTATATCGTATACCAGTACCTAGATTTATATCGTTTACCAAAACCTAGATTTATATCGTATGCCCAAACCTAGATTTATATAGTATACCAAAACTTTGATTTATATCGCATACCAAAACCTAGATTTTTGTACCATAGCAAAACGTAGATTTATCTCGTAAACCACAACCCAGATTTATACCGTATACCAAAACCTAGATTTATATCGTATACCAAATCCTAGATTTATATAGTTTACCAAAACTTTGATTTATATCGCATACAAAGCCTAGAGTTATCTCGTATTCCAAAACCTATATTTATATCGCATAGCAAAATGTAGATTTATATCGTATTTCAAAACATAGATTTATATCCTATACCAAAACCGAGATTTATATCGAATACCAAAGCCAATATTTATATGGCATACCAAAACCTAGATTTATTTCGTATACAAAAGCGTAGATTTATACCGTATACCAAAACCTATATTTATACTGTATACGAAAACCTAGATTTATATCGTATAAGCAAAACCTAGATTTATATTGCATACCAAAACCTAGATTTATACGGTTTGGCAATAAATAGATTTATATCGCATAACAAAACCTTGATTTATATCGTATATCAAAGCTTATATTTAGATCGCATAGGAAAACATAAATTTATATCGTCTACCAAAACCTAGATTTATATTGCATACCAAAACCTAGATTTATATCGTATATGAAAACCTAGATTTAAACACCATACCAAAACCTAGATTTATATCGTATACCAATACCTAGATTTATATCGTTTACCAAAACCTAGATTTATATCGTATGCCCAAACCTAGATTTACATAGTATACCAAAACTTTGATTTATATCGCATACCAAAACCTAGATTTATGTGGCATCGCAAAGCCTTGATTTATCTCGTAAACCACAACATAGATTTATACCGTATACCAAAACCTAGATTTATACCGCATACGAAAACCTAGATTTACACAGTATATCAATACCTAGATTTATATCGCATACGAAAACCCAGATTTATACAGTATACCAAAACCGAGATTTATATCGTATACCAAAACCTAGATTTATATTGTTTGCCAAAACCTATATTTATATCGAATACAAAAACCTAGACTTATACCGTATACCAAAACCTATATTTATACCGTATACCAAAACCTATATTAATCCCGTATACCAAAACCTATATTTATATCGTATACCAAAACCTAGTTTTATATAGTAGAGCAAAGTCTAGATTTATCTCGTAAACCACGACCTAGATTTATACCGTATACGAACACCTAGATTTATACACATAGAAATCTAGGTTTTGGTATACGATATGAATCTAGGTATTGGTATAATACCTAGCTTTATATCGTATACCAAAACCTAGATTTATATCGCATACCAAAACCTAGATTTATATAGTGTAGCAAAGCCTAGATTCATATCGCACACCAAAACCTAGATTTATACCACATACCAAAACCTTGATTTATACAGCATACGAAAACTTAGATTTACACAGTATACCAATACCCAGATTTATTTCGTATTCCAAAACTAAGATTTATATGACATACCAAAATTTAGATTTATATTGTATATCAAAGACTAGATTTATATCGCTTACCAAAACCTAGATTTATACCGTATACCAAAACCTTGATTTATATCGTATACCAAAACCTAGATATATATAGTTTACCAAAACTTTGATTTATATCGCATACCAAAGCCTAGATTTATCTCTTATTCCAAAACCTAGATTTATACCGCATGCCAAAACCTAGATTTATACCGTATACCAATAACTAGATTTATATCGCATACCAAAACGTAGATTTATTTCGTATGTGAAAATATAGATTTATATCTTATACCAAAACCTAGATTTAATTCGTATACAAAAGCGTAGATTTATACCGTATAGCAAAACCTATATTTATACTGTATACCAAAACCTAGATTTATATCGTATACCAAAACATAGATTTACACGTTATATCAAAAGCTATATTTATACCGTATACCAAAACCTATATTTATACTGTATACCAAAACCTAGATTTATATCATATACCAAAACCTAGATTTACACCGTATATGAAAAGCTATATTTATACCGTATACCACAACCTAGATTTATCTCGCATACCAAAACCTAGATTTATATTGCATACCAAAACCTAGATTTATATCGTATATCAAAACCTAGATTTAAACACCATACCAAAACCTAGATTTATATGGTATACCAATACCTAGATTTATATCGTTTACCAAAACCTAGATTTATATCGTATGCCCAAACCTAGATTTATATAGTATTCCAAAACTTTGATTTATATCGCATACCAAAACCTAGATTTTTGTACCATAGCAAAACGTAGATTTATCTCGTAAACCATAACCTAGATTTATACCGTATACCAAAACCTAGATTTATATCGTATACCAAATCCTAGATTTATATAGTTTACCAAAACTTTGATTTATATCGCATACCAAAGCCTAGATTTATCTCGTATTCCAAAACCTTGATTTATATCGCATACCAAAACCTAGATTTATATCGTATACCAATAACTAGATTTATATCGCATACCAAAATGTAGATTTATATCGTATTTCAAAACATAGATTTATATCTTATACCAAAACGAGATTTATATCGAATACCAATATTTATATGGCATACCAAAACCTTGATTTATTTCGTATACAAAAGCGTAGATTTATACCGTATACCAAAACCTAGATTTATACTGTATACGAAAACCTAGATTTATATCATATAACCAAAACCTAGATTTATATTGCATACCAAAACCTAGATTTATACGGTTTAGCAATAAATAGATTTATATCGCATAACAACACCTTGATTTATATCGTATATCAAAGCTTATATTTAGATCGCATAGGAAAACCTAAATTTATATCGTTTATCAAAACCTAGATTTATATTGCATACCAAAACCTAGATTTATATCGTATATCAAAACCTAGATTTAAACATCATACCAAAACCTAGATTTATATCGTATACCAATACCTAGATTTATATCGTTTACCAAAACCTAGATTTATATCGTATGCCCAAACCTAGATTTATATAGTATACCAAAACTTTGATTTATATCGCATACCAAAATCTAGATTTATGTGGCATCGCAAAGCCTTGATTTATCTCGTAAACCACAACATAGATTTATACCGTATACCAAAACCTAGATTTATACCGCATACGAAAACCTAGATTTATACAGTATACCAAAACCTATATTTATACCGTATACCAAAACCTATATTTATCACGTATACCAAAACCTAGATTTATATCGTATACCAAAACCTAGATTTATATTGCATACCAAAACCTAGATTTATATCATATACAAAAACCTAGATTTATATTGTTTGCCAAAACCTAAATTTATATCGAATACAAAAACCTAGAATTATACCGTATACCAAAACCTATATTTATACCGTATACCAAAACCTATATTTATCCCGTATACCAAAACCTACATTTATATCGTATACCAAAACCTAGCTTTATATAGTAGAGCAAAATCTAGATTGATCTCGTAAACCACGACCTAGATTTATACCGTATACGAACACCTAGATTTATACATATATAAATCTAGGTTTTGGTATACGATATAAATCTAGGTATTGGTATAATACCTAGATTTATATCGTATACCAAAACCTAGATTTATATCGTATATCAAAACCTAGATTTATATAGTGTAGCAAAGCCTAGATTCATATCGCACACCAAAACCTAGATTTATACCACATACCAAAACTTTGATTTATACAGCATACGAAAACCTAGATTTACACAGTATATCAATACCCAGATTTATTTCGTATTTCAAAACTAAGATTTATATCACATTCCAAAATTTAGATTTATATTGTATAACAAAGACTAGATTGATATCGCTTACCAAAACCTAGATTTATACCGTATACCAAAACCTTGATTTATATCGTATACCAAAACCTAGATTGATATAGTTTACCAAAACTTTGATTTATATCGCATACCAAAGCCTAGATTTATCTCGTATTCCAAAACCTAGATTTATACCGCATGCCAAAACCTAGATTTATACCGTATACCAATAACTAGATTGATATCGCATACCAAAACGTAGATTTATTTCGTATGTCAAAACATAGATTTATATCTTATAACAAAACCGAGATTTATATCGTATACCAAAGCCAATATTTAAATGGCATACCAAAACCTAGATTTAATTCGCATACAAAAGCGTAGATTTATACCGTATAGCAAAACCTATATTTATACTGTATACCAAAACCTAGATTTATATCGTATACCAAAACCTAGATTTACACGTTATATCAAAAGCTATATTTATACCGTATACCACAACCTAGATTTATCTCGCATACCAAAACCCAGATTTATATTGCATACCAAAGCATAGATTTATCTCGTAAACCACAATCTAGATTTATAACGTATACCAAAACGTAGGTTTATACAATATACCAATACCTCAATTTATATCGAATACCAAAACCTAGATTAATATCGCATGCCAAAATGTAGATTTATATCGTATACCAAAACTTAGATTTATATCTTATACCAAAACCCAGATTTATATCGTATTCCGAAACCTAGATTTATACCGTATACCAGAACCTAGATTTATCTTGCATACCAAAACCTAAATTTATACTGCATACCAAAACCTAGATTTATATCGCATACCAATACCTAGATTTATACCATTTAGATTTATATCGCACACCAAAACCTAGATTTATATCATATATCAAAACTTATATTTAGATCGCATGCCAAAACCTAGATTTATATCGTATACCAAAACCAAGATTTATGTCGTATGCAAAAACCTAGATTTATATCGCATGCCAAAACCTAGATTTATATCGCATGCCAAAACCTAGATTTATGTGGCATAGCAAAACCTAGATTTATCTCCACAACCACAACCTAGATTTATACCGTATACCAAAACCTAGATTTATACCGCATACGAAAACCTAGATTTACACAGTATACCAATACCTAGATTTATATCGCATACCAAAACCTAGATTTATACGGCATATCAAAACCTATATTTATACTGTATACCAAAAATTACATTTATATCGAATACCAAAA
This sequence comes from Bathymodiolus septemdierum, assembly GCA_963383655.1. Lineage (NCBI taxonomy): Eukaryota > Metazoa > Mollusca > Bivalvia > Mytilida > Modiolidae > Bathymodiolus > Bathymodiolus septemdierum. The sequence goes on from OY726523.1 coordinate 1,423,495, forward strand.
TCTAGATTGATATCGTATGCCAAAACCTAGATTTATATAGTAAACCAAAACTTTGATTTATATCGTATACAAAAACCTAGATTTATACCACATACCAAAACCTCGATTAATACCGCATACCAAAACCTAGATTTATACCGTATACCAATAACTACATTTATATCGAATACCAAAACCTATATTTATATCGTATACCAAAACCTAGATTTATATCGTATACCAAAACCTAGATTTATACCACATACCAAAACCTCGATTTATACGCCATACGAAAACCTAGATTTACACAGTATACCAATACCCAGATTTATATCGTATTCCAAAACTTACATTTATATTACATACCAAAACCTAGATTTATATTGTATACTAAAGCCTAGATTTATATCGCATACCAAAACCTAGATTTATACCGTTTACCAAAACCGAGATTTATATCGTATACCAAAACCTAGATTTATATAGTATACCAAACTTTGATTTATATCGTATACCAAAGCCTAGATTTATATAATATATCAATACCTGGATTAATAGCGTATATCAAAGCCTAGATTTATACCGTATACCAATAACTATATTTATATCGAATATCAAAACTTATATTTAGATCGCATACCAAAACCTAGATTTATATCGTATACCAATACCCAGATTTATATCGTATTCCAAAACTTAGATTTATATCACATACCAAAACCTAGATTTATATTGTATATCAAAGCCTAGATTTATATCGCATACCAAAACCTAGATTTATACCGTATACCAAAACCTAGATTTATATCGTATACCAAAACCTAGATTTATATAGTTTACCAAAACTTTGATTTGTATCGCATACCAAACCCTAGATTTATCTCGTATACCAAAACCTAGATTTATATAGTATACCAAACTTTGATTTATATCGTATACCAAAGCCTAGATATATATAATATACCAATACCTGGATTTATAACGTATACCAATAACTAGATTTATATCGCATACCAAAACCTCGATTTATACCGCATACCAAAACCTAGATTTATACCGTATACCAATAACTAGATTTATATCGCATACCAAAACGTAAATGTATATCGTATTTCAAAACATAGATTTATATCTTATAGCAAAACCGAGATTTATATCGTATACCAAAGCTAATATTTATATGGCATACCAAAACCTAGATTTATTTCGTATACAAAAGCGTAGATTTATACCTTATACCAAAACCTATATTTATACTGTATACCAAAACCTAGATTTATATCGTATACCAAAACCTAGATTTACACCGTATATCAAAGCTATATTTATACCGTATACCAAAACCTAGATTGATATCGAATACGAAAACTAGATTTGTACCGTATACCACAACCTAAATTTATCTCGCATACCAAAACCTAGATTTATATTGCATACCAAAACCTAGATTTATACGGTTTAGCAATAACTAGATTTATATCGCATTGCAAAATCTTGATTTATATCGTATATCAAAGCTTATATTTAGATCGCATAGCAAAACCTAAATTTATATAGTATGCCAAAACCTAGATTTATATCGTATACCACAACCTAGATTTATCTCGCATACCAAAACCTAGATTTATACTGCATACCAAAACCTAGATTTATATCGCATACCAATACCTAGATTTATACCATTTAGATTTATATCGCATACGAAAACCTAGATTTATATCGTATACCAAAACCAAGATTGATATCGTTTACAAAATCCTAGATTTATATCGGATACCAAAACCTAGATTTATATCGCATACCAAAACATAGATTTATGTGGCATAGAAAAACCTAGATTTATCTCGTAAACCACAACCTAGATTTATACCGTATACTAAAACCTATATTTATCCCGTATACCAAAACCTAGATTTATATCGCATACCAAAACCTAGATTTATATTGCATACCAAAACCTTGATTTATATCGAATACCGAAACCTAGATTTATACGTATACCGAAACCTAGATTTATACCGTATACCACAACCTAGATTTATCTTGCATACCAAAACCTAGATTTATACTGCATACCAAAACCTAGATTTATACCACAAACCAAAACCTTGATTTATACCGCATACCAAAACCTAAATTGATACCGTATACCAAAAACTAGATTTATATCGAATACCAAAACCTACATTTATACCGTATACCAAAACCTATATTTATCCCGTATACCAAAACCTACATTTACATCGCATACCAAAACCTAGCTTTATGTAGTAGAGCAAAATCTAGATTTATCTCGTAAACCACAACCTAGATTTATACCGTATGCGAACACCTAGATTTATATCGTATACCAAAACCTATATTTATATCGTATATTAAAACCTAGACTTAAACACCATACCAAAACCTAGATTTATATCTTATACCAAAACCTAGATTTATATCGTATACCAAAACCTAGATTTATACAGTATATCAAAGCCTTGATTTATATCGCACACCAAAACCTAGATTTTTGTAGCATAACAAAACCTAGATTTATCTCGTAAACCACAACCCAGATTTATACCATATACGAAAATCTAGAGTATACCAATATCTAGATTTATATCGTATATCAAAACCTAGATTTATACCGTATACCAATAACTAGATTTATATCGCATACCAAAACCTCGATTTATACCGCATACCAAAACCTAGATTTATACCGTATACCAATAACTAGATTTATATCGCATACCAAAACGTAAATGTATATCGTATTTCAAAACATAGATTTATATCTTATAGCAAAACCGAGATTCATATCGTATACCAAAGCTAATATTTATATGGCATACCAAAACCTAGATTTATTTCGTATACAAAAGCGTAGATTTATACCTTATACCAAAACCTATATTTATACTGTATACCAAAAGCTAGATTTATATCGTATACCAAAACCTAGATTTACACCGTATATCAAAGCTATATTTATACCGTATACCAAAACCTAGATTGATATCGAATACGAAAACTAGATTTGTACCGTATACCACAACCTAAATTTATCTCGCATACCAAAACCTAGATTTATATTGCATACCAAAACCTAGATTTATACGGTTTAGCAATAACTAGATTTATATCGCATTGCAAAATCTTGATTTATATCGTATATCAAAGCTTATATTTAGATCGCATAGCAAAACCTAAATTTATATAGTATGCCAAAACCTAGATTTATATCGTATACCACAACCTAGATTTATCTCGCATACCAAAACCTAGATTTATGCTACATACCAAAACCTAGATTTATATCGCATACCAATACCTAGATTTATACCATTTAGATTTATATCGCATACGAAAACCTAGATTTATATCGTACACCAAAACCAAGATTGATATCGTTTACAAAATCCTAGATTTATATCGCATACCAAAACCTAGATTTATATCGCATACCAAAACATAGATTTATGTGGCATAGAAAAACCTAGATTTATCTCGTAAACCACAACCTAGATTTATACCGTATACTAAAACCTATATTTATCCCGTATACCAAAACCTAGATTTATATCGCATACCAAAACCTAGATTTATATTGCATACCAAAACCTTGATTTATATCGAATACCGAAACCTAGATTTATACCGTATACCGAAACCTAGATTTATACCGTATACCACAACCTAGATTTATATCGTATACCAATAACTAGATTTATATCGCATACCAAAACCTAGATTTATATCGTATACCAATAACTAGATTTATATCGCATACCAAAATGTAGATTTATATCGTATTTCAAAACATAGATTTATATCTTATACCAAAACGAGATTTATATCGATTACCAATATTTATATGGCATACCAAAACCTTGATTTATTTCATATACAAAAGCGTAGATTTATACCGTATACCAAAACCTAGATTTATACTGTATACGAAAACCTAGATTTATATCGTATAACCAAAACCTAGATTTATATTGCATACCAAAACCTAGATTTATACGGTTTAGCAATAAATAGATTTATATCGCATAACAACACCTTGATTTATATCGTATACCAATAACTAGATTTATATCGCATACCAAAATGTAGATTTATATCGTATTTCAAAACATAGATTTATATCTTATACCAAAACGAGATTTATATCGATTACCAATATTTATATGGCATACCAAAACCTTGATTTATTTCGTATACAAAAGCGTAGATTTATACCGTATACCAAAACCTAGATTTATACTGTATACGAAAACCTTGATTTATACCGCATACCAAAACCTAAATTGATACCGTATACCAAAAACTAGATTTATATCGAATACCAAAACCTACATTTATACCGTATACCAAAACCTATATTTATCCCGTATACCAAAACCTACATTTACATCGCATACCAAAACCTAGCTTTATGTAGTAGAGCAAAATCTAGATTTATCTCGTAAACCACAACCTAGATTTATACCGTATGCGAACACCTAGATTTATATCGTATACCAAAACCTATATTTATATCGTATATTAAAACCTAGACTTAAACACCATACCAAAACCTAGATTTATATCTTATACCAAAACCTAGATTTATATCGTATACCAAAACCTAGATTTATACAGTATATCAAAGCCTTGATTTATATCGCACACCAAAACCTAGATTTTTGTAGCATAACAAAACCTAGATTTATCTCGTAAACCACAACCCAGATTTATACCATATACGAAAATCTAGAGTATACCAATATCTAGATTTATATCGTATATCAAAACCTAGATTTATACCGTATACCAATAACTAGATTTATATCGCATACCAAAACCTCGATTTATACCGCATACCAAAACCTAGATTTATACCGTATACCAATAACTAGATTTATATCGCATACCAAAACGTAAATGTATATCGTATTTCAAAACATAGATTTATATCTTATAGCAAAACCGAGATTCATATCGTATACCAAAGCTAATATTTATATGGCATACCAAAACCTAGATTTATTTCGTATACAAAAGCGTAGATTTATACCTTATACCAAAACCTATATTTATACTGTATACCAAAAGCTAGATTTATATCGTATACCAAAACCTAGATTTACACCGTATATCAAAGCTATATTTATACCGTATACCAAAACCTAGATTGATATCGAATACGAAAACTAGATTTGTACCGTATACCACAACCTAAATTTATCTCGCATACCAAAACCTAGATTTATATTGCATACCAAAACCTAGATTTATACGGTTTAGCAATAACTAGATTTATATCGCATTGCAAAATCTTGATTTATATCGTATATCAAAGCTTATATTTAGATCGCATAGCAAAACCTAAATTTATATAGTATGCCAAAACCTAGATTTATATCGTATACCACAACCTAGATTTATCTCGCATACCAAAACCTAGATTTATGCTACATACCAAAACCTAGATTTATATCGCATACCAATACCTAGATTTATACCATTTAGATTTATATCGCATACGAAAACCTAGATTTATATCGTACACCAAAACCAAGATTGATATCGTTTACAAAATCCTAGATTTATATCGCATACCAAAACCTAGATTTATATCGCATACCAAAACATAGATTTATGTGGCATAGAAAAACCTAGATTTATCTCGTAAACCACAACCTAGATTTATACCGTATACTAAAACCTATATTTATCCCGTATACCAAAACCTAGATTTATATCGCATACCAAAACCTAGATTTATATTGCATACCAAAACCTTGATTTATATCGAATACCGAAACCTAGATTTATACCGTATACCGAAACCTAGATTTATACCGTATACCACAACCTAGATTTATATCGTATACCAATAACTAGATTTATATCGCATACCAAAACCTAGATTTATATCGTATACCAATAACTAGATTTATATCGCATACCAAAATGTAGATTTATATCGTATTTCAAAACATAGATTTATATCTTATACCAAAACGAGATTTATATCGATTACCAATATTTATATGGCATACCAAAACCTTGATTTATTTCGTATACAAAAGCGTAGATTTATACCGTATACCAAAACCTAGATTTATACTGTATACGAAAACCTAGATTTATATCGTATAACCAAAACCTAGATTTATATTGCATACCAAAACCTAGATTTATACGGTTTAGCAATAAATAGATTTATATCGCATAACAACACCTTGATTTATATCGTATATCAAAGCTTATATTTAGATCGCATAGGAAAACTTAAATTTATATCGTTTATCAAAACCTAGATTTATATTGCATACCAAAACCTAGATTTATATCGTATATCAAAACCTAGATTTAAACATCATACCAAAACCTAGATTTATATCGTATACCAATACCTAGATTTATATCGTTTACCAAAACCTAGATTTATATCGTATGCCCAAACCTAGATTTATATAGTATACCAAAACTTTGATTTATATCGCATACCAAAATCTAGATTTATGTGGCATCGCAAAGCCTTGATTTATCTCGTAAACCACAACATAAATTTATACCGTATACCAAAACCTAGATTTATACCGCATACGAAAACCTAGATTTATACAGTATACCAAAACCTATATTTATACCGTATACCAAAACCTATATTTATCACGTATACCAAAACCTAGATTTATATCGTATACCAAAACCTAGATTTATATTGCATACCAAAACCTAGATTTATATCATATACAAAAACCTAGATTTATATTGTTTGCCAAAACCTAAATTTATATCGAATACAAAAACCTAGAATTATACCGTATACCAAAACCTATATTTATACCGTATACCAAAACCTATATTTATCCCGTATACCAAAACCTACATTTATATCGTATACCAAAACCTAGCTTTATATAGTAGAGCAAAATCTAGATTGATCTCGTAAACCACGACCTAGATTTATACCGTATACGAACACCTAGATTTATACATATATAAATCTAGGTTTTGGTATACGATATAAATCTAGGTATTGGTATAATACATAGATTTATATCGTATACCAAAACCTAGATTTATATCGTATATCAAAACCTAGATTTATATAGTGTAGCAAAGCCTAGATTCATATCGCACACCAAAACCTAGATTTATACCACATACCAAAACTTTGATTTATAGAGCATACGAAAACCTAGATTTACACAGTATATCAATACCCAGATTTATTTCGTATTTCAAAACTAAGATTTATATCACATTCCAAAATTTAGATTTATATTGTATAACAAAGACTAGATTGATATCGCTTACCAAAACCTAGATTTATACCGTATACCAAAACCTTGATTTATATCGTATACCAAAACCTAGATTGATATAGTTTACCAAAACTTTGATTTATATCGCATATCAAAGCCTAGATTTATCTCGTATTCCAAAACCTAGATTTATACCGCATGCCAAAACCTAGATTTATACCGTATACCAATAACTAGATTGATATCGCATACCAAAACGTAGATTTATTTCGTATGTCAAAACATAGATTTATATCTTATAACAAAACCGAGATTTATATCGTATACCAAAGCCAATATTTAAATGGCATACCAAAACCTAGATTTAATTCGCATACAAAAGCGTAGATTTATACCGTATAGCAAAACCTATATTTATACTGTATACCAAAACCTAGATTTATATCGTATACCAAAACCTAGATTTACACGTTATATCAAAAGCTATATTTATACCGTATACCACAACCTAGATTTATCTCGCATACCAAAACCCAGATTTATATTGCATACCAAAGCATAGATTTATCTCGTAAACCACAATCTAGATTTATAACGTATACCAAAACGTAGGTTTATACAATATACCAATACCTCAATTTATATCGAATACCAAAACCTAGATTAATATCGCATGCCAAAATGTAGATTTATATCGTATACCAAAACTTAGATTTATATCTTATACCAAAACCCAGATTTATACCATTTAGATTTATATCGCACACCAAAACCTAGATTTATATCATATATCAAAACTTATATTTAGATCGCATACCAAAACCTAGATTTATATCGTATACTAAAACCAAGATTTATGTCGTATGCAAAAACCTAGATTTATATCGCATGCCAAAACCTAGATTTATATCGCATGCCAAAACCTAGATTTATGTGGCATAGCAAAACCTAGATTTATCTCCACAACCACAACCTAGATTTATACCGTATACCAAAACCTAGATTTATACCGCATACGAAAACCTAGATTTACACAGTATACCAATACCTAGATTTATATCGCATACCAAAACCTAGATTTATACGGCATATCAAAACCTATATTTATACTGTATACCAAAAATTACATTTATATCGAATACCAAAATCTAGATTGATATCGTATGCCAAAACCTAGATTTATATAGTAAACCAAAACTTTGATTTATATCGTATACAAAAACCTAGATTTATACCACATACCAAAACCTCGATTAATACCGCATACCAAAACCTAGATTTATACCGTATACCAATAACTACATTTATATCGAATACCAAAACCTATATTTATATCGTATACCAAAACCTAGATTTATATCGTATACCAAAACCTAGATTTATACCACATACCAAAACCTCGATTTATACGCCATACGAAAACCTAGATTTACACAGTATACCAATACCCAGATTTATATCGTATTCCAAAACTTACATTTATATTACATACCAAAACCTAGATTTATATTGTATACTAAAGCCTAGATTTATATCGCATACCAAAACCTAGATTTATATCGTTTACCAAAACCGAGATTTATATCGTATACCAAAACCTAGATTTATATAGTATACCAAACTTTGATTTATATCGTATACCAAAGCCTAGATTTATATAATATATCAATACCTGGATTAATAGCGTATATCAAAGCCTAGATTTATACCGTATACCAATAACTATATTTATATCGAATATCAAAACTTATATTTAGATCGCATACCAAAACCTAGATTTATATCGTATACCAATACCCAGATTTATATCGTATTCCAAAACTTAGATTTATATCACATACCAAAACCTAGATTTATATCGCATACCAAAACCTAGATTTATACCGTATACCAAAACCTAGATTTATATCGTATACCAAAACCTAGATTTATATAGTTTACCAAAACTTTGATTTGTATCGCATACCAAACCCTAGATTTATCTCGTATACCAAAACCTAGATTTATATAGTATACCAAACTTTGATTTATATCGTATACCAAAGCCTAGATATATATAATATACCAATACCTGGATTTATAACGTATACCAATAACTAGATTTATATCGCATACCAAAACCTAGATTTATATCGCATACCAAAACATAGATTTATGTGGCATAGAAAAACCTAGATTTATCTCGTAAACCACAACCTAGATTTATACCGTATACTAAAACCTATATTTATCCCGTATACCAAAACCTAGATTTATATCGCATACCAAAACCTAGATTTATATTGCATACCAAAACCTTGATTTATATCGAATACCGAAACCTAGATTTATACCGTATACCGAAACCTAGATTTATACCGTATACCACAACCTAGATTTATCTTGCATACCAAAACCTAGATTTATACTGCATACCAAAACCTAGATTTATACCACAAACCAAAACCTTGATTTATACCGCATACCAAAACCTAAATTGATACCGTATACCAAAAACTAGATTTATATCGAATACCAAAACCTACATTTATACCGTATACCAAAACCTATATTTATCCCGTATACCAAAGCCTACATTTACATCGCATACCAAAACCTAGCTTTATGTAGTAGAGCAAAATCTAGATTTATCTCGTAAACCACAACCTAGATTTATACCGTATGCGAACACCTAGATTTATATCGTATACCAAAACCTATATTTATATCGTATATTAAAACCTAGACTTAAACACCATACCAAAACCTAGATTTATATCTTATACCAAAACCTAGATTTATATCGTATACCAAAACCTAGATTTATACAGTATATCAAAGCCTTGATTTATATCGCACACCAAAACCTAGATTTTTGTAGCATAACAAAACCTAGATTTATCTCGTAAACCACAACCCAGATTTATACCATATACGAAAATCTAGAGTATACCAATATCTAGATTTATATCGTATATCAAAACCTAGATTTATACCGTATACCAATAACTAGATTTATATCGCATACCAAAACCTCGATTTATACCGCATACCAAAACCTAGATTTATACCGTATACCAATAACTAGATTTATATCGCATACCAAAACGTAAATGTATATCGTATTTCAAAACATAGATTTATATCTTATAGCAAAACCGAGATTCATATCGTATACCAAAGCTAATATTTATATGGCATACCAAAACCTAGATTTATTTCGTATACAAAAGCGTAGATTTATACCTTATACCAAAACCTGTATTTATACTGTATACCAAAAGCTAGATTTATATCGTATACCAAAACCTAGATTTACACCGTATATCAAAGCTATATTTATACCGTATACCAAAACCTAGATTGATATCGAATACGAAAACTAGATTTGTACCGTATACCACAACCTAAATTTATCTCGCATACCAAAACCTAGATTTATATTGCATACCAAAACCTAGATTTATACGGTTTAGCAATAACTAGATTTATATCGCATGGCAAAATCTTGATTTATATCGTATATCAAAGCTTATATTTAGATCGCATAGCAAAACCTAAATTTATATCGCATACCAAAACATAGATTTATGTGGCATAGAAAAACCTAGATTTATCTCGTAAACCACAACCTAGATTTATACCGTATACTAAAACCTATATTTATCCCGTATACCAAAACCTAGATTTATATCGCATACCAAAACCTAGATTTATATTGCATACCAAAACCTTGATTTATATCGAATACCGAAACCTAGATTTATACCGTATACCGAAACCTAGATTTATACCGTATACCACAACCTAGATTTATCTTGCATACCAAAACCTAGATTTATACTGCATACCAAAACCTTGATTTATACCACAAACCAAAACCTTGATTTATACCGCATACCAAAACCTAAATTGATACCGTATACCAAAAACTAGATTTATATCGAATACCAAAACCTACATTTATACCGTATACCAAAACCTATATTTATCCCGTATACCAAAACCTACATTTACATCGTATACCAAAACCTAGCTTTATGTAGTAGAGCAAAATCTAGATTTATCTCGTAAACCACAACCTAGATTTATACCGTATGCGAACACCTAGATTTATATCGTATACCAAAACCTATATTTATATCGTATATTAAAACCTAGACTTAAACACCATACCAAAACCTAGATTTATATCTTATACCAAAACCTAGATTTATATCGTATACCAAAACCTAGATTTATACAGTATATCAAAGCCTTGATTTATATCGCACACCAAAACCTAGATTTTTGTAGCATAACAAAACCTAGATTTATCTCGTAAACCACAACCCAGATTTATACCATATACGAAAATCTAGAGTATACCAATATCTAGATTTATATCGTTTACCAAAACCTAGATTTATATCGTATGCCAAAACCTAGATTTATATAGTATACCAGAACTTTGATTTATATCGTATACCAAAGCCTAGATTTATACCACATACCAAAACCTTGATTTATACCGCATACCAAAACCTAAATTTATACCGTATACAAAAAACTAGATTTATATCGAATACCAAAACCTACATTTATATCGTATACCAAAACCTAGATTTATATCGTATACCAAAACCTAGATTTACACCACATAGCAAAACCTCGATTTATACGGCATACGAAAACCTAGATTTACACAGTATACCCGTACCCAGATTTATATCGTATTCCAAAACTTAGATTTATATCACATACCAAAATCTAGATTTATATTGTATATCAAAGCCTAGATTTATATCGCATACCAAAACCTAGATTTATACCGAATACCAAAACCTAGATTTATATCGTATACCAAAACCTAGATTTATGTAGCATAGCAAAACCTAGATTTATCTCGTAAACCACAACATAGATTTATACCGTATATCAAAACCTAGATTTATACCGTATACCAATAACTAGATTTATATCGCACACAAAAACCTAGATTTATGTAGCATAGCAAAACCTAGATTTATCTCGTAAACCACAACATAGATTTATACCGTATATCAAAACCTAGATTTATACCGTATACCAATAACTAGATTTATATCGCATACCAAAACCTCGATTTATACCGCATACCAAAACCTAGATTTATACCGTATACCAATAACTAGATTTATATCGCATACCAAAACGTAAATGTATATCGTATTTCAAAACATAGATTTATATCTTATAGCAAAACCGAGATTTATATTATATTTATATTTATAAACCTATATTTATACTGTATACCAAAAGCTAGATTTATATCGTATACCAAAACCTAGATTTACACCGTATATCAAAGCTATATTTATACCGTATACCAAAACCTAGATTGATATCGAATACGAAAACTAGATTTGTACCGTATACCACAACCTAAATTTATCTCGCATACCAAAACCTAGATTTATATTGCATACCAAAACCTAGATTTATACGGTTTAGCAATAACTAGATTTATATCGCATTGCAAAATCTTGATTTATATCGTATATCAAAGCTTATATTTAGATCGCATAGCAAAACCTAAATTTATATAGTATGCCAAAACCTAGATTTATATCGTATACCACAACCTAGATTTATCTCGCATACCAAAACCTAGATTTATATCGCATACCAATACCTAGATTTATACCATTTAGATTTATATCGCATACGAAAACCTAGATTTATATCGTATACCAAAACCAAGATTGATATCGTTTACAAAATCCTAGATTTATATCGCATACCAAAACCTAGATTTATATCGCATACCAAAACATAGATTTATGTGGCATAGAAAAACCTAGATTTATCTCGTAAACCACAACCTAGATTTATACCGTATACTAAAACCTATATTTATCCCGTATACCAAAACCTAGATTTATATCGCATACCAAAACCTAGATTTATATTGCATACCAAAACCTTGATTTATATCGAATACCGAAACCTAGATTTATACCGTATACCGAAACCTAGATTTATACCGTATACCACAACCTAGATTTATCTTGCATACCAAAACCTAGATTTATACTGCATACCAAAACCAAGATTTATACCACAAACCAAAACCTTGATTTATACCGCATACCAAAACCTAAATTGATACCGTATACCAAAAACTAGATTTATATCGAATACCAAAACCTACATTTATACCGTATACCAAAACCTATATTTATCCCGTATACCAAAACCTACATTTACATCGCATACCAAAACCTAGCTTTATGTAGTAGATCAAAATCTAGATTTATCTCGTAAACCACAACCTAGATTTATACCGTATGCGAACACCTAGATTTATATCGTATACCAAAACCTATATTTATATCGTATATTAAAACCTAGACTTAAACACCATACCAAAACCTAGATTTATATCTTATACCAAAACCTAGATTTATATCGTATACCAAAACCTAGATTTATACAGTATATCAAAGCCTTGATTTATATCGCACACCAAAACCTATATTTTTGTAGCATAACAAAACCTAGATTTATCTCGTAAACCACAACCCAGATTTATACCATATACGAAAATCTAGAGTATACCAATATCTAGATTTATATCGTATATCAAAACCTAGATTTATACCGTATACCAATAACTAGATTTATATCGCATACCAAAACCTCGATTTATACCGCATACCAAAACCTAGATTTATACCGTATACCAATAACTAGATTTATATCGCATACCAAAACGTAAATGTATATCGTATTTCAAAACATAGATTTATATCTTATAGCAAAACCGAGATTCATATCGTATACCAAAGCTAATATTTATATGGCATACCAAAACCTAGATTTATTTCGTATACAAAAGCGTAGATTTATACCTTATACCAAAACCTATATTTATACTGTATACCAAAAGCTAGATTTATATCGTATACCAAAACCTAGATTTACACCGTATATCAAAGCTATATTTATACCGTATACCAAAACCTAGATTGATATCGAATACGAAAACTAGATTTGTACCGTATACCACAACCTAAATTTATCTCGCATACCAAAACCTAGATTTATATTGCATACCAAAACCTAGATTTATACGGTTTAGCAATAACTAGATTTATATCGCATTGCAAAATCTTGATTTATATCGTATATCAAAGCTTATATTTAGATCGCATAGCAAAACCTAAATTTATATAGTATGCCAAAACCTAGATTTATATCGTATACCACAACCTAGATTTATCTCGCATACCAAAACCTAGATTTATACTACATACCAAAACCTAGATTTATATCGCATACCAATACCTAGATTTATACCATTTAGATTTATATCGCATACGAAAACCTAGATTTATATCGTACACCAAAACCAAGATTGATATCGTTTACAAAATCCCAGATTTATATCGCATACCAAAACCTAGACTTATATCGCATACCAAAACATAGATTTATGTGGCATAGAAAAACCTAGATTTATCTCGTAAACCACAACCTAGATTTATACCGTATACTAAAACCTATATTTATCCCGTATACCAAAACCTAGATTTATATCGCATACCAAAACCTAGATTTATATTGCATACCAAAACCTTGATTTATATCGAATACCGAAACCTAGATTTATACCGTATACCGAAACCTAGATTTATACCGCATACCAAAACCTAAATTGATACCGTATACCAAAAACTAGATTTATATCGAATACCAAAACCTACATTTATACCGTATACCAAAACCTATATTTATCCCGTATACCAAAACCTACATTTACATCGTATACCAAAACCTAGCTTTATGTAGTAGAGCAAAATCTAGATTTATCTCGTAAACCACAACCTAGATTTATACCGTATAGGACACCTAGATTTATACAGTATACCAATACCTAGATTTATATCGTATATTAAAACCTAGACTTAAACACCATACCAAAACCTAGATTTATATCTTATACCAAAACCTAGATTTATATCGTATACCAAAACCTAGATTTATACAGTATATCAAAGCCTTGATTTATATCGCACACCAAAACCTAGATTTTTGTAGCATAACAAAACCTAGACTTATCTCGTAAACCACAACCCAGATTTATACCATATACGAAAATCTAGAGTATACCAATATCTAGATTTATATCGTTTACCAAAACCTAGATTTATATCGTATGCCAAAACCTAGATTTATATAGTATACCAGAACTTTGATTTATATCGTATACCAAAACCTAGATTTATACCACATACCAAAACCTTGATTTATACCGCATACCAAAACCTAAATTTATACCGTATACAAAAAACTAGATTTATATCGAATACCAAAACCTACATTTATATCGTATACCAAAACCTAGATTTATATCGTATACCAAAACCTAGATTTACACCACATAGCAAAACCTCGATTTATACGGGATACGAAAACCTAGATTTACACAGTATACCCGTACCCAGATTTATATCGTATTCCAAAACTTAGATTTATATCACATACCAAAATCTAGATTTATATTGTATATCAAAGCCTAGATTTATATCACATACCAAAACCTAGATTTATACCGTATACCAAAACCTAGATTTATATCGTATACCAAAACCTAGATTTATATAGTTTACCAAAACTTTGATTTGTATCGCATACCAAACCCTAGATTTATCTCGTATACCAAAAGCTAGATTTATATAGTATACCAAACTTTGATTTATATCGTATACCAAAGCCTAGATATATATAATATACTAATACCTGGATTTATAACGTATATCAAAGCGTAGATTTATATCGCACACCAAAACCTAGATTTATGTAGCATAGCAAAACCTAGATATATCTCGTAAACCACAACATAGATTTATACCGTATAACAAAACCTAGATTTATACCGCATACCAATAACTAGATTTATATCGCATACCAAAACCTCGATTTATACCGCATACCAAAACCTAGATTTATACCGCATACCAATAACTAGATTTATATCGCATACCAAAACGTAAATGTATATCGTATTTCAAAACATAGATTTATATCTTATAGCAAAACCGAGATTTATATCGTATACCAAAGCTAATATTTATAAGGCATACCAAAACCTAGATTTATTTCGTATACAAAAGCGTAGATTTATAGCTTATACCAAAGCCTATATTTATACTGTATACCAAAACCTAGATTTATATCGTATACCAAAACCTAGATTTACACCGTATATCAAAAGCTATATTTATGCCGTATACCAAAACCTAGATTGATATCGAATACCGAAAACTAGATTTGTACCGTATACCACAACCTAAATTTATCTCGCATACCAAAACCTAGATTTATATTGCATACCAAAACCTAGATTTATACGGTTTAACAATAACTAGATTTATACGGTTTAACAATAACTAGATTTATATCGCATAGCAAAACCTTGATTTATATTGTATATCAAAGCTTATATTTAGATCGCATAGCAAAACCTAAATTTATATAGTATGCCAAAACCTAGATTTATATCGTATACCACAACCTAGATTTATCTCGCATACCAAAACCTAGATTTATACTGCATACCAAAACCTAGATTTATATCGCATACCAATACCTAGATTTATACCATTTAGATTTATATCGCATACCAAAACCTAGATTTATATCGTATACCAAAACCAAAATTGATATCGCTTACAAAATTCTAGATTTATATCGCATACCAAAACCTAGATTTATATCGCATACCAAAACCTAGATTTATGTGGCATAGAAAAACCTAGATTGATCTCGTAAACCACAACCTAGATTCATACCGTATACCAAAACCTATATTTATCCCGTATACCAAAACCTAGATTTATATCGCATACCAAAACCTAGATTTATATTGCATACCAAAACCTAGATTTATATCATATACAAAAACCTAGATTTATATTGTTGGCCAAAACCTAGATTTATATCGAGTACAAAAGCCTAGAATTATACCGTATACCAAAACCTATATTTATACCGTATACCAACACCTATATTTATCCCGGATAACAAAACTTACATTTATATCGTATACCAAAACCTAGCTTTATGTAGTAGAGCAAAATCTAGATTTATCTCGTAAACCACAACCTAGATTTATACCGTATGCGAACACCTAGATTTATATCGTATACAAAAACCTAGATTTATATCGTATATTAAAACCTAGACTTAAACACCATACCAAAACCTAGATTTATATCTTATACCAAAACCTAGATTTATATCGCATACCAAAACCTAGATTTATGCAGTATAGCAAAGCCTAGATTTATATCGCACACCAAAAGCTAGATTTTTGTAGCATAGCAAAACCTAGATTTATCTCGTAAACCACAAGCCAGATTTATACCGTATACGAAAATCTAGAGTATACCAATATCTAGATTTATATCGTTTACCAAAACCTAGATTTATATCGTATGCCAAAACCTAGATTTATATAGTATACCAGAACTTTGATTTATATCGTATACCAAAGCCTATATTTATACCACAAACCAAAACCTTGATTTATACCGCATACCAAAACCTAAATTTATACCGTATACCAAAAACTAGATTTATATCGAATACCAAAACCTACATTTATACCGTATACATAAACCTAGATTTATCCCGTATACCAAAACCTACATTTACATCGTATACCAAAACCTAGCTTTATGTAGTAGAGGAAAATCTAGATTTATCTCGTAAACCACAACCTAGATTTATACCGTATACGAACACGTAGATTTATATCGTATAGCAAAACGTAGATTTATATCGTATATTAAAACCTAGACTTAAACACCATACCAAAACCTAGATTTATATCTTATACCATATACGGTATGAATCTAGGTTGTGGTTTACGAGATCAATCTAGGTTTTTCTATGCCACATAAATCTAGGTTTTGGTATGCGATATAAATCTAGGTTTTGGTATGCGATATAAATCTAGAATTTTGTAAGCGATATCAATTTTGGTTTTGGTATACGATATAAATCTAGGTTTTGGTATGCGATATAATCTAAATGGTATAAATCTAGGTATTGGTATGCGATATAAATCTAGGTTTTGGTATGCAGTATAAATCTAGGTTTTGGTGTGCGATATGAATCTAGGCTTTGCTACACTATATAAATCTAGGTTTTGATATACGATATAAATCTAGGTTTTGGTATACAATATAAATCTAGGTATTATATCAATACCTAGATTTATATCGTATACCAAAACCTAGATTTCTATATGTATAAATCTAGGTGTTCGTATACGGTATAAATCTAGGTCGTGGTTTACGAGATCAATCTAGATTTTGCTCTACTATATAAAGCTAGGTTTTGGTATACGATATAAATGTAGGTTTTGGTATACGGGATAAATATAGGTTTTGGTATGTGGTATAAATATAGGTTTTGGTATACGGTATAATTCTAGGTTTTTGTATTCGATATAAATTTAGGTTTTCGCAAACAAAATAAATCTAGGTTTTTGTATATGATATAAATCTAGGTTTTGGTATTCAATATAAATCTAGGTTTTGGTATACGATATAAATCTAGGTTTTGGTATACGTGATAAATATAGGTTTTGGTATACGGTATAAATATAGGTTTTGGTATACTGTATAAATCTAGGTTTTCGCATGCGATATAAATCTAGGTATTGCTATACTGTGTAAATCTACGTTTTGGTATCCGATATAAATCTAGGTATTGGTATACTGTGTAAATCTAGTTTTTCGTATGCGGTATAAATCTAGGTTTTGGTATACGGTATAAATCTAGGTTGTGGTTTTCGAGATAAATCTAGGTTTTGCTATGCCACATAAATCTAGGTTTTGGCATGCGATATAAATCTAGGTTTTGGCATGCGATATAAATCTAGGTTTTTGCATACGATATAAATCTTGGTTTTGGTATGCGATATAAATCTAGGTTTTTGCATACGATATAAATCTTGGTTTTGGTACACGATATAAATCTAGGTTTTGGTATGCGATCTAAATATAAGTTTTGATATATGATATAAATCTAGGTTTTGGTGTGCGATATAAATCTAAATGGTATAAATCTAGGTATTGGTATGCGATATAAATCTAGGTTTTGGTATGCAGTATAAATCTAGGTTTTGGTATGCAAGATAAATCTAGGTTCTGGTATACGGTATAAATCTAGGTTTCGGAATACGATATAAATCTGGGTTTTGGTATAAGATATAAATCTAAGTTTTGGTATACGATATAAATCTCCATTTTGGCATGCGATATTAATCTAGGTTTTTGTATTCGATATAAATTGAGGTATGCCATTTAAATATTGGCTTTGGTATACGATATAAATCTCGGTTTTGGTATAAGATATAAATCTATGTTTTGACATACGAAATAAATCTACGTTTTGGTATGCAATATAAATCTAGTTATTGGTATACGGTATAAATCTAGGTTTTGGCATGCGGTATAAATCTAGGTTTTGGAATACGAGATAAATCTAGGCTTTGGTATGCGATATAAATCAAAGTTTTGGTAAACTATATAAATCTAGGTTTTGGTATACGATATAAATCAAGGTTTTGGTATACGGTATAAATCTAGGTTTTGGTAAACGATATAAATATAGGTATTGGTATACGATATAAATCTAGGTTTTGGTATGGTGTTTAAATCTAGGTTTTGATATACGATATAAATCTAGGTTTTGGTATGCAATATAAATCTAGGTTTTGGTAGACGATATAAATTTAGGTTTTCCTATGCGATCTAAATATAAGCTTTGATATACGATATAAATCAAGGTTTTGTTATGCGATATAAATCTATTTATTGCTAAACCGTATAAATCTAGGTTTTGGTATGCAATCTAAATCTAGGTTTTGGTTATACGATATAAATCTAGGTTTTGGTATACAGTATAAATATAGGTTTTGGTATACGGTATAAATCTACGCTTTTGTATACGGAATAAATCTAGGTTTTGGTATGCCATATAAATATTGGCTTTGGTATTCGATATAAATCTCGGTTTTGGTATAAGACATAAATCTACATTTTGGTATGCGATATAAATCTAGTCTTTGGTATACAATATAAATCTAAATTTTGGAATGTGATATAAATCTTAGTTTTGGAATACGAAATAAATCTGGGTATTGGTATGCTGTGTAAATCTAGGTTTTCGTATGCTGTATAAATCATGGTTTTGGTATGTGGTATAAATCTAGGTTTTTGTGTGCGATATGAATCTAGGCTTTGCTACACTATATAAATCTAGGTTTTGGTATACGATATAAATCTAGGCTTTGGTATACGATATAAATCTAGGTATTGGTATAATACCTAGATTTATATCGTATACCAAAACCTAGATTTCTATATGTATAAATCTAGGTGTTCGTATACGGTATAAATCTAGGTCGTGGTTTACGAGATAAATCTAGATTTTGCTCTACTATATAAAGCTAGGTTTTGGTATACGATATAAATGTAGGTTTTGGCATACGGGATAAATATAGATTTTGGTATATGGTATAATTCTAGGTTTTGGTATACTATATAAATCTAGGTTTGGGCATACGATATAAATCTAGGTTTTGGTAAACGATATAAATCTAGGTACTGGTATACGATATAAATCTAGGTTTTGGTATGGTGTTTAAATCTAGGTTTTGATATACGTTATAAATCTAGGTTTTGGTATGCAATATGAATCTAGGTTTTGGTATGCGAGATAAATCTAGGCTGTGGTATACGGTATAAATATAGCTTTTGATAAACGGTGTAAATCTCGGTTTTGGTATATGATATAAATCTAGGTTTTGGTATACAGTATAAATCTAGGTTTTGGTATGCGATATAAATCTAGGTTTTGGTATGCAGTAAGAATCTAGGTTTTGGTATGCAAGATAAATCTAGGTTGTGGTATACGGTACAAATCTAATTTTCGGTATACGATATCAATCTAGGCTTTGGTATACGGTATAAATATAGCTTTTGATATACGGTGTAAATCTAGGTTTTGGTATATGATATAAATCTAGGTTTTGGTATACAGTATAAATATAGGTTTTGGTATACGGTATAAATCTACGCTTTTGTATACGAAATAAATCTAGGTTTTGGTAGGCGATATAAATCAAAGTTTTGATATAACATATCAATCTAGGTTTGGTATACGATATAAATCTACATTTTGGCATGCGATATTAATCTAGGTTTTGGTATTCGATATAAATTGAGGTATTGGTATATTGTATAAACCTACGTTTTGGTATACGGTATAAATCTAGGTTGTGGTTTACGAGATAAATCTATGTTTTGGTATGCAATATAAATCTGGGTTTTGGTATGCCAGATAAATCTAGGTTGTGGTATACAGTATAAATATAGGTTTTGCTATACGGTATAAATCTACGCTTTTGTATACGAATTAAATCTAGGTTTTGGTATGCCATTTAAATATTGGCTTTGGTATACGATATAAATCTCGGTTTTGGTATAAGATATAAATCTATGTTTTCACATACGAAATAAATCTACGTTTTGGTATGCGATATAAATCTAGTTATTGGTATGTGGTATAAATTTAGGTTTTGGTGTGCGATATGAATCTAGGCTTTCCTACACTATATAAATTTAGGTTTTGGTATACGATATAAATCTAGGTATTATACCTAGATTTACACAGTATACCAATATCTAGATTTATATCATATACCAAAACCTAGATTTCTATATGTATAAAACTAGGTGTTCGTATACGGTATAAATCTAGGTCGTGGTTTACGAGATAAATCTAGACTTTGCTCTACTATATAAAGCTAGGTTTTGGTATACGATATAAATGTAGGTTTTGGTATACGGGATAAATATAGGTTTTGGTATACGGTATAAATATAGGTTTTGGTATACGGTATAAATCTAGGTTTTTGTATTCGATATAAATTTAAGTTTTGGCAAACAATATAAATCTAGGTTTTGGTATACGATATAAATCTAGGTTTTGGTATACTGTATAAATCTGGGTTTTCGTATGCGATATAAATCTAGGTATTGGTATACTGTGTAAATCTAGGTTTTCGTTTGCGGTATAAATCTAGGTTTTGGTATACGGTATAAATCTATGTTGTGGTTTACGAGATAAATCAAGGCTTTGCGATGCCACTTAAATCTAGGTTTTGGTATGCGATATAAATCAAAGTTATGGTATACTATATAAATCTAGGTTTGGTCATACGATATCAATCTAGGTTTTGGTAAACGATATAAATCTAGGTATTGGTATACGATATAAATCTAGGTTTTGGTATGGTGTTTAAATCTAGGTTTTGATATACGATATAAATCTAGGTTTTGGTATGCAATATAAATCTAGGTTTTGGTAGACGATATAAATTTAGGTTTTCCTATGCGATCTAAATATAAGCTTTGATATACGATATAAATCTAGGTTTTGTTATGCGATATCAATCTATTTATTGCTAAACCGTATAAATCTAGGTTTTGGTATGCAATATAAATCTAGGTTTTGGTTATACGATATAAATCTAGGTTTTGGTATACAGTATAAATATAGGTTTTGGTATACGGTATAAATCTACGCTTTTGCATACGAAATAAATCTAGGTTTTGGTATGCCATATAAATATTGGCCTTGGTATTCGATATGAATCTCGGTTTTGGTATAAGATATAAATCTATGTTTTGAAATACGATATAAATCTACATTTTGGTATGCGATATAAATCTAGTTATTGGTATACGATATAAATCTAGATTTTGGTATGCGATATAAATCTAGGTTTTGGAATACGAGATAAATGTAGGCTTTGGTATGCGATATAAATCAAAGTTTTGGTAAACTATATAAATCTAGGATTTGGTATACGATATAAATCTAGGTTTTGGTATACGGTATAAATCTGGGTTGTGGTTTACGAGATAAATCTACGTTTTGCTATGGTACAAAAATCTAGGTTTTGGTATGCGATATAAATCTAGGTTTTGGTATGCCATATAAATATTGGCTTTGGTATTCGATATAAATCTCGGTTTTGGTATAAGATATAAATCTATGTTTTGAAATACGATATAAATCTACATTTTGGTATGCCATATAAATCTAGTTATTGGTATACGATATAAATCTAGGATTTGGTATACGATATAAATCTAGGTTTTGGTATACGGTATAAATCTGGGTTGTGGTTTACGAGATAAATCTACGTTTTGCTATGGTACAAAAGTCTAGGTTTTGGTATGCGATATAAATCTAGGTTTTGGTATGGTGTTTAAATCTAGGTTTTGATATACGATATAAATCTAGGTTTTGGTATGCAATATAAATTTAGGTTTTGGTATGCGAGATAAATCTAGGTTTTGGTATACAGTATAAATATAGGTTTTGGTATACGGTATAAATATAGCTTTTGATATACGTGTAAATCTAGGTTTTGGTATATGATATAAATCTAGGTTTTGGTATACAGTATAAATATAGGTTTTGGTATACGGTATAAATCTACGCTTTTGTATACGAAATAAATCTAGGTTTTGGAAGGCCATATAAATATTGGCTTTGGAATACGATATAAATCTGGGTTTTGGTATTCGATATAAATTGAGGTATTGGTATATTGTATAAATCTACGTTTTGGTATACGGTATAAATATATGTTTTGGTATACGTGTGAATCTAGGTTTTGGTATACGATATTAATCTAGGTTTTGCCATACTATATAAATTTAGGTTTTCCTATGCGATCTAAATATAAGCTTTGATATACGATATAAACCGTTATGCGATATAAATCTAGTTATTGCTAAACGTATAAATCTAGGTTTTGGTGTACGGTATAAATCTACGCTTTTGTATACGAAATAAATCTAGGTTTTGGTATACCATATAAATATTGTCTTTGGAATACGAGATAAATCTAGGCTTTAGTATGCGATATAAATCAAAGTTTTGGTAAACTATATAAATCTAGGTTTTGGCATACGATATAAATCTAGGTTTTGGTATAAGATATAAATCTAGGTTTTGGTATGGTGTTTAAATAAAGGTTTTGATATACGATATAAATCTAGGTATTATACCAATACCTAGATTTATTTCGTATACCAAAACATAGATTTATATATGTATAAATCTAGGTGTTCGTATTCGGTATAAATCTAGGTTGTGGTTTACGAGCTAAATCTAGATTTTGCTCTACTACATAAAGCTAGGTTTTGGTATACAATATAAATGTAGGTTTTGGTATACGGGATAAATATAGGTTTTGGTATATGGTATAAATATAGCTTTTGGTATACGGTATAATTCTATGTTTTTGTATTCGATATAAATTTAGGTTTGGGCAAACAATATAAATCTAGGTTTTTGTATATGATATAAATCTAGATTTTGGTATGCAATATAAATCTAGGTTTTCGTATACGATATAAATCTAGGTTTTGGCATACGTGATAAATATAGGTTTTGGTATACGGTATAAATCTAGGTTTTGGTATACGGTATAAATCTAGGTTTTCGTATGCGATATAAATCTAGGTATTGGTATACTGTGTAAATCTAGGATTTCGAATGCGGTATAAATCTAGGTTTTGGTATGCGGTATAAATCTAGGTTGTGGTTTACGAGATACATCTAGGCTTTGCGATGCCACATAAATCTAGGTTTTGGTATGCGATATAAATCAAAGTTTTGATATAATATATAAATCTAGGTTTGGGCATACGATATAAATCTAGATTTTGGTAAACGATATAAATCTAGGTATTGGTATACTGTAGATTTTCGTATACGGTATAAATCTGGGTTGTGGTTTACGAGATATATCTAGGCTTTGCGATGCCACATAAATCTAGGTTTTGGTATGCGATATAAATCAAAGTTTTGATATAATATATAAATCTAGGTTTGGGCATACGATATAAATCTAGGTTTTGGTAAACGATATAAATCTAGGTATTGGTATACTGTAGATTTTCGTATACGGTATAAATCTGGGTTGTGGTTTACGAGATAAATCTAGGTTTTGCTATGTTACAAAAGTCTAGGTTTTGGAATGCGATATAAATCAAAATTTTGATATAATATATAAATCTAGGTTTGGGCATACGATATAAATCTAGGTTTTGGTAAACGATATAAATCTAGGTATTGGTATACTGTAGATTTTCGTATACGGTATAAAACTGGGTTGTGGTTTACGATATAAATCTAGGCTTTGCTATACTATATAAATCTAGGTTTTGGTATACGATATAAATCTAGGTTTTGGTATGGTGTTTAAATCTAGGTTTTGATATACGATATAAATCTAGGTTTTGGTATGCAATATAAATCTAGGTTTTGGTATGCGAGATAAATCTAGGTTGTGGTATACGGTACAAATCTAGTTTTCGGTATACGATATCAATCTATGTTTTGGTATACGGTATAAATATAGCTTTCGATATACGGTGTAAATCTAGGTTTTGGTATACGATATAAATCTAGGTTTTGGTATACAATATAAATATAGGTTTTGGTATACGGTATAAATCTACGCTTTTGTATACGAAATAAATCTCGGTTTTGGTATAAGATATAAATCTATATTTTGAATTACGATATACATCTACGTTTTGGTATGCGATATAAATCTAGTTATTGGTATGCGGTATAAATCTAGGTTTTGGTATACGGTATAAATCTAGGTTGTGGTTTACGAGATAAATCCAGGTTTTCCTATGCTACATAAATCTAGGTTTTGGTGTGCGATATAAATCTAGGCTTTGATATACGTAATAAATCCAGGTATTGGTATATTATATAAATCTAGGCTTTGGTATACGATATAAATCAAAGTTTGGTATACTATATAAATCTAGGTTTTGGTATACGAGATAAATCTAGGCTTTGGTATGCGATATAAATCAAAGTTTTGGTAAACTATATAAATTTAAGGTTTTGGTATACAATATAAATCTAGGTTTCGGTATACGGTATAAATCTAGGTTTTGGTATGCGAGATAAATCTAGGCTTTGGTATACAATATAAATCTAGGATTTGATATGTGATATAAATCTTAATTTTGGAATACGATATAAATCTGGGTAAATCTAGGTTTTCGTATGGTGTATAAATCAAGGTTTTCGTATGTGGTATAAATCTTGGTTTTGGTATCCGATATAAATCTAGGTTTTGGTATGCGATATAAATCTAGGTTTTGGTATTCGATATAAATCTAGTTATTGGTATACGGTATAAATCGAGGTTTTGGTATGCGGTATAAATCGAGGTTTTGGAATGTGGTATAAATCTAGGTTTTGCTATACTATATAAATCGAGGTTTTGGCATACGATATAAATCTAGGTTTTGGTAAACGATATAAATCTAGGTATTGGTATACCTTAGATTTTCGCATACGGTATAAATCTGGATTGTCGTTTACGGGATAAGTCTAGGTTTTGCTATGCTACAAAAATCTAGGTTTTGGTGTGTGATATACATCTAGGCTTTGCAATACTATATAAATCTAGGTTTTGGTATACGATATAAATCTATGTTTTGGTATAAGATATAAATCTAGGTTTTGGTATGGTGTGTAAATCTACGTTTTGATATACGATATAAATCTAGGTTTTGGTATACGATATAAATCTAGGTATTGGTATACTGTATAAATCTAGGTGTCCTATACGGTATAAATCTAGGTTGTGGTTTACGAGATAAATCTAGATTTTGCTCTACTACATAAAGCTAGGTTTTGGTATACGATATAAATGTAAGTTTTGGTATACGGGATAAATATAGGTTTTGGTATACGGTATGAACATAGGTTTTGGTATACGGTATAATTCTAGTTTTTTGTATTCTATATAAATCTAGGTTTTGGCAAACAATATAAATCTAGGTTTTTGTATATGATATAAATCAAGGTTTTGAAATGCAATATAAATATAGATTTCGGTATACAGTATAAATATAGGTTTTGGTATACGGTTTAAATCTATGTTTTCGCATGCGATATATATCTAGGTACTGGTATACTGTGTAAATCTAGGTTTTCGTATGCGGTATAAATCTAGGTTTTGTATTCGGTATAAATCTAGGTTGTGGTTTACGATATAAATCTAGGTTTTGCTATGCCACATAAATCTAGGTTTTGGTATGAGATATAAATCTAGGTTTTGTTATGCGATATAAATCTAGGTTTTTGTATGCGATATAAATCTAGGTTTTGGTATGCGATATAAATCTAGGTTTTTGTATACGATATAAATCTAGGTTTTGGTATGAGATCTAAATATAAGTTTTAATATACGATATAAATCTAGATTTTTTTTATGCGATATAAATCTAATGGTATAAATCTAGGTATTGGTATGCGATATAAATCTAGGTTTTGGTATGCAGTATAAATCTAGGTTTTGGTATGCGAGATAAATCTAGTTGTGGTATACGGTATAAATCTAGGTTTCGGTATACGATATAAATCTAGGTTTTGGTATGCGATATTAATCTAGGTTTTGGTATTCGATATAAATCTACGTTTTGGTATGCGATATTAATCTAGGTTTTGGTATTCGATATAAATTTAGGTATTGGTATATTTAATAAATCTAGGTTTTCGTATACGTATAAATCTAGGTTGTGGTTTACGAGATGAATCTATGTTTTGCTATGCTATATAAATCTAGGTTTTGGTTTACAGTATAAATATATGTTTTGGAATACGTGTAAATCTAGGTTTTGGTATACTATATAAATCTAGGTTTTGCTATGCGATCTAAATTTAAGCTTTGATATACGATATAAATCAAGGTTTTGTTATGCGATATAAATCTAGTTATTGCTAAACCGTATTAATCTAGATTTTGGTATGCCATATAAATCTAGGTTTTGGTATGCGAGATAAATCTAGGTTGTGGTATACGGTTTAAATATAGCTTTTGATATACGGTGTAAATCTAGGTTTTGGTATACGATATAAATCTAGGTTTTGGTATACAGTATAAATATTGGCTTTGGTATACGATATAAATCTACGTTTTGGTATGCGATATAAATCTAGTTATTGGTATACGGTATAAATCTAGGTTTTGGTATGCGGTATAAATCTAGGTTGTGGTTTACGAGATAAATCTAGATTTTGCTATGCTACATAAATCTAGGTTTTGGTGTGCGATATAAATCTAAGCTTTGATATACGTTATAAATCCAGGTATTGGTATATTATATAAATCTAGGCTTTTGTATACGATATAAATCAAAGTTTGGTATACTATATAAATCAAGGTTTTGGTATACGAGATAAATCTAGGGTTTGGTATGCGATACAAATCAAAGATTTGGTAAACTATATAAATCTAAGTTTTGGTATACGATATCAATCTAGGTTTTGGTATACGGTATAAATCTAGGTTTTGGTATGCGATATAAATCTAGGCTTTGATATACAATATAAATCTAGGTTTTGGTATGTGATATAAATCTGGGTATTGGTATACTGTGTAAATCAAGGTTTTCGTATGCCGTATAAATCGATGTTTTGCTATGTGGTATAAATCTAGGTTTTGGTATACGATATAAATCTAGGTTTTGGTATACGATATAAATGTAGGTTTTGGTATTCGATATAAATCTAGTTTTTGGTATACGGTATAAATTTAGGTTTTGGTATGCGGTATAAATCAAGGTTTTGGTATGTGGTATAAATCTAGGCTTTGGTATACGATATAAATCAAAATTCTGGTATACTATATAAATCTAGGTTTTGGCATACGATATAAATCTAGGTTTTGGTAAACGATATAAATCTAGATATAGGTATACTCTAGATTTTCGTATACGGTATAAATCTGGGTTGTGGTTTGCGAGATAAATCTAGGTTTTGCTATGCTACAAAAATCTAGGTTGTGGTGTGCGATATAAATCTAGGCTTTGCTATACTGTATAAATCTAGGTTTTGGTATACGATATCAATCTAGGTTTTGGTTTGGTGTTTAAGTCTAGGTTTTAATAAACGATATAAATCTAAGTTTTGGTATACGATATTAATCTAGGTTTTGGTATTCGATATAAATCTACGTTTTGGTATGCGATATTAATCTAGGTTTTGGTATTCGATATAAATTTAGGTATTGGTATATTTAATAAATCTAGGTTTTCGTATACGTATAAATCTAGGTTGTGGTTTACGAGATGAATCTATGTTTTGCTATGCTATATAAATCTAGGTTTTGGTTTACAGTATAAATATATGTTTTGGAAAACGTGTAAATCTAGGTTTTGGTATACTATATAAATCTAGGTTTTGCTATGCGATCTAAATTTAAGCTTTGAT
Source organism: Bathymodiolus septemdierum (assembly GCA_963383655.1). NCBI lineage: Eukaryota > Metazoa > Mollusca > Bivalvia > Mytilida > Modiolidae > Bathymodiolus > Bathymodiolus septemdierum. The sequence continues at coordinate 1,453,074 of OY726523.1, forward strand.
ATACGATATAAATCAAGGTTTTGTTATGCGATATAAATCTAGTTATTGCTAAACCGTATTAATCTAGATTTTGGTATGCCATATAAATCTAGGTTTTGGTATGCGAGATAAATCTAGGTTGTGGTATACGGTATAAATATAGCTTTTGATATACGGTGTAAATCTAGGTTTTGGTATACGATATAAATCTAGGTTTTGGTATACAGTATAAATATTGGCTTTGGTATACGATATAAATCTACGTTTTGGTATGCGATATAAATCTAGTTATTGGTATACGGTATAAATCTAGGTTTTGGTATACGGTATAAATCTAGGTTGTGGTTTACGAGATAAATCTAGATTTTGCTATGCTACATAAATCTAGGTTTTGGTGTGCGATATAAATCTAAGCTTTGATATACGTTATAAATCCAGGTATTGGTATATTATATAAATCTAGGCTTTTGTATACGATATAAATCAAAGTTTGGTATACTATATAAATCAAGGTTTTGGTATACGAGATAAATCTAGGGTTTGGTATGCGATACAAATCAAAGATTTGGTAAACTATATAAATCTAAGTTTTGGTATACGATATCAATCTAGGTTTTGGTATACGGTATAAATCTAGGTTTTGGTATGCGATATAAATCTAGGCTTTGATATACAATATAAATCTAGGTTTTGGTATGTGATATAAATCTGGGTATTGGTATTCTGTGTAAATCAAGGTTTTCGTATGCCGTATAAATCGAGGTTTTGCTATGTGGTATAAATCTAGGTTTTGGTATACGATATAAATCTAGGTTTTGGTATACGATATAAATGTAGGTTTTGGTATTCGATATAAATCTAGTTTTTGGTATACGGTATAAATTTAGGTTTTGGTATGCGGTATAAATCAAGGTTTTGGTATGTGGTATAAATCTAGGCTTTGGTATACGATATAAATCAAAATTCTGGTATACTATATAAATCTAGGTTTTGGCATACGATATAAATCTAGGTTTTGGTAAACGATATAAATCTAGATATAGGTATACTCTAGATTTTCGTATACGGTATAAATCTGGGTTGTGGTTTGCGAGATAAATCTAGGTTTTGCTATGCTACAAAAATCTAGGTTGTGGTGTGCGATATAAATCTAGGCTTTGCTATACTGTATAAATCTAGGTTTTGGTATACGATATCAATCTAGGTTTTGGTTTGGTGTTTAAGTCTAGGTTTTAATAAACGATATAAATCTAAGTTTTGGTATACGATATAAATCGTATACGATATAAATCTAGGTTATGGTTTATGAGATCAATCTAGATTTTGCTCTACTACATAAAGCTAGGTTTTGGTATACGATATAAATGTAGGTTTTGGAATACGGGATAAATATAGGTTTTGGTATACGGTATAAATGTAGGTTGTAGTTTAAGAGATAAATCTAGGTTTTTCTATACCACATAAATCTAGGTTTTGGTATGTGATATAAATCTAGGTTTTGGTATACGATATAAATCTAGGTTTTGGTATACGGGATAAATATACGTTTTGGTATACGGTATAAATGTAGGTTGTAGTTTAAGAGATAATTCTAGGTTTTTCTATACCACATAAATCTAGGTTTTGGTATGTGATATAAATCTAAGTTTTGGAATACGATATAAATCTGGGTATTGGTATACTGTGTAAATCTAGGTTTTCGTATGCCGTATAAATCTAGGTTTTGGTATACGATATAAATCTATGTTTTGGTATACGATATAAATGTAGGTTTTGGTATTCGATATAAATCTAGTTTTTGGTATACGGTATAAATCTAGGTTTTGGTATACGGGATAAATATACGTTTTGGTATACGGTATAAATGTAGGTTGTAGTTTAAGAGATAATTCTAGGTTTTTCTATACCACATAAATCTAGGTTTTGGTATGCAATATAAATCAAGGTTTTGGTATGTGGTATAAATCTAGGCTTTGGTATACGATATAAATCAAAGTTCTGGTATACTATATAAATCTAGGTGTTGGTATACGATATAAATCTAGGTTTTGGTATTCGTGATAAATCTAGGTTTTTCTATCTCACATAAATCTAGGTTTTGGAATGCGATATATATCTAGGTTTTGGTATGCGATATAAATCTAGGATTTTGTAAACGATATAAATCTTGGTTTTGGTATACGATATAAATCTAGGTTTTGGTATGCGATCTAAATATAAGTTTTGATATACGATATAAATCTAGGTTTTGGTATGCGATATAAATCTAAATGGTATAAATCTAGGTATTGGTATGCGATATAAATCTAGGTTTTGGTATGCGATATAAATCAAAGTTTTGATATATTATATAAATCTAGGTTTGGGCATACGATATAAATCTAGGTTTTGGTAAACGATATAAATCTAGGTATACTGTAGATTTTCGTATACGGTATAAATCTGGGTTGTGGTTTACGAGATAAATCTAGGTTTTGCTATGTCACAAAAATCTAGATTTTGGTATGCGATATAAATCAAACTTTTGATATGATATATAAATCTAGATTTATACAGTATAGCAAAGCCTAGATTTATATCGCACACCACAACCTAGATTTTTGTAGCATAGCAAAACCTAGATTTATCTCGCAAACCACAACCCAGATTTATACTGTATACGAAAATCTAGAGTATACCTATATATAGATTTATATCGTTTACCAAAACCTAGATTTATATCGTATGCCAAAACCTAGATTTATATAGTATACCAGAATTTTGATTTATATCGTATACCAAAGCCTAGATTTATACCACATACCAAAACCTTGATTTATACCGCATACCAAAACCTAAATTTATACCGTATACCAAAAACTAGATTTATATCGAATACCAAAACCTACATTTATATCGTATACCAAAACCTAGATTTATATCGTATACCAAAACCTAGATTTATACCACATAGCAAAACCTCGATTTATACGGCATACGAAAACCTTGATTTACACAGTATACCAATACCCAGATTTATATCACATACCAAAACCTAGATTTATATTGTATATCAAAGCCTAGATTTATATCGCATACCAAAACCTAGATTTATACCGTATACCAAAACCTAGATTGATATCGTATACCAAAACTTAGATTTATATAGTTTACCAAATCTTTGATTTGTATCGCATACCAAACCCTAGATTTATATAATATACCAATACCTGGATTTATAACGTATATCAAAGCTTAGATTTATATCGCACACCAAAACCTAGATTTATGTTGCATAGCAAAATCTAGATTTATCTCGTAAACCACAACCTAGATTTATACCGTATACCAAAACCTAGATTTATACCGTATACCAATAACTAGATTTATATCGCATACCAAAACGTAGATTTATATCGTATACCAAAGCCAATATTTATACTGTATACCAAAACCTAGATTTATATCGTATACCAAAACCTAGATTTACATCGTATATCAAAAGCTATATTTATACCGTATACCACAACCTAGATTTATCTCGCATACCAAAACCTAGATTTATATGGCATACCAAAATCTAGATTAATACGGTTTAGCAATAACTAGATTTATATCGCATAACAAAACCTTGATTTATATCGTATATCAAAGCTTAAATTTAGATCGCATAGCAAAACCTAGATTTATATAGTATACCAAAACCTAGATTTACACGTATTCCAAAACATATATTTATACTGTAAACCAAAACCTAGATTTATATAGCATAGCAAAACATAGATTCATCTCGTAAACCACAACCTAGATTTATACGTATACGAAAACCTAGATTTATTAAATATACGAATACCTAAATTTATATCGAATACCAAAACCTAGATTAATATCGCATACCAAAACGTAGATTTATATCGAATACCAAAACCTAGATTAATATCGCATACCAAAACCTAGATTTATATCGTATACCGAAACCTAGATTTATACCGTATACCACAACTAGATTTATCTCGCATACCAAAACCTAGATTTATACTGCATACCAAAACCTAGATTTAAATCGCATACCAATACCTAGATTTATACCATTAGATTTATATCGCATAAAAAAAATCTAGATTTATATCGTATATTAAAACTTATATTTAGATCTCATACCAAAACCTAGATTTATATCGTATACAAAAACCAAGATTTATATCGCATACCAAAACCTAGATTTATATCGCATACAAAAACCTAGATTTATATCGCATAACAAAACCTAGATTTATATCGCATACCAAAACCTAGATTTATGTGGCATAGCAAAACCTAGATTTATATCGTAAACCACAACCTAGATTTATACCGAATACCAAAACCTAGATTTATACCGCATACGAAAACCTAGATTTACACAGTATACCTGCACCTAGATTTATATCGCATGCGAAAACATAGATTTAAACCGTATACCAAAACCTATATTTATACTGTATACCGAAACCTATATTTATATTGCATTTCAAAACCTTGATTTATATCATATACAAAAACCTAGATTTATATTGTTTGCCAAAACCTAGATTTATATAGAATACAAAAACCTAGAATTATACCGTATACCAAAACCTATGTTCATACCGTATACCAAAACCTATATTTATCCCGTATACCAAAACTTACATTTATATCGTATACCAAAACCTAGCTTTATGTAGTAGAGCAAAATCTAGATTTATCTCGTAAACCACAACCTAGATTTATACCGTATAGGACACCTAGATTTATACAGTATACCAATACCTAGATTTATATCGTATACCAAAACCTAGATTTATATCGTATATCAAAACGTAGATTTACACACCATACCAAAACCTAGATTTATATCTTATACCAAAACATAGATTTATATCGTATACCAAAACCTAGAATTATATAGTATTGCAAAGCCTAGATGTATATCACACACCAAAACCTAGATTTTTGTAGCATAGCAAAACCTAGACTTATCTCGTAAACGACAATCCAGATTTATACCGTATGCGAAAATCTAAAGTATACCAATACCTAGATTTATATCGTTTTCCAAAACCTAGATTTATATCGTATGCCAAAACCTCGATTTACATAGAATAGCAAAACCTAGATTGATACCACATTCCAAAACCTCGATTTATACCGCATACCAAAACCTAGATTTATACCCTATACCAATAACTAGATTTATATCGAATACCAAAACCTAGATTTATATCGCATACCAAAACCTAGATTTATATCGCATACCAAAACCAAGATTTATACCACATACGAAAACCTTGATTTATACACCATACGAAAACCTAGATTTACCCAGATTTATATCGTATTCCAAAACTAAGATTTATATCACATATCAAAACCTAGATTTATATTGTATACCAAAGCCTAGATTTATCTCGCATACCAAAACCTAGATTTATACCGTATACCGAAACCTAGATTTATATCGTATACCAAAACCTTAAATTTATATAGTTTTCCAAAACTTTGATTTATATCGCATACCAAAGCCTAGATTTATCTCGTATACCAAAACCTAGATTTATATAGTATACCAAACTTTGATTTATATCGTATACCAAAGCTTAGATTTATATAATATACCAAAACCTGGATTTATTACGTATATCAAAGCCTAGATTTATATCGCACACCAAAACCTAGATTTATGTAGCATAGGAAAACCTGGATTTATCTCGTAAACCACAACCTAGATTTATACCGTATACCAAAACCTAGATTTATACCGCATACCAATAACTAGATTTATATCGCATACCAAAACGTAGATGTATATCGTAATTCAAAATATAGATTTATATCTTATACCAAAACCGAGATTTATTTCGTATACAAAAGCGTAGATTTATACCGTATACCAAAACCTATATTTATATTGTATACCAAAACCTAGATTTATATCGTATACCAAAACCTAGATTTACACCGTATATCGAAAGCTATATTTCTACCGTATACCAAAACATAGATTGATATCGTATACCGAAAACTAGATTTGTACCGTATACCACAACCTAGATTTATCTCGCATACCAAAACCTAGATTTATATTGCATACCAAAACCTAGATTTATATCGTATATCAAAACCTAGATTTAAACACCATACCAAAACCTAGATTTATATCGTATACCAAAACCTAGATTTATATAGTATAGCAAAGCCTAGATTTATATCGCACACCAAAACCTAGATTTTTGTAACATAGCAAAACCTAGATTTATCTCGTAAACCACAACCCAGTGTTATACCGTATGCGAAAATCTACAGTATACCAATACCTAGATTTATATCGTTTACCAAAACCTAGATTTATATCGTATGCCCAAACCTAGATTTATATATTATATCAAAACTTTGATTTATATCGCATTCCAAAACCTAGACTTTTGTAACATAGCAAAACCTAGATTTATCTCGTAAACCACAACCCAGATTTATACCGTATACGAAAATCTACAGTATACCAATACCTAGATTTATATCGTTTACCAAAACCTAGATTTATATCGTATGCCCAAACCTAGATTTATATATTATATCAAAACTTTGATTTATATCGCATACCAAAACCTAGATTTATGTGGCATCGCAAAGCCTAGATATATCTCGTAAACCACAACCCAGATTTATACCGTATACGAAAATCTACAGTATACCAATACCTAGATTTATATCGTTTACCAAAATCTAGATTTATATCGTATGCCCAAACCTAGATTTATATATTATATCAAAACTTTGATTTATATCGCATACCAAAACCTAGATTTATGTGGCATCGCAAAGCCTAGATGTATCTCGTAAACCACAACCTAGATTTATACCGCATACGAAAACCTAGATTTACACAGTATACCAATACCTAGATTTATATCGCATACGAAAACCTAGATTTATACCGTATACCAAAACCTAGATTTATACCGTATACCAAAACCTATATTTATCACGTATGCCAAAACCTAGATTTATATCGTATACGAAAACCTAGATTTATATTGCATACCAAAATCTAGATTTATATCATATACAAAAACCTAGATTTATATTGTTTGCCCAAACCTAAATTTATATCGAATACAAAAACATAGAATGATACCGTATACCAAAAGCTATATTTATACCATATACCAAAACCTATATTTATCCCGTATACCAAAACCTACATTTATATTGTATACCAAGACCTAGCTTTATGTAGTAGAGCAAAATCTAGATTTAGCTCGTAAACCACAACCTAGATTTATACCGAATACGAACACCTAGATTTATACATATATAAATCTATGTTTTGGTATGCGAAATAAATCTAGGTATTGGTATAATACCTAGATTTATATCGTATATCAAAACCTTTATTTAAAAACCATACCAAAACCTAGATTTATATCTTATACCAAAACCTAGATTTATATCGTATACCAAAACCTAGATTTATATAGTTTACCAAAACTTTGATTTATATCGCATACTAAAGCCTAGATTTATCTCGTATTCCAAAGACAATATTTATATGGTATACCAAAACCTAGATTTAATTCGTATACAAAAGCGTAGATTTATACCGTACACCAAAACCTAGATTTATACGTTTAGCAATAACTAGATTTATATCGCATAACGGTTTATATCGTATATCAAAGCTTATATTTAGATCGCATAGGAAAACCTAAATTTATATAGTATGGCAAAACTTTGATTTATATCGTCTACCAAAACCTAGATTAATATCGTATACCAAAACCTAGATTCACACGTATACCAAAACATATATTTATACCGTATACCAAAACGTAGATTTATACAATATACCAATACCTCAATTTATATCGAATACCAAAACCTAGATTAATATCGTATACCAAAATATAGATTTATATCGTATACCAAAACCCAGATTTATATCGTATTCCAAAGCCAATATTTATATGGCATTCCAAAACCTAGATTTATTTCGTATACAAAAGCGTAGATTTATACCGTATACCAAAACCTATATTTATACTGTATACCAAAACCTAGATTTATATCATATACCAAAACCTAGATTTACACGTATATCAAAAGCTATATTTATACCGTATACCAAAACCTATATTTATACTGTATACCAAAACCTAGATTTATATCGCATACCAAAACCTAGACTTTTTTACCATAGCAAAACGTAGATTTATCTCGTAAACCACAACCCAGATTTATACCGTATACCAAAACCTAGATTTATATCGTATACCAAAATGTAGATTTATATCGTATTTCAAAACATAGATTTATATCTTATACCAAAACCGAGATTTATATCGAATACCAAAGTCAATATTTATATGGCATACCAAAACCTAGATTTATATCGCATACCAAAACCTAGATTTTTGTACCATAGCAAAACGTAGATTTATCTCGTAAACCACAACCCAGATTTATACCGTATACCAAAACCTAGATTTATATCGTATACCAAATCCTAGATTTATATAGTTTACCAAAACTTTGATTTATATCGCATACCAAAGCCTAGATTTATCTCGTATTCCAAAACCTTGATTTATATCGCATACCAAAACCTAGATTTATAACGTATACCAATAACTAGATTTATATCGCATACCAAAATGTAGATTTATATCGTATTTCAAAACATAGATTTATATCTTATACCAAAACGAGATTTATATCGAATACCTAAGCCAATATTTATATGGCATACCAAAACCTAGATTTATTTCGTATACAAAGCGTAGATTTATACCGTATACCAAAACCTAGATTTATACTGTATACGAAAACCTAGATTTATATCGTATAACCAAAACCTAGATTTATATTGCATACCAAAACCTAGATTTATACGGTTTAGCAATAAATAGATTTATATCGCATAACAAAACCTTGATTTATATCGTATATCAAAGCTTATATTTAGATCGCATAGGAAAACCTAAATTTATATCGTTTAACAAAACCTAGATTTATATTGCATACCAAAACCTAGATTTATATCGTATATCAAAGTCTAGATTTAAACATCATACCAAAACCTAGATTTATATCGTATACCAATACCTAGATTTATATCGTTTACCAAAACCTAGATTTATATCGTATGCCCAAACCTAGATTTATATAGTATACCAAAACTTTGATTTATATCGCATACCAAAATCTAGATTTATGTGGCATCGCAAAGCCTTGATTTATCTCGTAAACCACAACATAGATTTATACCGTATACCAAAACCTAGATTTATACCGCATACGAAAACCTAGATTTATACAGTATACCAAAACCTATATTTATACCGTATACCAAAACCTATATTTATCACGTATACCAAAACCTAGATTTATATCGTATACCAAAACCTAGATTTATATTGCATACCAAAACCTAGATTTATATCATAGACAAAAACCTAGATTTATATTGTTTGCCAAAACCTAAATTTATATCGAATACAAAAACCTAGAATTATACCGTATACCAAAACCTATATTTATACCGTATACCAAAACCTATATTTATCCCGTATACCAAAACCTACATTTATATCGTATACCAAAACCTAGCTTTATATAGTAGAGCAAAATCTAGATTTATCTCGTAAACCACGACCTAGATTTATACCGTATACGAACACCTAGATTTATACATATATAAATCTAGGTTTTGGTATACGATATAAATCTAGGTATTGGTATAATACCTAGATTTATATCGTATACCAAAACCTAGATTTATATCGTATATCAAAACCTAGATTTATATAGTGTAGCAAAGCCTAGATTCATATCGCACACCAAAACCTAGATTTATACCACATACCAAAACCTTGATTTATACAGCATACGAAAACCTAGATTTACACAGTATATCAATACCCAGATTTATTTCGTATTTCAAAACTAAGATTTATATCACATTCCAAAATTTAGATTTATATTGTATAACAAAGACTAGATTGATATCGCTTACCAAAACCTAGATTTATACCGTATACCAAAACCTTGATTTATATCGTATACCAAAACCTAGATTTATATAGTTTACCAAAACTTTGATTTATATCGCATACCAAAGCCTAGATTTATCTCGTATTCCAAAACCTAGATTTATACCGCATGCCAAAACCTAGATTTATACCGTATACCAATAACTAGATTGATATCGCATACCAAAACGTAGATTTATTTCGTATGTCAAAACATAGATTTATATCTTATAACAAAACCGAGATTTATATCGTATACCAAAGCCAATATTTAAATGGCATACCAAAACCTAGATTTAATTCGCATACAAAAGCGTAAATTTATACCGTATAGCAAAACCTATATTTATACTGTATACCAAAACCTAGATTTATATCGTATACCAAAACCTAGATTTACACGTTATATCAAAAGCTATATTTATACCGTATACCACAACCTAGATTTATCTCGCATACCAAAACCCAGATTTATATTGCATACCAAAGCATAGATTTATCTCGTAAACCACAACCTAGATTTATAACGTATACCAAAACGTAGGTTTATACAATATACCAATACCTCAATTTATATCGAATACCAAAACCTAGATTAATATCGCATGCCAAAATGTAGATTTATATCGTATACCAAAACTTAGATTTATATCTTATACCAAAACCCAGATTTATATCGTATTCCGAAACCTAGATGTATACCGTATACCAGAACCTAGATTTATCTTGCATACCAAAACCTAAATTTATACAGCATACCAAAACCTAGATTTATATCGTATTACCAAAACCTAGATTTATATTGCATACCAAAACCTAGATTTATACGGTTTAGCAATAAATAGATTGTTATCGCATAACAAAACCTAGATTTATATCGTATATCAAAGCTTATATTTAGATCGCATAGGAAAACCTAAATTTATATCGTCTACCAAAACCTAGATTTATATTGCATACCAAAACCTAGATTTATATCGTATATCAAAACCTAGATTTAAACACCATACCAAAACCTAGATTTATATCGTATACCAATACCTAGATTTATATCGTTTACCAAAACCTAGATTGATATCGTATGACCAAACCTAGATTTATATAGTATACCATAACTTTGATTTATATCGCATACCAAAACCTAGATTTATGTGGCATCGCAAAGCCTTGATTTATCTCGTAAACCACAACATAGATTTATACCGTATACCAAAACCTAGATTTATACCGCAAACGAAAACCTAGATTTACACAGTATACCAATACCTAGATTTATATCGCATACGAAAACCCAGATTTATACAGTATACCAAAACCTAGATTTATATCGTATACCAAAACCTAGATTTATATTGTATACCAAGACCTAGCTTTATGTAGTAGAGCAAAATCTAGATTTAGCTCGTAAACCACAACCTAGATTTATACCGAATACGAACACCTAGATTTATACATATATAAATCTATGTTTTGGTATGCGAAATAAATCTAGGTATTGGTATAATACCTAGATTTATATCGTATATCAAAACCTTTATTTAAACACCATACCAAAACCTAGATTTATATCTTATACCAAAACCTAGATTTATATCGTATACCAAAACCTAGATTTATATAGTTTACCAAAACTTTGATTTATATCGCATACTAAAGCCTAGATTTATCTCGTATTCCAAAGACAATATTTATATGGTATACCAAAACCTAGATTTATTTCGTATACAAAAGCGTAGATTTATACCGTACACCAAAACCTAGATTTATACGTTTAGCAATAACTAGATTTATATCGCATAACGGTTTATATCGTATATCAAAGCTTATATTTAGATCGCATAGGAAAACCTAAATTTATATAGTATGGCAAAACTTTGATTTATATCGTCTACCAAAACCTAGATTAATATCGTATACCAAAACCTAGATTCACACGTATACCAAAACATATATTTATACCGTATACCAAAACGTAGATTTATACAATATACCAATACCTCAATTTATATCGAATACCAAAACCTAGATTAATATCGCATACCAAAATATAGATTTATATCGTATACCAAAACCCAGATTTATATCGTATTCCAAAGCCAATATTTATATGGCATTCCAAAACCTAGATTTATTTCGTATACAAAAGCGTAGATTTATACCGTATACCAAAACCTATATTTATACTGTATACCAAAACCTAGATTTATATCATATACCAAAACCTAGATTTACACGTATATCAAAAGCTATATTTATACCGTATACCAAAACCTATATTTATCCTGTATACCAAAACCTAGATTTATATCGCATACCAAAACCTAGACTTTTGTACCATAGCAAAACGTAGATTTATCTCGTAAACCACAACCCAGATTTATACCGTATACCAAAACCTAGATTTATATCGTATACCAAAATGTAGATTTATATCGTATTTCAAAACATAGATTTATATCTTATACCAAAACCGAGATTTATATCGAATACCAAAGTCAATATTTATATGGCATACCAAAACCTAGATTTATATCGCATACCAAAACCTAGATTTTTGTACCATAGCAAAACGTAGATTTATCTCGTAAACCACAACCCAGATTTATACCGTATACCAAAACCTAGATTTATATCGTATACCAAATCCTAGATTTATATAGTTTACCAAAACTTAGATTTATATCTTATACCAAAACCCAGATTTATATCGTATTCCGAAACCTAGATGTATACCGTATACCAGAACCTAGATTTATCTTGCATACCAAAACCTAAATTTATACAGCATACCAAAACCTAGATTTATATCGTATAACCAAAACCTAGATTTATATTGCATACCAAAACCTAGATTTATACGGTTTAGCAATAAATAGATTGTTATCGCATAACAAAACCTAGATTTATATCGTATATCAAAGCTTATATTTAGATCGCATAGGAAAACCTAAATTTATATCGTCTACCAAAACCTAGATTTATATTGCATACCAAAACCTAGATTTATATCGTATATCAAAACCTAGATTTAAACACCATACCAAAACCTAGATTTATATCGTATACCAATACCTAGATTTATATCGTTTACCAAAACCTAGATTGATATCGTATGACCAAACCTAGATTTATATAGTATACCATAACTTTGATTTATATCGCATACCAAAACCTAGATTTATGTGGCATCGCAAAGCCTTGATTTATCTCGTAAACCACAACATAGATTTATACCGTATACCAAAACCTAGATTTATACCGCAAACGAAAACCTAGATTTACACAGTATACCAATACCTAGATTTATATCGCATACGAAAACCCAGATTTATACAGTATACCAAAACCTAGATTTATATCGTATACCAAAACCTAGATTTATATTGTATACCAAGACCTAGCTTTATGTAGTAGAGCAAAATCTAGATTTAGCTCGTAAACCACAACCTAGATTTATACCGAATACGAACACCTAGATTTATACATATATAAATCTATGTTTTGGTATGCGAAATAAATCTAGGTATTGGTATAATACCTAGATTTATATCGTATATCAAAACCTTTATTTAAACACCATACCAAAACCTAGATTTATATCTTATACCAAAACCTAGATTTATATCGTATACCAAAACCTAGATTTATATAGTTTACCAAAACTTTGATTTATATCGCATACTAAAGCCTAGATTTATCTCGTATTCCAAAGACAATATTTATATGGTATACCAAAACCTAGATTTATTTCGTATACAAAAGCGTAGATTTATACCGTACACCAAAACCTAGATTTATACGTTTAGCAATAACTAGATTTATATCGCATAACGGTTTATATCGTATATCAAAGCTTATATTTAGATCGCATAGGAAAACCTAAATTTATATAGTATGGCAAAACTTTGATTTATATCGTCTACCAAAACCTAGATTAATATCGTATACCAAAACCTAGATTCACACGTATACCAAAACATATATTTATACCGTATACCAAAACGTAGATTTATACAATATACCAATACCTCAATTTATATCGAATACCAAAACCTAGATTAATATCGCATACCAAAATATAGATTTATATCGTATACCAAAACCCAGATTTATATCGTATTCCAAAGCCAATATTTATATGGCATTCCAAAACCTAGATTTATTTCGTATACAAAAGCGTAGATTTATACCGTATACCAAAACCTATATTTATACTGTATACCAAAACCTAGATTTATATCATATACCAAAACCTAGATTTACACGTATATCAAAAGCTATATTTATACCGTATACCAAAACCTATATTTATACTGTATACCAAAACCTAGATTTATATCGCATACCAAAACCTAGACTTTTGTACCATAGCAAAACGTAGATTTATCTCGTAAACCACAACCCAGATTTATACCGTATACCAAAACCTAGATTTATATCGTATACCAAAATGTAGATTTATATCGTATTTCAAAACATAGATTTATATCTTATACCAAAACCGAGATTTATATCGAATACCAAAGTCAATATTTATATGGCATACCAAAACCTAGATTTATATCGCATACCAAAACCTAGATTTTTGTACCATAGCAAAACGTAGATTTATCTCGTAAACCACAACCCAGATTTATACCGTATACCAAAACCTAGATTTATATCGTATACCAAATCCTAGATTTATATAGTTTACCAAAACTTTGATTTATATCGCATACCAAAGCCTAGATTTATCTCGTATTCCAAAACCTTGATTTATATCGCATACCAAAACCTAGATTTATAACGTATACCAATAACTAGATTTATATCGCATACCAAAATGTAGATTTATATCGTATTTCAAAACATAGATTTATATCTTATACCAAAACGAGATTTATATCGAATACCTAAGCCAATATTTATATGGCATACCAAAACCTAGATTTATTTCGTATACAAAGCGTAGATTTATACCGTATACCAAAACCTAGATTTATACTGTATACGAAAACCTAGATTTATATCGTATAACCAAAACCTAGATTTATATTGCATACCAAAACCTAGATTTATACGGTTTAGCAATAAATAGATTTATATCGCATAACAAAACCTTGATTTATATCGTATATCAAAGCTTATATTTAGATCGCATAGGAAAACCTAAATTTATATCGTTTAACAAAACCTAGATTTATATTGCATACCAAAACCTAGATTTATATCGTATATCAAAGTCTAGATTTAAACATCATACCAAAACCTAGATTTATATCGTATACCAATACCTAGATTTATATCGTTTACCAAAACCTAGATTTATATCGTATGCCCAAACCTAGATTTATATAGTATACCAAAACTTTGATTTATATCGCATACCAAAATCTAGATTTATGTGGCATCGCAAAGCCTTGATTTATCTCGTAAACCACAACATAGATTTATACCGTATACCAAAACCTAGATTTATACCGCATACGAAAACCTAGATTTATACAGTATACCAAAACCTATATTTATACCGTATACCAAAACCTATATTTATCACGTATACCAAAACCTAGATTTATACCGCATGCCAAAACCTAGATTTATACCGTATACCAATAACTAGATTGATATCGCATACCAAAACGTAGATTTATTTCGTATGTCAAAACATAGATTTATATCTTATAACAAAACCGAGATTTATATCGTATACCAAAGCCAATATTTAAATGGCATACCAAAACCTAGATTTAATTCGCATACAAAAGCGTAAATTTATACCGTATAGCAAAACCTATATTTATACTGTATACCAAAACCTAGATTTATATCGTATACCAAAACCTAGATTTACACGTTATATCAAAAGCTATATTTATACCGTATACCACAACCTAGATTTATCTCGCATACCAAAACCCAGATTTATATTGCATACCAAAGCATAGATTTATCTCGTAAACCACAACCTAGATTTATAACGTATACCAAAACGTAGGTTTATACAATATACCAATACCTCAATTTATATCGAATACCAAAACCTAGATTAATATCGCATGCCAAAATGTAGATTTATATCGTATACCAAAACTTAGATTTATATCTTATACCAAAACCCAGATTTATATCGTATTCCGAAACCTAGATGTATACCGTATACCAGAACCTAGATTTATCTTGCATACCAAAACCTAAATTTATACAGCATACCAAAACCTAGATTTATATCGTATAACCAAAACCTAGATTTATATTGCATACCAAAACCTAGATTTATACGGTTTAGCAATAAATAGATTGTTATCGCATAACAAAACCTAGATTTATATCGTATATCAAAGCTTATATTTAGATCGCATAGGAAAACCTAAATTTATATCGTCTACCAAAACCTAGATTTATATTGCATACCAAAACCTAGATTTATATCGTATATCAAAACCTAGATTTAAACATCATACCAAAACCTAGATTTATATCGTATACCAATACCTAGATTTATATCGTTTACCAAAACCTAGATTGATATCGTATGACCAAACCTAGATTTATATAGTATACCATAACTTTGATTTATATCGCATACCAAAACCTAGATTTATGTGGCATCGCAAAGCCTTGATTTATCTCGTAAACCACAACATAGATTTATACCGTATACCAAAACCTAGATTTATACCGCAAACGAAAACCTAGATTTACACAGTATACCAATACCTAGATTTATATCGCATACGAAAACCCAGATTTATACAGTATACCAAAACCTAGATTTATATCGTATACCAAAACCTAGATTTATATTGTATACCAAGACCTAGCTTTATGTAGTAGAGCAAAATCTAGATTTAGCTCGTAAACCACAACCTAGATTTATACCGAATACGAACACCTAGATTTATACATATATAAATCTATGTTTTGGTATGCGAAATAAATCTAGGTATTGGTATAATACCTAGATTTATATCGTATATCAAAACCTTTATTTAAACACCATACCAAAACCTAGATTTATATCTTATACCAAAACCTAGATTTATATCGTATACCAAAACCTAGATTTATATAGTTTACCAAAACTTTGATTTATATCGCATACTAAAGCCTAGATTTATCTCGTATTCCAAAGACAATATTTATATGGTATACCAAAACCTAGATTTATTTCGTATACAAAAGCGTAGATTTATACCGTACACCAAAACCTAGATTTATACGTTTAGCAATAACTAGATTTATATCGCATAACGGTTTATATCGTATATCAAAGCTTATATTTAGATCGCATAGGAAAACCTAAATTTATATAGTATGGCAAAACTTTGATTTATATCGTCTACCAAAACCTAGATTAATATCGTATACCAAAACCTAGATTCACACGTATACCAAAACATATATTTATACCGTATACCAAAACGTAGATTTATACAATATACCAATACCTCAATTTATATCGAATACCAAAACCTAGATTAATATCGCATACCAAAATATAGATTTATATCGTATACCAAAACCCAGATTTATATCGTATTCCAAAGCCAATATTTATATGGCATTCCAAAACCTAGATTTATTTCGTATACAAAAGCGTAGATTTATACCGTATACCAAAACCTATATTTATACTGTATACCAAAACCTAGATTTATATCATATACCAAAACCTAGATTTACACGTATATCAAAAGCTATATTTATACCGTATACCAAAACCTATATTTATACTGTATACCAAAACCTAGATTTATATCGCATACCAAAACCTAGACTTTTGTACCATAGCAAAACGTAGATTTATCTCGTAAACCACAACCCAGATTTATACCGTATACCAAAACCTAGATTTATATCGTATACCAAAATGTAGATTTATATCGTATTTCAAAACATAGATTTATATCTTATACCAAAACCGAGATTTATATCGAATACCAAAGTCAATATTTATATGGCATACCAAAACCTAGATTTATATCGCATACCAAAACCTAGATTTTTGTACCATAGCAAAACGTAGATTTATCTCGTAAACCACAACCCAGATTTATACCGTATACCAAAACCTAGATTTATATCGTATACCAAATCCTAGATTTATATAGTTTACCAAAACTTTGATTTATATCGCATACCAAAGCCTAGATTTATCTCGTATTCCAAAACCTTGATTTATATCGCATACCAAAACCTAGATTTATAACGTATACCAATAACTAGATTTATATCGCATACCAAAATGTAGATTTATATCGTATTTCAAAACATAGATTTATATCTTATACCAAAACGAGATTTATATCGAATACCTAAGCCAATATTTATATGGCATACCAAAACCTAGATTTATTTCGTATACAAAGCGTAGATTTATACCGTATACCAAAACCTAGATTTATACTGTATACGAAAACCTAGATTTATATCGTATAACCAAAACCTAGATTTATATTGCATACCAAAACCTAGATTTATACGGTTTAGCAATAAATAGATTTATATCGCATAACAAAACCTTGATTTATATCGTATATCAAAGCTTATATTTAGATCGCATAGGAAAACCTAAATTTATATCGTTTAACAAAACCTAGATTTATATTGCATACCAAAACCTAGATTTATATCGTATATCAAAGTCTAGATTTAAACATCATACGAAAACCTAGATTTATATCGTATACCAATACCTAGATTTATATCGTTTACCAAAACCTAGATTTATATCGTATGCCCAAACCTAGATTTATATAGTATACCAAAACTTTGATTTATATCGCATAACAAAATCTAGATTTATGTGGCATCGCAAAGCCTTGATTTATCTCGTAAACCACAACATAGATTTATACCGTATACCAAAACCTAGATTTATACCGCATACGAAAACCTAGATTTATACAGTATACCAAAACCTATATTTATACCGTATACCAAAACCTATATTTATCACGTATACCAAAACCTAGATTTATATCGTATACCAAAACCTAGATTTATATTGCATACCAAAACCTAGATTTATATCATAGACAAAAACCTAGATTTATATTGTTTGCCAAAACCTAAATTTATATCGAATACAAAAACCTAGAATTATACCGTATACCAAAACCTATATTTATACCGTATACCAAAACCTATATTTATCCCGTATACCAAAACCTACATTTATATCGTATACCAAAACCTAGCTTTATATAGTAGAGCAAAATCTAGATTTATCTCGTAAACCACGACCTAGATTTATACCGTATACGAACACCTAGATTTATACATATATAAATCTAGGTTTTGGTATACGATATAAATCTAGGTATTGGTATAATACCTAGATTTATATCGTATACCAAAACCTAGATTTATATCGTATATCAAAACCTAGATTTATATAGTGTAGCAAAGCCTAGATTCATATCGCACACCAAAACCTAGATTTATACCACATACCAAAACCTTGATTTATACAGCATACGAAAACCTAGATTTACACAGTATATCAATACCCAGATTTATTTCGTATTTCAAAACTAAGATTTATATCACATTCCAAAATTTAGATTTATATTGTATAACAAAGACTAGATTGATATCGCTTACCAAAACCTAGATTTATACCGTATACCAAAACCTTGATTTATATCGTATACCAAAACCTAGATTTATATAGTTTACCAAAACTTAGATTTATACCGTATACCAATAACTAGATTTATATCGCATACCAAAACGTAGATTTATTTCGTATGTGAAAACATAGATTTATATCTTATACCAAAACCGAGATTTATATCGTATACCAAAGCCAATATTTAAATGGCATACCAAAACCTAGATTTAATTCGTATACAAAAGCGTAGATTTATACCGTATAGCAAAACCTATATTTATACTGTATACCAAAACCTAGATTTATATCGTATACCAAAACATAGTTCTACACGTTATATCAAAATCTATATTTATACGTATACCACAACCTAGATTTATCTGGCATACCAAAACCCAGATTTATATTGCATACCAAAACATATATCTCGTAAACCACAACCTAGATTTATATCGTATACCAAAACATAGTTCTACACGTTATACCAAAACCTATATTTATACTGTATACCAAAACCTAGATTTATATCATATACCAAAACCTAGATTTACACCGTATATCAAAAGCTATATTTATACCGTATACCAAAGCCTAGATTGATATCGTATACCGAAAATTAGATTTGTACCGTATACCACAACCTAGATTTATCTTGCATACCAAAACCTAGATTCTTACTGCATACCAAAACCTAGATTTATATCGCATACCAAAACCTAGATTTATACTGTATACCAAAACCTAGATTTATATCATATACCAAAACCTAGATTTACACCGTTTATCAAAAGCTATATTTATACCGTATACCACAGCCTAGATTTATCTCGCATAACAAAACCTAGATTTATATTGCATACCAAAACCTAGATTTATAACATATATCAAAACCTAGATTTAAACACCATACCAAAACTTAGATTTATATCGTATACCAGTACCTAGATTTATATCGTTTACCAAAACCTAGATTTATATCGTATGCCCAAACCTAGATTTATATAGTATACCAAAACCTAGAATTATACCGTATACCAAAATCTATATTTATCCCGTATGCCAAAACCTACATTTATATCGTATACCAAAACCTAGCTTTATATAGTAGAGCAAAATCTAGATTTATCTCGTAAACCACGACCTAGATTTATACCGTATACGAACACCTAGATTTATACATATAGAAATCTAGGTTTTGGTATACGATATAAATCTAGGTATTATACCAATACCTAGATTTATATCGTATACCAAAACCTAGATTTATATCGTATACCAAAACCTAGATTTATATAGTGTAGCAAAGCCTAGATTCATATCGCACACCAAAACCTAGATTTATACCACATACCAAAACCATGATTTATACAGCATACGAAAACCTAGATTTACACAGTATACCAATACCCAGATTTATTTCGTATTCCAAAACTAAGATTTATATCACATTCCAAAATTTAGATTTATATTGTATACCAAAGACTAGATTTATATCGCATACCAAAATGTAGATTTATGTCTTATACCAAAACCGAGATTTATATCGAATACCAAAGCCAATATTTATATGCCATACCAAAACCTAGATTTATTTCGTATACAAAAGCGTAGATTTATACCGTATACCAAAACCTATATTTATACTGTATACCAAAACCTAGATTTATATCGTATAACCAAAACCTAGATTTAGATTGCATACCAAAACCTAGATTTATACGGTTTTGCAATAAATAGATTTATATCGCATAACAAAACCTTGATTTATATCGTATATCAAAGCTTATATTTAGATCGCATAGGAAAACCTAAATTTATATCGTCTACCAAAACCTAGATTTATATTGCATACCAAAACCTAGATTTATATCGTATATCAAAACCTAGATTTAAACACCATACCAAAACCTAGATTTATATCGTATACCAATACCTATATTTATATCGTTTACCAAAACCTAGATTTATACCGTATACCAAAACCTTGATTTATATCGCATACCAAAACCTAGATTTATATAGTTTACCAAAACTTTGATTTATATCGCATACCAAAGCCTAGATTTATCTCGTATTCCAAAACCTAGATTTATACCGCGTGCCAAAACCTAGATTTATACCGTATACCAATAACTAGATTTATATCGCATACCAAAACGTAGATTTATTTCGTATGTCAAAACATAGATTTATATCTTATACCAAAACCGAGATTTATATCGTATACCAAAGCCAATATTTAAATGGCATACCAAAACCTAGGTTTAATTCGTATACAAAAGCGTAGATTTATACCGTATAGCAAAACCTATATTTATACTGTATACCAAAACCTATATTTATATCGTATACCAAAACATAGATTTACACGTTATATCAAAAGCTATATTTATACCGTATACCACAACCTAGATTTATCTCGCATACCAAAACCCAGATTTATATTGCATACCAAAACATAGATTTATCTCGTAAACCACAACCTAGATTTATACCGTATACCAAAACGTAGGTTTATACAATATACCAATACCTCAATTTATATCGAATACCAAAACCTAGATTAATATCGCATGCCAAAATGGAGATTTATATCGTATACCAAAACTTAGATTTATATCTTATAGCAAAACCCAGATTTATATCGTATTCCGAAACCTAGATTTATACCGTATACCAGAACCTAGATTTATCTTGCATACCAAAACCTAGATTTATACTGCATACCAAAACCTAGATTTATATCGCATACCAATACCTAGATTTATACCATTTAGATTTATATCGCACACCAAAACCTAGATTTATATCATATATCAAAACTTATATTTAGATCGCATACCAAAACCTAGATTTATATCGTGTACCAAAACCAAGATTTATATCGTATGCAAAAACCTAGATTAATATCGCATACCAAAACCAAGATTTATATCGTATGCAAAAACCTAGATTTATATCGCATGCCAAAACCTAGATTTATATCGCATGCCAAAACCTAGATTTATGTGGCATAGCAAAACCTAGATTTATCTCGAAAACCACAACCTAGATTTATACAGTATACCAAAACCTAGATTTATACCGCATACGAAAACCTAGATTTACACAGTATACCAATACCTAGATTTATATCGGATACCAAAACCTAGATTTACACAGTATAGCAATACCTAGATTTATATCGCATGCGAAAACCTAGATTTATACAGTATACCAAAACCTATATTTATACCGTATACCAAAACCTATATTTATCACGTATACCAAAACCTAGATTTATATCGTATACCAAAACCTAGATTTATATTGAATACCAAAACATAGATTTATATCATATACAAAAACCTAGATTTATATTGTTTGCGAAAACCTAAATTTATATCGAATACAAAAACCTAGAATTATACCGTATACCAAAACCTATATTTATACCGTATACCAAAACCTATATTTATCCCGTATACCAAAACCTACATTTATATCGTATACCAAAACCTAGCTTTATATAGTAGAGCAAAATCTAGATTGATCTCGTAAACCACGACCTAGATTTATACCGTATACGAACACCTAGATTTATACATATAGAAATCTAGGTTTTGGTATACGATATAAATCTAGGTATTGGTATAATACCTAGATTTATATCGTATACCAAAACCTAGATTTATATCGTATATCAAAACCTAGATTTATATAGTGTAGCAAAGCCTAGATTCATATCGCACACCAAAACCTAGATTTATACCACATACCAAAATTTTGATTTATACAGCATACGAAAACCTAGATTTACACAGTATACCAATACCCAGATTTATTTCGTATTCCAAAACTAAGATTTATATCACATTCCAAAATTTAGATTTGTATTGTATACCAAAGACTAGATTTATATCGCTTACCAAAACCTAGATTTATACCGTATACCAAAACCTTGATTTATATCGTATACCAAAACCTAGATTTATATAGTTTACCAAAACTTTGATTTATATCGCATGCCAAAGCCTAGATTTATCTCGTATTCCAAAACCTAGATTTATACCGCATGCCAAAACCTAGATTTATACCGTATACCAATAACTAGTTTTATATCGGATACCATAACGTAGATTTATTTCGTATGTCAAAACATAGATTTATATCTTATACCAAAACCGAGATTTATATCGTATACCAAAGCCAATATTTAAATGGCATACCAAAACCTAGATTTAATTCGTATACAAAAGCGTAAATTTATACCGTATAGGAAAACCTATATTTATACTGCATACCAAAACCTAGATTGATATCGTATACCAAAACATAGATTTACACGTTATATCTAAAGCTATATTTATACCGTATACCACAACCTAGATTTATCTCGCATACCAAAACCCAGATTTATATTGCATACCAAAACATAGATTTATCTCGTAAACCACAACCTAGATTTATACCGTATACCAAAACGTAGGTTTATACAATATACCAATACCTCAATTTATATCGAATACCAAAACCTAGATTAATATCGCATGCCAAAATGTAGATTTATATCGTATACCAAAACTTAGATTTATATCTTATACCAAAACCCAGATTTATATCGTATTCCGAAACCTAGATTTATACTGCATACCAAAACCTAGATATTTATCGCATACCAATACCTAGATTTATACCATTTAGATTGATATCGCACACCAAAACCTAGATTTATATCATATATCAAAACCTATATTTAGATCGCATACCAAAACATAGATTTATATCGTATACCAAAACCAAGATTTATATCGTATGCAAAAACCTAGATTTATACTGTATACCAAAACCTAGATTTATATCGTATACCAAAACATAGTTCTACACGTTATATCAAAATCTATATTTATACGTATACCACAACCTAGATTTATCTGGCATACCAAAACCCAGATTTATATTGCATACCAAAACATATATCTCGTAAACCACAACCTAGATTTATACCGTATACCAAAACGTAGGTTTATACAATATACCAATACCTCAATTTATATCGAATACAAAAGCGTAGATTTATACCGTATACCAAAACCTATATTTATACTGTATACCAAAACCTAGATTTATATCATATACCAAAACCTAGATTTACACCGTATATCAAAAGCTATATTTATACCGTATACCAAAGCCTAGATTGATATCGTATACCGAAAATTAGATTTGTACCGTATACCACAACCTAGATTTATCTTGCATACCAAAACCTAGATTCTTACTGCATACCAAAACCTAGATTTATATCGCATACCAAAACCTAGATTTATACTGTATACCAAAACCTAGATTTATATCATATACCAAAACCTAGATTTACACCGTTTATCAAAAGCTATATTTATACCGTATACCACAGCCTAGATTTATCTCGCATAACAAAACCTAGATTTATATTGCATACCAAAACCTAGATTTATAACATATATCAAAACCTAGATTTAAACACCATACCAAAACTTAGATTTATATCGTATACCAGTACCTAGATTTATATCGTTTACCAAAACCTAGATTTATATCGTATGCCCAAACCTAGATTTATATAGTATACCAAAACCTAGAATTATACCGTATACCAAAATCTATATTTATCCCGTATGCCAAAACCTACATTTATATCGTATACCAAAACCTAGCTTTATATAGTAGAGCAAAATCTAGATTTATCTCGTAAACCACGACCTAGATTTATACCGTATACGAACACCTAGATTTATACATATAGAAATCTAGGTTTTGGTATACGATATAAATCTAGGTATTATACCAATACCTAGATTTATATCGTATACCAAAACCTAGATTTATATCGTATACCAAAACCTAGATTTATATAGTGTAGCAAAGCCTAGATTCATATCGCACACCAAAACCTAGATTTATACCACATACCAAAACCATGATTTATACAGCATACGAAAACCTAGATTTACACAGTATACCAATACCCAGATTTATTTCGTATTCCAAAACTAAGATTTATATCACATTCCAAAATTTAGATTTATATTGTATACCAAAGACTAGATTTATATCGCATACCAAAATGTAGATTTATGTCTTATACCAAAACCGAGATTTATATCGAATACCAAAGCCAATATTTATATGGCATACCAAAACCTAGATTTATTTCGTATACAAAAGCGTAGATTTATACCGTATACCAAAACCTATATTTATACTGTATACCAAAACCTAGATTTATATCGTATAACCAAAACCTAGATTTAGATTGCATACCAAAACCTAGATTTATACGGTTTTGCAATAAATAGATTTATATCGCATAACAAAACCTTGATTTATATCGTATATCAAAGCTTATATTTAGATCGCATAGGAAAACCTAAATTTATATCGTCTACCAAAACCTAGATTTATATTGCATACCAAAACCTAGATTTATATCGTATATCAAAACCTAGATTTAAACACCATACCAAAACCTAGATTTATATCGTATACCAATACCTATATTTATATCGTTTACCAAAACCTAGATTTATACCGTATACCAAAACCTTGATTTATATCGCATACCAAAACCTAGATTTATATAGTTTACCAAAACTTTGATTTATATCGCATACCAAAGCCTAGATTTATCTCGTATTCCAAAACCTAGATTTATACCGCGTGCCAAAACCTAGATTTATACCGTATACCAATAACTAGATTTATATCGCATACCAAAACGTAGATTTATTTCGTATGTCAAAACATAGATTTATATCTTATACCAAAACCGAGATTTATATCGTATACCAAAGCCAATATTTAAATGGCATACCAAAACCTAGGTTTAATTCGTATACAAAAGCGTAGATTTATACCGTATAGCAAAACCTATATTTATACTGTATACCAAAACCTATATTTATATCGTATACCAAAACATAGATTTACACGTTATATCAAAAGCTATATTTATACCGTATACCACAACCTAGATTTATCTCGCATACCAAAACCCAGATTTATATTGCATACCAAAACATAGATTTATCTCGTAAACCACAACCTAGATTTATACCGTATACCAAAACGTAGGTTTATACAATATACCAATACCTCAATTTATATCGAATACCAAAACCTAGATTAATATCGCATGCCAAAATGGAGATTTATATCGTATACCAAAACTTAGATTTATATCTTATAGCAAAACCCAGATTTATATCGTATTCCGAAACCTAGATTTATACCGTATACCAGAACCTAGATTTATCTTGCATACCAAAACCTAGATTTATACTGCATACCAAAACCTAGATTTATATCGCATACCAATACCTAGATTTATACCATTTAGATTTATATCGCACACCAAAACCTAGATTTATATCATATATCAAAACTTATATTTAGATCGCATACCAAAACCTAGATTTATATCGTGTACCAAAACCAAGATTTATATCGTATGCAAAAACCTAGATTAATATCGCATACCAAAACCAAGATTTATATCGTATGCAAAAACCTAGATTTATATCGCATGCCAAAACCTAGATTTATATCGCATGCCAAAACCTAGATTTATGTGGCATAGCAAAACCTAGATTTATCTCGAAAACCACAACCTAGATTGATACAGTATACCAAAACCTAGATTTATACCGCATACGAAAACCTAGATTTACACAGTATACCAATACCTAGATTTATATCGGATACCAAAACCTAGATTTACACAGTATAGCAATACCTAGATTTATATCGCATGCGAAAACCTAGATTTATACAGTATACCAAAACCTATATTTATACCGTATACCAAAACCTATATTTATCACGTATACCAAAACCTAGATTTATATCGTATACCAAAACCTAGATTTATATTGAATACCAAAACATAGATTTATATCATATACAAAAACCTAGATTTATATTGTTTGCGAAAACCTAAATTTATATCGAATACAAAAACCTAGAATTATACCGTATACCAAAACCTATATTTATACCGTATACCAAAACCTATATTTATCCCGTATACCAAAACCTACATTTATATCGTATACCAAAACCTAGCTTTATATAGTAGAGCAAAATCTAGATTGATCTCGTAAACCACGACCTAGATTTATACCGTATACGAACACCTAGATTTATACATATAGAAATCTAGGTTTTGGTATACGATATAAATCTAGGTATTGGTATAATACCTAGATTTATATCGTATACCAAAACCTAGATTTATATCGTATATCAAAACCTAGATTTATATAGTGTAGCAAAGCCTAGATTCATATCGCACACCAAAACCTAGATTTATACCACATACCAAAATTTTGATTTATACAGCATACGAAAACCTAGATTTACACAGTATACCAATACCCAGATTTATTTCGTATTCCAAAACTAAGATTTATATCACATTCCAAAATTTAGATTTGTATTGTATACCAAAGACTAGATTTATATCGCTTACCAAAACCTAGATTTATACCGTATACCAAAACCTTGATTTATATCGTATACCAAAACCTAGATTTATATAGTTTACCAAAACTTTGATTTATATCGCATGCCAAAGCCTAGATTTATCTCGTATTCCAAAACCTAGATTTATACCGCATGCCAAAACCTAGATTTATACCGTATACCAATAACTAGTTTTATATCGGATACCATAACGTAGATTTATTTCGTATGTCAAAACATAGATTTATATCTTATACCAAAACCGAGATTTATATCGTATACCAAAGCCAATATTTAAATGGCATACCAAAACCTAGATTTAATTCGCATACAAAAGCGTAAATTTATACCGTATAGGAAAACCTATATTTATACTGCATACCAAAACCTAGATTGATATCGTATACCAAAACATAGATTTACACGTTATATCTAAAGCTATATTTATACCGTATACCACAACCTAGATTTATCTCGCATACCAAAACCCAGATTTATATTGCATACCAAAACATAGATTTATCTCGTAAACCACAACCTAGATTTATACCGTATACCAAAACGTAGGTTTATACAATATACCAATACCTCAATTTATATCGAATACCAAAACCTAGATTAATATCGCATGCCAAAATGTAGATTTATATCGTATACCAAAACTTAGATTTATATCTTATACCAAAACCCAGATTTATATCGTATTCCGAAACCTAGATTTATACTGCATACCAAAACCTAGATATTTATCGCATACCAATACCTAGATTTATACCATTTAGATTGATATCGCACACCAAAACCTAGATTTATATCATATATCAAAACCTATATTTAGATCGCATACCAAAACATAGATTTATATCGTATACCAAAACCAAGATTTATATCGTATGCAAAAACCTAGATTTATATCGCATACTAAAACCAAGATTTACATCGTATGCAAAAACCTAGATTTATATCGCATGCCAAAACCTAGATTTATATCGCATGCCAAAACCTAGATTTATGTGGCATAGCAAAACCTAGATTTATCTCCAAAACCACAACCTAGATTTATACCGTATACCAAAACCTAGATTTATATCGCATACGAAAACCTAGTTTTACACAGTATACCAATACCTAGATTTATATCGCATACCAAAACCTAGATTTATACGGCATATCAAAACCTATATTTATACCGTATACCAAAAATTACATTTATATCGAATACCAAAACCTAGATTGATATCGTATGCCAAAATCTAGATTTATATAGTAAACCAAAACTTTGATTTATATCGTATACAAAAACCTAGATTTATACCACATACCAAAACCTCGATTAATACCGCATAACAAAACCTAGATTTATACCGTATACCAATAACTACATTTATATCGAATACCAAAACCTATATTTATATCGTATACCAAAACCTAGATTTATATCGTATACCAAAACCTAGATTTATACCACATACCAAAACCGCGATTTATACGGCATACGAAAACCTAGATTTTTGTACCATAGCAAAACGTAGATTTATCTCGTAAACCACAACCTAGATTTATACCGTATACCAAAACCTAGATTTATATCGTATACCAAAACCTAGATTTATATAGTTTACCAAAACTTTGATTTATATCGCATACCAAAGCCTAGATTTATCTCGTATTCCAAAGCCAATATTTATATGGCATACCAAAACCTAGATTTATTTCGTATACAAAAGCGTAGATTTATACCGTACACCAAAACCTAGATGTATACGTTTAGCAATAACTAGATTTATATCGCATAACAAAACCTTGATTTATATCGTATATCAAAACTTATATTTAGATCGCATAGGAAAACCTAAATTTATATAGTATGCCAAAACTTTGATTTATATCGTCTACCAAAACCTAGATTTATATCGTATACCAAAACCTAGATTTACACGTATACCAAAACATATATTTATGCCGTATACCAAAACCTAGATTTATATAGCATAGCAAAACATAGATTTATCTCGTAAACCACAACCTAGATTTATACCGTATACGAACACGTAGATTTATACAATTTACCAATACCTCAATTTATATCGAATACCAAAACCTAGATTAATATCGCATACCAAAATGTAGATTTATATCGTATACCAAAACCCAGATTTATATCGTATTCCAAAGGCAATATTTATATGGCCTACCAAAACCTATATTTATACTGTATACCAAAACTTAGATTTATATCATATACCAAAACCTAGATTTACACGTATATCAAAAGCTATATTTATACCGTATACCAAAACCTATATTTATACTGTATACCAAAACCTAGATTTATATCATATACCAAAACCTAGATTTACACCGTATATCAAAAGCTATATCTATACCGTATACCACAACCTAGAGTT
Organism: Bathymodiolus septemdierum; assembly: GCA_963383655.1. Classification (NCBI taxonomy): domain Eukaryota; kingdom Metazoa; phylum Mollusca; class Bivalvia; order Mytilida; family Modiolidae; genus Bathymodiolus; species Bathymodiolus septemdierum. The sequence continues at coordinate 1,483,574 of OY726523.1, forward strand.
ATCTCGCATACCAAAACCTAGATTTATATCGTATATCAAAACCTAGATTTAAACACCATTCCAAAACCTAGATTTATATCGTATACCAGTACCTAGATTTATATCGTTTACCAAAACCTAGATTTATATCGTATGCCCAAACCTAGATTTATATAGTATACCAAAACTTTGATTTATATCGCATACCAAAACCTAGATTTTTGTACCATAGCAAAACCTAGATTTATCTCGTAAACCACAACCCAGATTTATACCGTATACCAAAACCTAGATTTATATCGTATACCAAATCCTAGATTGATATAGTTTACCAAAACTTTGATTTATATCGCATACAAAGCCTAGATTTATCTCGTATTCCAAAACCTATATTTATATCGCATAGCAAAATGTAGATTTATATCGTATTTCAAAACATAGATTTATATCTTATACCAAAACCGAGATTAATATCGAATACCAAAGCCAATATTTATATGGCATACCAAAACCTATATTTATACTGTATACGAAAACCTAGATTTATATCGTATAAGCAAAACCTAGATTTATATTGCATACCAAAACCTAGATTTATACGGTTTGGCAATAAATAGATTTATATCGCATAACAAAACCTTGATTTATATCGTATATCAAAGCTTATATTTAGATCGCATAGGAAAACATAAATTTATATCGTCTACCAAAACCTAGATTTATATTGCATACCAAAACCTAGATTTATATCGTATATCAAAACCTAGATTTAAACACCATACCAAAACCTAGATTTATATCGTATACCAATACCTAGATTTATATCGTTTACCAAAACCTAGATTTATATCGTATGCCCAAACCTAGATTTATATAGTATACCAAAACTCTGATTTATATCGCATACCAAAACCTAGATTTATGTGGCATCGCAAAGCCTTTATTTATCTCGTAAACCACAACATAGATTTATACCGTATACCAAAACCTAGATTTATACCGCATACGAAAACCTAGATTTACACAGTATATCAATACCTAGATTTATATCGCATACGAAAACCCAGATTTATACAGTATACCAAAACCGAGATTTATTTCGTATACCAAAACCTAGATTTATATTGTTTGCCAAAACCTATATTTATATCGAATACAAAAACCTAGAATTATACCGTATACCAAAACCTATATTTATACCGTATACCAAAACCTATATTTATCCCGTATACCAAAACCTACATTTATATCGTATACCAAAACCTAGCTTTATATAGTAGAGCAAAGTCTAGATTTATCTCGTAAACCACGACCTAGATTTATACCGTATACGAACACCTAGATTTATACACATAGAAATCTAGGTTTTGGTATACGATATGAATCTAGGTATTGGTATAATACCTAGCTTTATATCGTATACCAAAACCTAGATTTATATCGCATACCAAAACCTAGATTTATATAGTGTAGCAAAGCCTAGATTCATATCGCACACCAAAACCTAGATTTATACCACATACCAAAACCTTGATTTATACAGCATACGAAAACTTAGATTTACACAGTATACCAATACCCAGATTTATTTCGTATTCCAAAACTAAGATTTATATGACATACCAAAATTTAGATTTATATTGTATACCAAAGACTAGATTTATATCGCTTACCAAAACCTAGATTTATACCGTATACCAAAACCTTGATTTATATCGTATACCAAAACCTAGATTTATATAGTTTACCAAAACTTTGATTTATATCGCATACCAAAGCCTAGATTTATCTCTTATTCCAAATCCTAGATTTATACCGCATGCCAAAACCTAGATTTATACCGTATACCAATAACTAGATTTATATCGCTTACCAAAACGTAGATTTATTTCGTATGTGAAAATATAGATTTATATCCTATACCAAAACCGAGATTTATATCGTATACCAAAGCCAATATTTAAATGGCATACCAAAACCTAGATTTAATTCGTATACAAAAGCGTAGATTTATACCGTATAGCAAAACCTATATTTATACTGTATACCAAAACCTAGATTTATATCATATACCAAAACATAGATTTACACGTTATATCAAAAGCTATATTTATACCGTATACCAAAACCTATATTTATACTGTATACCAAAACCTAGATTTATATCATATACCAAAACCTAGATTTACACCGTATATGAAAAGCTATATTTATACCGTATACCACAACCTAGATTTATCTCGCATACCCAAACCTAGATTTATATTGCATACCAAAACCTAGATTTATATCGTATATCAAAACCTAGATTTAAACACCATACCAAAACCTAGATTTATATCGTATACCAATACCTAGATTTATATCGTTTACCAAAACCTAGATTTATATCGTATGCCCAAACCTAGATTTATATAGTATTCCAAAACTTTGATTTATCTCGTAAACCACAACCCAGATTTATCCCGTATACCAAAACCTAGATTTATATCGTATACCAAATCCTAGATTTATATAGTTTACCAAAACTTTGATTTATATCGCATACCAAAGCCTAGATTTATCTCGTATTCCAAAACCTTGATTTATATCGCATACCAAAACCTAGATTTATATCGTATACCAATAACTAGATTTATATCGCATACCAAAATGTAGATTTATATCGTATTTCAAAACATAGATTTATATCTTATACCAAAACGAGATTTATATCGAATACCTAAGCCAATATTTATATGGCATACCAAAACCTAGATTTATTTCGTATACAAAAGCGTAGATTTATACCGTATACCAAAACCTAGATTTATACTGTATACGAAAACCTAGATTTATATCGTATAACCAAAACCTAGATTTATATTGCATACCAAAGCCTAGATTTATACGGTTTAGCAATAAATAGATTTATATCGCATAACAAAACCTTGATTTATATCGTATATCAAAGCTTATATTTAGATCGCATAGGAAAACCTAAATTTATATCGTTTAACAAAACCTAGATTTATATTGCATACCAAAACCTAGATTTATATCGTATATCAAAACCTAGATTTAAACATCATACCAAAACCTAGATTTATATCGTATACCAATACCTATATTTATATCGTATGCCCAAACCTAGATTAATATAGTATACCAAAACTTTGATTTATATCGCATACCAAAATCTAGATTTATGTGGCATCGCAAAGCCTTGATTTATCTCGTAAACCACAACATAGATTTATACCGTATACCAAAACCTAGATTTATACCGCATACGAAAACCTAGATTTATACAGTATACCAAAACCTATATTTATACCGTATACCAAAACCTATATTTATCACGTATACCAAAACCTAGATTTATATCGTATACCAAAACCTAGATTTATATTGCATACCAAAACCTAGATTTATATCATATACAAAAACCTAGATTTATATTGTTTGCCAAAACCTAAATTTATATCGAATACAAAAACCTAGAATTATACCGTATACCAAAACCTATATTTATACCGTATACCAAAACCTATATTTATCCCGTATACCAAAACCTACATTTATATCGTATACCAAAACCTAGCTTTATATAGTAGAGCAAAATCTAGATTTATCTCGTAAACCACGACCTAGATTTATACCGTATACGAACACCTAGATTTATACATATATAAATCTAGGTTTTGGCATACGATATAAATCTAGGTATTGGTATAATACCTAGATTTATATCGTATACCAAAACCTTGATTTATATCGTATATCAAAACCTAGATTTATATAGTGTAGCAAAGCCTAGATTCATATCGCACACCAAAACCTAGATTTATACCACATACCAAAACCTTGATTTATACAGCATACGAAAACCTAGATTTACACAGTATATCAATACCCAGATTTATTTCGTATTTCAAAACTAAGATTTATATCACATTCCAAAATTTAGATTTATATTGTATAACAAAGACTAGATTGATATCGCTAACCAAAACCTAGATTTATACCGTATACCAAAACCTTGATTTATATCGTATACCAAAACCTAGATTTATATAGTTTACCAAAACTTTGATTTATATCGCATACCAAAGCCTAGATTTATCTCGTATTCCAAAACCTAGATTTATACCGCATGCCAAAACCTAGATTTATACCGTATACCAATAACTAGATTGATATCGCATACCAAAACGTAGATTTATTTCGTATGTCAAAACATAGATTTATATCTTATAACAAAACCGAGATTTATATCGTATACCAAAGCCAATATTTAAATGGCATACCAAAACCTAGATTTAATTCGCATACAAAAGCGTAAATTTATACCGTATAGCAAAACCTATATTTATACTGTATACCAAAACCTAGATTTATATCGTATACCAAAACCTAGATTTACACGTTATATCAAAAGCTATATTTATACCGTATACCACAACCTAGATTTATCTCGCATACCAAAACCCAGATTTATATTGCATACCAAAGCATAGATTTATCTCGTAAACCACAACCTAGATTTATAACGTATACCAAAACGTAGGTTTATACAATATACCAATACCTCAATTTATATCGAATACCAAAACCTAGATTAATATCGCATGCCAAAATGTAGATTTATATCGTATACCAAAACTTAGATTTATATCTTATACCAAAACCCAGATTTATATCGTATTCCGAAACCTAGATTTATACCGTATACCAGAACCTAGATTTATCTTGCATACCAAAACCTAAATTTATACTGCATACCAAAACCTAGATTTATATCGCATACCAATACCTAGATTTATACCATTTAGATTTATATCGCACACCAAAACCTAGATTTATATCATATATCAAAACTTATATTTAGATCGCATACCAAAACCTAGATTTATATCGTATGCCAAAACCAAGATTTATATCGTATGCAAAAACCTAGATTTAAATCGCATACCAAAACCAAGTTTTTATGTCGTATGCAAAAACCTAGATTTATATCGCATGCCAAAACCTAGATTTATATCGCATGCCAAACCCTAGATTTATGTGGCATAGCAAAACCTAGATTTATCTCCACAACCACAACCTAGATTTATACCGTATACCAAAACCTAGATTTATACCGCATACGAAAACCTAGATTTACACAGTATACCAATACCTAGATTTATATCGCATACCAAAACCTAGATTTATACGGCATATCAAAACCTATATTTATACCGTATACCAAAAATTACATTTATATCGAATGCCAAAATCTAGATTGATATCGTATGCCAAAACCTAGATTTATATAGTAAACCAAAACTTTGATTTATATCGTATACAAAAACCTAGATTTATACCACATACCAAAACCTCGATTAATACCGCATACCAAACCTAGATTTATACCGTATACCAATAACTACATTTATATCGAATACCAAAACCTATATTTATATCGTATACCAAAACCTAGATTTATATCGTATACCAAAACCTAGATTTATACCACATACCAAAACCTCGATTTATACGGCATACGAAAACCTAGATTTACACAGTATACCAATACCCAGATTTATATCGTATTCCAAAACTTACATTTATATTACATACCAAAACCTAGATTTATATTGTATACCAAAGCCTAGATTTATACCGTTTACCAAAACCTAGATTTATATAGTATACCAAACTTTGATTTATATCGTATACCAAAGCCTAGATTTATATAATATATCAATACCTGGATTAATAGCGTATATCAAAGCCTAGATTTATACCGTATACCAATAACTATATTTATATCGAATATCAAAACTTATATTTAGATCGCATACCAAAACCTAGATTTATATCGTATACCAATACCCAGATTTATATCGTATTCCAAATCTTAGATTTATATCACATACCAAAACCTAGATTTATATTGTATATCAAAGCCTAGATTTATATCGCATACCAAAACCTAGATTTATACCGTATACCAAAACCTAGATTTATATCGTATACCAAAACCTAGATTTATATAGTTTACCAAAACTTTGATTTATATCGCATACCAAGCCCTAGATTTATCTCGTATACCAAAACCTAGATTTATATAGTATACCAAACTTTGATTTATATCTTATACCAAAGCCTAGATATATATAATATACCAATACCTGGATTTATAACGTATATCAAAGCCTAGATTTATATCGCACACCAAAGCCTAGATTTATGTAGCATAGCAAAACCTAGATTTATCTCGTAAACCACAACATAGATTTATACCGTATATCAAAACCTAGATTTATACCGTATACCAATAACTAGATTTATATCGCATACCAAAACCTCGATTTATACCGCATACCAAAACCTAGATTTATACCGTATACCAATAACTAGATTTATATCGCATACCAAAACGTAAATGTATATCGTATTTCAAAACATAGATTTATATCTTATAGCAAAACCGAGATTTATATCGTATACCAAAGCTAATATTTATATGGCATACCAAAACCTAGATTTATTTCGTATACAAAAGCGTAGATTTATACCTTATACCAAAACCTATATTTATACTGTATACCAAAAGCTAGATTTATATCGTATACCAAAACCTAGATTTACACCGTATATCAAAGCTATATTTATACCGTATACCAAAACCTAGATTGATATCGAATACGAAAACTAGATTTGTACCGTATACCACAACCTAAATTTATCTCGCATACCAAAACCTAGATTTATATAGCATACCAAAACCTAGATTTATACGGTTTAGCAATAACTAGATTTATATCGCATTGCAAATCTTGATTTATATCGTATATCAAAGCTTATATTTAGATCGCATAGCAAAACCTAAATTTATATAGTATGCCAAAACCTAGATTTATATCGTATACCACAACCTAGATTTATCTCGCATACCAAAACCTAGATTTATACTGCATACCAAAACCTAGATTTATATCGCATACCAATACCTAGATTTATACCATTTAGATTTATATCGCATACGAAAACCTAGATTTATATCGTATACCAAAACCAAGATTGATATCGTTTACAAAATCCTAGATTTATATCGCATACCAAAACCTAGATTTATATCGCATACCAAAACATAGATTTATGTGGCATAGAAAAACCTAGATTTATCTCGTAAACCACAACCTAGATTTATACCGTATACTAAAACCTATATTTATCCCGTATACCAAAACCTAGATTTATATCGCATACCAAAACCTAGATTTATATTGCATACCAAAACCTTGATTTATATCGAATACCGAAACCTAGATTTATACCGTATACCGAAACCTAGATTTATACCGTATACCATAACCTAGATTTATCTTGCATACCAAAACCTAGATTTATACTGCATACCAAAACCTAGATTTATACCACAAACCAAAACCTTGATTTATACCGCATACCAAAACCTACATTTATACCGTATACCAAAACCTATATTTATCCCGTATACCAAAACCTACATTTACATCGTATACCAAAACCTAGCTTTATGTAGTAGAGCAAAATCTAGATTTATCTCGTAAACCACAACCTAGATTTATACCGTATGCGAACACCTAGATTTATATCGTATACCAAAACCTATATTTATATCGTATATTAAAACCTAGACTTAAACACCATACCAAAACCTAGATTTATATCTTATACCAAAACCTAGATTTATATCGTATACCAAAACCTAGATTTATACAGTATATCAAAGCCTTGATTTATATCGCACACCAAAACCTATATTTTTGTAGCATAACAAAACCTAGATTTATCTCGTAAACCACAACCCAGATTTATACCATATACGAAAATCTAGAGTATACCAATATCTAGATTTATATCGTATATCAAAACCTAGATTTATACCGTATACCAATAACTAGATTTATATCGCATACCAAAACCTCGATTTATACCGCATACCAAAACCTAGATTTATACCGTATACCAATAACTAGATTTATATCGCATACCAAAACGTAAATGTATATCGTATTTCAAAACATAGATTTATATCTTATAGCAAAACCGAGATTCATATCGTATACCAAAGCTAATATTTATATGGCATACCAAAACCTAGATTTATTTCGTATACAAAAGCGTAGATTTATACCTTATACCAAAACCTATATTTATACTGTATACCAAAAGCTAGATTTATATCGTATACCAAAACCTAGATTTACACCGTATATCAAAGCTATATTTATACCGTATACCAAAACCTAGATTGATATCGAATACGAAAACTAGATTTGTACCGTATATCACAACCTAAATTTATCTCGCATACCAAAACCTAGATTTATATTGCATACCAAAACCTAGATTTATACGGTTTAGCAATAACTAGATTTATATCGCATTGCAAAATCTTGATTTATATCGTATATCAAAGCTTATATTTAGATCGCATAGCAAAACCTAAATTTATATAGTATGCCAAAACCTAGATTTATATCGTATACCACAACCTAGATTTATCTCGCATACCAAAACCTAGATTTATACTGCATACCAAAACCTAGATTTATATCGCATACCAATACCTAGATTTATACCATTTAGATTTATATCGCATACGAAAACCTAGATTTATATCGTATACCAAAACCAAGATTGATATCGTTTACAAAATCCTAGATTTATATCGCATACCAAAACCTAGATTTATATCGCATACCAAAACATAGATTTATGTGGCATAGAAAAACCTAGATTTATCTCGTAAACCACAACCTAGATTTATACCGTATACTAAAACCTATATTCATCCCGTATACCAAAACCTAGATTTATATCGCATACCAAAACCTAGATTTATATTGCATACCAAAACCTTGATTTATATCGAATACCGAAACCTAGATTTATACCGTATACCACAACCTAGATTTATCTTGCATACCAAAACCTAGATTTATACTGCATACCAAAACCTAGATTTATACCACAAACCAAAACCTTGATTTATACCGCATACCAAAACCTAAATTGATACCGTATACCAAAAACTAGATTTATATCGAATACCAAAACCTACATTTATACCGTATACCAAAACCTATATTTATCCCGTATACCAAAACCTACATTTACATCGTATACCAAAACCTAGCTTTATGTAGTAGAGCAAAATCTAGATTTATCTCGTAAACCACAACCTAGATTTATACCGTATGCGAACACCTAGATTTATATCGTATACCAAAACCTATATTTATATCGTATATTAAAACCTAGACTTAAACACCATACCAAAACCTAGATTTATATCTTATACCAAAACCTTGATTTATATCGTATACCAAAACCTAGATTTATACAGTATATCAAAGCCTTGATTTATATCGCACACCAAAACCTAGATTTTTGTAGCATAACAAAACCTAGATTTATCTCGTAAACCACAACCCAGATTTATACCATATACGAAAATCTAGAGTATACCAATATCTAGATTGATATCGTTTACCAAAACCTAGATTTATATCGTATGCCAAAACCTAGATTTATATAGTTTACCAGAACTTTGATTTATATCGTATACCAAAGCCTAGATTTATACCACATACCAAAACCTTGATTTATACCGCATACCAAAACCTAAATTTATACCGTATACAAAAAACTAGATTTATATCGAATACCAAAACCTACATTTATATCGTATACCAAAACCTAGATTTATATCGTATACCAAAACCTAGATTTACACCACATAGCAAAACCTCGATTTATACGGCATACGAAAACCTAGATTTACACAGTATACCCGTACCCAGATTTATATCGTATTCCAAAACTTAGATTTATATCACATACCAAAATCTAGATTTATATTGTATATCAAAGCCTAGATTTATATCGCATACCAAAACCTAGATTTATACCGTATACCAAAACCTAGATTTATATCGTATACCAAAACCTAGATTTATATAGTTTACCAAAACTTTGATTTGTATCGCATACCAAACCCTAGATTTATCTCGCATACCAAAAGCTAGATTTATATAGTATACCAAACTTTGATTTATATCGTATACCAAAGCCTAGATATATATAATATACTAATACCTGGATTTATAACGTATATCAAAGCGTAGATTTATATCGCACACCAAAACCTAGATTTATGTAGCATAGCAAAACATAGATATATCTCGTAAACCACAACATAGATGTATACGTATAACAAAACCTAGATTTATACCGCATACCAATAACTAGATTTATATCGCATACCAAAACCTCGATTTATACCGCATACCAAAACCTAGATTTATACCGCATACCAATAACTAGATTTATATCGCATACCAAAACGTAAATGTATATCGTATTTCAAAACATAGATTTATATCTTATAGCAAAACCGAGATTTATATCGTATACCAAAGCTAATATTTATAAGGCATACCAAAACCTAGATTTATTTCGTATACAAAAGCGTAGATTTATAGCTTATACCAAAGCCTATATTTATACTGTATACCAAAACCTAGATTTATATCGTATACCAAAACCTAGATTTACACCGTATATCAAAAGCTATATTTATGCCGTATACCAAAACCTAGATTGATATCGAATACCGAAAACTAGATTTGTACCGTATACCACAACCTAAATTTATCTCGCATACCAAAACCTAGATTTATATTGCATACCAAAACCTAGATTTATACGGTTTAGCAATAACTAGATTTATATCGCATTGCAAAATCTTGATTTATATCGTATATCAAAGCTTATATTTAGATCGCATAGCAAAACCTAAATTTATATAGTATGCCAAAACCTAGATTTATATCGTATACCACAACCTAGATTTATCTCGCATACCAAAACCTAGATTTATACTGCATACCAAAACCTAGATTTATATCGCATACCAATACCTAGATTTATACCATTTAGATTTATATCGCATACGAAAACCTAGATTTATATCGTATACCAAAACCAAGATTGATATCGTTTACAAAATCCTAGATTTATATCGCATACCAAAACCTAGATTTATATCGCATACCAAAACATAGATTTATGTGGCATAGAAAAACCTAGATTTATCTCGTAAACCACAACCTAGATTTATACCGTATACTAAAACCTATATTTATCCCGTATACCAAAACCTAGATTTATATCGCATACCAAAACCTAGATTTATATTGCATACCAAAACCTTGATTTATATCGAATACCGAAACCTAGATTTATACCGTATACCGAAACCTAGATTTATACCGTATACCATAACCTAGATTTATCTTGCATACCAAAACCTAGATTTATACTGCATACCAAAACCTAGATTTATACCACAAACCAAAACCTTGATTTATACCGCATACCAAAACCTACATTTATACCGTATACCAAAACCTATATTTATCCCGTATACCAAAACCTACATTTACATCGTATACCAAAACCTAGCTTTATGTAGTAGAGCAAAATCTAGATTTATCTCGTAAACCACAACCTAGATTTATACCGTATGCGAACACCTAGATTTATATCGTATACCAAAACCTATATTTATATCGTATATTAAAACCTAGACTTAAACACCATACCAAAACCTAGATTTATATCTTATACCAAAACCTAGATTTATATCGTATACCAAAACCTAGATTTATACAGTATATCAAAGCCTTGATTTATATCGCACACCAAAACCTATATTTTTGTAGCATAACAAAACCTAGATTTATCTCGTAAACCACAACCCAGATTTATACCATATACGAAAATCTAGAGTATACCAATATCTAGATTTATATCGTATATCAAAACCTAGATTTATACCGTATACCAATAACTAGATTTATATCGCATACCAAAACCTCGATTTATACCGCATACCAAAACCTAGATTTATACCGTATACCAATAACTAGATTTATATCGCATACCAAAACGTAAATGTATATCGTATTTCAAAACATAGATTTATATCTTATAGCAAAACCGTGATTCATATCGTATACCAAAGCTAATATTTATATGGCATACCAAAACCTAGATTTATTTCGTATACAAAAGCGTAGATTTATACCTTATACCAAAACCTATATTTATACTGTATACCAAAAGCTAGATTTATATCGTATACCAAAACCTAGATTTACACCGTATATCAAAGCTATATTTATACCGTATACCAAAACCTAGATTGATATCGAATACGAAAACTAGATTTGTACCGTATATCACAACCTAAATTTATGTCGCATACCAAAACCTAGATTTATATTGCATACCAAAACCTAGATTTATACGGTTTAGCAATAACTAGATTTATATCGCATTGCAAAATCTTGATTTATATCGTATATCAAAGCTTATATTTAGATCGCATAGCAAAACCTAAATTTATATAGTATGCCAAAACCTAGATTTATATCGTATACCACAACCTAGATTTATCTCGCATACCAAAACCTAGATTTATACTGCATACCAAAACCTAGATTTATATCGCATACCAATACCTAGATTTATACCATTTAGATTTATATCGCATACGAAAACCTAGATTTATATCGTATACCAAAACCAAGATTGATATCGTTTACAAAATCCTAGATTTATATCGCATACCAAAACCTAGATTTATATCGCATACCAAAACATAGATTTATGTGGCATAGAAAAACCTAGATTTATCTCGTAAACCACAACCTAGATTTATACCGTATACTAAAACCTATATTCATCCCGTATACCAAAACCTAGATTTATATCGCATACCAAAACCTAGATTTATATTGCATACCAAAACCTTGATTTATATCGAATACCGAAACCTAGATTTATACCGTATACCGAAACCTAGATTTATACCGTATACCACAACCTAGATTTATCTTGCATACCAAAACCTAGATTTATACTGCATACCAAAACCTAGATTTATACCACAAACCAAAACCTTGATTTATACCGCATACCAAAACCTAAATTGATATCGTATACCAAAAACTAGATTTATATCGAATACCAAAACCTACATTTATACCGTATACCAAAACCTATATTTATCCCGTATACCAAAACCTACATTTACATCGTATACCAAAACCTAGCTTTATGTAGTAGAGCAAAATCTAGATTTATCTCGTAAACCACAACCTAGATTTATACCGTATGCGAACACCTAGATTTATATCGTATACCAAAACCTATATTTATATCGTATATTAAAACCTAGACTTAAACACCATACCAAAACCTAGATTTATATCTTATACCAAAACCTTGATTTATATCGTATACCAAAACCTAGATTTATACTGTATATCAAAGCCTTGATTTATATCGCACACCAAAACCTAGATTTTTGTAGCATAACAAAACCTAGATTTATCTCGTAAACCACAACCCAGATTTATACCATATACGAAAATCTAGAGTATACCAATATCTAGATTGATATCGTTTACCAAAACCTAGATTTATATCGTATGCCAAAACCTAGATTTATATAGTTTACCAGAACTTTGATTTATATCGTATACCAAAGCCTAGATTTATACCACATACCAAAACCTTGATTTATACCGCATACCAAAACCTAAATTTATACCGTATACAAAAAACTAGATTTATATCGAATACCAAAACCTACATTTATATCGTATACCAAAACCTAGATTTATATCGTATACCAAAACCTAGATTTACACCACATAGCAAAACCTCGATTTATACGGCATACGAAAACCTAGATTTACACAGTATACCCGTACCCAGATTTATATCGTATTCCAAAACTTAGATTTATATCACATACCAAAATCTAGATTTATATTGTATATCCAAGCCTAGATTTATATCGCATACCAAAACCTAGATTTATACCGTATACCAAAACCTAGATTTATATCGTATACCAAAACCTAGATTTATATAGTTTACCAAAACTTTGATTTGTATCGCATACCAAACCCTAGATTTATCTCGCATACCAAAAGCTAGATTTATATAGTATACCAAACTTTGATTTATATCGTATACCAAAGCCTAGATATATATAATATACTAATACCTGGATTTATAACGTATATCAAAGCGTAGATTTATATCGCACACCAAAACCTAGATTTATGTAGCATAGCAAAACCTAGATTTATCTCGTAAACCACAACCTAGATTTATACCGTATACTAAAACCTATATTCATCCCGTATGCCAAAACCTAGATTTATATCGCATGCCAAAACCTAGATTTATATTGCATACCAAAACCTTGATTTATATCGATTACCGAAACCTAGATTTATACCGAATACCGAAACCTAGATTTATACCGTATACCACAACCTAGATTTATCTTGCATACCAAAACCTAGATTTATACTGCATACCAAAACCTAGATTTATACCACAAACCAAAACCTTGATTTATACCGCATACCAAAACCTAAATTGATACCGTATACCAAAAACTAGATTTATATCGAATACCAAAACCTACATTTATACCGCATACCAAAACCTATATTTATCCCGTATACCAAAACCTACATTTACATCGTATACCAAAACCTAGCTTTATGTAGTAGAGCAAAATCTAGATTTATCTCGTAAACCACAACCTAGATTTATACCGTATGCGAACACCTAGATTTATATCGTATACCAAAACCTATATTTATATCGTATATTAAAACCTAGACTTAAACACCATACCAAAACCTAGATTTATATCTTATACCAAAACCTTGATTTATATCGTATACCAAAACCTAGATTTATACAGTATATCAAAGCCTTGATTTATATCGCACACCAAAACCTAGATTTTTGTAGCATAACAAAACCTAGATTTATCTCGTAAACCACAACCCAGATTTATACCATATACGAAAATCTAGAGTATACCAATATCTAGATTGATATCGTTTACCAAAACCTAGATTTATATCGTATGCCAAAACCTAGATTTATATAGTTTACCAGAACTTTGATTTATATCGTATACCAAAGCCTAGATTTATACCACATACCAAAACCTTGATTTATACCGCATACCAAAACCTAAATTTATACCGGATACAAAAAACTAGATTTATATCGAATACCAAAACCTACATTTATATCGTATACCAAAACCTAGATTTATATCGTATACCAAAACCTAGATTTACACCACATAGCAAAACCTCGATTTATACGGCATACGAAAACCTAGATTTACACAGTATACCCGTACCCAGATTTATATCGTATTCCAAAACTTAGATTTATATCACATACCAAAATCTAGATTTATATTGTATATCAAAGCCTAGATTTATATCGCATACCAAAACCTAGATTTATACCGTATACCAAAACCTAGATTTATATCGTATACCAAAACCTAGATTTATATAGTTTACCAAAACTTTGATTTGTATCGCATACCAAACCCTATATTTATCTCGCATACCAAAAGCTAGATTTATATAGTATACCAAACTTTGATTTATATCGTATACCAAAGCCTAGATATATATAATATACTAATACCTGGATTTATAACGTATATCAAAGCGTAGATTTATATCGCACACCAAAACCTAGATTTATGTAGCATAGCAAAACCTAGATATATCTCGTAAACCACAACATAGATGTATACGTATAACAAAACCTAGATTTATACCGGATACCAATAACTAGATTTATATCGCATACCAAAACCTCGATTTATACCGCATACCAAAACCTAGATTTATACCGCATACCAATAACTAGATTTATATCGCATACCAAAACGTAAATGTATATCGTATTTCAAAACATAGATTTATATCTTATAGCAAAACCGAGATTTATATCGTATACCAAAGCTAATATTTATAAGGCATACCAAAACCTAGATTTATTTCGTATACAAAAGCGTAGATTTATAGCTTATACCAAAGCCTATATTTATACTGTATACCAAAACCTAGATTTATATCGTATACCAAAACCTAGATTTACACCGTATATCAAAAGCTATATTTATGCCGTATACCAAAACCTAGATTGATATCGAATACCGAAAACTAGATTTGTACCGTATACCACAACCTAAATTTATCTCGCATACCAAAACCTAGATTTATATTGCATACCAAAACCTAGATTTATACGGTTTAGCAATAACTAGATTTATATCGCATTGCAAAATCTTGATGTATATCGTATATCAAAGCTTATATTTAGATCGCATAGCAAAACCTAAATTTATATAGTATGCCAAAACCTAGATTTATATCGTATACCACAACCTAGATTTATCTCGCATACCAAAACCTAGATTTATACTGCATACCAAAACCTAGATTTATATCGCATACCAATACCTAGATTTATACCATTTAGATTTATATCGCATACGAAAACCTAGATTTATATCGTATACCAAAACCAAGATTGATATCGTTTACAAAATCCTAGATTTATATCGCATACCAAAACCTAGATTTATATCGCATACCAAAACATAGATTTATGTGGCATAGAAAAACCTAGATTTATCTCGTAAACCACAACCTAGATTTATACCGTATACTAAAACCTATATTTATCCCGTATACCAAAACCTAGATTTATATCGCATACCAAAACCTAGATTTATATTGCATACCAAAACCTTGATTTATATCGAATACCGAAACCTAGATTTATACCGTATACCGAAACCTAGATTTATACCGTATACCATAACCTAGATTTATCTTGCATACCAAAACCTAGATTTATACTGCATACCAAAACCTAGATTTATACCACAAACCAAAACCTTGATTTATACCGCATACCAAAACCTACATTTATACCGTATACCAAAACCTATATTTATCCCGTATACCAAAACCTACATTTACATCGTATACCAAAACCTAGCTTTATGTAGTAGAGCAAAATCTAGATTTATCTCGTAAACCACAACCTAGATTTATACCGTATGCGAACACCTAGATTTATATCGTATACCAACACCTATATTTATATCGTATATTAAAACCTAGACTTAAACACCATACCAAAACCTAGATTTATATCTTATACCAAAACCTAGATTTATATCGTATACCAAAACCTAGATTTATACAGTATATCAAAGCCTTGATTTATATCGCACACCAAAACCTATATTTTTGTAGCATAACAAAACCTAGATTTATCTCGTAAACCACAACCCAGATTTATACCATATACGAAAATCTAGAGTATACCAATATCTAGATTTATATCGTATATCAAAACCTAGATTTATACCGTATACCAATAACTAGATTTATATCGCATACCAAAACCTCGATTTATACCGCATACCAAAACCTAGATTTATACCGTATACCAATAACTAGATTTATATCGCATACCAAAACATAAATGTATATCGTATTTCAAAACATAGATTTATATCTTATAGCAAAACCGAGATTCATATCGTATACCAAAGCTAATATTTATATGGCATACCAAAACCTAGATTTATTTCGTATACAAAAGCGTAGATTTATACCTTATACCAAAACCTATATTTATACTGTATACCAAAACCTAGATTTATATCGTATACCAAAACCTAGATTTACACCGTATATCAAAGCTATATTTATACCGTATACCAAAACCTAGATTGATATCGAATACGAAAACTAGATTTGTACCGTATATCACAACCTAAATTTATCTCGCATACCAAAACCTAGATTTATATTGCATACCAAAACCTAGATTTATACGGTTTAGCAATAACTAGATTTATATCGCATTGCAAAATCTTGATTTATATCGTATATCAAAGCTTATATTTAGATCGCATAGCAAAACCTAAATTTATATAGTATGCCAAAACCTAGATTTATATCGTATACCACAACCTAGATTTATCTCGCATACCAAAACCTAGATTTATACTGCATACCAAAACCTAGATTTATATCGCATACCAATACCTAGATTTATACCATTTAGATTTATATCGCATACGAAAACCTAGATTTATATCGTATACCAAAACCAAGATTGATATCGTTTACAAAATCCTAGATTTATATCGCATACCAAAACCTAGATTTATATCGCATACCAAAACATAGATTTATGTGGCATAGAAAAACCTAGATTTATCTCGTAAACCACAACCTAGATTTATACCGTATACTAAAACCTATATTCATCCCGTATACCAAAACCTAGATTTATATCGCATACCAAAACCTAGATTTATATTGCATACCAAAACCTTGATTTATATCGAATACCGAAACCTAGATTTATACCGTATACCGAAACCTAGATTTATACCGTATACCACAACCTAGATTTATCTTGCATACCAAAACCTAGATTTATACTGCATACCAAAACCTAGATTTATACCACAAACCAAAACCTTGATTTATACCGCATACCAAAACCTAAATTGATACCGTATACCAAAAACTAGATTTATATCGAATACCAAAACCTACATTTATACCGTATACCAAAACCTATATTTATCCCGTATACCAAAACCTACATTTACATCGTATACCAAAACCTAGCTTTATGTAGTAGAGCAAAATCTAGATTTATCTCGTAAACCACAACCTAGATTTATACCGTATGCGAACACCTAGATTTATATCGTATACCAAAACCTATATTTATATCGTATATTAAAACCTAGACTTAAACACCATACCAAAACCTAGATTTATATCTTATACCAAAACCTTGATTTATATCGTATACCAAAACCTAGATTTATACAGTATATCAAAGCCTTGATTTATATCGCACACCAAAACCTAGATTTTTGTAGCATAACAAAACCTAGATTTATCTCGTAAACCACAACCCAGATTTATACCATATACGAAAATCTAGAGTATACCAATATCTAGATTGATATCGTTTACCAAAACCTAGATTTATATCGTATGCCAAAACCTAGATTTATATAGTTTACCAGAACTTTGATTTATATCGTATACCAAAGCCTAGATTTATACCACATACCAAAACCTTGATTTATACCGCATACCAAAACCTAAATTTATACCGTATACAAAAAACTAGATTTATATCGAATACCAAAACCTAGATTTATATCGTATACCAAAACCTAGATTTACACCACATAGCAAAACCTCGATTTATACGGCATACGAAAACCTAGATTTACACAGTATACCCGTACCCAGATTTATATCGTATTCCAAAACTTAGATTTATATCACATACCAAAATCTAGATTTATATTGTATATCAAAGCCTAGATTTATATCGCATACCAAAACCTAGATTTATACCGTATACCAAAACCTAGATTTATATCGTATACCAAAACCTAGATTTATATAGTTTACCAAAACTTTGATTTGTATCGCATACCAAACCCTATATTTATCTCGCATACCAAAAGCTAGATTTATATAGTATACCAAACTTTGATTTATATCGTATACCAAAGCCTAGATATATATAATATACTAATACCTGGATTTATAACGTATATCAAAGCGTAGATTTATATCGCACACCAAAACCTAGATTTATGTAGCATAGCAAAACCTAGATATATCTCGTAAACCACAACATAGATGTATACGTATAACAAAACCTAGATTTATACCGCATACCAATAACTAGATTTATATCGCATACCAAAACCTCGATTTATACCGCATACCAAAACCTAGATTTATACCGCATACCAATAACTAGATTTATATCGCATACCAAAACGTAAATGTATATCGTATTTCAAAACATAGATTTATATCTTATAGCAAAACCGAGATTTATATCGTATACCAAAGCTAATATTTATAAGGCATACCAAAACCTAGATTTATTTCGTATACAAAAGCGTAGATTTATAGCTTATACCAAAGCCTATATTTATACTGTATACCAAAACCTAGATTTATATCGTATACCAAAACCTAGATTTACACCGTATATCAAAAGCTATATTTATGCCGTATACCAAAACCTAGATTGATATCGAATACCGAAAACTAGATTTGTACGTATACCACAACCTAAATTTATCTCGCATACCAAAACCTAGATTTATATTGCATACCAAAACCTAGATTTATACGGTTTAGCAATAACTAGATTTATATCGCATTGCAAAATCTTGATTTATATCGTATATCAAAGCTTATATTTAGATCGCATAGCAAAACCTAAATTTATATAGTATGCCAAAACCTAGATTTATATCGTATACCACAACCTAGATTTATCTCGCATACCAAAACCTAGATTTATACTGCATACCAAAACCTAGATTTATATCGCATACCAATACCTAGATTTATACCATTTAGATTTATATCGCATACGAAAACCTAGATTTATATCGTATACCAAAACCAAGATTGATATCGTTTACAAAATCCTAGATTTATATCGCATACCAAAACCTAGATTTATATCGCATACCAAAACATAGATTTATGTGGCATAGAAAAACCTAGATTTATCTCGTAAACCACAACCTAGATTTATACCGTATACTAAAACCTATATTTATCCCGTATACCAAAACCTAGATTTATATCGCATACCAAAACCTAGATTTATATTGCATACCAAAACCTTGATTTATATCGAATACCGAAACCTAGATTTATACCGTATACCGAAACCTAGATTTATACCGTATACCATAACCTAGATTTATCTTGCATACCAAAACCTAGATTTATACTGCATACCAAAACCTAGATTTATACCACAAACCAAAACCTTGATTTATACCGCATACCAAAACCTACATTTATACCGTATACCAAAACCTATATTTATCCCGTATACCAAAACCTACATTTACATCGTATACCAAAACCTAGCTTTATGTAGTAGAGCAAAATCTAGATTTATCTCGTAAACCACAACCTAGATTTATACCGTATGCGAACACCTAGATTTATATCGTATACCAACACCTATATTTATATCGTATATTAAAACCTAGACTTAAACACCATACCAAAACCTAGATTTATATCTTATACCAAAACCTAGATTGATATCGTATACCAAAACCTAGATTTATACAGTATATCAAAGCCTTGATTTATATCGCACACCAAAACCTATATTTTTGTAGCATAACAAAACCTAGATTTATCTCGTAAACCACAACCCAGATTTATACCATATACGAAAATCTAGAGTATACCAATATCTAGATTTATATCGTATATCAAAACCTAGATTTATACCGTATACCAATAACTAGATTTATATCGCATACCAAAACCTCGATTTATACCGCATACCAAAACCTAGATTTATACCGCATACCAATAACTAGATTTATATCGCATACCAAAACGTAAATGTATATCGTATTTCAAAACATAGATTTATATCTTATAGCAAAACCGAGATTCATATCGTATACCAAAGCTAATATTTATATGGCATACCAAAACCTAGATTTATTTCGTATACAAAAGCGTAGATTTATACCTTATACCAAAACCTATATTTATACTGTATACCAAAAGCTAGATTTATATCGTATACCAAAACCTAGATTTACACCGTATATCAAAGCTATATTTATACCGTATACCAAAACCTAGATTGATATCGAATACGAAAACTAGATTTGTACCGTATATCACAACCTAAATTTATCTCGCATACCAAAACCTAGATTTATATTGCATACCAAAACCTAGATTTATACGGTTTAGCAATAACTAGATTTATATCGCATTGCAAAATCTTGATTTATATCGTATATCAAAGCTTATATTTAGATCGCATAGCAAAACCTAAATTTATATAGTATGCCAAAACCTAGATTTATATCGTATACCACAACCTAGATTTATCTCGCATACCAAAACCTAGATTTATACTGCATACCAAAACCTAGATTTATATCGCATACCAATACCTAGATTTATACCATTTAGATTTATATCGCATACGAAAACCTAGATTTATATCGTATACCAAAACCAAGATTGATATCGTTTACAAAATCCTAGATTTATATCGCATACCAAAACCTAGATTTATATCGCATACCAAAACATAGATTTATGTGGCATAGAAAAACCTAGATTTATCTCGTAAACCACAACCTAGATTTATACCGTATACTAAAACCTATATTCATCCCGTATACCAAAACCTAGATTTATATCGCATACCAAAACCTAGATTTATATTGCATACCAAAACCTTGATTTATATCGAATACCGAAACCTAGATTTATACCGTATACCGAAACCTAGATTTATACCGTATACCACAACCTAGATTTATCTTGCATACCAAAACCTAGATTTATACTGCATACCAAAACCTAGATTTATACCACAAACCAAAACCTTGATTTATACCGCATACCAAAACCTAAATTGATACCGTATACCAAAAACTAGATTTATATCGAATACCAAAACCTACATTTATACCGTATACCAAAACCTATATTTATCCCGTATACCAAAACCTACATTTACATCGTATACCAAAACCTAGCTTTATGTAGTAGAGCAAAATCTAGATTTATCTCGTAAACCACAACCTAGATTTATACCGTATGCGAACACCTAGATTTATATCGTATACCAAAACCTATATTTATATCGTATATTAAAACCTAGACTTAAACACCATACCAAAACCTAGATTTATATCTTATACCAAAACCTTGATTTATATCGTATACCAAAACCTAGATTTATACAGTATATCAAAGCCTTGATTTATATCGCACACCAAAACCTAGATTTTTGTAGCATAACAAAACCTAGATTTATCTCGTAAACCACAACCCAGATTTATACCATATACGAAAATCTAGAGTATACCAATATCTAGATTGATATCGTTTACCAAAACCTAGATTTATATCGTATGCCAAAACCTAGATTTATATAGTTTACCAGAACTTTGATTTATATCGTATACCAAAGCCTAGATTTATACCACATACCAAAAACTTGATTTATACCGCATACCAAAACCTAAATTTATACCGTATACAAAAAACTAGATTTATATCGAATACCAAAACCTACATTTATATCGTATACCAAAACCTAGATTTATATCGTATACCAAAACCTAGATTTACACCACATAGCAAAACCTCGATTTATACGGCATACGAAAACCTAGATTTACACAGTATACCCGTACCCAGATTTATATCGTATTCCAAAACTTAGATTTATATCACATACCAAAATCTAGATTTATATTGTATATCAAAGCCTAGATTTATATCGCATACCAAAACCTAGATTTATACCGTATACCAAAACCTAGATTTATATCGTATACCAAAACCTAGATTTATATAGTTTACCAAAACTTTGATTTGTATCGCATACCAAACCCTAGATTTATCTCGCATACCAAAAGCTAGATTTATATAGTATACCAAACTTTGATTTATATCGTATACCAAAGCCTAGATATATATAATATACTAATACCTGGATTTATAACGTATATCAAAGCGTAGATTTATATCGCACACCAAAACCTAGATTTATGTAGCATAGCAAAACCTAGATATATCTCGTAAACCACAACATAGATGTATACGTATAACAAAACCTAGATTTATACCGCATACCAATAACTAGATTTATATCGCATACCAAAACCTCGATTTATACCGCATACCAAAACCTAGATTTATACCGCATACCAATAACTAGATTTATATCGCATACCAAAACGTAAATGTATATCGTATTTCAAAACATAGATTTATATCTTATAGCAAAACCGAGATTTATATCGTATACCAAAGCTAATATTTATAAGGCATACCAAAACCTAGATTTATTTCGTATACAAAAGCGTAGATTTATAGCTTATACCAAAGCCTATATTTATACTGTATACCAAAACCTAGATTTATATCGTATACCAAAACCTAGATTTACACCGTATATCAAAAGCTATATTTATGCCGTATACCAAAACCTAGATTGATATCGAATACCGAAAACTAGATTTGTACCGTATACCACAACCTAAATTTATCTCGCATACCAAAACCTAGATTTATATTGCATACCAAAACCTAGATTTATACGGTTTAGCAATAACTAGATTTATATCGCATTGCAAAATCTTGATTTATATCGTATATCAAAGCTTATATTTAGATCGCATAGCAAAACCTAAATTTATATAGTATGCCAAAACCTAGATTTATATCGTATACCACAACCTAGATTTATCTCGCATACCAAAACCTAGATTTATACTGCATACCAAAACCTAGATTTATATCGCATACCAATACCTAGATTTATACCATTTAGATTTATATCGCATACGAAAACCTAGATTTATATCGTATACCAAAACCAAGATTGATATCGTTTACAAAATCCTAGATTTATATCGCATACCAAAACCTAGATTTATATCGCATACCAAAACATAGATTTATGTGGCATAGAAAAACCTAGATTTATCTCGTAAACCACAACCTAGATTTATACCGTATACTAAAACCTATATTTATCCCGTATACCAAAACCTAGATTTATATCGCATACCAAAACCTAGATTTATATTGCATACCAAAACCTTGATTTATATCGAATACCGAAACCTAGATTTATACCGTATACCGAAACCTAGATTTATACCGTATACCATAACCTAGATTTATCTTGCATACCAAAACCTAGATTTATACTGCATACCAAAACCTAGATTTATACCACAAACCAAAACCTTGATTTATACCGCATACCAAAACCTACATTTATACCGTATACCAAAACCTATATTTATCCCGTATACCAAAACCTACATTTACATCGTATACCAAAACCTAGCTTTATGTAGTAGAGCAAAATCTAGATTTATCTCGTAAACCACAACCTAGATTTATACCGTATGCGAACACCTAGATTTATATCGTATACCAACACCTATATTTATATCGTATATTAAAACCTAGACTTAAACACCATACCAAAACCTAGATTTATATCTTATACCAAAACCTAGATTGATATCGTATACCAAAACCTAGATTTATACAGTATATCAAAGCCTTGATTTATATCGCACACCAAAACCTATATTTTTGTAGCATAACAAAACCTAGATTTATCTCGTAAACCACAACCCAGATTTATACCATATACGAAAATCTAGAGTATACCAATATCTAGATTTATATCGTATATCAAAACCTAGATTTATACCGTATACCAATAACTAGATTTATATCGCATACCAAAACCTCGATTTATACCGCATACCAAAACCTAGATTTATACCGTATACCAATAACTAGATTTATATCGCATACCAAAACGTAAATGTATATCGTATTTCAAAACATAGATTTATATCTTATAGCAAAACCGAGATTCATATCGTATACCAAAGCTAATATTTATATGGCATACCAAAACCTAGATTTATTTCGTATACAAAAGCGTAGATTTATACCTTATACCAAAACCTATATTTATACTGTATACCAAAAGCTAGATTTATATCGTATACCAAAACCTAGATTTACACCGTATATCAAAGCTATATTTATACCGTATACCAAAACCTAGATTGATATCGAATACCGAAAACTAGATTTGTACCGTATACCACAACCTAAATTTATCTCGCATACCAAAACCTAGATTTATATTGCATACCAAAACCTAGATTTATACGGTTTAGCAATAACTAGATTTATATCGCATAGCAAAACCTTGATTTATATTGTATATCAAAGCTTATATTTAGATCGCATAGCAAAACCTAAATTTATATAGTATGCCAAAACCTAGATTTATATCGTATACCACAACCTAGATTTATCTCGCATACCAAAACCTAGATTTATACTGCATACCAAAACCTAGATTTATATCGCATACCAATACCTAGATTTATACCATTTAGATTTATATCGCATACCAAAACCTAGATTTATATCGTATACCAAAACCAAAATTGATATCGCTTACAAAATTCTAGATTTATATCGCATACCAAAACCTAGATTTATATCGCATACCAAAACCTAGATTTATGTGGCATAGAAAAACCTAGATTGATCTCGTAAACCACAACCTAGATTCATACCGTATACCAAAACCTATATTTATCCCGTATACCAAAACCTAGATTTATATCGCATACCAAAACCTAGATTTATATTGCATACCAAAACCTAGATTTATATCATATACAAAAACCTAGATTTATATTGTTGGCCAAAACCTAGATTTATATCGAGTACAAAAGCCTAGAATTATACCGTATACCAAAACCTATATTTATACCGTATACCAACACCTATATTTATCCCGGATAACAAAACCTACATTTATATCGTATACCAAAACCTAGCTTTATGTAGTAGAGCAAAATCTAGATTTATCTCGTAAACCACAACCTAGATTTATACCGTATGCGAACACCTAGATTTATATCGTATACCAAAACCTAGATTTATATCGTATATTAAAACCTAGACTTAAACACCATACCAAAACCTAGATTTATATCTTATACCAAAACCTAGATTTATATCGCATACCAAAACCTAGATTTATACAGTATAGCAAAGCCTAGATTTATATCGCACACCAAAAGCTAGTTTTTTGTAGCATAGCAAAACCTAGATTTATCTCGTAAACCACAAGCCAGATTTATACCGTATGCGAAAATCTAGAGTATACCAATATCTAGATTTATATCGTTTACCAAAACCTAGATTTATATCGTATGCCAAAACCTAGATTTATATAGTATACCAGAACTTTGATTTATATCGTATACCAAAGCCTATGTTTATACCACAAACCAAAACCTTGATTTATACCGCATACCAAAACCTAAATTTATACCGTATACCAAAAACTAGATTTATATCGAATACCAAAACCTACATTTATACCGTATACATAAACCTAGATTTATCCCGTATACCAAAACCTACATTTACATCGTATACCAAAACCTAGCTTTATGTAGTAGAGGAAAATCTAGATTTATCTCGTAAACCACAACCTAGATTTATACCGTATACGAACACCTAGATTTATATCGTATAGCAAAACGTAGATTTATATCGTATATTAAAACCTAGACTTAAACACAATACCAAAACCTAGATTTATATCTTATACCAAAACCTAGATTTATATCGTATACCAAAACCTAGATTTATACAGTATAGCAAAGCCTAGATTTATATCGCACACCAAAACCTAGATTTTTGTAGCATAGCAAAACCTAGATTTATCTCGTAAACCACAACCCAGATTTATACCGTATGCGAAAATCTAGAGTTTACCAATATCTAGATTTATATCGTTTACTAAAACCTAGATTTATATCGTATGCCAAAACCAAAATTTATATAGTATACCAGAACTTTGAGTTATATCGTATACCAAAGCCTAGATTTATACCACATACCAAAACCTTGATCTATACCGCATACCAAAACCTAAATTTATACCGTATACCAAAACCTAGATTTATATCGTATACCAAAACCTAGATTTATACCACATAGCAAAACCTCGATTTATAAGGCATACGAAAACCTAGATTTACACAATATACCAATACCCAGATTTATATCGTATTCCAAAACTTAGATTTATATCACATACCAAAAAATAGATTTATATTGTATATCAAAGCCTAGATTTATATCGCATACCAAAACCTAGATTTATACCTTATACCAAAACTTTGATTTGTATCGCGTACCAAACCCTAGATTTATCTCGTATACCAAAACCTAGATTTATATAGTATACCAAACTTTGATTTATATCGTATACCAAAGCCTAGATATATATAATATACCAATACCTGGATTTATAGCGTATATCAAAGCCTAGATTTATATCGCACATCAAAACCTAGATTTATGTAGCATAGCAAAACCTTGATTTATCTCGTAAACCACAACATAGATTTATACCGTATACCAAAACCTAAATTTATACCGTATACCAATAACTAGATTTATATCGCATACCAAAACCTCGATTTATACCGCATACCAAAACCTAAATTTATACCGTATACCAATAACTAGATTTATATCGCATACCAAAACGTAGATTTATATCGTATTTCAAAACATAGATTTATATCGTATAGCAAAACCGAGATTTATATCGTATACCAAAGCCAATATTTATATGGCATACCAAAACCTAGATTTATTTCGTATACAAAAGCGTAGATTTATACCTTATACCAAAACCTATATTTATACTGTATACCAAAACCTAGATTTATATCGTATACCAAAACCTAGATTTACACCGTATATCGAAAGCTATATTTATACCGTATACCACAACCTAGATTGATATCGAATACCGAAAACTAGATTTGTACCGTATACCACAACCTAGATTTATCTCGCATACCAAAACCTAGATTTACACTGCATACCAAAACCTAGATTTATATCGCATACCAATACCTATATTTATACCATTTAGATTTATATCGCATACCAAAACCTAGATTTATATCGTATATCAAAACTTATATTTAGATAGCATACCAAAACCTAGATTTATATCGTATACCAAAACCAAGATTTATATCGTTTACAAAATCCTAGATTTATATCGCATACCAAAACCTAGATTTATATCGCATACCAAAACGTAGATTTATGTGGCATAGAAAAACCTAGATTTATCTCGTAAACCACAAGCTAGATTTATACCGTATACCAAAACCTATATTTATCCCGTATACCAAAACCTTGATTTATATCGTAAACCAAAACCTAGATTTATATTGCATACCAAAACCTAGATTTATATCACATACAAAAACCTAGATTTATATTGTTGGCCAAAACCTAGATTTATATCGAGTACAAAAGCCTAGAATTATACCGTCTACCAAAACCTATATTTATACCGTATACCAACACCTATATTTATCCCGTATTCCAAAACCTACATTTATATCGTATACCAAAACCTAGCTTTATGTAGTAGAGCAAAATCTAGATTTATCTCGTAAACCACAACCTAGATTTCGGTATACGATATCAATCTAGGTTTTGGTATACGGTATAAATATAGCTTTTGATATACGGTGTAAATCTAGGTTTTGGTATACGATATAAATATAGGTTTTGGTATACAGTATAAATATAGGTTTTGGTATACGGTATAAATCTACGCTTTTGTATACGAAATAAATCTAGTTTTTGGTATGCTATATAAATATTGGCTTTGGTATACGATATAAATCTCGGTTTTGGTATAAGATATTAATCTATGTTTTGAAATACGATATAAATCTAGGTTTTGGTATGCGATATAAATCTAGTTATTGGTATACGGTATCAATCTAGGTTTTGGTATGCGGTATAAATCGAGGTTTTGGTATGCGATATAAATCTATTTATTGGTATACGGTATAAATCTAGGTTTTGATATACGGTATAAATCTATGTTGTGGTTTACGAGATAAATCTAGGTTTTGCTATGCTACATAAATCTAGGTTTTGGTGTGCGATATAAATCTAGGCTTTGATATACGTTATAAATCCAGGTATTGGTATATTATATAAATTTAGGCTTTAGTATACGATATAAACCAAAGTTTGGTATACTATGTAAATCTAGGTTTTGGTATAGGAGATACATCTAGGGTTTGGTATGCGATACAAATCAAAGTTTTGGTAAACTAAATAAATCTAGGCTTTGGTATGCGATATAAATCTAGGCTTTGGTATACAATATAAATCTAGATTTTGGAATGTGATATAAATCTAACTTTTGGTATACGATATAAATCTAGGTTTTGGTATACGGTATAAATCGAGGTTTTGTTATGTGGTATAAATCTAGATTTTGGTATGCGATATAAATCTAGGTTTTGGTATACGATATAAATGTAGGTTTTGGTATTCGATATAAATCTAGTTTTTGGTATACTGTATAAATTTAGGTTTTGGTATGCTGTATAAATCAAGGTTTTGGTATGTGGTATAAATCTAGGCTTTGGTATACGATATAAATCAAAGTTCTGGTACACTGTATAAATCTAGGTTTTGGCATACGATATAAATCTAGGTTTTGGTAAACGATATAAATTTAGATATTGGTAAACACTAGATTTTCGCATACGGTATAAATCTGGGTTGTGGTTTACGAGATAAATCTAGGTTTTGCTATGCTACAAAAATCTAGGTTTTGGTGTGCGATATAAATCAAGGCTTTGCTATACTGTATAAATCTAGGTTTTGGTATACGATATAAATCTAGGTTTTGGTATAAGATATAAATCTAGGTTTTGGTATGGTGTTTAAGTCTAGGTTTTAATATACGATATAAATCAAGGTTTTAGTATACGATATAAATCTAGGGGTTCGCATACGGTATAAATCTAGGTTGTGGTTTACGAGATAAATCTAGATTTTGCTCTACTACATAAAGCTAGGTTTTGGTATACGATATAAATGTAGGTTTTGGAATACGGGATAAATATAGGTGTTGGTATACGGTATAAATATAGGTTTTGGTAGACGGTATAATTCTAGGCTTTTGTACTCGATATAAATCTAGGTTTTGGCCAACAATATAAATCTAGGTTTTTGTATGTGATATAAATCTAGGTTTTGGTATGCAATATAAATCTAGGTTTTGGTTTACGATATAAATCAAGGTTTTGGTATACGGGATAAATATAGGTTTTGGTATACGGTATAAATCTAGCTTGTGGTTTACGAGATAAATCTAGGTTTTTCTATGCCACATAAATCTACGTTTTGGTATGCGATATAAATCTAGGTTTTGGTATGCGATATAAATCTAGGATTTTGTAAACGATATAAATCTTGGTTTTGGTATACGATATAAATCTAGGTTTTGGTATGCTATCTAAATATAAGTTTTGATATACGATATAAATCTAGGTTTTGGTATGCGATATCAATCTAAATGGTATAAATCTAGGTATTGGTATGCGATATAAATCTAGGTTTTGGTATGCAGTGTAAATCTAGGTTTTGGTATGCGAGATAAATCTAGGTTCTGGTATACGGTATAAATCTAGGTTTCGGTATACGATATAAATCTAGGTTTTGGCATACTATATAAATTTAGGTTTTGCTATGCGATCTAAATATAAGCTTTGATATACGATATAAATCAAAGTTTTGCTATGCGATATAAATCTAGTTATTGCTAAGCCGTATAAATCTAGGTTTTGGTATGCAATATAAATCTAGGTTTTGGTATGCGAGATAAATTCAGTTTGTTGTATACGGTACAAATCTAGTTTTCGGTATTCGATATCAATCTAGGTTTTGGTATACGGTATAAATATAGCTTTCGATATACGGTGTAAATCTAGGTTTTGGTATACGATATAAATCTAGGTTTTGGTATACAGTATAAATATAGGTTTTGGTATAAGGTATAAATCTACGCTTTTGTATACGAAATAAATCTAGGTTTTGGTATGCCATATAAATATTGGCTTTGGTATACGATATAAATCTCGGTTTTGCTATAAGATATAAATCTATGTTTTGAAATACGATATAAATCTACGTTTTGGTATGCGATATAAATCTAGTTATTGGTATACGGTATAAATTTAGGTTTTGGTATGCGGTATAAATCGAGGTTTTGGTATGCGATATAAATCTAGTTATTGGTATACGGTATAAATCTAGGTTTTGGTATACGGTATAAATCTATGTTGTGGTTTACGAGATAAATCAAGGTTTTGCTATGCTACATAAATCTAGGTTTTGGTGTGCGATATAAATCTAGGCTTTGATATACGCTATAAATCCAGGTATTGGTATATTATATATATCTAGGCTTTGGTATACGATATAAATCAAAGTTTGGTATACTATATAAATCTAGGTTTTGGTATACGAGATAAATCTAGGGTTTGGTACGCGAAACAAATCAAAGTTTTGGTATAAGGTATAAATCTAGGTTTTGGTATGCGATATAAATCTAGGCTTTGATATACAATATAAATCTATTTTTTGGTATGTGATATAAATCTAAGTTTTGGAATACGATATAAATCTGGGTATTGGTATATTGTGTAAATCTAGGTTTTCGTATGCCTTATAAATCGAGGTTTTGCTATGTGGTATAAATCTAGGTTTTGGTATGCGGTATAAATTTAGGTTTTGGTATGCGGTATAGATCAAGGTTTTGGTATGTGGTATAAATCTAGGCTTTGGTATACGATATAACTCAAAGTTCTGGTATACTATATAAATTTAGGTTTTGGCATACGATATAAATCTAGGTTTTAGTAAACGATATAAATCTAGATATTGGTAAACTCTAGATTTTCGCATACGGTATAAATCTGGGTTGTGGTTTACGAGATAAATCTAGGTTTTGCTATGCTACAAAAATCTAGGTTTTGGTGTGCGATATAAATCTAGGCTTTGCTATACTGCATAAATCTAGGTTTTGGTATACGATATAAATCTAGGTTTTGGTATAAGATATAAATCTAGGTTTTGGTATGGTGTTTAAGTCTAGGTTTTAATATACGATATAAATCTACGTTTTGCTATACGATATAAATCTAGGTGTTCGTATACGGTATAAATCTAGGTTGTGGTTTACGAGATAAATCTAGATTTTCCTCTACTACATAAAGCTAGGTTTTGGTATACGATGTAAATGTAGGTTTTGGTATACGGGATAAATCTAGGTTTATGTATACGGTATAAATGTAGGTTTTGGTATTCGATATAAATCTAGTTTTTGGTATACGGTATAAATTTAGGTTTTGGTATGCGGTATAAATCAAGGTTTTGGTTTGTGGTATAAATATAGGCTTTGGTATACGATATAAATCAAAGTTCTGGTATACTATATAAATCTAGGTTTTGGCATACGATATAAATCTAGGTTTTGGTAAACGATATAAATCTAGATATTGGTATACTCTAGATTTTCGTATACGGTATAAATCTGGCTTGTGGTTTACGAGATAAATCTAGGTTTTGCTATGCTACAAAAATCTAGCTTTTGGTGTGCGATATAAATCTAGGCTTTGCTATACTGTATAAATCTAGGTTTTGGTATGCGATATAAATCTAGGTTTTGGTATAAGATATAAATCTAGGTTTTGGTATGGTGTTTAAGTCTAGGTTTTAATATACGATATAAATATAGGTTTTGGTATACGATATAAATCTAGGTGTTCGCATACGGTATAAATCTAGGTTGTGGTTTACGAGATAAATCTAGATTTTGCTCTACTACATAAAGCTAGGTTTTGGTATACGATATAAATGTAGGTTTTGTTATCCGGGATAAATATAGGTGTTGGTATACGGTATAAATATAGGTTTTGGTATACGGTATAATTCTAGGCTTTTGTACTCGATATAAATCTAGGTTTTGGCCAACAATATAAATCTAGGTTTTTGTATATGATATAAATCTAGGTCTTGGTATGCAATATAAATCTAGGTTTTGGTATGCGATATAAATCTAGGTTTTGGTATACGGGATAAATATAGGTTTTGGTATACGGTATGAATCTAGGTTGTGGTTTACGAGATCAATCTAGGTTTTTCTATGCCACATAAATCTAGGTTTTGGTATGCGATATAAATCTAGGTTTTGGTATGCGATATAAATCTAGAATTTTGTAAGCGATATCAATTTTGGTTTTGGTATACGATATAAATCTAGGTTTTGGTATGCGATATAAATCTAAATGGTATAAATCTAGGTATTGGTATGCGATATAAATCTAGGTTTTGGTATGCAGTATAAATCTAGGTTTTGGTATGCGAGATAAATCTAGGTTGTGGTATACTATATAAATCTAGGTTTTGACATACTATATAAATTTAGGTTTTGCTATGCGATCTAAATATAAGCTTTGATATACAATATAAATCAAGGTTTTGCTATGCGATATAAATCTAGTTATTGCTAAACCGTATAAATCTAGGTTTTGGTATGCAATAGAAATCTAGGTTTTGGTATGCGAGATAAATTTAGGTTTTGGTATTCGGTACAAATCTAGTTTTCGGTATTCGATATCAATCTAGGTTTTGGTATACGGCATCAATATAGCTTTTGATATACGGTGTAAATCTAGGTTTTGGTATACGATATAAATCTAGGTTTTGGTATACAGTATAAATATAGGCTTTGGTATAAGCTATAAATCTACGCTTTTGTATACGAAATAAATCTAGGTTTTGGTATGCCTTATAAATATTAGCGTTGGTATACGATATAAATCTCGGTTTTGCTATAAGATATAAATCTATGTTTTGAAATACGATATACATTTACGTTTTGGTATGCGATATAAATCTAGTTATTGGTATGCGGTATAAATCTAGGTTTTGGTATGCGGTATAAATCGAGGTTTTGGTATGCGATATAAATCTAGTTATTGGTATGCGGTATAAATCTAGGTTTTGTTATACGGTATAAATCTATGTTGTGGTTTACGAGATATATCTAGGTTTTGCTATGCTACATAAATCTAGGTTTTGGTGTGCGATATAAATCTACGCTTTGATATACGTTATAAATCCAGGTATTAGTATATTATATATATCTAGGCTTTGGTATACGATATAAATCAAAGTTTGGTATACTATATAAATCTAGCTTTTGGTATGCGAGATAAATCTAGGGTTTGGTATGCGATACAAATCAAAGTTTTGGTAAACTATATAAATCTAGGTTTTGGTATACGATATAAATCTAGGTTTTGGTATACGGTATAAATCTAGGTTTTGGTATGCGATATAAATCTAGGCTTTGATATACAATATAAATCTAGATTTTGGTATGTGATATAAATCTAAGTTTTGGAATACGATATAAATCTGGGTACGGGTATACTGTGTAAATCTAGGTTTTCGTATGCCGTATAAATCGAGGTTTTGCTATGTGGTGTAAATCTAGGTTTTGGTATACGATATAAATCTAGGTTTTGGGATACGATATAAATGTAGATTTTGGTATTCGATATAAATCTAGTTTTTTGTATACGGTATAAATTTAGGTTTTGGTATGTGGTATAAATCAAGGTTTTGGTATGTGGTATAAATCTAGGCTTTGGTATACGATATAAATCAAAGTTCTGGTATACTATATAAATCTAGGTTTTGGCATACGATATAAATCTAGGTTTTGGTAAACGATATAAATCTAGATATTGGTATACTCTAGATTTTCGTATATGGTATAAATCTGGGTTGTGGTTTACGAGATGAATCTAGGTTTTGTTATGCTAGAAAAATCTAGGTTTTGGTGTGCGATATAAATCAAGGCTTTGATATACTGTATAAATCTAGGTTTTGGTATACGATATAAATCTAGGTTTTGGTATAAGATATAAATCTAGGTTTTGGTATGGTGTTTAAGTCTAGGTTTTATTATACGATATAAATATAGGTTTTGGTATACGATATAAATCTAGGTGTTCGCATACGGTATAAATCTAGGTTGTGGTTTACGATATAAATCTAGATTTTGCTCTACTACATAAAGCTAGGTTTTGGTATACGATGTAAATGTAGGTTTTGGTATACGGGATAAATATAGGTTTTGGTATACGGTATAAATGTAGGTTTTGGTATTCGATATAAATCTAGTTTTTGGTATACGGTATCAATTTAGGTTTTGGTATGCGGTATAAATCAAGGTTTTGGTTTGTGGTATAAATCTAGGTTTTGGTATGCAGTATAAATCTAGGTTTTGGTATGCAAGATAAATCTAGGTTGTGGTATACGGTATAAATCTAGGTTTCGATATTCGGTATAAATCTAGGTTTCGGTATTCGATATAAATCAAGGTTTTGGTATGCAATATAAATCTAGGTTTTGGTATGCGATATAAATCTAGGTTTTGGTATACGGGATAAATATAGGTTTTAGTATACGGTATAAATCTAGGTTGTGGTTTACGAGATAAATCTAGGTTTTTCTATGCCACATAAATCTATGTTTTGGTATGCGATATAAATCTAGGTTTTGGTATGCGATATAAATCTAGGATTTTGTAAACGATATCAATCTTGGTTTTGGTATACGATATAAATCTAGGTTTTCGTATGCGATATAAATCTAAATGGTATAAATCTAGGTATTGGTATGCGATATAAATCTAGGTTTTGGTATGCAGTATAAATCTAGGTTTTGGTATGCGAGATAAATCTAGCTTGTGGTATACGATATAAATCTAGGTTTTGGCATACTATATAAATTTAGGTTTTGCTATGCGATCTAAATATAAGCTTTGATATACGATATAAATCAAGATTTTGCAATGCGATATAAATCTAGTTATTGCTAAACCGTATAAATCTAGGTTTTGGTATGCAATATAAATCTAGGTTTTGGTATACGGTATAAATATAGCTTTGATATACGGTGTAAATCTAGGTTTTGGTATACGATATAAATCTAGCTTTTGGTATACAGTATAAATATAGGTTTTGGTATAAGGTATAAATCTACGCTTTTGTATACGAAATAAATCTAGGTTTTGGTATGCCATATAAATATTAGCTTTGGTATACGATATGAATCTCGGTTTTGCTATAAGATATAAATCTATGTTTTGAAATACGATATACATTTACGTTTTGGTATGCGATATAAATCTAGTTATTGGTATACGGTATAAATCTAGGTTTTGGTATGCGGTATAAATCGAGGTTTTGGTATGCGATATAAATCTAGTTATTGGTATACGGTATAAATCTAGGTTTTGATATACGATACAAATCTAGATATTGGTATACTCTAGATTTTCGTATATGGTATAAATCTGGGTTGTGGTTTACGAGATAAATCTAGGTTTTGTTATGCTACAAAAATCTAGGTTTTGGTGTGCGATATAAATCAAGGCTTTGATATACTGTATAAATCTAGGTTTTGGTATACGATATAAATCTAGGTTTTGGTATAAGATATAAATCTAGGTTTTGGTATGGTGTTTAAGTCTAGGTTTTAATATACGATATAAATATAGGTTTTGGTATACGATATAAATCTAGGTGTTCGCATACGGTATACATCTAGGTTATGGTTTACGAGATAAATCTAGATTTTGCTCTACTACATAAAGCTAGGTTTTGGTATACGATGTAAATGTAGGTTTTGGCATACGGGATAAATATAGGTTTTGGCATACGGTATACATGTAGGTTTTGGTATTCGATATAAATCTAGTTTTTGGTATACGGTATCAATTTAGGTTTTGGTATGCGGTATAAATCAAGGTTTTGGTTTGTGGTATAAATCTAGGTTTTGGTATGCAGTATAAATCTAGGTTTTGGTATGCAAGATAAATCTAGGTTGTGGTATACGGTATAAATCTAGGTTTCGGTATACGGTATAAATCTAGGTTTCGGTATTCGATATAAATCAAGGTTTTGGTATGCAATATAAATCTAGGTTTTGGTATGCGATATAAATCTAGGTTTTGGTATACGGGATAAATATAGGTTTTAGTATACGGTATAAATCTAGGTTGTGGTTTACGAGATAAATCTAGGTTTTTCTATGCCACTTAAATCTATGTTTTGGTATGCGATATAAATCTAGGTTTTGGTATGCGATATAAATCTAGGATTTTGTAAACGATATCAATCTTGGTTTTGGTATACGATATAAATCTAGGTTTTCGTATGCGATATAAATCTAAATGGTATAAATCTAGGTATTGGTATGCGATATAAATCTAGGTTTTGGTATGCAGTATAAATCTAGGTTTTGGTATGCGAGATAAATCTAGGTTGTGGTATACGATATAAATCTAGGTTTTGGCATACTATATAAATTTAGGTTTTGCTATGCGATCTAAATATAAGCTTTGATATACGATATAAAGCAAGATTTTGCAATGCGATATAAATCTAGTTATTGCTAAACCGTATAAATCTAGGTTTTGGTATGCAATATAAATCTAGGTTTTGGTATGCGAGATAAATTTAGGTTGTGGTATACGGTACAAATCTAGTTTTCGTATTCGATATCAATCTAGGTTTTGGTATACGGTATAAATATAGCTTTGATATACGGTGTAAATCTAGGTTTTGGTATACGATATAAATCTAGCTTTTGGTATACAGTATAAATATAGGTTTTGGTATAAGGTATAAATCTACGCTTTTGTATACGAAATAAATCTAGGTTTTGGTATGCCATATAAATATTAGCTTTGGTATACGATATAAATCTCGGTTTTGCTATAAGATATAAATCTATGTTTTGAAATACGATATACATTTACGTTTTGGTATGCGATATAAATCTAGTTATTGGTATACGGTATAAATCTAGGTTTTGGTATGCGGTATAAATCGAGGTTTTGGTATGCGATATAAATCTAGTTATTGGTATACGGTATAAATCTAGGTTTTGATATACGGTATAAATCTATGTTGTGGTTTACGAGATAAATCTAGGTTTTGCTATGCTACATAAATCTAGGTTTTGGTGTGCGATATAAATCTAGGCTTTGATATACGTTATAAATCCAGGTATTGGTATATTATATATATCTAGGCTTTGGTATACGATATAAATCAAAGTTTGGTATACTATATAAATCTAGGTTTTGGTATACGAGATAAATCTAGGGTTTGGTATGCGATACAAATCAAAGTTTTGGTAAACTATATAAATCTAGGTTTTGGTATACGATATAAATCTAGGTTTTGGTATACGGTATAAATCTAGGTTTTGGTATGCGATATAAATCTAGGCTTTGATATACAATATAAATCTAGGTTTTGGTATGTGATATAAATCTAAGTTTTGGAATACGATATAAATCTGGGTATTGCTATACGATATAAATCTAGGTTTTGGTATGCGATCTAAATATAAGTTTTGATATTCGATATAAATATAGTTATTGGTATACGGTATAAATCTAGGCTTTGATATACGCTATTAATCCAGGTATTGATATATTATATAAATCTAGGCTTTGGTATACGATATAAATCAAAGTTTGGCATACTATATAAATCTAGGTTTTGGTATACGATATAAATCTCGGTTTTGGTAAACGGTATAAATCTAGGTTTTGGTATGCGATATAAATCTAGGCTTTGGTATACAATATAAATCTAGGTTTTGGTATGTAATATAAATGTAAGTTTTGGAATACGATATAAATCTGGGTATTGGTATACTGTGTAAATCTAGGTTTTCGTATGCCGTATAAATCGAGGTTTTGGTATGTGGTATAAATCTAGGTTTTGGTATACGATATAAATCTAGGTTTTGGTATACGATATAAATATAGGTTTTGGTATTCGATATAAATGTAGTTATTGGTATACGGTATAAATATAGGTTTTGATATGCCGTATAAATCTAGGTTTTGGTATGCGGTATTAATCGAGCTTTTGGTATGTGGTATAAATCTAGGTTTTTGTATACGATATAAATCAAAGTTTTGGTTTACTATATAAATCTAGGTTTTGGCATACGATATCAATCTAGATTTTGGTATTCGATATAAATGTAATTTTTGGTATACGGTATAAATATAGGTTTTGATATGCCGTATAAATCTAGGTTTTGGTATGCGATATAAATCTAGGTATTGGTATACTGTGTAAATCTAGGTTTTCGTATGCGGTATAAATCTAGGTTTTGGTATACGTATAAATCTAGGTTGTGGTTGTGGAGATAAATCTAGGTTTTGCTATGCCACATAAATCTAGGTTTTGGCATGCGATATAAATCTAGGTTTTGGCATGCGATATAAATCTAGGTTTTTGCATACGACATAAAAACTTGGTTTTGGTATGCGATTTAAATCTAGGTTTTTGCATACGATATAAATCTTGGTTTTGGTATACGATATAAATCTAGGTTTTGGTATGCGATCTAAATATAAGTTTTGATATATGATATAAATCTAGGTTTTGGTGTGCGATATAAATCTAAATGGTATAAATCTAGGTATTGGTATGCGATATAAATCTAGGTTTTGGAATACGATATAAATCTGGGTTTTGGTATAAGATATAAATCTAAGTTTTGGTATACGATATAAATCTACATTTTGGCATGCGATATTAATCTAGGTTTTGGTATTCGATATTAATTGAGGTATTGGTATATTGTATAAACCTACGTTTTGGTATACGTTATAAATCTAGGTTGTGGTTTACGAGATAAATCTATGCTTTGGTATGCAATATAAATCTGGGTTTTGGTATGCGAGATAAATCTAGGTTGTGGTATACGGTATAAATATAGCTTTTGATATAACGTGTAAATCTAGGTTTTGGTATACGATATAAATCTAGGTTTTGGTATACAGTATAAATATAGGTTTTGCTATACGGTATAAATTTACGCTTTTGTATGCGAATTAAATCTAGGTTTTGGTATGCCATTTAAATATTGGCTTTGGTATACGGTATAAATCTAGGTTTTGGCATGCGGTATAAATCTAGGTTTTGGAATACGAGATAAATCTAGGCTTTGGTATGCGATATAAATCAAAGTTTTGGTAAACTATATAAATCTAGGTTTTGGTATACGATATAAATCAAGGTTTTGGTATACGGTATAAATCTAGGTTTTGGTAAGCGATATCAATCTAGTCTTTGTTATACAATATAAATCTAAATTTTGGAATGTGATATAAATCTTAGTTTTGAAATACGAAATAAATCTGGGTATTGATATACTGTGTAAATCTAGGTTTTCGTATGCTGTATAAATCAAGGTTTTGGTATGTGGTATAAATCTAGGTTTTGGTGTGCGATATGAATCTAGGCTTTGCTACACTATATAAATCTAGGTTTTGATATACGATATAAATCTAGGTTTTGGTATACGATATAAATCTAGGTATTATACCAATACCTAGATTTATATCGTATACCAAAACCTAGATTTATATATGTATAAATCTAGGTGTTCGTATACGGTATAAATCTAGGTCGTGGTTTACGAGATAAATCTAGATTTTGCTCTACTATATAAAGCTAGGTTTTGGTATACGATATAAATGTAGGTTTTGGTATACGGGATAAATATAGGTTTTGGTATACGGTATAAATATAGGTTTTGGTATACGGTATAATTCTAGGTTTTTGTATTCGATATAAATTTAGGTTTTGGCAAACAATATAAATCTAGGTTTTTGTATATGATATAAATCTAGGTTTTGGTATGCAATATAAATCTAGGTTTTGGTATACGATATAAATCTAGGTTTTGGTATACGTGATAAATATAGGTTTTGGTATACGGTATAAATATAGGTTTTGGTATACTGTATAAATCTAGGTTTTCGTATGCGGTATAAATCTAGGTTTTGGTATACGGTATAAATCTATGTTGTGGTTTACGAGATAAATCAAGGCTTTGCGATGCCACATAAATCTAGATTTTGGTATGCGATATAAATCAAAGTTTTGGTATACTATATAAATCTAGGTTTGGGCATACGATATAAATCTAGGTTTTGGTAAACGATATCAATCTAGGTATTGGTATACGATATAAATCTAGGTTTTGGTATGATGTTTAAATCTAGGTTTTGATATACGATATAAATCTAGGTTTTGGTATGCAATATAAATCTAGGTTTTGTTAAACGATATAAATTTAGGTTTTCCTATGCGATCTAAATATAAGCTTTGATATACGATATAAATCAAGGTTTTGTTATGCGATATAAATCTATTTATTGCTAAACCGTATAAATCTAGGTTTTGGTATGCAATATAAATCTAGGTTTTGGTTATACGATATAAATCTAGGTTTTCGTATACAGTATAAATCTAGGTTTTGGTATACGGTATAAATCTACGCTTTTGTATACGAAATAAATCTAGGTTTTGGTATGCCATATAAATATTGGCTTAGGTATTCGATATAAATCTCGTTTTGGTTTAAGATATAAATCTATGTTTTGAAATACGATATAAATCTACATTTTGGTATGCGATATAAATCTAGTTATTGGTATACGATATAAATCTAGGTTTTGGTATGCGATATAAATCAAGGTTTTGGAATACGAGATAAATCTAGGCTTTGGTATGCGATATAAATCAAAGTTTTGGTAAACTATATAAATCTAGGATTTGGTATACGATATAAATCTAGGTTTTGGTATACGGTATAAATCTGGGTTGTGGTTTACGAGATAAATCTACGTTTTGCTATGGTACAAAAATCTAGGTTTTGGTATGCGATATAAATCAAAGTTTTGGAATACTATATAAATCTAGGTTTGGGCATACGATATAAATCTAGGTTTTGGTAAACGATATAAATCTAGGTATTGGTATACGATATAAATCTAGGTTTTGGTATGGTGTTTAAATCTAGGTTTTGATATACGATATAAATCTAGGTTTTGGTATGCAATATAAATCTAGGTTTTGGTATGCGAGATAAATCTAGGTTGTGGTATACGGTATAAATATAGCTTTTCATATACGGTGTAAATCTAGGTTTTGGTATATGATATAAATCTAGGTTTTGGTATACAGTATAAATATAGGTTTTGGTATACGGTATAAATATAGCTTTTGATATAACGTGTAAATCTATGTTTTGGTATACGATATAAATCTAGGTTTTGGTATACAGTATAAATATAGGTTTTGTTATACGGTATAAATCTACGCTTTTGTATACGAATTAAATCTAGGTTTTGGTATGCCATTTAAATATTGGCTTTGGTATACGATATAAATCTCGGTTTTGGTATAAGATATAAATCTATATTTTCACATACGAAATAAATCTACGTTTTGGTATGCGATATAAATCTAGTTATTGGTATACGGTATAAATCTAGGTTTTGGCATGCGGTATACATCTAGGTTTTGGAATAAGAGATAAATCTAGGCTTTGGTATGCGATATAAATCAAAGTTTTGGTAAACTATATAAATCTAGGTTTTGGTATACGATATAAATCAAGGTTTTGGTATACGGTATAAATCTAGGTTTTGGTAAGCGATATAAATCTAGTCTTTGGTATACAATATAAATCTAAATTTTGGTATGTCATATAAATCTTAGTTTTGGAATACGAAATAAATCTGGGTATTGGTATACTGTGTAAATCTAAGTTTTCGTATGCTGTATAAATCAAGGTTTTGGTATGTAATATAAATCTAGGTTTTGGTGTGCGATATGAATCTAGGCTTTGCTACACTATATAAATCTAGGTTTTGATATACGATATAAATCTAGGTTTTGGTATACGGTATAAATCTAGGTATTATACCAATACCTAGATTTATATCGTATACCAAAACCTAGATTTATATATGTATAAATCTAGGTGTTCGTATACGGTATAAATCTAGGTCGTGGTTTACGAGATAAATCTAGATTTTGCTCTACTATATAAAGCTAGGTTTTGGTATACGATATAAATGTAGGGTTTGGTATACGGGATAAATATAGGTTTTGGTATACGGTATAAATATAGGTTTTGGTATACGGTATAATTCTAGGTTTTTGTATTCGATATAAATTTAGGTTTTGGCAAACAATATAAATCTAGGTTTTTGTATATGATATAAATCTAGGTTTTGGTATGCAATATAAATCTAGGTTTTGGTATACGATATAAATC
This sequence comes from Bathymodiolus septemdierum, assembly GCA_963383655.1. Taxonomy (NCBI): domain Eukaryota; kingdom Metazoa; phylum Mollusca; class Bivalvia; order Mytilida; family Modiolidae; genus Bathymodiolus; species Bathymodiolus septemdierum. The sequence goes on from OY726523.1 coordinate 1,527,217, forward strand.
TAGGTTTTGGTATACGTGATAAATATAGGTTCTGGTATACGGTATAAATATAGGTTTTGGTATACTGTATAAATCTAGGTTTTCGTATGCGGTATAAATCTAGGTTTTGGTATACGGTATAAATCTATGTTGTGGTTTACGAGATAAATCAAGGCTTTGCGATGCCACATAAATCTAGATTTTGGTATGCGATATAAATCAAAGTTTTGGTATACTATATAAATCTAGGTTTGGGCATACGATATAAATCTAGGTTTTGGTAAACGATATCAATCTAGGTATTGGTATACGATATAAATCTAGGTTTTGGTATGATGTTTAAATCTAGGTTTTGATATACGATATAAATCTAGGTTTTGGTATGCAATATAAATCTAGGTTTTGTTAAACGATATAAATTTAGGTTTTCCTATGCGATCTAAATATAAGCTTTGATATACGATATAAATCAAGGTTTTGTTATGCGATATAAATCTATTTATTGCTAAACCGTATAAATCTAGGTTTTGGTATGCAATATAAATCTAGGTTTTGGTTATACGATATAAATCTAGGTTTTCGTATACAGTATAAATCTAGGTTTTGGTATACGGTATAAATCTACGCTTTTGTATACGAAATAAATCTAGGTTTTGGTATGTCATATAAATATTGGCTTAGGTATTCGATATAAATCTCGTTTTGGTTTAAGATATAAATCTATGTTTTGAAATACGATATAAATCTACATTTTGGTATGCGATATAAATCTAGTTATTGGTATACGATATAAATCTAGGTTTTGGTATGCGATATAAATCAAGGTTTTGGAATACGAGATAAATCTAGGCTTTGGTATGCGATATAAATCAAAGTTTTGGTAAACTATATAAATCTAGGATTTGGTATACGATATAAATCTAGGTTTTGGTATACGGTATAAATCTGGGTTGTGGTTTACGAGATAAATCTACGTTTTGCTATGGTACAAAAATCTAGGTTTTGGTATGCGATATAAATCAAAGTTTTGGAATACTATATAAATCTAGGTTTGGGCATACGATATAAATCTAGGTTTTGGTAAACGATATAAATCTAGGTATTGGTATACGATATAAATCTAGGTTTTGGTATGGTGTTTAAATCTAGGTTTTGATATACGATATAAATCTAGGTTTTGGTATGCAATATAAATCTAGGTTTTGGTATGCGAGATAAATCTAGGTTGTGGTATACGGTATAAATATAGCTTTTCATATACGGTATAAATCTAGGTTTTGGTATATGATATAAATCTAGGTTTTGATATACGATATAAATCTAGGTTTTGGTATACGGTATAAATCTAGGTATTATACCAATACCTAGATTTATATCGTATACCAAAACCTAGATTTATATATGTATAAATCTAGGTGTTCGTATACGGTATAAATCTAGGTCGTGGTTTACGAGATAAATCTAGATTTTGCTCTACTATATAAAGCTAGGTTTTGGTATACGATATAAATGTAGGGTTTGGTATACGGGATAAATATAGGTTTTGGTATACGGTATAAATATAGGTTTTGGTATACGGTATAATTCTAGGTTTTTGTATTCGATATAAATTTAGGTTTTGGCAAACAATATAAATCTAGGTTTTTGTATATGATATAAATCTAGGTTTTGGTATGCAATATAAATCTAGGTTTTGGTATACGATATAAATCTAGGTTTTGGTATACGTGATAAATATAGGTTTTGGTATACGGTATAAATATAGGTTTTGGTATACTGTATAAATCTAGGTTTTCGTATGCGGTATAAATCTAGGTTTTGGTATACGGTATAAATCTATGTTGTGGTTTACGAGATAAATCAAGGCTTTGCGATGCCACATAAATCTAGATTTTGGTATGCGATATAAATCAAAGTTTTGGTATACTATATAAATCTAGGTTTGGGCATACGATATAAATCTAGGTTTTGGTAAACGATATCAATCTAGGTATTGGTATACGATATAAATCTAGGTTTTGGTATGATGTTTAAATCTAGGTTTTGATATACGATATAAATCTAGGTTTTGGTATGCAATATAAATCTAGGTTTTGTTAAACGATATAAATTTAGGTTTTCCTATGCGATCTAAATATAAGCTTTGATATACGATATAAATCAAGGTTTTGTTATGCGATATAAATCTATTTATTGCTAAACCGTATAAATCTAGGTTTTGGTATGCAATATAAATCTAGGTTTTGGTTATACGATATAAATCTAGGTTTTCGTATACAGTATAAATCTAGGTTTTGGTATACGGTATAAATCTACGCTTTTGTATACGAAATAAATCTAGGTTTTGGTATGTCATATAAATATTGGCTTAGGTATTCGATATAAATCTCGTTTTGGTTTAAGATATAAATCTATGTTTTGAAATACGATATAAATCTACATTTTGGTATGCGATATCAATCTAGTTATTGGTATACGATATAAATCTAGGTTTTGGTATGCGATATAAATCAAGGTTTTGGAATACGAGATAAATCTAGGCTTTGGTATGCGATATAAATCAAAGTTTTGGTAAACTATATAAATCTAGGATTTGGTATACGATATAAATCTAGGTTTTGGTATACGGTATAAATCTGGGTTGTGGTTTACGAGATAAATCTACGTTTTGCTATGGTACAAAAATCTAGGTTTTGGTATGCGATATAAATCAAAGTTTTGGAATACTATATAAATCTAGGTTTGGGCATACGATATAAATCTAGGTTTTGGTAAACGATATAAATCTAGGTATTGGTATACGATATAAATCTAGGTTTTGGTATGGTGTTTAAATCTAGGTTTTGATATACGATATAAATCTAGGTTTTGGTATGCAATATAAATCTAGGTTTTGGTATGCGAGATAAATCTAGGTTGTGGTATACGGTATAAATATAGCTTTTCATATACGGTGTAAATCTAGGTTTTGGTATATGATATAAATCTAGGTTTTGGTATACAGTATAAATATAGGTTTTGGTATACGGTATAAATATAGCTTTTGATATAACGTGTAAATTTATGTTTTGGTATACGATATAAATCTAGGTTTTGGTATACAGTATAAATATAGGTTTTGTTATACGGTATAAATCTACGCTTTTGTATACGAATTAAATCTAGGTTTTGGTATGCCATTTAAATATTGGCTTTGGTATACGATATAAATCTCGGTTTTGGTATAAGATATAAATCTATATTTTCACATACGAAATAAATCTACGTTTTGGTATGCGATATAAATCTAGTTATTGGTATACGGTATAAATCTAGGTTTTGGCATGCGGTATACATCTAGGTTTTGGAATAAGAGATAAATCTAGGCTTTGGTATGCGATATAAATCAAAGTTTTGGTAAACTATATAAATCTAGGTTTTGGTATACGATATAAATCAAGGTTTTGGTATACGGTATAAATCTAGGTTTTGGTAAGCGATATAAATCTAGTCTTTGGTATACAATATAAATCTAAATTTTGGTATGTCATATAAATCTTAGTTTTGGAATACGAAATAAATCTGGGTATTGGTATACTGTGTAAATCTAAGTTTTCGTATGCTGTATAAATCAAGGTTTTGGTATGTAATATAAATCTAGGTTTTGGTGTGCGATATGAATCTAGGCTTTGCTACACTATATAAATTTAGGTTTTGGTATGCGATATAAATCTAGGTTTTGGTATACGATATAAAGCTAGGTATTATACCAATACCTAGATTCATATCGTATACCAAAACCTAGATTTCTATGTGTATACATCTAGGTGTTCGCATACGGTATAAATCTAGGTCGTGGTTTACGAGATAAATCTAGACTTTGCTCTACTATATAAAGCTAGGTTTTGGTATACGATATAAATGTAGGTTTTGGTATACGGGATAAATATAGGTTTTGGTATACGGTATAAATATAGGTTTTGGTATACGGTATAATTCTAGGTTTTTGTATTCGATATAAATATAGGTTTTGGCAAACAATATAAATCTAGGTTTTGGTATACGATATAAATCTCGGTTTTGGTATACTGTATACATCTGGGTTTTCGTATGCGATATAAATCTAGGTATTGATATACTGTGTAAATCTAGGTTTTCGTATGCGGTATAAATCTAGGTTTTGGTATACGGTATAAATCTATGTTGTGGTTTACGAGATAAATCAAAGCTTTGCGATGCCACGTAAATCTAGGTTTTGGTATGCGATATAAATCAAAGTTTTGGTATACTATATAAATCTAGGTTTGGGCATACGATATAAATCTAGGTTTTGGTAAACGATATAAATCTAGGTATTGGTATACGATATAAATCTAGGTTTTGGTATGGTGTTTAAATCTAGGTTTTGATATACGATATAAATCTAGGTTTTGGTATGCAATATAAATCTAGGTTTTGGTAGACGATATAAATTTATGTTTTCCTATGCGATCTAAATATAAGCTTTGAAATACGATATAAATCAAGGTTTTGTTATGCGATATAAATCTATTTATTGCCAAACCGTATAAATCTAGGTTTTGGTATGCAATATAAATCTAGGTTTTGCTTATACGATATAAATCTAGGTTTTCGTATACAGTATAAATATAGGTTTTGGTATACGGTATAAATCTACGCTTTTGTATACGAAATAAATCTAGGTTTTGGTATGCCATATAAATATTGGCTTTGGTATTCGATATTAATCTCGGTTTTGGTATAAGATATAAATCTATGTTTTGAAATACGATATAAATCTACATTTTGCTATGCGATATAAATATAGGTTTTGGAATACGAGATAAATCTAGGCTTTGTATGCGATATAAATCAAAGTTTTGGTAAACTATATAAATCTAGGATTTGGTATACGATATAAATCTAGGTTTTGGTATACGGTATAAATCTGGGTTGTGGTTTACGAGATAAATCTACGTTTTGCTATGGTACAAAAATCTAGGTTTTGGTATGCAATATAAATCTAGGTTTTGGTATACGATATAAATCAAGGTTTTGGTATACGTATAAATCTAGGTTTTGGTAAGCGATATCAATCTAGTCTTTGTTATACAATATAAATCTAAATTTTGGAATGTGATATAAATCTTAGTTTTGAAATACGAAATAAATCTGGGTATTGATATACTGTGTAAATCTAGGTTTTCGTATGCTGTATAAATCAAGGTTTTGGTATGTGGTATAAATCTAGGTTTTGGTGTGCGATATGAATCTAGGCTTTGCTACACTATATAAATCTAGGTTTTGATATACGATATAAATCTAGGTTTTGGTATACGATATAAATCTAGGTATTATACCAATACCTAGATTTATATCGTATACCAAAGCCTAGATTTATATATGTATAAATCTAGGTGTTCGTATACGGTATAAATCTAGGTCGTGGTTTACGAGATAAATCTAGATTTTGCTCTACTATATAAAGCTAGGTTTTGGTATACGATATAAATGTAGGTTTTGGTATACGGGATAAATATAGGTTTTGGTATACGGTATAAATATAGGTTTTGGTATACGGTATAATTCTAGGTTTTTGTATTCGATATAAATTTAGGTTTTGGCAAACAATATAAATCTAGGTTTTTGTATATGATATAAATCTAGGTTTTGGTATGCAATATAAATCTAGGTTTTGGTATACGATATAAATCTAGGTTTTGGTATACGTGATAAATATAGGTTTTGGTATACGGTATAAATATAGGTTTTGGTATACTGTATAAATCTAGGTTTTCGTATGCGGTATAAATCTAGGTTTTGGTATACGGTATAAATCTATGTTGTGGTTTACGAGATAAATCAAGGCTTTGCGATGCCACATAAATCTAGATTTTGGTATGCGATATAAATCAAAGTTTTGGTATACTATATAAATCTAGGTTTGGGCATACGATATAAATCTAGGTTTTGGTAAACGATATCAATCTAGGTATTGGTATACGATATAAATCTAGGTTTTGGTATGATGTTTAAATCTAGGTTTTGATATACGATATAAATCTAGGTTTTGGTATGCAATATAAATCTAGGTTTTGTTAAACGATATAAATTTAGGTTTTCCTATGCGATCTAAATATAAGCTTTGATATACGATATAAATCAAGGTTTTGTTATGCGATATAAATCTATTTATTGCTAAACCGTATAAATCTAGGTTTTGGTATGCAATATAAATCTAGGTTTTGGTTATACGATATAAATCTAGGTTTTCGTATACAGTATAAATCTAGGTTTTGGTATACGGTATAAATCTACGCTTTTGTATACGAAATAAATCTAGGTTTTGGTATGCCATATAAATATTGGCTTAGGTATTCGATATAAATCTCGTTTTGGTTTAAGATATAAATCTATGTTTTGAAATACGATATAAATCTACATTTTGGTATGCGATATAAATCTAGTTATTGGTATACGATATAAATCTAGGTTTTGGTATGCGATATAAATCAAGGTTTTGGAATACGAGATAAATCTAGGCTTTGGTATGCGATATAAATCAAAGTTTTGGTAAACTATATAAATCTAGGATTTGGTATACGATATAAATCTAGGTTTTGGTATACGGTATAAATCTGGGTTGTGGTTTACGAGATAAATCTACGTTTTGCTATGGTACAAAAATCTAGGTTTTGGTATGCGATATAAATCAAAGTTTTGGAATACTATATAAATCTAGGTTTGGGCATACGATATAAATCTAGGTTTTGGTAAACGATATAAATCTAGGTATTGGTATACGATATAAATCTAGGTTTTGGTATGGTGTTTAAATCTAGGTTTTGATATACGATATAAATCTAGGTTTTGGTATGCAATATAAATCTAGGTTTTGGTATGCGAGATAAATCTAGGTTGTGGTATACGGTATAAATATAGCTTTTCATATACGGTGTAAATCTAGGTTTTGGTATATGATATAAATCTAGGTTTTGGTATACAGTATAAATATAGGTTTTGGTATACGGTATAAATATAGCTTTTGATATAACGTGTAAATCTATGTTTTGGTATACGATATAAATCTAGGTTTTGGTATACAGTATAAATATAGGTTTTGTTATACGGTATAAATCTACGCTTTTGTATACGAATTAAATCTAGGTTTTGGTATGCCATTTAAATATTGGCTTTGGTATACGATATAAATCTCGGTTTTGGTATAAGATATAAATCTATATTTTCACATACGAAATAAATCTACGTTTTGGTATGCGATATAAATCTAGTTATTGGTATACGGTATAAATCTAGGTTTTGGCATGCGGTATACATCTAGGTTTTGGAATAAGAGATAAATCTAGGCTTTGGTATGCGATATAAATCAAAGTTTTGGTAAACTATATAAATCTAGGTTTTGGTATACGATATAAATCAAGGTTTTGGTATACGGTATAAATCTAGGTTTTGGTAAGCGATATAAATCTAGTCTTTGGTATACAATATAAATCTAAATTTTGGTATGTCATATAAATCTTAGTTTTGGAATACGAAATAAATCTGGGTATTGGTATACTGTGTAAATCTAAGTTTTCGTATGCTGTATAAATCAAGGTTTTGGTATGTAATATAAATCTAGGTTTTGGTGTGCGATATGAATCTAGGCTTTGCTACACTATATAAATTTAGGTTTTGGTATGCGATATAAATCTAGGTTTTGGTATACGATATAAAGCTAGGTATTATACCAATACCTAGATTCATATCGTATACCAAAACCTAGATTTCTATGTGTATACATCTAGGTGTTCGCATACGGTATAAATCTAGGTCGTGGTTTACGAGATAAATCTAGACTTTGCTCTACTATATAAAGCTAGGTTTTGGTATACGATATAAATGTAGGTTTTGGTATACGGGATAAATATAGGTTTTGGTATACGGTATAAATATAGGTTTTGGTATACGGTATAATTCTAGGTTTTTGTATTCGATGTAAATATAGGTTTTGGCAAACAATATAAATCTAGGTTTTGGTATACGATATAAATCTCGGTTTTGGTATACTGTATAAATCTGGGTTTTCGTATGCGATATAAATCTAGGTATTGATATACTGTGTAAATCTAGGTTTTCGTATGCGGTATAAATCTAGGTTTTGGTATACGGTATAAATCTATGTTGTGGTTTACGAGATAAATCAAAGCTTTGCGATGCCACGTAAATCTAGGTTTTGGTATGCGATATAAATCAAAGTTTTGGTATACTATATAAATCTAGGTTTGGGCATACGATATAAATCTAGGTTTTGGTAAACGATATAAATCTAGGTATTGGTATACGATATAAATCTAGGTTTTGGTATGGTGTTTAAATCTAGGTTTTGATATACGATATAAATCTAGGTTTTGGTATGCAATATAAATCTAGGTTTTGGTAGACGATATAAATTTATGTTTTCCTATGCGATCTAAATATAAGCTTTGAAATACGATATAAATCAAGGTTTTGTTATGCGATATAAATCTATTTATTGCCAAACCGTATAAATCTAGGTTTTGGTATGCAATATAAATCTAGGTTTTGCTTATACGATATAAATCTAGGTTTTCGTATACAGTATAAATATAGGTTTTGGTATACGGTATAAATCTACGCTTTTGTATACGAAATAAATCTAGGTTTTGGTATGCCATATAAATATTGGCTTTGGTATTCGATATTAATCTCGGTTTTGGTATAAGATATAAATCTATGTTTTGAAATACGATATAAATCTACATTTTGCTATGCGATATAAATATAGGTTTTGGAATACGAGATAAATCTAGGCTTTGTATGCGATATAAATCAAAGTTTTGGTAAACTATATAAATCTAGGATTTGGTATACGATATAAATCTAGGTTTTGGTATACGGTATAAATCTGGGTTGTGGTTTACGAGATAAATCTACGTTTTGCTATGGTACAAAAATCTAGGTTTTGGTATGCGATATAAATCAAAGTTTTGGTATACTATATAAATCTAGGTTTGGGCATACGATATAAATCTAGGTTTTGGTAAACGATATAAATCTAGGTACTGGTATACGATATAAATCTAGGTTTTGGTATGGTGTTTAAATCTAGGTTTTGATATACGATATAAATCTAGGTTTTGGTATGCGAGATAACTCTAGGTTGTGGTATACGGTATAAATATAGCTTTTGATATACGGTGTAAATCTAGGTTTTGGTATATGATATAAATCTAGGTTTTGGTATACAGTATAAATATAGGTTTTGGTATACGGTATAAATATAGCTTTTGATATACGTGTAAATCTAGGTTTTGGTATATGATATAAATCTAGGTTTTGGTATACAGTATAAATATAGGTTTTGGTAGGCCATATAAATATTGCCTTTGGAATACGATATAAATCTGGGTTTTGGTATACGATATAAATCTACATTTTGGTATGCGATATTAATCTAGGTTTTGGTATTCGATATAAATTGAGGTATTGGTAAATTGTATAAATCTACGTGTTCGTATACGGTATAAATCTAGGTTGTGGTTTACGAGATAAATCTATGTTTTGCTATGCTATATAAATCTAGGTTTTGGTATATGGCATAAATATATGTTTTGGTATACGTGTAAATCTAGGTTTTGCTATAGGATATAAATCTAGGTTTTGGTAGACGATATAAATCAAAGTTTTGGCATACTATATAAATTTAGGTTTTCCTATGCGATCTAAATATAAGTTTTGATATACGATATAAATCAAGGTTTTGTGATGCGATATAAATCTAGTTATTGCTAAACGTATGCATCTAGGTTTTGATGTACGGTATAAATCTACGCTTTTGTATACGAAATAAATCTAGGTTTTGGTATGCCATATAAATATTGGCTTTGGAATACGAGATAAATCTAGGCTTTGGTATGCGATATAAATCAAAGTTTTGGTAAACTATATAAATCTAGGTTTTGGTATACGATATAAATCTAGGTTTTGGTATACGGTATAAATCTAGGTTGTGGTTTACGAGATAAATCTACGTTTTGCTATGGTACAAAAATCTAGGTTTTCGTATTCCGTATAAATCGCGGTTTTGGTATGTGGTATAAATCTAGGTTTTGGTATACGATATAAATCTAGGTTTTGGTATACGATATAAATATAGGTTTTGGTATTCGATATAAATGTAGTTATTGGTATACGGTATAAATCTAGGTTTTGTTATGCGGTATTAATCGAGGTTTTGGTATGTGGTATAAATCTAGGTTTTTGTATACGATATAAATCAAAGTTTTGGTTTACTATATAAATCTAGATTTTGGCATACGATATCAATCTAGGTTTTGGTATTCGATATAAATGTAATTTTTGGTATACGGTATAAATATAGGTTTTGATATGCCGTATAAATCTAGGTTTTGGTATGCGATATAAATCTAGGTATTGGTATACTGTGTAAAACTAGGTTTTCGTATGCGATATAAATCTAGGTTTTGGTATACGGTATAAATCTAGGTTGTGGTTTTGGAGATAAATCTAGGTTTTGCTATGCCACATAAATCTAGGTTTTGGCATGCGATATAAATCTAGGTTTTGGCATGCGATATAAATCTAGGTTTTTGCATACGATGTAAATCTTGGTTTTAGTATGCGATATAAATCTAGGTTTTTGCATACGATATACATCTTGGTTTTGGTATACGATATAAATCTATGTTTTGGTATGCGATCTAAATATAAGTTTTGATATATGAAATAAATCTAGGTTTTGGTGTGCGATATCAATCTAAATGGTATAAATCTAGGTATTGGTATGCGATAAATATCTAGGTTTTGGTATGCAGTATAAATCTAGGTTTTGGTATGCAAGATAAATCTAGGTTCTGGTATATGGTATAAATCTAGGTTTCGGAATACGATATAAATCTGGGTTTTGGTATAAGATATAAATCTAAGTTTTGGTATACGATATAAATCTACATTTTGGCATGCGATATTAATCTAGGTTTTGGTATTCGATATAAATTGAGGTATTGGTATATTGTATAAACCTACGTTTTGGTATACGGTATAAATCTAGGTTGTGGTTTACGAGATAAATCTATGTTTTGGTATGCAATATAAATCTGGGTTTTGGTATGCGAGATAAATCTAGGTTGTGGTATACGGTATAAATATAGCTTTTGATATAACGTGTAAATCTATGTTTTGGTATACGATATCAATCTAGGTTTTGGTATGCAGTATAAATATAGGTTTTGCTATACGGTATAAATTTACGCTTTTGTATACGAATTAAATCTAGGTTTTGGTATGCCATTTAAATATTGGCTTTGGTATACGATATAAATCTCGGTTTTGGTATAAGATATAACTCTATGTTTTGACATACGAAATAAATCTACGTTTTGGTATGCGATATAAAACTAGTTATTGGTATACGGTATAAATCTAGGTTTTGGCATGCGGTATAAATCTAGGTTTTGGAATGCGATATAAATCAAAGTTTTGGTAAACTATATAAATCTAGGTTTTGGTATACGATATAAATCAAGGTTTTGGTATACGGTATAAATCTAGGTTTTGGTAAGCGATATAAATCTAGTCTTTGGTATACAATATAAATCTAAATTTTGGAATGTGATATAAATCTTAGTTTTGGAATACGAAATAAATCTGGGTATTGGTATACTGTGTAAATCTAGGTTTTCGTATGCTGTATAAATCAAGGTTTTGGTATGTGGTATAAATCTAGGTTTTGGTGTGCGATATGAATCTAGGCTTTGCTACACTATATAAATCTAGGTTTTGATATACGATATAAATCTAGGTTTTGGTATACGATATAAATCTAGGTATTATACCAATACCTAGATTTATATCGTATACCAAAACCTAGATTTCTATATGTATAAATCTAGGTGTTCGTATACGGTATAAATCTAGGTCGTGGTTTACGAGATCAATCTAGATTTTGCTCTACTATATAAAGCTAGGTTTTGGTATACGATATAAATGTAGGTTTTGGTATACGGGATAAATATAGGTTTTGGTATACGGTATAAATATAGGTTTTGGTATACGGTATAATTCTAGGTTTTTGTATTCGATATAAATTTAGGTTTTCGCAAACAATATAAATCTAGGTTTTTGTATATGATATAAATCTAGGTTTTGGTATTCAATATAAATCTAGGTTTTGGTATACGATATAAATCTAGGTTTTGGTATACGTGATAAATATAGGTTTTGGTATACGGTATAAATATAGGTTTTGGTATACTGTATAAATCTAGGTTTTCGCATGCGATATAAATCTAGGTATTGCTATACTGTGTAAATCTAGGTTTTGGTATCCGATATAAATCTAGGTATTGGTATACTGTGTAAATCTAGGTTTTCGTATGCGGTATAAATCTAGGTTTTGGTATACTGTATAAGTCTAGGTTGTGGTTTTCGAGATAAATCTAGGTTTTGCTATGCCACATAAATCTAGGTTTTGGCATGCGATATAAATCTAGGTTTTGGCAAGCGATATAAATCTAGGTTTTTGGATACGATATAAATCTTTGTTTTGGTATGCGATATAAATCTAGGTTTTTGCATACGATATAAATCTTGGTTTTGGTACACGATATAAATCTAGGTTTTGGTATGCGATCTAAATATAAGTTTTGATATATGATATAAATCTAGGTTTTGGTGTGCGATATAAATCTAAATGGTATAAATCTAGGTATTGGTATGCGATATAAATCTAGGTTTTGGTATGCAGTATAAATCTAGGTTTTGGTATGCAAGATAAATCTAGGTTCTGGTATACGGTATAAATCTAGGTTTCGGAATACGATATAAATCTGGGTTTTTGTATACGATATAAATCAAAGTTTTGGTTTACTATATAAATCTAGATTTTGGCATACGATATCAATCTAGGTTTTGGTATTCGATATAAATGTAATTTTTGGTATACGGTATAAATATAGGTTTTGATATGCCGTATAAATCTAGGTTTTGGTATGCGATATAAATCTAGGTATTGGTATACTGTGTAAAACTAGGTTTTCGTATGCGATATAAATCTAGGTTTTGGTATACGGTATAAATCTAGGTTGTGGTTTTGGAGATAAATCTAGGTTTTGCTATGCCACATAAATCTAGGTTTTGGCATGCGATATAAATCTAGGTTTTGGCATGCGATATAAATCTAGGTTTTTGCATACGATGTAAATCTTGGTTTTAGTATGCGATATAAATCTAGGTTTTTGCATACGATATACATCTTGGTTTTGGTATACGATATAAATCTATGTTTTGGTATGCGATCTAAATATAAGTTTTGATATATGATATAAATCTAGGTTTTGGTGTGCGATATCAATCTAAATGGTATAAATCTAGGTATTGGTATGCGATAAATATCTAGGTTTTGGTATGCAGTATAAATCTAGGTTTTGGTATGCAAGATAAATCTAGGTTCTGGTATATGGTATAAATCTAGGTTTCGGAATACGATATAAATCTGGGTTTTGGTATAAGATATAAATCTAAGTTTTGGTATACGATATAAATCTACATTTTGGCATGCGATATTAATCTAGGTTTTGGTATTCGATATAAATTGAGGTATTGGTATATTGTATAAACCTACGTTTTGGTATACGGTATAAATCTAGGTTGTGGTTTACGAGATAAATCTATGTTTTGGTATGCAATATAAATCTGGGTTTTGGTATGCGAGATAAATCTAGGTTGTGGTATACGGTATATATATAGCTTTTGATATAACGTGTAAATCTATGTTTTGGTATACGATATCAATCTAGGTTTTGGTATGCAGTATAAATATAGGTTTTGCTATACGGTATAAATTTACGCTTTTGTATACGAATTAAATCTAGGTTTTGGTATGCCATTTAAATATTGGCTTTGGTATACGATATAAATCTCGGTTTTGGTATAAGATATAACTCTATGTTTTGACATACGAAATAAATCTACGTTTTGGTATGCGATATAAAACTAGTTATTGGTATACGGTATAAATCTAGGTTTTGGCATGCGGTATAAATCTAGGTTTTGGAATGCGATATAAATCAAAGTTTTGGTAAACTATATAAATCTAGGTTTTGGTATACGATATAAATCAAGGTTTTGGTATACGGTATAAATCTAGGTTTTGGTAAGCGATATAAATCTAGTCTTTGGTATACAATATAAATCTAAATTTTGGAATGTGATATAAATCTTAGTTTTGGAATACGAAATAAATCTGGGTATTGGTATACTGTGTAAATCTAGGTTTTCGTATGCTGTATAAATCAAGGTTTTGGTATGTGGTATAAATCTAGGTTTTGGTGTGCGATATGAATCTAGGCTTTGCTACACTATATAAATCTAGGTTTTGATATACGATATAAATCTAGGTTTTGGTATACGATATAAATCTAGGTATTATACCAATACCTAGATTTATATCGTATACCAAAACCTAGATTTCTATATGTATAAATCTAGGTGTTCGTATACGGTATAAATCTAGGTCGTGGTTTACGAGATCAATCTAGATTTTGCTCTACTATATAAAGCTAGGTTTTGGTATACGATATAAATGTAGGTTTTGGTATACGGGATAAATATAGGTTTTGGTATACGGTATAAATATAGGTTTTGGTATACGGTATAATTCTAGGTTTTTGTATTCGATATAAATTTAGGTTTTCGCAAACAATATAAATCTAGGTTTTTGTATATGATATAAATCTAGGTTTTGGTATTCAATATAAATCTAGGTTTTGGTATACGATATAAATCTAGGTTTTGGTATACGTGATAAATATAGGTTTTGGTATACGGTATAAATATAGGTTTTGGTATACTGTATAAATCTAGGTTTTCGCATGCGATATAAATCTAGGTATTGCTATACTGTGTAAATCTAGGTTTTGGTATCCGATATAAATCTAGGTATTGGTATACTGTGTAAATCTAGGTTTTCGTATGCGGTATAAATCTAGGTTTTGGTATACTGTATAAGTCTAGGTTGTGGTTTTCGAGATAAATCTAGGTTTTGCTATGCCACATAAATCTAGGTTTTGGCATGCGATATAAATCTAGGTTTTGGCAAGCGATATAAATCTAGGTTTTTGGATACGATATAAATCTTGGTTTTGGTATGCGATATAAATCTAGGTTTTTGCATACGATATAAATCTTGGTTTTGGTACACGATATAAATCTAGGTTTTGGTATGCGATCTAAATATAAGTTTTGATATATGATATAAATCTAGGTTTTGGTGTGCGATATAAATCTAAATGGTATAAATCTAGGTATTGGTATGCGATATAAATCTAGGTTTTGGTATGCAGTATAAATCTAGGTTTTGGTATGCAAGATAAATCTAGGTTCTGGTATACGGTATAAATCTAGGTTTCGGAATACGATATAAATCTGGGTTTTGGTATAAGATATAAATCTAAGTTTTGGTATGCGATATAAATCTCCATTTTGGCATGCCATATTAATCTAGGTTTTGGTATTCGATATAAATTGAGGTATTGGTATATTGTATAAACCTACGTTTTGGTATACGGTATAAATCTAGGTTGTGGTTTACGAGATAAATCTATGTTTTGGTATGCAATATAAATCTGGGTTTTGGTATGCGAGATAAATCTAGGTTGTGGTATACGGTATAAATATAGCTTTTGATATAACGTGTAAATCTATGTTTTGGTATACGATATAAATCTAGGTTTTGGTATACAGTATAAATATAGGTTTTGCTATACGGTATAAATCTACGCTTTTGTATACGAATTAAATCTAGGTTTTGGTATGCCATTTAAATATTGGCTTTGGTATACGATATAAATCTCGGTTTTGGTATAAGATATAAATCTATGTTTTGACATACGAAATAAATCTACGTTTTGGTATGCGATATAAAACTAGTTATTGGTATACGGTATAAATCTAGGTTTTGGCATGCGGTATAAATCTAGGTTTTGGAATACGAGATAAATCTAGGCTTTGGTATGCGATATAAATCAAAGTTTTGGTAAACTATATAAATCTAGGTTTTGGTATACGATATAAATCTAGGTTTTGGTATACGTGATAAATATAGGTTTTGGTATACGGTATAAATATAGGTTTTGGTATACTGTATAAATCTAGGTTTTCGCATGCGATATAAATCTAGGTATTGCTATACTGTGTAAATCTAGGTTTTGGTATCCGATATAAATCTAGGTATTGGTATACTGTGTAAATCTAGGTTTTCGTATGCGGTATAAATCTAGGTTTTGGTATACTGTATAAGTCTAGGTTGTGGTTTTCGAGATAAATCTAGGTTTTGCTATGCCACATAAATCTAGGTTTTGGCATGCGATATAAATCTAGGTTTTGGCAAGCGATATAAATCTAGGTTTTTGGATACGATATAAATCTTGGTTTTGGTATGCGATATAAATCTAGGTTTTTGCATACGATATAAATCTTGGTTTTGGTACACGATATAAATCTAGGTTTTGGTATGCGATCTAAATATAAGTTTTGATATATGATATAAATCTAGGTTTTGGTGTGCGATATAAATCTAAATGGTATAAATCTAGGTATTGGTATGCGATATAAATCTAGGTTTTGGTATGCAGTATAAATCTAGGTTTTGGTATGCAAGATAAATCTAGGTTCTGGTATACGGTATAAATCTAGGTTTCGGAATACGATATAAATCTGGGTTTTGGTATAAGATATAAATCTAAGTTTTGGTATGCGATATAAATCTCCATTTTGGCATGCCATATTAATCTAGGTTTTGGTATTCGATATAAATTGAGGTATTGGTATATTGTATAAACCTACGTTTTGGTATACGGTATAAATCTAGGTTGTGGTTTACGAGATAAATCTATGTTTTGGTATGCAATATAAATCTGGGTTTTGGTATGCGAGATAAATCTAGGTTGTGGTATACGGTATAAATATAGCTTTTGATATAACGTGTAAATCTATGTTTTGGTATACGATATAAATCTAGGTTTTGGTATACAGTATAAATATAGGTTTTGCTATACGGTATAAATCTACGCTTTTGTATACGAATTAAATCTAGGTTTTGGTATGCCATTTAAATATTGGCTTTGGTATACGATATAAATCTCGGTTTTGGTATAAGATATAAATCTATGTTTTGACATACGAAATAAATCTACGTTTTGGTATGCGATATAAAACTAGTTATTGGTATACGGTATAAATCTAGGTTTTGGCATGCGGTATAAATCTAGGTTTTGGAATACGAGATAAATCTAGGCTTTGGTATGCGATATAAATCAAAGTTTTGGTAAACTATATAAATCTAGGTTTTGGTATACGATATAAATCAAGGTTTTGGTATACGGTATAAATCTAGGTTTTGGTAAGCGATATAAATCTAGTCTTTGGTATACAATATAAATCTAAATTTTGGAATGTGATATAAATCTTAGTTTTGGAATACGAAATAAATCTGGGTATTGATATACTGTGTAAATCTAGGTTTTCGTATGCTGTATAAATCAAGATTTTGGTATGTGGTATAAATCTAGGTTTTGGTGTGCGATATGAATCTAGGCTTTGCTACACTATATAAATCTAGGTTTTGATATACGATATAAATCTAGGTTTTGGTATACGATATAAATCTAGGTATTATACCAATACCTAGATTTATATCGTATACCAAAACCTAGATTTCTATATGTATAAATCTAGGTGTTCGTATACGGTATAAATCTAGGTCGTGGTTTACGAGATCAATCTAGATTTTGCTCTACTATATAAAGCTAGGTTTTGGTATACGATATAAATGTAGGTTTTGGCATACGGGATAAATATAGATTTTGGTATGTGGTATAAATATAGGCTTTGGTATACGGTATAATTCTAGGTTTTTGTATTCGATATAAATTTAGGTTTTCGCAAACAATATAAATCTAGGTTTTTGTATATGATATAAATCTAGGTTTTGGTATTCAAAATAAATCTAGGTTTTGGTATACGATATAAATCTAGGTTTTGGTATACGTGATAAATATAGGTTTTGGTATACGGTATAAATACAGGTTTTGGTATACTGTATAAATCTAGGTTTTCGCATGCGATATAAATCTAGGTATTGCTATACTGTGTAAATCTACGTTTTGGTATCCGATATAAATCTAGGTATTGGTATACTGTGTAAATCTAGGTTTTCGTATGCGGTATAAATCTAGGTTTTGGTATACGGTATAAATCTAGGTTGTGGTTTTCGAGATAAATCTAGGTTTTGCTATGCCACATAAATCTAGGTTTTGGCATGCGATATAAATCTAGGTTTTGGCATGCGATATAAATCTAGGTTTTTGCATACGATATAAATCTTGGTTTTGGTATGCGATATAAATCTAGGTTTTTGCATACGATATAAATCTTGGTTTTGGTACACGATATAAATCTAGGTTTTGGTATGCGATCTAAATATAAGTTTTGATATATGATATAAATCTAGGTTTTGGTGTGCGATATAAATCTAAATGGTATAAATCTAGGTATTGGTATGCGATATAAATCTAGGTTTTGGTATGCAGTATAAATCTAGGTTTTGGTATGCAAGATAAATCTAGGTTCTGGTATACGGTATAAATCTAGGTTTCGGAATACGATATAAATCTGGGTTTTGGTATAAGATATAAATCTAAGTTTTGGTATACGATATAAATCTCCATTTTGGCATGCGATATTAATCTAGGTTTTGGTATTCGATATAAATTGAGGTATTGGTATATTGTATAAACCTACGTTTTGGTATACGGTATAAATCTAGGTTGTGGTTTACGAGATAAATCTATGTTTTGGTATGCAATATAAATCTGGGTTTTGGTATGCGAGATAAATATAGGTTTTGGTATACAGTATAAATATAGGTTTTGCTATACGGTATAAATCTACGCTTTTGTATACGAATTAAACCTAGGTTTTGGTATGCCATTTAAATATTGGCTTTGGTATACGATATAAATCTCGGTTTTGGTATAAGATATAAATCTATGTTTTGACATACGAAATAAATCTACCTTTTGGTATGCGATATAAATCTAGTTATTGGTATACGGTATAAATCTAGGTTTTGGCATGCGGTATAAATCTAGGTTTTGGAATACGAGATAAATCTAGGCTTTGGTATGCGATATAAATCAAAGTTTTGGTAAACTATATAAATCTAGGTTTTGGTATACGATATAAATCAAGGTTTTGGTATACGGTATAAATCTAGGTTTTGGTAAACGATATAAATATAGGTATTGGTATACGATATAAATCTAGGTTTTGGTATGGTGTTTAAATCTAGGTTTTGATATACGATATAAATCTAGGTTTTGGTATGCAATATAAATCTAGGTTTTGGTAGACGATATAAATTTAGGTTTTCCTATGCGATCTAAATATAAGTTTTGATATACGATATAAATCAAGTTTTTGTTATGCGATATAAATCTATTTATTGCTAAACCGTATAAATCTAGGTTTTGGTATGCAATCTAAATCTAGGTTTTGGTATTCGATATAAATCTCGGTTTTGGTATAAGACATAAATCTACATTTTGGTATGCGATATAAATCTAGTCTTTGGTATACAATATAAATCTAAATTTTGGAATGTGATATAAATCTTAGTTTTGGAATACGGAATAAATCTGGGTATTGGTATACTGTGTAAATCTAGGTTTTCGTATGCTGTATAAATCAAGGTTTTGGTATGTGGTATAAATTTAGGTTTTGGTGTGCGATATGAATCTAGGCTTTCCTACACTATATAAATTTAGGTTTTGGTATACGATATAAATCTAGGTATTATACCTAGATTTACACAGTATACCAATACCTAGATTTATATCATATACCAAAACCTAGATTTCTATATGTATAAATCTAGGTGTTCGTATACGGTATAAATCTAGGTCGTGGTTTACGAGATAAATCTAGACTTTGCTCTACTATATAAAGCTAGGTTTTGGTATACGATATAAATGTAGGTTTTGGTATACGGGATAAATATAGGTTTTGGTATACGGTATAAATATAGGTTTTGGTATACGGTATTAATCTAGGTTTTTGTATTCGATATAAATTTAGGTTTTGGCAAACAATATAAATCTAGGTTTTGGTATACGATATAAATCTAGGTTTTGGTATACTGTATAAATCTGGGTTTTCGTATGCGATATAAATCTAGGTATTGCTATACTGTGTAAATCTAGGTTTTCGTTTGCGGTATAAATCTAGGTTTTGGTATACGGTATAAATCTATGTTGTGGTTTACGAGATAAATCAAGGCTTTGCGATGCCACATAAATCTAGGTTTTGGTATGCGATATAAATCAAAGTTATGATATACTATATAAATCTAGGTTTGGTCATACGATATCAATCTAGGTTTTGGTAAACGATATAAATCTAGGTATTGGTATACGATATAAATCTAGGTTTTGGTATGGTGTTTAAATCTAGGTTTTGATATACGATATAAATCTAGGTTTTGGTATGCAATATAAATCTAGGTTTTGGTAGACGATATAAATTTAGGTTTTGCTATGCGATCTAAATATAAGCTTTGATATACGATATAAATCTAGGTTTTGTTATGCGATATCAATCTATTTATTGCTAAACCGTATAAATCTAGGTTTTGGTATGCAATATAAATCTAGGTTTTGGTTATACGATATAAATCTAGGTTTTGGTATACAGTATAAATATAGGTTTTGGTATACGGTATAAATCTACGTTTTTGCATACGAAATAAATCTAGGTTTTGGTATGCCATATAAATATTGGCCTTGGTATTCGATATGAATCTCGGTTTTGGTATAAGATATAAATCTATGTTTTGAAATACGATATAAATCTACATTTTGGTATGCGATATAAATCTAGTTATTGGTATACGATAGAAATCTAGATTTTGGTATGCGATATAAATCTAGGTTTTGGAATACGAGATAAATGTAGGCTTTGGTATGCGATATAAATCAAAGTTTTGGTAAACTATATAAATCTAGGATTTGGTATACGATATAAATCTAGGTTTTGGTATACGGTATAAATCTGGGTTGTGGTTTACGAGATAAATCTACGTTTTGCTATGGTACAAAAGTCTAGGTTTTGGTATGCGATATAAATCTAGGTTTTGGTATGGTGTTTAAATCTAGGTTTTGATATACGATATAAATCTAGGTTTTGGTATGCAATATAAATTTAGGTTTTGGTATATGATATAAATCTAGGTTTTGGTATACAGTATAAATATAGGTTTTGGTATACGGTATAAATCTACGCTTTTGTATACGAAATAAATCTAGGTTTTGGAAGGCCATATAAATATTGGCTTTGGAATACGATATAAATCTGGGTTTTGGTATACGATATAAATCTATATTTTGGTATGCGATATTAATCTAGGTTTTGGTATTCGATATAAATTGAGGTATTGGTATATTGTATAAATCTACGTTTTGGTATATGGTATACGGTATAAATATATGTTTTGGTATACGTGTGAATCAAGGTTTTGGTATACGATATTAATCTAGGTTTTGGTAGACGATATAAATCAAAGTTTTGCCATACTATATAAATTTAGGTTTTCCTATGCGATCTAAATATAAGCTTTGATATACGATATAAACCGTTATGCGATATAAATCTAGTTATTGCTAAACGTATAAATCTAGGTTTTGGTGTACGGTATAAATCTACGCTTTTGTATACGAAATAAATCTAGGTTTTGGTATACCATATAAATATTGTCTTTGGAATACGAGATAAATCTAGGCTTTAGTATGCGATATAAATCAAAGTTTTGGTAAACTATATAAATCTAGGTTTTGGTATACGATATAAATCTAGGTTTTGGTATAAGATATAAATCTAGGTTTTGGTATGGTGTTTAAATAAAGGTTTTGATATACGATATAAATCTAGGTATTATACCGATACCTAGATTTATTTCGTATACCAAAACATAGATTTATATATGTATAAATCTAGGTGTTCGTATTCGGTATAAATCTAGGTTGTGGTTTACGAGCTAAATCTAGATTTTGCTCTACTACATAAAGCTAGGTTTTGGTATACAATATAAATGTAGGTTTTGGTATACGGGATAAATATAGGTTTTGGTATATGGTATAAATATAGCTTTTGGTATACGGTATAATTCTATGTTTTTGTATTCGATATAAATTTAGGTTTGGGCAAACAATATAAATCTAGGTTTTTGTATATGATATAAATCTAGATTTTGGTATGCAATATAAATCTAGGTTTTTGCATACGATATAAATCTTGGTTTTGGTATGCGATATAAATCTAGGTTTATGCATACGATATAAATCTTGGTTTTGGTACACGATATAAATCTAGGTTTTGGTATGCGATCTAAATATAAGTTTTGATATATGATATAAATCTAGGTTTTGGTGTGCGATATAAATCTAAATGGTATAAATCTAGGTATTGGTATGCGATATAAATCTAGGTTTTGGTATGCAGTATAAATCTAGGTTTTGGTATGCAAGATAAATCTAGGTTCTGGTATACGGTATAAATCTAGGTTTCGGAATACGATATAAATCTGGGTTTTGGTATAAGATATAAATCTAAGTTTTGGTATACGATATAAATCTCCATTTTGGCATGCGATATTAATCTAGGTTTTGGTATTCGATATAAATTGAGGTATTGGTATATTGTATAAACCTACGTTTTGGTATACGGTATAAATCTAGGTTGTGGTTTACGAGATAAATCTATGTTTTGGTATGCAATATAAATCTGGGTTTTGGTATGCGAGATAAATATAGGTTTTGGTATACAGTATAAATATAGGTTTTGCTATACGGTATAAATCTACGCTTTTGTATACGAATTAAACCTAGGTTTTGGTATGCCATTTAAATATTGGCTTTGGTATACGATATAAATCTCGGTTTTGGTATAAGATATAAATCTAGGTTTTGACATACGAAATAAATCTACCTTTTGGTATGCGATATAAATCTAGTTATTGGTATACGGTATAAATCTAGGTTTTGGCATGCGGTATAAATCTAGGTTTTGGAATACGAGATAAATCTAGGCTTTGGTATGCGATATAAATCAAAGTTTTGGTAAACTATATAAATCTAGGTTTTGGTATACGATATAAATCAAGGTTTTGGTATACGGTATAAATCTAGGTTTTGGTAAACGATATAAATATAGGTATTGGTATACGATATAAATCTAGGTTTTGGTATGGTGTTTAAATCTAGGTTTTGATATACGATATAAATCTAGGTTTTGGTATGCAATATAAATCTAGGTTTTGGTAGACGATATAAATTTAGGTTTTCCTATGCGATCTAAATATAAGTTTTGATATACGATATAAATCAAGTTTTTGTTATGCGATATAAATCTATTTATTGCTAAACCGTATAAATCTAGGTTTTGGTATGCAATCTAAATCTAGGTTTTGGTATTCGATATAAATCTCGGTTTTGGTATAAGACATAAATCTACATTTTGGTATGCGATATAAATCTAGTCTTTGGTATACAATATAAATCTAAATTTTGGAATGTGATATAAATCTTAGTTTTGGAATACGGAATAAATCTGGGTATTGGTATACTGTGTAAATCTAGGTTTTCGTATGCTGTATAAATCAAGGTTTTGGTATGTGGTATAAATTTAGGTTTTGGTGTGCGATATGAATCTAGGCTTTCCTACACTATATAAATTTAGGTTTTGGTATACGATATAAATCTAGGTATTATACCTAGATTTACACAGTATACCAATACCTAGATTTATATCATATACCAAAACCTAGATTTCTATATGTATAAATCTAGGTGTTCGTATACGGTATAAATCTAGGTCGTGGTTTACGAGATAAATCTAGACTTTGCTCTACTATATAAAGCTAGGTTTTGGTATGCGATATAAATGTAGGTTTTGGTATACGGGATAAATATAGGTTTTGGTATACGGTATAAATATAGGTTTTGGTATACGGTATTAATCTAGGTTTTTGTATTCGATATAAATTTAGGTTTTGGCAAACAATATAAATCTAGGTTTTGGTATACGATATAAATCTAGGTTTTGGTATACTGTATAAATCTGGGTTTTCGTATGCGATATAAATCTAGGTATTGCTATACTGTGTAAATCTAGGTTTTCGTTTGCGGTATAAATCTAGGTTTTGGTATACGGTATAAATCTATGTTGTGGTTTACGAGATAAATCAAGGCTTTGCGATGCCACATAAATCTAGGTTTTGGTATGCGATATAAATCAAAGTTATGATATACTATATAAATCTAGGTTTGGTCATACGATATCAATCTAGGTTTTGGTAAACGATATAAATCTAGGTATTGGTATACGATATAAATCTAGGTTTTGGTATGGTGTTTAAATCTAGGTTTTGATATACGATATAAATCTAGGTTTTGGTATGCAATATAAATCTAGGTTTTGGTAGACGATATAAATTTAGGTTTTGCTATGCGATCTAAATATAAGCTTTGATATACGATATAAATGTAGGTTTTGTTATTACTCTAGTTATGCGATATCAATCTATTTATTGCTAAACCGTATAAATCTAGGTTTTGGTATGCAATATAAATCTAGGTTTTGGTTATACGATATAAATCTAGGTTTTGGTATACAGTATAAATATAGGTTTTGGTATACGGTATAAATCTACGTTTTTGCATACGAAATAAATCTAGGTTTTGGTATGCCATATAAATATTGGCCTTGGTATTCGATATGAATCTCGGTTTTGGTATAAGATATAAATCTATGTTTTGAAATACGATATAAATCTACATTTTGGTATGCGATATAAATCTAGTTATTGGTATACGATAGAAATCTAGATTTTGGTATGCGATATAAATCTAGGTTTTGGAATACGAGATAAATGTAGGCTTTGGTATGCGATATAAATCAAAGTTTTGGTAAACTATATAAATCTAGGATTTGGTATACGATATAAATCTAGGTTTTGGTATACGGTATAAATCTGGGTTGTGGTTTACGAGATAAATCTACGTTTTGCTATGGTACAAAAGTCTAGGTTTTGGTATGCGATATAAATCTAGGTTTTGGTATGGTGTTTAAATCTAGGTTTTGATATACGATATAAATCTAGGTTTTGGTATGCAATATAAATTTAGGTTTTGGTATATGATATAAATCTAGGTTTTGGTATACAGTATAAATATAGGTTTTGGTATACGGTATAAATCTACGCTTTTGCATACGAAATAAATCTAGGTTTTGGAAGGCCATATAAATATTGGCTTTGGAATACGATATAAATCTGGGTTTTGGTATACGATATAAATCTATATTTTGGTATGCGATATTAATCTAGGTTTTGGTATTCGATATAAATTGAGGTATTGGTATATTGTATAAATCTACGTTTTGGTATATGGTATACGGTATAAATATATGTTTTGGTATACGTGTGAATCAAGGTTTTGGTATACGATATTAATCTAGGTTTTGGTAGACGATATAAATCAAAGTTTTGCCATACTATATAAATTTAGGTTTTCCTATGCGATCTAAATATAAGCTTTGATATACGATATAAACCGTTATGCGATATAAATCTAGTTATTGCTAAACGTATAAATCTAGGTTTTGGTGTACGGTATAAATCTACGCTTTTGTATACGAAATAAATCTAGGTTTTGGTATACCATATAAATATTGTCTTTGGAATACGAGATAAATCTAGGCTTTAGTATGCGATATAAATCAAAGTTTTGGTAAACTATATAAATCTAGGTTTTGGTATACGATATAAATCTAGGTTTTGGTATAAGATATAAATCTAGGTTTTGGTATGGTGTTTAAATAAAGGTTTTGATATACGATATAAATCTAGGTATTATACCGATACCTAGATTTATTTCGTATACCAAAACATAGATTTATATATGTATAAATCTAGGTGTTCGTATTCGGTATAAATCTAGGTTGTGGTTTACGAGCTAAATCTAGATTTTGCTCTACTATATAAAGCTAGGTTTTGGTATACAATATAAATGTAGGTTTTGGTATACGGGATAAATATAGGTTTTGGTATATGGTATAAATATAGCTTTTGGTATACGGTATAATTCTATGTTTTTGTATTCGATATAAATTTAGGTTTGGGCAAACAATATAAATCTAGGTTTTTGTATATGATATAAATCTAGATTTTGGTATGCAATATAAATCTAGGTTTTCGTATACGATATAAATCTAGGTTTTGGCATACGTGATAAATATAGGTTTTGGTATACGGTATAAATCTAGGTTTTGGCATACGGTATAAATCTAGGTTTTGGTATACGGTATAAATCTACGCTTTTGTATACGAAATAAATCTAGGTTTTGGAAGGCCATATAAATATTGGCTTTGGAATACGATATAAATCTGGGTTTTGGTATACGATATCAATCTATATTTTGGTATGCGATATTAATCTAGGTTTTGGTATTCGATATAAATTGAGGTATTGGTATATTGTATAAATCTACGTTTTGGTATATGGTATACGGTATAAATATATGTTTTGGTATACGTGTGAATCAAGGTTTTGGTATACGATATTAATCTAGGTTTTGGTAGACGATATAAATCAAAGTTTTGCCATACTATATAAATTTAGGTTTTCCTATGCGATCTAAATATAAGCTTTGATATACGATATAAACCGTTATGCGATATAAATCTAGTTATTGCTAAACGTATAAATATAGGTTTTGGTGTACGGTATAAATCTACGCTTTTGTATACGAAATAAATCTAGGTTTTGGTATACCATATAAATATTGTCTTTGGAATACGAGATAAATCTAGGCTTTAGTATGCGATATAAATCAAAGTTTTGGTAAACTATATAAATCTAGGTTTTGGTATACGATATAAATCTAGGTTTTGGTATAAGATATAAATCTAGGTTTTGGTATGGTGTTTAAATAAAGGTTTTGATATACGATATAAATCTAGGTATTATACCGATACCTAGATTTATTTCGTATACCAAAACATAGATTTATATATGTATAAATCTAGGTGTTCGTATTCGGTATAAATCTAGGTTGTGGTTTACGAGCTAAATCTAGATTTTGCTCTACTACATAAAGCTAGGTTTTGGTATACAATATAAATGTAGGTTTTGGTATACGGGATAAATATAGGTTTTGGTATATGGTATAAATATAGCTTTTGGTATACGGTATAATTCTATGTTTTTGTATTCGATATAAATTTAGGTTTGGGCAAACAATATAAATCTAGGTTTTTGTATATGATATAAATCTAGATTTTGGTATGCAATATAAATCTAGGTTTTCGTATACGATATAAATCTAGGTTTTGGCATACGTGATAAATATAGGTTTTGGTATACGGTATAAATCTAGGTTTTGGCATACGGTATAAATCTAGGTTTTCGTATGCGATATAAATCTAGGTATTGGTATACTGTGTAAATCTAGGTTTTCGTATGCGGTATCAATCTAGGTTTTGGTATACGGTATAAATCTAGGTTGTGGTTTACGAGATACATCTAGGCTTTGCGATGCCACATACATCTAGGTTTTGGTATGCGATATAAATCAAAGTTTTGATATAATATATAAATCTAGGTTTGGGCATACGATATAAATCTAGATTTTGGTAAACGATATAAATCTAGGTATTGGTATACTGTAGATTTTCGTATACGGTATAAATCTGGGTTGTGGTTTACGAGATAAATCTAGGCTTTGCGATGCCACATAAATCTAGGTTTTGGTATGCGATATAAATCAAAGTTTTGATATAATATATAAATCTAGGTTTGGGCATACGATATAAATCTAGGTTTTGGTAAACGATATAAATCTAGGTATTGGTATACTGTAGATTTTCGTATACGGTATAAATCTGGGTTGTGGGTTACGAGATAAATCTAGGTTTTGCTATGTTACAAAAGTCTAGGTTTTGGAATGCGATATAAATCAAAGTTTTGATGTAATATATAAATCTAGGTTTGGGCATACGATATAAATCTAGGTTTTGGTAAACGATATAAATCTAGGTATTGGTATACTGTAGATTTTCGTATACGGTATACAACTGGGTTGTGGTTTACGAGATAAATCTAGGTTTTGCTATGTTACAAAAATCTAGGTTTTGGTGTGCGATATAAATCTAGGCTTTGCTATACTATATAAATCTAGGTTTTGGTATACGATATAAATCAAGGTTTTGGTATGGTGTTTAAATCTAGGTTTTGATATACGATATAAATCTAGGTTTTGGTATGCAATATAAATCTAGGTTTTGGTATGCGAGATAAATCTAGGTTGTGGTATACGGTACAAATCTAGTTTTCGGTATACGATATCAATCTATGTTTTGGTATACGGTATAAATATAGCTTTCGATATACGGTGTAAATCTAGGTTTTGGTATACGATATAAATCTAGGTTTTGGTATACAATATAAATATAGGTTTTGGTATACGGTATAAATCTACGCTTTTGTATACGAAATAAATCTCGGTTTTGGTATAAGATATAAATCTATATTTTGAATTACGATATACATCTACGTTTTGGTATGCGATATAAATCTAGTTATTGGTATGCGGTATAAATCTAGGTTTTGGTATACGGTATAAATCTAGGTTGTGGTTTACGAGATAAATCCAGGTTTTCCTATGCTACATAAATCTAGGTTTTGGTGTGCGATATAAATCTAGGCTTTGATATACGTAATAAATCCAGGTATTGGTATATTATATAAATCTAGGCTTTGGTATACGATATAAATCAAAGTTTGGTATACTATATAAATCTAGGTTTTGGTATACGAGATAAATCTAGGCTTTGGTATGCGATATAAATCTAGGCTTTGGTATACAATATAAATCTAGGTTTTGATATGTGATATAAATCTTAGCTTTGGAATACGATATAAATCTGGGTAAATCTAGGTTTTCGTATGGTGTATAAATCAAGGTTTTCGTATGTGGTATAAATCTTGGTTTTGGTATGCGATATAAATCTAGGTTTTGGTATGCGATATAAATCTAGGTTTTGGTATTCGATATAAATCTAGTTATTGGTATACGGTATAAATCTAGGTTTTGGTATGCGGTATAAATCGAGGTTTTGGAATGTGGTATAAATCTAGGTTTTGCTATACTATATAAATCGAGGTTTTGGCATACGATATAAATCTAGGTTTTGGTAAACGATATAAATCTAGGTATTGGCATACTTTAGATTTTCGCATACGGTATAAATCTGGATTGTCGTTTACGAGATAAGTCTAGGTTTTGCTATGCTACACAAATCTAGGTTTTGGTGTGTGATATACATCTAGGCTTTGCAATACTATATAAATCTAGGTTTTGGTATACGATATAAATCTATGTTTTGGTATAAGATATAAATCTAGGTTTTGGTATGGTGTGTAAATCTACGTTTTGATATACGATATAATTCTAGGTTTTGGTATACGATATAAATCTAGGTATTGGTATACTGTATAAATCTAGGTGTCCTATACGGTATAAATCTAGGTTGTGGTTTACGAGATAAATCTAGATTTTGCTCTACTACATAAAGCTAGGTTTTGGTATACGATATAAATGTAAGTTTTGGTATACGGGATAAATATAGGTTTTGGTATACGGTATGAACATAGGTTTTGGTATACGGTATAATTCTAGGTTTTTGTATTCTATATAAATCTAGGTTTTGGCAAACAATATAAATCTAGGTTTTTGTATATGATATAAATCAAGGTTTTGAAATGCAATATAAATATAGGTTTCGGTATACAGTATAAATATAGGTTTTGGTATACGGTTTAAATCTATGTTTTCGCATGCGATATAAATCTAGGTACTGGTATACTGTGTAAATCTATGTTTTCGTATGCGGTATAAATCTAGGTTTTGGTATTCGGTATAAATCTAGGTTGTGGTTTACGATATAAATCTAGGTTTTGTTATGCGATATAAATCTAGGTTTTTGTATGCGATATAAATCTAGGTTTTGGTATGCGATATAAATCTAGGTTTTTGTATTCGATATAAATCTAGGTTTTGGTATGAGATCTAAATATAAGTTTTAATATACGATATAAATCTAGATTTTTTTTATGCGATATAAATCTAATGGTATAAATCTAGGTATTGGTATGCGATATAAATCTAGGTTTTGGTATGCAGTATAAATCTAGGTTTTGGTATGCGAGATAAATCTAGTTGTGGTATACGGTATAAATCTAGGTTTCGGTATACGATATAAATCTAGGTTTTGGTATGCGATATTAATCTAGGTTTTGGTATTCGATATAAATCTACGTTTTGGTATGCGATATTAATCTAGGTTTTGGTATTCGATATAAATTTAGGTATTGGTATATTTAATAAATCTACGTTTTCGTATACGTATAAATCTAGGTTGTGGTTTACGAAATGAATCTATGTTTTGCTATGCTATATAAATCTAGGTTTTGGTTTACAGTATAAATATATGTTTTGGAATACGTGTAAATCTAGGTTTTGGTATACTATATAAATCTAGGTTTTGCTATGCGATCTAAATTTAAGCTTTGATATACGATATAAATCAAGGTTTTGTTATGCGATATAAATCTAGTTATTGCTAAACCGTATTAATCTAGATTTTGGTATGCCATATAAATCTAGGTTTTGGTATGCGAGATAAATCTAGGTTGTGGTATACGGTATAAATATAGCTTTTGATATACGGTGTAAATCTAGGTTTTGGTATACGATATAAATCTAGGTTTTGGTATACAGTATAAATATTGGCTTTGGTATACGATATAAATCTACGTTTTGGTATGCGATATATATCTAGTTATTGGTATACGGTATAAATCTAAGTTTTGGTATACGGTATAAATCTAGGTTGTGGTTTACGAGATAAATCTAGATTTTGCTATGCTACATAAATCTAGGTTTTGGTGTGCGATATAAATCTAAGCTTTGATATACGTTATAAATCCAGGTATTGGTATATTATATAAATCTAGGCTTTTGTATACGATATAAATCAAAGTTTGGTATACTATATAAATCAAGGTTTTGGTATACGAGATAAATCTAAGGTTTGGTATGCGATTCAAATCAAAGATTTGGTAAACTATATAAATCTAAGTTTTGGTATACGATATCAATCTAGGTTTTGGTATACGGTATAAATCTAGGTTTTGGTATGCGATATAAATCTAGGCTTTGATATACAATATAAATCTATGTTTTGGTATGTGATATAAATCTGGGTATTGGTATACTGTGTAAATCAAGGTTTTCGTATGCCGTATAAATCGAGGTTTTGCTATGTGGTATAAATCTAGGTTTTGGTATACGATATAAATCTAGGTTTTGGTATACGATATAAATGTAGGTTTTGGTATTCGATATAAATCTAGTTTTTGGTATACGGTATAAATTTAGGTTTTGGTATGCGGTATAAATCAAGGTTTTGGTATGTGGTATAAATCTAGGCTTTGGTATACGATATAAATCAAAATTCTGGTATACTATATAAATCTAGGTTTTGGCATACGATATAAATCTAGGTTTTGGTAAACGATATAAATCTAGATATAGGTATACTCTAGATTTTCGTATACGGTATAAATCTGGGTTGTGGTTTGCGAGATAAATCTAGGTTTTGCTATGCTACAAAAATCTAGGTTGTGGTGTGCGATATAAATCTAGGCTTTGCTATACTGTATAAATCTAGGTTTTGGTATACGATATCAATCTAGGTTTTGGTTTGGTGTTTAAGTCTAGGTTTTAATAAACGATATAAATCTAAGTTTTGGTATACGATATAAATCGTATACGATATAAATCTAGGTTATGGTTTATGAGGTCAATCTAGATTTTGCTCTACTACATAAAGCTAGGTTTTGGTATACGATATAAATGTAGGTTTTGGAATACGGGATAAATATAGGTTTTGGTATACGGTATAAATGTAGGTTGTAGTTTGAGAGATAAATCTAGGTTTTTCTATACCACATAAATCTAGGTTTTGGTATGTGATATAAATCTAGGTTTTGGTATACGATATAAATCTAGGTTTTGGTATACTGGATAAATATACGTTTTGGTATACGGTATAAATGTAGGTTGTAGTTTAAGAGATAATTCTAGGTTTTTCTATACCACATAAATCTAGGTTTTGGTATGTGATATAAATCTAAGTTTTGGAATACGATATAAATCTGGGTATTGGTATACTGTGTAAATCTAGGTTTTCGTATGCCGTATAAATCTAGGTTTTGGCATACGATATAAATCTATGTTTTGGTATACGATATAAATGTAGGTTTTGGTATTCGATATAAATCTAGTTTTTGGTATACGGTATAAATCTAGGTTTTGGTATACGGGATAAATATACGTTTTGGTATACGGTATAAATGTAGGTTGTAGTTTAAGAGATAATTCTAGGTTTTTCTATACCACATAAATCTAGGTTTTGGTATGCAATATAAATCAAGGTTTTGGTATGTGGTATAAATCTAGGCTTTGGTATACGATATAAATCAAAGTTCTGGTATACTATATAAATCTAGGTTTTGGTATACGATATAAATCTAGGTTTTGGTATACGATATAAATGTAGGTTTTGGTATTCGTGATAAATCTAGGTTTTTCTATCTCACATAAATCTAGGTTTTGGAATGCGATATATATCTAGGTTTTGGTATGCGATATAAATCTAGGATTTTGTAAACGATATAAATCTTGGTTTTGGTATACGATATAAATCTAGGTTTTGGTATGCGATCTAAATATAAGTTTTGATATACGATATAAATCTAGGTTTTGGTATGCGATATAAATCTAAATGGTATAAATCTAGGTATTGGTATGCGATATAAATCTAGGTTTTGGTATGCGATATAAATCAAAGTTTTGATATATTATATAAATCTAGGTTTGGGCATACGATATAAATCTAGGTTTTGGTAAACGATATAAATCTAGGTATACTGTAGATTTTCGTATACGGTATAAATCTGGGTTGTGGCTTACGAGATAAATCTAGGTTTTGCTATGTCACAAAAATCTAGATTTTGGTATGCGATATAAATCAAACTTTTGATATGATATATAAATCTAGGTTTGGGCATACGATATAAATCTAGGTTTTGGTAAACGATATAAATCTAGGTATTGGTATACTGTAGATTTTCGTATACGGTATAAATCTGGGTTGTGGTTTACGAGATAAATCTAGGTTTTGCTATGTTGCAAAAATCTAAGTTTTGGTATGCGATATAAATCAAAGTTTTGATATTATATATAAATCTAGGTTTGGGCATACGATATAAATCTAGGTTTTGGTAAACGATATAAATCTAGGTATTGGTATACTGTAGATTTTCGTATACGGTATAAATCTGGGTTGTGGTTTACGAGATAAATCTAGGTTTTGCTATGTTACACAAATCTAGGTTTTGGTGTGCGATATAAATCTAGGCTTTGCTATACTATATAAATCTAGGTTTTGGTATACGATATAAATCTAGGTTTTGGTATGCAATATAAATCTAGGTTTTGGTATGCGAGATAAATCTAGGTTGTGGTGTACGGTACAAATCTAGTTTTCGGTATACGATATCAATCTATGTTTTGGTATACGGTATAAATATAGCTTTCCATATACGGTGTAAATCCAGGTTTTGGTATACGATATAAATCTAGGTTTTGGTATACGGTATAAATATAGGTTTTGGTATACGGTATAAATCTAAGCTTTTGTATACGAAATAAATCTCGGTTTTGGTATAAGATATAAGTCTATATTTTGAATTACGATATACATCTACGTTTTGGTATGCGATATAAATCTAGTTACTGGTAGGCGGTATAAATCTAGGTTTTGGTATACGGTATAAATCTAAGTTGTGGTTTACGAGATAAATCTAGGTTTTCCTATTCTACATAAATCTAGGTTTTGGTGTGCGATATAAATCAAGGCTTTGATATACGTAATAAATCCAGCTATTGGTATATTATATAAATCTAGGCTTTGGTATACGATATAAATCAAAGTTTGGTATACTATATAAATCTAGGTTTTGGTACGGTGTTTAAATCTAGGTTTTGATATACGATATAAATCTAGGCTTTTGTATACGATATAAATCAAAGTTTGGTATACTATATAAATCTAGGTTTTGGTAAACGATATAAATCTAGGTATTGGTATACTGTAGATTTTCGTATACGGTATAAATCTGGGTTGTGGTTTACGAGATAAATCTAGGTTTTGCTATGTTGCAAAAATCTAAGTTTTGGTATGCGATATAAATCAAAGTTTTGATATTATATATAAATCTAGGTTTGGGCATACGATATAAATCTAGGTTTTGGTAAACGATATAAATCTAGGTATTGGTATACTGTAGATTTTCGTATACGGTATAAATCTGGGTTGTGGTTTACGAGATAAATCTAGGTTTTGCTATGTTACACAAATCTAGGTTTTGGTGTGCGATATAAATCTAGGCTTTGCTATACTATATAAATCTAGGTTTTGGTATACGATATAAATCTAGGTTTTGGTATGCAATATAAATCTAGGTTTTGGTATGCGAGATAAATCTAGGTTGTGGTGTACGGTACAAATCTAGTTTTCGGTATACGATATCAATCTATGTTTTGGTATACGGTATAAATATAGCTTTCCATATACGGTGTAAATCCAGGTTTTGGTATACGATATAAATCTAGGTTTTGGTATACGGTATAAATATAGGTTTTGGTATACGGTATAAATCTAAGCTTTTGTATACGAAATAAATCTCGGTTTTGGTATAAGATATAAGTCTATATTTTGAATTACGATATACATCTACGTTTTGGTATGCGATATAAATCTAGTTACTGGTAGGCGGTATAAATCTAGGTTTTGGTATACGGTATAAATCTAAGTTGTGGTTTACGAGATAAATCTAGGTTTTCCTATTCTACATAAATCTAGGTTTTGGTGTGCGATATAAATCAAGGCTTTGATATACGTAATAAATCCAGCTATTGGTATATTATATAAATCTAGGCTTTGGTATACGATATAAATCAAAGTTTGGTATACTATATAAATCTAGGCTTTGGTATGCGATATAAATCAAAGTTTTGTTAAACTATATAAATTTAAGGTTTTGGTATACGATATAAATCTAGGTTTCGGTATACGGTATAAATCTAGGTTTTGGTATGCGATATAAATCTAGGCTTTGGTATACAATATAAATCTAGATTTTGATATGTGATATAAATCTTAGCTTTGGAATACGATATAAATCTGGGTAAATCTAGGTTTTCGTATGGCGTATAAATCAAGGTTTTAGTATGTGGTATAAATCTTGGTTTTGGTATGCGATATAAATCTAGGTTTTCGTATGCGATATAAATCTAGGTTTTGGTATTCGATATAAATCTAGTTATTGGTATATGGTATAAATCTAGGTTTTGGTATGCGGTATAAATCGAGGTTTTGGAATGTGGTATAAATCTAGGTTTTGGCATACGATATAAATCTAGGTTTTGGTAAACGATATAAATCTAGGTATTGGTATACTGTAGATTTTGGTATACGGTATAAATCTGGATTGTCGTTTACGAGATAAGTCTAGGTTTTGCTATGCTACAAAAATCTAGGTTTTGGTGTGTGATATACATCTAGGCTTTGCAATACTATATAAATCTAGGTTTTGGTATACGATATAAATCTATGTTTTGGTATAAGTTATAAATCTAGGTTTTGGTATGGTGTTTAAATTTACGTTTTGATATACGATATAAATCTAGGTTTTGGTATACGATATAAATCTAGGTATTGCTATACTGTATAAATCTAGGTGTTCGTATACGGTATAAATCTAGGTTGTGGTTTACGAGATAAATCTAGATTTTGCTCTACTACATAAAGCTAGGTTTTGGTATACGATATAAATGTAGGTTTTGGTATACGGGATAAATATAGGTTTTGGTATACGGTATAAATATAGGTTTTGGTATACGGTATAATTCTAGGTTTTTGTATTCTATATAAATCTAGGTTTTGGCAAACAATATAAATCTAGGTTTTTGTATATGATATAAATCAAGGTTTTGGTATGCAATATAAATATAGGTTTCGGTATACAGTATAAATATAGGTTTTGGTATACGGTTTAAATCTAGGTTTTCGCATGCGATATAAATCTAGGTACTGGTATACTGTGTAAATCTAGGTTTTCGTATGCGGTATAAATCTAGGTTTTTGGTATTCGGTATACATCTAGGTTGTGGTTTACCAGATAAATCTAGGTTTTGCTATGCCACATAAATCTAGGTTTTGGTATGCGATATAAATCCAGGTTTTGGTATGCGATATAAATCTAGGTTTTTGTATACGATATAAATCTAGGTTTTGGTATGCGATATAAATCTAGGTTTTTGCATACGATATAAATCTAGGTTTTGGTATGCCATCTAAATATAAGTTTTGATATACGATATAAATCTAGGTTTTGGTATGCGATATAAATCTAAATGGTATAAATCTAGGTATTGGTATGCGATATAAATCTAGGTTTTGGTATGCAGTATAAATCTAAGTTTTGGTATGCGAGACAAATCTAGGTTGTGGTATACGGTATAAATCTAGGTTTCGATATACGATATAAATCTAGGTTTTGGCATACTATATACATTTAGGTTTTGCTATGCGATCTAAATAAAAGCTTTGATATACGATATAAATCAAGGATTTGCAATGCGATATAAATCTAGTTATTGCTAAACCGTATAAATCTAGGTTTTGGTATGCAATATAAATCTAGGTTTTGGTATGCGAGATAAATTCAGGTTTGTGGTATACGGTACAAATCTAGTTTTCGGTATTCGATATCAATCTAGGTTTTGGTATACGGTATAAATATAGCTTTTGATATACGGTGTAAATCTAGGTTTTGGTATACGATATAAATCTAGGTTTTGGTATACAGTATAAATATAGGTTTTGGTATAAGGTATAAATCTACGCTTTGGTATACGAAATAAATCTAGGTTTTGGTATGCCATATAAATATTGGCTTTAGTATACGATATAAATCTCGGTTTTGCTATAAGATATAAATCTATGATTTGAAATACGATATAAATCTACGTTTTGATATGCGATATAAATCTAGTTATTGGTATACGGTATAAATCTAGGTTTTGGTATGCGGTATAAATCTAGGTTTTGATATGCGATATCAATCTAGTTATTGGTATACGGTATAAATCGAGGTTTTGGTACATGGTATTAATCTATGTTGTGGTATACGAGATAAATCTAGGTTTTGCTATGCTACATAAATCATGGTTTTGGTTTGCGATATAAATCTAGGCTTTGATATACGCTATAAATCCAGGTATTGATATATTATAAAAATCTAGGTTTTGTTATTCGATATAAATCTGGGTATTGGTATGCTGTGTAAATCTAGGTTTTGGTATGCGGTATTAATCGAGGTTTTGGTATGTGGTATAAATCTAGGTTTTGGTATACGATATAAATCTAGGTTTTGGTATTCGATATATATGTAGTTATTGGTATACGGTATAAATCTAGATTTTGGTATGCGGTATTAATCGAGGTTTTGGTATGTGGTATAAATCTAGGTTTTGGTATACGATATAAATCAAAGTTTTGGTATACTATATAAATCTAAGTTTTGGTACGGTGTTTAAATCTAGGTTTTGATATACGATATAAATCTAGGCTTTTGTATACGATATAAATCAAAGTTTGGTATACTATATAAATCTAGGTTTGGGCATACGATATAAATCTAGGTTTTGGTAAACGATATAAATCTAGGTATTGGTATACTGTAGATTTTCGTATACGGTATAAATCTGGGTTGTGGTTTACGAGATAAATCTAGGTTTTGCTATGTTGCAAAAATCTAAGTTTTGGTATGCGATATAAATCAAAGTTTTGATATTATATATAAATCTAGGTTTGGGCATACGATATAAATCTAGGTTTTGGTAAACGATATAAATCTAGGTATTGGTATACTGTAGATTTTCGTATACGGTATAAATCTGGGTTGTGGTTTACGAGATAAATCTAGGTTTTGCTATGTTACACAAATCTAGGTTTTGGTGTGCGATATAAATCTAGGCTTTGCTATACTATATAAATCTAGGTTTTGGTATACGATATAAATCTAGGTTTTGGTATGCAATATAAATCTAGGTTTTGGTATGCGAGATAAATCTAGGTTGTGGTGTACGGTACAAATCTAGTTTTCGGTATACGATATCAATCTATGTTTTGGTATACGGTATAAATATAGCTTTCCATATACGGTGTAAATCCAGGTTTTGGTATACGATATAAATCTAGGTTTTGGTATACGGTATAAATATAGGTTTTGGTATACGGTATAAATCTAAGCTTTTGTATACGAAATAAATCTCGGTTTTGGTATAAGATATAAGTCTATATTTTGAATTACGATATACATCTACGTTTTGGTATGCGATATAAATCTAGTTACTGGTAGGCGGTATAAATCTAGGTTTTGGTATACGGTATAAATCTAAGTTGTGGTTTACGAGATAAATCTAGGTTTTCCTATTCTACATAAATCTAGGTTTTGGTGTGCGATATAAATCAAGGCTTTGATATACGTAATAAATCCAGCTATTGGTATATTATATAAATCTAGGCTTTGGTATACGATATAAATCAAAGTTTGGTATACTATATAAATCTAGGCTTTGGTATGCGATATAAATCAAAGTTTTGTTAAACTATATAAATTTAAGGTTTTGGTATACGATATAAATCTAGGTTTCGGTATACGGTATAAATCTAGGTTTTGGTATGCGATATAAATCTAGGCTTTGGTATACAATATAAATCTAGATTTTGATATGTGATATAAATCTTAGCTTTGGAATACGATATAAATCTGGGTAAATCTAGGTTTTCGTATGGCGTATAAATCAAGGTTTTAGTATGTGGTATAAATCTTGGTTTTGGTATGCGATATAAATCTAGGTTTTCGTATGCGATATAAATCTAGGTTTTGGTATTCGATATAAATCTAGTTATTGGTATATGGTATAAATCTAGGTTTTGGTATGCGGTATAAATCGAGGTTTTGGAATGTGGTATAAATCTAGGTTTTGGCATACGATATAAATCTAGGTTTTGGTAAACGATATAAATCTAGGTATTGGTATACTGTAGATTTTGGTATACGGTATAAATCTGGATTGTCGTTTACGAGATAAGTCTAGGTTTTGCTATGCTACAAAAATCTAGGTTTTGGTATACGATATAAATCTATGTTTTGGTATAAGTTATAAATCTAGGTTTTGGTATGGTGTTTAAATTTACGTTTTGATATACGATATAAATCTAGGTTTTGGTATACGATATAAATCTAGGTATTGCTATACTGTATAAATCTAGGTGTTCGTATACGGTATAAATCTAGGTTGTGGTTTACGAGATAAATCTAGATTTTGCTCTACTACATAAAGCTAGGTTTTGGTATACGATATAAATGTAGGTTTTGGTATACGGGATAAATATAGGTTTTGGTATACGGTATAAATATAGGTTTTGGTATACGGTATAATTCTAGGTTTTTGTATTCTATATAAATCTAGGTTTTGGCAAACAATATAAATCTAGGTTTTTGTATATGATATAAATCAAGGTTTTGGTATGCAATATAAATATAGGTTTCGGTATACAGTATAAATATAGGTTTTGGTATACGGTTTAAATCTAGGTTTTCGCATGCGATATAAATCTAGGTACTGGTATACTGTGTAAATCTAGGTTTTCGTATGCGGTATAAATCTAGGTTTTTGGTATTCGGTATACATCTAGGTTGTGGTTTACCAGATAAATCTAGGTTTTGCTATGCCACATAAATCTAGGTTTTGGTATGCGATATAAATCCAGGTTTTGGTATGCGATATAAATCTAGGTTTTTGTATACGATATAAATCTAGGTTTTGGTATGCGATATAAATCTAGGTTTTTGCATACGATATAAATCTAGGTTTTGGTATGCCATCTAAATATAAGTTTTGATATACGATATAAATCTAGGTTTTGGTATGCGATATAAATCTAAATGGTATAAATCTAGGTATTGGTATGCGATATAAATCTAGGTTTTGGTATGCAGTATAAATCTAAGTTTTGGTATGCGAGACAAATCTAGGTTGTGGTAGACGGTATAAATCTAGGTTTCGATATACGATATAAATCTAGGTTTTGGCATACTATATACATTTAGGTTTTGCTATGCGATCTAAATAAAAGCTTTGATATACGATATAAATCAAGGATTTGCAATGCGATATAAATCTAGTTATTGCTAAACCGTATAAATCTAGGTTTTGGTATGCAATATAAATCTAGGTTTTGGTATGCGAGATAAATTCAGGTTTGTGGTATACGGTACAAATCTAGTTTTCGGTATTCGATATCAATCTAGGTTTTGGTATACGGTATAAATATAGCTTTTGATATACGGTGTAAATCTAGGTTTTGGTATACGATATAAATCTAGGTTTTGGTATACAGTATAAATATAGGTTTTGGTATAAGGTATAAATCTACGCTTTGGTATACGAAATAAATCTAGGTTTTGGTATGCCATATAAATATTGGCTTTAGTATACGATATAAATCTCGGTTTTGCTATAAGATATAAATCTATGATTTGAAATACGATATAAATCTACGTTTTGATATGCGATATAAATCTAGTTATTGGTATACGGTATAAATCTAGGTTTTGGTATGCGGTATAAATCTAGGTTTTGATATGCGATATCAATCTAGTTATTGGTATACGGTATAAATCGAGGTTTTGGTACATGGTATTAATCTATGTTGTGGTATACGAGATAAATCTAGGTTTTGCTATGCTACATAAATCATGGTTTTGGTTTGCGATATAAATCTAGGCTTTGATATACGCTATAAATCCAGGTATTGATATATTATAAAAATCTAGGTTTTGTTATTCGATATAAATCTGGGTATTGGTATGCTGTGTAAATCTAGGTTTTGGTATGCGGTATTAATCGAGGTTTTGGTATGTGGTATAAATCTAGGTTTTGGTATACGATATAAATCTAGGTTTTGGTATTCGATATATATGTAGTTATTGGTATACGGTATAAATCTAGATTTTGGTATGCGGTATTAATCGAGGTTTTGGTATGTGGTATAAATCTAGGTTTTGGTATACGATATAAATCAAAGTTTTGGTATACTATATAAATCTAGGTTTTGGTACGGTGTTTAAATCTAGGTTTTGATATACGATATAAATCTAGGCTTTTGTATACGATATAAATCAAAGTTTGGTATACTATATAAATCTAGGTTTGGGCATACGATATAAATCTAGGTTTTGGTAAACGATATAAATCTAGGTATTGGTATACTGTAGATTTTCGTATACGGTATAAATCTGGGTTGTGGTTTACGAGATAAATCTAGGTTTTGCTATGTTGCAAAAATCTAAGTTTTGGTATGCGATATAAATCAAAGTTTTGATATTATATATAAATCTAGGTTTGGGCATACGATATAAATCTAGGTTTTGGTAAACGATATAAATCTAGGTATTGGTATACTGTAGATTTTCGTATACGGTATAAATCTGGGTTGTGGTTTACGAGATAAATCTAGGTTTTGCTATGTTACACAAATCTAGGTTTTGGTGTGCGATATAAATCTAGGCTTTGCTATACTATATAAATCTAGGTTTTGGTATACGATATAAATCTAGGTTTTGGTATGCAATATAAATCTAGGTTTTGGTATGCGAGATAAATCTAGGTTGTGGTGTACGGTACAAATCTAGTTTTCGGTATACGATATCAATCTATGTTTTGGTATACGGTATAAATATAGCTTTCCATATACGGTGTAAATCCAGGTTTTGGTATACGATATAAATCTAGGTTTTGGTATACGGTATAAATATAGGTTTTGGTATACGGTATAAATCTAAGCTTTTGTATACGAAATAAATCTCGGTTTTGGTATAAGATATAAGTCTATATTTTGAATTACGATATACATCTACGTTTTGGTATGCGATATAAATCTAGTTACTGGTAGGCGGTATAAATCTAGGTTTTGGTATACGGTATAAATCTAAGTTGTGGTTTACGAGATAAATCTAGGTTTTCCTATTTTACATAAATCTAGGTTTTGGTGTGCGATATAAATCAAGGCTTTGATATACGTAATAAATCCAGCTATTGGTATATTATATAAATCTAGGCTTTGGTATACGATATAAATCAAAGTTTGGTATACTATATAAATCTAGGCTTTGGTATGCGATATAAATCAAAGTTTTGTTAAACTATATAAATTTAAGGTTTTGGTATACGATATAAATCTAGGTTTCGGTATACGGTATAAATCTAGGTTTTGGTATGCGATATAAATCTAGGCTTTGGTATACAATATAAATCTAGATTTTGATATGTGATATAAATCTTAGCTTTGGAATACGATATAAATCTGGGTAAATCTAGGTTTTCGTATGGCGTATAAATCAAGGTTTTAGTATGTGGTATAAATCTTGGTTTTGGTATGCGATATAAATCTAGGTTTTCGTATGCGATATAAATCTAGGTTTTGGTATTCGATATAAATCTAGTTATTGGTATATGGTATAAATCTAGGTTTTGGTATGCGGTATAAATCGAGGTTTTGGAATGTGGTATAAATCTAGGTTTTGGCATACGATATAAATCTAGGTTTTGGTAAACGATATAAATCTAGGTATTGGTATACTGTAGATTTTGGTATACGGTATAAATCTGGATTGTCGTTTACGAGATAAGTCTAGGTTTTGCTATGCTACAAAAATCTAGGTTTTGGTGTGTGATATACATCTAGGCTTTGCAATACTATATAAATCTAGGTTTTGGTATACGATATAAAT
This sequence comes from Bathymodiolus septemdierum, assembly GCA_963383655.1. Lineage (NCBI taxonomy): Eukaryota > Metazoa > Mollusca > Bivalvia > Mytilida > Modiolidae > Bathymodiolus > Bathymodiolus septemdierum. Next base: position 1,570,320 of record OY726523.1, read on the forward strand.
CTATGTTTTGGTATAAGTTATAAATCTAGGTTTTGGTATGGTGTTTAAATTTACGTTTTGATATACGATATAAATCTAGGTTTTGGTATACGATATAAATCTAGGTGTTCGTATACGGTATAAATCTAGGTTGTGGTTTACGAGATAAATCTAGATTTTGCTCTACTACATAAAGCTAGGTTTTGGTATACGATATAAATGTAGGTTTTGGTATACGGGATAAATATAGGTTTTGGTATACGGTATAAATATAGGTTTTGGTATACGGTATAATTCTAGGTTTTTGTATTCTATATAAATCTAGGTTTTGGCAAACAATATAAATCTAGGTTTTTGTATATGATATAAATCAAGGTTTTGGTATGCAATATAAATATAGGTTTCGGTATACAGTATAAATATAGGTTTTGGTATACGGTTTAAATCTAGGTTTTCGCATGCGATATAAATCTAGGTACTGGTATACTGTGTAAATCTAGGTTTTCGTATGCGGTATAAATCTAGGTTTTTGGTATTCGGTATACATCTAGGTTGTGGTTTACCAGATAAATCTAGGTTTTGCTATGCCACATAAATCTAGGTTTTGGTATGCGATATAAATCCAGGTTTTGGTATGCGATATAAATCTAGGTTTTTGTATACGATATAAATCTAGGTTTTGGTATGCGATATAAATCTAGGTTTTTGCATACGATATAAATCTAGGTTTTGGTATGCCATCTAAATATAAGTTTTGATATACGATATAAATCTAGGTTTTGGTATGCGATATAAATCTAAATGGTATAAATCTAGGTATTGGTATGCGATATAAATCTAGGTTTTGGTATGCAGTATAAATCTAAGTTTTGGTATGCGAGACAAATCTAGGTTGTGGTAGACGGTATAAATCTAGGTTTCGATATACGATATAAATCTAGGTTTTGGCATACTATATACATTTAGGTTTTGCTATGCGATCTAAATAAAAGCTTTGATATACGATATAAATCAAGGATTTGCAATGCGATATAAATCTAGTTATTGCTAAACCGTATAAATCTAGGTTTTGGTATGCAATATAAATCTAGGTTTTGGTATGCGAGATAAATTCAGGTTTGTGGTATACGGTACAAATCTAGTTTTCGGTATTCGATATCAATCTAGGTTTTGGTATACGGTATAAATATAGCTTTTGATATACGGTGTAAATCTAGGTTTTGGTATACGATATAAATCTAGGTTTTGGTATACAGTATAAATATAGGTTTTGGTATAAGGTATAAATCTACGCTTTGGTATACGAAATAAATCTAGGTTTTGGTATGCCATATAAATATTGGCTTTAGTATACGATATAAATCTCGGTTTTGCTATAAGATATAAATCTATGATTTGAAATACGATATAAATCTACGTTTTGATATGCGATATAAATCTAGTTATTGGTATACGGTATAAATCTAGGTTTTGGTATGCGGTATAAATCTAGGTTTTGATATGCGATATAAATCTAGTTATTGGTATACGGTATAAATCGAGGTTTTGGTACATGGTATTAATCTATGTTGTGGTATACGAGATAAATCTAGGTTTTGCTATGCTACATAAATCATGGTTTTGGTTTGCGATATAAATCTAGGCTTTGATATACGCTATAAATCCAGGTATTGATATATTATAAAAATCTAGGTTTTGTTATTCGATATAAATCTGGGTATTGGTATGCTGTGTAAATCTAGGTTTTGGTATGCGGTATTAATCGAGGTTTTGGTATGTGGTATAAATCTAGGTTTTGGTATACGATATAAATCTAGGTTTTGGTATTCGATATATATGTAGTTATTGGTATACGGTATAAATCTAGATTTTGGTATGCGGTATTAATCGAGGTTTTGGTATGTGGTATAAATCTAGGTTTTGGTATACGATATAAATCAAAGTTTTGGTATACTATATAAATCTAGGTTTTGGTACGGTGTTTAAATCTAGGTTTTGATATACGATATAAATCTAGGCTTTTGTATACGATATAAATCAAAGTTTGGTATACTATATAAATCAAGGTTTTGGTATACGAGATAAATCTAGGGTTTGGTATGCGATACAAATCAAAGATTTGGTCAACTATATAAATCAAGGTTTTGGTATACGATATCAATCTAGGTTTTGGTATACGGTATAAATCTAGGTTTTGGTATGCGATATAAATCTAGGCTTTGATATACAATATAAATCTAGGTTTTGGTATGTGATATAAATCTAAGTTTTGGAATACGATATAAATCTGGGTATTGGTATACTGTGTAAATCTAGGTTTTCGTATGCCGTATCAATCGAGGTTTTGTTATGTGGTGTAAATCTAGGTTTTGGTATACGATATAAATCTAGGTTTTGGTATACGATATAAATGTAGGCTTTGGTATTCGATATAAATCTAGTTTTTGGTATACGGTATAAATCAAGGTTTTGGTATGTGGTATAAATCTAGGCTTTGGTATACGATATAAATCAAAATTCTGGTATACTATATAAATCTAGGTTTTGGCATACGATATAAATCTAGGTTTGGTAAACGATATAAATCTAGATATAGGTATACTCTAGATTTTCGCATACGGTATACATCTGGGTTGTGGTTTACGAGATAAATGTAGGTTTTGCTATGCTACAAAAATCTAGGTTTTGCTGTGCGATATAAATCTAGGCTTTGCTATACTGTATAAATCTAGGTTTTGGTATACGATATCAATCTAGGTTTTGGTATGGTGTTTAAGTCTAGGTTTTAATATACGATATAAATCTAAGTTTTGGTATACGATATAAATCTAGGTGTTCGTATACGATATAAATCTAGGTTATGGTTTACGAGATCAATCTAGATTTTGCTCTACTACATAAAGCTAGGTTTTGGTATACGATATAAATGTAGGTTTTGGAATACGGGATAAATATAGGTTTTGGTATACGGTATAATTCTAGGTTTTTGTATATGATATAAATCTAGGTTTTGGTATGCAATATAAATCTAGGTTTTGGTATACAATATAAATCTAGGTTTTGGTATACGGGATAAATATAGGTTTTGGTATACGGTATAAATGTAGGTTGTAGTTTAAGAGATAAATCTAGGTTTTTCTATACCACATAAATCTAGGTTTTGGTATGTGATATAAATCTAAGTTTTGGAATACGATATAAATCTGGGTATTGGTATACTGTTTAAATCTAGGTTTTCGTATGCCGTATAAATCGAGGTTTTGCTATGTGGTATAAATCTAGGTTTTGGTATACGATATAAATCTATGTTTTGGTATACGATATAAATGTAGGTTTTGGTATTCGATATAAATCTAGTTTTTGGTATACGGTATAAATTTAGGTTTTGGTATGCAATATAAATCAAGGTTTTGGTATGTGGTATAAATCTAGGCTTTGGTATACTATATAAATCTAGGTTTTGGTATACGATATAAATCTAGGTTTTGGTATACGATATAAATCTAGGTTTTGGTATACGATATAAATGTAGGTTTTGGTATTCATGATAAATCTAGGTTTTTCTATACCACATAAATCTAGGTTTTGGTATGTGATATAAATCTAGGTTTTGGTATACGATATAAATCTAGGTTTTGGTATACGGGATAAATATAGGTTTTGGTATACGGTATCAATGTAGGTTGTAGTTTAAGAGATAAATCTAGGTTTTTCTATACCACATAAATCTAGGTTTTGGTATGTGATATAAATCTAGGCTTTGGTATACGATATAAATCAAAGTTCTGGTATACGATATAAATCTAGGTTTTGGTATACGATATAAATGTAGGTTTTGGTATTCGTGATAAATCTAGGTTTTTCTATGTCACATAAATCTAGGTTTTGGTATGCGATATATATCTAGGTTTTGGTATGCGATATAAATCTAGGATTTTGTAAACGATATAAATCTTGGTTTTGGTATACGATATAAATCTAGGTTTTCGTATGCGATCTAAATATAAGTTTTGATATACGATATAAATCTAGGTTTTGTTATGCGATATAAATCTAAATGGTATAAATCTAGGTATTGGTATGCGATATAAATCTAGGTTTTGGTATGCGATTTAAATCAAAGTTTTGATATAATATATAAATCTAGGTTTGGGCATACGATATAAATCTAGGTTTTGGTAAACGATATAAATCTAGGTATTGGTATACTGTAGATTTTCGTATACGGTATAAATCTGGGTTGTGGTTTACGAGATAAATCTAGGTTTTGCTATGTTACAAAAATCTAGGTTTTGGTATGCGATATAAATCAGTTTTGATATAATATATAAATCTAGGTTTGGGGATACGATATAAATCTAGGTTTTGGTAAACGATATAAATCTAGGTATTGGTATACTGTAGAATTTCGTATACGGTATAAATCTGGGTTGTGGTTTACGAGATAAATCTAGGTTTTGCTATGTTGCAAAAATCTAGGTTTTGGTATGCAATATAAATCAAAGTTTTGATATAATATATAAATCTAGGTTTGGGCATACGATATAAATCTAGCTTTTGGTAAACGATATAAATATAGGTTTTGGTATTCGATATATATGTAGTTATTGGTATACGGTATAAATCTAGATTTTGGTATGCGGTATTAATCGAGGTTTTGGAATGTGGTATAAATCTAGGTTTTGGTATACGATATAAATCAAAGTTTTGGTATACTATATAAATCTAGGTTTTGGCATACGGTATCAATCTAGATTTTGGTGTGCGATATAAATCTAGGTATTGGTATAAGATATAAATCTAGGTTTTGGTATACGATATAAATCTAGGTTTTGGTGTACGATATAAATCTAGGCTTTTGTATACGATATAAATCAAAGTTTGGTATACTATATAAATCAAGGTTTTGGTATACGAGATAAATCTAGGGTTTGGTATGCGATACAAATCAAAAATTTGGTAAACTATATAAATCTAGGTTTTGGTATACGATATCAATCTAGGTTTTGGTATACGGTATAAATCTAGGTTTTGGTATGCGATATAAATCTAGGCTTTGATATACAATATAAATCTAGGTTTTGGTATGTGATATAAATCTAAGTTTTGGAATACGATATAAATCTGGGTATTGGTATACTGTGTAAATCTAGGTTTTCGTATGCCGTATAAATCGAGGTTTTGTTTTGTGGCATAAATCTAGGTTTTGGTATACGATATAAATCTAGGTTTTGGTATACGATATAAATGTAGGTTTTGGTATTCGATATAAAACTAGTTTTTGGTAAACGGTATAAATCAAGGTTTTGGTATGTGGTATAAATCTAGGCTTTGGTATACGATATAAATCAAAATTCTGGTATACTATATAAATCTAGGTTTTGGCATACGATATAAATCTAGGTTTGGTAAACGATATAAATCTAGATATAGGTATACTCTAGATTTTCGTATACGGTATAAATCTGTGTTGTGGTTTACGAGATAAATGTAGGTTTTGCTATGCTACACAAATCTAGGTTTTGCTGTGCGATATAAATCTAGGCTTTGCTATACTGTATAAATCTAGGTTTTGGTATACGATATCAATCTAGGTTTTGGTATGGTGTTTAAGTCTAGGTTTTAATATACGATATAAATCTAAGTTTTGGTATACGATATAAATCTAGGTGTTCGTATACGATATAAATCTAGGTTGTGATTTACGAGATAAATCTAGATTTTGCTCTACTACATAAAGCTAGGTTTTGGTATACGATATAAATGTAGGTTTTGCTATACGGGATAAATATAGGTTTTGGTATACGGTATAAATATAGGTTTTGGTATATGGTATAATTCTAGGTTTTTTATTCTATATAAATCTAGGTTTTGGCAAACAATATAAATCTAGGTTTTTGTATATGATATAAATCAAGGTTTTGGTATGCAATATAAATATAGGTTTCGGTATACGGTATAAATATAGGTTTTGGTATACGGTTTAAATCTAGGTTTTCGCATGCGATATAGATCTAGGTACTGGTATACTGTGTAAATCTAGGTTTTCGTATGCGGTATAAATCTAGGTTTTCGTATTCGGTATAAATCTAGGTTATGGTTTGCGAGATAAATCTAGGTTTTGCTATGCCACATAAATCTAGGTTTTGGTATGCGATATAAATCTAGGTTTTGGTATGCGATTTAAATCAAAGTTTTGATATAATATATAAATCTAGGTTTGGGCATACGATATAAATCTAGGTTTTGGTAAACGATATAAATCTAGGTGTTCGTATACGATATAAATCTAGGTTATGGTTTACGAGATCAATCTAGATTTTGCTCTACTACATAAAGCTAGGTTTTGGTATACGATATAAATATAGGTTTTGGAATACGGGATAAATATAGGTTTTGGTATACGGTATAATTCCAGGTTTTTGTATACGATATAAATCTAGGTTATGGTTTACGAGAACAATCTAGATTTTGCTCTACTACATAAAGCTAGGTTTTGGTATACAATATAAATCTAGGTTTTGGTATACGGGATAAATATAGGTTTTGGTATACGGTATAAATGTAGGTTGTAGTTTAAGAGATAAATCTAGGTTTTTCTATACCACATAAATCTAGGTTTTGCTATGTGGTATAAATCTAGGTTTTGATATACGATATAAATCTATGTTTTGGTATACGATATAAATGTAGGTTTTGGTATTCGATATAAATCTAGTTTTTGGTATACGGTATAAATTTAGGTTTTGGTATGCAATATAAATCAAGGTTTTGGTATGTGGTATAAATCTAGGCTTTGGTATACTATATAAATCTAGGTTTTGGTATACGATATAAATCTAGGTTTTGGTATACGATATAAATCTAGGTTTTGGTATACGATATAAATGTAGGTTTTGGTATTCATGATAAATCTAGGTTTTTCTATATCACATAAATCTAGGTTTTGGTATGCGATATATATCTAGGTTTTGGTATGCCATATAAATCTAGGATTTTGTAAACGATATAAATCTTGGTTTTGGTATACGATATAAATCTAGGTTTTGGTATGCGATCTAAATATAAGGTTTGATATACGATATAAATCTAGGTTTTCGTATGCGATATCAATCTAAATGGTATAAATCTAGGTATTGGTATGCGAAATAAATCTAGGTTTTGGTATGCGATATAAATCAAAGTTTTGATATAATATATAAATCCAGGTTTGGGCATACGATATAAATCTAGGTTTTGGTAAACGATATAAATCTAGGTTGTGGTTTACGAGATAAATCTACTGTAGATTTTCGTATACGGTATAAATCTGGGTTTTGGTTTACGAGATATATCTAGGTTTTGCTATGTTACAAAAATCTAAGTTTTGGTGTGCGATATAAATCTAGGCTTTGGTATGGTGTTTAAATCTAGGTTTTGGTATGCGATATAAATCTAGTTATTGGTATGCGGTATAAATCTAGGTTTTGGTATACGGTATAAATCTAGGTTGTGGTTTACGAGATAAATCTAGGTTTTCCTATGCTACATAAATCTAGGTTTTGGTGTGCGATATAAATCTAGGCTTTGATATACGTAATAAATCCAGCTATTGGTATATTATATAAATCTAGGTTTTGGTATGCGATATAAATCAAAGTTTGGTATACTATATAAATCTAGGTTTTGGTATACGAGATAAATCTAGGCTTTGGTATGCGATATAAATCAAAGTTTTGGTAAACTATATAAATTTAAGGTTTTGGTATACGATATAAATCTAGGTTTCGGTATACGGTATAAATCTAGGTTTTGGTATGCAATATAAATATAGGTTTCGGTATACAGTATAAATATAGGTTTTGGTATACGGTTTAAATCTAGGTTTTCGCATGCGATATAGATCTAGGTTCTGGTATACAGTGTAAATCTAGGTTTTCGTATGCGGTATAAATCTAGGTTTTGGTATTCGGTATAAATCTAGGTTGTGGTTTACGAGATAAATCTAGGTTTTGCTATGCCACATAAATCTAGGTTTTGGTATGCGATATAAATCTAGGTTTTGGTATGCGATATAAATCTAGGTTTTTGCATACGATATAAATCTAGGTTTTGGTATGCGATATAAATCTAGGTTTTTGCATACGATATATATCTAGGTTTTGGTATGCCATATAAATCTTGGATTTTGTAAACGATATAAATCTTGGTTTTGGTATACGATATAAATCTAGGTTTTGGTATGCGATCTAAATATAATTTTTGATATACGATATAAATCTAGGTTTTCGTATGCGATATCAATCTAAATGGTATAAATCTAGGTATTGGTTTGCGAAATAAATCTAAGTTTTGGTATGCGATATAAATCAACGTTTTGATATAATATATAAATCTAGGTTTGGGCATACGATATAAATCTAGGTTTTGGTAAACGATATAAATCTAGGTATTGGTATACTGTAGATTTTCGTATACGGTATAAATCTGGGTTTTGGTTTACGAGATAAATCTAGGTTTTGCTATGTTACAAAAATCTAAGTTTTGGTGTGCGATATAAATCTAGGCTTTGGTATGGTGTTTAAATCTAGGTTTTGGTATGCGATATAAATCTAGTTATTGGTATGCGGTATAAATCTAGGTTTTGGTATACGGTATAAATCTAGGTTGTGGTTTACGAGATAAATCTAGGTTTTCCTATGCTACATAAATCTAGGTTTTGGTGTGCGATATAAATCTAGGCTTTGATATACGTAATAAATCCAGCTATTGGTATATTATATAAATCTAGGCTTTGGTATACGATATAAATCAAAGTTTGGTATACTATATAAATCTAGGTTTTGGTATACGAGATAAATCTAGGCTTTGGTATGCGATATAAATCAAAGTTTTGGTAAACTATATAAATTTAAGGTTTTGGTATACGATATAAATCTAGGTTTCGGTATACGGTATAAATCTAGGTTTTGGTATGCGATATAAATCTAGGCTTTGGTATACAATATAAATCTAGGTTTTGATATGTGATATAAATCTTAGCTTTGGAATACGATATAAATCTGGGTAAATCTAGGTTTTCGTATGGCGTATAAATCAAGGTTTTGGTATGTGGTATAAATCTTGGTTTTGGTATGCGATATAAATCTAGGTTTTCATATACGATATAAATCTAGGTTTTGGTATTCGATATAAATCTACTTATTGGTATATGGTATAAATCTAGGTTTTGGTATGCGGTATAAATCGAGATTTTGGAATGTGGTATAAATCTAGGTTTTGGTATACTATATAAATCGAGGTTTTGGCATACGATATAAATATAATTTTTGATATACGATATAAATCTAGGTTTTCGTATGCGATATCAATCTAAATGGTATAAATCTAGGTATTGGTTTGCGAAATAAATCTAAGTTTTGGTATGCGATATAAATCAACGTTTTGATATAATATATAAATCTAGGTTTGGGCATACGATATAAATCTAGGTTTTGGTAAACGATATAAATCTAGGTATTGGTATACTGTAGATTTTCGTATACGGTATAAATCTGGATTTTCGTTTACGAGATAAGTCTAGGTTTTGCTATGTTACAAAAATCTAGGTTTTGGTGTGTGATATACATCTAGGCTTTGCAATACTATATAAATCTAGGTTTTGGTATGCGATATAAATCTAGGTTTTGGTATAAGTTATAAATCTAGGTTTTCGTATACGATATAAATCTAGGTATTGCTATACTGTATACATCTAGGTGTTCGTATACGGTATAAATCTAGGTTGTGGTTTACGAGATAAATCTAGATTTTGCTCTACTACATAAAGCTAGGTTTTGGTATACGATATAAATGTAGGTTTTGGTATACGGGATAAATATAGGTTTTGGTATACGGTATAAATATAGGTTTTGGTATACGGTATAATTCTAGGTTTTTGTATTCTATATAAATCTAGGTTTTGGCAAACAATATAAATCTAGGTTTTTGTATATGATATAAATCAAGGTTTTGGTATGCAATATAAATATAGGTTTCGGTATACAGTATAAATATAGGTTTTGGTATACGGTTTAAATGTAGGTTTTCGCATGCGATATAGATCTAGGTACTGGTATACTGTGTAAATCTAGGTTTTCGTATGCGGTATAAATCTAGGTTTTGGTATTCGGTATAAATCTAGGTTGTGGTTTACGAGATAAATCTAGGTTTTGCTATGCCACATAAATCTAGGTTTTGGTATGCGATATAAATCTAGGTTTTGGTATGCGATATAAATCTAGGTTTTTGCATACGATATAAATCTAGGTTTTGGTATGCGATATAAATCTAGGTTTTTGCATACGATATATATCTAGGTTTTGGTATGCCATATAAATTTAGGATTTTGTAAACGATATAAATCTTGGTTTTGGTATACGATATAAATCTAGGTTTTGGTATGCGATCTAAATATAAGTTTTGATATACGATATAAATCTAGGTTTTCGTATGCGATATCAATCTAAATGGTATAAATCTAGGTATTGGTATGCGAAATAAATCTAAGTTTTGGTATGCGATATAAATCAACGTTTTGATATAATATATAAATCTAGGTTTGGGCATACGATATAAATCTAGGTTTTGGTAAACGATATAAATCTAGGTATTGGTATACTGTAGATTTTCGTATACGGTATAAATCTGGGTTTTGGTTTACGAGATAAATCTAGGTTTTGCTATGTTACAAAAATCTAAGTTTTGGTGTGCGATATAAATCTAGGCTTTGGTATGGTGTTTAAATCTAGGTTTCGGTATGCGATATAAATCTAGGTATTGGTATGCTATATAAATCTAAATGGTATAAATCTAGGTATTGGTATGCGATATAAATCTAGGTTTTGGTATGCAGTATAAATCTAGGTTTTGGTATGCCATCTAAATATAAATTTTGATATACGATATAAATCTAGGTATTGGTATGCTATATAAATCTAAATGGTATAAATCTAGGTATTGGTATGCGATATAAATCTAGGTTTTGGTATGCAGTATAAATCTAGGTTTTGGTATGCGATCTAAATCTAGGTTGTGGTATACGATATCAATCTAGGTTTCGGTATACGATATAAATCTAGGTTTTGGCATACTATATATTTTTAGGTTTTGCTATGCGATCTAAATATAAGCTTTGATATACGATATAAATCAAGGATTTGCAATGCGATATAAATCTAGTTATTGCTAAACCGTATAAATCTAGGTTTTGGTATGCAATATAAATATAGGTTTTGGTATGCGAGATAAATTCATGTTTGTGGTATACGGTACAAATCTAGTTTTCGGTATTCGATATCAATCTAGGTTTTGGTATACGGTATAAATATAGCTTTTGATATACGGTGTAAATCTAGGTTTTGGTATGCGATATAAATCTAGGTTTTGGTATACAGTATAAATATAGGTTTTGGTATAAGGTATAAATCTACGCTTTTGTTTACGAAATAAATCTAGGTTTTGGTATGCCATATTAATATTGGCTTTGGTATACGATATAAATCTCGGTTTTGCTATAAGATATAAATCTATGTTTTGATATGCGATATAAATCTAGTTTTTGGTATACGGTATAAATCAAGGTTTTGGTATGTGGTATAAATCTAGGCTTTGGTATACGATATAAATCAAAATTCTGGTATACTATGTAAATCTAGGTTTTGGCATACGATATAAATCTAGGTTTGGTAAACGATATAAATCTACATATAGGTATACTCTAGATTTTCGTATACGGTATAAATCTGTGTTGTGGTTTACGAGATAAATGTAGGTTTTGCTATGCTACAAAAATCTAGGCTTTGCTGTGCGATATAAATCTAGGCTTTGCTATACTGTATAAATCTAGGTTTTGGTATACGATATCAATCTAGGTTTTGGTATGGTGTTTAAGTCTAGGTTTTAATATACGATATAAATCTAAGTTTTGGTATACGATATAAATCTAGGTGTTCGTATACGATATAAATCTAGGTTATGGTTTACGAGATCAATCTAGATTTTTCTCTACTACATAAAGCTAGGTTTTGGTATACGATATAAATGTAGGTTTTGGAATACGGGATAAATATAGGTTTTGGTATACGGTATAATTCTAGGTTTTTGTATATGATATAAATCTAGGTTTTGGTATGCAATATAAATCTAGGTTTTGGTATACAATATAAATCTAGGTTTTGGTATACGGGATAAATATAGGTATTGGTATACGGTATAAATCAAAGTTTTGATATAATATATAAATCTAGGTTTGGGCATACGATATAAATCTAGGTTTTGGTAAACGATATAAATCTAGGTATTGGTATACTGTAGATTTTCGTATACGGTATATATCTGGGTTGTGGTTTACGAGATAAATCTAGGTTTTGCTATGTTACACAAATCTAGGTTTTGGTGTGCGATATAAATCTAGGCTTTGCTATACTATATAAATATAGGCTTTGGTATACGATATAAATCTAGCTTTTGGTATGGTGTTTAAATCTAGGTTTTGATATACGATATAAATCTAGGTTTTGGTATGCAATATAAATCTAGGTTTTGGTATGCGAGATAAATCTAGGTTGTGGTATACGGTACAAATATAGCTTTTGATATACGGTGTAAATCTAGGTTTTGGTATACAGTATAAATATAGGTTTTGGTATACGGTATAAATCTGCGCTTTTGTATACGAAATAAATCTCGGTTTTGGTATAAGATATAAATCTATATTTTGAATTACGATATACATCTAGGTTTTGGTATGCGATATCAATCTAGTTATTGGTATGCGGTATAAATCTAGGTTTTGGTATACGGTATAAAACTCGGTTGTGGTTTACGAGATAAATCCAGGTTTTCCTATGCTACATAAATCTAGGTTTTGGTGTGCGATATAAATCTAGGCTTTGATATACGTAATAAATCCAGCTATTGGTATATTATATAAATCTAGGCTTTGGTATACAATATAAATCAAAGTTTGGTATACTACATAAATCTAGGTTTTGGTATACGAGATAAATCTAGGCTTTGGTATGCGATATAAATCAAATTTTGGTAAACTATATAAATTTAAGGTTTTGGTATACGATATAAATCTAGGTTTCGGTATATGGTATAAATCTAGGTTTTGGTATGCGATATAAGTCTAGGCTTTGGAATACAATATAAACTAGGTTTTCATATGTGATATAAAGGTCGTCATCCAATCTTGTTTCAGTCACTACTAGATATAAAAAGGAAAAAAAAAACAAGGTCGTCATCCAATCTTGTTTCAGTCACTACTAGATATAAAAAACAACAAGGTCGTCCTCCAATCTTGTTTCAGTCAGTACTAGATATAAAAAAAAACAACAAGGTGGTCATGCAATCTTTTTTCTGTCACTACCAGATATAAAAAACAACAAGGTCATCATCCAATCTTGTTTCAGTCACTACTAGATATAAAAAACAAAAAAACAACAAGGTCGTCATCCAATCATGTTTCAGTCACTACTAGATATAAAAAATAAAAAACAACAAGGTCGTCATCCAATCTTGTTTCAGTCACTACTAGATATAAAAAACAAAAAAACAACAAGGTCGTCATCCAATCTTGTTTCAGTCACTACTAGATATAAAAAAACAACAAGCTCGTCATCCAATCTTGTTTCAGTCACTACTAGATATAAAAAAACAACAAGGTCGTCATCCAATCTTGTTTAAGTCACTACTAGATATAAAAAACAAAAAACAACAAGGTCGTCATCCAATCTTGTTTCAGTCACTACTAGATATAAAAAACAAAAAACAACAAGGTCGTCATCCAATCTTGTTTCAGTCACTACTAGATATAAAAAACAAAAAACAACAAGGTCTTCATCCAATCTTGTTTCAGTCACTACTAGATATAAAAAAACAAAAAACAACAAGGTCGTCATCCAATCTTGTTTCACTCACTACTAGATATAAAAAGCAAAAAACAACATGGTCGTCATCCAATCTTGTTTCAGTCACTACTAGATATAAAAAACAAAAAAACAACAAGGTCGTCATCCAATCTTGTTTCAGTCACTACTAGATTTAAAAAACGAAACACAACAAGGTCGTCATCCAATCTTGTTTCAGTCACTACTAGATATAAAAAACAAAAAACAACAAGGTCGTCATCCAATCTTGTTTCAGTCACTACTAGATATAAAAAACAGAAAACAACAAGGTCGTCAACCAGTCTTGTTTCAGTTACTACTAGATATAAAAAAAAACAACAAGGTCGTCATCCAATCTTGTTTCAGTCACTACTAGATATAAAAAACAGAAAACAACAAGGTCGTCATCCAATCTTGTTTCAGTCACTACTAGATATAAAAAACAAAAAACAACAAGGTCTTCATCCAATCTTGTTTCAGTCACTACTAGATATAAAAAAACAAAAAACAACAAGGTCGTCATCCAATCTTGTTTCACTCACTACTAGATATAAAAAGCAAAAAACAACATGGTCGTCATCCAATCTTGTTTCAGTCACTACTAGATATAAAAAACAAAAAAACAACAAGGTCGTCATCCAATCTTGTTTCAGTCACTACTAGATTTAAAAAACGAAACACAACAAGGTCGTCATCCAATCTTGTTTCAGTCACTACTAGATATAAAAAACAAAAAACAACAAGGTCGTCATCCAATCTTGTTTCAGTCACTACTAGATATAAAAAAACAAAAAACTACAAGGTCGTCATCCAATCTTGCTTCAGTCACTACTAGATATAAAAAACAATAAGGTCGTCATCCAATCTTGTTTCAGTCACTACTAGATATAAAAAGCAAAATACATCAAGGTCGTTATCCAATCTTGTTTCAGTCACTACTAGATATAAAAAGCAAAATACATCAAGGTCGTTATCCAATCTTGTTTCAGTCACTACTAGATATAAAAAACAACAAGGTCGTCATCTAATCTTGTTTCAGTCACTACTATATATAACAAACAAAAAAAAACAAGGTCGTCATCCAATCATGTTTCAGTCACTACTAGATATAAAAAACAAAAAACAACAAGGTCGTCATCCAATCTTGTTTCAGTCACTACTAGATATAAAAAAACAAAAAACTACAAGGTCGTCATCCAATCTTGCTTCAGTCACTACTAGATATAAAAAACAATAAGGTCCTCATCCAATCTTGTTTCAGTCACTACTAGATATAAAAAGCAAAATACATCAAGGTCGTTATCCAATCTTGTTTCAGTCACTACTAGATATAAAAAGCAAAATACATCAAGGTCGTTATCCAATCTTGTTTCAGTCACTACTAGATATAAAAAACAACAAGGTCGTCATCTAATCTTGTTTCAGTCACTACTATATATAACAAACAAAAAAACAACAAGGTCGTCATCCAATCATGTTTCAGTCACTACTAGATATAAAAAACAAAAAACAACAAGGTCGTCATCCAATCTTGCTTCAGTCACTACTAGATATGAAAAACAACAAGGTCGTCATCCAATCTTGTTTCAGTCACTAGATATAAAAGTCAAAAAACAACAAGATCGTCATCCAATCTTGTTTCAGTCACTACTAAATATAAAAAACAAAAAACAACAAAGTCGTCATCCAATCTTGTTTCAGTCACTACTAGATATAAAAAACAACAAGGTCGTCATCCAATCTTGTTATAGTCACTACTAGATATTAAAAACAACAAGGTCGTCATCCAATCTTGTTTCATTCACTACTAGATATCAAAAACAAAAAACAACAAGGTCGTCATCCAATCTTTTTTCAGTCACTACCAGATATAAAAAACAACAAGGTCATCATCCTATCTTGTTTCAGTCACTACTAGATATAAAAAAAAACAACAAGGTGGTCATCCAATCTTTTTTCAGTCACTACCAGATATAAAAAACAACAAGGTCATCATCCAATCTTGTTTCAGTCACTACTAGATATAAAAAACAAAAAAACAACAAGGTCGTCATCCAATCATGTTTCAGTCACTACTAGATATAAAAAACAAAAAACAACAAGGTCGTCATCCAATCTTGTTTCAGTCACTACTAGATATAAAAAAAACAAGGTGGTCATCCAATCTTGTTTCAGTCACTACTAGATATAAAAAACAACAAGCTCGTCATCCAATCTTGTTTCAGTCACTAGATATAAAAAACAAAAAACAACAAGGTCGTCATCCAATCTTGTTTCAGTCACTACTAGATATCAAAAACAAAAAACAACAAGGTCGTCATCCAATCTTGTTTCAGTCACTACTAGATATAAAAAACAAAAAACAACAAGGTCGTCATCCAATCTTGTTTCAGTCACTACTAGATATAAGAAAAAAAAAACAACAAGGTCGTCATCCAACCTTGCTTCAGTCACTACTAGATATAAAAAACAACAAGGTCGTCATCCAATCTTGTTTCAGTCACTAGATATAAAAAACAAAAAACAACAAGGTCGTCATCCAATCTTGTTTTAGTCACTACTAGATATTAAAAACAACAAGGTCGTCATCCAATCTTGTTTCATTCACTACTAGATATCAAAAACAAAAAACAACAAGGTCGTCATCCAATCTTGTTTCAGTCACTACCAGATATAAAAAACAACAAGGTCATCATCCAATCTTGTTTCAGTCACTACTAGATATAAAGAACAAAAAACAACAAGGTCGTCATCCTATCTTGTTTCAGTCACTAATAGATATAAAAAAAAACAACAAGGTGGTCATCCAATCTTTTTTCAGTCACTACCAGATATAAAAAACAACAAGGTCATCATCCAATCTTGTTTCAGTCACTACTAGATATAAAAAACAAAAAAACAACAAGGTCGTCATCCAATCATGTTTCAGTCACTACTAGATATAAAAAACAAAAAACAATAAGGTCGTCATCCAATCTTGTTTCAGTCACTACTAGATATAAAAAAAACAAGGTGGTCATCCAATCTTGTGTCAGTCACTACTAGATATAAAAAACAACAAGCTCGTCATCCAATCTTGTTTCAGTCACTACTAGATATAAAAAACAACAAGGTCGTCATCCAATCTTGTTTAAGTCACTACTAGATATAAAAAAAAAAAACAACAAGGTCGTCATGCAATCTTGTTTCAGTCACTACTAGATATAAAAAACAAAAAACAACAAGGTCGTCATCCAATCTTGTTTCAGTCACTACTAGATATAAAAAACAAAAAACAACAAGGTCGTCAACCAGTCTTGTTTCAGTCACTACTAGATATAAAAAAAAACAACAAGGTCGTCATCCAATCTTGTTTCAGTCACTACTAGATATAAAAAACAGAAAACAACAAGTACGTCATCCAATCTTGTTTCAGTCACTACTAGATATAAGAAAAAAAAACAACAAGGTCGTCATCCAATCTTGTTTCAGTCACTACTAGATTTAAAAAACGAAACACAACAAGGTCGTCATCCAATATTGTTTCAGTCACTACTAGATATAAAAAACAAAAAACAACAAGGTCGTCATCCAATCTTGTTTCAGTCACTACTAGATAAAAAAAACAAAAAACTACAAGGTCGTCATCCAATCTTGCTTCAGTCACTACTAGATATAAAAAAACAACAAGGTCGTCATCCAATCTTGCTTCAGTCACTACTAGATATAAAAAACAACAAGGTCGTCATCCAATCTTGTTTCAGTCACTAGATATAAAAAACAAAAAACAACAAGGTCGTCATCCAATCTTGTTTCAGTCACTACTAAATATAAAAAAGAAAAAAAACAAGGTCGTCATCCAATCTTGTTTCAGTCACTACTAGATATAAAAAACAACAAGGTCGTCATCCAATCTTGTTTTAGTCACTACTAGATATTAAAAACAACAAGGTCGTCATCCAATCTTGTTTCATTCACTACTAGATATCAAAAACAAAAAACAACAAGGTCACCATCCAATCTTGTTTCAGTCACTACTAGATATAAAAAAAAAACCAACAACAAGGTCGTCATCCAATCTTGTTTCAGTCACTACTAGATATAAAAACAACAAGGTCGTTATCCAATCTTGCTTCAGTCAATACTAAATATAAAAAACAAAAAACAACAAGGTCGTCATCCAATCTTGTTTCAGTCACTACTAGATATTAAAAAACAAAAAACAACAAGGTCGTCATCCAATCTTGTTTCACTCACTACTAGATATAAAAAACAACAAGGTCGTCATCCAATCTTGTTTCAGTCACTACTAGATATAAAAAGCAACAAGGTTGTCATCCAATCTTGTTTCAGTCACTATTAGATATAAAAAAACAAAAAAACAACAAGGTCGTCATCCAATCATGTTTCAGTCACTACTAGATATAAAAAACAAAAAACAACAAGGTTGTCATCCAATCTTGTTTCAGTCACCACTAGATATAAAAAAACAAAAAACATCAAGGTCTTCATCCAATCTTGTTTCACTCACTACTAGATATAAAAAGCAAAAAACAACAAGGTCGTCATCCAATCTTGTTTCAGTCACTACTAGATATAAGAAACAAAAACCAACAAGATCGTCAGCCAATCTTGTTTCAGTCACTACTAGATATTAAAAACAACAAGGTCGTCATCCAATTTTGTTTTATTCACTACTAGATATCAAAAACAAAAAACAACAAGGTCGTCATCCAATCTTGTTTCAGTCACTACTAGATATAAAAAAAACCAACAAGGTCATCATCCAATCTTGTTTCAGTCACTACTAGATATAAAAAACAACAAGGTCATCATCAAATCTTGTTTCAGTCACTACTAGATATAAAACACAAGAAACAACAAGGTCGTCATCGAATCTTGTTTCAGTCACTACTAGATATTAAAACAACAAGGTCGTTATCCAACCTTGCTTCAGTCACTACTAGATATAAAAAACAAAAAACAACAAGGTCGTCATCCAATCTTGTTTCAGTCACTACTAGATATAGAAAACAGAAAACAACAAGGTCGTCATCCAATCTTGTTTCAATCACTACTAGATATTAAAAAACAAAAAACAACAAGGTCGTCATCCAATCTTGTTTCAGTCACTACTAGATATAAAAAGCAAAATACATCAAGGTCGTTATCCAATCTTGTTTCAGTCACTACGAGATATAAAAAACAACAAGGTCGTCATCCAATCTTGTTTCAGTCACTACTAGATATAACAAACAACAAGGTCGTCATCCAATCTTGTTTCAGTCACTACTAGATATAAAAAACAAAAAACAACAAGGTTGTCATCCAATCTTGTTTCAGTCACTACTAGATATAACAAACAACAAGGTCGTCATCCAATCTTGTTTCAGTCACTACTAGATATAAAAAACAAAAAACAACAAGGTTGTCATCCAATCTTGTTTCAGTCACTACTAGATATAAAAAACAAAAAACTACAAGGTCGTCATCCAATCTTGCTTCAGTCACTACTAGATATAAAAAACAACAAGGTCGTCATCCAATCTTGTTTCAGTCACTAGATATAAAAAACAAAAAACAACAAGGTCGTCATCCAATCTTGTTTCAGTCACTACTAGATATAAAAAAAACAACAAGGTGGTCATCCAATCTTTTTTCAGTCACTACCAGATATAAAAAACCACAAGGTCGTCATCCAATCTTGTTTCATTCCCTACTAGATATCAAAAACAAAAAACAACAAGGTCGTCATCCAATCTTTTTTCAGTCACTACCAGATATAAAAAACAACAAGGTCATCATCCAATCTTGTTTCAGTCACTACTAGATATAAAAAACAAAAAACAACAAGGTCGTCATCCAATCTTGTTTCAGTCACTACTAGATATAAAAACAACAAGGTCGTCATCCAATCTTGTTTCAGTCACTACTAGATATAAAAAAAACAACAAGGTGGTCATGCAATCTTTTTTCAGTCACTACCAGATATAAAAAACAACAAGGTCATCATCCAATCTTGTTTCAGTCACTACTAGATATAAAAAACAAAAAACAACAAGGTCGTCATCCAATCATGTTTCAGTCACTACTAGATATAAAAAATAAAAAACAACAAGGTCGTCATCCAATCTTGTTTCAGTCACTACTAGATATACAAACAACAAGGTCGTCATCCAATCTTGTTTCAGTCACTACTAGATATAAAAAAAAACAACAAGGTGGTCATCCAATCTTTTTTCAGTCACTACCAGATATAAAAAACAACAAGGTCATCATCCAATCTTGTTTCAGTCACTACTAGATATAAAAAACAAAAAAACAACAAGGTCGTCATCCAATCATGTTTCAGTCACTACTAGATATAAAAAACAAAAAACAACAAGGTCGTCATCCAATCTTGTTTCAGTCACTACTAGATATAAAAAAACAAGGTCATCATCCAATCTTGTTTCAGTCACTACTAGATATAAAAAACAACAAGCTCGTCATCCAATCTTGTTTCAGTCACTACTAGATATAAAAAACAACAAGGTCGTCATCCAATCTTGTTTAAGTCACTACTAGATATAAAAAACAAAAAACAACAAGGTCGTCATGCAATCTTGTATCAGTCACTACTAGATATCAAAAACAAAAAACAACAAGGTCGTCATCCAATCTTGTTTCAGTCACTACTAGATATAAAAAACAAAAAACAACAAGGTCGTCAACCAGTCTTGTTTCAGTCACTACTAGATATAAAAAAAAACAACAAGGTCGTCATCCAATCTTGTTTCAGTCACTACTAGATATAAAAAACAGGAAACAACAAGGTCGTCATCCAATCTTGTTTCAGTCACTACTAGATATAAAACACAAGAAACAACAAGGTCGTCATCGAATCTTGTTTCAGTCACTACTAGATATTAAAACAACAAGGTCGTTATCCAACCTTGCTTCAGTCACTACTAGATATAAAAAACAAAAAACAACAAGGTCGTCATCCAATCTTGTTTCAGTCACTACTAGATATAGAAAACAGAAAACAACAAGGTCGTCATCCAATCTTGTTTCAATCACTACTAGATATTAAAAAACAAAAAACAACAAGGTCGTCATCCAATCTTGTTTCAGTCACTACTAGATATAAAAAGCAAAATACATCAAGGTCGTTATCCAATCTTGTTTCAGTCACTACGAGATATAAAAAACAACAAGGTCGTCATCCAATCTTGTTTCAGTCACTACTAGATATAACAAACAACAAGGTCGTCATCCAATCTTGTTTCAGTCACTACTAGATATAAAAAACAAAAAACAACAAGGTTGTCATCCAATCTTGTTTCAGTCACTACTAGATATAACAAACAACAAGGTCGTCATCCAATCTTGTTTCAGTCACTACTAGATATAAAAAACAAAAAACAACAAGGTCGTCATCCAATCTTGTTTCAGTCACTACTAGATATAAAAAAAACAAGGTGGTCATCCAATCTTGTTCCAGTCACTACTAGATATAAAAAACAACAAGCTCGTCATCCAATCTTGTTTCAGTCACTACTAGATATAAAAAACAACAAGGTCGTCATCCAATCTTGTTTAAGTCACTACTAGATATAAAAAACAAAAAACAACAAGGTCGTCATGCAATCTTGTTTCAGTCACTACTAGATATAAAAAACAAAAAACAACAAGGTCGTCATGCAATCTTGTTTCAGTCACTACTAGATATAAAAAACAACAAGGTCGTCATCCAATCTTGTTTTAGTCACTACTAGATATTAAAAACAACAAGGTCGTCATCCAATCTTGTTTCATTCACTACTAGATATCAAAAACAAAAAACAACAAGGTCACCATCCAATCTTGTTTCAGTCACTACTAGATATAAAAAAAAAACCAACAACAAGGTCGTCATCCAATCTTGTTTCAGTCACTACTAGATATAAAAACAACAAGGTCGTTATCCAATCTTGCTTCAGTCAATACTAAATATAAAAAACAAAAAACAACAAGGTCGTCATCCAATCTTGTTTCAGTCACTACTAGATATTAAAAAACAAAAAACAACAAGGTCGTCATCCAATCTTGTTTCACTCACTACTAGATATAAAAAACAACAAGGTCGTCATCCAATCTTGTTTCAGTCACTACTAGATATAAAAAGCAACAAGGTTGTCATCCAATCTTGTTTCAGTCACTATTAGATATAAAAAAACAAAAAAACAACAAGGTCGTCATCCAATCATGTTTCAGTCACTACTAGATATAAAAAACAAAAAACAACAAGGTTGTCATCCAATCTTGTTTCAGTCACCACTAGATATAAAAAAACAAAAAACATCAAGGTCTTCATCCAATCTTGTTTCACTCACTACTAGATATAAAAAGCAAAAAACAACAAGGTCGTCATCCAATCTTGTTTCAGTCACTACTAGATATAAGAAACAAAAACCAACAAGATCGTCAGCCAATCTTGTTTCAGTCACTACTAGATATTAAAAACAACAAGGTCGTCATCCAATTTTGTTTTATTCACTACTAGATATCAAAAACAAAAAACAACAAGGTCGTCATCCAATCTTGTTTCAGTCACTACTAGATATAAAAAAAACCAACAAGGTCATCATCCAATCTTGTTTCAGTCACTACTAGATATAAAAAACAACAAGGTCATCATCCAATCTTGTTTCAGTCACTACTAGATATAAAACACAAGAAACAACAAGGTCGTCATCCAATCTTGTTTCAGTCACTACTAGATATAAAAACAACAAGGTCGTCATCCAATCTTGTTTCATTCACTACTAGATATCAAAAACAAAAAACAACAAGGTCATCATCCAATCTTGTTTCAGTCACTACTAGATATAAAAACAACAAGGTCGTTATCCAATCTTGCTTCAGTCAATACTAAATATAAAAAACAAAAAACAACAAGGTCGTCATCCAATCTTGTTTCAGTCACTACTAGATATAGAAAACAGAAAACAACAAGGTCGTCATCCAATCTTGTTTCAGTCACTACTAGATATTAAAAAACAAAAAACAACAAGGTCGTCATCCAATCTTGTTTCAGTCACTACTAGATATAAAAAACAACAAGGTCGTCATCCAATCTTGTTTCAGTCACTACTAGATATAAAAAACAACAAGGTTGTCATCCAATCTTGTTTCAGTCACTACTAGATATAAAAAACAAAAAAACAACAAGGTCGTCATCCAATCATGTTTCAGTCACTACTAGATATAAAAAACAAAAAACAACAAGGTCTTCATCCAATCTTGTTTCAGTCACTACTAGATATAAAAAAACAAAAAACAACAAGGTCTTCATCCAATCTTGTTTCACTCACTACTAGATATAAAAAGCAAAAAAAAACAAGGTCGTCATCCAATCTTGTTTCAGTCACTACTAGATATAAGAAACAAAAACCAACAAGATCGTCATCCAATCTTGTTTCAGTCACTACTAGATATTAAAAACAACAAGGTCGTCATCCAATTTTGTTTTATTCACTACTAGATATCAAAAACAAAAAACAACAAGGTCGTCATCCAATCTTGTTTCAGTCACTACTAGATATAAAAAAAAACCAACAGGGTCATCATCCAATCTTGTTTCAGTCACTACTAGATATAAAAAACAACAAGGTCATCATCCAATCTTGTTTCAGTCACTACTAGATATAAAACACAAGAAACAACAAGGTCGTCATCGAATCTTGTTTCAGTCACTACTAGATATTAAAACAACAAGGTCGTTATCCAACCTTGCTTCAGTCACTACTAGATATAAAAAACAAAAAACAACAAGGTCGTCATCCAATCTTGTTTCAGTCACTACTAGATATAGAAAACAGAAAACAACAAGGTCGTCATCCAATCTTGTTTCAATCACTACTAGATATTAAAAAACAAAAAACAACAAGGTCGTCATCCAATCTTGTTTCAGTCACTACTAGATATAAAAAGCAAAATACATCAAGGTCGTTATCCAATCTTGTTTCAGTCACTACGAGATATAAAAAACAACAAGGTCGTCATCCAATCTTGTTTCAGTCACTACTAGATATAACAAACAACAAGGTCGTCATCCAATCTTGTTTCAGTCACTACTAGATATAAAAAACAAAAAACAACAAGGTTGTCATCCAATCTTGTTTCAGTCACTACTAGATATAACAAACAACAAGGTCGTCATCCAATCTTGTTTCAGTCACTACTAGATATAAAAAACAAAAAACAACAAGGTTGTCATCCAATCTTGTTTCAGTCACTACTAGATATAAAAAACAAAAAACTACAAGGTCGTCATCCAATCTTGCTTCAGTCACTACTAGATATAAAAAACAACAAGGTCGTCATCCAATCTTGTTTCAGTCACTAGATATAAAAAACAAAAAACAACAAGGTCGTCATCCAATCTTGTTTCAGTCACTACTAGATATAAAAAAAACAACAAGGTGGTCATCCAATCTTTTTTCAGTCACTACCAGATATAAAAAACCACAAGGTCGTCATCCAATCTTGTTTCATTCCCTACTAGATATCAAAAACAAAAAACAACAAGGTCGTCATCCAATCTTTTTTCAGTCACTACCAGATATAAAAAACAACAAGGTCATCATCCAATCTTGTTTCAGTCACTACTAGATATAAAAAACAAAAAACAACAAGGTCGTCATCCAATCTTGTTTCAGTCACTACTAGATATAAAAACAACAAGGTCGTCATCCAATCTTGTTTCAGTCACTACTAGATATAAAAAAAACAACAAGGTGGTCATGCAATCTTTTTTCAGTCACTACCAGATATAAAAAACAACAAGGTCATCATCCAATCTTGTTTCAGTCACTACTAGATATAAAAAACAAAAAACAACAAGGTCGTCATCCAATCATGTTTCAGTCACTACTAGATATAAAAAATAAAAAACAACAAGGTCGTCATCCAATCTTGTTTCAGTCACTACTAGATATACAAACAACAAGGTCGTCATCCAATCTTGTTTCAGTCACTACTAGATATAAAAAAAAACAACAAGGTGGTCATCCAATCTTTTTTCAGTCACTACCAGATATAAAAAACAACAAGGTCATCATCCAATCTTGTTTCAGTCACTACTAGATATAAAAAACAAAAAAACAACAAGGTCGTCATCCAATCATGTTTCAGTCACTACTAGATATAAAAAACAAAAAACAACAAGGTCGTCATCCAATCTTGTTTCAGTCACTACTAGATATAAAAAAAACAAGGTCATCATCCAATCTTGTTTCAGTCACTACTAGATATAAAAAACAACAAGCTCGTCATCCAATCTTGTTTCAGTCACTACTAGATATAAAAAACAACAAGGTCGTCATCCAATCTTGTTTAAGTCACTACTAGATATAAAAAACAAAAAACAACAAGGTCGTCATGCAATCTTGTATCAGTCACTACTAGATATCAAAAACAAAAAACAACAAGGTCGTCATCCAATCTTGTTTCAGTCACTACTAGATATAAAAAACAAAAAACAACAAGGTCGTCAACCAGTCTTGTTTCAGTCACTACTAGATATAAAAAAAAACAACAAGGTCGTCATCCAATCTTGTTTCAGTCACTACTAGATATAAAAAACAGGAAACAACAAGGTCGTCATCCAATCTTGTTTCAGTCACTACTAGATATAAGAAAAAAAAACAACAAGGTCGTCATCCAATCTTGCTTCAGTCACTACTAGATATAAAAAACAACAAGGTCGTCATCCAATCTTGTTTCAGTCACTAGATATAAAAAACAAAAAACAACAAAGTCGTCATCCAATCTTGTTTCAGTCACTACCAGATATTAAAAACAACAAGGTCGTCATCCATTTTGTTTTATTCACTACTAGATATCAAAAACAAAAAAAAACAAGGTCGTCATCCAATCTTGTTTCAGTCACTACTAGATATAAAAAAAAACCCAACAAGGTCATCATCCAATCTTGTTTCAGTCACTAATAGATATAAAAAACAACAAGGTAATCATCCAATCTTGTTTCAGTCACTACTAGATATAAAAAAAAACAACAAGGTCGTCATCCAATCTTGTTTCAGTCACTACTAGATATAAAAAACAGAAAACAACAAGGTCGTCATCCAATCTTGTTTCAGTCACTACTAGATATAAGAAAAAAAAACAACAAGGTCGTCATCCATTCTTGCTTCAGTCACTAGATATAAAAAACAAAAAACAACAAGGTGGTCATCCAATCTTGTTTCAGTCACTACTAAATATAAAAAACAAAAAACAACAAAGTCGTCATCCAATCTTGTTTCAGTCACTACTAGATATAAAAAACAACAAGGTCGTCATCCAATCTTGTTTCAGTCACTAGATATAAAAAACAAAAAACAACAAGGTGGTCATCCAATCTTGTTTCAGTCACTACTAAATATAAAAAACAAAAAACAACAAAGTCGTCATCCAATCTTGTTTCAGTCACTACTAGATATAAAAAACAACAAGGTCATCATCCAATCTTGTTTCAGTCACTACTAGATATAAAAAACAAAAAACAACAAGGTCGTCATCCAATCTTGTTTCAGTCACTAATAGATATAAAAAAAAAACAACAAGGTGGTCATCCAATCTTTTTTCAGTCACTACCAGATATAAAAAACAACAAGGTCATCATCCAATCTTGTTTCAGTCACTACTAGATATAAAAAGCAAAAAAACAAAAAGGTCGTAATCCAATCATGTTTCAGTCACTACTAGATATAAAAAACAAAAAACAACAAGGTCGTCATCCAATCTTGTTTCAGTCACTACTAGATATAAAAAAAACAAGGTGGTCATCCAATCTTGTTCCAGTCACTACTAGATATAAAAAACAACAAGCTCGTCATCCAATCTTGTTTCAGTCACTACTAGATATAAAAAACAACAAGGTCGTCATCCAATCTTGTTTAAGTCACTACTAGATATAAAAAACAAAAAACAACAAGGTCGTCATGCAATCTTGTTTCAGTCACTACTAGATATAAAAAACAAAAAACAACAAGGTCGTCATCCAATCTTGTTTCAGTCACTACTAGATATAAAAAACAAAAAACAACAAGGTCGTCAACCAGTCTTGTTTCAGTCACTACTAGATATAAAAAAAAACAACAAGGTCGTCATCCAATCTTGTTTAAGTCACTACTAGATATCAAAAACAAAAAACAACAAGGTCGTCATCCAATCTTGTTTCAGTCACTACTAGATATAAAAAACAAAAAACAACAAGGTCGTCATCCAATCTTGTTTCAGTCACTACTAGATATAAAAAAAACAAGGTGGTCATCCAATCTTGTTCCAGTCACTACTAGATATAAAAAACAACAAGCTCGTCATCCAATCTTGTTTCAGTCACTACTAGATATAAAAAACAACAAGGTCGTCATCCAATCTTGTTTAAGTCACTACTAGATATAAAAAACAAAAAACAACAAGGTCGTCATGCAATCTTGTTTCAGTCACTACTAGATATAAAAAACAAAAAACAACAAGGTCGTCATCCAATCTTGTTTCAGTCACTACTAGATATAAAAAACAAAAAACAACAAGGTCGTCAACCAGTCTTGTTTCAGTCACTACTAGATATAAAAAAAAACAACAAGGTCGTCATCCAATCTTGTTTAAGTCACTACTAGATATAAAAAACAAAAAACAACAAGGTCGTCATGCAATCTTGTATCAGTCACTACTAGATATAAAAAACAAAAAACAACAAGGTCGTCAACCAGTCTTGTTTCAGTACTACTAGATATAAAAAAAAACAACAAGGTCGTCATCCAATCTTGTTTCAGTCACTACTAGATATAAAAAACAGGAAACAACAAGGTCGTCATCCAATCTTGTTTCAGTCACTACTAGATATAAGAAAAAAAAACAACAAGGTCGTCATCCAATCTTGCTTCAGTCACTACTAGATATAAAAAACAACAAGGTCGTCATCCAATCTTGTTTCAGTCACTAGATATAAAAAACAAAAAACAACAAAGTCGTCATCCAATCTTGTTTCAGTCACTACCAGATATTAAAAACAACAAGGTCGTCATCCATTTTGTTTTATTCACTACTAGATATCAAAAACAAAAAAAAACAAGGTCGTCATCCAATCTTGTTTCAGTCACTACTAGATATAAAAAAAAACCCAACAAGGTCATCATCCAATCTTGTTTCAGTCACTAATAGATATAAAAAACAACAAGGTAATCATCCAATCTTGTTTCAGTCACTACTAGATATAAAAAAAACAACAAGGTCGTCATCCAATCTTGTTTCAGTCACTACTAGATATAAAAAACAGAAAACAACAAGGTCGTCATCCAATCTTGTTTCAGTCACTACTAGATATAAGAAAAAAAAACAACAAGGTCGTCATCCATTCTTGCTTCAGTCACTAGATATAAAAAACAAAAAACAACAAGGTGGTCATCCAATCTTGTTTCAGTCACTACTAAATATAAAAAACAAAAAACAACAAAGTCGTCATCCAATCTTGTTTCAGTCACTACTAGATATAAAAAACAACAAGGTCGTCATCCAATCTTGTTTCAGTCACTAGATATAAAAACAAAAAACAACAAGGTGGTCATCCAATCTTGTTTCAGTCACTACTAAATATAAAAAACAAAAAACAACAAAGTCGTCATCCAATCTTGTTTCAGTCACTACTAGATATAAAAAACAACAAGGTCATCATCCAATCTTGTTTCAGTCACTACTAGATATAAAAAACAAAAAACAACAAGGTCGTCATCCAATCTTGTTTCAGTCACTAATAGATATAAAAAAAAACAACAAGGTGGTCATCCAATCTTTTTTCAGTCACTACCAGATATAAAAAACAACAAGGTCATCATCCAATCTTGTTTCAGTCACTACTAGATATAAAAAACAAAAAAACAAAAAGGTCGTCATCCAATCATGTTTCAGTCACTACTAGATATAAAAAACAAAAAACAACAAGGTCGTCATCCAATCTTGTTTCAGTCACTACTAGATATAAAAAAAACAAGGTGGTCATCCAATCTTGTTCCAGTCACTACTAGATATAAAAAACAACAAGCTCGTCATCCAATCTTGTTTCAGTCACTACTAGATATAAAAAACAACAAGGTCGTCATCCAATCTTGTTTAAGTCACTACTAGATATAAAAAACAAAAAACAACAAGGTCGTCATGCAATCTTGTTTCAGTCACTACTAGATATAAAAAACAAAAAACAACAAGGTCGTCATCCAATCTTGTTTCAGTCACTACTAGATATAAAAAACAAAAAACAACAAGGTCGTCAACCAGTTTTGTTTCAGTCACTACTAGATATAAAAAAAAACAACAAGGTCGTCATCCAATCTTGTTTCAGTCACTACTAGATATAAAAAACAGAAAACAACAAGGTCGTCAACCAATCTTGTTTCAGTCACTACTAGATATAAGAAAAAAAAACAACAAGGTCGTCATCCAATCTTGTTTCAGTCACTACTAGATATAAAAAACAAAAAACAACAAGGTCTTCATCCAATCTTGTTTCAGTCACTACTAGATATAAAAAAACAAAAAACAACAAGGTCTTCATCCAATCTTGTTTCAGTCACTACTAGATATAAAAAGCAAAAAACAACAAGGTCGTCATCCAATCTTGTTTCAGTCACTACTAGATATAAAAAACAAAAAAAACAACAAGGGCGTCATCCAATCTTGTTTCAGTCAGTACTAGATTTAAAAAACGAAACACAACAAGGTCGTCATCCAATCTTGTTTCAGTCACTACTAGATATAAAAAAAACAAGGTGGTCATCCAATCTTGTTTCAGTCACTACTAGATATAAAAAACAACAAGCTCGTCATCCAATCTTGTTTCAGTCACTACTAGATATAAAAAACAACAAGGTCGTCATCCAATCTTGTTTAAGTCACTACTAGTTATAAAAAACAAAAAACAACAAGGTCGTCATGCAATCTTGTATCAGTCACTACTAGATATAAAAAACAAAAAACAACAAGGTCGTCAACCAGTCTTGTTTCAGTCACTACTAGATATAAAAAAAACAACAAGGTCGTCATCCAATCTTGTTTCAGTCACTACTAGATATAAAAAACAGGAAACAACAAGGTCGTCATCCAATCTTGTTTCAGTCACTACTAGATATAAGAAAAAAAACCAACAAGGTCGTCATCCAATCTTGCTTCAGTCACTACTAGATATAAAAAACAACAAGGTCGTCATCCAATCTTGTTTCAGTCACTAGATATAAAAAACAAAAAACAACAAGGTCGTCATCCAATCTTGTTTCAGTCATTACTAAATATAAAAAACAAAAAACAACAAATTCGTCATCCAATCTTGTTTCAGTCACTACTAGATATTAAAAACAACAAGGTCGTCATCCATTTTGTTTTATTCACTACTAGATATCAAAAACAAAAAACAACAAGGTCGTCATCCAATCTTGTTTCAGTCACTACTAGATATAAAAAAAAACCAACAAGGTCATCATCCAATCTTGTTTCAGTCACTAATAGATATAAAAAACAACAAGGTCATCATCCAATCTTGTTTCAGTCACTACTAGATATAAAAAAAAACAACAAGGTCGTCATCCAATCTTGTTTCAGTCACTACTAGATATAAAAAACAGAAAACAACAAGGTCGTCATCCAATCTTGTTTCAGTCACTACTAGATATAAGAAAAAAAAACAACAAGGTCGTCATCCAATCTTGTTTCAGTCACTACTAGATATAAAAAACAAAAAACAACAAGGTCTTCATCCAATCTTGCTTCAGTCACTAGATATAAAAAACAAAAAACAACAAGGTGGTCATCCAATCTTGTTTCAGTCACTACTAAATATAAAAAACAAAAAACAACAAAGTCGTCATCCAATCTTGTTTCAGTCACTACTAGATATAAAAAACAACAAGGTCGTCATCCAATCTTGTTTCAGTCACTAGATATAAAAAACAAAAAACAACAAGGTGGTCATCCAATCTTGTTTCAGTCACTACTAAATATAAAAAACAAAAAACAACAAAGTCGTCATCCAATCTTGTTTCAGTCACTACTAGATATAAAAAACAACAAGGTCATCATCCAATCTTGTTTCAGTCACTACTAGATATAAAAAACAAAAAACAACAAGGTCGTCATCCAATCTTGTTTCAGTCACTAATAGATATAAAAAAAAACAACAAGGTGGTCATCCAATCTTTTTTCAGTCACTACCAGATATAAAAAACAACAAGGTCGTCATCCAATCTTGTTTCAGTCACTACTAGATATAAAAAACAAAAAAACAAAAAGGTCGTCATCCAATCATGTTTCAGTCACTACTAGATATAAAAAACAAAAAACAACAAGGTCGTCATCCAATCTTGTTTCAGTCACTACTAGATATAAAAAAATCAAGGTGGTCATCCAATCTTGTTCCAGTCACTACTAGATATAAAAAACAACAAGCTCGTCATCCAATCTTGTTTCAGTCACTACTAGATATAAAAAACAACAAGGTCGTCATCCAATCTTGTTTAAGTCACTACTAGATATAAAAAACAAAAAACAACAAGGTCGTCTTGCAATCTTGTTTCAGTCACTACTAGATATAAAAAAACAAAAAACAACAAGGTCGTCATCCAATCTTGTTTCAGTCACTACTAGATATAAAAAACAAAAACCAACAAGGTCGTCAACCAGTCTTGTTTCAGTCACTACTAGATATAAAAAAAAACAACAAGGTCGTCATCCAATCTTGTTTCAGTCACTACTAGATATAAAAAACAGAAAACAACAAGGTCGTCATCCAATCTTGTTTCAGTCACTACTAGATATAAGAAAAAACAACAACAAGGTCGTCATCCAATCTTGTTTCAGTCACTACTAGATATAAAAAACAAAAAACAACAAGGTCTTCATCCAATCTTGTTTCAGTCACTACTAGATATAAAAAAACAAAAAACAACAAGGTCTTCATCCAATCTTGTTTCAGTCACTACTAGATATAAAAAGCAAAAAACAACAAGGTCGTCATCCAATCTTGTTTCAGTCACTACTAGATATAAAAAACAAAAAAACAACAAGGGCGTCATCCAATCTTGTTTCAGTCACTACTAGATTTAAAAAACGAAACACAACAAGGTCGTCATCCAATCTTGTTTCAGTCACTACTAGATATAAAAAACAAAAAACAACAAGGTCGTCATCCAATCTTGTTTCAGTCACTACTAGATATAAAAAACAAAAAACTACAAGGTCGTCATCCAATCTTGCTTCAGTCACTACTAGATATAAAAAACAACAAGGTCGTCATCCAATCTTGCTTCAGTCACTACTAGATATAAAAAACAACAAGGTCGTCATCCAATCTTGTTTCAGTCACTAGATATAAAAAACAAAAAACAACAAGGTCGTCATCCAATCTTGTTTCAGTCACTACCAGATATAAAAAACAACAAGGTCATCATCCAATCTTGTTTCAGTCACTAATAGATATAAAAAACAAAAAAACAACAAGGTCGTCATCCAATCATGTTTCAGTCACTACTAGATATAAAAAATAAAAAACAACAAGGTCGTCATCCAATCTTGTTTCAGTCACTACTAGATATAAAAAAAACAAGGTGGTCATCCAATCTTGTTTCAGTCACTACTAGATATAAAAAAACAACAAGCTCGTCATGCAATCTTGTTTAAGTCACTACTAGATATAAAAAACAAAAAACAACAAGGTCGTCATCCAATCTTGTTTCAGTCACTACTAGATATAAAAAAAAACCAACAAGGTCATCATCCAATCTTGTTTCAGTCACTAATAGATATAAAAAACAACAAGGTCATCATCCAATCTTGTTTCAGTCACTACTAGATATAAAAAAAAACAACAAGGTCGTCATCCAATCTTGTTTCAGTCACTACTAGATATAAAAAACAGAAAACAACAAGGTCGTCATCCAATCTTGTTTCAGTCACTACTAGATATAAGAAAAAAAAACAACAAGGTCGTCATCCAATCTTGTTTCAGTCACTACTAGATATAAAAAACAAAAAACAACAAGGTCTTCATCCAATCTTGCTTCAGTCACTAGATATAAAAAACAAAAAACAACAAGGTGGTCATCCAATCTTGTTTCAGTCACTACTAAATATAAAAAACAAAAAACAACAAAGTCGTCATCCAATCTTGTTTCAGTCACTACTAGATATAAAAAACAACAAGGTCGTCATCCAATCTTGTTTCAGTCACTAGATATAAAAAACAAAAAACAACAAGGTCGTCATCCAATCTTGTTTCAGTCACTACTAGATATAAAAAAAACAACAAGGTGGTCATCCAATCTTTTTTCAGTCACTACCAGATATAAAAAACCACAAGGTCGTCATCCAATCTTGTTTCATTCACTACTAGATATCAAAAACAAAAAACAACAAGGTCGTCATCCAATCTTTTTTCAGTCACTACCAGATATAAAAAACAACAAGGTCATCATCCAATCTTGTTTCAGTCACTACTAGATATAAAAAACAAAAAACAACAAGGTCGTCATCCAATCTTGTTTCAGTCACTACTAGATATAAAAACAACAAGGTCGTCATCCAATCTTGTTTCAGTCACTACTAGATATAAAAAAAACAACAAGGTGGTCATGCAATCTTTTTTCAGTCACTACCAGATATAAAAAACAACAAGGTCATCATCCAATCTTGTTTCAGTCACTACTAGATATAAAAAACAAAAAACAACAAGGTCGTCATCCAATCATGTTTCAGTCACTACTAGATATAAAAAATAAAAAACAACAAGGTCGTCATCCAATCTTGTTTCAGTCACTACTAGATATACAAACAACAAGGTCGTCATCCAATCTTGTTTCAGTCACTACTAGATATAAAAAAAAACAACAAGGTGGTCATCCAATCTTTTTTCAGTCACTACCAGATATAAAAAACAACAAGGTCATCATCCAATCTTGTTTCAGTCACTACTAGATATAAAAAACAAAAAAACAACAAGGTCGTCATCCAATCATGTTTCAGTCACTACTAGATATAAAAAACAAAAAACAACAAGGTCGTCATCCAATCTTGTTTCAGTCACTACTAGATATAAAAAAAACAAGGTCGTCATCCAATCTTGTTTCAGTCACTACTAGATATAAAAAACAACAAGCTCGTCATCCAATCTTGTTTCAGTCACTACTAGATATAAAAAACAACAAGGTCGTCATCCAATCTTGTTTAAGTCACTACTAGATATAAAAAACAAAAAACAACAAGGTCGTCATGCAATCTTGTATCAGTCACTACTAGATATCAAAAACAAAAAACAACAAGGTCGTCATCCAATCTTGTTTCAGTCACTACTAGATATAAAAAACAAAAAACAACAAGGTCGTCAACCAGTCTTGTTTCAGTCACTACTAGATATAAAAAAAAACAACAAGGTCGTCATCCAATCTTGTTTCAGTCACTACTAGATATAAAAAACAGGAAACAACAAGGTCGTCATCCAATCTTGTTTCAGTCACTACTAGATATAAGAAAAAAAAACAACAAGGTCGTCATCCAATCTTGCTTCAGTCACTACTAGATATAAAAAACAACAAGGTCGTCATCCAATCTTGTTTCAGTCACTAGATATAAAAAACAAAAAACAACAAAGTCGTCATCCAATCTTGTTTCAGTCACTTCCAGATATTAAAAACAACAAGGTCGTCATCCATTTTGTTTTATTCACTACTAGATATCAAAAACAAAAAAAAACAAGGTCGTCATCCAATCTTGTTTCAGTCACTACTAGATATAAAAAAAACCCAACAAGGTCATCATCCAATCTTGTTTCAGTCACTAATAGATATAAAAAACAACAAGGTAATCATCCAATCTTGTTTCAGTCACTACTAGATATAAAAAAAAACAACAAGGTCGTCATCCAATCTTGTTTCAGTCACTACTAGATATAAAAAACAGAAAACAACAAGGTCGTCATCCAATCTTGTTTCAGTCACTACTAGATATAAGAAAAAAAAACAACAAGGTCGTCATCCATTCTTGCTTCAGTCACTAGATATAAAAAACAAAAAACAACAAGGTGGTCATCCAATCTTGTTTCAGTCACTACTAAATATAAAAAACAAAAAACAACAAAGTCGTCATCCAATCTTGTTTCAGTCACTACTAGATATAAAAAACAACAAGGTCGTCATCCAATCTTGTTTCAGTCACTAGATATAAAAAACAAAAAACAACAAGGTGGTCATCCAATCTTGTTTCAGTCACTACTAAATATAAAAAACAAAAAACAACAAAGTCGTCATCCAATCTTGTTTCAGTCACTACTAGATATAAAAAACAACAAGGTCATCATCCAATCTTGTTTCAGTCACTACTAGATATAAAAAACAAAAAACAACAAGGTCGTCATCCAATCTTGTTTCAGTCACTAATAGATATAAAAAAAAAACAACAAGGTGGTCATCCAATCTTTTTTCAGTCACTACCAGATATAAAAAACAACAAGGTCATCATCCAATCTTGTTTCAGTCACTACTAGATATAAAAAGCAAAAAAACAAAAAGGTCGTCATCCAATCATGTTTCAGTCACTACTAGATATAAAAAACAAAAAACAACAAGGTCGTCATCCAATCTTGTTTCAGTCACTACTAGATATAAAAAAAACAAGGTGGTCATCCAATCTTGTTCCAGTCACTACTAGATATAAAAAACAACAAGCTCGTCATCCAATCTTGTTTCAGTCACTACTAGATATAAAAAACAACAAGGTCGTCATCCAATCTTGTTTAAGTCACTACTAGATATAAAAAACAAAAAACAACAAGGTCGTCATGCAATCTTGTTTCAGTCACTACTAGATATAAAAAACAAAAAACAACAAGGTCGTCATCCAATCTTGTTTCAGTCACTACTAGATATAAAAAACAAAAAACAACAAGGTCGTCAACCAGTCTTGTTTCAGTCACTACTAGATATAAAAAAAAACAACAAGGTCGTCATCCAATCTTGTTTAAGTCACTACTAGATATCAAAAACAAAAAACAACAAGGTCGTCATCCAATCTTGTTTCAGTCACTACTAGATATAAAAAACAAAAAACAACAAGGTCGTCATCCAATCTTGTTTCAGTCACTACTAGATATAAAAAAAACAAGGTGGTCATCCAATCTTGTTCCAGTCACTACTAGATATAAAAAACAACAAGCTCGTCATCCAATCTTGTTTCAGTCACTACTAGATATAAAAAACAACAAGGTCGTCATCCAATCTTGTTTAAGTCACTACTAGATATAAAAAACAAAAAACAACAAGGTCGTCATGCAATCTTGTTTCAGTCACTACTAGATATAAAAAACAAAAAACAACAAGGTCGTCATCCAATCTTGTTTCAGTCACTACTAGATATAAAAAACAAAAAACAACAAGGTCGTCAACCAGTCTTGTTTCAGTCACTACTAGATATAAAAAAAAACAACAAGGTCGTCATGCAATCTTGTATCAGTCACTACTAGATATCAAAAACAAAAAACAACAAGGTCGTCATCCAATCTTGTTTCAGTCACTACTAGATATAAAAAACAAAAAACAACAAGGTCGTCAACCAGTCTTGTTTCAGTACTACTAGATATAAAAAAAAACAACAAGGTCGTCATCCAATCTTGTTTCAGTCACTACTAGATATAAAAAACAGGAAACAACAAGGTCGTCATCCAATCTTGTTTCAGTCACTACTAGATATAAGAAAAAAAAACAACAAGGTCGTCATCCAATCTTGTTTCAGTCACTACTAGATATAAAAAACAAAAAACAACAAAGTCGTCATCCAATCTTGTTTCAGTCACTACCAGATATTAAAAACAACAAGGTCGTCATCCATTTTGTTTTATTCACTACTAGATATCAAAAACAAAAAAAAACAAGGTCGTCATCCAATCTTGTTTCAGTCACTACTAGATATAAAAAAAAACCCAACAAGGTCATCATCCAATCTTGTTTCAGTCACTAATAGATATAAAAAACAACAAGGTAATCATCCAATCTTGTTTCAGTCACTACTAGATATAAAAAAAACAACAAGGTCGTCATCCAATCTTTTTTCAGTCACTACCAGATATAAAAAACAACAAGGTCATCATCCAATCTTGTTTCAGTCACTACTAGATATAAAAAACAAAAAAACAACAAGGTCGTCATCCAATCATGTTTCAGTCACTACTAGATATAAAAAACAAAAAACAACAAGGTCGTCATCCAATCTTGTTTCAGTCACTACTAGATATACAAACAACAAGGTCGTCATCCAATCTTGTTTCAGTCACTACTAGATATAAAAAAAAACAACAAGGTGGTCATCCAATCTTTTTTCAGTCACTACCAGATATAAAAAACAACAAGGTCATCATCCAATCTTGTTTCAGTCACTACTAGATATAAAAAACAAAAAAACAACAAGGTCGTCATCCAATCATGTTTCAGTCACTACTAGATATAAAAAACAAAAAACAACAAGGTCGTCATCCAATCTTGTTTCAGTCACTACTAGATATAAAAAAAACAAGGTCGTCATCCAATCTTGTTTCAGTCACTACTAGATATAAAAAACAACAAGCTCGTCATCCAATCTTGTTTCAGTCACTACTAGATATAAAAAACAACAAGGTCGTCATCCAATCTTGTTTAAGTCACTACTAGATATAAAAAACAAAAAACAACAAGGTCGTCATGCAATCTTGTATCAGTCACTACTAGATATCAAAAACAAAAAACAACAAGGTCGTCATCCAATCTTGTTTCAGTCACTACTAGATATAAAAAACAAAAAACAACAAGGTCGTCAACCAGTCTTGTTTCAGTCACTACTAGATATAAAAAAAAACAACAAGGTCGTCATCCAATCTTGTTTCAGTCACTACTAGATATAAAAAACAGGAAACAACAAGGTCGTCATCCAATCTTGTTTCAGTCACTACTAGATATAAGAAAAAAAAACAACAAGGTCGTCATCCAATCTTGCTTCAGTCACTACTAGATATAAAAAACAACAAGGTCGTCATCCAATCTTGTTTCAGTCACTAGATATAAAAAACAAAAAACAACAAAGTCGTCATCCAATCTTGTTTCAGTCACTTCCAGATATTAAAAACAACAAGGTCGTCATCCATTTTGTTTTATTCACTACTAGATATCAAAAACAAAAAAAAACAAGGTCGTCATCCAATCTTGTTTCAGTCACTACTAGATATAAAAAAAACCCAACAAGGTCATCATCCAATCTTGTTTCAGTCACTAATAGATATAAAAAACAACAAGGTAATCATCCAATCTTGTTTCAGTCACTACTAGATATAAAAAAAAACAACAAGGTCGTCATCCAATCTTGTTTCAGTCACTACTAGATATAAAAAACAGAAAACAACAAGGTCGTCATCCAATCTTGTTTCAGTCACTACTAGATATAAGAAAAAAAAACAACAAGGTCGTCATCCATTCTTGCTTCAGTCACTAGATATAAAAAACAAAAAACAACAAGGTGGTCATCCAATCTTGTTTCAGTCACTACTAAATATAAAAAACAAAAAACAACAAAGTCGTCATCCAATCTTGTTTCAGTCACTACTAGATATAAAAAACAACAAGGTCGTCATCCAATCTTGTTTCAGTCACTAGATATAAAAAACAAAAAACAACAAGGTGGTCATCCAATCTTGTTTCAGTCACTACTAAATATAAAAAACAAAAAACAACAAAGTCGTCATCCAATCTTGTTTCAGTCACTACTAGATATAAAAAACAACAAGGTCATCATCCAATCTTGTTTCAGTCACTACTAGATATAAAAAACAAAAAACAACAAGGTCGTCATCCAATCTTGTTTCAGTCACTAATAGATATAAAAAAAAAACAACAAGGTGGTCATCCAATCTTTTTTCAGTCACTACCAGATATAAAAAACAACAAGGTCATCATCCAATCTTGTTTCAGTCACTACTAGATATAAAAAGCAAAAAAACAAAAAGGTCGTCATCCAATCATGTTTCAGTCACTACTAGATATAAAAAACAAAAAACAACAAGGTCGTCATCCAATCTTGTTTCAGTCACTACTAGATATAAAAAAAACAAGGTGGTCATCCAATCTTGTTCCAGTCACTACTAGATATAAAAAACAACAAGCTCGTCATCCAATCTTGTTTCAGTCACTACTAGATATAAAAAACAACAAGGTCGTCATCCAATCTTGTTTAAGTCACTACTAGATATAAAAAACAAAAAACAACAAGGTCGTCATGCAATCTTGTTTCAGTCACTACTAGATATAAAAAACAAAAAACAACAAGGTCGTCATCCAATCTTGTTTCAGTCACTACTAGATATAAAAAACAAAAAACAACAAGGTCGTCAACCAGTCTTGTTTCAGTCACTACTAGATATAAAAAAAAACAACAAGGTCGTCATCCAATCTTGTTTAAGTCACTACTAGATATCAAAAACAAAAAACAACAAGGTCGTCATCCAATCTTGTTTCAGTCACTACTAGATATAAAAAACAAAAAACAACAAGGTCGTCATCCAATCTTGTTTCAGTCACTACTAGATATAAAAAAAACAAGGTGGTCATCCAATCTTGTTCCAGTCACTACTAGATATAAAAAACAACAAGCTCGTCATCCAATCTTGTTTCAGTCACTACTAGATATAAAAAACAACAAGGTCGTCATCCAATCTTGTTTAAGTCACTACTAGATATAAAAAACAAAAAACAACAAGGTCGTCATGCAATCTTGTTTCAGTCACTACTAGATATAAAAAACAAAAAACAACAAGGTCGTCATCCAATCTTGTTTCAGTCACTACTAGATATAAAAAACAAAAAACAACAAGGTCGTCAACCAGTCTTGTTTCAGTCACTACTAGATATAAAAAAAAACAACAAGGTCGTCATGCAATCTTGTATCAGTCACTACTAGATATCAAAAACAAAAAACAACAAGGTCGTCATCCAATCTTGTTTCAGTCACTACTAGATATAAAAAACAAAAAACAACAAGGTCGTCAACCAGTCTTGTTTCAGTACTACTAGATATAAAAAAAAACAACAAGGTCGTCATCCAATCTTGTTTCAGTCACTACTAGATATAAAAAACAGGAAACAACAAGGTCGTCATCCAATCTTGTTTCAGTCACTACTAGATATAAGAAAAAAAAACAACAAGGTCGTCATCCAATCTTGTTTCAGTCACTACTAGATATAAAAAACA
Organism: Bathymodiolus septemdierum; assembly: GCA_963383655.1. Taxonomy (NCBI): domain Eukaryota; kingdom Metazoa; phylum Mollusca; class Bivalvia; order Mytilida; family Modiolidae; genus Bathymodiolus; species Bathymodiolus septemdierum. Next base: position 1,610,465 of record OY726523.1, read on the forward strand.
AAAAACAACAAAGTCGTCATCCAATCTTGTTTCAGTCACTACCAGATATTAAAAACAACAAGGTCGTCATCCATTTTGTTTTATTCACTACTAGATATCAAAAACAAAAAAAAACAAGGTCGTCATCCAATCTTGTTTCAGTCACTACTAGATATAAAAAAAACCCCAACAAGGTCATCATCCAATCTTGTTTCAGTCACTAATAGATATAAAAAACAACAAGGTAATCATCCAATCTTGTTTCAGTCACTACTAGATATAAAAAAAACAACAAGGTCGTCATCCAATCTTGTTTCAGTCACTACTAGATATAAAAAACAGAAAACAACAAGGTCGTCATCCAATCTTGTTTCAGTCACTACTAGATATAAGAAAAAAAAACAACAAGGTCGTCATCCATTCTTGCTTCAGTCACTAGATATAAAAAACAAAAAACAACAAGGTGGTCATCCAATCTTGTTTCAGTCACTACTAAATATAAAAAACAAAAAACAACAAAGTCGTCATCCAATCTTGTTTCAGTCACTACTAGATATAAAAAACAACAAGGTCGTCATCCAATCTTGTTTCAGTCACTAGATATAAAAAACAAAAAACAACAAGGTGGTCATCCAATCTTGTTTCAGTCACTACTAAATATAAAAAACAAAAAACAACAAAGTCGTCATCCAATCTTGTTTCAGTCACTACTAGATATAAAAAACAACAAGGTCATCATCCAATCTTGTTTCAGTCACTACTAGATATAAAAAACAAAAAACAACAAGGTCGTCATCCAATCTTGTTTCAGTCACTAATAGATATAAAAAAAAACAACAAGGTGGTCATCCAATCTTTTTTCAGTCACTACCAGATATAAAAAACAACAAGGTCATCATCCAATCTTGTTTCAGTCACTACTAGATATAAAAAACAAAAAAACAAAAAGGTCGTCATCCAATCATGTTTCAGTCACTACTAGATATAAAAAACAAAAAACAACAAGGTCGTCATCCAATCTTGTTTCAGTCACTACTAGATATAAAAAAAACAAGGTGGTCATCCAATCTTGTTCCAGTCACTACTAGATATAAAAAACAACAAGCTCGTCATCCAATCTTGTTTCAGTCACTACTAGATATAAAAAACAACAAGGTCGTCATCCAATCTTGTTTAAGTCACTACTAGATATAAAAAACAAAAAACAACAAGGTCGTCATGCAATCTTGTTTCAGTCACTACTAGATATAAAAAACAAAAAACAACAAGGTCGTCATCCAATCTTGTTTCAGTCACTACTAGATATAAAAAACAAAAAACAACAAGGTCGTCAACCAGTCTTGTTTCAGTCACTACTAGATATAAAAAAAAACAACAAGGTCGTCATCCAATCTTGTTTCAGTCACTACTAGATATAAAAAACAGAAAACAACAAGGTCGTCAACCAATCTTGTTTCAGTCACTACTAGATATAGAAAAAAAAACAACAAGGTCGTCATCCAATCTTGTTTCAGTCACTACTAGATATAAAAAACAAAAAACAACAAGGTCTTCATCCAATCTTGTTTCAGTCACTACTAGATATAAAAAAACAAAAAACAACAAGGTCTTCATCCAATCTTGTTTCAGTCACTACTAGATATAAAAAGCAAAAAACAACAAGGTCGTCATCCAATCTTGTTTCAGTCACTACTAGATATAAAAAACAAAAAAAACAACAAGGGCGTCATCCAATCTTGTTTCAGTCAGTACTAGATTTAAAAAACGAAACACAACAAGGTCGTCATCCAATCTTGTTTCAGTCACTACTAGATATAAAAAAAACAAGGTGGTCATCCAATCTTGTTTCAGTCACTACTAGATATAAAAAACAACAAGCTCGTCATCCAATCTTGTTTCAGTCACTACTAGATATAAAAAACAACAAGGTCGTCATCCAATCTTGTTTAAGTCACTACTAGTTATAAAAAACAAAAAACAACAAGGTCGTCATGCAATCTTGTATCAGTCACTACTAGATATAAAAAACAAAAAACAACAAGGTCGTCAACCAGTCTTGTTTCAGTCACTACTAGATATAAAAAAAACAACAAGGTCGTCATCCAATCTTGTTTCAGTCACTACTAGATATAAAAAACAGAAAACAACAAGGTCGTCATCCAATCTTGTTTCAGTCACTACTAGATATAAGAAAAAAAACCAACAAGGTCGTCATCCAATCTTGCTTCAGTCACTACTAGATATAAAAAACAACAAGGTCGTCATCCAATCTTGTTTCAGTCACTAGATATAAAAAACAAAAAACAACAAGGTCGTCATCCAATCTTGTTTCAGTCATTACTAAATATAAAAAACAAAAAACAACAAATTCGTCATCCAATCTTGTTTCAGTCACTACTAGATATTAAAAACAACAAGGTCGTCATCCATTTTGTTTTATTCACTACTAGATATCAAAAACAAAAAACAACAAGGTCGTCATCCAATCTTGTTTCAGTCACTACTAGATATAAAAAAAAACCAACAAGGTCATCATCCAATCTTGTTTCAGTCACTAATAGATATAAAAAAAACAACAAGGTCGTCATCCAATCTTGTTTCAGTCACTACTAGATATAAAAAAAACAACAAGGTCGTCATCCAATCTTGTTTCAGTCACTACTAGATATAAAAAACAGAAAACAACAAGGTCGTCATCCAATCTTGTTTCAGTCACTACTAGATATAAGAAAAAAAAACAACAAGGTCGTCATCCAATCTTGTTTCAGTCACTACTAGATATAAAAAACAAAAAACAACAAGGTCTTCATCCAATCTTGCTTCAGTCACTAGATATAAAAAACAAAAAACAACAAGGTGGTCATCCAATCTTGTTTCAGTCACTACTAAATATAAAAAACAAAAAACAACAAAGTCGTCATCCAATCTTGTTTCAGTCACTACTAGATATAAAAAACAACAAGGTCGTCATCCAATCTTGTTTCAGTCACTAGATATAAAAAACAAAAAACAACAAGGTGGTCATCCAATCTTGTTTCAGTCACTACTAAATATAAAAAACAAAAAACAACAAAGTCGTCATCCAATCTTGTTTCAGTCACTACTAGATATAAAAAACAAGAAGGTCATCATCCAATCTTGTTTCAGTCACTACTAGATATAAAAAACAAAAAACAACAAGGTCGTCATCCAATCTTGTTTCAGTCACTAATAGATATAAAAAAAAACAACAAGGTGGTCATCCAATCTTTTTTCAGTCACTACCAGATATAAAAAACAACAAGGTCATCATCCAATCTTGTTTCAGTCACTACTAGATATAAAAAACAAAAAAACAAAAAGGTCGTCATCCAATCATGTTTCAGTCACTACTAGATATAAAAAACAAAAAACAACAAGGTCGTCATCCAATCTTGTTTCAGTCACTACTAGATATAAAAAAATCAAGGTGGTCATCCAATCTTGTTCCAGTCACTACTAGATATAAAAAACAACAAGCTCGTCATCCAATCTTGTTTCAGTCACTACTAGATATAAAAAACAACAAGGTCGTCATCCAATCTTGTTTAAGTCACTACTAGATATAAAAAACAAAAAACAACAAGGTCGTCATGCAATCTTGTTTCAGTCACTACTAGATATAAAAAAACAAAAAACAACAAGGTCGTCATCCAATCTTGTTTCAGTCACTACTAGATATAAAAAACAAAAACCAACAAGGTCGTCAACCAGTCTTGTTTCAGTCACTACTAGATATAAAAAAAACAACAAGGTCGTCATCCAATCTTGTTTCAGTCACTACTAGATATAAAAAACAGAAAACAACAAGGTCGTCATCCAATCTTGTTTCAGTCACTACTAGATATAAGAAAAAACAACAACAAGGTCGTCATCCAATCTTGTTTCAGTCACTACTAGATATAAAAAACAAAAAACAACAAGGTCTTCATCCAATCTTGTTTCAGTCACTACTAGATATAAAAAAACAAAAAACAACAAGGTCTTCATCCAATCTTGTTTCAGTCACTACTAGATATAAAAAGCAAAAAACAACAAGGTCGTCATCCAATCTTGTTTCAGTCACTACTAGATATAAAAAACAAAAAAACAACAAGGGCGTCATCCAATCTTGTTTCAGTCACTACTAGATTTAAAAAACGAAACACAACAAGGTCGTCATCCAATCTTGTTTCAGTCACTACTAGATATAAAAAACAAAAAACAACAAGGTCGTCATCCAATCTTGTTTCAGTCACTACTAGATATAAAAAACAAAAAACTACAAGGTCGTCATCCAATCTTGCTTCAGTCACTACTAGATATAAAAAACAACAAGGTCGTCATCCAATCTTGCTTCAGTCACTACTAGATATAAAAAACAACAAGGTCGTCATCCAATCTTGTTTCAGTCACTAGATATAAAAAACAAAAAACAACAAGGTCGTCATCCAATCTTGTTTCAGTCACTACCAGATATAAAAAACAACAAGGTCATCATCCAATCTTGTTTCAGTCACTAATAGATATAAAAAACAAAAAAACAACAAGGTCGTCATCCAATCATGTTTCAGTCACTACTAGATATAAAAAATAAAAAACAACAAGGTCGTCATCCAATCTTGTTTCAGTCACTACTAGATATAAAAAAAACAAGGTGGTCATCCAATCTTGTTTCAGTCACTACTAGATATAAAAAAACAACAAGCTCGTCATGCAATCTTGTTTAAGTCACTACTAGATATAAAAAAAAACAACAAGGTCGTCATCCAATCTTGTTTCAGTCACTACTAGATATAAAAAACAGAAAACAACAAGGTCGTCATCCAATCTTGTTTCAGTCACTACTAGATATAAAAAAAAACAACAAGGTCGTCATCCAATCTTGTTTCAGTCACTACTAGATATAAAAAACAGAAAACAACAAGGTCGTCATCCAATCTTGTTTCAGTCACTACTAGATATAAGAAAAAAAAACAACAAGGTCGTCATCCAATCTTGTTTCAGTCACTACTAGATATAAAAAACAAAAAACAACAAGGTCTTCATCCAATCTTGCTTCAGTCACTAGATATAAAAAACAAAAAACAACAAGGTGGTCATCCAATCTTGTTTCAGTCACTACTAAATATAAAAAACAAAAAACAACAAAGTCGTCATCCAATCTTGTTTCAGTCACTACTAGATATAAAAAACAACAAGGTCGTCATCCAATCTTGTTTCAGTCACTAGATATAAAAAACAAAAAACAACAAGGTGGTCATCCAATCTTGTTTCAGTCACTACTAAATATAAAAAACAAAAAACAACAAAGTCGTCATCCAATCTTGTTTCAGTCACTACTAGATATAAAAAACAACAAGGTCATCATCCAATCTTGTTTCAGTCACTACTAGATATAAAAAACAAAAAACAACAAGGTCGTCATCCAATCTTGTTTCAGTCACTAATAGATATAAAAAAAAACAACAAGGTGGTCATCCAATCTTTTTTCAGTCACTACCAGATATAAAAAACAACAAGGTCATCATCCAATCTTGTTTCAGTCACTACTAGATATAAAAAACAAAAAAACAAAAAGGTCGTCATCCAATCATGTTTCAGTCACTACTAGATATAAAAAACAAAAAACAACAAGGTCGTCATCCAATCTTGTTTCAGTCACTACTAGATATAAAAAAATCAAGGTGGTCATCCAATCTTGTTCCAGTCACTACTAGATATAAAAAACAACAAGCTCGTCATCCAATCTTGTTTCAGTCACTACTAGATATAAAAAAACAAAAAACAACAAGGTCGTCATCCAATCTTGTTTCAGTCACTACTAGATATAAAAAACAAAAACCAACAAGGTCGTCAACCAGTCTTGTTTCAGTCACTACTAGATATAAAAAAAAACAACAAGGTCGTCATCCAATCTTGTTTCAGTCACTACTAGATATAAAAAACAGAAAACAACAAGGTCGTCATCCAATCTTGTTTCAGTCACTACTAGATATAAGAAAAAACAACAACAAGGTCGTCATCCAATCTTGTTTCAGTCACTACTAGATATAAAAAACAAAAAACAACAAGGTCTTCATCCAATCTTGTTTCAGTCACTACTAGATATAAAAAAACAAAAAACAACAAGGTCTTCATCCAATCTTGTTTCAGTCACTACTAGATATAAAAAGCAAAAAACAACAAGGTCGTCATCCAATCTTGTTTCAGTCACTACTAGATATAAAAAACAAAAAAACAACAAGGGCGTCATCCAATCTTGTTTCAGTCACTACTAGATTTAAAAAACGAAACACAACAAGGTCGTCATCCAATCTTGTTTCAGTCACTACTAGATATAAAAAACAAAAAACAACAAGGTCGTCATCCAATCTTGTTTCAGTCACTACTAGATATAAAAAACAAAAAACTACAAGGTCGTCATCCAATCTTGCTTCAGTCACTACTAGATATAAAAAACAACAAGGTCGTCATCCAATCTTGCTTCAGTCACTACTAGATATAAAAAACAACAAGGTCGTCATCCAATCTTGTTTCAGTCACTAGATATAAAAAACAAAAAACAACAAGGTCGTCATCCAATCTTGTTTCAGTCACTACCAGATATAAAAAACAACAAGGTCATCATCCAATCTTGTTTCAGTCACTAATAGATATAAAAAACAAAAAAACAACAAGGTCGTCATCCAATCATGTTTCAGTCACTACTAGATATAAAAAATAAAAAACAACAAGGTCGTCATCCAATCTTGTTTCAGTCACTACTAGATATAAAAAAAACAAGGTGGTCATCCAATCTTGTTTCAGTCACTACTAGATATAAAAAAACAACAAGCTCGTCATGCAATCTTGTTTAAGTCACTACTAGATATAAAAAACAAAAAACAACAAGGTCGTCATGCAATCTTGTTTCAGTCACTACTAGATATAAAAAACAGAAAACAACAAGGTCGTCATCCAATCTTGTTTCAGTCACTACTAGATATAAAAAACAAAAAACAACAAGGTCTTCATCCAATCTTGTTTCAGTCACTACTAGATATAAAAAAAACAAAAAACAACAAGGTCGTCATCCAATCTTGTTTCAGTCACTACTAGATATAAAAAACAAAAAACAACAAGGTCTTCATCCAATCTTGTTTCAGTCACTACTAGATATAAAAAAACAAAAAACAACAAGGTCTTCATCCAATCTTGTTTCACTCACTACTAGATATAAAAAGCAAAAAACAACATGGTCGTCATCCAATCTTGTTTCAGTCACTACTAGATATAAAAAACAAAAAAACAACAAGGTCGTCATCCAATCTTGTTTCAGTCACTACTAGATTTAAAAAACAAAAAAACAACAAGGGCGTCATCCAATCTTGTTTCAGTCACTACTAGATTTAAAAAACGAAACACAACAAGGTCGTCATCCAATCTTGTTTCAGTCACTACTAGATATAAAAAACAAAAAACAACAAGGTCGTCATCCAATCTTGTTTCAGTCACTACTAGATATCAAAAACAGAAAACAACAAGGTCGTCATCCAATCTTGTTTCAGTCACTACTAGATATAAAAAACAGAAAACAACAAGGTCGTCATCCAATCTTGTTTCAGTCACTACTAGATATAAGAAAAAAAAACAACAAGGTCGTCATCCAATCTTGTTTCAGTCACTACTAGATATAAAAAACAAAAAACAACAAGGTCTTCATCCAATCTTGTTTCAGTCACTACTAGATATAAAAAAACAAAAAACAACAAGGTCTTCATCCAATCTTGTTTCAGTCACTACTAGATATAAAAAGCAAAAAACAACAAGGTCGTCATCCAATCTTGTTTCAGTCACTACTAGATATAAAAAACAAAAAAACAACAAGGGCGTCATCCAATCTTGTTTCAGTCACTACTAGATTTAAAAAACGAAATACAACAAGGTCGTCATCCAATCTTGTTTCAGTCACTACTAGATATAAAAAACAAAAAACAACAAGGTCGTCATCCAATCTTGTTTCAGTCACTACTAGATATAAAAAACCAAAAACTACAAGGTCGTCATCCAATCTTGCTTCAGTCACTACTAGATATAAAAAACAACAAGGTCGTCATCCAATCTTGCTTCAGTCACTACTAGATATAAAAAACAACAAGGTCGTCATCCAATCTTGTTTCAGTCACTAGATATAAAAAACAAAAAACAACAAGGTCGTCATCCAATCTTGTTTCAGTCACTACCAGATATAAAAAACAACAAGGTCATCATCCAATCTTGTTTCAGTCACTAATAGATATAAAAAACAAAAAAACAACAAGGTCGTCATCCAATCATGTTTCAGTCACTACTAGATATAAAAAATAAAAAACAACAAGGTCGTCATCCAATCTTGTTTCAGTCACTACTAGATATAAAAAAAACAAGGTGGTCATCCAATCTTGTTTCAGTCACTACTAGATATAAAAAAACAACAAGCTCGTCATGCAATCTTGTTTAAGTCACTACTAGATATAAAAAACAAAAAACAACAAGGTCGTCATGCAATCTTGTTTCAGTCACTACTAGATATAAAAAACAGAAAACAACAAGGTCGTCATCCAATCTTGTTTCAGTCACTACTAGATATAAAAAACAAAAAACAACAAGGTCTTCATCCAATCTTGTTTCAGTCACTACTAGATATAAAAAAACAAAAAACAACAAGGTCGTCATCCAATCTTGTTTCAGTCACTACTAGATATAAAAAACAAAAAACAACAAGGTCTTCATCCAATCTTGTTTCAGTCACTACTAGATATAAAAAAACAAAAAACAACAAGGTCTTCATCCAATCTTGTTTCACTCACTACTAGATATAAAAAGCAAAAAACAACATGGTCGTCATCCAATCTTGTTTCAGTCACTACTAGATATAAAAAACAAAAAAACAACAAGGTCGTCATCCAATCTTGTTTCAGTCACTACTAGATTTAAAAAACAAAAAAACAACAAGGGCGTCATCCAATCTTGTTTCAGTCACTACTAGATTTAAAAAACGAAACACAACAAGGTCGTCATCCAATCTTGTTTCAGTCACTACTAGATATAAAAAACAAAAAACAACAAGGTCGTCATCCAATCTTGTTTCAGTCACTACTAGATATCAAAAACAAAAAACTACAAGGTCGTCATCCAATCTTGCTTCAGTCACTACTAGATATAAAAAACAACAAGGTCGTCATCCAATCTTGCTTCAGTCACTACTAGATATAAAAAACAACAAGGTCGTCATCCAATCTTGTTTCAGTCACTAGATATAAAAAACAAAAAACAACAAGGTCGTCATCCAATCTTGTTTCAGTCACTACCAGATATAAAAAACAACAAGGTCATCATCCAATCTTGTTTCAGTCACTACTAGATATAAAAAACAAAAAAACAACAAGGTCGTCATCCAATCATGTTTCAGTCACTACTAGATATAAAAAATAAAAAACAACAAGGTCGTCATCCAATCTTGTTTCAGTCACTACTAGATATGAAAAAACAACAAGGTCGTCATCCAATCTTGTTTTAGTCACTACTAGATATAAAAAACAAAAAACAACAAGGTCGTAATGCAATCTTGTTTCAGTCACTACTAGATATAAAAAACAGAAAACAACAAGGTCGTCATCCAATCTTGTTTCAGTCACTACTCGATATAAAAAACAAAAAACAACAAGGTCTTCATCCAATCTTGTTTCAGTCACTACTAGATATAAAAAAACAAAAAACAACAAGGTCGTCATCCAATCTTGTTTCAGTCACTACTAGATATAAAAAACAAAAAACAACAAGGTCTTCATCCAATCTTGTTTCATTCACTACTAGATATCAAAAACAAAAAACAACAAGGTCGTCATCCAATCTTTTTTCAGTCACTACCAGATATAAAAAACAACAAGTTCATCATCCAATCTTGTTTCAGTCACTACTAGATATAAAAAACAAAAAACTACAAGGTCGTCATCCAATCTTGCTTCAGTCACTACTAGATATAAAAAACAACAAGGTCGTCATCCAATCTTGCTTCAGTCACTACTAGATATAAAAAACAACAAGGTCGTCATCCAATCTTGTTTCAGTCACTACTAGATATAAAAACAACAAGGTCGTCATCCAATCTTGTTTCAGTCACTACTAGATATAAAAAAAACAACAAGGTGGTCATGCAATCTTTTTTCAGTCACTACCAGATATAAAAAACAACAAGGTCATCATCCAATCTTGTTTCAGTCACTACTAGATATAAAAAACAAAAAACAACAAGGTCGTCATCCAATCATGTTTCAGTCACTACTAGATATAAAAAATAAAAAACAACAAGGTCGTCATCCAATCTTGTTTCAGTCACTACTAGATATACAAACAACAAGGTCGTCATCCAATCTTGTTTCAGTCACTACTAGATATAAAAAAAACAACAAGGTGGTCATCCAATCTTTTTTCAGTCACTACCAGATATAAAAAACAACAAGGTCATCATCCAATCTTGTTTCAGTCACTACTAGATATAAAAAACAAAAAAACAACAAGGTCGTCATCCAATCATGTTTCAGTCACTACTAGATATAAAAAACAAAAAACAACAAGGTCGTCATCCAATCTTGTTTCAGTCACTACTAGATATAAAAAAAACAAGGTGGTCATCCAATCTTGTTTCAGTCACTACTAGATATAAAAAACAACAAGCTCGTCATCCAATCTTGTTTCAGTCACTACTAGATATAAAAAACAACAAGGTCATCATCCAATCTTGTTTCAGTCACTACTAGATATAAAAAACAAAAAACAACAAGGTCGTCATCCAATCTTGTTTCAGTCACTACTAGATATAAAAAACAACAAGGTCATCATCCAATCTTGTTTCAGTCACTACTAGATATAAAAAACAAAAAACAACAAGGTCGTCATCCAATCTTGTTTCAGTCACTAATAGATATAAAAAAAAACAACAAGGTGGTCATCCAATCTTTTTTCAGTCACTACCAGATATAAAAAACAACAAGGTCATCATCCAATCTTGTTTCAGTCACTACTAGATATAAAAAACAAAAAAACAAAAAGGTCGTCATCCAATCATGTTTCAGTCACTACTAGATATAAAAAACAAAAAAACACCAAGGTCGTCATCCAATCTTGTTTCAGTCACTACTAGATATAAAAAAAACAAGGTGGTCATCCAATCTTGTTCCAGTCACTACTAGATATAAAAAACAACAAGCTCGTCATCCAATCTTGTTTCAGTCACTACTAGATATAAAAAACAAAAAACAACAAGGTCGTCATGCAATCTTGTTTCAGTCACTACTAGATATAAAAAACAAAAAACAACAAGGTCGTCATCCAATCTTGTTTCAGTCACTACTAGATATAAAAAACAGAAAACAACAAGGTCGTCATCCAATCTTGTTTCAGTCACTACTAGATATAAGAAAAAAAAACAACAAGGTCGTCATCCAATCTTGTTTCAGTCACTACTAGATATAAAAAACAAAAAAACAACAAGGGCGTCATCCAATCTTGTTTCAGTCACTACTAGATTTAAAAAACGAAACACAACAAGGTCGTCATCCAATCTTGTTTCAGTCACTACTAGATATAAAAAACAAAAAACAACAAGGTCGTCATCCAATCTTGTTTCAGTCACTACTAGATATAAAAAACAAAAAACTACAAGGTCGTCATCCAATCTTGCTTCAGTCACTACTAGATATAAAAAACAACAAGGTCGTCATCCAATCTTGCTTCAGTCACTACTAGATATAAAAAACAACAAGGTCATCATCCAATCTTGTTTCAGTCACTAGATATAAAAAACAAAAAACAACAAGGTCGTCATCCAATCTTGTTTCAGTCACTACCAGATATAAAAAACAACAAGGTCATCATCCAATCTTGTTTCAGTCACTAATGGATATAAAAAACAAAAAAACAACAAGGTCGTCATCCAATCATGTTTCAGTCACTACTAGATATAAAAAATAAAAAACAACAAGGTCGTCATCCAATCTTGTTTCAGTCACTACTAGATATAAAAAAAACAAGGTGGTCATCCAATCTTGTTTCAGTCACTAGATATAAAAAACAAAAAACAACAAGGTCGTCATCCAATCTTGTTTCAGTCACTACCAGATATAAAAAACAACAAGGTCATCATCCAATCTTGTTTCAGTCACTACTAGATATAAAAAACAAAAAAACAACAAGGTCGTCATCCAATCATGTTTCAGTCACTACTAGATATAAAAAATAAAAAACAACAAGGTCGTCATCCAATCTTGTTTCAGTCACTACTAGATATGAAAAAAACAAGGTGGTCATCCAATCTTGTTTTAGTCACTACTAGATATAAAAAACAAAAAACAACAAGGTCGTCATGCAATCTTGTTTCAGTCACTACTAGATATAAAAAACAGAAAACAACAAGGTCGTCATCCAATCTTGTTTCAGTCACTACTAGATATAAAAAACAAAAAACAACAAGGTCTTCATCCAATCTTGTTTCAGTCACTACTAGATATAAAAAAACAAAAAACAACAAGGTCGTCATCCAATCTTGTTTCAGTCACTACTAGATATAAAAAACAAAAAACAACAAGGTCTTTATCCAATCTTGTTTCATTCACTACTAGATATCAAAAACAAAAAACAACAAGGTCGTCATCCAATCTTTTTTCAGTCACTACCAGATATAAAAAACAACAAGGTCATCATCCAATCTTGTTTCAGTCACTACTAGATATAAAAAACAAAAAACAACAAGGTCGTCATCCAATCTTGTTTCAGTCACTACTAGATATAAAAACAACAAGGTCGTCATCCAATCTTGTTTCAGTCACTACTAGATATAAAAAAAACAACAAGGTGGTCATGCAATCTTTTTTCAGTCACTACCAGATATAAAAAACAACAAGGTCATCATCCAATTTTGTTTCAGTCACTACTAGATATAAAAAACAAAAAACAACAAGGTCGTCATCCAATCATGTTTCAGTCACTACTAGATATAAAAAATAAAAAACAACAAGGTCGTCATCCAATCTTGTTTCAGTCACTACTAGATATACAAACAACAAGGTCGTCATCCAATCTTGTTTCAGTCACTACTAGATATAAAAAAAAACAACAAGGTGGTCATCCAATCTTTTTTCAGTCACTACCAGATATAAAAAACAACAAGGTCATCATCCAATCTTGTTTCAGTCACTACTAGATATAAAAAACAAAAAAACAACAAGGTCGTCGTCCAATCATGTTTCAGTCACTACTAGATATAAAAAACAAAAAACAACAAGGTCGTCATCCAATCTTGTTTCAGTCACTACTAGATATAAAAAAAACAAGGTGGTCATCCAATCTTGTTTCAGTCACTACTAGATATAAAAAACAACAAGCTCGTCATCCAATCTTGTTTCAGTCACTACTAGATATAAAAAACAACAAGGTCATCATCCAATCTTGTTTCAGTCACTACTAGATATAAAAAACAAAAAACAACAAGGTCGTCATCCAATCTTGTTTCAGTCACTACTAGATATAAAAAACAACAAGGTCATCATCCAATCTTGTTTCAGTCACTACTAGATATAAAAAACAAAAAACAACAAGGTCGTCATCCAATCTTGTTTCAGTCACTAATAGATATAAAAAAAAACAACAAGGTGGTCATCCAATCTTTTTTCAGTCACTACCAGATATAAAAAACAACAAGGTCATCATCCAATCTTGTTTCAGTCACTACTAGATATAAAAAACAAAAAAACAAAAAGGTCGTCATCCAATCATGTTTCAGTCACTACTAGATATAAAAAACAAAAAAACAACAAGGTCGTCATCCAATCTTGTTTCAGTCACTACTAGATATAAAAAAAACAAGGTGGTCATCCAATCTTGTTCCAGTCACTACTAGATATAAAAAACAACAAGCTCGTCATCCAATCTTGTTTCAGTCACTACTAGATATAAAAAACAAAAAACAACAAGGTCGTCATGCAATCTTGTTTCAGTCACTACTAGATATAAAAAACAAAAAACAACAAGGTCGTCATCCAATCTTGTTTCAGTCACTACCAGATATAAAAAACAACAAGGTCATCATCCAATCTTGTTTCAGTCACTACTAGATATAAAAAACAAAAAAACAACAAGGTCGTCATCCAATCATGTTTCAGTCACTACTAGATATAAAAAATAAAAAACAACAAGGTCGTCATCCAATCTTGTTTCAGTCACTACTAGATATGAAAAAAACAAGGTGGTCATCCAATCTTGTTTTAGTCACTACTAGATATAAAAAACAAAAAACAACAAGGTCGTCATGCAATCTTGTTTCAGTCACTACTAGATATAAAAAACAGAAAACAACAAGGTCGTCATCCAATCTTGTTTCAGTCACTACTAGATATAAAAAACAAAAAACAACAAGGTCTTCATCCAATCTTGTTTCAGTCACTACTAGATATAAAAAACAAAAAACAACAAGGTCGTCATCCAATCTTGTTTCAGTCACTACTAGATATAAAAAACAAAAAACAACAAGGTCTTTATCCAATCTTGTTTCATTCACTACTAGATATCAAAAACAAAAAACAACAAGGTCGTCATCCAATCTTTTTTCAGTCACTACCAGATATAAAAAACAACAAGGTCATCATCCAATCTTGTTTCAGTCACTACTAGATATAAAAAACAAAAAACAACAAGGTCGTCATCCAATCTTGTTTCAGTCACTACTAGATATAAAAACAACAAGGTCGTCATCCAATCTTGTTTCAGTCACTACTAGATATAAAAAAAACAACAAGGTGGTCATGCAATCTTTTTTCAGTCACTACCAGATATAAAAAACAACAAGGTCATCATCCAATTTTGTTTCAGTCACTACTAGATATAAAAAACAAAAAACAACAAGGTCGTCATCCAATCATGTTTCAGTCACTACTAGATATAAAAAATAAAAAACAACAAGGTCGTCATCCAATCTTGTTTCAGTCACTACTAGATATACAAACAACAAGGTCGTCATCCAATCTTGTTTCAGTCACTACTAGATATAAAAAAAAACAACAAGGTGGTCATCCAATCTTTTTTCAGTCACTACCAGATATAAAAAACAACAAGGTCATCATCCAATCTTGTTTCAGTCACTACTAGATATAAAAAACAAAAAAACAACAAGGTCGTCATCCAATCATGTTTCAGTCACTACTAGATATAAAAAACAAAAAACAACAAGGTCGTCATCCAATCTTGTTTCAGTCACTACTAGATATAAAAAAAACAAGGTGGTCATCCAATCTTGTTTCAGTCACTACTAGATATAAAAAACAACAAGCTCGTCATCCAATCTTGTTTCAGTCACTACTAGATATAAAAAACAACAAGGTCATCATCCAATCTTGTTTCAGTCACTACTAGATATAAAAAACAAAAAACAACAAGGTCGTCATCCAATCTTGTTTCAGTCACTACTAGATATAAAAAACAACAAGGTCATCATCCAATCTTGTTTCAGTCACTACTAGATATAAAAAACAAAAAACAACAAGGTCGTCATCCAATCTTGTTTCAGTCACTAATAGATATAAAAAAAAACAACAAGGTGGTCATCCAATCTTTTTTCAGTCACTACCAGATATAAAAAACAACAAGGTCATCATCCAATCTTGTTTCAGTCACTACTAGATATAAAAAACAAAAAAACAAAAAGGTCGTCATCCAATCATGTTTCAGTCACTACTAGATATAAAAAACAAAAAAACAACAAGGTCGTCATCCAATCTTGTTTCAGTCACTACTAGATATAAAAAAAACAAGGTGGTCATCCAATCTTGTTCCAGTCACTACTAGATATAAAAAACAACAAGCTCGTCATCCAATCTTGTTTCAGTCACTACTAGATATAAAAAACAAAAAACAACAAGGTCGTCATGCAATCTTGTTTCAGTCACTACTAGATATAAAAAACAAAAAACAACAAGGTCGTCATCCAATCTTGTTTCAGTCACTACTAGATATAAAAAACAAAAAACAACAAGGTCGTCAACCAGTCTTGTTTCAGTCACTACTAGATATAAAAAAAAACAACAAGGTCGTCATCCAATCTTGTTTCAGTCACTACTAGATATAAAAAACAGAAAACAACAAGGTCGTCATCCAATCTTGTTTCAGTCACTACTAGATATAAGAAAAAAAAACAACAAGGTCGTCATCCAATCTTGTTTCAGTCACTACTAGATATAAAAAACAAAAAACAACAAGGTCTTCATCCAATCTTGTTTCAGTCACTACTAGATATAAAAAAACAAAAAACAACAAGGTCTTCATCCAATCTTGTTTCAGTCACTACTAGATATAAAAAGCAAAAAACAACAAGGTCGTCATCCAATCTTGTTTCAGTCACTACTAGATATAAAAAACAAAAAAACAACAAGGGCGTCATCCAATCTTGTTTCAGTCACTACTAGATTTAAAAAACGAAACACAACAAGGTCGTCATCCAATCTTGTTTCAGTCACTACTAGATATAAAAAACAAAAAACAACAAGGTCGTCATCCAATCTTGTTTCAGTCACTACTAGATATAAAAAACAAAAAACTACAAGGTCGTCATCCAATCTTGCTTCAGTCACTACTAGATATAAAAAACAACAAGGTCGTCATCCAATCTTGTTTCAGTCACTACTAGATATAAAAAAACAACAAGGTCGTCATCCAATCTTGTTTCAGTCACTAGATATAAAAAACAAAAAACAACAAGGTCGTCATCCAATCTTGTTTCAGTCACTACCAGATATAAAAAACAACAAGGTCATCATCCAATCTTGTTTCAGTCACTAATGGATATAAAAAACAAAAAAACAACAAGGTCGTCATCCAATCATGTTTCAATCACTACTAGATATAAAAAATAAAAAACAACAAGGTCGTCATCCAATCTTGTTTCAGTCACTACTAGATATAAAAAAAACAAGGTGGTCATCCAATCTTGTTTCAGTCACTACTAGATATAAAAAAACAACAAGCTCGTCATGCAATCTTGTTTAAGTCACTACTAGATATAAAAAACAAAAAACAACAAGGTCGTCATGCAATCTTGTTTCAGTCACTACTAGATATAAAAAACAGAAAACAACAAGGTCGTCATCCAATCTTGTTTCAGTCACTACTAGATATAAAAAACAAAAAACAACAAGGTCTTCATCCAATCTTGTTTCAGTCACTACTAGATATAAAAAAACAAAAAACAACAAGGTCGTCATCCAATCTTGTTTCAGTCACTACTAGATATAAAAAACAAAAAACAACAAGGTCTTCATCCAATCTTGTTTCAGTCACTACTAGATATAAAAAAACAAAAAACAACAAGGTCTTCATCCAATCTTGTTTCACTCACTACTAGATATAAAAAGCAAAAAACAACATGGTCGTCATCCAATCTTGTTTCAGTCACTACTAGATATAAAAAACAAAAAAACAACAAGGTCGTCATCCAATCTTGTTTCAGTCACTACTAGATTTAAAAAACAAAAAAACAACAAGGGCGTCATCCAATCTTCTTTCAGTCACTACTAGATTTAAAAAACGAAACACAACAAGGTCGTCATCCAATCTTGTTTCAGTCACTACTAGATATAAAAAACAAAAAACAACAAGGTCGTCATCCAATCTTGTTTCAGTCACTACTAGATATCAAAAACAAAAAACTACAAGGTCGTCATCCAATCTTGCTTCAGTCACTACTAGATATAAAAAACAACAAGGTCGTCATCCAATCTTGCTTCAGTCACTACTAGATATAAAAAACAACAAGGTCGTCATCCAATCTTGTTTCAGTCACTAGATATAAAAAACAAAAAACAAAAGGTCGTCATCCAATCTTGTTTCAGTCACTACCAGATATAAAAAACAACAAGGTCATCATCCAATCTTGTTTCAGTCACTACTAGATATGAAAAACAAAAAAACAACAAGGTCGTCATCCAATCATGTTTCAGTCACTACTAGATATAAAAAATAAAAAACAACAAGGTCGTCATCCAATCTTGTTTCAGTCACTACTAGATATGAAAAAAACAAGGTGGTCATCCAATCTTGTTTCAGTCACTACTAGATATAAAAAAACAACAAGCTCGTCATCCAATCTTGTTTCAGTCACTACTAGATATACAAAACAAAAAACAACAAGGTCGTCATGCAATCTTGTTTCAGTCACTACTAGATATAAAAAACAGAAAACAACAAGGTCGTCATCCAATCTTGTTTCAGTCACTACTAGATATAAAAAACAAAAAACAACAAGGTCTTCATCCAATCTTGTTTCAGTCACTACTAGATATAAAAAAACAAAAAACAACAAGGTCGTCATTCAATCTTGTTTCAGTCACTACTAGATATAAAAAACAAAAAACAACAAGGTCTTCATCCAATCTTGTTTCATTCACTACTAGATATCAAAAACAAAAAACAACAAGGTCGTCATCCAATCTTTTTTCAGTCACTACCAGATATAAAAAAAACAACAAGGTGGTCATGCAATCTTTTTTCAGTCACTACCAGATATAAAAAACAACAAGGTCATCATCCAATCTTGTTTCAGTCACTACTAGATATAAAAAACAAAAAACAACAAGGTCGTCATCCAATCATGTTTCAGTCACTACTAGATATAAAAAATAAAAAACAACAAGGTCGTCATCCAATCTTGTTTCAGTCACTACTAGATATACAAACAACAAGGTCGTCACCCAATCTTGTTTCAGTCACTACTAGATATAAAAAAAAACAACAAGGTGGTCATCCAATCTTTTTTCAGTCACAACCAGATATAAAAAACAACAAGGTCATCATCCAATCTTGTTTCAGTCACTACTAGATATAAAAAACAAAAAAACAACAAGGTCGTCATCCAATCATGTTTCAGTCACTACTAGATATAAAAAACAAAAAACAACAAGGTCGTCATCCAATCTTGTTTCAGTCACTACTAGATATAAAAAAAACAAGGTGGTCATCCAATCTTGTTTCAGTCACTACTAGATATAAAAAACAACAAGCTCGTCATCCAATCTTGTTTCAGTCACTACTAGATATAAAAAACAACAAGGTCGTCATCCAATCTTGTTTAAGTCACTACTAGATATAAAAAACAAAAAACAACAAGGTCGTCATGCAATCTTGTATCAGTCACTACTAGATATCAAAAACAAAAAACAACAAGGTCGTCATCCAATCTTGTTTCAGTCACTACTAGATATAAAAAACAAAAAACAACAAGGTCGTCAACCAGTCTTGTTTCAGTCACTACTAGATATAAAAAAAAACAACAAGGTCGTCATCCAATCTTGTTTCAGTCACTACTAGATATAAAAAACAGGAAACAACAAGGTCGTCATCCAATCTTGTTTCAGTCACTACTAGATATAAGAAAAAAAAACAACAAGGTCGTCATCCAATCTTGCTTCAGTCACTACTAGATATAAAAAACAACAAGGTCGTCATCCAATCTTGTTTCAGTCACTAGATATAAAAAACAAAAAACAACAAAGTCGTCATCCAATCTTGTTTCAGTCACTACCAGATATTAAAAACAACAAGGTCGTCATCCATTTTGTTTTATTCACTACTAGATATCAAAAACAAAAAAAAACAAGGTCGTCATCCAATCTTATTTCAGTCACTACTAGATATAAAAAAAAACCAACAAGGTCATCATCCAATCTTGTTTCAGTCACTAATAGATATAAAAAACAACAAGGTAATCATTCAATCTTGTTTCAGTCACTACTAGATATAAAAAAAAACAACAAGGTCGTCATCCAATCTTGTTTCAGTCACTACTAGATATAAAAAACAGAAAACAACAAGGTCGTCATCCAATCTTGTTTCAGTCACTACTAGATATAAGAAAAAAAAACAACAAGGTCGTCATCCAATCTTGTTTCAGTCACTACTAAATATAAAAAACAAAAAACAACAAAGTCGTCATCCAATCTTGTTTCAGTCACTACTAGATATAAAAAACAACAATGTCGTCATCCAATCTTGTTTCAGTCACTAGATATAAAAAACAAAAAACAACAAGGGCGTCATCCAATCTTGTTTCAGTCACTACTAAATATAAAAAACAAAAAACAACAAAGTCGTAATCCAATCTTGTTTCAGTCACTACTAGATATAAAAAACAACAAGGTCATCATCCAATCTTGTTTCAGTCACTACTAGATATAAAAAACAAAAAACAACAAGGTCGTCATCCAATCTTGTTTCAGTCACTAATAGATATAAAAAAAAACAACAAGGTGGTCATCCAATCTTTTTTCAGTCACTACCAGATATAAAAAACAACAAGGTCATCATCCAATCTTGTTTCAGTCACTACTAGATATAAAAAACAAAAAAACAAAAAGGTCGTCATCCAATCATGTTTCAGTCACTACTAGATATAAAAAACAAAAAACAACAAGGTCGTCATCCAATCTTGTTTCAGTCACTACTAGATATAAAAAACAAAAAACAACAAGGTCGTCAACCAGTCTTGTTTCAGTCACTACTAGATATAAAAAAAACAAGGTGGTCATCCAATCTTGTTCCAGTCACTACTAGATATAAAAAACAACAAGCTCGTCATCCAATCTTGTTTCAGTCACTACTAGATATAAAAAACAACAAGGTCGTCATCCAATCTTGTTTAAGTCACTACTAGATATAAAAAACAAAAAACAACAAGGTCGTCATGCAATCTTGTTTCAGTCACTACTAGATATAAAAAACAAAAAACAACAAGGTCGTCATCCAATCTTGTTTCAGTCACTACTAGATATAAAAAACAAAAAACAACAAGGTCGTCAACCAGTCTTGTTTCAGTCACTACTAGATATAAAAAAAAACAACAAGGTCGTCATCCAATCTTGTTTCAGTCACTACTAGATATAAAAAACAGAAAACAACAAGGTCGTCATCCAATCTTGTTTCAGTCACTACTAGATATAAGAAAAAAAAACAACAAGGTCGTCATCCAATCTTGCTTCAGTCACTAGATATAAAAAACAAAAAACAACAAGGTGGTCATCCAATCTTGTTTCAGTCACTACTAAATATAAAAAACAAAAAACAACAAAGTCGTCATCCAATCTTGTTTCAGTCACTACTAGATATAAAAAACAACAATGTCGTCATCCAATCTTGTTTCAGTCACTAGATATAAAAAACAAAAAACAACAAGGGCGTCATCCAATCTTGTTTCAGTCACTACTAAATATAAAAAACAAAAAACAACAAAGTCGTAATCCAATCTTGTTTCAGTCACTACTAGATATAAAAAACAACAAGGTCATCATCCAATCTTGTTTCAGTCACTACTAGATATAAAAAACAAAAAACAACAAGGTCGTCATCCAATCTTGTTTCAGTCACTAATAGATATAAAAAAAAACAACAAGGTGGTCATCCAATCTTTTTTCAGTCACTACCAGATATAAAAAACAACAAGGTCATCATCCAATCTTGTTTCAGTCACTACTAGATATAAAAAACAAAAAAACAAAAAGGTCGTCATCCAATCATGTTTCAGTCACTACTAGATATAAAAAACAAAAAACAACAAGGTCGTCATCCAATCTTGTTTCAGTCACTACTAGATATAAAAAACAAAAAACAACAAGGTCGTCAACCAGTCTTGTTTCAGTCACTACTAGATATAAAAAAAAACAAGGTGGTCATCCAATCTTGTTCCAGTCACTACTAGATATAAAAAACAACAAGCTCGTCATCCAATCTTGTTTCAGTCACTACTAGATATAAAAAACAACAAGGTCGTCATCCAATCTTGTTTAAGTCACTACTAGATATAAAAAACAAAAAACAACAAGGTCGTCATGCAATCTTGTTTCAGTCACTACTAGATATAAAAAACAAAAAACAACAAGGTCGTCATCCAATCTTGTTTCAGTCACTACTAGATATAAAAAACAAAAAACAACAAGGTCGTCAACCAGTCTTGTTTCAGTCACTACTAGATATAAAAAAAAACAACAAGGTCGTCATCCAATCTTGTTTCAGTCACTACTAGATATAAAAAACAGAAAACAACAAGGTCGTCATCCAATCTTGGTTCAGTCACTACTAGATATAAGAAAAAAAACAACAAGGTCGTCATCCAATCTTGTTTCAGTCACTACTAGATATAAAAAACAAAAAACAACAAGGTCTTCATCCAATCTTGTTTCAGTCACTACTAGATATAAAAAAACAAAAAACAACAAGGTCTTCATCCAATCTTGTTTCAGTCACTACTAGATATAAAAAGCAAAAAACAACAAGGTCGTCATCCAATCTTGTTTCAGTCACTACTAGATATAAAAAACAAAAAAAACAACAAGGGCGTCATCCAATCTTGTTTCAGTCAGTACTAGATTTAAAAAACGAAACACAACAAGGTCGTCATCCAATCTTGTTCCAGTCACTACTAGATATAAAAAACAACAAGCTCGTCATCCAATCTTGTTTCAGTCACTACTAGATGTAAAAAACAACAAGGTCGTCATCCAATCTTGTTTAAGTCACTACTAGATATAAAAAACAAAAAACAACAAGGTCGTCATGCAATCTTGTTTCAGTCACTACTAGATATAAAAAACAAAAAACAACAAGGTCGTCATCCAATCTTGTTTCAGTCACTACTAGATATAAAAAACAAAAAACAACAAGGTCGTCAACCAGTCTTGTTTCAGTCACTACTAGATATAAAAAAAAACAACAAGGTCGTCATCCAATCTTGTTTCAGTCACTACTAGATATAAAAAACAGAAAACAACAAGGTCGTCATCCAATCTTGTTTCAGTCACTACTAGATATAAGAAAAAAAACAACAAGGTCGTCATCCAATCTTGTTTCAGTCACTACTAGATATAAAAAACAAAAAACAACAAGGTCTTCATCCAATCTTGTTTCAGTCACTACTAGATATAAAAAAACAAAAAACAACAAGGTCTTCATCCAATCTTGTTTCAGTCACTACTAGATATAAAAAGCAAAAAACAACAAGGTCGTCATCCAATCTTGTTTCAGTCACTACTAGATATAAAAAACAAAAAAAACAACAAGGGCGTCATCCAATCTTGTTTCAGTCAGTACTAGATTTAAAAAACGAAACACAACAAGGTCATCATCCAATCTTGTTTCAGTCACTACTAGATATAAAAAAAAACAAGGTGGTCATCCAATCTTGTTTCAGTCACTACTAGATATAAAAACAACAAGCTCGTCATCCAATCTTGTTTCAGTCACTACTAGATATAAAAAACAACAAGGTCGTCATCCAATCTTGTTTAAGTCACTACTAGATATAAAAAACAAAAAACAACAAGGTCGTCATGCAATCTTGTATCAGTCACTACCAGATATCAAAAACAAAAAACAACAAGGTCGTCATCCAATCTTGTTTCAGTCACTACTAGATATAAAAAACAAAAAACAACAAGGTCGTCAACCAGTCTTGTTTCAGTCACTACTAGATATAAAAAAAAACAACAAGGTCGTCATCCAATCTTGTTTCAGTCACTACTAGATATAAGAAAAAAAACCAACAAGGTCGTCATCCAATCTTGCTTCAGTCACTACTAGATATAAAAAACAACAAGGTCGTCATCCAATCTTGTTTCAGTCACTAGATATAAAAAACAAAAAACAACAAGGTCGTCATCCAATCTTGTTTCAGTCACTACTAAATATAAAAAACAAAAAACAACAAAGTCGTCATCCAATCTTGTTTCAGTCACTACTAGATATTAAAAACAACAAGGTCGTCATCCATTTTGTTTCATTCACTACTAGATATCAAAAACAAAAAACAACAAGGTCGTCATCCAATCTTGTTTCAGTCACTAATAGATATAAAAAACAACAAGGTCATCATCCAATCTTGTTTCAGTCACTACTAGATATAAAAAAAACCAACAAGGTCGTCATCCAATCTTGTTTCAGTCACTACTAGATATAAAAAACAGAAAACAACAAGGTCGTCATCCAATCTTGTTTCAGTCACTACTAGATATAAGAAAAAAAAACAACAAGGTCGTCATCCAATCTTGCTTCAGTCACTAGATATAAAAAACAAAAAACAACAAGGTGGTCATCCAATCTTGTTTCAGTCACTACTAAATATAAAAAACAAAAAACAACAAAGTCGTCATCCAATCTTGTTTCAGTCACTACTAGATATAAAAAACAACAAGGTCGTCATCCAATCTTGTTTCAGTCACTAGATATAAAAAACAAAAAACAACAAGGTGGTCATCCAATCTTGTTTCAGTCACTACTAAATATAAAAACAAAAAACAACAAAGTCGTCATCCAATCTTGTTTCAGTCACTACTAGATATAAAAAACAACAAGGTCATCATCCAATCTTGTTTCAGTCACTACTAGATATAAAAAACAAAAAACAACAAGGTCGTCATCCAATCTTGTTTCAGTCACTACTAGATATAAAAAAAACAAGGTGGTCATCCAATCTTGTTCCAGTCACTACTAGATATAAAAAACAACAAGCTCGTCATCCAATCTTGTTTCAGTCACTACTAGATATAAAAAACAACAAGGTCGTCATCCAATCTTGTTTAAGTCACTACTAGATATAAAAAACAAAAAACAACAAGGTCGTCATGCAATCTTGTTTCAGTCACTACTAGCTATAAAAAACAAAAAACAACAAGGTCGTCATCCAGTCTTGTTTCAGTCACTACTAGATATAAAAAAAAACAACAAGGTCGTCATCCAATCTTGTTTCAGTCACTACTAGATATAAAAAACAAAAAACAACAAGGTCGTCATCCAATCTTGTTTCAGTCACTACTAGCTATAAAAAACAAAAAACAACAAGGTCGTCATCCAATCTTGTTTCAGTCACTACTAGATATAAAAAACAAAAAACAACAAGGTCGTCAACCAGTCTTGTTTCAGTCACTACTAGATATAAAAAAAAACAACAAGGTCGTCATCCAATCTTGTTTCAGTCACTACTAGATATAAAAAACAGAAAACAACAAGGTCGTCATCCAATCTTGTTTCAGTCACTACTAGATATAAGAAAAAAAAACAACAAGGTCGTCATCCAATCTTGTTTCAGTCACTACTAGATATAAAAAACAAAAAACAACAAGGTCTTCATCCAATCTTGTTTCAGTCACTACTAGATATAAAAAAACAAAAAACAACAAGGTCTTCATCCAATCTTGTTTCAGTCACTACTAGATATAAAAAGCAAAAAACAACAAGGTCGTCATCCAATCTTGTTTCAGTCACTACTAGATATAAAAAAACAAAAAAACAACAAGGGCGTCATCCAATCTTGTTTCAGTCACTACTAGATTTAAAAAACGAAACACAACAAGGTCGTCATCCAATCTTGTTTCAGTCACTACTAGATATAAAAAACAAAAAACAACAAGGTCGTCATCCAATCTTGTTTCAGTCACTACTAGATATAAAAAACAAAAAACTACAAGGTCGTCATCCAATCTTGCTTCAGTCACTACTAGATATAAAAAACAACAAGGTCGTCATCCAATCTTGCTTCAGTCACTACTAGATATAAAAAACAAAAAACAACAAGGTGGTCATCCAATCTTGTTTCAGTCACTACTAAATATAAAAAACAAAAAACAACAAAGTCGTCATCCAATCTTGTTTCAGTCACTACTATATATAAAAAACAACAAGGTCATCATCCAATCTTGTTTCAGTCACTACTAGATATAAAAAACAAAAAACAACAAGGTCGTCATCCAATCTTGTTTCAGTCACTAATAGATATAAAAAAAACAACAAGGTGGTCATCCAATCTTTTTTCAGTCACTACCAGATATAAAAAACAACAAGGTCATCATCCAATCTTGTTTCAGTCACTACTAGATATAAAAAACAAAAAAACAAAAAGGTCGTCATCCAATCATGTTTCAGTCACTACTAGATATAAAAAACAAAAAACAACAAGGTCGTCATCCAATCTTGTTTCAGTCACTACTAGATATAAAAAAAACAAGGTGGTCATCCAATCTTGTTCCAGTCACTACTAGATATAAAAAACAACAAGCTCGTCATCCAATCTTGTTTCAGTCACTACTAGATATAAAAAACAACAAGGTCGTCATCCAATCTTGTTTAAGTCACTACTAGATATAAAAAACAAAAAACAACAAGGTCGTCATGCAATCTTGTTTCAGTCACTACTAGATATAAAAAACAAAAAACAACAAGGTCGTCATCCAATCTTGTTTCAGTCCCTACTAGATATGAAAAACAAAAAACAACAAGGTCGTCAACCAGTCTTGTTTCAGTCACTACTAGATATAAAAAAAACCAACAAGGTCGTCATCCAATCTTGTTTCAGTCACTACTAGATATAAAAAACAGAAAACAACAAGGTCGTCATCCAATCTTGTTTCAGTCACTACTAGATATAAGAAAAAAAAACAACAAGGTCGTCATCCAATCTTGTTTCAGTCACTACTAGATATAAAAAACAAAAAACAACAAGGTCTTCATCCAATCTTGTTTCAGTCACTACTAGATATAAAAAAACAAAAAACAACAAGGTCTTCATCCAATCTTGTTTCAGTCACTACTAGATATAAAAAGCAAAAAACAACAAGGTCGTCATCCAATCTTGTTTCAGTCACTACTAGATATAAAAAACAAAAAAACAACAAGGGCGTCATCCAATCTTGTTTCAGTCACTACTAGATTTAAAAAACGAAACACAACAAGGTCGTCATCCAATCTTGTTTCAGTCACTACTAGATATAAAAAACAAAAAACAACAAGGTCGTCATCCAATCTTGTTTCAGTCACTACTAGATATAAAAAACAAAAAACTACAAGGTCGTCATCCAATCTTGCTTCAGTCACTACTAGATATAAAAAACAACAAGGTCGTCATCCAATCTTGCTTCAGTCACTACTAGATATAAAAAACAACAAGGTCGTCATCCAATCTTGTTTCAGTCACTAGATATAAAAAACAAAAAACAACAAGGTCGTCATCCAATCTTGTTTCAGTCACTACCAGATATAAAAAACAACAAGGTCATCATCCAATCTTGTTTCAGTCACTAATAGATATAAAAAACAAAAAAACAACAAGGTCGTCATCCAATCATGTTTCAGTCACTACTAGATATAAAAAATAAAAAACAACAAGGTCGTCATCCAATCTTGTTTCAGTCACTACTAGATATAAAAAAAACAAGGTGGTCATCCAATCTTGTTTCAGTCACTACTAGATATAAAAAAACAACAAGCTCGTCATGCAATCTTGTTTAAGTCACTACTAGATATAAAAAACAAAAAACAACAAGGTCGTCATGCAATCTTGTTTCAGTCACTACTAGATATAAAAAACAGAAAACAACAAGGTCGTCATCCAATCTTGTTTCAGTCACTACTAGATATAAAAAACAAAAAACAACAAGGTCTTCATCCAATCTTGTTTCAGTCACTACTAGATATAAAAAAACAAAAAACAACAAGGTCGTCATCCAATCTTGTTTCAGTCACTACTAGATATAAAAAACAAAAAACAACAAGGTCTTCATCCAATCTTGTTTCAGTCACTACTAGATATAAAAAAACAAAAAACAACAAGGTCTTCACCCAATCTTGTTTCACTCACTACTAGATATAAAAAGCAAAAAACAACAAGGTCGTCAACCAGTCTTGTTTCAGTCACTACTAGATATAAAAAAAAACAACAAGGTCGTCATCCAATCTTGTTTCAGTCACTACTAGATATAAAAAACAAAAAAACAACAAGGTCGTCATCCAATCTTGTTTCAGTCACTACTAGATTTAAAAAACAAAAAAACAACAAGGTCGTCATCCAATCTTGTTTCAGTCACTACTAGATTTAAAAAACGAAACACAACAAGGTCGTCATCCAATCTTGTTTCAGTCACTACTAGATATAAAAAACAAAAAACAACAAGGTCGTCATCCAATCTTGTTTCAGTCACTACTAGATATCAAAAACAAAAAACTACAAGGTCGTCATCCAATCTTGCTTCAGTCACTACTAGATATAAAAAACAACAAGGTCGTCATCCAATCTTGTTTCAGTCACTACTAGATATAAAAAACAAAAAAAAACAACAAGGGCGTCATCCAATCTTGTTTCAGTCAGTACTAGATTTAAAAAACGAAACACAACAAGGTCGTCATCCAATCTTGTTCCAGTCACTACTAGATATAAAAAACAACAAGCTCGTCATCCAATCTTGTTTCAGTCACTACTAGATATAAAAAACAACAAGGTCGTCATCCAATCTTGTTTAAGTCACTACTAGATATACAAAACAAAAAACAACAAGGTCGTCATGCAATCTTGTTTCAGTCACTACTAGATATAAAAAACAAAAAACAACAAGGTCGTCATCCAATCTTGTTTCAGTCACTACTAGATATAAAAAACAAAAAACAACAAGGTCGTCAACCAGTCTTGTTTCAGTCACTACTAGATATAAAAAAAAAACAACAAGGTCGTCATCCAATCTTGTTTCAGTCACTACTAGATATAAAAAACAGAAAACAACAAGGTCGTCATCCAATCTTGTTTCAGTCACTACTAGATATAAGAAAAAAAACAACAAGGTCGTCATCCAATCTTGTTTCAGTCACTACTAGATATAAAAAACAAAAAACAACAAGGTCTTCATCCAATCTTGTTTCAGTCACTACTAGATATTAAAAAACAAAAAACAACAAGGTCTTCATCCAATCTTGTTTCAGTCACTACTAGATATAAAAAGCAAAAAACAACAAGGTCGTCATCCAATCTTGTTTCAGTCACTACTAGATATAAAAAACAAAAAAAACAACAAGGGCGTCATCCAATCTTGTTTCAGTCAGTACTAGATTTAAAAAACGAAACACAACAAGGTCGTCATCCAATCTTGTTTCAGTCACTACTAGATATAAAAAAAACAAGGTGGTCATCCAATCTTGTTTCAGTCACTACTAGATATAAAAAACAACAAGCTCGTCATCCAATCTTGTTTCAGTCACTACTAGATATAAAAAACAACAAGGTCGTCATCCAATCTTGTTTAAGTCACTACTAGATATAAAAAACAAAAAACAACAAGGTCGTCATGCAATCTTGTATCAGTCACTACCAGATATCAAAAACAAAAAACAACAAGGTCGTCATCCAATCTTGTTTCAGTCACTACTAGATATAAAAAACAAAAAACAACAAGGTCGTCAACCAGTCTTGTTTCAGTCACTACTAGATATAAAAAAAAACAACAAGGTCGTCATCCAATCTTGTTTCATTTACTACTAGATATAAAAAACAGAAAACAACAAGGTCGTCATCCAATCTTGTTTCAGTCACTACTGGATATAAGAAAAAAAACCAACAAGGTCGTCATCCAATCTTGCTTCAGTCACTACTAGATATAAAAAACAACAAGGTCGTCATCCAATCTTGTTTCAGTCACTAGATATAAAAAACAAAAAACAACAAGGTCGTCATCCAATCTTGTTTCAGTCACTACTAAATATAAAAAACAAAAAACAACAAAGTCGTCATCCAATCTTGTTTCAGTCACTACTAGATATTAAAAACAACAAGGTCGTCATCCATTTTGTTTCATTCACTACTAGATATCAAAAACAAAAAACAACAAGGTCGTCATCCAATCTTGTTTCAGTCACTACTAGATATAAAAAAAAACCAACAAGGTCATCATCCAATCTTGTTTCAGTCACTAATAGATATAAAAAACAACAAGGTCATCATCCAATCTTGTTTCAGTCACTACTAGATATAAAAAAAAACAACAAGGTCGTCATCCAATCTTGTTTCAGTCACTACTAGATATCAAAAACAGAAAACAACAAGGTCGTCATCCAATCTTGTTTCAGTCACTACTAGATATAAGAACAAAAAACAACAAGGTCGTCATCCAATCTTGCTTCAGTCACTAGATATAAAAAACAAAAAACAACAAGGTGGTCATCCAATCTTGTTTCAGTCACTACTAAATATAAAAAACAAAAAACAACAAGGTCGTCATCCAATCTTGTTTCAGTCACTACTAGATATAAAAAACAACAAGGTCGTCATCCAATCTTGTTTCAGTCACTAGATATAAAAAACAAAAAACAACAAGGTGGTCATCCAATCTTGTTTCAGTCACTACTAAATATAAAAAACAAAAAACAACAAAGTCGTCATCCAATCTTGTTTCAGTCACTACTAGATATAAAAAACAACAAGGTCATCATCCAATCTTGTTTCAGTCACTACTAGATATAAAAAACAAAAAACAACAAGGTCGTCATCCAATCTTGTTTCAGTCACTAATAGATATAAAAAAAAACAACAAGGTGGTCATCCAATCTTTTTTCAGTCACTACCAGATATAAAAAACAACAAGGTCATCATCCAATCTTGTTTCAGTCACTACTAGATATAAAAAACAAAAAAACAAAAAGGTCGTCATCCAATCATGTTTCAGTCACTACTAGATATAAAAAACAAAAAACAACAAGGTCGTCATCCAATCTTGTTTCAGTCACTACTAGATATAAAAAAAACAAGCTGGTCATCCAATCTTGTTCCAGTCACTACTAGATATAAAAAACAACAAGCTCGTCATCCAATCTTGTTTCAGTCACTACTAGATATAAAAAACAACAAGGTCGTCATCCAATCTTGTTTAAGTCACTACTAGATATAAAAAACAAAAAACAACAAGGTCGTCATGCAATCTTGTTTCAGTCACTACTAGATATAAAAAACAAAAAACAACAAGGTCGTCATCCAATCTTGTTTCAGTCACTACTAGATATAAAAAACAAAAAACAACAAGGTCGTCAACCAGTCTTGTTTCAGTCACTACTAGATATAAAAAAAAACAACAAGGTCGTCATCCAATCTTGTTTCAGTCACTACTAGATATAAAAAAATCAAGATGGTCATCCAATCTTGTTTCAGTCACTACTAGATATAAAAAACAACAAGCTCGTCATCCAATCTTGTTTCAGTCACTACTAGATATAAAAAACAACAAGGTCGTCATCCAATCTTGTTTAAGTCACTACTAGATATAAAAAACAAAAAACAACAAGGTCGTCATGCAATCTTGTATCAGTCACTACCAGATATCAAAAACAAAAAACAACAAGGTCGTCATCCAATCTTGTTTCAGTCACTACTAGATATAAAAAACAAAAAACAACAAGGTCGTCAACCAGTCTTGTTTCAGTCACTACTAGATATAAAAAAAAACAACAAGGTCGTCATCCAATCTTGTTTCAGTCACTACTAGATATAAAAAACAGGAAACAACAAGGTCGTCATCCAATCTTGTTTCAGTCACTACTAGATATAAGAAAAAAAACCAACAAGGTCGTCATCCAATCTTGCTTCAGTCACTACTAAATATAAAAAACAAAAAACAACAAAGTCGTCATCCAATCTTGTTTCAGTCACTACTAGATATTAAAAACAACAAGGTCGTCATCCATTTTGTTTCATTCACTACTAGATATCAAAAACAAAAAACAACAAGGTCGTCATCCAATCTTGTTTCAGTCACTACTAAATATAAAAAACAAAAAACAACAAAGTCGTCATCCAATCTTGTTTCAGTCACTACTAGATATTAAAAACAACAAGGTCGTCATCCATTTTGTTTCATTCACTACTAGATATCAAAAACAAAAAACAACAAGGTCGTCATCCAATCTTGTTTCAGTCACTACTAGATATAAAAAAAAACCAACAAGGTCATCATCCAATCTTGTTTCAGTCACTAATAGATATAAAAAAACAACAAGGTCATCATCCAATCTTGTTTCAGTCACTACTAGATATAAAAAACAGAAAACAACAAGGTCGTCATCCAATCTTGTTTCAGTCACTACTAGATATAAGAAAAAAAAACAAGAAGGTCGTCATCCAATCTTGCTTCAGTCACTAGATATAAAAAACAAAAAACAACAAGGTGGTCATCCAATCTTGTTTCAGTCACTACTAAATATAAAAAACAACAAGGTCGTCATCCAATCTTGTTTCAGTCACTAGATATAAAAAACAAAAAACAACAAGGTGGTCATCCAATCTTGTTTCAGTCACTACTAAATATAAAAAACAAAAAACAACAAAGTCGTCATCCAATCTTGTTTCAGTCACTACTAGATATAAAAAACAACAAGGTCATCATCCAATCTTGTTTCAGTCACTACTAGATATAAAAAAAAACAAACAACAAGGTCGTCATCCAATCTTGTTTCAGTCACTAATAGATATAAAAAAAAACAACAAGGTGGTCATCCAATCTTTTTTCAGTCACTACCAGATATAAAAAACAACAAGGTCATCATCCAATCTTGTTTCAGTCACTACTAGATATAAAAAACAAAAAAACAAAAAGGTCGTCATCCAATCATGTTTCAGTCACTACTAGATATAAAAAACAAAAAACAACAAGGTCGTCATCCAATCTTGTTTCAGTCACTACTAGATATAAAAAAAACAAGGTGGTCATCCAATCTTGTTCCAGTCACTACTAGATATAAAAAACAACAAGCTCGTCATCCAATCTTGTTTCAGTCACTACTAGATATAAAAAACAACAAGGTCGTCATCCAATCTTGTTTAAGTCACTACTAGATATATAAAACAAAAAACAACAAGGTCGTCATGCAATCTTGTTTCAGTCACTACTAGATATAAAAAACAAAAAACAACAAGGTCGTCATCCAATCTTGTTTCAGTCACTACTAGATATAAAAAACAAAAAACAACAAGGTCGTCAACCAGTCTTGTTTCAGTCACTACTAGATATAAAAAAAAACAACAAGGTCGTCATCCAATCTTGTTTCAGTCACTACTAGATATAAAAAACAGAAAACAACAAGGTCGTCATCCAATCTTGTTTCAGTCACTACTAGATATAAGAAAAAAAAACAACAAGGTCGTCATCCAATCTTGTTTCAGTCACTACTAGATATAAAAAACAAAAAACAACAAGGTCTTCATCCAATCTTGTTTCAGTCACTACTAGATATAAAAAAACAAAAAACAACAAGGTCTTCATCCAATCTTGTTTCAGTCACTGCTAGATATAAAAAGGAAAAAACAACAAGGTCGTCATCCAATCTTGTTTCAGTCACTACTAGATATAAAAAACAAAAAAACAACAAGGGCGTCATCCAATCTTGTTTCAGTCACTACTAGATTTAAAAAACGAAACACAACAAGGTCGTCATCCAATCTTGTTTCAGTCACTACTAGATATAAAAAACAAAAAACAACAAGGTCGTCATCCAATCTTGTTTCAGTCACTACTAGATATAAAAAACAAAAAACTACAAGGTCGTCATCCAATCTTGCTTCAGTCACTACTAGATATAAAAAACAACAAGGTCGTCATCCAATCTTGCTTCAGTCACTACTAGATATAAAAAACAAAAAACAACAAGGTGGTCATCCAATCTTGTTTCAGTCACTACTAAATATAAAAAACAAAAAACAACAAAGTCGTCATCCAATCTTGCTTCAGTCACTACTAGATATTAAAAACAACAAGGTCGTCATCCATTTTGTTTCATTCACTACTAGATATCAAAAACAAAAAACAACAAGGTCGTCATCCAATCTTGTTTCAGTCACTACTAGATATAAAAAAAAACCAACAAGGTCATCATCCAATCTTGTTTCAGTCACTAATAGATATAAAAAACAACAAGGTCATCATCCAATCTTGTTTCAGTCACTACTAGATATAAAAAACAGAAAACAACAAGGTCGTCATCCAATCTTGTTTCAGTCACTACTAGATATAAGAAAAAAAAACAACAAGGTCGTCATCCAATCTTGCTTCAGTCACTAGATATAAAAAACAAAAAACAACAAGGTGGTCATCCAATCTTGTTTCAGTCACTACTAAATATAAAAAACAACAAGGTCGTCATCCAATCTTGTTTCAGTCACTACTAGATATAAAAAACAACAAGGTCATCATCCAATCTTGTTTCAGTCACTACTAGATATAAAAAAAAACAAACAACAAGGTCGTCATCCAATCTTGTTTCAGTCACTAATAGATATAAAAAAAAACAACAAGGTGGTCATCCAATCTTTTTTCAGTCACTACCAGATATAAAAAACAACAAGGTCATCATCCAATCTTGTTTCAGTCACTACTAGATATAAAAAACAAAAAAACAAAAAGGTCGTCATCCAATCATGTTTCAGTCACTACTAGATATAAAAAACAAAAAACAACAAGGTCGTCATCCAATCTTGTTTCAGTCACTACTAGATATAAAAAAAACAAGGTGGTCATCCAATCTTGTTCCAGTCACTACTAGATATAAAAAACAACAAGCTCGTCATCCAATCTTGTTTCAGTCACTACTAGATATAAAAAACAACAAGGTCGTCATCCAATCTTGTTTAAGTCACTACTAGATATATAAAACAAAAAACAACAAGGTCGTCATGCAATCTTGTTTCAGTCACTACTAGATATAAAAAACAAAAAACAACAAGGTCGTCATCCAATCTTGTTTCAGTCACTACTAGATATAAAAAACAAAAAACAACAAGGTCGTCAACCAGTCTTGTTTCAGTCACTACTAGATATAAAAAAAAACAACAAGGTCGTCATCCAATCTTGTTTCAGTCACTACTAGATATAAAAAACAGAAAACAACAAGGTCGTCATCCAATCTTGTTTCAGTCACTACTAGATATAAGAAAAAAAAACAACAAGGTCGTCATCCAATCTTGTTTCAGTCACTACTAGATATAAAAAACAAAAAACAACAAGGTCTTCATCCAATCTTGTTTCAGTCACTACTAGATATAAAAAAACAAAAAACAACAAGGTCTTCATCCAATCTTGTTTCAGTCACTGCTAGATATAAAAAGGAAAAAACAACAAGGTCGTCATCCAATCTTGTTTCAGTCACTACTAGATATAAAAAACAAAAAAACAACAAGGGCGTCATCCAATCTTGTTTCAGTCACTACTAGATTTAAAAAACGAAACACAACAAGGTCGTCATCCAATCTTGTTTCAGTCACTACTAGATATAAAAAACAAAAAACAACAAGGTCGTCATCCAATCTTGTTTCAGTCACTACTAGATATAAAAAACAAAAAACTACAAGGTCGTCATCCAATCTTGCTTCAGTCACTACTAGATATAAAAAACAACAAGGTCGTCATCCAATCTTGCTTCAGTCACTACTAGATATAAAAAACAAAAAACAACAAGGTGGTCATCCAATCTTGTTTCAGTCACTACTAAATATAAAAAACAAAAAACAACAAAGTCGTCATCCAATCTTGTTTCAGTCACTACTAGATATAAAAAACAACAAGGTCATCATCCAATCTTGTTTCAGTCACTACTAGATATAAAAAACAAAAAACAACAAGGTCGTCATCCAATCTTGTTTCAGTCACTAATAGATATAAAAAAAAACAACAAGGTGGTCATCCAATCTTTTTTCAGTCACTACCAGATATAAAAAACAACAAGGTCATCATCCAATCTTGTTTCAGTCACTACTAGATATAAAAAACAAAAAAACAAAAAGGTCGTCATCCAATCATGTTTCAGTCACTACTTGATATAAAAAACAAAAAACAACAAGGTCGTCATCCAATCTTGTTTCAGTCACTACTAGATATAAAAAAAACAAGGTGGTCATCCAATCTTGTTCCAGTCACTACTAGATATAAAAAACAACAAGCTCGTCATCCAATCTTGTTTCAGTCACTACTAGATATAAAAAACAACAAGGTCGTCATCCAATCTTGTTTAAGTCACTACTAGATATATAAAACAAAAAACAACAAGGTCGTCATGCAATCTTGTTTCAGTCACTACTAGATATAAAAAACAAAAAACAACAAGGTCGTCATCCAATCTTGTTTCAGTCACTACTAGATATAAAAAACAAAAAACAACAAGGTCGTCAACCAGTCTTGTTTCAGTCACTACTAGATATAAAAAAAAACAACAAGGTCGTCATCCAATCTTGTTTCAGTCACTACTAGATATAAAAAACAGAAAACAACAAGGTCGTCATCCAATCTTGTTTCAGTCACTACTAGATATAAGAAAAAAAAACAACAAGGTCGTCATCCAATCTTGTTTCAGTCACTACTAGATATAAAAAACAAAAAACAACAAGGTCTTCATCCAATCTTGTTTCAGTCACTACTAGATATAAAAAAACAAAAAACAACAAGGTCTTCATCCAATCTTGTTTCAGTCACTGCTAGATATAAAAAGCAAAAAACAACAAGGTCGTCATCCAATCTTGTTTCAGTCACTACTAGATATAAAAAACAAAAAAACAACAAGGGCGTCATCCAATCTTGTTTCAGTCACTACTAGATTTAAAAAACGAAACACAACAAGGTCGTCATCCAATCTTGTTTCAGTCACTACTAGATATAAAAAACAAAAAAGAACAAGGTCGTCATCCAATCTTGTTTCAGTCACTACTAGATATAAAAAACAAAAAACTACAAGGTCGTCATCCAATCTTGCTTCAGTCACTACTAGATATAAAAAACAACAAGGTCGTCATCCAATCTTGCTTCAGTCACTACTAGATATAAAAAACAAAAAACAACAAGGTGGTCATCCAATCTTGTTTCAGTCACTACTAAATATAAAAAACAAAAAACAACAAAGTCGTCATCCAATCTTGTTTCAGTCACTACTAGATATAAAAAACAACAAGGTCATCATCCAATCTTGTTTCAGTCACTACTAGATATAAAAAACAAAAAACAACAAGGTCGTCATCCAATCTTGTTTCAGTCACTAATAGATATAAAAAAAAACAACAAGGTGGTCATCCAATCTTTTTTCAGTCACTACCAGATATAAAAAACAACAAGGTCATCATCCAATCTTGTTTCAGTCACTACTAGATATAAAAAACAAAAAACAACAAGGTCGTCATCCAATCTTGTTTCAGTCACTACTAGATATAAAAAAAAACAAGGTGGTCATCCAATCCTGTTCCAGTCACTACTAGATATAAAAAACAACAAGCTCGTCATCCAATCTTGTTTCAGTCACTACTAGATATAAAAAACAACAAGGTCGTCATCCAATCTTGTTTAAGTCACTACTAGATATAAAAAACAAAAAACAACAAGGTCGTCATGCAATCTTGTTTCAGTCACTACTAGATATAAAAAACAAAAAACAACAAGGTCGTCATCCAATCTTGTTTCAGTCCCTACTAGATATAAAAAACAAAAAACAACAAGGTCGTCAACCAGTCTTGTTTCAGTCACTACTAGATATAAAAAAAAACAACAAGGTCGTCATCCAATCTTGTTTCAGTCACTACTAGATATAAAAAACAGAAAACAACAAGGTCGTCATCCAATCTTGTTTCAGTCACTACTAGATATAAGAAAAAAAAACAACAAGGTCGTCATCCAATCTTGTTTCAGTCACTACTAGATATAAAAAACAAAAAAACAACAAGGTCTTCATCCAATCTTGTTTCAGTCACTACTAGATATAAAAAAACAAAAAACAACAAGGTCTTCATCCAATCTTGTTTCAGTCACTACTAGATATAAAAAGCAAAAAACAACAAGGTCGTCATCCAATCTTGTTTCAGTCACTACTAGATATAAAAAACAAAAAAACAACAAGGGCGTCATCCAATCTTGTTTCAGTCACTACTAGATTTAAAAAACGAAACACAACAAGGTCGTCATCCAATCTTGTTTCAGTCACTACTAGATATAAAAAACAAAAAACTACAAGGTCGTCATCCAATCTTGCTTCAGTCACTACTAGATATAAAAAACAACAAGGTCGTCATCCAATCTTGCTTCAGTCACTACTAGATATAAAAAACAACAAGGTCGTCATCCAATCTTGTTTCAGTCACTAGATATAAAAAACAAAAAACAACAAGGTCGTCATCCAATCTTGTTTCAGTCACTACCAGATATAAAAAACAACAAGGTCATCATCCAATCTTGTTTCAGTCACTAATAGATATAAAAAACAAAAAAACAACAAGGTCGTCATCCAATCATGTTTCAGTCACTACTAGATATAAAAAATAAAAAACAACAAGGTCGTCATCCAATCTTGTTTCAGTCACTACTAGATATAAAAAAACAACAAGCTCGTCATGCAATCTTGTTTAAGTCACTACTAGATATAAAAAACAAAAAACAACAAGGTCGTCATGCAATCTTGTTTCAGTCACTACTAGATATAAAAAACAGAAAACAACAAGGTCGTCATCCAATCTTGTTTCAGTCACTACTAGATATAAGAAAAAAAAACAACAAGGTCGTCATCCAATCTTGTTTCAGTCACTACTAGATATAAAAAACAAAAAAACAACAAGGTCTTCATCCAATCTTGTTTCAGTCACTACTAGATATAAAAAAACAAAAAACAACAAGGTCTTCATCCAATCTTGTTTCAGTCACTACTAGATATAAAAAGCAAAAAACAACAAGGTCGTCATCCAATCTTGTTTCAGTCACTACTAGATATAAAAAACAAAAAAACAACAAGGGCGTCATCCAATCTTGTTTCAGTCACTACTAGATTTAAAAAACGAAACACAACAAGGTCGTCATCCAATCTTGTTTCAGTCACTACTAGATATAAAAAACAAAAAACTACAAGGTCGTCATCCAATCTTGCTTCAGTCACTACTAGATATAAAAAACAACAAGGTCGTCATCCAATCTTGCTTCAGTCACTACTAGATATAAAAAACAACAAGGTCGTCATCCAATCTTGTTTCAGTCACTAGATATAAAAAACAAAAAACAACAAGGTCGTCATCCAATCTTGTTTCAGTCACTACCAGATATAAAAAACAACAAGGTCATCATCCAATCTTGTTTCAGTCACTAATAGATATAAAAAACAAAAAAACAACAAGGTCGTCATCCAATCATGTTTCAGTCACTACTAGATATAAAAAATAAAAAACAACAAGGTCGTCATCCAATCTTGTTTCAGTCACTACTAGATATAAAAAAACAACAAGCTCGTCATGCAATCTTGTTTAAGTCACTACTAGATATAAAAAACAAAAAACAACAAGGTCGTCATGCAATCTTGTTTCAGTCACTACTAGATATAAAAAACAGAAAACAACAAGGTCGTCATCCAATCTTGTTTCAGTCACTACTAGATATAAAAAACAAAAAAACAACAAGGGCGTCATCCAATCTTGTTTCAGTCACTACTAGATTTAAAAAACGAAACACAACAAGGTCGTCATCCAATCTTGTTTCAGTCACTACTAGATATAAAAAACAAAAAACAACAAGGTCGTCATCCAATCTTGTTTCAGTCACTACTAGATATAAAAAACAAAAAACTACAAGGTCGTCATCCAATCTTGCTTCAGTCACTACTAGATATAAAAAACAACAAGGTCGTCATCCAATCTTGCTTCAGTCACTACTAGATATAAAAAACAAAAAACAACAAGGTGGTCATCCAATCTTGTTTCAGTCACTACTAAATATAAAAAACAAAAAACAACAAAGTCGTCATCCAATCTTGTTTCAGTCACTACTAGATATTAAAAACAACAAGGTCGTCATCCATTTTGTTTCATTCACTACTAGATATCAAAAACAAAAAACAACAAGGTCGTCATCCAATCTTGTTTCAGTCACTACTAGATATAAAAAAAAACCAACAAGGTCATCATCCAATCTTGTTTCAGTCACTAATAGATATAAAAAACAACAAGGTCATCATCCAATCTTGTTTCAGTCACTACTAGATATAAAAAACAGAAAACAACAAGGTCGTCATCCAATCTTGTTTCAGTCACTACTAGATATAAGAAAAAAAAACAACAAGGTCGTCATCCAATCTTGCTTCAGTCACTAGATATAAAAAACAAAAAACAACAAGGTGGTCATCCAATCTTGTTTCAGTCACTACTAAATATAAAAAACAACAAGGTCGTCATCCAATCTTGTTTCAGTCACTAGATATAAAAAACAAAAAACAACAAGGTGGTCATCCAATCTTGTTTCAGTCACTACTAGATATAAAAAACAACAAGGTCATCATCCAATCTTGTTTCAGTCACTACTAGATATAAAAAACAAAAAACAACAAGGTCGTCATCCAATCTTGTTTCAGTCACTAATAGATATAAAAAAAAACAACAAGGTGGTCATCCAATCTTTTTTCAGTCACTACCAGATATAAAAAACAACAAGGTCATCATCCAATCTTGTTTCAGTCACTACTAGATATAAAAAACAAAAAACAACAAGGTCGTCATCCAATCTTGTTTCAGTCACTACTAGATATAAAAAAAATCAAGGTGGTCATCCAATCCTGTTCCAGTCACTACTAGATATAAAAAACAACAAGCTCGTCATCCAATCTTGTTTCAGTCACTACTAGATATAAAAAACAACAAGGTCGTCATCCAATCTTGTTTAAGTCACTACTAGATATAAAAAACAAAAAACAACAAGGTCGTCATGCAATCTTGTTTCAGTCACTACTAGATATAAAAAACAAAAAACAACAAGGTCGTCATCCAATCTTGTTTCAGTCCCTACTAGATATAAAAAACAAAAAACAACAAGGTCGTCAACCAGTCTTGTTTCAGTCACTACTAGATATAAAAAAAAACAACAAGGTCGTCATCCAATCTTGTTTCAGTCACTACTAGATATAAAAAACAGAAAACAACAAGGTCGTCATCCAATCTTGTTTCAGTCACTACTAGATATAAGAAAAAAAAACAACAAGGTCGTCATCCAATCTTGTTTCAGTCACTACTAGATATAAAAAACAAAAAAACAACAAGGTCTTCATCCAATCTTGTTTCAGTCACTACTAGATATAAAAAAACAAAAAACAACAAGGTCTTCATCCAATCTTGTTTCAGTCACTACTAGATATAAAAAGCAAAAAACAACAAGGTCGTCATCCAATCTTGTTTCAGTCACTACTAGATATAAAAAACAAAAAAACAACAAGGGCGTCATCCAATCTTGTTTCAGTCACTACTAGATTTAAAAAACGAAACACAACAAGGTCGTCATCCAATCTTGTTTCAGTCACTACTAGATATAAAAAACAAAAAACTACAAGGTCGTCATCCAATCTTGCTTCAGTCACTACTAGATATAAAAAACAACAAGGTCGTCATCCAATCTTGCTTCAGTCACTACTAGATATAAAAAACAACAAGGTCGTCATCCAATCTTGTTTCAGTCACTAGATATAAAAAACAAAAAACAACAAGGTCGTCATCCAATCTTGTTTCAGTCACTACCAGATATAAAAAACAACAAGGTCATCATCCAATCTTGTTTCAGTCACTAATAGATATAAAAAACAAAAAAACAACAAGGTCGTCATCCAATCATGTTTCAGTCACTACTAGATATAAAAAATAAAAAACAACAAGGTCGTCATCCAATCTTGTTTCAGTCACTACTAGATATAAAAAAACAACAAGCTCGTCATGCAATCTTGTTTAAGTCACTACTAGATATAAAAAACAAAAAACAACAAGGTCGTCATGCAATCTTGTTTCAGTCACTACTAGATATAAAAAACAGAAAACAACAAGGTCGTCATCCAATCTTGTTTCAGTCACTACTAGATATAAAAAACAAAAAAACAACAAGGGCGTCATCCAATCTTGTTTCAGTCACTACTAGATTTAAAAAACGAAACACAACAAGGTCGTCATCCAATCTTGTTTCAGTCACTACTAGATATAAAAAACAAAAAACAACAAGGTCGTCATCCAATCTTGTTTCAGTCACTACTAGATATAAAAAACAAAAAACTACAAGGTCGTCATCCAATCTTGCTTCAGTCACTACTAGATATAAAAAACAACAAGGTCGTCATCCAATCTTGCTTCAGTCACTACTAGATATAAAAAACAAAAAACAACAAGGTGGTCATCCAATCTTGTTTCAGTCACTACTAAATATAAAAAACAAAAAACAACAAAGTCGTCATCCAATCTTGTTTCAGTCACTACTAGATATTAAAAACAACAAGGTCGTCATCCATTTTGTTTCATTCACTACTAGATATCAAAAACAAAAAACAACAAGGTCGTCATCCAATCTTGTTTCAGTCACTACTAGATATAAAAAAAAACCAACAAGGTCATCATCCAATCTTGTTTCAGTCACTAATAGATATAAAAAACAACAAGGTCATCATCCAATCTTGTTTCAGTCACTACTAGATATAAAAAACAGAAAACAACAAGGTCGTCATCCAATCTTGTTTCAGTCACTACTAGATATAAGAAAAAAAAACAACAAGGTCGTCATCCAATCTTGCTTCAGTCACTAGATATAAAAAACAAAAAACAACAAGGTGGTCATCCAATCTTGTTTCAGTCACTACTAAATATAAAAAACAACAAGGTCGTCATCCAATCTTGTTTCAGTCACTAGATATAAAAAACAAAAAACAACAAGGTGGTCATCCAATCTTGTTTCAGTCACTACTAAATATAAAAAACAAAAAACAACAAAGTCGTCATCCAATCTTGTTTCAGTCACTACTAGATATAAAAAACAACAAGGTCATCATCCAATCTTGTTTCAGTCACTACTAGATATAAAAAAAAACAAACAACAAGGTCGTCATCCAATCTTGTTTCAGTCACTAATAGATATAAAAAAAAACAACAAGGTGGTCATCCAATCTTTTTTCAGTCACTACCAGATATAAAAAACAACAAGGTCATCATCCAATCTTGTTTCAGTCACTACTAGATATAAAAAACAAAAAAACAAAAAGGTCGTCATCCAATCATGTTTCAGTCACTACTAGATATAAAAAACAAAAAACAACAAGGTCGTCATCCAATCTTGTTTCAGTCACTACTAGATATAAAAAAAACAAGGTGGTCATCCAATCTTGTTCCAGTCACTACTAGATATAAAAAACAACAAGCTCGTCATCCAATCTTGTTTCAGTCACTACTAGATATAAAAAACAACAAGGTCGTCATCCAATCTTGTTTAAGTCACTACTAGATATATAAAACAAAAAACAACAAGGTCGTCATGCAATCTTGTTTCAGTCACTACTAGATATAAAAAACAAAAAACAACAAGGTCGTCATCCAATCTTGTTTCAGTCACTACTAGATATAAAAAACAAAAAACAACAAGGTCGTCAACCAGTCTTGTTTCAGTCACTACTAGATATAAAAAAAAACAACAAGGTCGTCATCCAATCTTGTTTCAGTCACTACTAGATATAAAAAACAGAAAACAACAAGGTCGTCATCCAATCTTGTTTCAGTCACTACTAGATATAAGAAAAAAAAACAACAAGGTCGTCATCCAATCTTGTTTCAGTCACTACTAGATATAAAAAACAAAAAACAACAAGGTCTTCATCCAATCTTGTTTCAGTCACTACTAGATATAAAAAAACAAAAAACAACAAGGTCTTCATCCAATCTTGTTTCAGTCACTGCTAGATATAAAAAGGAAAAAACAACAAGGTCGTCATCCAATCTTGTTTCAGTCACTACTAGATATAAAAAACAAAAAAACAACAAGGGCGTCATCCAATCTTGTTTCAGTCACTACTAGATTTAAAAAACGAAACACAACAAGGTCGTCATCCAATCTTGTTTCAGTCACTACTAGATATAAAAAACAAAAAACAACAAGGTCGTCATCCAATCTTGTTTCAGTCACTACTAGATATAAAAAACAAAAAACTACAAGGTCGTCATCCAATCTTGCTTCAGTCACTACTAGATATAAAAAACAACAAGGTCGTCATCCAATCTTGCTTCAGTCACTACTAGATATAAAAAACAAAAAACAACAAGGTGGTCATCCAATCTTGTTTCAGTCACTACTAAATATAAAAAACAAAAAACAACAAAGTCGTCATCCAATCTTGTTTCAGTCACTACTAGATATAAAAAACAACAAGGTCATCATCCAATCTTGTTTCAGTCACTACTAGATATAAAAAACAAAAAACAACAAGGTCGTCA
Organism: Bathymodiolus septemdierum; assembly: GCA_963383655.1. Classification (NCBI taxonomy): domain Eukaryota; kingdom Metazoa; phylum Mollusca; class Bivalvia; order Mytilida; family Modiolidae; genus Bathymodiolus; species Bathymodiolus septemdierum. Next base: position 1,654,521 of record OY726523.1, read on the forward strand.
TCCAATCTTGTTTCAGTCACTAATAGATATAAAAAAAAACAACAAGGTGGTCATCCAATCTTTTTTCAGTCACTACCAGATATAAAAAACAACAAGGTCATCATCCAATCTTGTTTCAGTCACTACTAGATATAAAAAACAAAAAAACAAAAAGGTCGTCATCCAATCATGTTTCAGTCACTACTTGATATAAAAAACAAAAAACAACAAGGTCGTCATCCAATCTTGTTTCAGTCACTACTAGATATAAAAAAAACAAGGTGGTCATCCAATCTTGTTCCAGTCACTACTAGATATAAAAAACAACAAGCTCGTCATCCAATCTTGTTTCAGTCACTACTAGATATAAAAAACAACAAGGTCGTCATCCAATCTTGTTTAAGTCACTACTAGATATATAAAACAAAAAACAACAAGGTCGTCATGCAATCTTGTTTCAGTCACTACTAGATATAAAAAACAAAAAACAACAAGGTCGTCATCCAATCTTGTTTCAGTCACTACTAGATATAAAAAACAAAAAACAACAAGGTCGTCAACCAGTCTTGTTTCAGTCACTACTAGATATAAAAAAAAACAACAAGGTCGTCATCCAATCTTGTTTCAGTCACTACTAGATATAAAAAACAGAAAACAACAAGGTCGTCATCCAATCTTGTTTCAGTCACTACTAGATATAAGAAAAAAAAACAACAAGGTCGTCATCCAATCTTGTTTCAGTCACTACTAGATATAAAAAACAAAAAACAACAAGGTCTTCATCCAATCTTGTTTCAGTCACTACTAGATATAAAAAAACAAAAAACAACAAGGTCTTCATCCAATCTTGTTTCAGTCACTGCTAGATATAAAAAGCAAAAAACAACAAGGTCGTCATCCAATCTTGTTTCAGTCACTACTAGATATAAAAAACAAAAAAACAACAAGGGCGTCATCCAATCTTGTTTCAGTCACTACTAGATTTAAAAAACGAAACACAACAAGGTCGTCATCCAATCTTGTTTCAGTCACTACTAGATATAAAAAACAAAAAAGAACAAGGTCGTCATCCAATCTTGTTTCAGTCACTACTAGATATAAAAAACAAAAAACTACAAGGTCGTCATCCAATCTTGCTTCAGTCACTACTAGATATAAAAAACAACAAGGTCGTCATCCAATCTTGCTTCAGTCACTACTAGATATAAAAAACAAAAAACAACAAGGTGGTCATCCAATCTTGTTTCAGTCACTACTAAATATAAAAAACAAAAAACAACAAAGTCGTCATCCAATCTTGTTTCAGTCACTACTAGATATAAAAAACAACAAGGTCATCATCCAATCTTGTTTCAGTCACTACTAGATATAAAAAACAAAAAACAACAAGGTCGTCATCCAATCTTGTTTCAGTCACTAATAGATATAAAAAAAAACAACAAGGTGGTCATCCAATCTTTTTTCAGTCACTACCAGATATAAAAAACAACAAGGTCATCATCCAATCTTGTTTCAGTCACTACTAGATATAAAAAACAAAAAACAACAAGGTCGTCATCCAATCTTGTTTCAGTCACTACTAGATATAAAAAACAAAAAAACAACAAGGGCGTCATCCAATCTTGTTTCAGTCACTACTAGATTTAAAAAACGAAACACAACAAGGTCGTCATCCAATCTTGTTTCAGTCACTACTAGATATAAAAAACAAAAAAGAACAAGGTCGTCATCCAATCTTGTTTCAGTCACTACTAGATATAAAAAACAAAAAACTACAAGGTCGTCATCCAATCTTGCTTCAGTCACTACTAGATATAAAAAACAACAAGGTCGTCATCCAATCTTGCTTCAGTCACTACTAGATATAAAAAACAAAAAACAACAAGGTGGTCATCCAATCTTGTTTCAGTCACTACTAAATATAAAAAACAAAAAACAACAAAGTCGTCATCCAATCTTGTTTCAGTCACTACTAGATATAAAAAACAACAAGGTCATCATCCAATCTTGTTTCAGTCACTACTAGATATAAAAAACAAAAAACAACAAGGTCGTCATCCAATCTTGTTTCAGTCACTAATAGATATAAAAAAAAACAACAAGGTGGTCATCCAATCTTTTTTCAGTCACTACCAGATATAAAAAACAACAAGGTCATCATCCAATCTTGTTTCAGTCACTACTAGATATAAAAAAAAACAAGGTGGTCATCCAATCCTGTTCCAGTCACTACTAGATATAAAAAACAACAAGCTCGTCATCCAATCTTGTTTCAGTCACTACTAGATATAAAAAACAACAAGGTCGTCATCCAATCTTGTTTAAGTCACTACTAGATATAAAAAACAAAAAACAACAAGGTCGTCATGCAATCTTGTTTCAGTCACTACTAGATATAAAAAACAAAAAACAACAAGGTCGTCATCCAATCTTGTTTCAGTCCCTACTAGATATAAAAAACAAAAAACAACAAGGTCGTCAACCAGTCTTGTTTCAGTCACTACTAGATATAAAAAAAAACAACAAGGTCGTCATCCAATCTTGTTTCAGTCACTACTAGATATAAAAAACAGAAAACAACAAGGTCGTCATCCAATCTTGTTTCAGTCACTACTAGATATAAGAAAAAAAAACAACAAGGTCGTCATCCAATCTTGTTTCAGTCACTACTAGATATAAAAAACAAAAAACAACAAGGTCTTCATCCAATCTTGTTTCAGTCACTACTAGATATAAAAAAACAAAAAACAACAAGGTCTTCATCCAATCTTGTTTCAGTCACTACTAGATATAAAAAGCAAAAAACAACAAGGTCGTCATCCAATCTTGTTTCAGTCACTACTAGATATAAAAAACAAAAAAACAACAAGGGCGTCATCCAATCTTGTTTCAGTCACTACTAGATTTAAAAAACGAAACACAACAAGGTCGTCATCCAATCTTGTTTCAGTCACTACTAGATATAAAAAACAAAAAACTACAAGGTCGTCATCCAATCTTGCTTCAGTCACTACTAGATATAAAAAACAACAAGGTCGTCATCCAATCTTGCTTCAGTCACTACTAGATATAAAAAACAACAAGGTCGTCATCCAATCTTGTTTCAGTCACTAGATATAAAAAACAAAAAACAACAAGGTCGTCATCCAATCTTGTTTCAGTCACTACCAGATATAAAAAACAACAAGGTCATCATCCAATCTTGTTTCAGTCACTAATAGATATAAAAAACAAAAAAACAACAAGGTCGTCATCCAATCATGTTTCAGTCACTACTAGATATAAAAAATAAAAAACAACAAGGTCGTCATCCAATCTTGTTTCAGTCACTACTAGATATAAAAAAACAACAAGCTCGTCATGCAATCTTGTTTAAGTCACTACTAGATATAAAAAACAAAAAACAACAAGGTCGTCATGCAATCTTGTTTCAGTCACTACTAGATATAAAAAACAGAAAACAACAAGGTCGTCATCCAATCTTGTTTCAGTCACTACTAGATATAAAAAACAAAAAACAACAAGGTCTTCATCCAATCTTGTTTCAGTCACTACTAGATATAAAAAAACAAAAAACAACAAGGTCGTCATCCAATCTTGTTTCAGTCACTACTAGATATAAAAAACAAAAAACAACAAGGTCTTCATCCAATCTTGTTTCAGTCACTACTAGATATAAAAAAACAAAAAACAACAAGGTCTTCACCCAATCTTGTTTCACTCACTACTAGATATAAAAAGCAAAAAACAACATGGTCGTCATCCAATCTTGTTTCAGTCACTACTAGATATAAAAAACAAAAAAACAACAAGGTCGTCATCCAATCTTGTTTCAGTCACTACTAGATTTAAAAAACAAAAAAACAACAAGGGCGTCATCCAATCTTGTTTCAGTCACTACTAGATTTAAAAAACGAAACACAACAAGGTCGTCATCCAATCTTGTTTCAGTCACTACTAGATATAAAAAACAAAAAACAACAAGGTCGTCATCCAATCTTGTTTCAGTCACTACTAGATATCAAAAACAAAAAACTACAAGGTCGTCATCCAATCTTGCTTCAGTCACTACTAGATATAAAAAACAACAAGGTCGTCATCCAATCTTGCTTCAGTCACTACTAGATATAAAAAACAACAAGGTCGTCATCCAATCTTGTTTCAGTCACTAGATATAAAAAACAAAAAACAACAAGGTCGTCATCCAATCTTGTTTCAGTCACTACCAGATATAAAAAACAACAAGGTCATCATCCAATCTTGTTTCAGTCACTACTAGATATAAAAAACAAAAAAACAACAAGGTCGTCATCCAATCATGTTTCAGTCACTACTAGATATAAAAAATAAAAAACAACAAGGTCGTCATCCAATCTTGTTTCAGTCACTACTAGATATGAAAAAAACAAGGTGGTCATCCAATCTTGTTTCAGTCACTACTAGATATAAAAAAACAACAAGCTCGTCATCCAATCTTGTTTAAGTCACTACTAGATATAAAAAACAAAAAACAACAAGGTCGTCATGCAATCTTGTTTCAGTCACTACTAGATATAAAAAACAGAAAACAACAAGGTCGTCATCCAATCTTGTTTCAGTCACTACTAGATATAAAAAACAAAAAACAACAAGGTCTTCATCCAATCTTGTTTCAGTCACTACTAGATATAAAAAAACAAAAAACAACAAGGTCGTCATCCAATCTTGTTTCAGTCACTACTAGATATAAAAAACAAAAAACAACAAGGTCTTCATCCAATCTTGTTTCAGTCACTACTAGATATAAAAAAACAAAAAACAACAAGGTCTTCATCCAATCTTGTTTCACTCACTACTAGATATAAAAAGCAAAAAACAACATGGTCGTCATCCAATCTTGTTTCAGTCACTACTAGATATAAAAAACAAAAAAACAACAAGGTCGTCATCCAATCTTGTTTCAGTCACTACTAGATTTAAAAAACGAAACACAACAAGGTCGTCATCCAATCTTGTTTCAGTCACTACTAGATATAAAAAACAAAAAACAACAAGGTCGTCATCCAATCTTGTTTCAGTCACTACTAGATATAAAAAAACAAAAAACTACAAGGTCGTCATCCAATCTTGCTTCAGTCACTACTAGATATAAAAAACAATAAGGTCGTCATCCAATCTTGTTTCAGTCACTACTAGATATAAAAAGCAAAATACATCAAGGTCGTTATCCAATCTTGTTTCAGTCACTACTAGATATAAAAAGCAAAATACATCAAGGTCGTTATCCAATCTTGTTTCAGTCACTACTAGATATAAAAAACAACAAGGTCGTCATCTAATCTTGTTTCAGTCACTACTATATATAACAAACAAAAAAACAACAAGGTCGTCATCCAATCATGTTTCAGTCACTACTAGATATAAAAAACAAAAAACAACAAGGTCGTCATCCAATCTTGCTTCAGTCACTACTAGATATAAAAAACAAAAAACAACAAGGTTGTCATCCAATCTTGTTTCAGTCACTACTAGATATAAAAAACAAAAAACAACAAGGTCGTCATCCAATCTTGCTTCAGTCACTACTAGATATAAAAAACAACAAGGTCGTCATCCAATCTTGTTTCAGTCACTAGATATAAAAGACAAAAAAACAACAAGGTCGTCATCCAATCTTGTTTCAGTCACTACTAAATATAAAAAACAAAAAACAACAAAGTCGTCATCCAATCTTGTTTCAGTCACTACTAGATATAAAAAACAACAAGGTCGTCATCCAATCTTGTTTTAGTCACTACTAGATTTTAAAAACAACAAGGTCGTCATCCAATCTTGTTTCATTCACTACTAGATATCAAAAACAAAAAACAATAAGGTCGTCATCCAATCTTTTTTCAGTCACTACCAGATATAAAAAACAACAAGGTCATCATCCAATCTTGTTTCAGTCACTACTAGATATAAAAAACAAAAAACAACAAGGTCGTCATCCAATCTTGTTTCAGTCACTACTAGATATAAAAACAACAAGGTCGTCATCCAATCTTGTTTCAGTCACTACTAGATATAAAAAAAACAACAAGGTGGTCATCCAATCTTTTTTCAGTCACTACCAGATATAAAAAACAACAAGGTCATCATCCAATCTTGTTTCAGTCACTACTAGATATAAAAAACAAAAAAACAACAAGGTCGTCATCCAATCATGTTTCAGTCACTACTAGATATAAAAAACAAAAAACAACAAGGTCGTCATCCAATCTTGTTTCAGTCACTACTAGATATAAAAAAACAAGGTGGTCATCCAATCTTGTTTCAGTCACTACTAGATATAAAAAACAACAAGCTCGTCATCCAATCTTGTTTCAGTCACTACTAGATATAAAAAACAACAAGGTCGTCATCCAATCTTGTTTAAGTCACTACTAGATATAAAAAACAAAAAACAACAAGATCGTCATGCAATCTTGTTTCAGTCACTACTAGATATCAAAAACAAAAAAACAACAAGGTCGTCATCCAATCTTGTTTCAGTCACTACTAGATATAAAAAACAAAAAACAACAAGGTGGTCATCCAATCTTGTTTCAGTCACTACTAGATATAAGAAAAAAAACAACAAGGTCGTCATCCAATCTTGCTTCAGTCACTACTAGATATAAAAAACAACAAGGTCGTCATCCAATCTTGTTTCAGTCACTAGATATAAAAAACAAAAAACAACAAGGTCGTCATCCAATCTTGTTTCAGTCACTACTAAATATAAAAAACAAAAAACAACAAAGTCGTCATCCAATCTTGTTTCAGTCACTACTAGATATAAAAAACAAAAAACAACAAGGTCTTCATCCAATCTTGTTTCAGTCACTACTAGATATAAAAAAACAAAAAACAACAAGGTCGTCATCCAATCTTGTTTCAGTCACTACTAGATATAAAAAACAAAAAACAACAAGGTCTTCATCCAATCTTGTTTCAGTCACTACTAGATATAAAAAAACAAAAAACAACAAGGTCTTCATCCAATCTTGTTTCACTCACTACTAGATATAAAAAGCAAAAAACAACATGGTCGTCATCCAATCTTGTTTCAGTCACTACTAGATATAAAAAACAAAAAAACAACAAGGTCGTCATCCAATCTTGTTTCAGTCACTACTAGATTTAAAAAACGAAACACAACAAGGTCGTCATCCAATCTTGTTTCAGTCACTACTAGATATAAAAAACAAAAAACAACAAGGTCGTCATCCAATCTTGTTTCAGTCACTACTAGATATAAAAAAACAAAAAACTACAAGGTCGTCATCCAATCTTGCTTCAGTCACTACTAGATATAAAAAACAATAAGGTCGTCATCCAATCTTGTTTCAGTCACTACTAGATATAAAAAGCAAAATACATCAAGGTCGTTATCCAATCTTGTTTCAGTCACTACTAGATATAAAAAGCAAAATACATCAAGGTCGTTATCCAATCTTGTTTCAGTCACTACTAGATATAAAAAACAACAAGGTCGTCATCTAATCTTGTTTCAGTCACTACTATATATAACAAACAAAAAAACAACAAGGTCGTCATCCAATCATGTTTCAGTCACTACTAGATATAAAAAACAAAAAACAACAAGGTCGTCATCCAATCTTGCTTCAGTCACTACTAGATATAAAAAACAAAAAACAACAAGGTTGTCATCCAATCTTGTTTCAGTCACTACTAGATATAAAAAACAAAAAACAACAAGGTCGTCATCCAATCTTGCTTCAGTCACTACTAGATATAAAAAACAACAAGGTCGTCATCCAATCTTGTTTCAGTCACTAGATATAAAAGACAAAAAAACAACAAGGTCGTCATCCAATCTTGTTTCAGTCACTACTAAATATAAAAAACAAAAAACAACAAAGTCGTCATCCAATCTTGTTTCAGTCACTACTAGATATAAAAAACAACAAGGTCGTCATCCAATCTTGTTTTAGTCACTACTAGATTTTAAAAACAACAAGGTCGTCATCCAATCTTGTTTCATTCACTACTAGATATCAAAAACAAAAAACAATAAGGTCGTCATCCAATCTTTTTTCAGTCACTACCAGATATAAAAAACAACAAGGTCATCATCCAATCTTGTTTCAGTCACTACTAGATATAAAAAACAAAAAACAACAAGGTCGTCATCCAATCTTGTTTCAGTCACTACTAGATATAAAAACAACAAGGTCGTCATCCAATCTTGTTTCAGTCACTACTAGATATAAAAAAAACAACAAGGTGGTCATCCAATCTTTTTTCAGTCACTACCAGATATAAAAAACAACAAGGTCATCATCCAATCTTGTTTCAGTCACTACTAGATATAAAAAACAAAAAAACAACAAGGTCGTCATCCAATCATGTTTCAGTCACTACTAGATATAAAAAACAAAAAACAACAAGGTCGTCATCCAATCTTGTTTCAGTCACTACTAGATATAAAAAAACAAGGTGGTCATCCAATCTTGTTTCAGTCACTACTAGATATAAAAAACAACAAGCTCGTCATCCAATCTTGTTTCAGTCACTACTAGATATAAAAAACAACAAGGTCGTCATCCAATCTTGTTTAAGTCACTACTAGATATAAAAAACAAAAAACAACAAGATCGTCATGCAATCTTGTTTCAGTCACTACTAGATATCAAAAACAAAAAAACAACAAGGTCGTCATCCAATCTTGTTTCAGTCACTACTAGATATAAAAAACAAAAAACAACAAGGTGGTCATCCAATCTTGTTTCAGTCACTACTAGATATAAGAAAAAAAACAACAAGGTCGTCATCCAATCTTGCTTCAGTCACTACTAGATATAAAAAACAACAAGGTCGTCATCCAATCTTGTTTCAGTCACTAGATATAAAAAACAAAAAACAACAAGGTCGTCATCCAATCTTGTTTCAGTCACTACTAAATATAAAAAACAAAAAACAACAAAGTCGTCATCCAATCTTGTTTCAGTCACTACTAGATATAAAAAACAACAAGGTCGTCATCCAATCTTGTTTTAGTCACTACTAGATAATAAAAACAACAAGGTCGTCATCCAATCTTGTTTCATTCACTACTAGATATCAAAAACAAAAAACAACAAGGTCGTCATCCAATCTTGTTTCAGTCACTTCCAGATATAAAAAACAACAAGGTCATCATCCAATCTTGTTTCAGTCACTACTAGATATAAAGAACAAAAAACAACAAGGTCGTCATCCAATCTTGTTTCAGTCACTAATAGATATAAAAAAAAACAACAAGGTGGTCATCCAATCTTTTTTCAGTCACTACCAGATATAAAAAACAACAAGGTCATCATCCAATCTTGTTTCAGTCACTACTAGATATAACAAAAACAAGGTGGTCATCCAATCTTGTTTCAGTCACTACTAGATATAAAAAACAACAAGCTCGTCATCCAATCTTGTTTCAGTCACTACTAGATATAAAAAAACAACAAGGTCGTCATCCAATCTTGTTTAAGTCACTACTAGATATAAAAAACAAAAAACAACAAGGTCGTCATGCAATCTTGTTTCAGTCACTACTAGATATAAAAAACAAAAAACAACAAGGTCGTCATCCAATCTTGTTTCAGTCACTACTAGATATAAAAAAAAACAAACAACAAGGTCGTCAACCAGTCTTGTTTCAGTCACTACTAGATATAAAAAAAACAACAAGGTCGTCATCCAATCTTGTTTCAGTCACTACTAGATATAAAAAACAGAAAACAACAAGTTCGTCATCCAATCTTGTTTCAGTCACTACTAGATATAAGAAAAAAAAACAACAAGGTCGTCATCCAATCTTGTTTCAGTCACTACTAGATATAAAAAACAAAAAACAACAAGGTCTTCATCCAATCTTGTTTCAGTCACTACTAGATATAAAAAAACAAAAAACAACAAGGTCTTCATCCAATCTTGTTTCAGTCACTACTAGATATAAAAAGCAAAAAACAACAAGGTCGTCATCCAATCTTGTTTCAGTCACTACTAGATATAAAAAACAAAAAAACAACAAGGGCGTCATCCAATCTTGTTTCAGTCACTACTAGATTTAAAAAACGAAACACAACAAGGTCGTCATCCAATCTTGTTTCAGTCACTACTAGATATAAAAAACAAAAAACAACAAGGTCGTCATCCAATCTTGTTTCAGTCACTACTAGATATAAAAAACAAAAAACTACAAGGTCGTCATCCAATCTTGCTTCAGTCACTACTAGATATAAAAAAAACAACAAGGTCGTCATCCAATCTTGCTTCAGTCACTACTAGATATAAAAAACAACAAGGTCGTCATCCAATCTTGTTTCAGTCACTAGATATAAAAAACAAAAAACAACAAGATCGTCATCCAATCTTGTTTCAGTCACTACTAAATATAAAAAGCAAAAAACAACAAGGTCGTCATCCAATCTTGTTTCAGTCACTACTAGATATAAAAAACAACAAGGTCGTCATCCAATCTTGTTTCAGTCACTACTAGATATAAAAAACAACAAGGTCGTCATCCAATCTTGTTTCAGTCACTACTAGATATAAAAAACAACAAGGTTGTCATCCAATCTTGTTTCAGTCACTACTAGATATAAAAAAAAACAAAAAAACAAGGTCGTCATCCAATCATGTTTCAGTCACTACCAGATATAAAAAACAAAAAACAACAAGGTCTTCATCCAATCTTGTTTCAGTCACTACTAGATATAAAAAAACAAAAAACAACAAGGTCTTCATCCAATCTTGTTTCACTCACTACTAGATATAAAAAGCAAAAAACAACAAGGTCGTCATCCAATCTTGTTTCAGTCACTACTAGATATAAGAAACAAAAACCAACAAGATCGTCATCCAATCTTGTTTCAGTCACTACTAGATATTAAAAACAACAAGGTCGTCATCCAATTTTGTTTTATTCACTACTAGATATCAAAAACAAAAAACAACAAGGTCGTCATCCAATCTTGTTTCAGTCACTACTAGATATAAAAAAAAAAACCAACAAGGTCATCATCCAATCTTGTTTCAGTCACTACTAGATATAAAAAACAACAAGGTCATCATCCAATCTTGTTTCAGTCACTACTAGATATAAAACACAAGAAACAACAAGGTCGTCATCCAATCTTGTTTCAGTCACTACTAGATATAAAAACAACAAGGTCGTTATCCAATCTTGTTTCAGTCACTACTAGATATTAAAAAACAAAAAACAACAAGGTCGTCATCCAATCTTGTTTCAGTCACTACTAGATATAAAAAACAATAAGGTCGTCATCCAATCTTGTTTCAGTCACTACTAGATATAAAAAGCAAAATACATCAAGGTCGTTATCCAATCTTGTTTCAGTCACTACTAGATATAAAAAACAACAAGGTCGTCATCCAATCTTGTTTCAGTCACTACTAGATATAAAAAACAACAAGGTCGTCATCCAATCTTGTTTCAGTCACTACTAGATATAAAAAACAAAAAACAACAAGGTTGTCATCCAATCTTGTTTCAGTCACTACTAGATATAAAAAACAAAAAACTACAAGGTCGTCATCCAATCTTGCTTCAGTCACTACTAGATATAAAAAACAACAAGGTCGTCATCCAATCTTGTTTCAGTCACTAGATATAAAAAACAAAAAACAACAAGGTCGTCATCCAATCTTGTTTCAGTCACTACTAGATATAAAAAAAAACAACAAGGTGGTCATCCAATCTTTTTTCAGTCACTACCAGATATAAAAAACAACAAGGTCGTCATCCAATCTTGTTTCATTCACTACTAGATATCAAAAACAAAAAACAAGAAGGTCGTCATCCAATCTTGTTTCAGTCACTACTAGATATAAAAAACAAAAAAACAACAAGGTCGTCATCCAATCATGTTTCAGTCACTACCAGATATAAAAAACAAAAAACAACAAGGTCTTCATCCAATCTTGTTTCAGTCACTACTAGATATAAAAAAACAAAAAACAACAAGGTCTTCATCCAATCTTGTTTCACTCACTACTAGATATAAAAAGCAAAAAACAACAAGGTCGTCATCCAATCTTGTTTCAGTCACTACTAGATATAAGAAACAAAAACCAACAAGATCGTCATCCAATCTTGTTTCAATCACTACTAGATATTAAAAACAACAAGGTCGTCATCCAATTTTGTTTTATTCACTACTAGATATCAAAAACAAAAAACAACAAGGTCGTCATCCAATCTTGTTTCAGTCACTACTAGATATAAAAAAAACCCCAACAAGGTCATCATCCAATCTTGTTTCAGTCACTACTAGATATAAAAAACAACAAGGTCATCATCCAATCTTGTTTCAGTCACTACTAGATATAAAACACAAGAAACAACAAGGTCGTCATCCAATCTTGTTTCAGTCACTACTAGATATAAAAACAACAAGGTCGTTATCCAACCTTGCTTCAGTCACTACTAGATATAAAAAACAAAAAACAACAAGGTCGTCATCCAATCTTGTTTCAGTCACTACTAGATATAGAAAACAGAAAACAACAAGGTCGTCATCCAATCTTGTTTCAATCACTACTAGATATTAAAAAACAAAAAACAACAAGTTTGTCATCCAATCTTGTTTCAGTCACTACTAGATATAAAAAACAATAAGGTCGTCATCCAATCTTGTTTCAGTCACTACTAGATATAAAAAGCAAAATACATCAAGGTCGTTATCCAATCTTGTTTCAGTCACCACTAGATATAAAAAACAACAAGGTCGTCATCCAATCTTGTTTCAGTCACTACTAGATATAAAAAACAACAAGGTCGTCATCCAATCTTGTTTCAGTCACTAGATATAAAAAACAAAAAACAACAAGGTCGTCATCCAATCTTGTTTCAGTCACTACTAGATATAAAAAAAACAACAATGTGGCCATCCAATCTTTTTTCAGTCACTACCAGATATAAAAAACAACAAGGTCGTCATCCAATCTTGTTTCATTCACTACTAGATATAAAAAACAAAAAACAACAAGGTTGTCATCCAATCTTGTTTCAGTCACTACTAGATATAAAAAACAAAAAACTACAAGGTCGTCATCCAATCTTGCTTCAGTCACTACTAGATATAAAAAACAACAAGGTCGTCATCCAATCTTGTTTCAGTCACTAGATATAAAAAACAAAAAACAACAAGGTCGTCATCCAATCTTGTTTCATTCACTACTAGATATCAAAAACAAAAAACAACAAGGTCGTCATCCAATCTTTTTTCAGTCACTACCAGATATAAAAAACAACAAGGTCATCATCCAATCTTGTTTCAGTCACTACTAGATATAAAAAACAAAAAACAACAAGGTCGTCATCCAATCTTGTTTCAGTCACTACTAGATATAAAAACAAGAAGGTCGTCATCCAATCTTGTTTCAGTCACTACTAGATATAAAAAAAACAACAAGGTGGTCATGCAATCTTTTTTCAGTCACTACCAGATATAAAAAACAACAAGGTCGTCATCCAATCTTGTCTAAGTCACTACTAGATAGAAAAAACAAAAAACAACAAGGTCGTCATCCAATCTTGTTTCAGTCACTACTAGATATAAAAAAACAAAAAACAACAAGGTCGTCAACCAGTCTTGTTTCAGTCACTACTAGATATAAAAAAAAACAACAAGGTCGTCATCCAATCTTGTTTCAGTCACTACTAGATATAAAAAACAGGAAACAACAAGGTCGTCATCCAATCCTGTTTCAGTCACTACTAGATATAAGAAAAAAAAACAACAAGGTCGTCATCCAATCTTGCTTCAGTCACTACTAGATATAAAAAACAACAAGGTCGTCATCCAATCTTGTTTCAGTCACTAGATATAAAAAACAAAAAACAACAAGGTCGTCATCCAATCTTGTTTCAGTCACTACTAAATATAAAAAACAAAAAACAACAAAGTCGTCATCCAATCTTGTTTCAGTCACTACTAGATATTAAAAACAACAAGGTCGTCATCCATTTTGTTTTATTCACTACTAGATATCAAAAACAAAAAACAACAAGGTCGTCATCCAATCTTGTTTCAGTCACTAATAGATATAAAAAACAACAAGGTCATCATCCAATCTTGTTTCAGTCACTACTAGATATAAAAAAAAACAACAAGGTCGTCATCCAATCTTGTTTCAGTCACTACTAGATATAAAAAACAGAAAACAACAAGGTCGTCATCCAATCTTGTTTCAGTCACTACTAGATATAAGAAAAAAAAACAACAAGGTCGTCATCCAATCTTGCTTCAGTCACTACTAGATATAAAAAACAACAAGGTCGTCATCCAATCTTGTTTCAGTCACTAGGTATAAAAAACAAAAAACAACAAGGTGGTCATCCAATCTTGTTTCAGTCACTACTAAATATAAAAAACAAAAAACAACAAAGTCGTCATCCAATTTTGTTTCAGTCACTACTAGATATAAAAAACAACAAGGTCATCATCCAATCTTGTTTCAGTCACTACCAGATATAAAAAACAAAAAACAACAAGGTCGTCATCCAATCTTGTTTCAGTCACTAATAGATATAAAAAAAAACAACAAGGTGGTCATCCAATATTTTTTCAGTCACTACCAGATATAAAAAACAACAAGGTCATCATCCAATCTTGTTTCAGTCACTACTAGATATAAAAAACATAAAAACAAAAAGGTCGTCATCCAATCATGTTTCAGTCACTACTAGATATAAAAAACAAAAAACAACAAGGTCGTCATCCAATCTTGTTTCAGTCACTACTAGATATAAAAAAAACAAGGTGGTCATCCAATCTTGTTCCAGTCACTACTAGATATAAAAAACAACAAGCTCGTCATCCAATCTTGTTTCAGTCACTACTAGATATAAAAAACAACAAGGTCGTCATCCAATCTTGTTTAAGTCACTACTAAATATAAAAAACAAAAAACAACAAGGTCGTCATGCAATCTTGTTTCAGTCACTACTAGATATAAAAAACAAAAAACAACAAGGTCGTCATCCAATCTTGTTTCAGTCACTACTAGATATAAAAAACAAAAAACAACAAGGTCGTCAACCAGTCTTGTTTCAGTCACTACTAGATATAAAAAAAAACAACAAGGTCGTCATCCAATCTTGTTTCAGTCACTACTAGATATAAAAAACAGAAAACAACAAGGTCGTCATCCAATCTTGTTTCAGTCACTACTAGATATAAGAAAAAAAACAACAAGGTCGTCATCCAATCTTGTTTCAGTCACTACTAGATATAAAAAACAAAAAACAACAAGGTCTTCATCCAATCTTGTTTCAGTCA
The DNA here is from genome assembly GCA_963383655.1 of Bathymodiolus septemdierum. Lineage (NCBI taxonomy): Eukaryota > Metazoa > Mollusca > Bivalvia > Mytilida > Modiolidae > Bathymodiolus > Bathymodiolus septemdierum. Next base: position 1,669,808 of record OY726523.1, read on the forward strand.
CTACTAGATATAAAAAAACAAAAAACAACAAGGTCTTCATCCAATCTTGTTTCAGTCACTACTAGATATAAAAAGCAAAAAACAACAAGGTCGTCATCCAATCTTGTTTCAGTCACTACTAGATATAAAAAACAAAAAAACAACAAGGGCGTCATCCAATCTTGTTTCAGTCACTACTAGATTTAAAAAACGAAACACAACAAGGTCGTCATCCAATCTTGTTTCAGTCACTACTAGATATAAAAAACAAAAAACAACAAGGTCGTCATCCAATCTTGTTTCAGTCACTACTAGATATAAAAAACAAAAAACTACAAGGTCGTCATCCAATCTTGCTTCAGTCACTACTAGATATAAAAAACAACAAGGTCGTCATCCAATCTTGCTTCAGTCACTACTAGATATAAAAAACAACAAGGTCGTCATCCAATCTTGTTTCAGTCACTAGATATAAAAAACAAAAAACAACAAGGTCGTCATCCAATCTTGTTTCAGTCACTACCAGATATAAAAAACAACAAGGTCATCATCCAATCTTGTTTCAGTCACTACTAGATATAAAAAAAAAAAAACAACAAGGTCGTCATCCAATCTTGTTTCAGTCACTAATAGATATAAAAAAAAAACAACAAGGTGGTCATCCAATCTTTTTTCAGTCACTACCAGATATAAAAAACAACAAGGTCATCATCCAATCTTGTTTCAGTCACTACTAGATATAAAAAACAAAAAAACAACAAGGTCGTCATCCAATCATGTTTCAGTCACTACTAGATATAAAAAACAAAAAACAACAAGGTTGTCATCCAATCTTGTTTCAGTCACTACTAGATATAAAAAAAACAAGGTGGTCATCCAATCTTGTTTCAGTCACTACTAGATATAAAAAACAACAAGCTCGTCATCCAATCTTGTTTCAGTCACTACTAGATATAAAAAACAACAAGGTCGTCATCCAATCTTGTTTAAGTCACTACTAGATATAAAAAACAAAAAAACAACAAGGTCGTCATGCAATCTTGTTTCAGTCACTACTAGATATAAAAAACAAAAAACAACAAGGTCGTCATCCAATCTTGTTTCAGTAACTACTAGATATAAAAAACAAAAAACAACAAGGTCGTCAACCAGTCTTGTTTCAGTCACTACTAGATATAAAAAAAAACAACAAGGTCGTCATCCAATCTTGTTTCAGTCACTACTAGATATCAAAAACAGAAAACAACAAGGTCGTCATCCAATCTTGTTTCAGTCACTACTAGATATAAGAAAAAAAACCAACAAGGTCGTCATCCAATCTTGTTTCAGTCACTACTAGATATAAAAAACAAAAAACAGCAAGGTCTTCATCCAATCTTGTTTCAGTCACTACTAGATATAAAAAAAACAAAAAACAACAAGGTCTTCATCCAATCTTGTTTCATTCACTACTAGATATAAAAAGCAAAAAACAACAAGGTCGTCATCCAATCTTGTTTCAGTCACTACTAGATATAAAAAACAAAAAAACAACAAGGGCGTCATCCAATCATGTTTCAGTCACTACTAGATTTAAAAAACGAAACACAACAAGGTCGTCATCCAATCTTGTTTCAGTCACTAGATATAAAAAACAAAAAACAACAAGGTCGTCATCCAATCTTGTTTCAGTCACTACTAAATATAAAAAACAAAAAACAACAAAGTCGTCATCCAATCTTGTTTCAGTCACTACTAGATATAAAAAACAACAAGGTCGTCATCCAATCTTGTTTTAGTCACTACTAGATATTAAAAACAACAAGGTCGTCATCCAATCTTGTTTCATTCACTACTAGATATCAAAAACAAAAAACAACAAGGTCGTCATCCAATCTTGTTTCAGTCACTACCAGATATAAAAAACAACAAGGTCGTCATCCAATCTTGTTTCAGTCACTACTAGATATAGAAAACAGAAAACAACAAGGTCGTCATCCAATCTTGTTTCAATCACTACTAGATATTAAAAAACAAAAAACAACAAGGTCGTCATCCAATCTTGTTTCAGTCACTACTAGATATAAAAAACAATAAGGTCGTCATCCAATCTTGTTTCAGTCACTACTAGATATAAAAAGCAAAATACATCAAGGTCGTTATCCAATCTTGTTTCAGTCACTACTAGATATAAAAAACAACAAGGTCGTCATCCAATCTTGTTTCAGTCACTACTAGATATAAAAAACAAAAAACAACAAGGTTGTCATCCAATCTTGTTTCAGTCACTACTAGTTATAAAAAACAACAAGGTCGTCATCCAATCTTGTTTCAGTCACTAGATATAAAAAACAAAAAACAACAAGGTCGTCATCCAATCTTGTTTCAGTCACTACTAGATATAAAAAAAAACAACAAGGTGGTCATCCAATCTTTTTTCAGTCACTACCAGATATAAAAAACAACAAGGTCGTCATCCAATCTTGTTTCATTCACTACTAGATATCAAAAACAAAAAACAACAAGGTCGTCATCCAATCTTTTTTCAGTCACTACCAGATATAAAAAACAACAAAGTCATCATCCAATCTTGTTTCAGTCACTACTAGATATAAAAAACAAAAAACAACAAGGTCGTCATCCAATCTTGTTTCAGTCACTACTAGATATAAAAACAACAAGGTCGTCATCCAATCTTGTTTCAGTCACTACTAGATATAAAAAAAACAACAAGGTGGTCATGCAATCTTTTTTCAGTCACTACCAGATATAAAAAACAACAAGGTCATCATCCAATCTTGTTTCAGTCACTACTAGATATAAAAAACAAAAAAACAACAAGGTCGTCATCCAATCATGTTTCAGTCACTACTAGATATAAAAAATAAAAAACAACAAGGTCGTCATCCAATCTTGTTTCAGTCACTACTAGATATAAAAACAACAAGGTCGTCATCCAATCTTGTTTCAGTCACTAGATATAAAAAACAAAAAACAAGGTCGTCATCCAATCTTGTTTCAGTCACTACTAAATATAAAAAACAAAAAACAACAAGGTCGTCATCCAATCTTGTTTCAGTCACTACTAGATATTAAAAACAACAAGGTCGTCATCCATTTTGTTTTATTCACTACTAGATATCAAAAACAAAAAACAACAAGGTCGTCATCCAATCTTGTTTCAGTCACTACTAGATATAAAAAAAACCAACAAGGTCATCATCCAATCTTGTTTCAGTCACTACTAGATATAAAAATCAAAAAAACAACAAGGTCGTCATCCAATCATGTTTCAGTCACTACTAGATATAAAAAATAAAAAACAACAAGGTCGTCATCCAATCTTGTTTCAGTCACTACTAGATATAAAAACAACAATGTCGTCATCCAATCTTGTTTCAGTCACTACTAGATATAAAAAAAAACAACAAGGTGGTCATCCAATCTTTTTTCAGTCACTACCAGATATAAAAAACAACAAGGTCATCATCCAATCTTGTTTCAGTCACTACTAGATATAAAAAACAAAAAACAACAAGGTCGTCATCCAATCATGTTTCAGTCACTACTAGATATAAAAAACAAAAAACAACAAGGTCGTCATCCAAACTTGTTTCAGTCACTACTAGATATAAAAAAAACAAGGTGGTTATCCAATCTTGTTTCAGTCACTACTAGATATAAAAAACAACAAGCTCGTCATCCAATCTTGTTTCAGTCACTACTAGATATAAAAAACAACAAGGTCGTCATCCAATCTTGTTTAAATCACTACTAGATATAAAAAACAAAAAACAACAAGGTCGTCATGCAATCTTGTATCAGTCACTACTAGATATCAAAAACAAAAAACAACAAGGTCGTCATCCAATCTTGTTTCAATCACTACTAGATATAAAAAACAAAAAACAACAAGGTCGTCAACCAGTCTTGTTTCAGTCACTACTAGATATAAAAAAAAACAACAAGGTCGTCATCCAATCTTGTTTCAGTCACTACTAGATATAAAAAACAGAAAACAACAAGGTCGTCATCCAATCTTGTTTCAGTCACTACTAGATATAAGAAAAAAAAACAACAAGGTCGTCATCCAATCTTGCTTCAGTCACTACTAGATATAAAAAACAACAAGGTCGTCATCCAATCTTGTTTCAGTCACTAGATATAAAAAACAAAAAACAACAAGGTCGTCATCCAATCTTGTTTCAGTCACTACTAAATATAAAATACAAATACCAACAAAGTCGTCATCCAATCTTGTTTCAGTCACTACTAGATATAAAAAACAACAAGGTCGTCATCCAATCTTGTTTAAGTCACTACTAGATATAAAAAACAAAAAAAAACAAGGTCGTCATGCAATCTTGTATCAGTCACTACTAGATATCAAAAACAAAAAACAACAAGGTCGTCATCCAATCTCGTTTCAGTCACTACTAGATATAAAAAACAAAAAACAACAAGGTCGTCAACCAGTCTTGTTTCAGTCACTACTAGATATAAAAAAAAACAACAAGGTCGTCATCCAATCTTGTTTCAGTCACTACTAGATATAAAAAACAGGAAACAACAAGGTCGTCATCCAATCCTGTTTCAGTCACTACTAGATATAAGAAAAAAAAACAACAAGGTCGTCATTCAATCTTGCTTCAGTCACTACTAAATATAAAAAACAAAAAACAACAAAGATGTCATCCAATCTTGTTTCAGTCACTACTAGATTTTAAAAACAACAAGGTCATCATCCAATCTTGTTTCAGTCACTACTAGATATAAAAAAAAACAACAAGGTCGTCATCCAATCTTGTTTCAGTCACTACTAGATATAAAAAACAGAAAACAACAAGGTCGTCATCCAATCTTGTTTCAGTCACTACCAGATATAAGAAAAAAAAACAACAAGGTCGTCATCCAATCTTGCTTCAGTCACTACTAGATATAAAAAACAACAAGGTCGTCATCCAATCTTGTTTCAGTCACTAGGTATAAAAAACAAAAAACAACAAAGTCGTCATCCAATTTTGTTTCAGTCACTACTAGATATAAAAAACAACAAGGTCATCATCCAATCTTGTTTCAGTCACTACTAGATATAAAAAACAAAAAACAACAAGGTCGTCATCCAATCTTGTTTCAGTCACTAATAGATATAAAAAAAAACAACAAGGTGGTCATCCAATATTTTTTCAGTCACTACCAGATATAAAAAACAACAAGGTCATCATCCAATCTTGTTTCAGTCACTACTAGATATAAAAAACATAAAAACAAAAAGGTCGTCATCCAATCATGTTTCAGTCACTACTAGATATAAAAAACAAAAAACAACAAGGTCGTCATCCAATCTTGTTTCAGTCACTACTAGATATAAAAAAAACAAGGTGGTCATCCAATCTTGTTCCAGTCACTACTAGATATAAAAAACAACAAGCTCGTCATCCAATCTTGTTTCAGTCACTACTAGATATAAAAACAACAAGGTCGTCATCCAATCTTGTTTAAGTCACTACTAGATATAAAAAACAAAAAACAACAAGGTCGTCATGCAATCTTGTTTCAGTCACTACTAGATATAAAAAACAAAAAACAACAAGGTCGTCATCCAATCTTGTTTCAGTCACTACTAGATATAAAAAACAAAAAACAACAAGGTCGTCAACCAGTCTTGTTTCAGTCACTACTAGATATAAAAAAAAACAACAAGGTCGTCATCCAATCTTGTTTCAGTCACTACTAGATATAAAAAACAGAAAACAACAAGGTCGTCATCCAATCTTGTTTCAGTCACTACTAGATATAAGAAAAAAAAACAACAAGGTCGTCATCCAATCTTGTTTCAGTCACTACTAGATATAAAAAAACAAAAAACAACAAGGTCTTCATCCAATCTTGTTTCAGTCACTACTAGATATAAAAAGCAAAGAACAACAAGGTCGTCATCCAATCTTGTTTCAGTCACTACTAGATATAAAAAACAAAAAAACAACAAGGGCGTCATCCAATCTTGTTTCAGTCACTACTAGATTTAAAAAACGAAACACAACAAGGTCGTCATCCAATCTTGTTTCAGTCACTACTAGATATAAAAAACAAAAAACTACAAGGTCGTCATCCAATCTTGCTTCAGTCACTACTAGATATAAAAAACAACAAGGTCGTCATCCAATCTTGCTTCAGTCACTACTAGATATAAAAAACAACAAGGTCGTCATCCAATCTTGTTTCAGTCACTAGATATAAAAAACAAAAAACAACAAGGTCGTCATCCAATCTTGTTTCAGTCACTACCAGATATAAAAAACAACAAGGTCATCATCCAATCTTGTTTCAGTCACTAATGGATATAAAAAACAAAAAAACAACAAGGTCGTCATCCAATCATGTTTCAGTCACTACTAGATATAAAAAATAAAAAACAACAAGGTCGTCATCCAATCTTGTATCAGTCACTACTAGATATAAAAAACAACAAGGTCGTCATCCAATCTTGTTTAAGTCACTACTAGATATAAAAAACAAAAAACAACAAGGTCGTCATGCAATCTTGTATCAGTCACTACTAGATATCAAAAACAAAAAACAACAAGGTCGTCATCCAATCTCGTTTCAGTCACTACTAGATATAAAAAAACAAAAAACAACAAGGTCGTCAACCAGTCTTGTTTCAGTCACTACTAGATATAAAAAAAAACAACAAGGTCGTCATCCAATCTTGTTTCAGTCACTACTAGATATAAAAAACAGGAAACAACAAGGTCGTCATCCAATCCTGTTTCAGTCACTACTAGATATAAGAAAAAAAAACAACAAGGTCGTCATTCAATCTTGCTTCAGTCACTACTAGATATAAAAAACAACAAGGTCGTCATCCAATCTTGTTTCAGTCACTAGATATAAAAAACAAAAAACAACAAGGTCGTCATCCAATCTTGGTTCAGTCACTACTAAATATAAAAAACAAAAAACAACAAAGTCGTCATCCAATCTTGTTTCAGTCACTACTAGATTTTAAAAACAACAAGGTCGTCATCCATTTTGTTTTATTCACTACTAGATATCAAAAACAAAAAACAACAAGGTCGTCATCCAATCTTGTTTCAGTCACTAATAGATATAAAAAACAACAAGGTCATCATCCAATCTTGTTTCAGTCACTACTAGATATAAAAAAAAACAACAAGGTCGTCATCCAATCTTGTTTCAGTCACTACTAGATATAAAAAACAGAAAACAACAAGGTCGTCATCCAATCTTGTTTCAGTCACTACTAGATATAAGAAAAAAAAACAACAAGGTCGTCATCCAATCTTGCTTCAGTCACTACTAGATATAAAAAACAACAAGGTCGTCATCCAATCTTGTTTCAGTCACTAGGTATAAAAAACAAAAAACAACAAAGTCGTCATCCAATTTTGTTTCAGTCACTACTAGATATAAAAAACAACAAGGTCATCATCCAATCTTGTTTCAGTCACTACTAGATATAAAAAACAAAAAACAACAAGGTCGTCATCCAATCTTGTTTCAGTCACTAATAGATATAAAAAAAAACAACAAGGTGGTCATCCAATATTTTTTCAGTCACTACCAGATATAAAAAACAACAAGGTCATCATCCAATCTTGTTTCAGTCACTACTAGATATAAAAAACATAAAAACAAAAAGGTCGTCATCCAATCATGTTTCAGTCACTACTAGATATAAAAAACAAAAAACAACAAGGTCGTCATCCAATCTTGTTTCAGTCACTACTAGATATAAAAAAAACAAGGTGGTCATCCAATCTTGTTCCAGTCACTACTAGATATAAAAAACAACAAGCTCGTCATCCAATCTTGTTTCAGTCACTACTAGATATAAAAAACAACAAGGTCGTCATCCAATCTTGTTTAAGTCACTACTAGATATAAAAAACAAAAAACAACAAGGTCGTCATGCAATCTTGTTTCAGTCACTACTAGATATAAAAAACAAAAAACAACAAGGTCGTCATCCAATCTTGTTTCAGTCACTACTAGATATAAAAAACAAAAAACAACAAGGTCGTCAACCAGTCTTGTTTCAGTCACTACTAGATATAAAAAAAAACAACAAGGTCGTCATCCAATCTTGTTTCAGTCACTACTAGATATTAAAAACAGAAAACAACAAGGTCGTCATCCAATCTTGTTTCAGTCACTACTAGATATAAGAAAAAAAAACAACAAGGTCGTCATCCAATCTTGTTTCAGTCACTACTAGATATAAAAAAACAAAAAACAACAAGGTCTTCATCCAATCTTGTTTCAGTCACTACTAGATATAAAAAGCAAAAAACAACAAGGTCGTCATCCAATCTTGTTTCAGTCACTACTAGATATAAAAAACAAAAAAACAACAAGGGCGTCATCCAATCTTGTTTCAGTCACTACTAGATTTAAAAAACGAAACACAACAAGGTCGTCATCCAATCTTGTTTCAGTCACTACTAGATATAAAAAACAAAAAACAACAAGGTCGTCATCCAATCTTGTTTCAGTCACTACTAGATATAAAAAACAAAAAACTACAAGGTCGTCATCCAATCTTGCTTCAGTCACTACTAGATATAAAAAACAACAAGGTCGTCATCCAATCTTGCTTCAGTCACTACCAGATATAAAAAACAACAAAGTCGTCATCCAATCTTGTTTCAGTCACTAGATATAAAAAACAAAAAACAACAAGGTCGTCATCCAATCTTGTTTCAGTCACTACCAGATATAAAAAACAACAAGGTCATCATCCAATTTTGTTTCAGTCACTACTAGATATAAAGAACAAAAAACAACAAGGTCGTCATCCAATCTTGTTTCAGTCACTAATAGATATAAAAAAAACAATAAGGTGGTCATCCAATCTTTTTTCAGTCACTACCAGATATAAAAAACAACAAGGTCATCATCCAATCTTGTTTCAGTCACTACTAGATATAAAAAACAAAAAAACAACAAGGTCGTCATCCAATCATATTTCAGTCACTACTAGATATAAAAAACAAAAAACAACAAGGTCGTCATCCAATCTTGTTTCAGTCACTACTAGATATAAAAAAAACAAGGTGGTCATCCAATCTTGTTTCAGTCACTACTAGATATAAAAAACAACAAGCTCGTCATCCAATCTTGTTTCAGTCACTACTAGATATAAAAAACAACAAGGTCGTCATCCAATCTTGTTTAAGTCACTACTAGATATAAAAAACAAAAAACAACAAGGTCGTCATGCAATCTTGTTTCAGTCACTACTAGATATAAAAAACAACAAGGTCGTCATCCAATCTTGTTTAAGTCACTACTAGATATAAAAAACAAAAAACAACAAGGTCGTCATGCAATCTTGTTTCAGTCACTACTAGATATAAAAAACAAAAAACAACAAGGTCGTCATCCAATCTTGTTTCAGTAACTACTAGATATAAAAAACAAAAAACAACAAGGTCGTCAACCAGTCTTGTTTCAGTCACTACTAGATATAAAAAAAAACAACAAGGTCGTCATCCAATCTTGTTTCAGTCACTACTAGATATAAAAAACAGAAAACAACAAGGTCGTCATCCAATCTTGTTTCAGTCACTACTAGATATAAAAAACAAAAAACAGCAAGGTCTTCATCCAATCTTGTTTCAGTCACTACTAGATATAAAAAAAACAAAAAACAACAAGGTCTTCATCCAATCTTGTTTCAGTCACTACTAGATATAAAAAGCAAAAAACAACAAGGTCGTCATCCAATCTTGTTTCAGACACTACTAGATATAAAAAACAAAAAAACAACAAGGGCGTCATCCACTCTTGTTTCAGTCACTACTAGATTTAAAAAACGAAACACAACAAGGTCGTCATCCAATCTTGTTTCAGTCACTACTAAATATAAAAAGCAAAAAACAACAAAGTCGTCATCCAATCTTGTTTCAGTCACTACTAGATATAAAAAACAACAAGGTCGTCATCCAATCTTGTTTTAGTCACTACTAGATATTACAAACAACAAGGTCGTCATCCAATCTTGTTTCATTCACTACTAGATATCAAAAACAAAAAACAACAAGGTCGTCATCCAATCTTGTTTCAGTCACTACCAGATATAAAAAACAACAAGGTCGTCATCCAATCTTGTTTCAGTCACTACTAGATATAGAAAACAGAAAACAACAAGGTCGTCATCCAATCTTCTTTCAATCACTACTAGATATTAAAAAACAAAAAACAACAAGGTCGTCATCCAATCTTGTTTCAGTCACTACTAGATATAAAAAACAATAAGGTCGTCATCCAATCTTGTTTCAGTCACTACTAGATATAAAAAGCAAAATACATCAAGGTCGTTATCCAATCTTGTTTCAGTCACTACTAGATATAAAAAACAACAAGGTCGTCATCCAATCTTGTTTCAGTCACTACTAGATATAAAAAACAAAAAACAACAAGGTTGTCATCCAATCTTGTTTCAGTCACTACTAGATATAAAAAACAAAAAACTACAAGGTCGTCATCCAATCTTGCTTCAGTCACTACTAGATATAAAAAACAACAAGGTCGTCATCCAATCTTGTTTCAGTCACTAGATATAAAAAACAAAAAACAACAAGGTCGTCATCCAATCTTGTTTCAGTCACTACTAGATATAAAAAAAACAACAAGGTGGTCATCCAATCTTTTTTCAGTCACTACCAGATATAAAAAACAACAAGGTCGTCATCCATTTTGTTTTATTCACTACTAGATATCAAAAACAAAAAACAACAAGGTCGTCATCCAATCTTGTTTCAGTCACTACTAGATATAAAAAAAAACAACAAGGTCATCATCCAATCTTGTTTCAGTCACTACTAGATATAAAAATCAAAAAAACAACAAGGTCGTCATCCAATCATGTTTCAGTCACTACTAGATATAAAAAATAAAAAACAACAAGGTCGTCATCCAATCTTGTTTCAGTCACTACTAGATATAAAAACAACAAGGTCGTCATCCAATCTTGTTTCAGTCACTACTAGATATAAAAAAAAACAACAAGGTGGTCATCCAATCTTTTTTCAGTCACTACCAGATATAAAAAACAACAAGGTCATCATCCAATCTTGTTTCAGTCACTACTAGATATAAAAAACAAAAAACAACAAGGTCGTCATCCAATCATGTTTCAGTCACTACTAGATATAAAAAACAAAAAACAACAAGGTCGTCATCCAAACTTGTTTCAGTCACTACTAGATATAAAAAAACAAGGTGGTCATCCAATCTTGTTTCAGTCACTACTAGATATAAAAAACAACAAGGTCGTCATCCAATCTTGTTTCAGTCACTACTAGATATAAAAAACAAAAAACAACAAGGTCGTCATGCAATCTTGTATCAGTCACTACTAGATATCAAAAACAAAAAACAACAAGGTCGTCATCCAATCTTGTTTCAGTCACTACTAGATATAAAAAACAAAAAACAACAAGGTCGTCAACCAGTCTTGTTTCAGTCACTACTAGATATAAAAAAAAACAACAAGGTCGTCATCCAATCTTGTTTCAGTCACTACTAGAAATAAAAAACAGAAAACAACAAGGTCGTCATCCAATCTTGTTTCAGTCACTACTAGATATTAGAAAAAAAAACAACAAGGTCGTCATCCAATCTTGCTTCAGTCACTACTAGATATAAAAAACAACAAGGTCGTCATCCAATCTTGTTTCAGTCACTAGATATAAAAAACAAAAAACAACAAGGTCGTCATCCAATCTTGTTTCAGTCACTACTAAATATAAAAAACAAAAAACAACAAAGTCGTCATCCAATCTTGTTTCAGTCACTACTAGATATTAAAAACAACAAGGTCGTCATCCATTTTGTTTTATTCACTACTAGATATCAAAAACAAAAAACAACAAGGTCGTCATCCAATCTTGTTTCAGTCACTACTAGATATAAAAAAAAAACCAACAAGGTCATCATCCAATCTTGTTTCAGTCACTACTAGATATAAAAAACAACAAGGTCATCATCCAATCTTGTTTCAGTCACTACTAGATATAAAAAAAAACAACAGGGTCGTCATCCAATCTTGTTTCAGTCACTACTAGATATAAAAAACAGAAAACAACAAGGTCGTCATCCAATCTTGTTTCAGTCACTACTAGATATAAGAAAAAAAAACAACAAGGTCGTCATCCAATCTTGCTTCAGTCACTACTAGATATAAAAAACAACAAGGTCGTCATCCAATCTTGTTTCAGTCATTAGATATAAAAAACAAAAAACAACAAGGTCGTCATCCAATCTTGTTTCAGTCACTACTAAATATAAAAAACAAAAAACAACAAAGTCGTCATCCAATCTTGTTTCAGTCACTACTAGATATAAAAAACAACAAGGTCATCATCCAATCTTGTTTCAGTCACTACTAGATATAAAAAACAAAAAACAACAAGGTCGTCATCCAATCTTGTTTCAGTCACTAATAGATATAAAAAAAAACAACAAGGTGGTCATCCAATCTTTTTTCAGTCACTACCAGATATAAAAAACAACAAAGTCATCATCCAATCTTGTTTCAGTCACTACTAGATATAAAAAACAAAAAAACAAAAAGGTCGTCATCCAATCATGTTTCAGTCAATACTAGATATAAAAAACAAAAAACAACAAGGTCGTCATCCAATCTTGTTTCAGTCACTACTAGATATAAAAAAAACAAGGTGGTCATCCAATCTTGTTCCAGTCACTACTAGATATAAAAAACAACAAGGTCGTCATCCAATCTTGCTTCAGTCACTACTAGATATAAAAAACAACAAGGTCGTCATCCAATCTTGTTTCAGTCACTAGATATAAAAAACAAAAAACAACAAGGTCGTCATCCAATCTTGTTTCAGTCACTACTAAATATAAAAAACAAAAAACAACAAAGTCGTCATCCAATCTTGTTTCAGTCACTACTAGATATAAAAAACAACAAGGTCATCATCCAATCTTGTTTCAGTCACTACTAGATATAAAAAACAAAAAAACAAAAAGGTCGTCATCCAATCATGTTTCAGTCAATACTAGATATCAAAAACAAAAAACAACAAGGTCGTCATCCAATCTTGTTTCAGTCACTACTAGATATAAAAAAAACAAGGTGGTCATCCAATCTTGTTCCAGTCACTACTAGATATAAAAAACAACAAGCTCGTCATCCAATCTTGTTTCAGTCACTACTAGATATAAAAAACAACAAGGTCGTCATCCAATCTTGTTTAAGTCACTACTAGATATAAAAAACAAAAAACAACAAGGTCGTCATGCAATCTTGTTTCAGTCACTACTAGATATAAAAAACAAAAAACAACAAGCTCGTCATCCAATCTTGTTTCAGTCACTACTAGATATAAAAAACAAAAAACAACAAGGTCGTCAACCAGTCTTGTTTCAGTCACTACTAGATATAAAAAAAAACAACAAGGTCGTCATCCAATCTTGTTTCAGTCACTACTAGATATAAAAAACAAAAAAACAACAAGGTCGTCATCCAATCTTGTTTCAGTCACTACTAGATTTAAAAAACGAAACACAACAAGGTCGTCATCCAATCTTGTTTCAGTCACTACTAGATATAAAAAAACAAAAAACTACAAGGTCGTCATCCAATCTTGCTTCAGTCACTACTAGATATAAAAAACAATAAGGTCGTCATCCAATCTTGTTTCAGTCACTACTAGATATAAAAAGCAAAATACATCAAGGTCGTTATCCAATCTTGTTTCAGTCAATACTAGATATAAAAAGCAAAATACATCAAGGTCGTTATCCAATCTTGTTTCAGTCACTACTAGATATAAAAAACAACAAGGTCGTCATCCAATCTTGTTTCAGTCACTACTATATATAACAAACAAAAAAACAACAAGGTCGTCATCCAATCATGTTTCAGTCACTACTAGATATAAAAAACAAAAAACAACAAGGTCGTCATCCAATCTTGCTTCAGTCACTACTAGATATAAAAAACAAAAAACAACAAGGTTGTCATCCAATCTTGTTTCAGTCACTACTAGATATAAAAAACAAAAAACAACAAGGTCGTCATCCAATCTTGCTTCAGTCACTACTAGATATAAAAAACAACAAGGTCGTCATCCAATCTTGTTTCAGTCACTAGATATAAAAAACAAAAAACAACAAGGTCGTCATCCAATCTTGTTTCAGTCACTACTAAATATAAAAAACAAAAAACAACAAAGTCGTCATCCAATCTTGTTTCAGTCACTACTAGATATAAAAAACAACAAGGTCGTCATCCAATCTTGTTTTAGTCACTACTAGATATTAAAAACAACAAGGTCGTCATCCAATCTTGTTTCATTCACTACTAGATATCAAAAACAAAAAACAACAAGGTCGTCATCCAATCTTTTTTCAGTCACTACCAGATATAAAAAACAACAAGGTCATCATCCAATCTTGTTTCAGTCACTACTAGATATAAAAAACAAAAAACTACAAGGTCGTCATCCAATCTTGTTTCAGTCACTACTAGATATAAAAACAACAAGGTCGTCATCCAATCTTGTTTCAGTCACTACTAGATATAAAAAAAAACAACAAGGTGGTCATCCAATCTTTTATCAGTCACTACCAGATATAAAAAACAACAAGGTCATCATCCAATCTTGTTTCAGTCACTACTTGATATAAAAAACAAAAAAACAACAAGGTCGTCATCCAATCATGTTTCAGTCACTACTAGATATAAAAAACAAAAAACAACAAGGTCGTCATCCAATCTTGTTTCAGTCACTACTAGATATAAAAAAAACAAGGTGGTCATCCAATCTTGTTTCAGTCACTACTAGATATAAAAAACAACAAGCTCGTCATCCAATCTTGTTTCAGTCACTACTAGATATAAAAAACAACAAGGTCGTCATCCAATCTTGTTTAAGTCACTACTAGATATAAAAAACAAAAAACAACAAGGTCGTCATGCAATCTTGTATCAGTCACTACTAGATATCAAAAACAAAAAACAACAAGGTCGTCATCCAATCTTGTTTCAGTCACTACTAGATATAAAAAACAAAAAACAACAAGGTCGTGAACCAGTCTTGTTTCAGTCACTACTAGATATAAAAAAAAACAACAAGGTCGTCATCCAATCTTGTTTCAGTCACTACTAGATATAAAAAACAGAAAACAACAAGGTCGTCATCCAATCTTGTTTCAGTCACTACTAAATATAAAAAACAGAAAACAACAAGGTCGTCATCCAATCTTGCTTCAGTCACTACTAGATATAAAAAACAACAAGGTCGTCATCCAATCTTGTTTCAGTCACTAGATATAAAAAACAAAAAACAACAAGGTCGTCATCCAATCTTGTTTCAGTCACTACTAAATATAAAAAACAAAAAACAACAAAGTCGTCATCCAATCTTGTTTCAGTCACTACTAGATATTAAAAACAACAAGGTCGTCATCCATTTTGTTTTATTCACTACTAGATATCAAAAACAAAAAACAACAAGGTCGTCATCCAATCTTGTTTCAGTCACTACTAGATATAAAAAAAAACCCAACAAGGTCATCATCCAATCTTGTTTCAGTCACTACTAGATATAAAAAACAACAAGGTCATCATCCAATCTTGTTTCAGTCACTACTAGATATAAAACACAAGAAACAACAAGGTCGTCATCCAATCTTGTTTCAGTCACTACTAGATATAAAAAACAGAAAACAACAAGGTCGTCATCCAATCTTGTTTCAGTCACTACTAGATATAAAAAACAGAAAACAACAAGGTGGTCATCCAATCTTGTTTCAGTCACTACTAAATATAAAAAACAAAAAACAACAAAGTCGTCATCCAATCTTGTTTCAGTCACTACTAGATATAAAAAACAACAAGGTCATCATCCAATCTTGTTTCAGTCACTACTAGATATAAAAAACAAAAAACAACAAGGTCGTCATCCAATCTTGTTTCAGTCACTAATAGATATAAAAAAAAACAACAAGGTGGTCATCCAATCTTTTTTCAGTCACTACCAGATATAAAAAACAACAAGGTCATCATCCAATCTTGTTTCAGTCACTACTAGATATAAAAAACAAAAAAACAAAAAGGTCGTCATCCAATCATGTTTCAGTCAATACTAGATATAAAAAACAAAAAACAACAAGGTCGTCATCCAATCTTGTTTCAGTCACTACTAGATATAAAAAAAACAAGGTGGTCATCCAATCTTGTTCCAGTCACTACTAGATATAAAAAACAACAAGCTCGTCATCCAATCTTGTTTCAGTCACTACTAGATATAAAAAACAACAAGGTCGCCATCCAATCTTGTTTAAGTCACTACTAGATATAAAAAACAAAAAACAACAAGGTCGTCATGCAATCTTGTTTCAGTCACTACTAGATATAAAAAACAAAAAACAACAAGGTCGTCATCCAATCTTGTTTCAGTCACTACTAGATATAAAAAACAACAAGGTCGTCAACCAGTCTTGTTTCAGTCACTACTAGATATAAAAAAAAACAACAAGGTCGTCATCCAATCTTGTTTCAGTCACTACTAGATATAAAAAACAAAAAAACAACAAGGTCGTCATCCAATCTTGTTTCAGTCACTACTAGGTTTAAAAAACGAAACACAACAAGGTCGTCATTCAATCTTGTTTCAGTCACTACTAGATATAAAAAACAAAAAACAACAAGGTCGTCATCCAATCTTGTTTCAGTCACTACTAGATATAAAAAAACAAAAAACTACAAGGTCGTCATCCAATCTTGCTTCAGTCACTACTAGATATAAAAAACAATAAGGTCGTCATCCAATCTTGTTTCAGTCACTACTAGATATAAAAAGCAAAATACATCAAGGTCGTTATCCAATCTTGTTTCAGTCACTACTAGATATAAAAAGCAAAATACATCAAGGTCGTTATCCAATCTTGTTTCAGTCACTACTATATATAACAAACAAAAAAACAACAAGGTCGTCATCCAATCATGTTTCAGTCACTACTAGATATAAAAAAAAAAAAAACAACAAGGTCGTCATCCAATCTTGCTTCAGTCACTACTAGATATAAAAAACAAAAAACAACAAGGTCGTCATCCAATCTTGTTTCAGTCACTACTAGATATAAAAAACAACAAGGTCGTCAACCAGTCTTGTTTCAGTCACTACTAGATATAAAAAAAAACAACAAGGTCGTCATCCAATCTTGTTTCAGTCACTACTAGATATAAAAAACAAAAAAACAACAAGGTCGTCATCCAATCTTGTTTCAGTCACTACTAGGTTTAAAAAACGAAACACAACAAGGTCGTCATTCAATCTTGTTTCAGTCACTACTAGATATAAAAAACAAAAAACAACAAGGTCGTCATCCAATCTTGTTTCAGTCACTACTAGATATAAAAAAACAAAAAACTACAAGGTCGTCATCCAATCTTGCTTCAGTCACTACTAGATATAAAAAACAATAAGGTCGTCATCCAATCTTGTTTCAGTCACTACTAGATATAAAAAGCAAAATACATCAAGGTCGTTATCCAATCTTGTTTCAGTCACTACTAGATATAAAAAGCAAAATACATCAAGGTCGTTATCCAATCTTGTTTCAGTCACTACTATATATAACAAACAAAAAAACAACAAGGTCGTCATCCAATCATGTTTCAGTCACTACTAGATATAAAAAAAAAAAAAACAACAAGGTCGTCATCCAATCTTGCTTCAGTCACTACTAGATATAAAAAACAAAAAACAACAAGGTTGTCATCCAATCTTGTTTCAGTCACTACTAGATATAAAAAACAAAAAACAACAAGGTCGTCATCCAATCTTGCTTCAGTCACTACTAGATATAAAAAACAACAAGGTCGTCATCCAATCTTGTTTCAGTCACTAGATATAAAAGACAAAAAACAACAAGGTCGTCATCCAATCTTGTTTCAGTCACTACTAAATATAAAAAACAAAAAACAACAAAGTCGTCATCCAATCTTGTTTCAGTCACTACTAGATATAAAAAACAACAAGGTCGTCATCCAATCTTGTTTTAGTCACTACTAGATATTAAAAACAACAAGGTCTTCATCCAATCTTGTTTCATTCACTACTAGATATCAAAAACAAAAAACAACAAGGTCGTCATCCAATCTTTTTTCAGTCACTACCAGATATAAAAAACAACAAGGTCATCATCCAATCTTGTTTCAGTCACTACTAGATATAAAAAACAAAAAACAACAAGGTCGTCATCCAATCTTGTTTCAGTCACTACTAGATATAAAAACAACAAGGTCGTCATCCAATCTTGTTTCAGTCACTACTAGATATAAAAAAAAAAAACAAGGTGGTCATCCAATCTTTTTTCAGTCACTACCAGATATAAAAAACAACAAGGTCATCATCCAATCTTGTTTCAGTCACTACTAGATATAAAAAACAAAAAAACAACAAGGTCGTCATCCAATCATGTTTCAGTCACTACTAGATATAAAAAACAAAAAACAACAAGGTCGTCATCCAATCTTGTTTCAGTCACTACTAGATATAAAAAAAAAACAAGGTGGTCATCCAATCTTGTTTCAGTCACTACTAGATATAAAAAACAACAAGCTCGTCA
Source organism: Bathymodiolus septemdierum (assembly GCA_963383655.1). NCBI lineage: Eukaryota > Metazoa > Mollusca > Bivalvia > Mytilida > Modiolidae > Bathymodiolus > Bathymodiolus septemdierum. The sequence continues at coordinate 1,688,405 of OY726523.1, forward strand.
TCCAATCTTGTTTCAGTCACTACTAGATATAAAAAACAACAAGGTCGTCATCCAATCTTGTTTCAGTCACTACTAGATATAAAAAACAAAAAACAACAAGGTCGTCATGCAATCTTGTTTCAGTCACTACTAGATATAAAAAACAAAAAACAACAAGGTCGTCATCCAATCTTGTTTCAGTCACTACTAGATATAAAAAACAAAAAACAACAAGGTCGTCATCCAATCTTGTTTCAGTCACTACTAGATATAAGAAAAAAAAACAACAAGGTCGTCATCCAATCTTGCTTCAGTCAATACTAGATATAAAAAACAACAAGGTCGTCATCCAATCTTGTTTCAGTCACTAGATATAAAAAACAAAAAACAACTAGGTCGTCATCCAATCTTGTTTCAGTCACTACTAGATATAAAAAAAACAAGGTGGTCGTCCAATCTTGTTCCAGTCACTACTAGATATAAAAAACAACAAGCTCGTCATCCAATCTTGTTTCAGTCACTACTAGATATAAAAAACAACAAGGTCGCCATCCAATCTTGTTTAAGTCACTACTAGATATAAAAAACAAAAAACAACAAGGTCGTCATGCAATCTTGTTTCAGTCACTACTAGATATAAAAAACAAAAAACAACAAGGTCGTCATCCAATCTTGTTTCAGTCACTACTAGATATAAAAAACAACAAGGTCGTCAACCAGTCTTGTTTCAGTCACTACTAGATATAAAAAAAAACAACAAGGTCGTCATCCAATCTTGTTTCAGTCACTACTAGATATAAAAAACAAAAAAACAACAAGGTCGTCATCCAATCTTGTTTCAGTCACTACTAGGTTTAAAAAACGAAACACAACAAGGTCGTCATTCAATCTTGTTTCAGTCACTACTAGATATAAAAAACAAAAAACAACAAGGTCGTCATCCAATCTTGTTTCAGTCACTACTAGATATAAAAAAACAAAAAACTACAAGGTCGTCATCCAATCTTGCTTCAGTCACTACTAGATATAAAAAACAATAAGGTCGTCATCCAATCTTGTTTCAGTCACTACTAGATATAAAAAGCAAAATACATCAAGGTCGTTATCCAATCTTGTTTCAGTCACTACTAGATATAAAAAGCAAAATACATCAAGGTCGTTATCCAATCTTGTTTCAGTCATTACTATATATAACAAACAAAAAAACAACAAGGTCGTCATCCAATCATGTTTCAGTCACTACTAGATATAAAAAAAAAAAAACAACAAGGTCGTCATCCAATCTTGCTTCAGTCACTACTAGATATAAAAAACAAAAAACAACAAGGTTGTCATCCAATCTTGTTTCAGTCACTACTAGATATAAAAAACAAAAAACAACAAGGTCGTCATCCAATCTTGCTTCAGTCACTACTAGATATAAAAAACAACAAGGTCGTCATCCAATCTTGTTTCAGTCACTAGATATAAAAGACAAAAAACAACAAGGTCGTCATCCAATCTTGTTTCAGTCACTACTAAATATAAAAAACAAAAAACAACAAAGTCGTCATCCAATCTTGTTTCAGTCACTACTAGATATAAAAAACAACAAGGTCGTCATCCAATCTTGTTTTAGTCACTACTAGATATTAAAAACAACAAGGTCTTCATCCAATCTTGTTTCATTCACTACTAGATATCAAAAACAAAAAACAACAAGGTCGTCATCCAATCTTTTTTCAGTCACTACCAGATATAAAAAACAACAAGGTCATCATCCAATCTTGTTTCAGTCACTACTAGATATAAAAAACAAAAAACAACAAGGTCGTCATCCAATCTTGTTTCAGTCACTACTAGATATAAAAACAACAAGGTCGTCATCCAATCTTGTTTCAGTCACTACTAGATATAAAAAAAAACAACAAGGTGGTCATCCAATCTTTTTTCAGTCACTACCAGATATAAAAAACAACAAGGTCATCATCCAATCTTGTTTCAGTCACTACTAGATATAAAAAACAAAAAAACAACAAGGTCGTCATCCAATCATGTTTCAGTCACTACTAGATATAAAAAACAACAAGCTCGTCATCCAATCTTGTTTCAGTCACTACTAGATATAAAAAACAACAAGGTCGTCATCCAATCTTGTTTCAGTCACTACTAGATATAAAAAACAAAAAACAACAAGGTCGTCATGCAATCTTGTTTCAGTCACTACTAGATATCAAAAACAAAAAACAACAAGGTCGTCATCCAATCTTGTTTCAGTCACTACTAGATATAAAAAACAAAAAACAACAAGGTCGTCATCCAATCTTGTTTCAGTCACTACTAGATATAAGAAAAAAAAACAACAAGGTCGTCATCCAATCTTGCTTCAGTCAATACTAGATATAAAAAACAACAAGGTCGTCATCCAATCTTGTTTCAGTCACTAGATATAAAAAAAAAAAACAACTAGGTCGTCATCCAATCTTGTTTCAGTCACTACTAAATATAAAAAACAAAAAACAACAAAGTCGTCATCCAATCTTGTTTCAGTCACTACTAGATATAAAAAACAACAAGGTCGTCATCCAATCTTGTTTTAGTCACTACTAGATATTAAAAACAACAAGGTCGTCATCCAATCATGTTTCAGTCACTACTAGATATAAAAAACAAAAAACAACAAGGTCGTCATCCAATCTTGCTTCAGTCACTACTAGATATAAAAAACAAAAAACAACAAGGTTGTCATCCAATCTTGTTTCAGTCACTACTAGATATAAAAAACAAAAAACAACAAGGTCGTCATCCAATCTTGCTTCAGTCACTACTAGATATAAAAAACAACAAGGTCGTCATCCAATCTTGTTTCAGTCACTAGATATAAAAGACAAAAAACAACAAGGTCGTCATCCAATCTTGTTTCAGTCACTACTAAATATAAAAAACAAAAAACAACAAAGTCGTCATCCAATCTTGTTTCAGTCACTACTAGATATAAAAAACAACAAGGTCGTCATCCAATCTTGTTTTAGTCACTACTAGATATTAAAAACAACAAGGTCTTCATCCAATCTTGTTTCATTCACTACTAGATATCAAAAAAAAAACAACAAGGTCGTCATCCAATCTTTTTTCAGTCACTACCAGATATAAAAAACAACAAGGTCATCATCCAATCTTGTTTCAGTCACTACTAGATATAAAAAACAAAAAACAACAAGGTCGTCATCCAATCTTGTTTCAGTCACTACTAGATATAAAAACAACAAGGTCGTCATCCAATCTTGTTTCAGTCACTACTAGATATAAAAAAAACAACAAGGTGGTCATCCAATCTTTTTTCAGTCACTACCAGATATAAAAAACAACAAGGTCATCATCCAATCTTGTTTCAGTCACTACTAGATATAAAAAACAAAAAACAACAAGGTCGTCATCCAATCTTGTTTCAGTCACTACTAGATATAAAAAACAAAAAACAACAAGGTCGTCATCCAATCTTGTTTCAGTCACTACTAGATATAAAAAAAACAAAAAACTACAAGGTCGTCATCCAATCTTGCTTCAGTCACTACTAGATATAAAAAACAATAAGGTCGTCATCCAATCTTGTTTCAGTCACTACTAGATATAAAAAGCAAAATACATCAAGGTCGTTATCCAATCTTGTTTCAGTCACTACTAGATATAAAAAGCAAAATACATCAAGGTCGTTATCCAATCTTGTTTCAGTCACTACTATATATAACAAACAAAAAAACAACAAGGTCGTCATCCAATCATGTTTCAGTCACTACTAGATATAAAAAACAAAAAACAACAAGGTCGTCATCCAATCTTGCTTCAGTCACTACTAGATATAAAAAACAAAAAACAACAAGATTGTCATCCAATCTTGTATCAGTCACTACTAGATATAAAAAACAAAAAACAACAAGGTCGTCATCCAATCTTGCTTCAGTCACTACTAGATATAAAAAACAACAAGGTCGTCATCCAATCTTGTTTTAGTCACTACTAGATATTAAAAACAACAAGGTCTTCATCCAATCTTGTTTCATTCACTACTAGATATCAAAAACAAAAAACAACAAGGTCGTCATCCAATCTTTTTTCAGTCACTACCAGATATAAAAAACAACAAGGTCATCATCCAATCTTGTTTCAGTCACTACTAGATATAAAAAACAAAAAACAACAAGGTCGTCATCCAATCTTGTTTCAGTCACTACTAGATATAAAAACAACAAGGTCGTCATCCAATCTTGTTTCAGTCACTACTAGATATAAAAAAAAAACAACAAGGTGGTCATCCAATCTTTTTTCAGTCACTACCAGATATAAAAAACAACAAGGTCATCATCCAATCTTGCTTCAGTCACTACTAGATATAAAAAACAAAAAAACAACAAGGTCGTCATCCAATCTTGTTTCAGTCACTACTAGATATAAACAAAAACAAGGTGGTCATCCAATCTTGTTTCAGTCACTACTAGATATAAAAAACAACAAGGTCGTCATCCAATCTTGTTTAAGTCACTACTAGATATAAAAAACAAAAAACAACAAGGTCGTCATGCAATCTTGTTTCAGTCACTACTAGATATAAAAAACAAAAAACAACAAGGTCGTCATCCAATCTTGTTTCAGTCACTACTAGATATAAAAAACAAAAAACAACAAGGTCGTCATCCAATCTTGTTTCAGTCACTACTAGATATAAAAAACAAAAAAAACAACAAGGTCGTCATCCAATCTTGTTTCAGTCACTACTAGGTTTAAAAAACGAAACACAACAAGGTCGTCATCCAATCTTGTTTCAGTCACTACTAGATATAAAAAACAAAAAACAACAAGGTCGTCATCCAATCTTGTTTCAGTCACTACTAGATATAAAAAAACAAAAAACTACAAGGTCGTCATCCAATCTTGCTTCAGTCACTACTAGATATAAAAAACAATAAGGTCGTCATCCAATCTTGTTTCAGTCACTACTAGATATAAAAAGCAAAATACATCAAGGTCGTTATCCAATTTTGTTTCAGTCACTACTAGATATAAAAAGCAAAATACATCAAGGTCGTTATCCAATCTTGTTTCAGTCACTACTATATATAACAAACAAAAAAACAACAAGGTCGTCATCCAATCATGTTTCAGTCACTACTAGATATAAAAAACAAAAAACAACAAGGTCGTCATCCAATCTTGCTTCAGTCACTACTAGATATAAAAAACAAAAAAACAACAAGGTTGTCATCCAATCTTGTTTCAGTCACTACTAGATATAAAAAACAAAAAACAACAAGGTCGTCATCCAATCTTGCTTCAGTCACTACTAGATATAAAAAAACAACAAGGTCGTCATCCAATCTTGTTTCAGTCACTAGATATAAAAGACAAAAAACAACAAGGTCGTCATCCAATCTTGTTTCAGTCACTACTAAATATAAAAAACAAAAAACAACAAAGTCGTCATCCAATCTTGTTTCAGTCACTACTAGATATAAAAAACAACAAGGTCGTCATCCAATCTTGTTTTAGTCACTACTAGATATTAAAAACAACAAGGTCTTCATCCAATCTTGTTTCATTCACTACTAGATATCAAAAACAAAAAACAACAAGGTCGTCATCCAATCTTTTTTCAGTCACTACCAGATATAAAAAACAACAAGGTCATCATCCAATCTTGTTTCAGTCACTACTAGATATAAAAAACAAAAAACAACAAGGTCGTCATCCAATCTTGTTTCAGTCACTACTAGATATAAAAACAACAAGGTCGTCATCCAATCTTGTTTCAGTCACTACTAGATATAAAAAAAAACAACAAGGTGGTCATCCAATCTTTTTTCAGTCACTACCAGATATAAAAAACAATAAGGTCATCATCCAATCTTGTTTCAGTCACTACTAGATATAAAAAAAAAAAAACAACAATGTCGTCATCCAATCTTGTTTCAGTCACTACTAGATATAAAAAAAAACAAGGTGGTCATCCAATCTTGTTTCAGTCACTACTAGATATAAAAAACAACAAGCTCGTCATCCAATCTTGTTTCAGTCACTACTAGATATAAAAAACAACAAGGTCGTCATCCAATCTTGTTTCAGTCACTACTAGATATAAAAAACAAAAAACAACAAGGTCGTCATGCAATCTTGTTTCAGTCACTACTAGATATCAAAAACAAAAAACAACAAGGTCGTCATCCAATCTTGTTTCAGTCACTACTAGATATAAAAAACAAAAAACAACAAGGTCGTCATCCAATCTTGTTTCAGTCACTACTAGATCTAAGAAAAAAAACAACAAGGTCGTCATCCAATCTTGCTTCAGTCACTACTAGATATAAAAAACAACAAGGTCGTCATCCAATCTTGTTTCAGTCACTAGATATAAAAAACAAAAAACAACAAGGTCGTCATCCAATCTTGTTTCAGTCACTACTAAATATAAAAAACAAAAAACAACAAAGTCGTCATCCAATCATGTTTCAGTCACTACTAGATATAAAAAACAACAAGGTCGTCATCCAATCTTGTTTTAGTCACTACTAGATATTAAAAACAACAAGGTCGTCATCCAATCATGTTTCAGTCACTACTAGATATAAAAAACAAAAAACAACAAGGTCGTCATCCAATCTTGCTTCAGTCACTACTAGATATAAAAAACAAAAAACAACAAGGTTGTCATCCAATCTTGTTTCAGTCACTACTAGATATAAAAAACAAAAAACAACAAGGTCGTCATCCAATCTTGCTTCAGTCACTACTAGATATAAAAAACAACAAGGTCGTCATCCAATCTTGTTTCAGTCACTAGATATAAAAGACAAAAAACAACAAGGTCGTCATCCAATCTTGTTTCAGTCACTACTAAATATAAAAAACAAAAAACAACAAAGTCGTCATCCAATCTTGTTTCACTCACTACTAGATATAAAAAACAACAAGGTCGTCATCCAATCTTGTTTTAGTCACTACTAGATATTAAAAACAACAAGGTCTTCATCCAATCTTGTTTCATTCACTACTAGATATCAAAAAAAAAAAACAACAAGGTCGTCATCCAATCTTTTTTCAGTCACTACCAGATATAAAAAACAACAAGGTCATCATCCAATCTTGTTTCAGTCACTACTAGATATAAAAAACAAAAAACAACAAGGTCGTCATCCAATCTTGTTTCAGTCACTACTAGATATAAAAACAACAAGGTCGTCATCCAATCTTGTTTCAGTCACTACTAGATATAAAAAACAAAAAACAACAAGGTCGTCATCCAATCTTGTTTCAGTCACTACTAGATATAAAAAACAAAAAACAACAAGGTCGTCATCCAATCTTGTTTCAGTCACTACTAGATATAAAAAAACAAAAAACTACAAGGTCGTCATCCAATCTTGCTTCAGTCACTACTAGATATAAAAAACAATAAGGTCGTCATCCAATCTTGTTTCAGTCACTACTAGATATAAAAAGCAAAATACATCAAGGTCGTTATCCAATCTTGTTTCAGTCACTACTAGATATAAAAAGCAAAATACATCAAGGTCGTTATCCAATCTTGTTTCAGTCACTACTATATATAACAAACAAAAAAACAACAAGGTCGTCATCCAATCATGTTTCAGTCACTACTAGATATAAAAAACAAAAAACAACAAGGTCGTCATCCAATCTTGCTTCAGTCACTACTAGATATAAAAAACAAAAAACAACAAGGTCGTCATCCAATCTTGTTTCAGTCACTACTAGATATAAAAAACAAAAAACAACAAGGTCGTCATCCAATCTTGCTTCAGTCACTACCAGATATAAAAAACAACAAGGTCATCATCCAATCTTGTTTCAGTCACTACTAGATATAAAAAACAAAAAACAACAATGTCGTCATCCAATCTTGTTTCAGTCACTACTAGATATAAAAACAACAAGGTCGTCATCCAATCTTGTTTCAGTCACTACTAGATATAAAAAAAAACAACAAGGTGGTCATCCAATCTTTTTTCAGTCACTACCAGATATAAAAAACAACAAGGTCATCATCCAATCTTGTTTCAGTCACTACTAGATATAAAAAACAAAAAAACAACAAGGTCGTCATCCAATCATGTTTCAGTCACTACTAGATATAAAAAACAAAAAACAACAAGGTCGTCATCCAATCTTGTTTCAGTCACTACTAGATATAAACAAAAACAAGGTGGTCATCCAATCTTGTTTCAGTCACTACTAGATATAAAAAACAACAAGCTCGTCATCCAATCTTGTTTCAGTCACTACTAGATATAAAAAACAACAAGGTCGTCATCCAATCTTGTTTCAGTCACTACTAGATATAAAAAACAAAAAACAACAAGGTCGTCATGCAATCTTGTTTCAGTCACTACTAGATATCAAAAACAAAAAACAACAAGGTCGTCATCCAATCTTGTTTCAATCACTACTAGATATAAAAAAACAAAAAACAACAAGGTCGTCATCCAATCTTGTTTCAGTCACTACTAGATATAAGAAAAAAAAACAACAAGGTCGTCATCCAATCTTGCTTCAGTCACTACTAGATATAAAAAACAACAAGGTCGTCATCCAATCTTGTTTCAGTCACTAGATATAAAAAACAAAAAACAACAAGGTCGTCATCCAATCTTGTTTCAGTCACTACTAAATATAAAAAACAAAAAACAACAAAGTCGTCATCCAATCTTGTTTCAGTCACTACTAGATATAAAAAACAACAAGGTCGTCATCCAATCTTGTTTTAGTCACTACTAGATATTAAAAACAACAAGGTCGTCATCCAATCATGTTTCAGTCACTACTAGATATAAAAAACAAAAAACAACAAGGTCGTCATCCAATCTTGCTTCAGTCACTACTAGATATAAAAAACAAAAAACAACAAGGTTGTCATCCAATCTTGTTTCAGTCACTACTAGATATAAAAAACAAAAAACAACAAGGTCGTCATCCAATCTTGCTTCAGTCACTACTAGATATAAAAAACAACAAGGTCGTCATCCAATCTTGTTTCAGTCACTAGATATAAAAGATAAAAAACAACAAGGTCGTCATCCAATCTTGTTTCAGTCACTACTAAATATAAAAAACAAAAAACAACAAGGTCGTCATCCAATCTTGTTTCAGTCACTACTAGATATAAAAAACAACAAGGTCGTCATCCAATCTTGTTTTAGTCACTACTAGATATTAAAAACAACAAGGTCGTCATCCAATCTTGTTTTAGTCACTACTAGATATTAAAAACAACAAGGTCTTCATCCAATCTTGTTTCATTCACTACTAGATATCAAAAACAAAAAACAACAAGGTCGTCATCCAATCTTTTTTCAGTCACTACCAGATATAAAAAACAACAAGGTCATCATCCAATCTTGTTTCAGTCACTACTAGATATAAAAAACAAAAAACAACAAGGTCGTCATCCAATCTTGTTTCAGTCACTACTAGATATAAAAACAACAAGGTCGTCATCCAATCTTGTTTCAGTCACTACTAGATATAAAAAAAAACAACAAGGTGGTCATCCAATCTTTTTTCAGTCACTACCAGATATAAAAAACAATAAGGTCATCATCCAATCTTGTTTCAGTCACTACTAGATATAAAAAAAAAAAAACAACAATGTCGTCATCCAATCTTGTTTCAGTCACTACTAGATATAAAAAAAAACAAGGTGGTCATCCAATCTTGTTTCAGTCACTACTAGATATAAAAAACAACAAGCTCGTCATCCAATCTTGTTTCAGTCACTACTAGATATAAAAAACAACAAGGTCGTCATCCAATCTTGTTTCAGTCACTACTAGATATAAAAAACAAAAAACAACAAGGTCGTCATGCAATCTTGTTTCAGTCACTACTAGATATCAAAAACAAAAAACAACAAGGTCGTCATCCAATCTTGTTTCAGTCACTACTAGATATAAAAAACAAAAAACAACAAGGTCGTCATCCAATCTTGTTTCAGTCACTACTAGATCTAAGAAAAAAAACAACAAGGTCGTCATCCAATCTTGCTTCAGTCACTACTAGATATAAAAAACAACAAGGTCGTCATCCAATCTTGTTTCAGTCACTAGATATAAAAAACAAAAAACAACAAGGTCGTCATCCAATCTTGTTTCAGTCACTACTAAATATAAAAAACAAAAAACAACAAAGTCGTCATCCAATCATGTTTCAGTCACTACTAGATATAAAAAACAACAAGGTCGTCATCCAATCTTGTTTTAGTCACTACTAGATATTAAAAACAACAAGGTCGTCATCCAATCATGTTTCAGTCACTACTAGATATAAAAAACAAAAAACAACAAGGTCGTCATCCAATCTTGCTTCAGTCACTACTAGATATAAAAAACAAAAAACAACAAGGTTGTCATCCAATCTTGTTTCAGTCACTACTAGATATAAAAAACAAAAAACAACAAGGTCGTCATCCAATCTTGCTTCAGTCACTACTAGATATAAAAAACAACAAGGTCGTCATCCAATCTTGTTTCAGTCACTAGATATAAAAGACAAAAAACAACAAGGTCGTCATCCAATCTTGTTTCAGTCACTACTAAATATAAAAAACAAAAAACAACAAAGTCGTCATCCAATCTTGTTTCACTCACTACTAGATATAAAAAACAACAAGGTCGTCATCCAATCTTGTTTTAGTCACTACTAGATATTAAAAACAACAAGGTCTTCATCCAATCTTGTTTCATTCACTACTAGATATCAAAAAAAAAAAACAACAAGGTCGTCATCCAATCTTTTTTCAGTCACTACCAGATATAAAAAACAACAAGGTCATCATCCAATCTTGTTTCAGTCACTACTAGATATAAAAAACAAAAAACAACAAGGTCGTCATCCAATCTTGTTTCAGTCACTACTAGATATAAAAACAACAAGGTCGTCATCCAATCTTGTTTCAGTCACTACTAGATATAAAAAACAAAAAACAACAAGGTCGTCATCCAATCTTGTTTCAGTCACTACTAGATATAAAAAACAAAAAACAACAAGGTCGTCATCCAATCTTGTTTCAGTCACTACTAGATATAAAAAAACAAAAAACTACAAGGTCGTCATCCAATCTTGCTTCAGTCACTACTAGATATAAAAAACAATAAGGTCGTCATCCAATCTTGTTTCAGTCACTACTAGATATAAAAAGCAAAATACATCAAGGTCGTTATCCAATCTTGTTTCAGTCACTACTAGATATAAAAAGCAAAATACATCAAGGTCGTTATCCAATCTTGTTTCAGTCACTACTATATATAACAAACAAAAAAACAACAAGGTCGTCATCCAATCATGTTTCAGTCACTACTAGATATAAAAAACAAAAAACAACAAGGTCGTCATCCAATCTTGCTTCAGTCACTACTAGATATAAAAAACAAAAAACAACAAGGTCGTCATCCAATCTTGTTTCAGTCACTACTAGATATAAAAAACAAAAAACAACAAGGTCGTCATCCAATCTTGCTTCAGTCACTACCAGATATAAAAAACAACAAGGTCATCATCCAATCTTGTTTCAGTCACTACTAGATATAAAAAACAAAAAACAACAATGTCGTCATCCAATCTTGTTTCAGTCACTACTAGATATAAAAACAACAAGGTCGTCATCCAATCTTGTTTCAGTCACTACTAGATATAAAAAAAAACAACAAGGTGGTCATCCAATCTTTTTTCAGTCACTACCAGATATAAAAAACAACAAGGTCATCATCCAATCTTGTTTCAGTCACTACTAGATATAAAAAACAAAAAAACAACAAGGTCGTCATCCAATCATGTTTCAGTCACTACTAGATATAAAAAACAAAAAACAACAAGGTCGTCATCCAATCTTGTTTCAGTCACTACTAGATATAAACAAAAACAAGGTGGTCATCCAATCTTGTTTCAGTCACTACTAGATATAAAAAACAACAAGCTCGTCATCCAATCTTGTTTCAGTCACTACTAGATATAAAAAACAACAAGGTCGTCATCCAATCTTGTTTCAGTCACTACTAGATATAAAAAACAAAAAACAACAAGGTCGTCATGCAATCTTGTTTCAGTCACTACTAGATATCAAAAACAAAAAACAACAAGGTCGTCATCCAATCTTGTTTCAATCACTACTAGATATAAAAAAACAAAAAACAACAAGGTCGTCATCCAATCTTGTTTCAGTCACTACTAGATATAAGAAAAAAAAACAACAAGGTCGTCATCCAATCTTGCTTCAGTCACTACTAGATATAAAAAACAACAAGGTCGTCATCCAATCTTGTTTCAGTCACTAGATATAAAAAACAAAAAACAACAAGGTCGTCATCCAATCTTGTTTCAGTCACTACTAAATATAAAAAACAAAAAACAACAAAGTCGTCATCCAATCTTGTTTCAGTCACTACTAGATATAAAAAACAACAAGGTCGTCATCCAATCTTGTTTTAGTCACTACTAGATATTAAAAACAACAAGGTCGTCATCCAATCATGTTTCAGTCACTACTAGATATAAAAAACAAAAAACAACAAGGTCGTCATCCAATCTTGCTTCAGTCACTACTAGATATAAAAAACAAAAAACAACAAGGTTGTCATCCAATCTTGTTTCAGTCACTACTAGATATAAAAAACAAAAAACAACAAGGTCGTCATCCAATCTTGCTTCAGTCACTACTAGATATAAAAAACAACAAGGTCGTCATCCAATCTTGTTTCAGTCACTAGATATAAAAGATAAAAAACAACAAGGTCGTCATCCAATCTTGTTTCAGTCACTACTAAATATAAAAAACAAAAAACAACAAGGTCGTCATCCAATCTTGTTTCAGTCACTACTAGATATAAAAAACAACAAGGTCGTCATCCAATCTTGTTTTAGTCACTACTAGATATTAAAAACAACAAGGTCTTCATCCAATCTTGTTTCATACACTACTAGATATCCAAAAAAAAAACAACAAGGTCGTCATCCAATCTTTTTTCAGTCAGTACCAGATATAAAAAACAACAAGGTCATCATCCAATCTTGTTTCAGTCACTACTAGATATAAAAAACAAAAAACAACAAGGTCGTCATCCAATCTTGTTTCAGTCACTACTAGATATAAAAACAACAAGGTCGTCATCCAATCTTGTTTCAGTCACTACTAGATATAAAAAAAAACAACAAGGTGGTCATCCAATCTTTTTTCAGTCACTACCAGATATAAAAAACAACAAGGTCATCATCCAATCTTGTTTCAGTCACTACTAGATATAAAAAACAAAAAAACAACAAGGTCGTCATCCAATCATGTTTCAGTCACTACTAGATATAAAAAACAAAAAACAACAAGGTCGTCATCCAATCTTGTTTCAGTCACTACTAGATATAAAAAAAAACAAGGTGGTCATCCAATCTTGTTTCAGTCACTACTAGATATAAAAAACAACAAGCTCGTCATCCAATCTTGTTTCAGTCACTACTAGATATAAAAAACAACAAGGTCGTCATCCAATCTTGTTTAAGTCACTACTAGATATAAAAAACAAAAAACAACAAGGTCGTCATGCAATCTTGTTTCAGTCACTACTAGATATCAAAAACAAAAAACAACAAGGTCGTCATCCAATCTTGTTTCAGTCACTACTAGATATAAAAAACAAAAAACAACAAGGTCGTCATCCAATATTGTTTCAGTCACTACTAGATATAAGAAAAAAAAACAACAAGGTCGTCATCCAATCTTGCTTCAGTCACTACTAGATATAAAAAACAACAAGGTCGTCATCCAATCTTGTTTCAGTCACTAGATCTAAAAAACAAAAAACAACAAGGTCGTCATCCAATCTTGTTTCAGTCACTACTAAATATAAGAAAAAAAAACAACAAGGTCGTCATCCAATCTTGCTTCAGTCACTACTAGATATAAAAAACAACAAGGTCGTCATCCAATCTTGTTTCAGTCACTACTAAATATAAAAAACAAAAAACAACAAAGTCGTCATCCAATCTTGTTTCAGTCACTACTAGATATAAAAAACAACAAGGTCGTCATCCAATCTTGTTTTAGTCACTACTAGATATTAAAAACAACAAGGTCGTCATCCAATCATGTTTCAGTCACTACTAGATATAAAAAACAAAAAACAACAAAGTCGTCATCCAATCTTGCTTCAGTCACTACTAGATATAAAAAACAAAAAACAACAAGGTTGTCATCCAATCTTGTTTCAGTCACTACTAGATATAAAAAACAAAAAACAACAAGGTCGTCATCCAATCTTGCTTCAGTCACTACTAGATATAAAAAACAACAAGGTCGTCATCCAATCTTGTTTCAGTCACTAGATATAAAAGATAAAAAACAACAAGGTCGTCATCCAATCTTGTTTCAGTCACTACTAAATATAAAAAACAAAAAACAACAAAGTCGTCATCCAATCTTGTTTCAGTCACTACTAGATATAAAAAACAACAAGGTCGTCATCCAATCTTGTTTTAGTCACTACTAGATATTAAAAACAACAAGGTCTTCATCCAATCTTGTTTCATACACTACTAGATATAAAAAAAAAAAACAACAAGGTCGTCATCCAATCTTTTTTCAGTCAGTACCAGATATAAAAAACAACAAGGTCATCATCCAATCTTGTTTCAGTCACTACTAGATATAAAAAACAAAAAACAACAAGGTCGTCATCCAATCTTGTTTCAGTCACTACTAGATATAAAAATAACAAGGTCGTCATCCAATCTTGTTTCAGTCACTACTAGATATAAAAAACAACAAGGTCATCATCCAATCTTGTTTCAGTCACTACTAGATATAAAAAACAAAAAAACAACAAGGTCGTCATCCAATCATGTTTCAGTCACTACTAGATATAAAAAACAAAAAACAACAAGGTCGTCATCCAATCTTGTTTCAGTCACTACTAGATATAAAAAAAACAAGGTGGTCATCCAATCTTGTTTCAGTCACTACTAGATATAAAAAACAACAAGCTCGTCATCCAATCTTGTTTCAGTCACTACTAGATATAAAAAACAACAAGGTCGTCATCCAATCTTGTTTAAGTCACTACTAGATATAAAAAACAAAAAACAACAAGGTCGTCATGCAATCTTGTTTCAGTCACTACTAGATATCAAAAACAAAAAACAACAAGGTCGTCATCCAATCTTGTTTCAGTCACTACTAGATATAAAAAACAAAAAACAACAAGGTCGTCATCCAATATTGTTTCAGTCACTACTAGATATAAGAAAAAAAAACAACAAGGTCGTCATCCAATCTTGCTTCAGTCACTACTAGATATAAAAAACAACAAGGTCGTCATCCAATCTTGTTTCAGTCACTAGATCTAAAAAACAAAAAACAACAAGGTCGTCATCCAATCTTGTTTCAGTCACTACTAAATATAAAAAAACAAAAAACAACAAAGTCGTCATCCAATCTTGTTTCAGTCACTACTAGATATAAAAAACAACAAGGTCGTCATCCAATCTTGTTTTAGTCACTACTAGATATTAAAAACAACAAGGTCGTCATCCAATCTTGTTTCATTCACTACTAGATATCAAAAACAAAAAACAACAAGGTCGTCATCCAATCTTGTTTCATTCACTACTAGATATCAAAAACAAAAAACAACAAGGTCGTCATCCAATCTTGTTTCAGTCACTACCAGATATAAAAAACAACAAGGTCATCATCCAATCTTGTTTCAGTCACTACTAGATATAAAGAACAAAAAACAACAAGGTCGTCATCCAATCTTGTTTCAGTCACTAATAGATATAAAAAAAACAACAAGGTGGTCATCCAATCTTTTTTCAGTCACTACCAGATATAAAAAAACAACAAGGTCATCATCCAATCTTGTTTCAGTCACTACTAGATATAAAAAACAAAAAAACAACAAGGTCGTCATCCAATCATGTTTCAGTCACTACTAGATATAAAAAACAAAAAACAACAAGGTCGTCATCCAATCTTGTTTCAGTCACTACTAGATATAAAAAAACAAGGTGGTCATCCAATCTTGTTTCAGTCACTACTAGATATAAAAAACAACAAGCTCGTCATCCAATCTTGTTTCAGTCACTACTAGATATAAAAAACAACAAGGTCGTCATCCAATCTTGTTTAAGTCACTACTAGATATAAAAAACAAAAAACAACAAGGTCGTCATGCAATCTTGTTTCAGTCACTACTAGATAAAAAAAACAAAAAACAACAAGGTCGTCAACCAGTCTTGTTTCAGTCACTACTAGATATAAAAAAAAAAACAAGGTCGTCATCCAATCTTGTTTCAGTCACTACTAGATATAAAAAACAGAAAACAACAAGGTCGTCATCCAATCTTGTTTCAGTCACTACTAGATATAAGAAAAAAAACAACAAGGTCGTCATCCAATCTTGTTTCAGTCACTACTAGATATAAAAAACAAAAAACAACAAGGTCTTCATCCAATCTTGTTTCAGTCACTACTAGATATAAAAAAACAAAAAACAACAAGGTCTTCATCCAATCTTGTTTCAGTCACTACTAGATATAAAAAGCAAAAAACAACAAGGTCGTTATCCAATCTTGTTTCAGTCACTACTAGATATAAAAAACAAAAAAACAACAAGGGCGTCATCCAATCTTGTTTCAGTCACTACTAGATTTAAAAAACGAAACACATCAAGGTCGTCATCCAATCTTGTTTCAGTCACTACTAGATATAAAAAACAAAAAACAACAAGGTCGTCATCCAATCTTGTTTCAGTCACTACTAAATATAAAAAACAAAAAACTACAAGGTCGTCATCCAATCTTGTTTCAGTCACTACTAGATATAAAAAAAAAAAACAAGGTCGTCATCCAATCTTGTTTCAGTCACTACTAGATATAAAAAACAGAAAACAACAAGGTCGTCATCCAATCTTGTTTCAGTCACTACTAGATATAAGAAAAAAAACAACAAGGTCGTCATCCAATCTTGTTTCAGTCACTACTAGATATAAAAAACAAAAAACAACAAGGTCTTCATCCAATCTTGTTTCAGTCACTACTAGATATAAAAAAACAAAAAACAACAAGGTCTTCATCCAATCTTGTTTCAGTCACTAATAGATATAAAAAGCAAAAAACAACAAGGTCGTTATCCAATCTTGTTTCAGTCACTACTAGACATAAAAAACAAAAAAACAACAAGGGCGTCATCCAATCTTGTTTCAGTCACTACTAGATTTAAAAAACGAAACACATCAAGGTCGTCATCCAATCTTGTTTCAGTCACTACTAGATATAAAAAACAAAAAACAACAAGGTCGTCATCCAATCTTGTTTCAGTCACTACTAGATATAAAAAACAAAAAACTACAAGGTCGTCATCCAATCTTGCTTCAGTCACTACTAGATATAAAAAACAACAAGGTCGTCATCCAATCTTGCTTCAGTCACTACTAGATATAAAAAACAACAAGGTCGTCATCCAATCTTGTTTCAGTCACTAGATATAAAAAACAAAAAACAACAAGGTCGTCATCCAATCTTGTTTCAGTCACTACTAAATATAAAAAACAAAAAACACAAAGTCGTCATCCAATCTTGTTTCAGTCACTACTAGATATAAAAAACAACAAGGTCGTCATCCAATCTTGTTTTAGTCACTACTAGATATTAAAAACAACAAGGTCGTCATCCAATCTTGTTTCATTCACTACTAGATATCAAAAACAAAAAACAACAAGGTCATCATCCAATCTTGTTTCAGTCACTACTAGATATAAAAAAAAAAACCAACAACAAGGTCGTCATCCAATCTTGTTTCAGTCACTACTAGATATAAAAACAACAAGGTCGTTATCCAATCTTGCTTCAGTCAATACTAAATATAAAAAACAAAAAACAACAAGGTCGTCATCCAATCTTGTTTCAGTCACTACTAGATATAGAAAACAGAAAACAACAAGGTCGTCATCCAATCTTGTTTCAGTCACTACTAGATATTAAAAAACAAAAAACAACAAGGTCGTCATCCAATCTTGTTTCAGTCACTACTAGATATAAAAAACAACAAGGTCGTCATCCAATCTTGTTTCAGTCACTACTAGATATAAAAAACAACAAGGTTGTCATCCAATCTTGTTTCAGTCACTACTAGATATAAAAAACAAACAAACAACAAGGTCGTCATCCAATCATGTTTCAGTCACTACTAGATATAAAAAACAAAAAACAACAAGGTCTTCATCCAATCTTGTTTCAGTCACTACTAGATATAAAAAAACAAAAAACAACAAGGTCTTCATCCAATCTTGTTTCACTCACTACTAGATATAAAAAGCAAAAAACAACAAGGTCGTCATCCAATCTTGTTTCAGTCACTACTAGATATAAGAAACGAAAACCAACAAGATCGTCATCCAATCTTGTTTCAGTCACTACTAGATATTAAAAACAACAAGGTCGTCATCCAATTTTGTTTTATTCACTACTAGATATCAAAAACAAAAAACAACAAGGTCGTCATCCAATCTTGTTTCAGTCACTACTAGATATAAAAAAAAACCAACAAGGTCATCATCCAATCTTGTTTCAGTCACTACTAGATATAAAAAACAACAAGCTCGTCATCCAATCTTGTTTCAGTCACTACTAGATATAAAAAACAACAAGGTCGTCATCCAATCTTGTTTAAGTCACTACTAGATATAAAAAACAAAAAACAACAAGGTCGTCATGCAATCTTGTTTCAGTCACTACTAGATAAAAAAAACAAAAAACAACAAGGTCGTCAACCAGTCTTGTTTCAGTCACTACTAGATATAAAAAAAAAACAAGGTCGTCATCCAATCTTGTTTCAGTCACTACTAGATATAAAAAACAGAAAACAACAAGGTCGTCATCCAATCTTGTTTCAGTCACTACTAGATATAAGAAAAAAAACAACAAGGTCGTCATCCAATCTTGTTTCAGTCACTACTAGATATAAAAAACAAAAAACAACAAGGTCTTCATCCAATCTTGTTTCAGTCACTACTAGATATAAAAAAACAAAAAACAACAAGGTCTTCATCCAATCTTGTTTCAGTCACTACTAGATATAAAAAGCAAAAAACAACAAGGTCGTCATCCAATCTTGTTTCAGTCACTACTAGATATAAAAAACAAAAAAACAACAAGGGCGTCATCCAATCTTGTTTCAGTCACTACTAGATTTAAAAAACGAAACACATCAAGGTCGTCATCCAATCTTGTTTCAGTCACTACTAGATATAAAAAACAAAAAACAACAAGGTCGTCATCCAATCTTGTTTCAGTCACTACTAGATATAAAAAACAACAAGGTCGTCATCCAATCTTGCTTCAGTCACTACTAGATATAAAAAACAACAAGGTCGTCATCCAATCTTGTTTCAGTCACTAGATATAAAAAACAAAAAACAACAAGGTCGTCATCCAATCTTGTTTCAGTCACTACTAAATATAAAAAACAAAAAACACAAAGTCGTCATCCAATCTTGTTTCAGTCACTACTAGATATAAAAAACAACAAGGTCGTCATCCAATCTTGTTTTAGTCACTACTAGATATTAAAAACAACAAGGTCGTCATCCAATCTTGTTTCATTCACTACTAGATATCAAAAACAAAAAACAACAAGGTCATCATCCAATCTTGTTTCAGTCACTACTAGATATAAAAAAAAACCAACAACAAGGTCGTCATCCAATCTTGTTTCAGTCACTACTAGATATAAAAACAACAAGGTCGTTATCCAATCTTGCTTCAGTCAATACTAAATATAAAAAACAAAAAACAACAAGGTCGTCATCCAATCTTGTTTCAGTCACTACTAGATATAGAAAACAGAAAACAACAAGGTCGTCATCCAATCTTGTTTCAGTCACTACTAGATATTAAAAAACAAAAAACAACAAGGTCGTCATCCAATCTTGTTTCAGTCACTACTAGATATAAAAAACAACAAGGTCGTCATCCAATCTTGTTTCAGTCACTACTAGATATAAAAAAACAAAAAACAACAAGGTCTTCATCCAATCTTGTTTCACTCACTACTAGATATAAAAAGCAAAAAACAACAAGGTCGTCATCCAATCTTGTTTCAGTCACTACTAGATATAAAAAACAAAAAACAACAAGGTCTTCATCCAATCTTGTTTCAGTCACTACTAGATATAAAAAAACAAAAAACAACAAGGTCTTCATCCAATCTTGTTTCACTCACTACTAGATATAAAAAGCAAAAAACAACAAGGTCGTCATCCAATCTTGTTTCAGTCACTACTAGATATAAGAAACAAAAACCAACAAGATCGTCATCCAATCTTGTTTCAGTCACTACTAAATATTAAAAACAACAAGGTCGTCATCCAATTTTGTTTTATTCACTACTAGATATCAAAAACAAAAAACAACAAGGTCGTCATCCAATCTTGTTTCAGTCACTACTAGATATAAAAAAAACCCAACAAGGTCATCATCCAATCTTGTTTCAGTCACTATTAGATATAAAAAACAACAAGGTCATCATCCAATCTTGTTTCAGTCACTACTAGATATAAAACACAAGAAACAACAAGGTCGTCATCCAATCTTGTTTCAGTCACTACTAGATATAAAAACAACAAGGTCGTTATCCAACCTTGCTTCAGTCACTACTAGATATAAAAAACAAAAAACAACAAGGTCGTCATCCAATCTTGTTTCAGTGACTACTAGATATAGAAAACAGAAAACAACAAGGTCGTCATCCAATCTTGTTTCAATCACTACTAGATATTAAAAAACAAAAAACAACAAGGTCGTCATCCAATCTTGTTTCAGTCACTACTAGATATAAAAAACAATAAGGTCGTCATCCAATCTTGTTTCAGTCACTACTAGATATAAAAAGAAAATACATCAAGGTCGTTATCCAATCTTGTTTCAGTCACTACTAGATACAAAAAAACAACAAGGTCGTCATCCAATCTTGTTTCAGTCACTACTAGATATAAAAAACAAAAAACAACAAGGTTGTCATCCAATCTTGCTTCAGTCACTACTAGATATAAAAAACAAAAAACTACAAGGTCGTCATCCAATCTTGCTTCAGTCACTACTAGATATAAAAAACAACAGGGTCGTCATCCAATCTTGTTTCAGTCACTAGATATAAAAAACAAAAAACAACAAGGTCGTCATCCAGTCTTGTTTCAGTCACTACTAGATATAAAAAAAACAACAAGGTGGTCATCCAATCTTTTTTCAGTCACTACCAGATATAAAAAACAACAAGGTCGTCATCCAATCTTGTTTCAGTCACTACTAGATATAAAAACAACAAGGTCGTCATCCAATCTTGTTTCAGTCACTAATAGATATAAAAAAAACAACAAGGTGGTCATGCAATCTTTTTTCAGTCACTACCAGATATAAAAAACAACAAGGTCATCATCCAATCTTGTTTCAGTCACTACTAGATATAAAAAACAAACAAACAACAAGGTCGTCATCCAATCATGTTTCAGTCACTACTAGATATAAAAAATAAAAAACAACAAGGTCGTCATCCAATCTTGTTTCAGTCACTACTAGATATAAAAAAAACAAGGTGGTCATCCAATCTTGTTTCAGTCACTACTAGATATAAAAAACAACAAGCTCGTCATCCAATCTTGTTTCAGTCACTACTAGATATAAAAAAACAACAAGGTCGTCATCCAATCTTGTTTAAGTCACTACTAGATATAAAAAACAAAAAACAACAAGGTCGTCATGCAATCTTGTATCAATCACTACTAGATATCAAAAACAAAAAACAACAAGGTCGTCATCCAATCTTGTTTCAGTCACTACTAGATATAAAAAACAAAAAACAACAAGGTCGTCAACCAGTCTTGTTTCAGTCACTACTATATATAAAAAAAAACAACAAGGTCGTCATCCAATCTTGTTTCAGTCACTACTAGATATTAGAAAAAAAAACAACAAGGTCGTCATCCAATCTTGCTTCAGTCACTACTAGATATAAAAAACAACAAGGTCGTCATCCAATCTTGTTTCAGTCACTAGATATAAAAAACAAAAAACAACAAAGTCGTCATCCAATCTTGTTTCAGTCACTACTAGATATTAAAAACAACAAGGTCGTCATCCATTTTGTTTTATTCACTACTAGATATCAAAAACAAAAAACAACAAGGTCGTCATCCAATCTTGTTTCAGTCACTACTAGATATATAAAAAAACCAACAAGGTCATCATCCAATCTTGTTTCAGTCACTACTAGATATAAAAAAAAACAAGGTGGTCATCCAATCTTGTTTCAGTCACTACTAGATATAAAAAACAACAAGCTCGTCATCCAATCTTGTTTCAGTCACTACTAGATATAAAAAACAACAAGGTCGTCATCCAATCTTGTTTCAGTCACTACTAGATATCAAAAACAAAAAACAACAAGGTCGTCATCCAATCTTGTTTCAGTCACTACTAGATATAAAAAACAAAAAACAACAAGGTCGTCATCCAATCTTGTTTCAGTCACTACTAGATATAAGAGAAAAAAACAACAAGGTCGTCATCCAATCTTGCTTCAGTCACTACTAGATATAAAAAACAACAAGGTCGTCATCCAATCTTGTTTCAGTCACTAGATATAAAAAACAAAAAACAACAAGGTCGTCATCCAATCTTGTTTCAGTCACTACCAGATATAAAAAACAACAAGGTCATCATCCAATCTTGTTTCAGTCACTACTAGATATAAAGAACAAAAAACAACAAGGTCGTCATCCAATCTTGTTTCAGTCACTACTAGATATAAAAAACAACAAGGTCGTCATCCAATCTTGTTTTAGTCACTACTAGATATTAAAAACAACAAGGTCGTCATCTAATCTTGTTTCATTCACTACTAGATATCAAAAACAAAAAACAACAAGGTCGTCATCCAATCTTGTTTCAGTCACTACCAGATATAAAAAACAACAAGGTCATCATCCAATCTTGTTTCAGTCACTACTAGATATAAAGAACAAAAAACAACAAGGTCGTCATCCAATCTTGTTTCAGTCACTAATAGATATAAAAAAAAACAACAAGGTGGTCATCCAATCTTTTTTCAGTCACTACCAGATATAAAAAACAACAAGGTCATCATCCAATCTTGTTTCAGTCACTACTAGATATAAAAAACAAAAAAACAACAAGGTCGTCATCCAATCATGTTTCAGTCACTACTAGATATAAAAAAACAAAAAACAACAAGGTCGTCATCCAATCTTGTTTCAGTCACTACTAGATAAAAAAAAAACAAGGTGGTCATCCAATCTTGTTTCAGTCACTACTAGATATAAAAAACAACAAGCTCGTCATCCAATCTTGTTTCAGTCACTACTAGATATAAAAAACAACAAGGTCGTCATCCAATCTTGTTTAAGTCACTACTAGATATAAAAAACAAAAAACAACAAGGTCGTCATGCAATCTTGTTTCAGTCACTACTAGATATAAAAAACAAAAAACAACAAGGTCGTCAACCAGTCTTGTTTCAGTCACTACTAGATATAAAAAAAAACAAGGTCGTCATCCAATCTTGTTTCAGTCACTACTAGATATAAAAAACAGAAAACAACAAGTTCGTCATCCAATCTTGTTTCAGTCACTACTAGATATAAGAAAAAAAAACAACAAGGTCGTCATCCAATCTTGTTTCAGTCACTACTAGATATAAAAAACAAAAAACAACAAGGTCTTCATCCAATTTTGTTTCAGTCACTACTAGATATAAAAAAACAAAAAACAACAAGGTCTTCATCCAATCTTGTCTCAGTCACTACTAGATATAAAAAGCAAAAAACAACAAGGTCGTCATCCAATCTTGTTTCAGTCACTACTAGATATAAAAAACAAAAAAACAACAAGGGCGTCATCCAATCTTGTTTCAGTCACTACTAGATTTAAAAAACGAAACACAACAAGGTCGTCATCCAATCTTGTTTCAGTCACTACTAGATATAAAAAACAAAAAACAACAAGGTCGTCATCCAATCTTGTTTCAGTCACTACTAGATATAAAAAACAAAAAACTACAAGGTCGTCATCCAATCTTGCTTCAGTCACTACTAGATATAAAAAACAACAAGGTCGTCATCCAATCTTGCTTCAGTCACTACTAGATATAAAAAACAACAAGGTCGTCATCCAATCTTGTTTCAGTCACTAGATATAAAAAACAAAAAACAACAAGGTCGTCATCCAATCTTGTTTCAGTCACTACTAAATATAAAAAACAAAAAACAACAAAGTCGTCATCCAATCTTGTTTCAGTCACTACTAGATATAAAAAACAACAAGGTCGTCATCCAATCTTGTTTTAGTCACTACTAGATATTAAAAACAACAAGGTCGTCATCCAATCTTATTTCATTCACTACTAGATATCAAAAACAAAAAACAACAAGGTCATCATCCAATCTTGTTTCAGTCACTACTAGATATAAAAAAAAAACCAACAACAAGGTCGTCATCCAATCTTGTTTCAGTCACTACTAGATATAAAAACAACAAGGTCGTTATCCAATCTTGCTTCTGTCAATACTAAATATAAAAAACAAAAAACAACAAGGTCGTCAGCCAATCTTGTTTCAGTCAATACTAGATATAGAAAACAGAAAACAACAAGGTCGTCATCCAATCTTGTTTCAGTCACTACTAGATATTAAAAAACAAAAAACAACAAGGTCGTCATCCAATCTTGTTTCAGTCACTACTAGATATAAAAAACAACAAGGTCGTCATCCAATCTTGTTTCAGTCACTACTAGATATAAAAAACAACAAGGTTGTCATCCAATCTTGTTTCAGTCACTACTAGATATAAAAAACAAAAAAACAACAAGGTCGTCATCCAATCATGTTTCAGTCACTACTAGATATAAAAAACAAAAAACAACTAGGTCTTCATCCAATCTTGTTTCAGTCACTACTAGATATAAAAAAACAAAAAACAACAAGGTCTTCATCCAATCTTGTTTCACTCACTACTAGATATAAAAAGCAAAAAACAACAAGGTCGTCATCCAATCTTGTTTCAGTCACTACTAGATATAAGAAACAAAAACCAACAAGATCGTCATCCAATCTTGTTTCAGTCACTACTAGATATTAAAAACAACAAGGTCGTCATCCAATTTTGTTTTATTCACTACTAGATATCAAAAACAAAAAACAACAAGGTCGTCATCCAATCTTGTTTCAGTCACTACTAGTTATAAAAAAAAACCCAACAAGGTCATCATCCAATCTTGTTTCAGTCACTACTAGATATAAAAAACAACAAGGTCATCATCCAATCTTGTTTCAGTCACTACTAGATATAAAACACAAGAAACAACAAGGTCGTCATCCAATCTTGTTTCAGTCACTACTAGATATAAAAACAACAAGGTCGTTATCCAACCTTGCTTCAGTCACTACTAGATATAAAAAACAAAAAACAACAAGGTCGTCATCCAATCTTGTTTCAGTGACTACTAGATATAGAAAACAGAAAACAACAAGGTCGTCATCCAATCTTGTTTCAATCACTACTAGATATTAAAAAACAAAAAACAACAAGGTCGTCATCCAATCTTGTTTCAGTCACTACTAGATATAAAAAACAATAAGGTCGTCATCCAATCTTGTTTCAGTCACTACTAGATATAAAAAGCAAAATACATCAAGGTCGTTATCCAATCTTGTTTCAGTCACTACTAGATATAAAAAAACAACAAGGTCGTCATCCAATCTTGTTTCAGTCACTACTAGATATAAAAAACAAAAAACAACAAGGTTGTCATCCAATCTTGCTTCAGTCACTACTAGATATAAAAAACAAAAAACTACAAGGTCGTCATCCAATCTTGTTTCAGTCACTACTAGATATAAAAACAACAAGGTCGTCATCCAATCTTGTTTCAGTCACTAATAGATATAAAAAAACAACAAGGTGGTCATGCAATCTTTTTTCAGTCACTACCAGATATAAAAAACAACAAGGTCATCATCCAATCTTGTTTCAGTCACTACTAGATATAAAAAACAAAAAAACAACAAGGTCGTCATCCAATCATGTTTCAGTCACTACTAGATATAAAAAATAAAAAACAACAAGGTCGTCATCCAATCTTGTTTCAGTCACTACTAGATATAAAAACAACAAGGTCGTCATCCAATCTTGTTTCAGTCACTACTAGATATAAAAAAAAACAACAAGGTGGTTATCCAATCTTTTTTCAGTCACTACCAGATATAAAAAACAACAAGGTCGTCATCCAATCTTGTTTCAGTCACTACTAGATATAAAAAAACAAAAAACAACAAGGTCTTCATCCAATCTTGTTTCACTCACTACTAGATATAAAAAGCAAAAAACAACAAGGTCGTCATCCAATCTTGTTTCAGTCACTACTAGATATAAGAAACAAAAACCAACAAGATCGTCATCCAATCTTGTTTCAGTCACTACTAGATATTAAAAACAACAAGGTCGTCATCCAATTTTGTTTTATTCACTACTAGATATCAAAAACAAAAAACAACAAGGTCGTCATCCAATCTTGTTTCAGTCACTACTAGATATAAAAAAAAAACCAACAAGGTCATCATCCAATCTTGTTTCAGTCACTACTAGATATAAAAAACAACAAGGTCATCATCCAATCTTGTTTCAGTCACTACTAGATATAAAACACAAGAAACAACAAGGTCGTCATCCAATCTTGTTTCAGTCACTACTAGATATAAAAACAACAAGGTCGTTATCCAACCTTGCTTCAGTCACTACTAGATATAAAAAACAAAAAACAACAAGGTCGTCATCCAATCTTGTTTCAGTGACTACTAGATATAGAAAACAGAAAACAACAAGGTCGTCATCCAATCTTGTTTCAATCACTACTAGATATTAAAAAACAAAAAACAACAAGGTCGTCATCCAATCTTGTTTCAGTCACTACTAGATATAAAAAACAATAAGGTCGTCATCCAATCTTGTTTCAGTCACTACTAGATATAAAAAGCAAAATACATCAAGGTCGTTATCCAATCTTGTTTCAGTCACTACTAGATATAAAAAAACAACAAGGTCGTCATCCAATCTTGTTTCAGTCACTACTAGATATAAAAAACAAAAAACTACAAGGTCGTCATCCAATCTTGTTTCAGTCACTACTAGATATAAAAAACAACAAGGTCGTCATCCAATCTTGTTTCAGTCACTACTAGATATAAAAAAAAACAACAAGGTGGTCATCCAATCTTTTTTCAGTCACTACCAGATATAAAAAACAACAAGGTCGTCATCCAATCTTGTTTCATTCACTACTAGATATCAAAAACAAAAAACAACAAGGTCGTCATCCAATCTTTTTTCAGTCACTACCAGATATAAAAAACAACAAGGTCATCATCCAATCCTGTTTCAGTCAATACTAGATATAAAAAATAAAAAACAACAAGGTCGTCATCCAATCTTGTTTCAGTCACTACTAGATATAAAAACAACAAGGTCGTCATCCAATCTTGTTTCAGTCACTAATAGATATAAAAAAAACAACAAGGTGGTCATGCAATCTTTTTTCAGTCACTACCAGAAATAAAAAACAACAAGGTCATCATCCAATCTTGTTTCAGTCACTACTAGATATAAAAAACAAAAAAACAACAAGGTCGTCATCCGATCATGTTTCAGTCACTACTAGATATAAAAAATAAAAAACAACAAGGTCGTCATCCAATCTTGTTTCAGTCACTACTAGATATAAAAACAACAAGGTCGTCATCCAATCTTGTTTCAGTCACTACTAGATATAAAAAACAAAAAAACAACAAGGTCGTCATCCAATCATGTTTCAGTCACTACTAGATATAAAAAGCAAAAAACAACAAGGTCGTCATCCAATCTTGTTTAAGTCACTACTAGATATAAAAAACAAAAAAAAACAAGGTCGTCATGCAATCTTGTATCAGTCACTACTAGATATCAAAAACAAAAAACAACAAGGTCGTCATCCAATCTCGTTTCAGTCACTACTAGATATAAAAAACAAAAAACAACAAGGTCGTCAACCAGTCTTGTTTCAGTCACTACTAGATATAAAAAAAAACAACAAGGTCGTCATCCAATCTTGTTTCAGTCACTACTAGATATAAAAAACAGGAAACAACAAGGTCGTCATCCAATCCTGTTTCAGTCACTACTAGATATAAGAAAAAAAAACAACAAGGTCGTCATTCAATCTTGCTTCAGTCACTACTAGATATAAAAAACAACAAGGTCGTCATCCAATCTTGTTTCAGTCACTAGATATAAAAAACAAAAAACAACAAGGTCGTCATCCAATCTTGGTTCAGTCACTACTAAATATAAAAAACAAAAAACAACAAAGATGTCATCCAATCTTGTTTCAGTCACTACTAGATTTTAAAAACAACAAGGTCGTCATCCATTTTGTTTTATTCACTACTAGATATCAAAAACAAAAAACAACAAGGTCGTCATCCAATCTTGTTTCAGTCACTAATAGATATAAAAAACAACAAGGTCATCATCCAATCTTGTTTCAGTCACTACTAGATATAAAAAAAAACAACAAGGTCGTCATCCAATCTTGTTTCAGTCACTACTAGATATAAAAAACAGAAAACAACAAGGTCGTCATCCAATCTTGTTTCAGTCACTACCAGATATAAGAAAAAAAAACAACAAGGTCGTCATCCAATCTTGCTTCAGTCACTACTAGATATAAAAAACAACAAGGTCGTCATCCAATCTTGTTTCAGTCACTAGGTATAAAAAACAAAAAACAACAAAGTCGTCATCCAATTTTGTTTCAGTCACTACTAGATATAAAAAACAACAAGGTCATCATCCAATCTTGTTTCAGTCACTACTAGATATAAAAAACAAAAAAACAACAAGGTCGTCATCCAATCTTGTTTCAGTCACTAATAGATATAAAAAAAAACAACAAGGTGGTCATCCAATATTTTTTCAGTCACTACCAGATATAAAAAACATAAAAACAAAAAGGTCGTCATCCAATCATGTTTCAGTCACTACTAGATATAAAAAACAAAAAACAACAAGGTCGTCATCCAATCTTGTTTCAGTCACTACTAGATATAAAAAAAACAAGGTGGTCATCCAATCTTGTTCCAGTCACTACTAGATATAAAAAACAACAAGCTCGTCATCCAATCTTGTTTCAGTCACTACTAGATATAAAAAACAACAAGGTCGTCATCCAATCTTGTTTAAGTCACTACTAGATATAAAAAACAAAAAACAACAAGGTCGTCATGCAATCTTGTTTCAGTCACTACTAGATATAAAAAACAAAAAACAACAAGGTCGTCATCCAATCTTGTTTCAGTCACTACTAGATATAAAAAACAAAAAACAACAAGGTCGTCAACCAGTCTTGTTTCAGTCACTACTAGATATAAAAAAAAACAACAAGGTCGTCATCCAATCTTGTTTCAGTCACTACTAGATATAAAAAACAGAAAACAACAAGGTCGTCATCCAATCTTGTTTCAGTCACTACTAGATATAAGAAAAAAAAACAACAAGGTCGTCATCCAATCTTGTTTCAGTCACTACTAGATATAAAAAAACAAAAAACAACAAGGTCTTCATCCAATCTTGTTTCAGTCACTACTAGATATAAAAAGCAAAAAACAACAAGGTCGTCATCCAATCTTGTTTCAGTCACTACTAGATATAAAAAACAAAAAAACAACAAGGGCGTCATCCAATCTTGTTTCAGTCACTACTAGATTTAAAAAACGAAACACAACAAGGTCGTCATCCAATCTTGTTTCAGTCACTACTAGATATAAAAAACAAAAAACTACAAGGTCGTCATCCAATCTTGCTTCAGTCACTACTAGATATAAAAAACAACAAGGTCGTCATCCAATCTTGCTTCAGTCACTACTAGATATAAAAAACAACAAGGTCGTCATCCAATCTTGTTTCAGTCACTAGATATAAAAAACAAAAAACAACAAGGTCGTCATCCAATCTTGTTTCAGTCACTACCAGATATAAAAAACAACAAGGTCATCATCCAATCTTGTTTCAGTCACTAATGGATATAAAAAACAAAAAAACAACAAGGTCGTCATCCAATCATGTTTCAGTCACTACTAGATATAAAAAATAAAAAACAACAAGGTCGTCATCCAATCTTGTTTCAGTCACTACTAGATATAAAAAACAACAAGGTCGTCATCCAATCTTGTTTAAGTCACTACTAGATATAAAAAACAAAAAAAAACAAGGTCGTCATGCAATCTTGTATCAGTCACTACTAGATATCAAAAACAAAAAACAACAAGGTCGTCATCCAATCTCGTTTCAGTCACTACTAGATATAAAAAAACAAAAAACAACAAGGTCGTCAACCAGTCTTGTTTCAGTCACTACTAGATATAAAAAAAAACAACAAGGTCGTCATCCAATCTTGTTTCAGTCACTACTAGATATAAAAAACAGGAAACAACAAGGTCGTCATCCAATCCTGTTTCAGTCACTACTAGATATAAGAAAAAAAAACAACAAGGTCGTCATTCAATCTTGCTTCAGTCACTACTAGATATAAAAAACAACAAGGTCGTCATCCAATCTTGTTTCAGTCACTAGATATAAAAAACAAAAAACAACAAGGTCGTCATCCAATCTTGGTTCAGTCACTACTAAATATAAAAAACAAAAAACAACAAAGTCGTCATCCAATCTTGTTTCAATCACTACTAGATTTTAAAAACAACAAGGTCGTCATCCATTTTGTTTTATTCACTACTAGATATCAAAAACAAAAAACAACAAGGTCGTCATCCAATCTTGTTTCAGTCACTAATAGATATAAAAAACAACAAGGTCATCATCCAATCTTGTTTCAGTCACTACTAGATATAAAAAAAAACAACAAGGTCGTCATCCAATCTTGTTTCAGTCACTACTAGATATAAAAAACAGAAAACAACAAGGTCGTCATCCAATCTTGTTTCAGTCACTACTAGATATAAGAAAAAAAAACAACAAGGTCGTCATCCAATCTTGCTTCAGTCACTACTAGATATAAAAAACAACAAGGTCGTCATCCAATCTTGTTTCAGTCACTAGGTATAAAAAACAAAAAACAACAAAGTCGTCATCCAATTTTGTTTCAGTCACTACTAGATATAAAAAACAACAAGGTCATCATCCAATCTTGTTTCAGTCACTACTAGATATAAAAACAAAAAACAACAAGGTCGTCATCCAATCTTGTTTCAGTCACTAATAGATATAAAAAAAAACAACAAGGTGGTCATCCAATATTTTTTCAGTCACTACCAGATATAAAAAACAACAAGGTCATCATCCAATCTTGTTTCAGTCACTACTAGATATAAAAAACATAAAAACAAAAAGGTCGTCATCCAATCATGTTTCAGTCACTACTAGATATAAAAAACAAAAAACAACAAGGTCGTCATCCAATCTTGTTTCAGTCACTACTAGATATAAAAAAACAAGGTGGTCATCCAATCTTGTTCCAGTCACTACTAGATATAAAAAACAACAAGCTCGTCATCCAATCTTGTTTCAGTCACTACTAGATATAAAAAACAACAAGGTCGTCATCCAATCTTGTTTAAGTCACTACTAGATATAAAAAACAAAAAACAACAAGGTCGTCATGCAATCTTGTTTCAGTCACTACTAGATATAAAAAACAAAAAACAACAAGGTCGTCATCCAATCTTGTTTCAGTCACTACTAGATATAAAAAACAAAAAACAACAAGGTCGTCAACCAGTCTTGTTTCAGTCACTACTAGATATAAAAAAAAACAACAAGGTCGTCATCCAATCTTGTTTCAGTCACTACTAGATATTAAAAACAGAAAACAACAAGGTCGTCATCCAATCTTGTTTCAGTCACTACTAGATATAAGAAAAAAAAACAACAAGGTCGTCATCCAATCTTGTTTCAGTCACTACTAGATATAAAAAAACAAAAAACAACAAGGTCTTCATCCAATCTTGTTTCAGTCACTACTAGATATAAAAAGCAAAAAACAACAAGGTCGTCATCCAATCTTGTTTCAGTCACTACTAGATATAAAAAACAAAAAAACAACAAGGGCGTCATCCAATCTTGTTTCAGTCACTACTAGATTTAAAAAACGAAACACAACAAGGTCGTCATCCAATCTTGTTTCAGTCACTACTAGATATAAAAAACAAAAAACAACAAGGTCGTCATCCAATCTTGTTTCAGTCACTACTAGATATAAAAAACAAAAAACTACAAGGTCGTCATCCAATCTTGCTTCAGTCACTACTAGATATAAAAAACAACAAGGTCGTCATCCAATCTTGCTTCAGTCACTACTAGATATAAAAAACAAAAAGGTCGTCATCCAATCTTGTTTCAGTCACTAGATATAAAAAACAAAAAACAACAAGGTCGTCATCCAATCTTGTTTCAGTCACTACCAGATATAAAAAACAACAAGGTCATCATCCAATTTTGTTTCAGTCACTACTAGATATAAAGAACAAAAAACAACAAGGTCGTCATCCAATCTTGTTTCAGTCACTAATAGATATAAAAAAAACAACAAGGTGGTCATCCAATCTTTTTTCAGTCACTACCAGATATAAAAAACAACAAGGTCATCATCCAATCTTGTTTCAGTCACTACTAGATATAAAAAACAAAAAAACAACAAGGTCGTCATCCAATCATATTTCAGTCACTACTAGATATAAAAAACAAAAAACAACAAGGTCGTCATCCAATCTTGTTTCAGTCACTACTAGATATAAAAAAAACAAGGTGGTCATCCAATCTTGTTTCAGTCACTACTAGATATAAAAAACAACAAGCTCGTCATCCAATCTTGTTTCAGTCACTACTAGATATAAAAAACAACAAGGTCGTCATCCAATCTTGTTTAAGTCACTACTAGATATAAAAAACAAAAAACAACAAGGTCGTCATGCAATCTTGTTTCAGTCACTACTAGATATAAAAAACAACAAGGTCGTCATCCAATCTTGTTTAAGTCACTACTAGATATAAAAAACAAAAAACAACAAGGTCGTCATGCAATCTTGTTTCAGTCACTACTAGATATAAAAAACAAAAAACAACAAGGTCGTCATCCAATCTTGTTTCAGTAACTACTAGATATAAAAAACAAAAAACAACAAGGTCGTCAACCAGTCTTGTTTCAGTCACTACTAGATATAAAAAAAAACAACAAGGTCGTCATCCAATCTTGTTTCAGTCACTACTAGATATAAAAAACAGAAAACAACAAGGTCGTCATCCAATCTTGTTTCAGTCACTACTAGATATAAAAAACAAAAAACAGCAAGGTCTTCATCCAATCTTGTTTCAGTCACTACTAGATATAAAAAAAACAAAAAACAACAAGGTCTTCATCCAATCTTGTTTCAGTCACTACTAGATATAAAAAGCAAAAAACAACAAGGTCGTCATCCAATCTTGTTTCAGACACTACTAGATATAAAAAACAAAAAAACAACAAGGGCGTCATCCACTCTTGTTTCAGTCACTACTAGATTTAAAAAACGAAACACAACAAGGTCGTCATCCAATCTTGTTTCAGTCACTAGATATAAAAAACAAAAAACAACAAGGTCGTCATCCAATCTTGTTTCAGTCACTACTAAATATAAAAAACAAAAAACAACAAAGTCGTCATCCAATCTTGTTTCAGTCACTACTAGATATAAAAAACAACAAGGTCGTCATCCAATTTTGTTTCATTCACTACTAGATATCAAAAACAAAAAACAACAAGGTCGTCATCCAATCTTGTTTCAGTCACTACCAGATATAAAAAACAACAAGGTCGTCATCCAATCTTGTTTCAGTCACTACTAGATATAGAAAACAGAAAACAACAAGGTCGTCATCCAATCTTCTTTCAATCACTACTAGATATTAAAAAACAAAAAACAACAAGGTCGTCATCCAATCTTGTTTCAGTCACTACTAGATATAAAAAACAATAAGGTCGTCATCCAATCTTGTTTCAGTCACTACTAGATATAAAAAGCAAAATACATCAAGGTCGTTATCCAATCTTGTTTCAGTCACTACTAGATATAAAAAACAACAAGGTCGTCATCCAATCTTGTTTCAGTCACTACTAGATATAAAAAACAAAAAACAACAAGGTTGTCATCCAATCTTGTTTCAGTCACTACTAGATATAAAAAACAAAAAACTACAAGGTCGTCATCCAATCTTGCTTCAGTCACTACTAGATATAAAAAACAACAAGGTCGTCATCCAATCTTGTTTCAGTCACTAGATATAAAAAACAAAAAACAACAAGGTCGTCATCCAATCTTGTTTCAGTCACTACTAGATATAAAAAAAACAACAAGGTCGTCATCCATTTTGTTTTATTCACTACTAGATATCAAAAACAAAAAACAACAAGGTCGTCATCCAATCTTGTTTCAGTCACTACTAGATATAAAAAAAAAAACAAGGTCATCATCCAATCTTGTTTCAGTCACTACTAGATATAAAAATCAAAAAAACAACAAGGTCGTCATCCAATCATGTTTCAGTCACTACTAGATATAAAAAATAAAAAACAACAAGGTCGTCATCCAATCTTGTTTCAGTCACTACTAGATATAAAAACAACAAGGTCGTCATCCAATCTTGTTTCAGTCACTACTAGATATAAAAAAAAACAACAAGGTGGTCATCCAATCTTTTTTCAGTCACTACCAGATATAAAAAACAACAAGGTCATCATCCAATCTTGTTTCAGTCACTACTAGATATAAAAAACAAAAAACAACAAGGTCGTCATCCAATCATGTTTCAGTCACTACTAGATATAAAAAACAAAAAACAACAAGGTCGTCATCCAAACTTGTTTCAGTCACTACTAGATATAAAAAAAACAAGGTGGTCATCCAATCTTGTTTCAGTCACTACTAGATATAAAAAACAACAAGGTCGTCATCCAATCTTGTTTCAGTCACTACTAGATATAAAAAGCAAAAAACAACAAGGTCGTCATCCAATCTTGTTTCAGACACTACTAGATATAAAAAACAAAAAAACAACAAGGGCGTCATCCACTCTTG
Organism: Bathymodiolus septemdierum; assembly: GCA_963383655.1. Taxonomy (NCBI): domain Eukaryota; kingdom Metazoa; phylum Mollusca; class Bivalvia; order Mytilida; family Modiolidae; genus Bathymodiolus; species Bathymodiolus septemdierum. The sequence continues at coordinate 1,723,579 of OY726523.1, forward strand.
TTTCAGTCACTACTAGATTTAAAAAACGAAACACAACAAGGTCGTCATCCAATCTTGTTTCAGTCACTAGATATAAAAAACAAAAAACAACAAGGTCGTCATCCAATCTTGTTTCAGTCACTACTAAATATAAAAAACAAAAAACAACAAAGTCGTCATCCAATCTTGTTTCAGTCACTACTAGATATAAAAAACAACAAGGTCGTCATCCAATTTTGTTTCATTCACTACTAGATATCAAAAACAAAAAACAACAAGGTCGTCATCCAATCTTGTTTCAGTCACTACCAGATATAAAAAACAACAAGGTCGTCATCCAATCTTGTTTCAGTCACTACTAGATATAGAAAACAGAAAACAACAAGGTCGTCATCCAATCTTCTTTCAATCACTACTAGATATTAAAAAACAAAAAACAACAAGGTCGTCATCCAATCTTGTTTCAGTCACTACTAGATATAAAAAACAATAAGGTCGTCATCCAATCTTGTTTCAGTCACTACTAGATATAAAAAGCAAAATACATCAAGGTCGTTATCCAATCTTGTTTCAGTCACTACTAGATATAAAAAACAACAAGGTCGTCATCCAATCTTGTTTCAGTCACTACTAGATATAAAAAACAAAAAACAACAAGGTTGTCATCCAATCTTGTTTCAGTCACTACTAGATATAAAAAACAAAAAACTACAAGGTCGTCATCCAATCTTGCTTCAGTCACTACTAGATATAAAAAACAACAAGGTCGTCATCCAATCTTGTTTCAGTCACTAGATATAAAAAACAAAAAACAACAAGGTCGTCATCCAATCTTGTTTCAGTCACTACTAGATATAAAAAAAACAACAAGGTCGTCATCCATTTTGTTTTATTCACTACTAGATATCAAAAACAAAAAACAACAAGGTCGTCATCCAATCTTGTTTCAGTCACTACTAGATATAAAAAAAAAAACAAGGTCATCATCCAATCTTGTTTCAGTCACTACTAGATATAAAAATCAAAAAAACAACAAGGTCGTCATCCAATCATGTTTCAGTCACTACTAGATATAAAAAATAAAAAACAACAAGGTCGTCATCCAATCTTGTTTCAGTCACTACTAGATATAAAAACAACAAGGTCGTCATCCAATCTTGTTTCAGTCACTACTAGATATAAAAAAAAACAACAAGGTGGTCATCCAATCTTTTTTCAGTCACTACCAGATATAAAAAACAACAAGGTCATCATCCAATCTTGTTTCAGTCACTACTAGATATAAAAAACAAAAAACAACAAGGTCGTCATCCAATCATGTTTCAGTCACTACTAGATATAAAAAACAAAAAACAACAAGGTCGTCATCCAAACTTGTTTCAGTCACTACTAGATATAAAAAAAACAAGGTGGTCATCCAATCTTGTTTCAGTCACTACTAGATATAAAAAACAACAAGGTCGTCATCCAATCTTGTTTCAGTCACTACTAGATATAAAAAACAAAAAACAACAAGGTCGTCATGCAATCTTGTATCAGTCACTACTAGATATCAAAAACAAAAAACAACAAGGTCGTCATCCAATCTTGTTTCAGTCACTACTAGATATAAAAAACAAAAAACAACAAGGTCGTCAACCAGTCTTGTTTCAGTCACTACTAGATATAAAAAAAAACAACAAGGTCGTCATCCAATCTTGTTTCAGTCACTACTAGAAATAAAAAACAGAAAACAACAAGGTCGTCATCCAATCTTGTTTCAGTCACTACTAGATATTAGAAAAAAAACCAACAAGGTCGTCATCCAATCTTGCTTCAGTCACTACTAGATATAAAAAACAACAAGGTCGTCATCCAATCTTGTTTCAGTCACTAGATATAAAAAACAAAAAACAACAAGGTCGTCATCCAATCTTGTTTCAGTCACTACTAAATATAAAAAACAAAAAACAACAAAGTCGTCATCCAATCTTGTTTCAGTCACTACTAGATATTAAAAACAACAAGGTCGTCATCCATTTTGTTTTATTCACTACTAGATATCAAAAACAAAAAACAACAAGGTCGTCATCCAATCTTGTTTCAGTCACTACTAGATATAAAAAAAAAACCAACAAGGTCATCATCCAATCTTGTTTCAGTCACTACTAGATATAAAAAACAACAAGGTCATCATCCAATCTTGTTTCAGTCACTACTAGATATAAAAAAAAACAACAGGGTCGTCATCCAATCTTGTTTCAGTCACTACTAGATATAAAAAACAGAAAACAACAAGGTCGTCATCCAATCTTGTTTCAGTCACTACTAGATATAAGAAAAAAAAACAACAAGGTCGTCATCCAATCTTGCTTCAGTCACTACTAGATATAAAAAACAACAAGGTCGTCATCCAATCTTGTTTCAGTCATTAGATATAAAAAACAAAAAACAACAAGGTCGTCATCCAATCTTGTTTCAGTCACTACTAAATATAAAAAACAAAAAACAACAAAGTCGTCATCCAATCTTGTTTCAGTCACTACTAGATATAAAAAACAACAAGGTCATCATCCAATCTTGTTTCAGTCACTACTAGATATAAAAAACAAAAAACAACAAGGTCGTCATCCAATCTTGTTTCAGTCACTAATAGATATAAAAAAAAACAACAAGGTGGTCATCCAATCTTTTTTCAGTCACTACCAGATATAAAAAACAACAAAGTCATCATCCAATCTTGTTTCAGTCACTACTAGATATAAAAAACAAAAAAACAAAAGGTCGTCATCCAATCATGTTTCAGTCAATACTAGATATAAAAAACAAAAAACAACAAGGTCGTCATCCAATCTTGTTTCAGTCACTACTAGATATAAAAAAAACAAGGTGGTCATCCAATCTTGTTCCAGTCACTACTAGATATAAAAAACAACAAGGTCGTCATCCAATCTTGCTTCAGTCACTACTAGATATAAAAAACAACAAGGTCGTCATCCAATCTTGTTTCAGTCACTAGATATAAAAAACAAAAAACAACAAGGTCGTCATCCAATCTTGTTTCAGTCACTACTAAATATAAAAAACAAAAAACAACAAAGTCGTCATCCAATCTTGTTTCAGTCACTACTAGATATAAAAAACAACAAGGTCATCATCCAATCTTGTTTCAGTCACTACTAGATATAAAAAACAAAAAAACAAAAAGGTCGTCATCCAATCATGTTTCAGTCAATACTAGATATCAAAAACAAAAAACAACAAGGTCGTCATCCAATCTTGTTTCAGTCACTACTAGATATAAAAAAAACAAGGTGGTCATCCAATCTTGTTCCAGTCACTACTAGATATAAAAAACAACAAGCTCGTCATCCAATCTTGTTTCAGTCACTACTAGATATAAAAAACAACAAGGTCGTCATCCAATCTTGTTTAAGTCACTACTAGATATAAAAAACAAAAAACAACAAGGTCGTCATGCAATCTTGTTTCAGTCACTACTAGATATAAAAAACAAAAAACAACAAGCTCGTCATCCAATCTTGTTTCAGTCACTACTAGATATAAAAAACAAAAAACAACAAGGTCGTCAACCAGTCTTGTTTCAGTCACTACTAGATATAAAAAAAACCAACAAGGTCGTCATCCAATCTTGTTTCAGTCACTACTATATATAAAAAACAAAAAAACAACCAGGTCGTCATCCAATCTTGTTTCAGTCACTACTAGATTTAAAAAACGAAACACAACAAGGTCGTCATCCAATCTTGTTTCAGTCACTACTAGATATAAAAAAACAAAAAACTACAAGGTCGTCATCCAATCTTGCTTCAGTCACTACTAGATATAAAAAACAATAAGGTCGTCATCCAATCTTGTTTCAGTCACTACTAGATATAAAAAGCAAAATACATCAAGGTCGTTATCCAATCTTGTTTCAGTCAATACTAGATATAAAAAGCAAAATACATCAAGGTCGTTATCCAATCTTGTTTCAGTCACTACTAGATATAAAAAACAACAAGGTCGTCATCCAATCTTGTTTCAGTCACTACTATATATAACAAACAAAAAAACAACAAGGTCGTCATCCAATCATGTTTCAGTCACTACTAGATATAAAAAACAAAAAACAACAAGGTCGTCATCCAATCTTGCTTCAGTCACTACTAGATATAAAAAACAAAAAACAACAAGGTTGTCATCCAATCTTGTTTCAGTCACTACTAGATATAAAAAACAAAAAACAACAAGGTCGTCATCCAATCTTGCTTCAGTCACTACTAGATATAAAAAACAACAAGGTCGTCATCCAATCTTGTTTCAGTCACTAGATATAAAAAACAAAAAACAACAAGGTCGTCATCCAATCTTGTTTCAGTCACTACTAAATATAAAAAACAAAAAACAACAAAGTCGTCATCCAATCTTGTTTCAGTCACTACTAGATATAAAAAACAACAAGGTCGTCATCCAATCTTGTTTTAGTCACTACTAGATATTAAAAACAACAAGGTCGTCATCCAATCTTGTTTCATTCACTACTAGATATCAAAAACAAAAAACAACAAGGTCGTCATCCAATCTTTTTTCAGTCACTACCAGATATAAAAAACAACAAGGTCATCATCCAATCTTGTTTCAGTCACTACTAGATATAAAAAACAAAAAACTACAAGGTCGTCATCCAATCTTGTTTCAGTCACTACTAGATATAAAAACAACAAGGTCGTCATCCAATCTTGTTTCAGTCACTACTAGATATAAAAAAAAACAACAAGGTGGTCATCCAATCTTTTATCAGTCACTACCAGATATAAAAAACAACAAGGTCATCATCCAATCTTGTTTCAGTCACTACTTGATATAAAAAACAAAAAAACAACAAGGTCGTCATCCAATCATGTTTCAGTCACTACTAGATATAAAAAACAAAAAACAACAAGGTCGTCATCCAATCTTGTTTCAGTCACTACTAGATATAAAAAAAACAAGGTGGTCATCCAATCTTGTTTCAGTCACTACTAGATATAAAAAACAACAAGCTCGTCATCCAATCTTGTTTCAGTCACTACTAGATATAAAAAACAACAAGGTAGTCATCCAATCTTGTTTAAGTCACTACTAGATATAAAAAACAAAAAACAACAAGGTCGTCATGCAATCTTGTATCAGTCACTACTAGATATCAAAAACAAAAAACAACAAGGTCGTCATCCAATCTTGTTTCAGTCACTACTAGATATAAAAAACAAAAAACAACAAGGTCGTGAACCAGTCTTGTTTCAGTCACTACTAGATATAAAAAAAAACAACAAGGTCGTCATCCAATCTTGTTTCAGTCACTACTAGATATAAAAAACAGAAAACAACAAGGTCGTCATCCAATCTTGTTTCAGTCACTACTAGATATAAGAAAAAAAAAAAACAAGGTCGTCATCCAATCTTGCTTCAGTCACTACTAGATATAAAAAACAACAAGGTCGTCATCCAATCTTGTTTCAGTCACTAGATATAAAAAACAAAAAACAACAAGGTCGTCATCCAATCTTGTTTCAGTCACTACTAAATATAAAAAACAAAAAACAACAAAGTCGTCATCCAATCTTGTTTCAGTCACTACTAGATATTAAAAACAACAAGGTCGTCATCCATTTTGTTTTATTCACTACTAGATATCAAAAACAAAAAACAACAAGGTCGTCATCCAATCTTGTTTCAGTCACTACTAGATATAAAAAAAAACCCAACAAGGTCATCATCCAATCTTGTTTCAGTCACTACTAGATATAAAAAACAACAAGGTCATCATCCAATCTTGTTTCAGTCACTACTAGATATAAAACACAAGAAACAACAAGGTCGTCATCCAATCTTGTTTCAGTCACTACTAGATATAAAAAACAGAAAACAACAAGGTCGTCATCCAATCTTGTTTCAGTCACTACTAGATATAAAAAACAGAAAACAACAAGGTGGTCATCCAATCTTGTTTCAGTCACTACTAAATATAAAAAACAAAAAACAACAAAGTCGTCATCCAATCTTGTTTCAGTCACTACTAGATATAAAAAACAACAAGGTCATCATCCAATCTTGTTTCAGTCACTACTAGATATAAAAAACAAAAAACAACAAGGTCGTCATCCAATCTTGTTTCAGTCACTAATAGATATAAAAAAAAACAACAAGGTGGTCATCCAATCTTTTTTCAGTCACTACCAGATATAAAAAACAACAAGGTCATCATCCAATCTTGTTTCAGTCACTACTAGATATAAAAAACAAAAAAACAAAATGGTCGTCATCCAATCATGTTTCAGTCAATACTAGATATAAAAAACAACAAACAACAAGGTCGTCATCCAATCTTGTTTCAGTCACTACTAGATATAAAAAAAACAAGGTGGTCATCCAATCTTGTTCCAGTCACTACTAGATATAAAAAACAACAAGCTCGTCATCCAATCTTGTTTCAGTCACTACTAGATATAAAAAACAACAAGGTCGCCATCCAATCTTGTTTAAGTCACTACTAGATATAAAAAACAAAAAACAACAAGGTCGTCATGCAATCTTGTTTCAGTCACTACTAGATATAAAAAACAAAAAACAACAAGGTCGTCATCCAATCTTGTTTCAGTCACTACTAGATATAAAAAACAACAAGGTCGTCAACCAGTCTTGTTTCAGTCACTACTAGATATAAAAAAAAACAACAAGGTCGTCATCCAATCTTGTTTCAGTCACTACTAGATATAAAAAACAAAAAAACAACAAGGTCGTCATCCAATCTTGTTTCAGTCACTACTAGGTTTAAAAAACGAAACACAACAAGGTCGTCATTCAATCTTGTTTCAGTCACTACTAGATATAAAAAACAAAAAACAACAAGGTCGTCATCCAATCTTGTTTCAGTCACTACTAAATATAAAAAACAAAAAACAACAAAGTCGTCATCCAATCTTGTTTCAGTCACTACTAGATATAAAAAACAACAAGGTCGTCATCCAATCTTGTTTTAGTCACTACTAGATATTAAAAACAACAAGGTCGTCATCCAATCTTGTTTCATTCACTACTAGATATCAAAAACAAAAAACAACAAGGTCGTCATCCAATCTTTTTTCAGTCACTACCAGATATAAAAAACAACAAGGTCATCATCCAATCTTGTTTCAGTCACTACTAGATATAAAAAACAAAAAACTACAAGGTCGTCATCCAATCTTGTTTCAGTCACTACTAGATATAAAAACAACAAGGTCGTCATCCAATCTTGTTTCAGTCACTACTAGATATAAAAAAAAACAACAAGGTGGTCATCCAATCTTTTATCAGTCACTACCAGATATAAAAAACAACAAGGTCATCATCCAATCTTGTTTCAGTCACTACTTGATATAAAAAACAAAAAAACAACAAGGTCGTCATCCAATCATGTTTCAGTCACTACTAGATATAAAAAACAAAAAACAACAAGGTCGTCATCCAATCTTGTTTCAGTCACTACTAGATATAAAAAAAACAAGGTGGTCATCCAATCTTGTTTCAGTCACTACTAGATATAAAAAACAACAAGCTCGTCATCCAATCTTGTTTCAGTCACTACTAGATATAAAAAACAACAAGGTAGTCATCCAATCTTGTTTAAGTCACTACTAGATATAAAAAACAAAAAACAACAAGGTCGTCATGCAATCTTGTATCAGTCACTACTAGATATCAAAAACAAAAAACAACAAGGTCGTCATCCAATCTTGTTTCAGTCACTACTAGATATAAAAAACAAAAAACAACAAGGTCGTGAACCAGTCTTGTTTCAGTCACTACTAGATATAAAAAAAAACAACAAGGTCGTCATCCAATCTTGTTTCAGTCACTACTAGATATAAAAAACAGAAAACAACAAGGTCGTCATCCAATCTTGTTTCAGTCACTACTAGATATAAGAAAAAAAAAAAACAAGGTCGTCATCCAATCTTGCTTCAGTCACTACTAGATATAAAAAACAACAAGGTCGTCATCCAATCTTGTTTCAGTCACTAGATATAAAAAACAAAAAACAACAAGGTCGTCATCCAATCTTGTTTCAGTCACTACTAAATATAAAAAACAAAAAACAACAAAGTCGTCATCCAATCTTGTTTCAGTCACTACTAGATATTAAAAACAACAAGGTCGTCATCCATTTTGTTTTATTCACTACTAGATATCAAAAACAAAAAACAACAAGGTCGTCATCCAATCTTGTTTCAGTCACTACTAGATATAAAAAAAAACCCAACAAGGTCATCATCCAATCTTGTTTCAGTCACTACTAGATATAAAAAACAACAAGGTCATCATCCAATCTTGTTTCAGTCACTACTAGATATAAAACACAAGAAACAACAAGGTCGTCATCCAATCTTGTTTCAGTCACTACTAGATATAAAAAACAGAAAACAACAAGGTCGTCATCCAATCTTGTTTCAGTCACTACTAGATATAAAAAACAGAAAACAACAAGGTGGTCATCCAATCTTGTTTCAGTCACTACTAAATATAAAAAACAAAAAACAACAAAGTCGTCATCCAATCTTGTTTCAGTCACTACTAGATATAAAAAACAACAAGGTCATCATCCAATCTTGTTTCAGTCACTACTAGATATAAAAAACAAAAAACAACAAGGTCGTCATCCAATCTTGTTTCAGTCACTAATAGATATAAAAAAAAACAACAAGGTGGTCATCCAATCTTTTTTCAGTCACTACCAGATATAAAAAACAACAAGGTCATCATCCAATCTTGTTTCAGTCACTACTAGATATAAAAAACAAAAAAACAAAATGGTCGTCATCCAATCATGTTTCAGTCAATACTAGATATAAAAAACAACAAACAACAAGGTCGTCATCCAATCTTGTTTCAGTCACTACTAGATATAAAAAAAACAAGGTGGTCATCCAATCTTGTTCCAGTCACTACTAGATATAAAAAACAACAAGCTCGTCATCCAATCTTGTTTCAGTCACTACTAGATATAAAAAACAACAAGGTCGCCATCCAATCTTGTTTAAGTCACTACTAGATATAAAAAACAAAAAACAACAAGGTCGTCATGCAATCTTGTTTCAGTCACTACTAGATATAAAAAACAAAAAACAACAAGGTCGTCATCCAATCTTGTTTCAGTCACTACTAGATATAAAAAACAACAAGGTCGTCAACCAGTCTTGTTTCAGTCACTACTAGATATAAAAAAAAACAACAAGGTCGTCATCCAATCTTGTTTCAGTCACTACTAGATATAAAAAACAAAAAAACAACAAGGTCGTCATCCAATCTTGTTTCAGTCACTACTAGGTTTAAAAAACGAAACACAACAAGGTCGTCATTCAATCTTGTTTCAGTCACTACTAGATATAAAAAACAAAAAACAACAAGGTCGTCATCCAATCTTGTTTCAGTCACTACTAGATATAAAAAAACAAAAAACTACAAGGTCGTCATCCAATCTTGCTTCAGTCACTACTAGATATAAAAAACAATAAGGTCGTCATCCAATCTTGTTTCAGTCACTACTAGATATAAAAAGCAAAATACATCAAGGTCTTTATCCAATCTTGTTTCAGTCACTACTAGATATAAAAAGCAAAATACATCAAGGTCGTTATCCAATCTTGTTTCAGTCACTACTATATATAACAAACAAAAAAACAACAAGGTCGTCATCCAATCATGTTTCAGTCACTACTAGATATAAAAAAAAAAAAACAACAAGGTCGTCATCCAATCTTGCTTCAGTCACTACTAGATATAAAAAACAAAAAACAACAAGGTCGTCATCCAATCTTGTTTCAGTCACTACAAGATATAAAAAACAACAAGGTCGTCAACCAGTCTTGTTTCAGTCACTACTAGATATAAAAAAAAACAACAAGGTCGTCATCCAATCTTGTTTCAGTCACTACTAGATATAAAAAACAAAAAAACAACAAGGTCGTCATCCAATCTTGTTTCAGTCACTACTAGGTTTAAAAAACGAAACACAACAAGGTCGTCATTCAATCTTGTTTCAGTCACTACTAGATATAAAAAACAAAAAACTACAAGGTCGTCATCCAATCTTGCTTCAGTCACTACTAGATATAAAAAACAATAAGGTCGTCATCCAATCTTGTTTCAGTCACTACTAGATATAAAAAGCAAAATACATCAAGGTCGTTATCCAATCTTGTTTCAGTCACTACTAGATATAAAAAGCAAAATACATCAAGGTCGTTATCCAATCTTGTTTCAGTCACTACTATATATAACAAACAAAAAAACAACAAGGTCGTCATCCAATCATGTTTCAGTCACTACTAGATATAAAAAAAAAAAAACAACAAGGTCGTCATCCAATCTTGCTTCAGTCACTACTAGATATAAAAAACAAAAAACAACAAGGTCGTCATCCAATCTTGCTTCAGTCACTACTAGATATAAAAAACAAAAAACAACAAGGTCGTCATCCAATCTTGCTTCAGTCACTACTAGATATAAAAAACAACAAGGTCGTCATCCAATCTTGTTTCAGTCACTAGATATAAAAGACAAAAAACAACAAGGTCGTCATCCAATCTTGTTTCAGTCACTACTAAATATAAAAAACAAAAAACAACAAAGTCGTCATCCAATCTTGTTTCAGTCACTACTAGATATAAAAAACAACAAGGTCGTCATCCAATCTTGTTTTAGTCACTACTAGATATTAAAAACAACAAGGTCTTCATCCAATCTTGTTTCATTCACTACTAGATATCAAAAACAAAAAACAACAAGGTCGTCATCCAATCTTTTTTCAGTCACTACCAGATATAAAAAACAACAAGGTCATCATCCAATCTTGTTTCAGTCACTACTAGATATAAAAAACAAAAAACAACAAGGTCGTCATCCAATCTTGTTTCAGTCACTACTAGATATAAAAACAACAAGGTCGTCATCCAATCTTGTTTCAGTCACTACTAGATATAAAAAACAACAAGGTCGTCATCCAATCTTGTTTTAGTCACTACTAGATATTAAAAACAACAAGGTCTTCATCCAATCTTGTTTCATTCACTACTAGATATCAAAAACAAAAAACAACAAGGTCGTCATCCAATCTTTTTTCAGTCACTACCAGATATAAAAAACAACAAGGTCATCATCCAATCTTGTTTCAGTCACTACTAGATATAAAAAACAAAAAACAACAAGGTCGTCATCCAATCTTGTTTCAGTCACTACTAGATATAAAAACAACAAGGTCGTCATCCAATCTTGTTTCAGTCACTACTAGATATAAAAAAAAACAACAAGGTGGTCATCCAATCTTTTTTCAGTCACTACCAGATATAAAAAACAACAAGGTCATCATCCAATCTTGTTTCAGTCACTACTAGATATAAAAAACAAAAAAACAACAAGGTCGTCATCCAATCATGTTTCAGTCACTACTAGATATAAAAAACAAAAAACAACAAGGTCGTCATCCAATCTTGTTTCAGTCACTACTAGATATAAAAAAAAAACAAGGTGGTCATCCAATCTTGTTTCAGTCACTACTAGATATAAAAAACAACAAGCTCGTCATCCAATCTTGTTTCAGTCACTACTAGATATAAAAAACAACAAGGTCGTCATCCAATCTTGTTTCAGTCACTACTAGATATAAAAAACAAAAAACAACAAGGTCGTCATGCAATCTTGTTTCAGTCACTACTAGATATCAAAAACAAAAAACAACAAGGTCGTCATCCAATCTTGTTTCAGTCACTACTAGATATAAAAAACAAAAAACAACAAGGTCGTCATCCAATCTTGTTTCAGTCACTACTAGATATAAGAAAAAAAAACAACAAGGTCGTCATCCAATCTTGCTTCAGTCAATACTAGATATAAAAAACAACAAGGTCGTCATCCAATCTTGTTTCAGTCACTAGATATAAAAAACAAAAAACAACTAGGTCGTCATCCAATCTTGTTTCAGTCACTACTAGATATAAAAAAAACAAGGTGGTCGTCCAATCTTGTTCCAGTCGCTACTAGATATAAAAAACAACAAGCTCGTCATCCAATCTTGTTTCAGTCACTACTAGATATAAAAAACAACAAGGTCGCCATCCAATCTTGTTTAAGTCACTACTAGATATAAAAAACAAAAAACAACAAGGTCGTCATGCAATCTTGTTTCAGTCACTACTAGATATAAAAAACAAAAAACAACAAGGTCGTCATCCAATCTTGTTTCAGTCACTACTAGATATAAAAAACAACAAGGTCGTCAACCAGTCTTGTTTCAGTCACTACTAGATATAAAAAAAAACAACAAGGTCGTCATCCAATCTTGTTTCAGTCACTACTAGATATAAAAAACAAAAAAACAACAAGGTCGTCATCCAATCTTGTTTCAGTCACTACTAGGTTTAAAAAACGAAACACAACAAGGTCGTCATTCAATCTTGTTTCAGTCACTACTAGATATAAAAAACAAAAAACAACAAGGTCGTCATCCAATCTTGTTTCAGTCACTACTAGATATAAAAAAACAAAAAACTACAAGGTCGTCATCCAATCTTGCTTCAGTCACTACTAGATATAAAAAACAATAAGGTCGTCATCCAATCTTGTTTCAGTCACTACTAGATATAAAAAGCAAAATACATCAAGGTCGTTATCCAATCTTGTTTCAGTCACTACTAGATATAAAAAGCAAAATACATCAAGGTCGTTATCCAATCTTGTTTCAGTCATTACTATATATAACAAACAAAAAAACAACAAGGTCGTCATCCAATCATGTTTCAGTCACTACTAGATATAAAAAAGAAAAAACAACAAGGTCGTCATCCAATCTTGCTTCAGTCACTACTAGATATAAAAAACAAAAAACAACAAGGTTGTCATCCAATCTTGTTTCAGTCACTACTAGATATAAAAAACAAAAAACAACAAGGTCGTCATCCAATCTTGCTTCAGTCACTACTAGATATAAAAAACAACAAGGTCGTCATCCAATCTTGTTTCAGTCACTAGATATAAAAGACAAAAAACAACAAGGTCGTCATCCAATCTTGTTTCAGTCACTACTAGATATAAAAAACAAAAAACAACAAGGTCGTCATCCAATCTTGTTTCAGTCACTACTAGATATAAAAACAACAAGGTCGTCATCCAATCTTGTTTCAGTCACTACTAGATATAAAAAAAAACAACAAGGTGGTCATCCAATCTTTTTTCAGTCACTACCAGATATAAAAAACAACAAGGTCATCATCCAATCTTGTTTCAGTCACTACTAGATATAAAAAACAAAAAAACAACAAGGTCGTCATCCAATCATGTTTCAGTCACTACTAGATATAAAAAACAAAAAACAACAAGGTCGTCATCCAATCTTGTTTCAGTCACTACTAGATATAAAAAAAAAAACAAGGTGGTCATCCAATCTTGTTTCAGTCACTACTAGATATAAAAAACAACAAGCTCGTCATCCAATCTTGTTTCAGTCACTACTAGATATAAAAAACAACAAGGTCGTCATCCAATCTTGTTTCAGTCACTACTAGATATAAAAAACAAAAAACAACAAGGTCGTCATGCAATCTTGTTTCAGTCACTACTAGATATCAAAAACAAAAAACAACAAGGTCGTCATCCAATCTTGTTTCAGTCACTACTAGATATAAAAAACAAAAAACAACAAGGTCGTCATCCAATCTTGTTTCAGTCACTACTAGATATAAGAAAAAAAAACAACAAGGTCGTCATCCAATCTTGCTTCAGTCAATACTAGATATAAAAAACAACAAGGTCGTCATCCAATCTTGTTTCAGTCACTAGATATAAAAAACAAAAAACAACTAGGTCGTCATCCAATCTTGTTTCAGTCACTACTAAATATAAAAAACAAAAAACAACAAAGTCGTCATCCAATCTTGTTTCAGTCACTACTAGATATAAAAAACAACAAGGTCGTCATCCAATCTTGTTTTAGTCACTACTAGATATTAAAAACAACAAGGTCGTCATCCAATCATGTTTCAGTCACTACTAGATATAAAAAACAAAAAACAACAAGGTCGTCATCCAATCTTGCTTCAGTCACTACTAGATATAAAAAACAAAAAACAACAAGGTTGTCATCCAATCTTGTTTCAGTCACTACTAGATATAAAAAACAAAAAACAACAAGGTCGTCATCCAATCTTGCTTCAGTCACTACTAGATATAAAAAACAACAAGGTCGTCATCCAATCTTGTTTCAGTCACTAGATATAAAAGACAAAAAACAACAAGGTCGTCATCCAATCTTGTTTCAGTCACTACTAAATATAAAAAACAAAAAACAACAAAGTCGTCATCCAATCTTGTTTCAGTCACTACTAGATATAAAAAACAACAAGGTCGTCATCCAATCTTGTTTTAGTCACTACTAGATATTAAAAACAACAAGGTCTTCATCCAATCTTGTTTCATTCACTACTAGATATCAAAAAAAAAACAACAAGGTCGTCATCCAATCTTTTTTCAGTCACTACCAGATATAAAAAACAACAAGGTCATCATCCAATCTTGTTTCAGTCACTACTAGATATAAAAAACAAAAAACAACAAGGTTGTCATCCAATCTTGTTTCAGTCACTACTAGATATAAAAACAACAAGGTCGTCATCCAATCTTGTTTCAGTCACTACTAGATATAAAAAAAACAACAAGGTGGTCATCCAATCTTTTTTCAGTCACTACCAGATATAAAAAACAACAAGGTCATCATCCAATCTTGTTTCAGTCACTACTAGATATAAAAAACAAAAAACAACAAGGTCGTCATCCAATCTTGTTTCAGTCACTACTAGATATAAAAAACAAAAAACAACAAGGTCGTCATCCAATCTTGTTTCAGTCACTACTAGATATAAAAAAAACAAAAAACTACAAGGTCGTCATCCAATCTTGCTTCAGTCACTACTAGATATAAAAAACAATAAGGTCGTCATCCAATCTTGTTTCAGTCACTACTAGATATAAAAAGCAAAATACATCAAGGTCGTTATCCAATCTTGTTTCAGTCACTACTAGATATAAAAAGCAAAATACATCAAGGTCGTTATCCAATCTTGTTTCAGTCACTACTATATATAACAAACAAAAAAACAACAAGGTCGTCATCCAATCATGTTTCAGTCACTACTAGATATAAAAAACAAAAAACAACAAGGTCGTCATCCAATCTTGCTTCAGTCACTACTAGATATAAAAAACAAAAAACAACAAGATTGTCATCCAATCTTGTTTCAGTCACTACTAGATATAAAAAACAAAAAACAACAAGGTCGTCATCCAATCTTGCTTCAGTCACTACTAGATATAAAAAACAACAAGGTCGTCATCCAATCTTGTTTTAGTCACTACTAGATATTAAAAACAACAAGGTCTTCATCCAATCTTGTTTCATTCACTACTAGATATCAAAAACAAAAAACAACAAGGTCGTCATCCAATCTTTTTTCAGTCACTACCAGATATAAAAAACAACAAGGTCATCATCCAATCTTGTTTCAGTCACTACTAGATATAAAAAACAAAAAACAACAAGGTCGTCATCCAATCTTGTTTCAGTCACTACTAGATATAAAAACAACAAGGTCGTCATCCAATCTTGTTTCAGTCACTACTAGATATAAAAAAAAAACAACAAGGTGGTCATCCAATCTTTTTTCAGTCACTACCAGATATAAAAAACAACAAGGTCATCATCCAATCTTGCTTCAGTCACTACTAGATATAAAAAACAAAAAAACAACAAGGTCGTCATCCAATCATGTTTCAGTCACTACTAGATATAAAAAACAAAAAACAACAAGGTCGTCATCCAATCTTGTTTCAGTCACTACTAGATATAAACAAAAACAAGGTGGTCATCCAATCTTGTTTCAGTCACTACTAGATATAAAAAACAACAAGGTCGTCATCCAATCTTGTTTAAGTCACTACTAGATATAAAAAACAAAAAACAACAAGGTCGTCATGCAATCTTGTTTCAGTCACTACTAGATATAAAAAACAAAAAACAACAAGGTCGTCATCCAATCTTGTTTCAGTCACTACTAGATATAAAAAACAAAAAACAACAAGGTCGTCATCCAATCTTGTTTCAGTCACTACTAGATATAAAAAACAAAAAAACAACAAGGTCGTCATCCAATCTTGTTTCAGTCACTACTAGGTTTAAAAAACGAAACACAACAAGGTCGTCATCCAATCTTGTTTCAGTCACTACTAGATATAAAAAACAGAAAACAACAAGGTCGTCATCCAATCTTGTTTCAGTCACTACTAGATATAAAAAAACAAAAAACTACAAGGTCGTCATCCAATCTTGCTTCAGTCACTACTAGATATAAAAAACAATAAGGTCGTCATCCAATCTTGTTTCAGTCACTACTAGATATAAAAAGCAAAATACATCAAGGTCGTTATCCAATTTTGTTTCAGTCACTACTAGATATAAAAAGCAAAATACATCAAGGTCGTTATCCAATCTTGTTTCAGTCACTACTATATATAACAAACAAAAAAACAACAAGGTCGTCATCCAATCATGTTTCAGTCACTACTAGATATAAAAAACAAAAAACAACAAGGTCGTCATCCAATCTTGCTTCAGTCACTACTAGATATAAAAAACAAAAAAACAACAAGGTTGTCATCCAATCTTGTTTCAGTCACTACTAGATATAAAAAACAAAAAACAACAAGGTCGTCATCCAATCTTGCTTCAGTCACTACTAGATATAAAAAAACAACAAGGTCGTCATCCAATCTTGTTTCAGTCACTAGATATAAAAGACAAAAAACAACAAGGTCGTCATCCAATCTTGTTTCAGTCACTACTAAATATAAAAAACAAAAAACAACAAAGTCGTCATCCAATCTTGTTTCAGTCACTACTAGATATAAAAAACAACAAGGTCGTCATCCAATCTTGTTTTAGTCACTACTAGATATTAAAAACAACAAGGTCTTCATCCAATCTTGTTTCATTCACTACTAGATATCAAAAACAAAAAACAACAAGGTCGTCATCCAATCTTTTTTCAGTCACTACCAGATATAAAAAACAACAAGGTCATCATCCAATCTTGTTTCAGTCACTACTAGATATAAAAAACAAAAAACAACAAGGTCGTCATCCAATCTTGTTTCAGTCACTACTAGATATAAAAACAACAAGGTCGTCATCCAATCTTGTTTCAGTCACTACTAGATATAAAAAAAAACAACAAGGTGGTCATCCAATCTTTTTTCAGTCACTACCAGATATAAAAAACAATAAGGTCATCATCCAATCTTGTTTCAGTCACTACTAGATATAAAAAAAAAAAACAACAATGTCGTCATCCAATCTTGTTTCAGTCACTACTAGATATAAAAAAAAACAAGGTGGTCATCCAATCTTGTTTCAGTCACTACTAGATATAAAAAACAACAAGCTCGTCATCCAATCTTGTTTCAGTCACTACTAGATATAAAAAACAACAAGGTCGTCATCCAATCTTGTTTCAGTCACTACTAGATATAAAAAACAAAAAACAACAAGGTCGTCATGCAATCTTGTTTCAGTCACTACTAGATATCAAAAACAAAAAACAACAAGGTCGTCATCCAATCTTGTTTCAGTCACTACTAGATATAAAAAACAAAAAACAACAAGGTCGTCATCCAATCTTGTTTCAGTCACTACTAGATCTAAGAAAAAAAACAACAAGGTCGTCATCCAATCTTGCTTCAGTCACTACTAGATATAAAAAACAACAAGGTCGTCATCCAATCTTGTTTCAGTCACTAGATATAAAAAACAAAAAACAACAAGGTCGTCATCCAATCTTGTTTCAGTCACTACTAAATATAAAAAACAAAAAACAACAAAGTCGTCATCCAATCATGTTTCAGTCACTACTAGATATAAAAAACAACAAGGTCGTCATCCAATCTTGTTTTAGTCACTACTAGATATTAAAAACAACAAGGTCGTCATCCAATCATGTTTCAGTCACTACTAGATATAAAAAACAAAAAACAACAAGGTCGTCATCCAATCTTGCTTCAGTCACTACTAGATATAAAAAACAAAAAACAACAAGGTTGTCATCCAATCTTGTTTCAGTCACTACTAGATATAAAAAACAAAAAACAACAAGGTCGTCATCCAATCTTGCTTCAGTCACTACTAGATATAAAAAACAACAAGGTCGTCATCCAATCTTGTTTCAGTCACTAGATATAAAAGACAAAAAACAACAAGGTCGTCATCCAATCTTGTTTCAGTCACTACTAAATATAAAAAACAAAAAACAACAAAGTCGTCATCCAATCTTGTTTCACTCACTACTAGATATAAAAAACAACAAGGTCGTCATCCAATCTTGTTTTAGTCACTACTAGATATTAAAAACAACAAGGTCTTCATCCAATCTTGTTTCATTCA
The DNA here is from genome assembly GCA_963383655.1 of Bathymodiolus septemdierum. Classification (NCBI taxonomy): domain Eukaryota; kingdom Metazoa; phylum Mollusca; class Bivalvia; order Mytilida; family Modiolidae; genus Bathymodiolus; species Bathymodiolus septemdierum. The sequence continues at coordinate 1,742,042 of OY726523.1, forward strand.
CTACTAGATATCAAAAAAAAAAAACAACAAGGTCGTCATCCAATCTTTTTTCAGTCACTACCAGATATAAAAAACAACAAGGTCATCATCCAATCTTGTTTCAGTCACTACTAGATATAAAAAACAAAAAACAACAAGGTCGTCATCCAATCTTGTTTCAGTCACTACTAGATATAAAAACAACAAGGTCGTCATCCAATCTTGTTTCAGTCACTACTAGATATAAAAAAAAACAACAAGGTGGTCATCCAATCTTTTTTCAGTCACTACCAGATATAAAAAACAACAAGGTCATCATCCAATCTTGTTTCAGTCACTACTAGATATAAAAAACAAAAAACAACAAGGTCGTCATCCAATCTTGTTTCAGTCACTACTAGATATAAAAAACAAAAAACAACAAGGTCGTCATCCAATCTTGTTTCAGTCACTACTAGATATAAAAAAACAAAAAACTACAAGGTCGTCATCCAATCTTGCTTCAGTCACTACTAGATATAAAAAACAATAAGGTCGTCATCCAATCTTGTTTCAGTCACTACTAGATATAAAAAGCAAAATACATCAAGGTCGTTATCCAATCTTGTTTCAGTCACTACTAGATATAAAAAGCAAAATACATCAAGGTCGTTATCCAATCTTGTTTCAGTCACTACTATATATAACAAACAAAAAAACAACAAGGTCGTCATCCAATCATGTTTCAGTCACTACTAGATATAAAAAACAAAAAACAACAAGGTCGTCATCCAATCTTGCTTCAGTCACTACTAGATATAAAAAACAAAAAACAACAAGGTCGTCATCCAATCTTGTTTCAGTCACTACTAGATATAAAAAACAAAAAACAACAAGGTCGTCATCCAATCTTGCTTCAGTCACTACCAGATATAAAAAACAACAAGGTCATCATCCAATCTTGTTTCAGTCACTACTAGATATAAAAAACAAAAAACAACAATGTCGTCATCCAATCTTTTTTCAGTCACTACTAGATATAAAAACAACAAGGTCGTCATCCAATCTTGTTTCAGTCACTACTAGATATAACAAAAAACAACAAGGTGGTCATCCAATCTTTTTTCAGTCACTACCAGATATAAAAAACAACAAGGTCATCATCCAATCTTGTTTCAGTCACTACTAGATATAAAAAACAAAAAAACAACAAGGTCGTCATCCAATCATGTTTCAGTCACTACTAGATATAAAAAACAAAAAACAACAAGGTCGTCATCCAATCTTGTTTCAGTCACTACTAGATATAAACAAAAACAAGGTGGTCATCCAATCTTGTTTCAGTCACTACTAGATATAAAAAACAACAAGCTCGTCATCCAATCTTGTTTCAGTCACTACTAGATATAAAAAACAACAAGGTCGTCATCCAATCTTGTTTCAGTCACTACTAGATATAAAAAACAAAAAACAACAAGGTCGTCATGCAATCTTGTGTCAGTCACTACTAGATATCAAAAACAAAAAACAACAAGGTCGTCATCCAATCTTGTTTCAATCACTACTAGATATAAAAAAACAAAAAACAACAAGGTCGTCATCCAATCTTGTTTCAGTCACTACTAGATATAAGAGAAAAAAACAACAAGGTCGTCATCCAATCTTGTTTCAGTCACTAGATATAAAAAACAAAAAACAACAAGGTCGTCATCCAATCTTGTTTCAGTCACTACTAAATATAAAAAACAAAAAACAACAAAGTCGTCATCCAATCTTGTTTCAGTCACTACTAGATATAAAAAACAACAAGGTCGTCATCCAATCTTGTTTTAGTCACTACTAGATATTAAAAACAACAAGGTCGTCATCCAATCATGTTTCAGTCACTACTAGATATAAAAAACAAAAAACAACAAGGTCGTCATCCAATCTTGCTTCAGTCACTACTAGATATAAAAAACAAAAAACAACAAGGTTGTCATCCAATCTTGTTTCAGTCACTACTAGATATAAAAAACAAAAAACAACAAGGTCGTCATCCAATCTTGCTTCAGTCACTACTAGATATAAAAAACAACAAGGTCGTCATCCAATCTTGTTTCAGTCACTAGATATAAAAGATAAAAAACAACAAGGTCGTCATCCAATCTTGTTTCAGTCACTACTAAATATAAAAAACAAAAAACAACAAAGTCGTCATCCAATCTTGTTTCAGTCACTACTAGATATAAAAAACAACAAGGTCGTCATCCAATCTTGTTTTAGTCACTACTAGATATTAAAAACAACAAGGTCTTCATCCAATCTTGTTTCATACACTACTAGATATCAAAAAAAAAAACAACAAGGTCGTCATCCAATCTTTTTTCAGTCAGTACCAGATATAAAAAACAACAAGGTCATCATCCAATCTTGTTTCAGTCACTACTAAATATAAAAAACAAAAAACAACAAGGTCGTCATCCAATCTTGTTTCAGTCACTACTAGATATAAAAACAACAAGGTCGTCATCCAATCTTGTTTCAGTCACTACTAGATATAAAAAAAAACAACAAGGTGGTCATCCAATCTTTTTTCAGTCACTACCAGATATAAAAAACAACAAGGTCATCATCCAATCTTGTTTCAGTCACTACTAGATATAAAAAACAAAAAAACAACAAGGTCGTCATCCAATCATGTTTCAGTCACTACTAGATATAAAAAACAAAAAACAACAAGGTCGTCATCCAATCTTGTTTCAGTCACTACTAGATATAAAAAAAAACAAGGTGGTCATCCAATCTTGTTTCAGTCACTACTAGATATAAAAAACAACAAGCTCGTCATCCAATCTTGTTTCAGTCACTACTAGATATAAAAAAACAACAAGGTCGTCATCCAATCTTGTTTAAGTCACTACTAGATATAAAAAACAAAAAACAACAAGGTCGTCATGCAATCTTGTTTCAGTCACTACTAGATATCAAAAACAAAAAACAACAAGGTCGTCATCCAATCTTGTTTCAGTCACTACTAGATATAAAAAACAAAAAACAACAAAGGTCGTCATCCAATATTGTTTCAGTCACTACTAGATATAAGAAAAAAAAACAACAAGGTCGTCATCCAATCTTGCTTCAGTCACTACTAGATATAAAAAACAACAAGGTCGTCATCCAATCTTGTTTCAGTCACTAGATCTAAAAAACAAAAAACAACAAGGTCGTCATCCAATCTTGTTTCAGTCACTACTAAATATAAGAAAAAAAAACAACAAGGTCGTCATCCAATCTTGTTTCAGTCACTACTAAATATAAAAAACAAAAAACAACAAAGTCGTCATCCAATCTTGTTTCAGTCACTACTAGATATAAAAAACAACAAGGTCGTCATCCAATCTTGTTTTAGTCACTACTAGATATTAAAAACAACAAGGTCGTCATCCAATCATGTTTCAGTCACTACTAGATATAAAAAACAAAAAACAACAAAGTCGTCATCCAATCTTGCTTCAGTCACTACTAGATATAAAAAACAAAAAACAACAAGGTTGTCATCCAATCTTGTTTCAGTCACTACTAGATATAAAAAACAAAAAACAACAAGGTCGTCATCCAATCTTGCTTCAGTCACTACTAGATATAAAAAACAACAAGGTCGTCATCCAATCTTGTTTCAGTCACTAGATATAAAAGATAAAAAACAACAAGGTCGTCATCCAATCTTGTTTCAGTCACTACTAAATATAAAAAACAAAAAACAACAAAGTCGTCATCCAATCTTGTTTCAGTCACTACTAGATATAAAAAACAACAAGGTCGTCATCCAATCTTGTTTTAGTCACTACTAGATATTAAAAACAACAAGGTCTTCATCCAATCTTGTTTCATACACTACTAGATATAAAAAAAAAAAACAACAAGGTCGTCATCCAATCTTTTTTCAGTCAGTACCAGATATAAAAAACAACAAGGTCATCATCCAATCTTGTTTCAGTCACTACTAGATATAAAAAACAAAAAACAACAAGGTCGTCATCCAATCTTGTTTCAGTCACTACTAGATATAAAAATAACAAGGTCGTCATCCAATCTTGTTTCAGTCACTACTAGATATAAAAAAACAACAAGGTCATCATCCAATCTTGTTTCAGTCACTACTAGATATAAAAAACAAAAAAACAACAAGGTCGTCATCCAATCATGTTTCAGTCACTACTAGATATAAAAAACAAAAAACAACAACGTCGTCATCCAATCTTGTTTCAGTCACTACTAGATATAAAAAAAAACAAGGTGGTCATCCAATCTTGTTTCAGTCACTACTAGATATCAAAAACAAAAAACAACAAGGTCGTCATCCAATCTTGTTTCAGTCACTACTAGATATAAAAAACAAAAAACAACAAGGTCGTCATCCAATATTGTTTCAGTCACTACTAGATATAAGAAAAAAAAACAACAAGGTCGTCATCCAATCTTGCTTCAGTCACTACTAGATATAAAAAACAACAAGGTCGTCATCCAATCTTGTTTCAGTCACTAGATCTAAAAAACAAAAAACAACAAGGTCGTCATCCAATCTTGTTTCAGTCACTACTAAATATAAAAAAACAAAAAACAACAAAGTCGTCATCCAATCTTGTTTCAGTCACTACTAGATATAAAAAACAACAAGGTCGTCATCCAATCTTGTTTTAGTCACTACTAGATATTAAAAACAACAAGGTCGTCATCCAATCTTGTTTCATTCACTACTAGATATCAAAAACAAAAAACAACAAGGTCGTCATCCAATCTTGTTTCATTCACTACTAGATATCAAAAACAAAAAACAACAAGGTCGTCATCCAATCTTGTTTCAGTCACTACCAGATATAAAAAACAACAAGGTCATCATCCAATCTTGTTTCAGTCACTACTAGATATAAAGAACAAAAAACAACAAGGTCGTCATCCAATCTTGTTTCAGTCACTAATAGATATAAAAAAACAAGGTGGTCATCCAATCTTGTTTCAGTCACTACTAGATATAAAAAACAACAAGCTCGTCATCCAATCTTGTTTCAGTCACTACTAGATATAAAAAACAACAAGGTCGTCATCCAATCTTGTTTAAGTCACTACTAGATATAAAAAACAAAAAACAACAAGGTCGTCATGCAATCTTGTTTCAGTCACTACTAGATAAAAAAAACAAAAAACAACAAGGTCGTCAACCAGTCTTGTTTCAGTCACTACTAGATATAAAAAAAAAAACAAGGTCGTCATCCAATCTTGTTTCAGTCACTACTAGATATAAAAAACAGAAAACAACAAGGTCGTCATCCAATCTTGTTTCAGTTACTACTAGATATAAGAAAAAAAACAACAAGGTCGTCATCCAATCTTGTTTCAGTCACTACTAGATATAAAAAACAAAAAACAACAAGGTCTTCATCCAATCTTGTTTCAGTCACTACTAGATATAAAAAAACAAAAAACAACAAGGTCTTCATCCAATCTTGTTTCAGTCACTACTAGATATAAAAAGCAAAAAACAACAAGGTCGTTATCCAATCTTGTTTCAGTCACTACTAGATATAAAAAACAAAAAAACAACAAGGGCGTCATCCAATCTTGTTTCAGTCACTACTAGATTTAAAAAACGAAACACATCAAGGTCGTCATCCAATCTTGTTTCAGTCACTACTAGATATAAAAAACAAAAAACAACAAGGTCGTCATCCAATCTTGTTTCAGTCACTACTAGATATAAAAAACAAAAAACTACAAGGTCGTCATCCAATCTTGTTTCAGTCACTACTAGATATAAAAAAAAAAACAAGGTCGTCATCCAATCTTGTTTCAGTCACTACTAGATATAAAAAACAGAAAACAACAAGGTCGTCATCCAATCTTGTTTCAGTCACTACTAGATATAAGAAAAAAAACAACAAGGTCGTCATCCAATCTTGTTTCAGTCACTACTAGATATAAAAAGCAAAAAACAACAAGGTCGTTATCCAATCTTGTTTCAGTCACTACTAGACATAAAAAACAAAAAAACAACAAGGGCGTAATCCAATCTTGTTTCAGTCACTACTAGATTTAAAAAACGAAACACATCAAGGTCGTCATCCAATCTTGTTTCAGTCACTACTAGATATAAAAAACAAAAAACAACAAGGTCGTCATCCAATCTTGTTTCAGTCACTACTAGATATAAAAAACAAAAAACTACAAGGTCGTCATCCAATCTTGCTTCAGTCACTACTAGATATAAAAAACAACAAGGTCGTCATCCAATCTTGCTTCAGTCACTACTAGATATAAAAAACAACAAGGTCGTCATCCAATCTTGTTTCAGTCACTAGATATAAAAAACAAAAAACAACAAGGTCGTCATCCAATCTTGTTTCAGTCACTACTAAATATAAAAAACAAAAAACACAAAGTCGTCATCCAATCTTGTTTCAGTCACTACTAGATATAAAAAACAACAAGGTCGTCATCCAATCTTGTTTTAGTCACTACTAGATATTAAAAACAACAAGGTCGTCATCCAATCTTGTTTCATTCACTACTAGATATCAAAAACAAAAAACAACAAGGTCATCATCCAATCTTGTTTCAGTCACTACTAGATATAAAAAAAAAAACCAACAACAAGGTCGTCATCCAATCTTGTTTCAGTCACTACTAGATATAAAAACAACAAGGTCGTTATCCAATCTTGCTTCAGTCAATACTAAATATAAAAAACAAAAAACAACAAGGTCGTCATCCAATCTTGTTTCAGTCACTACTAGATATAGAAAACAGAAAACAACAAGGTCGTCATCCAATCTTGTTTCAGTCACTACTAGATATTAAAAAACAAAAAACAACAAGGTCGTCATCCAATCTTGTTTCAGTCACTACTAGATATAAAAAACAACAAGGTCGTCATCCAATCTTGTTTCAGTCACTACTAGATATAAAAAACAACAAGGTTGTCATCCAATCTTGTTTCAGTCACTACTAGATATAAAAAACAAACAAACAACAAGGTCGTCATCCAATCATGTTTCAGTCACTACTAGATATAAAAAACAAAAAACAACAAGGTCTTCATCCAATCTTGTTTCAGTCACTACTAGATATAAAAAAACAAAAAACAACAAGGTCTTCATCCAATCTTGTTTCACTCACTACTAGATATAAAAAGCAAAAAACAACAAGGTCGTCATCCAATCTTGTTTCAGTCACTACTAGATATAAGAAACGAAAACCAACAAGATCGTCATCCAATCTTGTTTCAGTCACTACTAGATATTAAAAACAACAAGGTCGTCATCCAATTTTGTTTTATTCACTACTAGATATCAAAAACAAAAAACAACAAGGTCGTCATCCAATCTTGTTTCAGTCACTACTAGATATAAAAAAAACCCAACAAGGTCATCATCCAATCTTGTTTCAGTCACTACTAGATATAAAAAACAACAAGCTCGTCATCCAATCTTGTTTCAGTCACTACTAGATATAAAAAACAACAAGGTCGTCATCCAATCTTGTTTAAGTCACTACTAGATATAAAAAACAAAAAACAACAAGGTCGTCATGCAATCTTGTTTCAGTCACTACTAGATAAAAAAAACAAAAAACAACAAGGTCGTCAACCAGTCTTGTTTCAGTCACTACTAGATATAAAAAAAAAACAAGGTCGTCATCCAATCTTGTTTCAGTCACTACTAGATATAAAAAACAGAAAACAACAAGGTCGTCATCCAATCTTGTTTCAGTCACTACTAGATATAAGAAAAAAAACAACAAGGTCGTCATCCAATCTTGTTTCAGTCACTACTAGATATAAAAAACAAAAAACAACAAGGTCTTCATCCAATCTTGTTTCAGTCACTACTAGATATAAAAAAACAAAAAACAACAAGGTCTTCATCCAATCTTGTTTCAGTCACTACTAGATATAAAAAGCAAAAAACAACAAGGTCGTCATCCAATCTTGTTTCAGTCACTACTAGATATAAAAAACAAAAAAACAACAAGGGCGTCATCCAATCTTGTTTCAGTCACTACTAGATTTAAAAAACGAAACACATCAAGGTCGTCATCCAATCTTGTTTCAGTCACTACTAGATATAAAAAACAAAAAACAACAAGGTCGTCATCCAATCTTGTTTCAGTCACTACTAGATATAAAAAACAAAAAACTACAAGGTCGTCATCCAATCTTGCTTCAGTCACTACTAGATATAAAAAACAACAAGGTCGTCATCCAATCTTGCTTCAGTCACTACTAGATATAAAAAACAACAAGGTCGTCATCCAATCTTGTTTCAGTCACTAGATATAAAAAACAAAAAACAACAAGGTCGTCATCCAATCTTGTTTCAGTCACTACTAAATATAAAAAACAAAAAACACAAAGTCGTCATCCAATCTTGTTTCAGTCACTACTAGATATAAAAAACAACAAGGTCGTCATCCAATCTTGTTTTAGTCACTACTAGATATTAAAAACAACAAGGTCGTCATCCAATCTTGTTTCATTCACTACTAGATATCAAAAACAAAAAACAACAAGGTCATCATCCAATCTTGTTTCAGTCACTACTAGATATAAAAAAAAACCAACAACAAGGTCGTCATCCAATCTTGTTTCAGTCACTACTAGATATAAAAACAACAAGGTCGTTATCCAATCTTGCTTCAGTCAATACTAAATATAAAAAACAAAAAACAACAAGGTCGTCATCCAATCTTGTTTCAGTCACTACTAGATATAGAAAACAGAAAACAACAAGGTCGTCATCCAATCTTGTTTCAGTCACTACTAGATATTAAAAAACAAAAAACAACAAGGTCGTCATCCAATCTTGTTTCAGTCACTACTAGATATAAAAAACAACAAGGTCGTCATCCAATCTTGTTTCAGTCACTACTAGATATAAAAAAACAAAAAACAACAAGGTCTTCATCCAATCTTGTTTCACTCACTACTAGATATAAAAAGCAAAAAACAACAAGGTCGTCATCCAATCTTGTTTCAGTCACTACTAGATATAAAAAACAAAAAACAACAAGGTCTTCATCCAATCTTGTTTCAGTCACTACTAGATATAAAAAAACAAAAAACAACAAGGTCTTCATCCAATCTTGTTTCACTCACTACTAGATATAAAAAGCAAAAAACAACAAGGTCGTCATCCAATCTTGTTTCAGTCACTACTAGATATAAGAAACAAAAACCAACAAGATCGTCATCCAATCTTGTTTCAGTCACTACTAGATATTAAAAACAACAAGGTCGTCATCCAATTTTGTTTTATTCACTACTAGATATCAAAAACAAAAAACAACAAGGTCGTCATCCAATCTTGTTTCAGTCACTACTAGATATAAAAAAAAACCAACAAGGTCATCATCCAATCTTGTTTCAGTCACTACTAGATATAAAAAACAACAAGGTCATCATCCAATCTTGTTTCAGTCACTACTAGATATAAAACACAAGAAACAACAAGGTCGTCATCCAATCTTGTTTCAGTCACTACTAGATATAAAAACAACAAGGTCGTTATCCAACCTTGCTTCAGTCACTACTAGATATAAAAAACAAAAAACAACAAGGTCGTCATCCAATCTTGTTTCAGTGACTACTAGATATAGAAAACAGAAAACAACAAGGTCGTCATCCAATCTTGTTTCAATCACTACTAGATATTAAAAAACAAAAAACAACAAGGTCGTCATCCAATCTTGTTTCAGTCACTACTAGATATAAAAAACAATAAGGTCGTCATCCAATCTTGTTTCAGTCACTACTAGATATAAAAAGAAAATACATCAAGGTCGTTATCCAATCTTGTTTCAGTCACTACTAGATACAAAAAAACAACAAGGTCGTCATCCAATCTTGTTTCAGTCACTACTAGATATAAAAAACAAAAAACAACAAGGTTGTCATCCAATCTTGCTTCAGTCACTACTAGATATAAAAAACAAAAAACTACAAGGTCGTCATCCAATCTTGCTTCAGTCACTACTAGATATAAAAAACAACAGGGTCGTCATCCAATCTTGTTTCAGTCACTAGATATAAAAAACAAAAAACAACAAGGTCGTCATCCAATCTTGTTTCAGTCACTACTAGATATAAAAAAAACAACAAGGTGGTCATCCAATCTTTTTTCAGTCACTACCAGATATAAAAAACAACAAGGTCGTCATCCAATCTTGTTTCAGTCACTACTAGATATAAAAACAACAAGGTCGTCATCCAATCTTGTTTCAGTCACTAATAGATATAAAAAAAACAACAAGGTGGTCATGCAATCTTTTTTCAGTCACTACCAGATATAAAAAACAACAAGGTCATCATCCAATCTTGTTTCAGTCACTACTAGATATAAAAAACAAACAAACAACAAGGTCGTCATCCAATCATGTTTCAGTCACTACTAGATATAAAAAATAAAAAACAACAAGGTCGTCATCCAATCTTGTTTCAGTCACTACTAGATATAAAAAAAACAAGGTGGTCATCCAATCTTGTTTCAGTCACTACTAGATATAAAAAACAACAAGCTCGTCATCCAATCTTGTTTCAGTCACTACTAGATATAAAAAACAACAAGGTCGTCATCCAATCTTGTTTAAGTCACTACTAGATATAAAAAACAAAAAACAACAAGGTCGTCATGCAATCTTGTATCAATCACTACTAGATATCAAAAACAAAAAACAACAAGGTCGTCATCCAATCTTGTTTCAGTCACTACTAGATATAAAAAACAAAAAACAACAAGGTCGTCAACCAGTCTTGTTTCAGTCACTACTAGATATAAAAAAAAACAACAAGGTCGTCATCCAATCTTGTTTCAGTTACTACTAGATATAAAAAACAGGAAACAACAAGGTCGTCATCCAATCTTGTTTCAGTCACTACTAGATATTAGAAAAAAAAACAACAAGGTCGTCATCCAATCTTGCTTCAGTCACTACTAGATATAAAAAACAACAAGGTCGTCATCCAATCTTGTTTCAGTCACTAGATATAAAAAACAAAAAACAACAAGGTCGTCATCCAATCTTGTTTCAGTCACTACTAAATATAAAAAACAAAAAACAACAAAGTCGTCATCCAATCTTGTTTCAGTCACTACTAGATATTAAAAACAACAAGGTCGTCATCCATTTTGTTTTATTCACTACTAGATATCAAAAACAAAAAACAACAAGGTCGTCATCCAATCTTGTTTCAGTCACTACTAGATATATAAAAAAACCAACAAGGTCATCACCCAATCTTGTTTCAGTCACTACTAGATATAAAAAAAAACAAGGTGGTCATCCAATCTTGTTTCAGTCACTACTAGATATAAAAAACAACAAGCTCGTCATCCAATCTTGTTTCAGTCACTACTAGATATAAAAAACAACAAGGTCGTCATCCAATCTTGTTTCAGTCACTACTAGATATCAAAAACAAAAAACAACAAGGTCGTCATCCAATCTTGTTTCAGTCACTACTAGATATAAAAACAAAAAACAACAAGGTCGTCATCCAATCTTGTTTCAGTCACTACTAGATATAAGAGAAAAAAACAACAAGGTCGTCATCCAATCTTGCTTCAGTCACTACTAGATATAAAAAACAACAAGGTCGTCATCCAATCTTGTTTCAGTCACTAGATATAAAAAACAAAAAACAACAAGGTCGTCATCCAATCTTGTTTCAGTCACTACCAGATATAAAAAACAACAAGGTCATCATCCAATCTTGTTTCAGTCACTACTAGATATAAAGAACAAAAAACAACAAGGTCGTCATCCAATCTTGTTTCAGTCACTACTAGATATAAAAAACAACAAGGTCGTCATCCAATCTTGTTTTAGTCACTACTAGATATTAAAAACAACAAGGTCGTCATCCAATCTTGTTTCATTCACTACTAGATATCAAAAACAAAAAACAACAAGGTCGTCATCCAATCTTGTTTCAGTCACTACCAGATATAAAAAACAACAAGGTCATCATCCAATCTTGTTTCAGTCACTACTAGATATAAAGAACAAAAAACAACAAGGTCGTCATCCAATCTTGTTTCAGTCACTAATAGATATAAAAAAAAACAACAAGGTGGTCATCCAATCTTTTTTCAGTCACTACCAGATATAAAAAACAACAAGGTCATCATCCAATCTTGTTTCAGTCACTACTAGATATAAAATACAAAAAAACAACAAGGTCGTCATCCAATCATGTTTCAGTCACTACTAGATATAAAAAAACAAAAAACAACAAGGTCGTCATCCAATCTTGTTTCAGTCACTACTAGATAAAAAAAAAACAAGGTGGTCATCCAATCTTGTTTCAGTCACTACTAGATATAAAAAACAACAAGGTCGTCATCCAATCTTGTTTTAGTCACTACTAGATATTAAAAACAACAAGGTCGTCATCCAATCTTGTTTCATTCACTACTAGATATCAAAAACAAAAAACAACAAGGTCGTCATCCAATCTTGTTTCAGTCACTACCAGATATAAAAAACAACAAGGTCATCATCCAATCTTGTTTCAGTCACTACTAGATATAAAGAACAAAAAACAACAAGGTCGTCATCCAATCTTGTTTCAGTCACTAATAGATATAAAAAAAAACAACAAGGTGGTCATCCAATCTTTTTTCAGTCACTACCAGATATAAAAAACAACAAGGTCATCATCCAATCTTGTTTCAGTCACTACTAGATATAAAAAACAAAAAAACAACAAGGTCGTCATCCAATCATGTTTCAGTCACTACTAGATATAAAAAAACAAAAAACAACAAGGTCGTCATCCAATCTTGTTTCAGTCACTACTAGATAAAAAAAAAACAAGGTGGTCATCCAATCTTGTTTCAGTCACTACTAGATATAAAAAACAACAAGCTCGTCATCCAATCTTGTTTCAGTCACTACTAGATATAAAAAACAACAAGGTCGTCATCCAATCTTGTTTAAGTCACTACTAGATATAAAAAACAAAAAACAACAAGGTCGTCATGCAATCTTGTTTCAGTCACTACTAGATATAAAAAACAAAAAACAACAAGGTCGTCAACCAGTCTTGTTTCAGTCACTACTAGATATAAAAAAAAAAACAAGGTCGTCATCCAATCTTGTTTCAGTCACTACTAGATATAAAAAACAGAAAACAACAAGTTCGTCATCCAATCTTCTTTCAGTCACTACTAGATATAAGAAAAAAAAACAACAAGGTCGTCATCCAATCTTGTTTCAGTCACTACTAGATATAAAAAACAAAAAACAACAAGGTCTTCATCCAATTTTGTTTCAGTCACTACTAGATATAAAAAAACAAAAAACAACAAGGTCTTCATCCAATCTTGTTTCAGTCACTACTAGATATAAAAAGCAAAAAAACAACAAGGGCGTCATCCAATCTTGTTTCAGTCACTACTAGATTTAAAAAACGAAACACAACAAGGTCGTCATCCAATCTTGTTTCAGTCACTACTAGATATAAAAAACAAAAAACAACAAGGTCGTCATCCAATCTTGTTTCAGTCACTACTAGATATAAAAAACAAAAAACTACAAGGTCGTCATCCAATCTTGCTTCAGTCACTACTAGATATAAAAAACAACAAGGTCGTCATCCAATCTTGCTTCAGTCACTACTAGATATAAAAAACAACAAGGTCGTCATCCAATCTTGTTTCAGTCACTAGATATAAAAAACAAAAAACAACAAGGTCGTCATCCAATCTTGTTTCAGTCACTACTAAATATAAAAAACAAAAAACAACAAAGTCGTCATCCAATCTTGTTTCAGTCACTACTAGATATAAAAAACAACAAGGTCGTCATCCAATCTTGTTTTAGTCACTACTAGATATTAAAAACAACAAGGTCGTCATCCAATCTTATTTCATTCACTACTAGATATCAAAAACAAAAAACAACAAGGTCATCATCCAATCTTGTTTCAGTCACTACTAGATATAAAAAAAAAACCAACAACAAGGTCGTCATCCAATCTTGTTTCAGTCACTACTAGATATAAAAACAACAAGGTCGTTATCCAATCTTGCTTCTGTCAATACTAAATATAAAAAACAAAAAACAACAAGGTCGTCATCCAATCTTGTTTCAGTCACTACTAGATATAGAAAACAGAAAACAACAAGGTCGTCATCCAATCTTGTTTCAGTCACTACTAGATATTAAAAAACAAAAAACAACAAGGTCGTCATCCAATCTTGTTTCAGTCACTACTAGATATAAAAAACAACAAGGTCGTCATCCAATCTTGTTTCAGTCACTACTAGATATAAAAAACAACAAGGTTGTCATCCAATCTTGTTTCAGTCACTACTAGATATAAAAAACAAAAAAACAACAAGGTCGTCATCCAATCATGTTTCAGTCACTACTAGATATAAAAAACAAAAAACAACTAGGTCTTCATCCAATCTTGTTTCAGTCACTACTAGATATAAAAAAACAAAAAACAACAAGGTCTTCATCCAATCTTGTTTCACTCACTACTAGATATAAAAAGCAAAAAACAACAAGGTCGTCATCCAATCTTGTTTCAGTCACTGCTAGATATAAGAAACAAAAACCAACAAGATCGTCATCCAATCTTGTTTCAGTCACTACTAGATATTAAAAACAACAAGGTCGTCATCCAATTTTGTTTTATTCACTACTAGATATCAAAAACAAAAAACAACAAGGTCGTCATCCAATCTTGTTTCAGTCACTACTAGTTATAAAAAAAAACCCAACAAGGTCATCATCCAATCTTGTTTCAGTCACTACTAGATATAAAAAACAACAAGGTCATCATCCAATCTTGTTTCAGTCACTACTAGATATAAAACACAAGAAACAACAAGGTCGTCATCCAATCTTGTTTCAGTCACTACTAGATATAAAAACAACAAGGTCGTTATCCAACCTTGCTTCAGTCACTACTAGATATAAAAAACAAAAAACAACAAGGTCGTCATCCAATCTTGTTTCAGTGACTACTAGATATAGAAAACAGAAAACAACAAGGTCGTCATCCAATCTTGTTTCAATCACTACTAGATATTAAAAAACAAAAAACAACAAGGTCGTCATCCAATCTTGTTTCAGTCACTACTAGATATAAAAAACAATAAGGTCGTCATCCAATCTTGTTTCAGTCACTACTAGATATAAAAAGCAAAATACATCAAGGTCGTTATCCAATCTTGTTTCAGTCACTACTAGATATAAAAAAACAACAAGGTCGTCATCCAATCTTGTTTCAGTCACTACTAGATATAAAAAACAAAAAACAACAAGGTTGTCATCCAATCTTGCTTCAGTCACTACTAGATATAAAAAACAAAAAACTACAAGGTCGTCATCCAATCTTGTTTCAGTCACTACTAGATATAAAAAACAACAAGGTCGTCATCCAATCTTGTTTCAGTCACTACTAGATATAAAAAAAAACAACAAGGTGGTCATCCAATCTTTTTTCAGTCACTACCAGATATAAAAAACAACAAGGTCGTCATCCAATCTTGTTTCATTCACTACTAGATATCAAAAACAAAAAACAACAAGGTCGTCATCCAATCTTTTTTCAGTCACTACCAGATATAAAAAACAACAAGGTCATCATCCAATCTTGTTTCAGTCAATACTAGATATAAAAAATAAAAAACAACAAGGTCGTCATCCAATCTTGTTTCAGTCACTACTAGATATAAAAACAACAAGGTCGTCATCCAATCTTGTTTCAGTCACTAATAGATATAAAAAAACAACAAGGTGGTCATGCAATCTTTTTTCAGTCACTACCAGATATAAAAAACAACAAGGTCATCATCCAATCTTGTTTCAGTCACTACTAGATATAAAAAACAAAAAAACAACAAGGTCGTCATCCAATCATGTTTCAGTCACTACTAGATATAAAAAATAAAAAACAACAAGGTCGTCATCCAATCTTGTTTCAGTCACTACTAGATATAAAAACAACAAGGTCGTCATCCAATCTTGTTTCAGTCACTACTAGATATAAAAAAAAACAACAAGGTGGTTATCCAATCTTTTTTCAGTCACTACCAGATATAAAAAACAACAAGGTCGTCATCCAATCTTGTTTCAGTCACTACTAGATATAAAAAAACAAAAAACAACAAGGTCTTCATCCAATCTTGTTTCACTCACTACTAGATATAAAAAGCAAAAAACAACAAGGTCGTCATCCAATCTTGTTTCAGTCACTACTAGATATAAGAAACAAAAACCAACAAGATCGTCATCCAATCTTGTTTCAGTCACTACTAGATATTAAAAACAACAAGGTCGTCATCCAATTTTGTTTTATTCACTACTAGATATCAAAAACAAAAAACAACAAGGTCGTCATCCAATCTTGTTTCAGTCACTACTAGATATAAAAAAAAAACCAACAAGGTCATCATCCAATCTTGTTTCAGTCACTACTAGATATAAAAAACAACAAGGTCATCATCCAATCTTGTTTCAGTCACTACTAGATATAAAACACAAGAAACAACAAGGTCGTCATCCAATCTTGTTTCAGTCACTACTAGATATAAAAACAACAAGGTCGTTATCCAACCTTGCTTCAGTCACTACTAGATATAAAAAACAAAAAACAACAAGGTCGTCATCCAATCTTGTTTCAGTGACTACTAGATATAGAAAACAGAAAACAACAAGGTCGTCATCCAATCTTGTTTCAATCACTACTAGATATTAAAAAACAAAAAACAACAAGGTCGTCATCCAATCTTGTTTCAGTCACTACTAGATATAAAAAACAATAAGGTCGTCATCCAATCTTGTTTCAGTCACTACTAGATATAAAAAGCAAAATACATCAAGGTCGTTATCCAATCTTTTTTCAGTCACTACCAGATATAAAAAACAACAAGGTCATCATCCAATCCTGTTTCAGTCACTACTAGATATAAAAAACAAAAAACTACAAGGTCGTCATCCAATCTTGTTTCAGTCACTACTAGATATAAAAAACAACAAGGTCGTCATCCAATCTTGTTTCAGTCACTACTAGATATAAAAAAAAACAACAAGGTGGTCATCCAATCTTTTTTCAGTCACTACCAGATATAAAAAACAACAAGGTCGTCATCCAATCTTGTTTCATTCACTACTAGATATCAAAAACAAAAAACAACAAGGTCGTCATCCAATCTTTTTTCAGTCACTACCAGATATAAAAAACAACAAGGTCATCATCCAATCCTGTTTCAGTCAATACTAGATATAAAAAATAAAAAACAACAAGGTCGTCATCCAATCTTGTTTCAGTCACTACTAGATATAAAAACAACAAGGTCGTCATCCAATCTTGTTTCAGTCACTAATAGATATAAAAAAAACAACAAGGTGGTCATGCAATCTTTTTTCAGTCACTACCAGAAATAAAAAACAACAAGGTCATCATCCAATCTTGTTTCAGTCACTACTAGATATAAAAAACAAAAAAACAACAAGGTCGTCATCCAATCATGTTTCAGTCACTACTAGATATAAAAAATAAAAAACAACAAGGTCGTCATCCAATCTTGTTTCAGTCACTACTAGATATAAAAACAACAAGGTCGTCATCCAATCTTGTTTCAGTCACTACTAGATATAAAAAAAAACAACAAGGTGGTTATCCAATCTTTTTTCAGTCACTACCAGATATAAAAAACAACAAGGTCATCATCCAATCTTGTTTCAGTCACTACTAGATATAAAAAACAAAAAAACAACAAGGTCGTCATCCAATCATGTTTCAGTCACTACTAGATATAAAAAGCAAAAAACAACAAGGTCGTCATCCAATCTTGTTTCAGTCACTACTAGATATAAAAAAAACAAGGTGGTCATCCAATCTTGTTTCAGTCACTACTAGATATAAAAAACAACAAGCCCGTCATCCAATCTTGTTTCAGTCACTACTAGATATAAAAAACAACAAGGTCGTCATCCAATCTTGTTTAAGTCACTACTAGATATAAAAAACAAAAAACAACAAGGTCGTCAACCAGTCTTGTTTCAGTCACTACTAGATATAAAAAAAACAACAAGGTCGTCATCCAATCTTGTTTCAGTTACTACTAGATATAAAAAACAGGAAACAACAAGGTCGTCATCCAATCTTGTTTCAGTCACTACTAGATATTAGAAAAAAAACAACAAGGTCGTCATCCAATCTTGCTTCAGTCACTACTAGATATAAAAAACAACAAGGTCGTCATCCAATCTTGTTTCAGTCACTAGATATAAAAAACAAAAAACAACAAGGTCGTCATCCAATCTTGTTTCAGTCACTACTAAATATAAAAAACAAAAAACAACAAAGTGTCATCCAATCTTGTTTCAGTCACTACTAGATATTAAAAACAACAAGGTCGTCATCCATTTTGTTTTATTCACTACTAGATATCAAAAACAAAAAACAACAAGGTCGTCATCCAATCTTGTTTCAGTCACTACTAGATATAAAAAAAAAACCAACAAGGTCATCATCCAATCTTGTTTCAGTCACTAATAGATATGAAAAACAACAAGGTCATCATCCAATCTTGTTTCAGTCACTACTAGATATAAAAAAAACAACAAGGTCGTCATCCAATCTTGTTTCAGTCACTACTAGATATAAAAAACAGAAAACAACAAGGTCGTCATCCAATCTTGTTTCAGTCACTACTAGATATAAGAAAAAAAAACAACAAGGTCGTCATCCAATCTTGCTTCAGTCACTACTAGATATAAAAAACAACAAGGTCGTCATCCAATCTTGTTTCAGTCACTAGATATAAAAAACAAAAAACAACAAGGTGGTCATCCAATCTTGTTTCAGTCACTACTAAATATAAAAAACAAAAAACAACAAAGTCGTCATCCAATCTTGTTTCAGTCACTACTAGATATAAAAAACAACAAGGTCATCATCCAATCTTGTTTCAGTCACTACTAGATATACAAAACAAAAAACAACAAGGTCGTCATCCAATCTTGTTTCAGTCACTAATAGATATAAAAAAAAAAACAAGGTGGTCATCCAATCTTTTTTCAGTCACTACCAGATATAAAAAACAACAAGGTCATCATCCAATCTTGTTTCAGTCACTACTAGATATAAAAAACAAAAAAACCAAAAAGGTCGTCATCCAATCATGTTTCAGTCACTACTAGATATAAAAAACAAAAAACAACAAGGTCGTCATCCAATCTTGTTTCAGTCACTACCAGATATAAAAAACAAAAAACAACAAGGTCGTCATCCAATCTTGTTTCAGTTACTACTAGATATAAAAAAAACAAGGTCGTCATCCAATCTTGTTCCAGTCACTACTAGATATAAAAAACAACAAGCTCGTCATCCGATCTTGTTTCAGTCACTACTAGATATAAAAAACAACATGGTCGTCATCCAGTCTTGTTTAAGTCACTACTAGATATAAAAAACCAAAAAGAACAAGGTCGTCATGCAATCTTGTTTCAGTCACTACTAGATATAAAAAACAAAAAACAACAAGATCGTCATCCAATCTTGTTTCAGTCACTACTAGATATAAAAAACAAAAAACAACAAGGTCGTCAACCAGTCTTGTTTCAGTCACTACTAGATATAAAAAAAAACAACAAGGTCGTCATCCAATCTTGTTTCAGTCACTACTAGATATAAAAAACAGAAAACAACAAGGTCGTCATCCAATCTTGTTTCAGTCACTACTAGATATAAGAAAAAAAAACAACAAGGTCGTCATCCAATCTTGTTTCAGTCACTACTAGATATAAAAAACAAAAAATAACAAGGTCTTCATCCAATCTTGTTTCAGTCACTACTAGATATAAAAAAACAAAAAACAACAAGGTCTTCATCCAATCTTGTTTCAGTCACTACTAGATATAAAAAGCAAAAAACAACAAGGTCGTCATCCAATCTTGTTTCAGTCACTACTAGATATAAAAAACAAAAAAACAACAAGGGCGTCATCCAATCTTGTTTCAGTCACTACTAGATTTAAAAAACGAAACACAACAAGGTCGTCATCCAATCTTGTTTCAGTCACTATTAGATATAAAAAACAAAAAACAACAAGGTCGTCATCCAATCTTGTTTCAGTCACTACTAGATATAAAAAACAAAAAACTACAAGGTCGTCATCCAATCTTGCTTCAGTCACTACTAGATATAAAAAACAACAAGGTCGTCATCCAATCTTGCTTCAGTCACTACTAGATATAAAAAGCAAAAAACAACAAGGTCGTCATCCAATCTTGTTTCAGTCACTAGATATAAAAAACAAAAAACAACAAGGTCGTCATCCAATCTTGTTTCAGTCACTACTAGATATAAAAAGCAAAAAACAACAAGGTCGTCATCCAATCTTGTTTCAGTCACTACTAGATATAAAAAGCAAAAAACAACAAGGTCGTCATCCAATCTTGCTTCAGTCACTACTAGATATAAAAAGCAAAAAACAACAAGGTCGTCATCCAATCTTGTTTCAGTCACTAGATATAAAAAACAAAAAACAACAAGGTCGTCATCCAATCTTGTTTCAGTCACTACCAGATATAAAAAACAACAAGGTCATCATCCAATGTTGTTTCAGTCACTACTAGATATAAAGAACAAAAAACAACAAGGTGGTCATCCAATCTTGTTTCAGTCACTACTAGATATAAAAAAACCAACAAGGTGGTCATCCAATCTTTTTTCAGTCACTAATAGATATAAAAAAACCAACAAGGTGGTCATCCAATCTTTTTTCAGTCACTACCAGATATAAAAAACAACAAGGTCATCATCCAATCTTGTTTCAGTCACTACTAGATATAAAAAACAAAAATACAACAAGGTCGTCATCCAATCATGTTTCAGTCACTACTAGATATAAAAAACAAAAAACAACAAGGTCGTCATCCAATCTTGTTTCAGTCACTACTAGATATAAAAAAAACAAGGTGGTCATCCAATCTTGTTTCAGTCACTACTAGATATAAAAAACAACAAGCTCGTCATCCAATCTTGTTTCAGTCACTACTAGATATAAAAAAACAACAAGGTCGTCATCCAGTCTTGTTTAAGTCACTACTAGATATAAAAAACAAAAAACAACAAGGTCGTCATGCAATCTTGTTTCAGTCACTACTAGATATAAAAAACAAAAAACAACAAGGTCGTCATGCAATCTTTTTTCAGTAACTACTAGATATAAAAAACAAAAAACAACAAGGTCGTCAACCAGTCTTGTTTCAGTCACTACTAGATATAAAAAAAAACAACAAGGTCGTCATCCAATCTTGTTTCAGTCACTACTAGATATAAAAAACAGAAAACAACAAGGTCGTCATCCAATCTTGTTTCAGTCACTACTAGATAAAAGAAAAAAAACAACAAGGTCGTCATCCAATCTTGTTTCAGTCACTACTAGATATAAAAAACAAAAAACAACAAGGTCTTCATCCAATCTTGTTTCAGTCACTACTAGATATAAAAAAAACAAAAAACAACAAGGTCTTCATCCAATCTTGTTTCAGTCACTACTAGATATAAAAAGCAAAAAACAACAAGGTCGTCATCCAATCTTGTTTCAGTCACTACTAGATATAAAAAACAAAAAAACAACAAGGGCGTCATCCAATCTTCTTTCAGTCACTACTAGATTTAAAAAACGAAACACAACAAGGTCTTCATCCAATCTTGTTTCAGTCACTACTAGATATAAAAAACAAAAAACAACAAGGTCGTCATCCAATCTTGTTTCAGTCACTACTAGATATAAAAAACAAAAAACTACAAGGTCGTCATCCAATCTTGTTTCAGTCACTAGATATAAAAAACAAAAAACAACAAGGTCGTCATCCAATCTTGTTTCAGTCACTACTAAATATAAAAAACAAAAAACAACAAAGTCGTCATCCAATCTTGTTTCAGTCACTACTAGATATAAAAAACAACAAGGTCGTCATCCAATCTTGTTTTAGTCACTACTAGATATAAAAAACAACAAGGTCGTCATCCAATCTTGTTTCATTCACTACTAGATATCAAAAACAAAAAACAACAAGGTCGTCATCCAATCTTGTTTCAGTCACTACCAGATATAAAAAACAACAAGGTCGTCATCCAATCTTGTTTCAGTCACTACTAGATATAGAAAACAGAAAACAACAAGATCGTCATCCAATCTTGTTTCAATCACTACTAGATATTAAAAAACAAAAAACAACAAGGTCGTCATCCAATTTTGTTTCAGTCACTACTAGATATAAAAAACAATAAGGTCGTCATTCAATCTTGTTTCAGTCACTACTAGATATAAAAAGCAAAATACATCAAGGTCGTTATCCAATCTTGTTTCAGTCACTACTAGATATAAAAAACAACAAGGTCGTCATCCAATCTTGTTTCAGTCACTACTAGATATAAAAAACAAAAACCAACAAGGTTGTCATCCAATCTTGTTTCAGTCACTACTAGATATAAAAAACAAAAAACTACAAGGTCGTCATCCAATCTTGCTTCAGTCACTACTAGATATAAAAAAAAACAACAAGGTGGTCATCCAATCTTTTTTCAGTCACTACCAGATATAAAAAACAACAAGGTCGTCATCCAATCTTGTTTCATTCACTACTAGATATCAAAAACAAAAAACAACAAGGTCGTCATCCAATCTTTTTTCAGTCACTACTAGATATAAAAACAAAAAAACAACAAGGTCGTCATCCAATCATGTTTCAGTCACTATTAGATATAAAAAATAAAAAACAACAAGGTCGTCATCCAATCTTGTTTCAGTCACTACTAGATATAAAAACAACAAGGTCGTCATCCAATCTTGTTTCAGTCACTACTAGATATAAAAAAAAACAACAAGGTGGTCATCCAATCTTTTTTCAGTCACTACCAGATATAAAAAACAACAAGGTCATCATCCAATCTTGTTTCAGTCACTACTAAATATAAAAAACAAAAAAACAACAAGGTCGTCATCCAATCATGTTTCAGTCACTACTAGATATAAAAAACAAAAAACAACAAGGTCGTCATCCAATCTTGTTTCAGTCACTACTAGATATAAAAAAAACAAGGTGGTCATCCAATCTTGTTTCAGTCACTACTAGATATAAAAAACAACAAGCTCGTCATCCAATCTTGTTTCAGTCACTACTAGATATAAAAAACAACAAGGTCGTCATCCAATCTTGTTTAAGTCACTACTAGATATAAAAAACAACAAGGTCGTCATCCAATCTTGTTTCAGTCACTATTAGATATAAAAAACAAAAAACAACAAGGTCGTCATCCAATCTTGTTTCAGTCACTACTAGATATAAAAAACAAAAAACTACAAGGTCGTCATCCAATCTTGCTTCAGTCACTACTAGATATAAAAAACAACAAGGTCGTCATCCAATCTTGCTTCAGTCACTACTAGATATAAAAAGCAAAAAACAACAAGGTCGTCATCCAATCTTGTTTCAGTCACTAGATATAAAAAACAAAAAACAACAAGGTCGTCATCCAATCTTGTTTCAGTCACTACTAGATATAAAAAGCAAAAAACAACAAGGTCGTCATCCAATCTTGTTTCAGTCACTACTAGATATAAAAAGCAAAAAAGAACAAGGTCGTCATCCAATCTTGCTTCAGTCACTACTAGATATAAAAAGCAAAAAACAACAAGGTCGTCATCCAATCTTGTTTCAGTCACTAGATATAAAAAACAAAAAACAACAAGGTCGTCATCCAATCTTGTTTCAGTCACTACCAGATATAAAAAACAACAAGGTCATCATCCAATGTTGTTTCAGTCACTACTAGATATAAAGAACAAAAAACAACAAGGTGGTCATCCAATCTTGTTTCAGTCACTACTAGATATAAAAAAACCAACAAGGTGGTCATCCAATCTTTTTTCAGTCACTAATAGATATAAAAAAACCAACAAGGTGGTCATCCAATCTTTTTTCAGTCACTACCAGATATAAAAAACAACAAGGTCATCATCCAATCTTGTTTCAGTCACTACTAGATATAAAAAACAAAAATACAACAAGGTCGTCATCCAATCATGTTTCAGTCACTACTAGATATAAAAAACAAAAAACAACAAGGTCGTCATCCAATCTTGTTTCAGTCACTACTAGATATAAAAAAAACAAGGTGGTCATCCAATCTTGTTTCAGTCACTACTAGATATAAAAAACAACAAGCTCGTCATCCAATCTTGTTTCAGTCACTACTAGATATAAAAAAACAACAAGGTCGTCATCCAGTCTTGTTTAAGTCACTACTAGATATAAAAAACAAAAAACAACAAGGTCGTCATGCAATCTTGTTTCAGTCACTACTAGATATAAAAAACAAAAAACAACAAGGTCGTCATGCAATCTTTTTTCAGTAACTACTAGATATAAAAAACAAAAAACAACAAGGTCGTCAACCAGTCTTGTTTCAGTCACTACTAGATATAAAAAAAAACAACAAGGTCGTCATCCAATCTTGTTTCAGTCACTACTAGATATAAAAAACAGAAAACAACAAGGTCGTCATCCAATCTTGTTTCAGTCACTACTAGATAAAAGAAAAAAAACAACAAGGTCGTCATCCAATCTTGTTTCAGTCACTACTAGATATAAAAAACAAAAAACAACAAGGTCTTCATCCAATCTTGTTTCAGTCACTACTAGATATAAAAAAAACAAAAAACAACAAGGTCTTCATCCAATCTTGTTTCAGTCACTACTAGATATAAAAAGCAAAAAACAACAAGGTCGTCATCCAATCTTGTTTCAGTCACTACTAGATATAAAAAACAAAAAAACAACAAGGGCGTCATCCAATCTTCTTTCAGTCACTACTAGATTTAAAAAACGAAACACAACAAGGTCTTCATCCAATCTTGTTTCAGTCACTACTAGATATAAAAAACAAAAAACAACAAGGTCGTCATCCAATCTTGTTTCAGTCACTACTAGATATAAAAAACAAAAAACTACAAGGTCGTCATCCAATCTTGTTTCAGTCACTAGATATAAAAAACAAAAAACAACAAGGTCGTCATCCAATCTTGTTTCAGTCACTACTAAATATAAAAAACAAAAAACAACAAAGTCGTCATCCAATCTTGTTTCAGTCACTACTAGATATAAAAAACAACAAGGTCGTCATCCAATCTTGTTTTAGTCACTACTAGATATAAGAAACAACAAGGTCGTCATCCAATCTTGTTTCATTCACTACTAGATATCAAAAACAAAAAACAACAAGGTCGTCATCCAATCTTGTTTCAGTCACTACCAGATATAAAAAACAACAAGGTCGTCATCCAATCTTGTTTCAGTCACTACTAGATATAGAAAACAGAAAACAACAAGATCGTCATCCAATCTTGTTTCAATCACTACTAGATATTAAAAAACAAAAAACAACAAGGTCGTCATCCAATTTTGTTTCAGTCACTACTAGATATAAAAAACAATAAGGTCGTCATTCAATCTTGTTTCAGTCACTACTAGATATAAAAAGCAAAATACATCAAGGTCGTTATCCAATCTTGTTTCAGTCACTACTAGATATAAAAAACAACAAGGTCGTCATCCAATCTTGTTTCAGTCACTACTAGATATAAAAAACAAAAACCAACAAGGTTGTCATCCAATCTTGTTTCAGTCACTACTAGATATAAAAAACAAAAAACTACAAGGTCGTCATCCAATCTTGCTTCAGTCACTACTAGATATAAAAAAAAACAACAAGGTGGTCATCCAATCTTTTTTCAGTCACTACCAGATATAAAAAACAACAAGGTCGTCATCCAATCTTGTTTCATTCACTACTAGATATCAAAAACAAAAAACAACAAGGTCGTCATCCAATCTTTTTTCAGTCACTACTAGATATAAAAACAAAAAAACAACAAGGTCGTCATCCAATCATGTTTCAGTCACTATTAGATATAAAAAATAAAAAACAACAAGGTCGTCATCCAATCTTGTTTCAGTCACTACTAGATATAAAAACAACAAGGTCGTCATCCAATCTTGTTTCAGTCACTACTAGATATAAAAAAAAACAACAAGGTGGTCATCCAATCTTTTTTCAGTCACTACCAGATATAAAAAACAACAAGGTCATCATCCAATCTTGTTTCAGTCACTACTAAATATAAAAAACAAAAAAACAACAAGGTCGTCATCCAATCATGTTTCAGTCACTACTAGATATAAAAAACAAAAAACAACAAGGTCGTCATCCAATCTTGTTTCAGTCACTACTAGATATAAAAAAAACAAGGTGGTCATCCAATCTTGTTTCAGTCACTACTAGATATAAAAAACAACAAGCTCGTCATCCAATCTTGTTTCAGTCACTACTAGATATAAAAAACAACAAGGTCGTCATCCAATCTTGTTTAAGTCACTACTAGATATAAAAAACAAAAAACAACAAGGTCGTCATGCAATCTTGTTTCAGTCACTACTAGATATCAAAAACAAAAAACAACAAGGTCGTCATCCAATCTTGTTTCAGTCACTACTAGATATAAAAAACAAAAAACAACAAGGTCGTCAACCAGTCTTGTTTAACTCACTACTAGATATAAAAAAAAACAACAAGGTCGTCATCCAATCTTGTTTCAGTCACTACTAGATATAAAAAACAGAAAACAACAAGGTCGTCATCCAATCTTGTTTCAGTCACTACTAGATATAAGAAAAAAAACCAACAAGGTCGTCATCCAATCTTGCTTCAGTCACTACTAGATATAAAAAACAACAAGGTCGTCATCCAATCTTGTTTCAGTCACTAGATATAAAAAACAAAAAACAAGGTCGTCATCCAATCTTGTTTCAGTCACTACTAAATATAAAAAACAAAAAACAACAAAGTCGTCATCCAATCTTGTTTCAGTCACTACTAGATATTAAAAACAACAAGGTCGTCATCCATTTTGTTTTATTCACTACTAGATATCAAAAACAAAAAACAACAAGGTCGTCATCCAATCTTGTTTCAGTCACTACTAGATATAAAAAAAAACCAACAAGGTCATCATCCAATCTTGTTTCAGTCACTACTAGATATAAAAAACAAAAAAACAACAAGGTCGTCATCCAATCATGTTTCAGTCACTACTAGATATAAAAACAACAAGGTCGTCATGCAATCTTGTTTCAGTCACTACTAGATATAAAAAACAACAAGGTCGTCATCCAATCTTGTTTCAGTCACTAGATATAAAAAACAAAAAACAAGGTCGTCATCCAATCTTGTTTCAGTCACTACTAAATATAAAAAACAAAAAACAACAAAGTCGTCATCCAATCTTGTTTCAGTCACTACTAGATATTAAAAACAACAAGGTCGTCATCCATTTTGTTTTATTCACTACTAGATATCAAAAACATAAAACAACAAGGTCGTCATCCAATCTTGTTTCAGTCACTACTAGATATAAAAAAAACCCAACAAGGTCATCATCCAATCTTGTTTCAGTCACTACTAGATATAAAAAACAAAAAAACAACAAGGTCGTCATCCAATCATGTTTCAGTCACTACTAGATATAAAAAATAAAAAACAACAAGGTCGTCATCCAATCTTGTTTCAGTCACTACTAGATATAAAAACAACAAGGTCGTCATGCAATCTTGTTTCAGTCACTACTAGATATAAAAAACAAAAAACAACAAGGTCGTCATCCAATCTTGTTTCAGTAACTACTAGATATAAAAAACAAAAAACAACAAGGTCGTCAACCAGTCTTGTTTCAGTCACTACTAGATATAAAAAAAAACAACAAGGTCGTCATCCAATCTTGTTTCAGTCACTACTAGATATAAAAAACAGAAAACAACAAGGTCGTCATCCAATCTTGTTTCAGTCACTACTAGATATAAGAAAAAAAACAACAAGGTCGTCATCCAATCTTGTTTCAGTCACTACTAGATATAAAAAACAAAAAACAACAAGGTCTTCATCCAATCTTGTTTCAGTCACTACTAGATATAAAAAAAACAAAAAACAACAAGGTCTTCATCCAATCTTGTTTCAGTCACTACTAGATATAAAAAGCAAAAAACAACAAGGTCGTCATCCAATCTTGTTTCAGTCACTACTAGATATAAAAAACAAAAAAACAACAAGGGCGTCATCCAATCTTGTTTCAGTCACTACTAGATTTAAAAAACGAAACACAACAAGGTCTTCATCCAATCTTGTTTCAGTCACTACTAGATATAAAAACAAAAAAACAACAAGGTCGTCATCCAATCATGTTTCAGTCACTATTAGATATAAAAAATAAAAAACAACAAGGTCGTCATCCAATCTTGTTTCAGTCACTACTAGATATAAAAACAACAAGGTCGTCATCCAATCTTGTTTCAGTCACTACTAGATATAAAAAAAAACAACAAGGTGGTCATCCAATCTTTTTTCAGTCACTACCAGATATAAAAAACAACAAGGTCATCATCCAATCTTGTTTCAGTCACTACTAAATATAAAAAACAAAAAAACAACAAGGTCGTCATCCAATCATGTTTCAGTCACTACTAGATATAAAAAACAAAAAACAACAAGGTCGTCATCCAATCTTGTTTCAGTCACTACTAGATATAAAAAAAACAAGGTGGTCATCCAATCTTGTTTCAGTCACTACTAGATATAAAAAACAACAAGCTCGTCATCCAATCTTGTTTCAGTCACTACTAGATATAAAAAACAACAAGGTCGTCATCCAATCTTGTTTAAGTCACTACTAGATATAAAAAACAAAAAACAACAAGGTCGTCATGCAATCTTGTTTCAGTCACTACTAGATATCAAAAACAAAAAACAACAAGGTCGTCATCCAATCTTGTTTCAGTCACTACTAGATATAAAAAACAAAAAACAACAAGGTCGTCAACCAGTCTTGTTTAACTCACTACTAGATATAAAAAAAAACAACAAGGTCGTCATCCAATCTTGTTTCAGTCACTACTAGATATAAAAAACAGAAAACAACAAGGTCGTCATCCAATCTTGTTTCAGTCACTACTAGATATAAGAAAAAAAAACAACAAGGTCGTCATCCAATCTTGCTTCAGTCACTACTAGATATAAAAAACAACAAGGTCGTCATCCAATCTTGTTTCAGTCACTAGATATAAAAAACAAAAAACAAGGTCGTCATCCAATCTTGTTTCAGTCACTACTAAATATAAAAAACAAAAAACAACAAAGTCGTCATCCAATCTTGTTTCAGTCACTACTAGATATTAAAAACAACAAGGTCGTCATCCATTTTGTTTTATTCACTACTAGATATCAAAAACAAAAAACAACAAGGTCGTCATCCAATCTTGTTTCAGTCACTACTAGATATAAAAAAAAACCAACAAGGTCATCATCCAATCTTGTTTCAGTCACTACTAGATATAAAAAACAAAAAAACAACAAGGTCGTCATCCAATCATGTTTCAGTCACTACTAGATATAAAAAATAAAAAACAACAAGGTCGTCATCCAATCTTGTTTCAGTCACTACTAGATATAAAAACAACAAGGTCGTCATGCAATCTTGTTTCAGTCACTACTAGATATAAAAAACAACAAGGTCGTCATCCAATCTTGTTTCAGTCACTAGATATAAAAAACAAAAAACAAGGTCGTCATCCAATCTTGTTTCAGTCACTACTAAATATAAAAAACAAAAAACAACAAAGTCGTCATCCAATCTTGTTTCAGTCACTACTAGATATTAAAAACAACAAGGTCGTCATCCATTTTGTTTTATTCACTACTAGATATCAAAAACATAAAACAACAAGGTCGTCATCCAATCTTGTTTCAGTCACTACTAGATATAAAAAAAACCCAACAAGGTCATCATCCAATCTTGTTTCAGTCACTACTAGATATAAAAAACAAAAAAACAACAAGGTCGTCATCCAATCATGTTTCAGTCACTACTAGATATAAAAAATAAAAAACAACAAGGTCGTCATCCAATCTTGTTTCAGTCACTACTAGATATAAAAACAACAAGGTCGTCATGCAATCTTGTTTCAGTCACTACTAGATATAAAAAACAAAAAACAACAAGGTCGTCATCCAATCTTGTTTCAGTAACTACTAGATATAAAAAACAAAAAACAACAAGGTCGTCAACCAGTCTTGTTTCAGTCACTACTAGATATAAAAAAAAACAACAAGGTCGTCATCCAATCTTGTTTCAGTCACTACTAGATATAAAAAACAGAAAACAACAAGGTCGTCATCCAATCTTGTTTCAGTCACTACTAGATATAAGAAAAAAAACAACAAGGTCGTCATCCAATCTTGTTTCAGTCACTACTAGATATAAAAAACAAAAAACAACAAGGTCTTCATCCAATCTTGTTTCAGTCACTACTAGATATAAAAAAAACAAAAAACAACAAGGTCTTCATCCAATCTTGTTTCAGTCACTACTAGATATAAAAAGCAAAAAACAACAAGGTCGTCATCCAATCTTGTTTCAGTCACTACTAGATATAAAAAACAAAAAAACAACAAGGGCGTCATCCAATCTTGTTTCAGTCACTACTAGATTTAAAAAACGAAACACAACAAGGTCTTCATCCAATCTTGTTTCAGTCACTACTAGATATAAAAAACAAAAAACAACAAGGTCGTCATCCAATCTTGTTTCAGTCACTACTAGATATAAAAAAACAAAAAACTACAAGGTCGTCATCCAATCTTGTTTCAGTCACTAGATATAAAAAACAAAAAACAACAAGGTCGTCATCCAATCTTGATTCAGTCACTACTAAATATAAAAAACAAAAAACAACAAAGTCGTCATCCAATCTTGTTTCAGTCACTACTAGATATAAAAAACAACAAGGTCGTCATCCAATCTTGTTTTAGTCACTACTAGATATTAAAAACAACAAGGTCGTCATCCAATCTTGTTTCATTCACTACTAGATATCAAAAACAAAAAACAAAAAGGTCGTCATACAATCTTGTTTCAGTCACTACCAGATATAAAAAACAACAAGGTCGTCATCCAATCTTGTTTCAGTCACTACTAGATATAGAAAACAGAAAACAACAAGGTCGTCATCCAATCTTGCTTCAATCACTACTAGATATTAAAAAACAAAAAACAACAAGGTCGTCATCCAATTTTGTTTCAGTCACTACTAGATATAAAAAACAATAAGGTCGTCATCCAATCTTGTTTCACTCACTACTAGATATAAAAAGCAAAATACATCAAGGTCGTTATCCAATCTTGTTTCAGTCACTACTAGATATAAAAAACAACAAGGTCGTCATCCAATCTTGTTTCAGTCACTACTAGATATAAAAAACAAAAAACAACAAGGTTGTCATCCAATCTTGTTTCAGTCACTACTAGATATAAAAACCAAAAAACTACAAGGTCGTCATCCAATCTTGCTTCAGTCACTACTAGATATAAAAAACAACAAGGTCGTCATCCAATCTTGTTTCAGTCACTAGATATAAAAAACAAAAAACAACAAGGTCGTCATCCAATCTTGTTTCAGTCACTACTAGATATAAAAAAAAAACAACAAGGTCGTCATCCAATCTTTTTTCAGTCACTACCAGATATAAAAAACAACAAGGTCGTCATCCAATCTTGTTTCATTCACTACTAGATATCAAAAACAAAAAACAACAAGGTCGTCATCCAATCTTTTTTCAGTCACTACCAGATATAAAAAACAACAAGGTCATCATCCAATCTTGTTTCAGTCACTACTAGATATAAAAAACAAAAAACAACAAGGTCGTCATCCAATCTTGTTTCAGTCACTACTAGATATAAAAACAACAAGGTCGTCATCCAATCTTGTTTCAGTCACTACTAGATATAAAAAAAACAACAAGGTGGTCATGCAATCTTTTTTCAGTCACTACCAGATATAAAAAACAACAAGGTCATCATCCAATCTTCTTTCAGTCACTACTAGATATAAAAAACAAAAAAACAACAAGGTCGTCATCCAATCATGTTTCAGTCACTATTAGATATAAAAAATAAAAAACAACAAGGTCGTCATCCAATCTTGTTTCAGTCACTACTAGATATAAAAACAACAAGGTCGTCATGCAATCTTGTTTCAGTCACTACTAGATATAAAAAACAAAAAACAACAAGGTCGTCATCCAATCTTGTTTCAGTAACTACTAGATATAAAAAACAAAAAACAACAAGGTCGTCAACCAGTCTTGTTTCAGTCACTACTAGATATAAAAAAAAACAACAAGGTCGTCATCCAATCTTGTTTCAGTCACTACTAGATATAAAAAACAGAAAACAACAAGGTCGTCATCCAATCTTGTTTCAGTCACTACTAGATATAAGAAAAAAAAACAACAAGGTCGTCATCCAATCTTGTTTCAGTCACTACTAGATATAAAAAAAACAAAAAACAACAAGGTCTTCATCCAATCTTGTTTCAGTCACTACTAGATATAAAAAGCAAAAAACAACAAGGTCGTCATCCAATCTTGTTTCAGTCACTACTAGATATAAAAAACAAAAAAACAACAAGGGCGTCATCCAATCTTGTTTCAGTCACTACTAGATTTAAAAAACGAAACACAACAAGGTCTTCATCCAATCTTGTTTCAGTCACTACTAGATATAAAAAACAAAAAACAACAAGGTCGTCATCCAATCTTGTTTCAGTCACTACTAGATATAAAAAACAAAAAACTACAAGGTCGTCATCCAATCTTGTTTCAGTCACTAGATATAAAAAACAAAAAACAACAAGGTCGTCATCCAATCTTGTTTCAGTCACTACTAAATATAAAAAACAAAAAACAACAAAGTCGTCATCCAATCTTGTTTCAGTCACTACTAGATATAAAAAACAACAAGGTCGTCATCCAATCTTGTTTTAGTCACTACTAGATATTAAAAACAACAAGGTCGTCATCCAATTTTGTTTCATTCACTACTAGATATCAAAAACAAAAAACAACAAGGTCGTCATCCAATCTTGTTTCAGTCACTACCAGATATAAAAAACAACAAGGTCGTCATCCAATCTTGTTTCAGTCACTACTAGATATAGAAAACAGAAAACAACAAGGTCGTCATCCAATCTTGCTTCAATCACTACTAGATATTAAAAAACAAAAAACAACAAGGTCGTCATCCAATTTTGTTTCAGTCACTACTAGATATAAAAAACAATAAGGTCGTCATCCAATCTTGTTTCAGTCACTACTAGATATAAAAAGCAAAATACATCAAGGTCGTTATCCAATCTTGTTTCAGTCACTACTAGATATAAAAAACAACAAGGTCGTCATCCAATCTTGTTTCAGTCACTACTAGATATAAAAAACAAAAAACAACAAGGTTGTCATCCAATCTTGTTTCAGTCACTACTAGATATAAAAACCAAAAAACTACAAGGTCGTCATCCAATCTTGCTTCAGTCACTACTAGATATAAAAAACAACAAGGTCGTCATCCAATCTTGTTTCAGTCACTAGATATAAAAAACAAAAAACAACAAGGTCGTCATCCAATCTTGTTTCAGTCACTACTAGATATAAAAAAAAAACAACAAGGTGGTCATCCAATCTTTTTTCAGTCACTACCAGATATAAAAAACAACAAGGTCGTCATCCAATCTTGTTTCATTCACTACTAGATATCAAAAACAAAAAACAACAAGGTCGTCATCCAATCTTTTTTCAGTCACTACCAGATATAAAAAACAACAAGGTCATCATCCAATCTTGTTTCAGTCACTACTAGATATAAAAAACAAAAAACAACAAGGTCGTCATCCAATCTTGTTTCAGTCACTACTAGATATAAAAACAACAAGGTCGTCATCCAATCTTGTTTCAGTCACTACTAGATATAAAAAAAACAACAAGGTGGTCATGCAATCTTTTTTCAGTCACTACCAGATATAAAAAACAACAAGGTCATCATCCAATCTTGTTTCAGTCACTACTAGATATAAAAAACAAAAAAACAACAAGGTCGTCTTCCAATCATGTTTCAGTCACTATTAGATATAAAAAATAAAAAACAACAAGGTCGTCATCCAATCTTGTTTCAGTCACTACTAGATATAAAAACAACAAGGTCGTCATCCAATCTTGTTTCAGTCACTACTAGATATAAAAAAACAACAAGGTGGTCATCCAATCTTTTTTCAGTCACTACCAGATATAAAAAACAACAAGGTCATCATCCAATCTTGTTTCAGTCACTACTAGATATAAAAAACAAAAAAACAACAAGGTCGTCATCCAATCATGTTTCAGTCACTACTAGATATAAAAAACAAAAAACAACAAGGTCGTCATCCAATCTTGTTTCAGTCACTACTAGATATAAAAAAAACAAGGTGGTCATCCAATCTTGTTTCAGTCACTACTAGATATAAAAAACAACAAGCTGGTCATCCAATCTTGTTTCAGTCACTACTAGATATAAAAAACAACAAGGTCGTCATCCAATCTTGTTTAAGTCACTACTAGATATAAAAAACAAAAAACAACAAGGTCGTCATGCAATCTTGTTTCAGTCACTACTAGATATCAAAAAAAAAAAACAACAAGGTCGTCATCCAATCTTGTTTCAGTCACAACTAGATATAAAAAACAAAAAACAACAAGGTCGTCAACCAGTCTTGTTTCAGTCACTACTAGATATAAAAAAAAACAACAAGGTCGTCATCCAATCTTGTTTCAGTCACTACTAGATATAAAAAACAAAAAAAACAACAAGGTCGTCATCCAATCATGTTTCAGTCACTACTAGATATAAAAAAAAAAAAACAACAAGGTCGTCATCCAATCTTGTTTCAGTCACTACTAGATATAAAAACAACAAGGTCGTCATCCAATCTTGTTTCAGTAACTACTAGATATAAAAAACAAAAAACAACAAGGTCGTCAACCAGTCTTGTTTCAGTCACTACTAGATATAAAAAAAAACAACAAGGTCGTCATCCAATCTTGTTTCAGTCACTACTAGATATAAAAAACAGAAAACAACAAGGTCGTCATCCAATCTTGTTTCAGTCACTACTAGATATCAAAAACAAAAAACAACAAGGTCTTCATCCAATCTTGTTTCAGTCACTACTAGATATAAAAAAAACAAAAAACAACAAGGTCTTCAACCAATCTTGTTTCAGTCACTACTAGATATAAAAAGCAAAAAACAACAAGGTCGTCATCCAATCTTGTTTCAGTCACTACTAGATATAAAAAACAAAAAAACAACAAGGGCGTCATCCAATCTTGTTTCAGTCACTACTAGATTTAAAAAACGAAACACAACAAGGTCTTCATCCAATCTTGTTTCAGTCACTACTAGATATAAAAAACAAAAAACAACAAGGTCGTCATCCAATCTTGTTTCAGTCACTACTAGATATAAAAAACAAAAAACTACAAGGTCGTCATCCAATCTTGTTTCAGTCACTAGATATTAAAAACAAAAAACAACAAGGTCGTCATCCAATCTTGTTTCAGTCACTACTAGATATAAAAAACAACAAGGTCGTCATCCAATCTTGTTTTAGTCACTACTAGATATTAAAAACAACAAGGTCGTCATCCAATCTTGTTTCATTCACTACTAGATATCAAAAACAAAAAACAACAAGGTCGTCATCCAATCTTGTTTCAGTCACTACGAGATATAAAAAACAACAAGGTCGTCATCCAATCTTGTTTCAGTCACTACTAGATATAGAAAACAGAAAACAACAAGGTCGTCATCCAATCTTGCTTCAATCACTACTAGATATTAAAAAACAAAAAACAACAAGGTCGTCATCCAATTTTGTTTCAGTCACTACTAGATATAAAAAACAATAAGGTCGTCATCCAATCTTGTTTCAGTCACTACTAGATATAAAAAGCAAAATACATCAAGGTCGTTATCCAATCTTGTTTCAGTCACTACTAGATATAAAAAACAACAAGGTCGTCATCCAATCTTGTTTCAGTCACTACTAGATATAAAAAACAAAAAACAACAAGGTTGTCATCCAATCTTGTTTCAGTCACTACTAGATATAAAAAACAAAAAACTACAAGGTCGTCATCCAATCTTGCTTCAGTCACTACTAGATATAAAAAACAACAAGGTCGTCATCCAATCTTGTTTCAGTCACTAGATATAAAAAACAAAAAACAACAAGGTCGTCATCCAATCTTGTTTCAGTCACTACTAGATATAAAAAAAAACAACAAGGTGGTCATCCAATCTTTTTTCAGTCACTACCAGATATAAAAAACAACAAGGTCGTCATCCAATCTTGTTTCATTCACTACTAGATATCAAAAACAAAAAACAACAAGGTCGTCATCCAATCTTTTTTCAGTCACTACCAGATATAAAAAACAACAAGGTCATCATCCAATCTTGTTTCAGTCACTACTAGATATAAAAAACAAAAAACAACAAGGTCGTCATCCAATCTTGTTTCAGTCACTACTAGATATAAAAACAACAAGGTCGTCATCCAATCTTGTTTCAGTCACTACTAGATATAAAAAAAAACAACAAGGTGGTCATGCAATCTTTTTTCAGTCACTACCAGATATAAAAAAACAACAAGGTCATCATCCAATCTTGTTTCAGTCACTACTAGATATAAAAAACAAAAAAACAACAAGGTCGTCATCCAATCATGTTTCAGTCACTATTAGATATCAAAAATAAAAAACAACAAGGTCGTCATCCAATCTTGTTTCAGTCACTACTAGATATAAAAACAGCAAGGTCGTCATCCAATCTTGTTTCAGTCACTACTAGATATAAAAAAAAACAACAAGGTGGTCATCCAATCTTTTTTCAGTCACTACCAGATATAAAAAAAAACAAGGTCATCATCCAATCTTGTTTCAGTCACTACTAGATATAAAAAACAAAAAAACAACAAGGTCGTCATCCAATCATGTTTCAGTCACTACTAGATATAAAAAACAAAAAACAACAAGGTCGTCATCCAATCTTGTTTCAGTCACTACTAGATATAAAAAACAACAAGCTGGTCATCCAATCTTGTTTCAGTCACTACTAGATATAAAAAACAACAAGGTCGTCATCCAATCTTGTTTAAGTCACTACTAGATATAAAAAACAAAAAACAACAAGGTCGTCATGCAATCTTGTTTCAGTCACTACTAGATATCAAAAACAAAAAACAACAAGGTCGTCATCCAATCTTGTTTCAGTCACTACTAGATATAAAAAACAAAAAACAACAAGGTCGTCAACCAGTCTTGTTTCAGTCACTACTAGATATAAAAAAAAACAACAAGGTCGTCATCCAATCTTGTTTCAGTCACTACTAGATATAAAAAACAGAAAACAACAAGGTCGTCATCCAATCTTGTTTCAGTCACTACTAGATATAAGAAAAAAAACCAACAAGGTCGTCATCCAATCTTGCTTCAGTCACTACTAGATATAAAAAACAACAAGGTCGTCATCCAATCTTGTTTCAGTCACTAGATATAAAAAACAAAAAACAAGGTCGTCATCCAATCTTGTTTCAGTCACTACTAAATATAAAAAACAAAAAACAACAAAGTCGTCATCCAATCTTGTTTCAGTCACTACTATATATTAAAAACAACAAGGTCGTCATCCATTTTGTTTTATTCACTACTAGATATCAAAAACAAAAAACAACAAGGTCGTCATCCAATCTTGTTTCAGTCACTACTAGATATAAAAAAAACCAACAAGGTCATCATCCAATCTTGTTTCAGTCACTACTAGATATAAAAAACAAAAAAACAACAAGGTCGTCATCCAATCATGTTTCAGTCACTACTAGATATAAAAAATAAAAAACAACAAGGTCGTCATCCAATCTTGTTTCAGTCACTACTAGATATAAAAACAACAAGGTCGTCATGCAATCTTGTTTCAGTCACTACTAGATATAAAAAACAAAAAACAACAAGGTCGTCATCCAATCTTGTTTCAGTAACTACTAGATATAAAAAACAAAAAACAACAAAGTCGTCATCCAATCTTGTTTCATTCACTACTAGATATCAAAAACAAAAAACAACAAGGTCGTCATCCAATCTTGTTTCAGTCACTACCAGATATAAAAAACAACAAGGTCGTCATCCAATCTTGTTTCAGTCACTACTAGATATAGAAAACAGAAAACAACAAGGTCGTCATCCAATCTTGCTTCAATCACTACTAGATATTAAAAAACAAAAAACAACAAGGTCGTCATCCAATTTTGTTTCAGTCACTACTAGATATAAAAAACAATAAGGTCGTCATCCAATCTTGTTTCAGTCACTACTAGATATAAAAAGCAAAATACATCAAGGTCGTTATCCAATCTTGTTTCAGTCACTACTAGATATAAAAAACAACAAGGTCGTCATCCAATCTTGTTTCAGTCACTACTAGATATAAAAAAAAAACAACAACAAGGTCGTCATCCAATCTTGTTTCAGTCACTACTAGATATAAAAAACAAAAAACTACAAGGTCGTCATCCAATCTTGCTTCAGTCACTACTAGATATAAAAAACAACAAGGTCGTCATCCAATCTTGTTTCAGTCACTAGATATAAAAAACAAAAAACAACAAGGTCGTCATCCAATCTTGTTTCAGTCACTACTAGATATAAAAAAAAACAACAAGGTGGTCATCCAATCTTTTTTCAGTCACTACCAGATATAAAAAACAACAAGGTCGTCATCCAATCTTGTTTCATTCACTACTAGATATCAAAAACAAAAAACAACAAGGTCGTCATCCAATCTTTTTTCAGTCACTACCAGATATAAAAAACAACAAGGTCATCATCCAATCTTGTTTCAGTCACTACTAGATATAAAAAACAAAAAACAACAAGGTCGTCATCCAATCTTGTTTCAGTCACTACTAGATATAAAAACAACAAGGTCGTCATCCAATCTTGTTTCAGTCACTACTAGATATAAAAAAACCAACAAGGTGGTCATGCAATCTTTTTTCAGTCACTACCAGATATAAAAAACAACAAGGTCATCATCCAATCTTGTTTCAGTCACTACTAGATATAAAAAACAAAAAAACAACAAGGTCGTCATCCAATCATGTTTCAGTCACTATTAGATATAAAAAATAAAAAACAACAAGGTCGTCATCCAATCTTGTTTCAGTCACTACTAGATATAAAAACAACAAGGTCGTCATCCAATCTTTTTTCAGTCACTACTAGATATAAAAAAAAACAACAAGGTGGTCATCCAATCTTTTTTCAGTCACTACCAGATATAAAAAACAACAAGGTCATCATCCAATCTTGTTTCAGTCACTACTAGATATAAAAAACAAAAAAACAACAAGGTCGTCATCCAATCATGTTTCAGTCACTACTAGATATAAAAAACAAAAAACAACAAGGTCGTCATCCAATCTTGTTTCAGTCACTACTAGATATAAAAAAAACAAGGTGGTCATCCAATCTTGTTTCAGTCACTACTAGATATAAAAAACAACAAGCTGGTCATCCAATCTTGTTTCAGTCACTACTAGATATAAAAAACAACAAAGTCGTCATCCAATCTTGTTTAAGTCACTACTAGATATAAAAAACAAAAAACAACAAGGTCGTCATGCAATCTTGTTTCAGTCACTACTAGATATCAAAAACAAAAAACAACAAGGTCGTCATCCAATCTTGTTTCAGTCACTACTAGATATAAAAAACAAAAAACAACAAGGTCGTCAACCAGTCTTGTTTCAGTCACTACTAGATATAAAAAAAAACAACAAGGTCGTCATCCAATCTTGTTTCAGTCACTACTAGATATAAAAAACAGAAAACAACAAGGTCGTCATCCAATCTTGTTTCAGTCACTACTAGATATAAAAAACAATAAGGTCGTCATCCAATCTTGTTTCAGTCACTACTAGATATAAAAAGCAAAATACATCAAGGTCGTTATCCAATCTTGTTTCAGTCACTACTAGATATAAAAAACAACAAGGTCGTCATCCAATCTTGTTCCAGTCACTACTAGATATAAAAAACAAAAAACAACAAGGTTGTCATCCAATCTTGTTTCAGTCACTACTAGATATAAAAAACAAAAAACTACAAGGTCGTCATCCAATCTTGCTTCAGTCACTACTAGATATAAAAAACAACAAGGTCGTCATCCAATCTTGTTTCAGTCACTAGATATAAAAAACAAAAAACAACAAGGTCGTCATCCAATCTTGTTTCAGTCACTACTAGATATAAAAAAAACAAGGTGGTCATCCAATCTTGTTTCAGTCACTACTAGATATAAAAAACAACAAGCTGGTCATCCAATCTTGTTTCAGTCACTACTAGATATAAAAAACAACAAGGTCGTCATCCAATCTTGTTTAAGTCACTACTAGATATAAAAAACAAAAAACAACAAGGTCGTCATGCAATCTTGTTTCAGTCACTACTAGATATCAAAAACAAAAAACAACAAGGTCGTCATCCAATCTTGTTTCAGTCACTACTAGATATAAAAAACAAAAAACAACACGGTCGTCAACCAGTCTTGTTTCAGTCACTACTAGATATAAAAAAAAACAACAAGGTCGTCATCCAATCTTGTTTCAGTCACTACTAGATATAAAAAACAGAAAACAACAAGGTCGTCATCCAATCTTGTTTCAGTCACTACTAGATATAAAAAACAATAAGGTCGTCATCCAATCTTGTTTCAGTCACTACTAGATATAAAAAGCAAAATACATCAAGGTCGTTATCCAATCTTGTTTCAGTCACTACTAGATATAAAAAACAACAAGGTCGTCATCCAATCTTGTTCCAGTCACTACTAGATATAAAAAACAAAAAACAACAAGGTTGTCATCCAATCTTGTTTCAGTCACTACTAGATATAAAAAACAAAAAACTACAAGGTCGTCATCCAATCTTGCTTCAGTCACTACTAGATATAAAAAACAACAAGGTCGTCATCCAATCTTGTTTCAGTCACTAGATATAAAAAACAAAAAACAACAAGGTCGTCATCCAATCTTGTTTCAGTCACTACTAGATATAAAAAAAAACAACAAGGTGGTCATCCAATCTTTTTTCAGTCACTACCAGATATAAAAAACAACAAGGTCGTCATCCAATCTTGTTTCATTCACTACTAGATATCAAAAACAAAAAACAACAAGGTCGTCATCCAATCTTGTTTCAGTCACTACTAGATATAAAAACAACAAGGTCGTCATCCAATCTTGTTTCAGTCACTACTAGATATAAAAAAAACAACAAGGTGGTCATGCAATCTTTTTTCAGTCACTACCAGATATAAAAAACAACAAGGTCGTCATCCAATCTTGTTTCAGTCACTAGATATAAAAAACAAAAAACAACAAGGTCGTCATCCAATCTTGTTTCAGTCACTACTAGATATAAAAAAAACAAGGTGGTCATCCAATCTTGTTTCAGTCACTACTAGATATAAAAAACAACAAGCTGGTCATCCAATCTTGTTTCAGTCACTACTAGATATAAAAAACAACAAGGTCGTCATCCAATCTTGTTTAAGTCACTACTAGATATAAAAAACAAAAAACAACAAGGTCGTCATCCAATCTTGCTTCAGTCACTACTAGATATAAAAAACAACAAGGTCGTCATCCAATCTTGTTTCAGTCACTAGATATAAAAAACAAAAAACAACAAGGTCGTCATCCAATCTTGTTTCAGTCACTACTAGATATAAAAAAAACAAGGTGGTCATCCAATCTTGTTTCAGTCACTACTAGATATAAAAAACAACAAGCTGGTCATCCAATCTTGTTTCAGTCACTACTAGATATAAAAAACAACAAGGTCGTCATCCAATCTTGTTTAAGTCACTACTAGATATAAAAAACAAAAAACAACAAGGTCGTCATGCAATCTTGTTTCAGTCACTACTAGATATCAAAAACAAAAAACAACAAGGTCGTCATCCAATCTTGTTTCAGTCACTACTAGATATAAAAAACAAAAAACAACAAGGTCGTCAACCAGTCTTGTTTCAGTCACTACTAGATATAAAAAAAAACAACAAGGTCGTCATCCAATCTTGTTTCAGTCACTACTAGATATAAAAAACAGAAAACAACAAGGTCGTCATCCAATCTTGTTTCAGTCACTACTAGATATAAAAAACAATAAGGTCGTCATCCAATCTTGTTTCAGTCACTACTAGATATAAAAAGCAAAATACATCAAGGTCGTTATCCAATCTTGTTTCAGTCACTACTAGATATAAAAAACAACAAGGTCGTCATCCAATCTTGTTCCAGTCACTACTAGATATAAAAAACAAAAAACAACAAGGTTGTCATCCAATCTTGTTTCAGTCACTACTAGATATAAAAAACAAAAAACTACAAGGTCGTCATCCAATCTTGCTTCAGTCACTACTAGATATAAAAAACAACAAGGTCGTCATCCAATCTTGTTTCAGTCACTAGATATAAAAAACAAAAAACAACAAGGTCGTCATCCAATCTTGTTTCAGTCACTACTAGATATAAAAAAAAACAACAAGGTGGTCATCCAATCTTTTTTCAGTCACTACCAGATATAAAAAACAACAAGGTCGTCATCCAATCTTGTTTCATTCACTACTAGATATCAAAAACAAAAAACAACAAGGTCGTCATCCAATCTTTTTTCAGTCACTACCAGATATAAAAAACAACAAGGTCATCATCCAATCTTGTTTCAGTCACTACTAGATATAAAAAACAAAAAACAACAAGGTCGTCATCCAATCTTGTTTCAGTCACTACTAGATATAAAAACAACAAGGTCGTCATCCAATCTTGTTTCAGTCACTACTAGATATAAAAAAAACAACAAGGTGGTCATGCAATCTTTTTTCAGTCACTACCAGATATAAAAAACAACAAGGTCATCATCCAATCTTGTTTCAGTCACTACTAGATATAAAAAACAAAAAAACAACAAGGTCGTCATCCAATCATGTTTCAGTCACTATTAGATATAAAAAATAAAAAACAAC
Source organism: Bathymodiolus septemdierum (assembly GCA_963383655.1). NCBI lineage: Eukaryota > Metazoa > Mollusca > Bivalvia > Mytilida > Modiolidae > Bathymodiolus > Bathymodiolus septemdierum. The sequence goes on from OY726523.1 coordinate 1,785,076, forward strand.
AAGGTCGTCATCCAATCTTGTTTCAGTCACTACTAGATATAAAAACAACAAGGTCGTCATCCAATCTTTTTTCAGTCACTACTAGATATAAAAAAAAACAACAAGGTGGTCATCCAATCTTTTTTCAGTCACTACCAGATATAAAAAACAACAAGGTCATCATCCAATCTTGTTTCAGTCACTACTAGATATAAAAAACAAAAAAACAACAAGGTCGTCATCCAATCATGTTTCAGTCACTACTAGATATAAAAAACAAAGAACAACAAGGTCGTCATCCAATCTTGTTTCAGTCACTACTAGATATAAAAAAAACAAGGTGGTCATCCAATCTTGTTTCAGTCACTACTAGATATAAAAAACAACAAGCTGGTCATCCAATCTTGTTTCAGTCACTACTAGATATAAAAAACAACAAGGTCGTCATCCAATCTTGTTTAAGTCACTACTAGATATAAAAAACAAAAAACAACAAGGTCGTCATGCAATCTTGTTTCAGTCACTACTAGATATCAAAAACAAAAAACAACAAGGTCGTCATCCAATCTTGTTTCAGTCACTACTAGATATAAAAAACAAAAAACAACAAGGTCGTCAACCAGTCTTGTTTCAGTCACTACTAGATATAAAAAAAAACAACAAGGTCGTCATCCAATCTTGTTTCAGTCACTACTAGATATAAAAAACAGAAAACAACAAGGTCGTCATCCAATCTTGTTTCAGTCACTACTAGATATAAAAAACAATAAGGTCGTCATCCAATCTTGTTTCAGTCACTACTAGATATAAAAAGCAAAATACATCAAGGTCGTTATCCAATCTTGTTTCAGTCACTACTAGATATAAAAAACAACAAGGTCGTCATCCAATCTTGTTCCAGTCACTACTAGATATAAAAAACAAAAAACAACAAGGTTGTCATCCAATCTTGTTTCAGTCACTACTAGATATAAAAAACAAAAAACTACAAGGTCGTCATCCAATCTTGCTTCAGTCACTACTAGATATAAAAAACAACAAGGTCGTCATCCAATCTTGTTTCAGTCACTAGATATAAAAAACAAAAAACAACAAGGTCGTCATCCAATCTTGTTTCAGTCACTACTAGATATAAAAAAAACAAGGTGGTCATCCAATCTTGTTTCAGTCACTACTAGATATAAAAAACAACAAGCTGGTCATCCAATCTTGTTTCAGTCACTACTAGATATAAAAAACAACAAGGTCGTCATCCAATCTTGTTTAAGTCACTACTAGATATAAAAAACAAAAAACAACAAGGTCGTCATGCAATCTTGTTTCAGTCACTACTAGATATCAAAAACAAAAAACAACAAGGTCGTCATCCAATCTTGTTTCAGTCACTACTAGATATAAAAAACAAAAAACAACAAGGTCGTCAACCAGTCTTGTTTCAGTCACTACTAGATATAAAAAAAAACAACAAGGTCGTCATCCAATCTTGTTTCAGTCACTACTAGATATAAAAAACAGAAAACAACAAGGTCGTCATCCAATCTTGTTTCAGTCACTACTAGATATAAAAAACAATAAGGTCGTCATCCAATCTTGTTTCAGTCACTACTAGATATAAAAAGCAAAATACATCAAGGTCGTTATCCAATCTTGTTTCAGTCACTACTAGATATAAAAAACAACAAGGTCGTCATCCAATCTTGTTCCAGTCACTACTAGATATAAAAAACAAAAAACAACAAGGTTGTCATCCAATCTTGTTTCAGTCACTACTAGATATAAAAAACAAAAAACTACAAGGTCGTCATCCAATCTTGCTTCAGTCACTACTAGATATAAAAAACAACAAGGTCGTCATCCAATCTTGTTTCAGTCACTAGATATAAAAAACAAAAAACAACAAGGTCGTCATCCAATCTTGTTTCAGTCACTACTAGATATAAAAAAAAACAACAAGGTGGTCATCCAATCTTTTTTCAGTCACTACCAGATATAAAAAACAACAAGGTCGTCATCCAATCTTGTTTCATTCACTACTAGATATCAAAAACAAAAAACAACAAGGTCGTCATCCAATCTTTTTTCAGTCACTACCAGATATAAAAAACAACAAGGTCATCATCCAATCTTGTTTCAGTCACTACTAGATATAAAAAACAAAAAACAACAAGGTCGTCATCCAATCTTGTTTCAGTCACTACTAGATATAAAAACAACAAGGTCGTCATCCAATCTTGTTTCAGTCACTACTAGATATAAAAAAAACAACAAGGTGGTCATGCAATCTTTTTTCAGTCACTACCAGATATAAAAAACAACAAGGTCATCATCCAATCTTGTTTCAGTCACTACTAGATATAAAAAACAAAAAAACAACAAGGTCGTCATCCAATCATGTTTCAGTCACTATTAGATATAAAAAATAAAAAACAACAAGGTCGTCATCCAATCTTGTTTCAGTCACTACTAGATATAAAAACAACAAGGTCGTCATCCAATCTTGTTTCAGTCACTACTAGATATAAAAAAAAACAACAAGGTGGTCATCCAATCTTTTTTCAGTCACTACCAGATATAAAAAACAACAAGGTCATCATCCAATCTTGTTTCAGTCACTACTAGATATAAAAAACAAAAAAACAACAAGGTCGTCATCCAATCATGTTTCAGTCACTACTAGATATAAAAAACAAAAAACAACAAGGTCGTCATCCAATCTTGTTTCAGTCACTACTAGATATAAAAAAAACAAGGTGGTCATCCAATCTTGTTTCAGTCACTACTAGATATAAAAAACAACAAGCTGGTCATCCAATCTTGTTTCAGTCACTACTAGATATAAAAAACAACAAGGTCGTCATCCAATCTTGTTTAAGTCACTACTAGATATAAAAAACAAAAAACAACAAGGTCGTCATGCAATCTTGTTTCAGTCACTACTAGATATCAAAAACAAAAAACAACAAGGTCGTCATCCAATCTTGTTTCAGTCACTACTAGATATAAAAAACAAAAAACAACAAGGTCGTCAACCAGTCTTGTTTCAGTCACTACTAGATATAAAAAAAAACAACAAGGTCGTCATCCAATCTTGTTTCAGTCACTACTAGATATAAAAAACAGAAAACAACAAGGTCGTCATCCAATCTTGTTTCAGTCCCTACTAGATATAAGAAAAAAACCCAACAAGGTCGTCATCCAATCTTGCTTCAGTCACTACTAGATATAAAAAACAACAAGGTCGTCATCCAATCTTGTTTCAGTCACTAGATATAAAAAACAAAAAACAAGGTCGTCATCCAATCTTGTTTCAGTCACTACTAAATATAAAAAACAAAAAACAACAAAGTCGTCATCCAATCTTGTTTCAGTCACTACTAGATATTAAAAACAACAAGGTCGTCATCCATTTTGTTTTATTCACTACTAGATATCAAAAACAAAAAACAACAAGGTCGTCATCCAATCTTGTTTCAGTCACTACTAGATATAAAAAAAAACCCAACAAGGTCATCATCCAATCTTGTTTCAGTCACTACTAGATATAAAAAACAAAAAAACAACAAGGTCGTCATCCAATCATGTTTCAGTCACTACTAGATATAAAAAATAAAAAACAACAAGGTCGTCATCCAATCTTGTTTCAGTCACTACTAGATATAAAAACAACAAGGTCGTCATGCAATCTTGTTTCAGTCACTACTAGATATAAAAAACAAAAAACAACAAGGTCGTCATCCAATCTTGTTTCAGTAACTACTAGATATAAAAAACAATAAACAACAAGGTCGTCAACCAGTCTTGTTTCAGTCACTACTAGATATAAAAAAAAACAACAAGGTCGTCATCCAATCTTGTTTCAGTCACTACTAGATATAAAAAACAGAAAACAACAAGGTCGTCATCCAATCTTGTTTCAGTCACTACTAGATATAAGAAAAAAAAACAACAAGGTCGTCATCCAATCTTGTTTCAGTCACTACTAGATATAAAAAACAAAAAACAACAAGGTCTTCATCCAATCTTGTTTCAGTCACTACTAGATATAAAAAAAACAAAAAACAACAAGGTCTTCATCCAATCTTGTTTCAGTCACTACTAGATATAAAAAGCAAAAAACAACAAGGTCGTCATCCAATCTTGTTTCAGTCACTACTAGATATAAAAAACAAAAAAACAACAAGGGCGTCATCCAATCTTGTTTCAGTCACTACTAGATTTAAAAAACGAAACACAACAAGGTCTTCATCCAATCTTGTTTCAGTCACTACTAGATATAAAAAACAAAAAACAACAAGGTCGTCATCCAATCTTGTTTCAGTCACTACTAGATATAAAAAACAAAAAACTACAAGGTCGTCATCCAATCTTGTTTCAGTCACTAGATATAAAAAACAAAAAACAACAAGGTCGTCATCCAATCTTGTTTCAGTCACTACTAAATATAAAAAACAAAAAAACAACAAAGTCGTCATCCAATCTTGTTTCAGTCACTACTAGATATAAAAAACAACAAGGTCGTCATCCAATCTTGTTTTAGTCACTACTAGATATTAAAAACAACAAGGTCGTCATCCAATCTTGTTTCATTCACTACTAGATATCAAAAACAAAAAACAATAAGGTCGTCATCTAATCTTGTTTCAGTCACTACCAGATATAAAAAACAACAAGGTCGTCATCCAATCTTGTTTCAGTCACTACTAGATATAGAAAACAGAAAACAACAAGGTCGTCATCCAATCTTGCTTCAATCACTACTAGATATTAAAAAACAAAAAACAACAAGGTCGTCATCCAATTTTGTTTCAGTCACTACTAGATATAAAAAACAATAAGGTCGTCATCCAATCTTGTTTCAGTCACTACTAGATATAAAAAGCAAAATACATCAAGGTCGTTATCCAATCTTGTTTCAGTCACTACTAGATATAAAAAACAACAAGGTCGTCATCCAATCTTGTTTCAGTCACTACTAGATATAAAAAACAAAAAACAACAAGGTTGTCATCCAATCTTGTTTCAGTCACTACTAGATATAAAAAACAAAAAACTACAAGGTCGTCATCCAATCTTGCTTCAGTCACTACTAGATATAAAAAACAAAAAACAACAAGGTCGTCATCCAATCTTGTTTCAGTCACTACTAGATATAAAAAAAAAAAACAAGGTGGTCATCCAATCTTTTTTCAGTCACTACCAGATATAAAAAACAACAAGGTCGTCATCCAATCTTGTTTCATTCACTACTAGATATCAAAAACAAAAAACAACAAGGTCGTCATCCAATCTTTTTTCAGTCACTACCAGATATAAAAAACAACAAGGTCATCATCCAATCTTGTTTCAGTCACTACTAGATATAAAAAACAAAAAACAACAAGGTCGTCATCCAATCTTGTTTCAGTCACTACTAGATATAAAAACAACAAGGTCGTCATCCAATCTTGTTTCAGTCACTACTAGATATAAAAAAAACAACAAGGTGGTCATGCAATCTTTTTTCAGTCACTACCAGATATAAAAAACAACAAGGTCATCATCCAATCTTGTTTCAGTCACTACTAGATATAAAAAGCAAAAAAACAACAAGGTCGTCATCCAATCATGTTTCAGTCACTACTAGATATAAAAAATAAAAAACAACAAGGTCGTCATCCAATCTTGTTTCAGTCACTACTAGATATAAAAACAACAAGGTCGTCATCCAATCTTGTTTCAGTCACTACTAGATATAAAAAAAAACAACAAGGTGGTCATCCAATCTTTTTTCAGTCACTACCAGATATAAAAAACAACAAGGTCATCATCCAATCTTGTTTCAGTCACTACTAGATATAAAAAACAAAAAAACAACAAGGTCGTCATCCAATCATGTTTCAGTCACTACTAGATATAAAAAACAAAAAAACAACAAGGTCGTCATCCAATCTTGTTTCAGTCACTACTAGATATAAAAAAAACAAGGTGGTCATCCAATCTTGTTTCATTCACTACTAGATATCAAAAACAAAAAACAACAAGGTCGTCATCCAATCTTTTTTCAGTCACTACCAGATATAAAAAACAACAAGGTCATCATCCAATCTTGTTTCAGTCACTACTAGATATAAAAAACAAAAAACAACAAGGTCGTCATCCAATCGTGTTTCAGTCACTACTAGATATAAAAACAACAAGGTCGTCATCCAATCTTGTTTCAGTCACTACTAGATATAAAAAAAACAACAAGGTGGTCATGCAATCTTTTTTCAGTCACTACCAGATATAAAAAACAACAAGGTCATCATCCAATCTTGTTTCAGTCACTACTAGATATAAAAAACAAAAAAACAACAAGGTCGTCATCCAATCATGTTTCAGTCACTACTAGATATAAAAAATAAAAAACAACAAGGTCGTCATCCAATCTTGTTTCAGTCACTACTAGATATAAAAACAACAAGGTCGTCATCCAATCTTGTTTCAGTCACTACTAGATATAAAAAAAAACAACAAGGTGGTCATCCAATCTTTTTTCAGTCACTACCAGATATAAAAAACAACAAGGTCATCATCCAATCTTGTTTCAGTCACTACTAGATATAAAAAACAAAAAAACAACAAGGTCGTCATCCAATCATGTTTCAGTCACTACTAGATATAAAAAACAAAAAACAACAAGGTCGTCATCCAATCTTGTTTCAGTCACTACTAGATATAAAAAAAACAAGGTGGTCATCCAATCTTGTTTCAGTCACTACTAGATATAAAAAACAACAAGCTCGTCATCCAATCTTGTTTCAGTCACTACTAGATATAAAAAACAACAAGGTCGTCATCCAATCTTGTTTAAGTCACTACTAGATATAAAAAACAAAAAACAACAAGGTCGTCAAGCAATCTTGTTTCAGTCACTACTAGATATCAAAAACAAAAAACAACAAGGTCGTCATCCAATCTTGTTTCAGTCACTACTAGATATAAAAAACAAAAAACAACAAGGTCGTCAACCAGTCTTGTTTCAGTCACTACTAGATATAAAAAAAACCAACAAGGTCGTCATCCAATCTTGTTTCAGTCACTACTAGATATAAAAAACAGAAAACAACAAGGTCGTCATCCAATCTTGTTTCAGTCACTACTAGATATAAGAAAAAAAAACCAACAAGGTCGTCATCCAATGTTGCTTCAGTCACTACTAGATATAAAAAACAACAAGGTCGTCATCCAATCTTGTTTCAGTCACTAGATATAAAAAACAAAAAACAAGGTCGTCATCCAATCTTGTTTCAGTCACTACTAAATATAAAAAACAAAAAACAACAAAGTCGTCATCCAATCTTGTTTCAGTCACTACTAGATATTAAAAACAACAAGGTCGTCATCCATTTTGTTTTATTCACTACTAGATATCAAAAACAAAAAACAACAAGGTCGTCATCCAATCTTGTTTCAGTCACTACTAGATATAAAAAAAAACCCAACAAGGTCATCATCCAATCTTGTTTCAGTCACTACTAGATATAAAAAACAAAAAAACAACAAGGTCGTCATCCAATCATGTTTCAGTCACTACTAGATATAAAAAATAAAAAACAACAAGGTCGTCATCCAATCTTGTTTCAGTCACTACTAGATATAAAAACAACAAGGTCGTCATCCAATCTTGTTTCAGTCACTACTAGATATAAAAAAAACAAGGTGGTCATCCAATCTTGTTTAAGTCACTACTAGATATAAAAAACAAAAAACAACAAGGTCGTCAAGCAATCTTGTTTCAGTCACTACTAGATATCAAAAACAAAAAACAACAAGGTCGTCATCCAATCTTGTTTCAGTCACTACTAGATATAAAAAACAAAAAACAACAAGGTCGTCAACCAGTCTTGTTTCAGTCACTACTAGATATAAAAAAAAACAACAAGGTCGTCATCCAATCTTGTTTCAGTCACTACTAGATATAAAAAACAGAAAACAACAAGGTCGTCATCCAATCTTGTTTCAGTCACTACTAGATATAAGAAAAAAAAACCAACAAGGTCGTCATCCAATGTTGCTTCAGTCACTACTAGATATAAAAAACAACAAGGTCGTCATCCAATCTTGTTTCAGTCACTAGATATAAAAAACAAAAAACAAGGTCGTCATCCAATCTTGTTTCAGTCACTACTAAATATAAAAAACAAAAAACAACAAAGTCGTCATCCAATCTTGTTTCAGTCACTACTAGATATTAAAAACAACAAGGTCGTCATCCATTTTGTTTTATTCACTACTAGATATCAAAAACAAAAAACAACAAGGTCGTCATCCAATCTTGTTTCAGTCACTACTAGATATAAAAAAAACCCCAACAAGGTCATCATCCAATCTTGTTTCAGTCACTACTAGATATAAAAAACAAAAAAACAACAAGGTCGTCATCCAATCATGTTTCAGTCACTACTAGATATAAAAAATAAAAAACAACAAGGTCGTCATCCAATCTTGTTTCAGTCACTACTAGATATAAAAACAACAAGGTCGTCATCCAATCTTGTTTCAGTCACTACTAGATTTAAAAAAGAAAAAACAACAAGGTCGTCATCCAATCTTGTTTCAGTAACTACTAGATATAAAAAACAAAAAACAACAAGGTCGTCAACCAGTCTTGTTTCAGTCACTACTAGATATAAAAAAAACAACAAGGTCGTCATCCAATCTTGTTTCAGTCACTACTAGATATAAAAAACAGAAAACAACAAGGTCGTCATCCAATCTTGTTTCAGTCACTACTAGATATAAAAAACAAAAAACAACAAGGTCGTCATCCAATCTTGTTTCAGTCACTACTAGATATAAAAAAAACAAGGTGGTCATCCAATCTTGTTTCAGTCACTACTAGATATAAAAAACAACAAGCTCGTCATCCAATCTTGTTTCAGTCACTACTAGATATAAAAAACAACAAGGTCGTCATCCAATCTTGTTTAAGTCACTACTAGATATAAAAAACAAAAAACAACAAGGTCGTCATGCAATCTTGTTTCAGTCACTACTAGATATCAAAAACAAAAAACAACAAGGTCGTCATCCAATCTTGTTTCAGTCACTACTAGTTATAAAAAACAAAAAACAACAAGGTCGTCAACCAGTCTTGTTTCAGTCACTACTAGATATAAAAAAAAACAACAAGGTCGTCATCCAATCTTGTTTCAGTCACTACTAGATATAAAAAACAGAAAACAACAAGGTCGTCATCCAATCTTGTTTCAGTCACTACTAGATATAAGAAAAAAAACCAACAAGGTCGTCATCCAATGTTGCTTCAGTCACTACTAGATATAAAAAACAACAAGGTCGTCATCCAATCTTGTTTCAGTCACTAGATATAAAAAACATAAAACAAGGTCGTCATCCAATCTTGTTTCAGTCACTACTAAATATAAAAAACAAAAAACAACAAAGTCGTCATCCAATCTTGTTTCAGTCACTACTAGATATTAAAAACAACAAGGTCGTCATCCATTTTGTTTTATTCACTACTAGATATCAAAAACAAAAAACAACAAGGTCGTCATCCAATCTTGTTTCAGTCACTACTAGATATAAAAAAAAACCCAACAAGGTCATCATCCAATCTTGTTTCAGTCACTACTAGATATAAAAAACAAAAAAACAACAAGGTCGTCATCCAATCATGTTTCAGTCACTACTAGATATAAAAAATAAAAAACAACAAGGTCGTCATCCAATCTTGTTTCAGTCACTACTAGATATAAAAACAACAAGGTCGTCATCCAATCTTGTTTCAGTCACTACTAGATTTAAAAAAGAAAAAACAACAAGGTCGTCATCCAATCTTGTTTCAGTAACTACTAGATATAAAAAACAAAAAACAACAAGGTCGTCAACCAGTCTTGTTTCAGTCACTACTAGATATAAAAAAAACAACAAGGTCGTCATCCAATCTTGTTTCAGTCACTACTAGATATAAAAAACAGAAAACAACAAGGTCGTCATCCAATCTTGTTTCAGTCACTACTAGATATAAAAAACAAAAAAACAACAAGGGCGTCATCCAATCTTGTTTCAGTCACTACTAGATATAAAAAACAAAAAACAACAAGGTCGTCATCCAATCTTGTTTCAGTCACTACTAGATATAAAAAACAAAAAAACAACAAGGGCGTCATCCAATCTTGTTTCAGTCACTAGATATAAAAAACAAAAAACAACAAGGTCGTCATCCAATCTTGTTTCAGTCACTACTAAATATAAAAAACAAAAAACAACAAAGTCGTCATCCAATCTTGTTTCAGTCACTACTAGATATAGAAAACAGAAAACAACAAGGTCGTCATCCAATCTTGTTTCAATCACTACTAGATATTAAAAAACAAAAAACAACAAGGTCGTCATCCAATTTTGTTTCAGTCACTACTAGATATAAAAAACAATAAGGTCGTCATCCAATCTTGTTTCAGTCACTACTAGATACAAAAAGCAAAATACATCAAGGTCGTTATCCAATCTTGTTTCAGTCACTACTAGATATAAAAAACAACAAGGTCGTCATCCAATCTTGTTTCAGTCACTACTAGATATAAAAAACCAAAAACAACAAGGTTGTCATCCAATCTTGTTTCAGTCACTACTAGATATAAAAAACAAAAAACTACAAGGTCGTCATCCAATCTTGCTTCAGTCACTACTAGATATAAAAAACAACAAGGTCGTCATCCAATCTTGTTTCAGTCACTAGATATAAAAAACAAAAAACAACAAGGTCGTCATCCAATCTTGTTTCAGTCACTACTAGATATAAAAAAAAACAACAAGGTGGTCATCCAATCTTTTTTCAGTCACTACCAGATATAAAAAACAACAAGGTCATCATCCAATCTTGTTTCAGTCACTACTAGATATAAAAAACAAAAAAACAACAAGGTCGTCATCCAATCATGTTTCAGTCACTACTAGATATAAAAAACAAAAAAACAACAAGGTCGTCATCCAATCTTGTTTCAGTCACTACTAGATATAAAAAAAACAAGGTGGTCATCCAATCTTGTTTCATTCACTACTAGATATCAAAAACAAAAAACAACAAGGTCGTCATCCAATCTTTTTTCAGTCACTACCAGATATAAAAAACAACAAGGTCATCATCCAATCTTGTTTCAGTCACTACTAGATATAAAAAACAAAAAACAACAAGGTCGTCATCCAATCGTGTTTCAGTCACTACTAGATATAAAAACAACAAGGTCGTCATCCAATCTTGTTTCAGTCACTACTAGATATAAAAAAAACAACAAGGTGGTCATGCAATCTTTTTTCAGTCACTACCAGATATAAAAAACAACAAGGTCATCATCCAATCTTGTTTCAGTCACTACTAGATATAAAAAACAAAAAAACAACAAGGTCGTCATCCAATCATGTTTCAGTCACTACTAGATATAAAAAATAAAAAACAACAAGGTCGTCATCCAATCTTGTTTCAGTCACTACTAGATATAAAAACAACAAGGTCGTCATCCAATCTTGTTTCAGTCACTACTAGATATAAAAAAAAACAACAAGGTGGTCATCCAATCTTTTTTCAGTCACTACCAGATATAAAAAACAACAAGGTCATCATCCAATCTTGTTTCAGTCACTACTAGATATAAAAAACAAAAAAACAACAAGGTCGTCATCCAATCATGTTTCAGTCACTACTAGATATAAAAAACAAAAAACAACAAGGTCGTCATCCAATCTTGTTTCAGTCACTACTAGATATAAAAAAAACAAGGTGGTCATCCAATCTTGTTTCAGTCACTACTAGATATAAAAAACAACAAGCTCGTCATCCAATCTTGTTTCAGTCACTACTAGATATAAAAAACAACAAGGTCGTCATCCAATCTTGTTTAAGTCACTACTAGATATAAAAAACAAAAAACAACAAGGTCGTCAAGCAATCTTGTTTCAGTCACTACTAGATATCAAAAACAAAAAACAACAAGGTCGTCATCCAATCTTGTTTCAGTCACTACTAGATATAAAAAACAAAAAACAACAAGGTCGTCAACCAGTCTTGTTTCAGTCACTACTAGATATAAAAAAAACCAACAAGGTCGTCATCCAATCTTGTTTCAGTCACTACTAGATATAAAAAACAGAAAACAACAAGGTCGTCATCCAATCTTGTTTCAGTCACTACTAGATATAAGAAAAAAAAACCAACAAGGTCGTCATCCAATGTTGCTTCAGTCACTACTAGATATAAAAAACAACAAGGTCGTCATCCAATCTTGTTTCAGTCACTAGATATAAAAAACAAAAAACAAGGTCGTCATCCAATCTTGTTTCAGTCACTACTAAATATAAAAAACAAAAAACAACAAAGTCGTCATCCAATCTTGTTTCAGTCACTACTAGATATTAAAAACAACAAGGTCGTCATCCATTTTGTTTTATTCACTACTAGATATCAAAAACAAAAAACAACAAGGTCGTCATCCAATCTTGTTTCAGTCACTACTAGATATAAAAAAAAACCCAACAAGGTCATCATCCAATCTTGTTTCAGTCACTACTAGATATAAAAAACAAAAAAACAACAAGGTCGTCATCCAATCATGTTTCAGTCACTACTAGATATAAAAAATAAAAAACAACAAGGTCGTCATCCAATCTTGTTTCAGTCACTACTAGATATAAAAACAACAAGGTCGTCATCCAATCTTGTTTCAGTCACTACTAGATATAAAAAAAACAAGGTGGTCATCCAATCTTGTTTAAGTCACTACTAGATATAAAAAACAAAAAACAACAAGGTCGTCAAGCAATCTTGTTTCAGTCACTACTAGATATCAAAAACAAAAAACAACAAGGTCGTCATCCAATCTTGTTTCAGTCACTACTAGATATAAAAAACAAAAAACAACAAGGTCGTCAACCAGTCTTGTTTCAGTCACTACTAGATATAAAAAAAAACAACAAGGTCGTCATCCAATCTTGTTTCAGTCACTACTAGATATAAAAAACAGAAAACAACAAGGTCGTCATCCAATCTTGTTTCAGTCACTACTAGATATAAGAAAAAAAAACCAACAAGGTCGTCATCCAATGTTGCTTCAGTCACTACTAGATATAAAAAACAACAAGGTCGTCATCCAATCTTGTTTCAGTCACTAGATATAAAAAACAAAAAACAAGGTCGTCATCCAATCTTGTTTCAGTCACTACTAAATATAAAAAACAAAAAACAACAAAGTCGTCATCCAATCTTGTTTCAGTCACTACTAGATATTAAAAACAACAAGGTCGTCATCCATTTTGTTTTATTCACTACTAGATATCAAAAACAAAAAACAACAAGGTCGTCATCCAATCTTGTTTCAGTCACTACTAGATATAAAAAAAACCCCAACAAGGTCATCATCCAATCTTGTTTCAGTCACTACTAGATATAAAAAACAAAAAAACAACAAGGTCGTCATCCAATCATGTTTCAGTCACTACTAGATATAAAAAATAAAAAACAACAAGGTCGTCATCCAATCTTGTTTCAGTCACTACTAGATATAAAAACAACAAGGTCGTCATCCAATCTTGTTTCAGTCACTACTAGATTTAAAAAAGAAAAAACAACAAGGTCGTCATCCAATCTTGTTTCAGTAACTACTAGATATAAAAAACAAAAAACAACAAGGTCGTCAACCAGTCTTGTTTCAGTCACTACTAGATATAAAAAAAACAACAAGGTCGTCATCCAATCTTGTTTCAGTCACTACTAGATATAAAAAACAGAAAACAACAAGGTCGTCATCCAATCTTGTTTCAGTCACTACTAGATATAAAAAACAAAAAACAACAAGGTCGTCATCCAATCTTGTTTCAGTCACTACTAGATATAAAAAAAACAAGGTGGTCATCCAATCTTGTTTCAGTCACTACTAGATATAAAAAACAACAAGCTCGTCATCCAATCTTGTTTCAGTCACTACTAGATATAAAAAACAACAAGGTCGTCATCCAATCTTGTTTAAGTCACTACTAGATATAAAAAACAAAAAACAACAAGGTCGTCATGCAATCTTGTTTCAGTCACTACTAGATATCAAAAACAAAAAACAACAAGGTCGTCATCCAATCTTGTTTCAGTCACTACTAGTTATAAAAAACAAAAAACAACAAGGTCGTCAACCAGTCTTGTTTCAGTCACTACTAGATATAAAAAAAAACAACAAGGTCGTCATCCAATCTTGTTTCAGTCACTACTAGATATAAAAAACAGAAAACAACAAGGTCGTCATCCAATCTTGTTTCAGTCACTACTAGATATAAGAAAAAAAACCAACAAGGTCGTCATCCAATGTTGCTTCAGTCACTACTAGATATAAAAAACAACAAGGTCGTCATCCAATCTTGTTTCAGTCACTAGATATAAAAAACATAAAACAAGGTCGTCATCCAATCTTGTTTCAGTCACTACTAAATATAAAAAACAAAAAACAACAAAGTCGTCATCCAATCTTGTTTCAGTCACTACTAGATATTAAAAACAACAAGGTCGTCATCCATTTTGTTTTATTCACTACTAGATATCAAAAACAAAAAACAACAAGGTCGTCATCCAATCTTGTTTCAGTCACTACTAGATATAAAAAAAAACCCAACAAGGTCATCATCCAATCTTGTTTCAGTCACTACTAGATATAAAAAACAAAAAAACAACAAGGTCGTCATCCAATCATGTTTCAGTCACTACTAGATATAAAAAATAAAAAACAACAAGGTCGTCATCCAATCTTGTTTCAGTCACTACTAGATATAAAAACAACAAGGTCGTCATCCAATCTTGTTTCAGTCACTACTAGATTTAAAAAAGAAAAAACAACAAGGTCGTCATCCAATCTTGTTTCAGTAACTACTAGATATAAAAAACAAAAAACAACAAGGTCGTCAACCAGTCTTGTTTCAGTCACTACTAGATATAAAAAAAACAACAAGGTCGTCATCCAATCTTGTTTCAGTCACTACTAGATATAAAAAACAGAAAACAACAAGGTCGTCATCCAATCTTGTTTCAGTCACTACTAGATATAAAAAACAAAAAAACAACAAGGGCGTCATCCAATCTTGTTTCAGTCACTACTAGATATAAAAAACAAAAAACAACAAGGTCGTCATCCAATCTTGTTTCAGTCACTACTAGATATAAAAAACAAAAAAACAACAAGGGCGTCATCCAATCTTGTTTCAGTCACTAGATATAAAAAACAAAAAACAACAAGGTCGTCATCCAATCTTGTTTCAGTCACTACTAAATATAAAAAACAAAAAACAACAAAGTCGTCATCCAATCTTGTTTCAGTCACTACTAGATATAGAAAACAGAAAACAACAAGGTCGTCATCCAATCTTGTTTCAATCACTACTAGATATTAAAAAACAAAAAACAACAAGGTCGTCATCCAATTTTGTTTCAGTCACTACTAGATATAAAAAACAATAAGGTCGTCATCCAATCTTGTTTCAGTCACTACTAGATACAAAAAGCAAAATACATCAAGGTCGTTATCCAATCTTGTTTCAGTCACTACTAGATATAAAAAACAACAAGGTCGTCATCCAATCTTGTTTCAGTCACTACTAGATATAAAAAACCAAAAACAACAAGGTTGTCATCCAATCTTGTTTCAGTCACTACTAGATATAAAAAACAAAAAACTACAAGGTCGTCATCCAATCTTGCTTCAGTCACTACTAGATATAAAAAACAACAAGGTCGTCATCCAATCTTGTTTCAGTCACTAGATATAAAAAACAAAAAACAACAAGGTCGTCATCCAATCTTGTTTCAGTCACTACTAGATATAAAAAAAAACAACAAGGTGGTCATCCAATCTTTTTTCAGTCACTACCAGATATAAAAAACAACAAGGTCGTCATCCAATCTTGTTTCATTCACTACTAGATATCAAAAACAAAAAACAACAAGGTCGTCATCCAATCTTTTTTCAGTCACTACCAGATATAAAAAACAACAAGGTCATCATCCAATCTTGTTTCAGTCACTACTAGATATAAAAAACAAAAAACAACAAGGTCGTCATCCAATCTTGTTTCAGTCACTACTAGATATAAAAACAACAAGGTCGTCATCCAATCTTGTTTCAGTCACTACTAGATATAAAAAAAAACAAGGTGGTCATGCAATCTTTTTTCAGTCACTACCAGATATAAAAAACAACAAGGTCATCATCCAATCTTGTTTCAGTCACTACTAGATATAAAAAACAAAAAAACAACAAGGTCGTCATCCAATCATGTTTCAGTCACTACTAAATATAAAAAATAAAAAACAACAAGGTCGTCATCCAATCTTGTTTCAGTCACTACTAGATATAAAAACTACAAGGTCGTCATCCAATCTTGTTTCAGTCACTACTAGATATAAAAAAAAACAACAAGGTGGTCATCCAATCTTTTTTCAGTCACTACCAGATATAAAAAACAACAAGGTCATCATCCAATCTTGTTTCAGTCACTACTAGATATAAAAAACAAAAAAACAACAAGGTCGTCATCCAATCATGTTTCAGTCACTACTAGATATAAAAAACAAAAAACAACAAGGTCGTCAACCAGTCTTGTTTCAGTCACTACTAGATATAAAAAAAAACAACAAGGTCGTCATCCAATCTTGTTTCAGTCACTACTAGATATAAAAAAAACAAGGTGGTCATCCAATCTTGTTTCAGTCACTACTAGATATAAAAAACAACAAGCTCGTCATCCAATCTTGTTTCAGTCACTACTAGATATAAAAAACAACAAGGTCGTCATCCAATCTTGTTTAAGTCACTACTAGATATAAAAAAAACAAAAAACAACAAGGTCTTCATCCAATCTTGTTTCAGTCACTACTAGATATAAAAAACCAAAAACAACAAGGTTGTCATCCAATCTTGTTTCAGTCACTACTAGATATAAAAAACAAAAAAACTACAAGGTCGTCATCCAATCTTGCTTCAGTCACTACTAGATATAAAAAACAACAAGGTCGTCATCCAATCTTGTTTCAGTCACTAGATATAAAAAACAAAAAACAACAAGGTCGTCATCCAATCTTGTTTCAGTCACTACTAGATATAAAAAAAAACAACAAGGTGGTCATCCAATCTTTTTTCAGTCACTACCAGATATAAAAAACAACAAGGTCGTCATCCAATCTTGTTTCATTCACTACTAGATATCAAAAACAAAAAACAACAAGGTCGTCATCCAATCTTTTTTCAGTCACTACCAGATATAAAAAACAACAAGGTCATCATCCAATCTTGTTTCAGTCACTACTAGATATAAAAAACAAAAAACAACAAGGTCGTCATCCAATCTTGTTTCAGTCACTACTAGATATAAAAACAACAAGGTCGTCATCCAATCTTGTTTCAGTCACTACTAGATATAAAAAAAAAACAAGGTGGTCATGCAATCTTTTTTCAGTCACTACCAGATATAAAAAACAACAAGGTCATCATCCAATCTTGTTTCAGTCACTACTAGATATAAAAAACAAAAAAACAACAAGGTCGTCATCCAATCATGTTTCAGTCACTACTAAATATAAAAAATAAAAAACAACAAGGTCGTCATCCAATCTTGTTTCAGTCACTACTAGATATAAAAACTACAAGGTCGTCATCCAATCTTGTTTCAGTCACTACTAGATATAAAAAAAAACAACAAGGTGGTCATCCAATCTTTTTTCAGTCACTACCAGATATAAAAAACAACAAGGTCATCATCCAATCTTGTTTCAGTCACTACTAGATATAAAAAACAAAAAAACAACAAGGTCGTCATCCAATCATGTTTCAGTCACTACTAGATATAAAAAACAAAAAACAACAAGGTCGTCAACCAGTCTTGTTTCAGTCACTACTAGATATAAAAAAAAACAACAAGGTCGTCATCCAATCTTGTTTCAGTCACTACTAGATATAAAAAAAACAAGGTGGTCATCCAATCTTGTTTCAGTCACTACTAGATATAAAAAACAACAAGCTCGTCATCCAATCTTGTTTCAGTCACTACTAGATATAAAAAACAACAAGGTCGTCATCCAATCTTGTTTAAGTCACTACTAGATATAAAAAAAACAAAAAACAACAAGGTCTTCATCCAATCTTGTTTCAGTCACTACTAGATATAAAAAACAAAAAACAACAAGGTCGTCAACCAGTCTTGTTTCAGTCACTACTAGATATAAAAAAAAACAACAAGGTCGTCATCCAATCTTGTTTCAGTCACTACTAGATATAAAAAACAGAAAACAACAAGGTCGTCATCCAATCTTGTTTCAGTCACTACTAGATATAAGAAAAAAAAACAACAAGGTCGTCATCCAATCTTGTTTCAGTCACTACTAGATATAAAAAAAAACAAAAAACAACAAGGTCTTCATCCAATCTTGTTTCAGTCACTACTAGATATAAAAAGCAAAAAACAACAAGGTCGTCATCCAATCTTGTTTCAGTCACTACTAGATATAAAAAACAAAAAAACATCAAGGGCGTCATTCAATCTTGTTTCAGTCACTACTAGATTAAAAAAACGAAACACAACAAGGTCTTCATCCAATCTTGTTTCAGTCACTACTAGATACAAAAAACAAAAAACAACAAGGTCGTCATCCAATCTTGTTTTAGTCACTACTAGATATAAAAAACAAAAAACTACAAGGTCGTCATCCAATCTTGTTTCAGTCACTAGATATAAAAAACAAAAAACAACAAGGTCGTCATCCAATCTTGTTTCAGTCACTACTAAATATAAAAAACAAAAAACAACAAAGTTGTCATCCAATCTTGTTTCAGTCACTACTAGATATAAAAAACAACAAGGTCGTCATCCAATCTTGTTTTAGTCACTACTAGATATTAAAAACAACAAGGTCGTCATCCAATCTTGTTTCATTCACTACTAGATATCAAAAACAAAAAACAACAAGGTCGTCATCCAATCTTGTTTCAGTCACTACCAGATATAAAAAACAACAAGGTCGTCATCCAATCTTGTTTCAGTCACTACTAGATATAGAAAACAGAAAACAACAAGGTCGTCATCCAATCTTGTTTCAATCACTACTAGATATTAAAAAACAAAAAACAACAAGGTCGTCATCCAATCTTGTTTCAGTCACTACTAGATATAAAAAACAATAAGGTCGTCATCCAATCTTGTTTCAGTCACTACTAGATATAAAAAGCAAAATACATCAAGGTCGTTATCCAATCTTGTTTCAGTCACTACTAGATATAAAAAACAACAAGGTCGTCATCCAATCTTGTTTCAGTCACTACTAGATATAAAAAACAAAAAACAACAAGGTTGTCATCCAATCTTGTTTCAGTCACTACTAGATATAAAAAACAAAAAACTACAAGGTCGTCATCCAATCTTGCTTCAGTCACTACTAGATATAAAAAACAACAAGGTCGTCATCCAATCTTGTTTCAGTCACTAGATATAAAAAACAAAAAACAACAAGGTCGTCATCCAATCTTGTTTCAGTCACTACTAGATATAAAAAAAAACAACAAGGTGGTCATCCAATCTTTTTTCAGTCACTACCAGATATAAAAAACAACAAGGTCGTCATCCAATCTTGTTTCATTCACTACTAGATATCAAAAACA
The DNA here is from genome assembly GCA_963383655.1 of Bathymodiolus septemdierum. NCBI lineage: Eukaryota > Metazoa > Mollusca > Bivalvia > Mytilida > Modiolidae > Bathymodiolus > Bathymodiolus septemdierum. Next base: position 1,804,716 of record OY726523.1, read on the forward strand.
AAAAACAACAAGGTCGTCATCCAATCTTGTTTCAGTCACTACTAGATATAAAAACAACAAGGTCGTCATCCAATCTTGTTTCAGTCACTACTAGATATAAAAAAACAACAAGGTGGTCATGCAATCTTTTTTCAGTCACTACCAGATATAAAAAACAACAAGGTCATCATCCAATCATGTTTCAGTCACTACTAAATATAAAAAACAAAAAAACAACAAGGTCGTCATCCAATCATGTTTCAGTCACTACTAGATATAAAAAACAACAAGGTCGTCATCCAATCTTGTTTCAGTCACTACTAGATATAAAAACAACAAGGTCGTCATCCAATCTTGTTTCAGTCACTACTAGATATTAAAAAAAACAACAAGGTGGTCATCCAATCTTTTTTCAGTCACTACCAGATATAAAAAACAACAAGGTCATCATCCAATCTTGTTTCAGTCACTACTAGATATAAAAAACAAAAAAACAACAAGGTCGTCATCCAATCATGTTTCAGTCACTACTAGATATAAAAAACAAAAAACAACAAGGTCGTCATCCAATCTTGTTTCAGTCACTACTAGATATAAAAAAAACAAGGTGGTCATCCAATCTTGTTTCAGTCACTACTAGATATAAAAAACAACAAGCTCGACATCCAATCTTGTTTCAGTCACTACTAGATATAAAAAACAACAAGGTCGTCATCCAATCTTGTTTAAGTCACTACTAGATATAAAAAACAAAAAACAACAAGGTCGTCATGCAATCTTGTTTCAGTCACTACTAGATATCAAAAACAAAAAATAACAAGGTCGTCATCCAATCTTGTTTCAGTCACTACCAGATATAAAAAACAAAAAACAACAAGGTCGTCATCCAGTCTTGTTTCAGTCACTACTAGATATAAAAAAAAACAACAAGGTCGTCATCCAATCTTGTTTCATTCACTACTAGATATAAAAAACAGAAATCAACAAGGTCGTCATCCAATCTTGTTTCAGTCACTACTAGATATAAGAAAAAAAACCAACAAGGTCGTCATCCAATCTTGCTTCAGTCACTACTAGATATAAAAAACAACAAGGTCGTCATCCAATCTTGTTTCAGTCACTAGATATAAAAAACAAAAAACAAGGTCGTCATCCAATCTTGTTTCAGTCACTACTAAATATAAAAAACAAAAAACAATAAAGTCGTCATCCAATCTTGTTTCAGTCACTACTGGATATTAAAAACAACAAGGTCGTCATCCATTTTGTTTTATTCACTACTAGATATCAAAAACAAAAAAACAACAAGGTCGTCATCCAATCTTGTTTCAGTCACTACTAGATATAAAAAAAAAACCAACAAGGTCATCATCCAATCTTGTTTCAGTCACTACTAGATATAAAAAACAAAAAAACAACAAGGTCGTCATCCAATCATGTTTCAGTCACTACTAGATATAAAAAATAAAAAACAACAAGGTCGTCATCCAATCTTGTTTCAGTCACTACTAGATATAAAAACAACAAGGTCGTCATCCAATCTTGTTTCAGTCACTACTAGATATAAAAAAAAGCAACAAGGTGGTCATCCAATCTTTTTTCAGTCACTACCAGATATAAAAAACAACAAGGTCATCATCCAATCTTGTTTCAGTCACTAATATATATAAAAAACAAAAAAACAACAAGGTCGTCATCCAATCATGTTTCAGTCACTACTAGATATAAAAAACAAAAAACAACAAGGTCGTCATCCAATCTTGTTTCAGTCACTACTAGATATAAAAAAAACAAGGTGGTCATCCAATCTTGTTTCAGTCACTACTAGATATAAAAAACAACAAGCTCGTCATCCAATCTTGTTTCAGTCACTACTAGATATAAAAAACAACAAGGTCGTCATCCAATCTTGTTTAAGTCACTACTAGATATAAAAAACAAAAAACAACAAGGTCGTCATGCAATCTTGTATCAGTCACTACTAGATATCAAAAACAAAAAACAACAAGGTCGTCATCCAATCTTGTTTCAGTCACTACTAGATATAAAAAACAAAAAACAACAAGGTCGTCAACCAGTCTTGTTTCAGTCACTACTAGATATAAAAAAAAAAACAAGGTCGTCATCCAATCTTGTTTCAGTCACTACTAGATATAAAAAACAGAAAACAACAAGGTCGTCATCCAATCTTGTTTCAGTCACTACTAGATATAAGAAAAAAAAACAACAAGGTCGTCATCCAATCTTGCTTCAGTCACTACTAGATATAAAAAACAACAAGGTCGTCATCCAATCTTGTTTCAGTCACTAGATATAAAAAACAAAAAACAACAAGGTCGTCATCCAATCTTGTTTCAGTCACTACAAAATATAAAAAACAAAAAACAACAAAGTCGTCATCCAATCTTGTTTCAGTCACTACTAGATATTAAAAACAACAAGGTCGTCATCCATTTTGTTTTATTCACTACTAGATATCAAAAACAAAAAACAACAAGGTCGTCATCCAATCTTGTTTCAGTCACTACTAGATATAAAAAAAACCCCAACAAGGTCATCATCCAATCTTGTTTCAGTCACTACTAGATATAACAAACAACAAGGTCATCATCCAATCTTGTTTCAGTCACTACTAGATATAAAAAAAACCAACAAGGTCGTCATCCAATCTTGTTTCAGTCACTACTAGATATAAAAAAACAAAAAACAACAAGGTCTTCATCCAATCTTGTTTCAGTCACTACTAGATATAAAAAGCAAAAAAAAACAAGGTCGTCATCCAATCTTGTTTCAGTCACTACTAGATATAAAAAAACAAAAAACAACAAGGTCTTCATCCAATCTTGTTTCAGTCACTACTAGATATAAAAAGCAAAAAACAACAAGGTCGTCATCCAATCTTGTTTTAGTCACTACTAGATATTAAAAACAACAAGGTCGTCATCCAATCTTGTTTCATTCACTACTAGATATCAAAAACAAAAAACAACAAGGTCGTCATCCAATCTTGTTTCAGTCACTACCAGATATAAAAAACAACAAGGTCGTCATCCAATCTTGTTTCAGTCACTACTAGATATAGAAAACAGAAAACAACAAGGTCGTCATCCAATCTTGTTTCAATCACTACTAGATATTAAAAAACAAAAAACAACAAGGTCGTCATCCAATCTTGTTTCAGTCACTACTAGATATAAAAAACAATAAGGTCGTCATCCAATCTTGTTTCAGTCACTACTAGATATAAAAAGCAAAATACATCAAGGTCGTTATCCAATCTTGTTTCAGTCACTACTAGATATAAAAAACAACAAGGTCGTCATCCAATCTTGTTTCAGTCACTACTAGATATAAAAAACAAAAAACAACAAGGTTGTCATCCAATCTTGTTTCAGTCACTACTAGATATAAAAAACAAAAAACTACAAGGTCGTCATCCAATCTTGCTTCAGTCACTACTAGATATAAAAAACAACAAGGTCGTCATCCAATCTTGTTTCAGTCACTAGATATAAAAAACAAAAAACAACAAGGTCGTCATCCAATCTTGTTTCAGTCACTACTAGATATAAAAAAAAACAACAAGGTGGTCATCCAATCTTTTTTCAGTCACTACCAGATATAAAAAACAACAAGGTCGTCATCCAATCTTGTTTCATTCACTACTAGATATCAAAAACAAAAAACAACAAGGTCGTCATCCAATCATGTTTCAGTCACTACTAGATATAAAAAACAACAAGGTCGTCATCCAATCTTGTTTCAGTCACTACTAGATATAAAAACAACAAGGTCGTCATCCAATCTTGTTTCAGTCACTACTAGATATTAAAAAAAAACAACAAGGTGGTCATCCAATCTTTTTTCAGTCACTACCAGATATAAAAAACAACAAGGTCATCATCCAATCTTGTTTCAGTCACTACTAGATATAAAAAACAAAAAAACAACAAGGTCGTCATCCAATCATGTTTCAGTCACTACTAGATATAAAAAACAAAAAACAACAAGGTCATCATCCAATCTTGTTTCAGTCACTACTAGATATAAAAAAAACAAGGTGGTCATCCAATCTTGTTTCAGTCACTACTAGATATAAAAAACAACAAGCTCGACATCCAATCTTGTTTCAGTCACTACTAGATATAAAAAACAACAAGGTCGTCATCCAATCTTGTTTAAGTCACTACTAGATATAAAAAACAAAAAACAACAAGGTCGTCATGCAATCTTGTTTCAGTCACTACTAGATATCAAAAACAAAAAATAACAAGGTCGTCATCCAATCTTGTTTCAGTCACTACCAGATATAAAAAACAAAAAACAACAAGGTCGTCATCCAGTCTTGTTTCAGTCACTACTAGATATAAAAAAAAACAACAAGGTCGTCATCCAATCTTGTTTCAGTCACTACTAGATATAAAAAACAGAAATCAACAAGGTCGTCATCCAATCTTGTTTCAGTCACTACTAGATATAAGAAAAAAACCAACAAGGTCGTCATCCAATCTTGCTTCAGTCACTACTAGATATAAAAAACAACAAGGTCGTCATCCAATCTTGTTTCAGTCACTAGATATAAAAAACAAAAAACAAGGTCGTCATCCAATCTTGTTTCAGTCACTACTAAATATAAAAAACAAAAAACAATAAAGTCGTCATCCAATCTTGTTTCAGTCACTACTAGATATTAAAAACAACAAGGTCGTCATCCATTTTGTTTTATTCACTACTAGATATCAAAAACAAAAAAACAACAAGGTCGTCATCCAATCTTGTTTCAGTCACTACTAGATATAAAAAAAAACCAACAAGGTCATCATCCAATCTTGTTTCAGTCACTACTAGATATAAAAAACAAAAAAACAACAAGGTCGTCATCCAATCATGTTTCAGTCACTACTAGATATAAAAAATAAAAAACAACAAGGTCGTCATCCAATCTTGTTTCAGTCACTACTAGATATAAAAACAACAAGGTCGTCATCCAATCTTGTTTCAGTCACTACTAGATATAAAAAAAAACAACAAGGTGGTCATCCAATCTTTTTTCAGTCACTACCAGATATAAAAAACAACAAGGTCATCATCCAATCTTGTTTCAGTCACTACTAGATATAAAAAACAAAAAAACAACAAGGTCGTCATCCAATCATGTTTCAGTCACTACTAGATATAAAAAACAAAAAACAACAAGGTCGTCATCCAATCTTGTTTCAGTCACTACTAGATATAAAAAAAAACAAGGTGGTCATCCAATCTTGTTTCAGTCACTACTAGATATAAAAAACAACAAGCTCGTCATCCAATCTTGTTTCAGTCACTACTAGATATAAAAAACAACAAGGTCGTCATCCAATCTTGTTTAAGTCACTACTAGATATAAAAAACAAAAAACAACAAGGTCGTCATGCAATCTTGTATCAGTCACTACTAGATATCAAAAACAAAAAACAACAAGGTCGTCATCCAATCTTGTTTCAGTCACTACTAGATATAAAAAACAAAAAACAACAAGGTCGTCAACCAGTCTTGTTTCAGTCACTACTAGATATAAAAAAAAAACAAGGTCGTCATCCAATCTTGTTTCAGTCACTACTAGATATAAAAAACAGAAAACAACAAGGTCGTCATCCAATCTTGTTTCAGTCACTACTAGATATAAGAAAAAAAAACAACAAGGTCGTCATCCAATCTTGCTTCAGTCACTACTAGATATAAAAAACAACAAGGTCGTCATCCAATCTTGTTTCAGTCACTAGATATAAAAAACAAAAAACAACAAGGTCGTCATCCAATCTTGTTTCAGTCACTACAAAATATAAAAAACAAAAAACAACAAAGTCGTCATCCAATCTTGTTTCAGTCACTACTAGATATTAAAAACAACAAGGTCGTCATCCATTTTGTTTTATTCACTACTAGATATCAAAAACAAAAAACAACAAGGTCGTCATCCAATCTTGTTTCAGTCACTACTAGATATAAAAAAAACCCCAACAAGGTCATCATCCAATCTTGTTTCAGTCACTACTAGATATAACAAACAACAAGGTCATCATCCAATCTTGTTTCAGTCACTACTAGATATAAAAAAAACCAACAAGGTCGTCATCCAATCTTGTTTCAGTCACTACTAGATATAAAAAAACAAAAAACAACAAGGTCTTCATCCAATCTTGTGTCAGTCACTACTAGATATAAAAAACAAAAAAACAACAAGGGCGTCATCCAATCTTGTTTCAGTCACTACTAGATTTAAAAAACGAAACACAACAAGGTCGTCATCCAATCTTGTTTCAGTCACTACTAGATATAAAAAACAAAAAACAACAAGGTCGTCATCCAATCTTGTTTCAGTCACTACTAGATATAAAAAACAAAAAACTACAAGGTCGTCATCCAATCTTGCTTCAGTCACTACTAGATATAAAAAAACAACAAGGTCGTCATCCAATCTTGCTTCAGTCACTACTAGATATAAAAAACAACAAGGTCGTCATCCAATCTTGTTTCAGTCACTACCAGATATAAAAAACAACAAGGTCGTCATCCAATCTTGCTTCAGTCACTACTAGATATAAAAAACAACAAGGTCGTCAACCAGTCTTGTTTCAGTCACTACTAGATATAAAAAAAAAAACAAGGTCGTCATCCAATCTTGTTTCAGTCACTACTAGATATAAAAAACAGAAAACAACAAGGTCGTCATCCAATCTTGTTTCAGTCACTACTAGATATAAGAAAAAAAAACAACAAGGTCGTCATCCAATCTTGCTTCAGTCACTACTAGATATAAAAAACAACAAGGTCGTCATCCAATCTTGTTTCAGTCACTAGATATAAAAAACAAAAAACAACAAGGTCGTCATCCAATCTTGTTTCAGTCACTACAAAATATAAAAAACAAAAAACAACAAAGTCGTCATCCAATCTTGTTTCAGTCACTACTAGATATTAAAAACAACAAGGTCGTCATCCATTTTGTTTTATTCACTACTAGATATCAAAAACAAAAAACAACAAGGTCGTCATCCAATCTTGTTTCAGTCACTACTAGATATAAAAAAAAACCCAACAAGGTCATCATCCAATCTTGTTTCAGTCACTACTAGATATAACAAACAACAAGGTCATCATCCAATCTTGTTTCAGTCACTACTAGATATAAAAAAAACCAACAAGGTCGTCATCCAATCTTGTTTCAGTCACTACTAGATATAAAAAAACAAAAAACAACAAGGTCTTCATCCAATCTTGTTTCAGTCACTACTAGATATAAAAAGCAAAAAACAACAAGGTCGTCATCCAATCTTGTTTCAGTCACTACTAGATATAAAAAACAAAAAAACAACAATGGCGTCATCCAATCTTGTTTCAGTCACTACTAGATTTAAAAAACGAAACACAACAAGGTCGTCATCCAATCTTGTTTCAGTCACTACTAGATATAAAAAACAAAAAACAACAAGGTCGTCATCCAATCTTGTTTCAGTCACTACTAGATATAAAAAACAAAAAACTACAAGGTCGTCATCCAATCTTGCTTCAGTCACTACTAGATATAAAAAACAACAAGGTCGTCATCCAATCTTGCTTCAGTCACTACTAGATATAAAAAACAACAAGGTCGTCATCCAATCTTGTTTCAGTCACTACCAGATATAAAAAACAACAAGGTCATCATCCAATGTTGTTTCAGTCACTACTAGATATAAAGAACAAAAAACAACAAGGTCGTCATCCAATCTTGTTTCAGTCACTAATAGATATAAAAAAAAACAACAAGGTGGTCATCCAATCTTTTTTCAGTCACTACCAGATATAAAAAACAACAAGGTCATCATCCAATCTTGTTTCAGTCACTACTAGATATAAAAAACAAAAAAACAACAAGGTCGTCATCCAATCATGTTTCAGTCACTACTAGATATAAAAAACAAAAAACAACAAGGTCGTCATCCAATCTTGTTTCAGTCACTACTAGATATAAAAAAAACAAGGTGGTCATCCAATCTTGTTTCAGTCATTACTAGATATAAAAAACAACAAGCTCGTCATCCAATCTTGTTTCAGTCACTACTAGATATAAAAAACAACAAGGTCGTCATCCAATCTTGTTTAAGTCACTACTAGATATAAAAAACAAAAAACAACAAGGTCGTCATGCAATCTTGTTTCAGTCACTACTAGATATAAAAAACAAAAAACAACAAGGTCGTCATCCAATCTTGTTTCAGTAACTACTAGATATAAAAAACAAAAAACAACAAAGTCGTCAACCAGTCTTGTTTCAGTCACTACTAGATATAAAAAAAACAACAAGGTCGTCATCCAATCTTGTTTCAGTCACTACTAGATATAAAAAACAGAAAACAACAAGGTCGTCATCCAATCTTGTTTCAGTCACTACTAGATATAAGAAAAAAAACCAACAAGGTCGTCATCCAATCTTGTTTCAGTCACTACTAGATATAAAAAAACAAAAAACAACAAGGTCTTCATCCAATCTTGTTTCAGTCACTACTAGATATAAAAAAAACAAAAAACAACAAGGTCTTCATCCAATCTTGTTTCAGTCACTACTAGATATAAAAAGCAAAAAACAACAAGGTCGTCATCTAATCTTGTTTCAGTCACTACTAGATATAAAAAACAAAAAAACAACAAGGCGTCATCCAATCTTGTTTCAGTCACTACTAGATTTAAAAAACGAAACACAACAAGGTCTTCATCCAACCTTGTTTCAGTCACTACTAGATATAAAAAACAAAAAACAACAAGGTCGTCATCCAATCTTGTTTCAGTCACTACTAGATATAAAAAACAAAAAACTACAAGGTCGTCATCCAATCTTGTTTCAGTCACTAGATATAAAAAACAAAAAACAACAAGGTCGTCATCCAATCTTGTTTCAGTCACTACTAAATATAAAAAACAAAAAACAACAAAGTCGTCATCCAATCTTGTTTCAGTCACTACTAGATATAAAAAACAACAAGGTCGTCATCCAATCTTGTTTTAGTCACTACTAGATATTAAAAACAACAAGGTCGTCATCCAATCTTGATTCATTCACTACTAGATATCAAAAACAAAAAACAACAAGGTTGTCATCCAATCTTGTTTCAGTCACTACCAGATATAAAAAACAACAAGGTCGTCATCCAATCTTGTTTCAGTCACTACTAGATATAGAAAACAGAAAACAACAAGGTCGTCATCCAATCTTGTTTCAATCACTACTAGATAATAAAAAACAAAAAACAACAAGGTCGTCATCCAATCTTGTTTCAGTCACTACAAAATATAAAAAACAAAAAACAACAAAGTCGTCATCCAATCTTGTTTCAGTCACTACTAGATATTAAAAACAACAAGGTCGTCATCCATTTTGTTTTATTCACTACTAGATATCAAAAACAAAAAACAACAAGGTCGTCATCCAATCTTGTTTCAGTCACTACTAGATATAAAAAAAAACCCAACAAGGTCATCATCCAATCTTGTTTCAGTCACTACTAGATATAACAAACAACAAGGTCATCATCCAATCTTGTTTCAGTCACTACTAGATATAAAAAAAACCAACAAGGTCGTCATCCAATCTTGTTTCAGTCACTACTAGATATAAAAAAACAAAAAACAACAAGGTCTTCATCCAATCTTGTTTCAGTCACTACTAGATATAAAAAGCAAAAAACAACAAGGTCGTCATCCAATCTTGTTTCAGTCACTACTAGATATAAAAAACAAAAAAACAACAATGGCGTCATCCAATCTTGTTTCAGTCACTACTAGATTTAAAAAACGAAACACAACAAGGTCGTCATCCAATCTTGTTTCAGTCACTACTAGATATAAAAAACAAAAAACAACAAGGTCGTCATCCAATCTTGTTTCAGTCACTACTAGATATAAAAAACAAAAAACTACAAGGTCGTCATCCAATCTTGCTTCAGTCACTACTAGATATAAAAAACAACAAGGTCGTCATCCAATCTTGCTTCAGTCACTACTAGATATAAAAAACAACAAGGTCGTCATCCAATCTTGTTTCAGTCACTACCAGATATAAAAAACAACAAGGTCATCATCCAATGTTGTTTCAGTCACTACTAGATATAAAGAACAAAAAACAACAAGGTCGTCATCCAATCTTGTTTCAGTCACTAATAGATATAAAAAAAAACAACAAGGTGGTCATCCAATCTTTTTTCAGTCACTACCAGATATAAAAAACAACAAGGTCATCATCCAATCTTGTTTCAGTCACTACTAGATATAAAAAACAAAAAAACAACAAGGTCGTCATCCAATCATGTTTCAGTCACTACTAGATATAAAAAACAAAAAACAACAAGGTCGTCATCCAATCTTGTTTCAGTCACTACTAGATATAAAAAAAACAAGGTGGTCATCCAATCTTGTTTCAGTCATTACTAGATATAAAAAACAACAAGCTCGTCATCCAATCTTGTTTCAGTCACTACTAGATATAAAAAACAACAAGGTCGTCATCCAATCTTGTTTAAGTCACTACTAGATATAAAAAACAAAAAACAACAAGGTCGTCATGCAATCTTGTTTCAGTCACTACTAGATATAAAAAACAAAAAACAACAAGGTCGTCATCCAATCTTGTTTCAGTAACTACTAGATATAAAAAACAAAAAACAACAAAGTCGTCAACCAGTCTTGTTTCAGTCACTACTAGATATAAAAAAAACAACAAGGTCGTCATCCAATCTTGTTTCAGTCACTACTAGATATAAAAAACAGAAAACAACAAGGTCGTCATCCAATCTTGTTTCAGTCACTACTAGATATAAGAAAAAAAACCAACAAGGTCGTCATCCAATCTTGTTTCAGTCACTACTAGATATAAAAAAACAAAAAACAACAAGGTCTTCATCCAATCTTGTTTCAGTCACTACTAGATATAAAAAAAACAAAAAACAACAAGGTCTTCATCCAATCTTGTTTCAGTCACTACTAGATATAAAAAGCAAAAAACAACAAGGTCGTCATCTAATCTTGTTTCAGTCACTACTAGATATAAAAAACAAAAAAACAACAAGGCGTCATCCAATCTTGTTTCAGTCACTACTAGATTTAAAAAACGAAACACAACAAGGTCTTCATCCAACCTTGTTTCAGTCACTACTAGATATAAAAAACAAAAAACAACAAGGTCGTCATCCAATCTTGTTTCAGTCACTACTAGATATAAAAAACAAAAAACTACAAGGTCGTCATCCAATCTTGTTTCAGTCACTAGATATAAAAAACAAAAAACAACAAGGTCGTCATCCAATCTTGTTTCAGTCACTACTAAATATAAAAAACAAAAAACAACAAAGTCGTCATCCAATCTTGTTTCAGTCACTACTAGATATAAAAAACAACAAGGTCGTCATCCAATCTTGTTTTAGTCACTACTAGATATTAAAAACAACAAGGTCGTCATCCAATCTTGATTCATTCACTACTAGATATCAAAAACAAAAAACAACAAGGTTGTCATCCAATCTTGTTTCAGTCACTACCAGATATAAAAAACAACAAGGTCGTCATCCAATCTTGTTTCAGTCACTACTAGATATAGAAAACAGAAAACAACAAGGTCGTCATCCAATCTTGTTTCAATCACTACTAGATAATAAAAAACAAAAAACAACAAGGTCGTCATCCAATCTTGTTTCAGTCACTACTAGATATAAAAAACAATAAGGTCGTCATCCAATCTTGTTTCAGTCACTACTAGATATAAAAAGCAAAATACATCAAGGTCGTTATCCAATCTTGTTTCAGTCACTACTAGATATAAAAAACAAAAAACAACAAGGTTGTCATCCAATCTTGTTTCAGTCACTACTAGATATAAAAAACAAAAAACAACAAGGTCGTCATCCAATCTTGTTTCAGTCACTACTAGATATAAAAAAAAACAACAAGGTCGTCATCCAATCTTGTTTCAGTCACTACTAGATATAAAAAACAGAAAACAACAAGGTCGTCATCCAATCTTGTTTCAGTCACTACTAGATATAAGAAAAAAAACCAACAAGGTCGTCATCCAATCTTGTTTCAGTCACTACTAGATATAAAAAACAAAAAACAACAAGGTCTTCATCCTATCTTGTTTCAGTCACTACTAGATATAAAAAAAACAAAAAACAACAAGGTCTTCATCCAATCTTGTTTCAGTCACTACTAGATATAAAAAGCAAAAAACAACAAGGTCGTCATCCAATCTTGTTTCAGTCACTACTAGATATAAAAAACAAAAAAACAACAAGGGCGTCATCCAATCTTGTTTCAGTCACTACTAGATTTAAAAAACGAAACACAACAAGGTCTTCATCCAATCTTGTTTCAGTCACTACTAGATATAAAAAACAAAAAACAACAAGGTCGTCATCCAATCTTGTTTCAGTCACTACTAGATATAAAAAACAAAAAACTACAAGGTCGTCATCCAATCTTGTTTCAGTCACTAGATATAAAAAACAAAAAACAACAAGGTCGTCATCCATTCTTGTTTCAGTCACTACTAAATATAAAAAACAAAAAACAACAAAGTCGTCATCCAATCTTGTTTCAGTCACTACTAGATATAAAAAACAACAAGGTCGTCATCCAATCTTGTTTTAGTCACTACTAGATATTAAAACCAACAAGGTCGTCATCCAATCTTGTTTCATTCACTACTAGATATCAAAAACAAAAAACAACAAGGTCGTCATCCAATCTTGTTTCAGTCACTACCAGATATAAAAAACAACAAGGTCGTCATCCAATCTTGTTTCAGTCACTACTAGATATAGAAAACAGAAAACAACAAGGTCGTCATCCAATCTTGTTTCAATCACTACTAGATATTAAAAAACAAAAAACAACAAGGTCGTCATCCAATCTTGTTTCAGTCACTACTAGATATAAAAAACAATAAGGTCGTCATCCAATCTTGTTTCAGTCACTACTAGATATAAAAAGCAAAATACATCAAGGTCGTTATCCAATCTTGTTTCAGTCACTACTAGATATAAAAAACAACAAGGTCGTCATCCAATCTTGTTTCAGTCACTACTAGATATAAAAAACAAAAAACAACAAGGTTGTCATCCAATCTTTTTTCAGTCACTACCAGATATAAAAAACAACAAGGTCATCATCCAATCTTGTTTCAGTCACTACTAGATATAAAAAAAAACAACAAGGTGGTCATCCAATCTTTTTTCAGTCACTACCAGATATAAAAAACAACAAGGTCGTCATCCAATCTTGTTTCATTCACTAGATATAAAAAACAAAAAACAACAAGGTCGTCATCCAATCTTGTTTCAGTCACTACTAGATATAAAAAAAAACAACAAGGTGGTCATCCAATCTTTTTTCAGTCACTACCAGATATAAAAAACAACAAGGTCGTCATCCAATCTTGTTTCATTCACTACTAGATATCAAAAACAAAAAACAACAAGGTCGTCATCCAATCTTTTTTCAGTCACTACCAGATATAAAAAACAACAAGGTCATCATCCAATCTTGTTTCAGTCACTACTAGATATAAAAAACAAAAAACAACAAGGTCGTCATCCAATCTTGTTTCAGTCACTACTAGATATAAAAACAACAAGGTCGTCATCCAATCTTGTTTCAGTCACTACTAGATATAAAAAAAACAACAAGGTGGTCATGCAATCTTTTTTCAGTCACTACCAGATATAAAAAACAACAAGGTCATTATCCAATCTTGTTTCAGTCACTACTAGATATAAAAAACAAAAAAACAACAAGGTCGTCATCCAATCATGTTTCAGTCACTACTAGATATAAAAAAAAAAAACAACAAGGTCGTCATCCAATCTTTTTTCAGTCACTACTATATATAAAAACAACAAGGTCGTCATCCAATCTTGTTTCAGTCACTACTAGATATAAAAAAAACAACAAGGTGGTCATCCAATCTTTTCTCAGTCACTACCAGATATAAAAAACAACAAGGTCATCATCCAATCTTGTTTCAGTCACTACTAGATATAAAAAACAAAAAAACAACAAGGTCGTCATCCAATCATGTTTCAGTCATTACTAGATATAAAAAACAAAAAACAACAAGGTCGTCATCCAATCTTGTTTCAGTCACTACTAGATATAAAAAAAACAAGGTGGTCATCCAATCTTGTTTCAGTCACTACTAGATATAAAAAAACAACAAGCTCGTCATCCAATCTTGTTTCAGTCACTACTAGATATAAAAAACAACAAGGTCGTCATCCAATCTTGTTTAAGTCACTACTAGATATCAAAAACAAAAAACAACAAGGTCGTCATCCAATCTTGTTTCAGTCACTACTAGATATAAAAAACAAAAAACAACAAGGTCGTCATTCAATCTTGTTTCAGTCACTACTAGATATAAAAAACAAAAAACAATAAAGTCGTCATCCAATCTTGTTTCAGTCACTACTAGATATTAAAAACAACAAGGTCGTCATCCATTTTGTTTTATTCACTACTAGATATCAAAAACAAAAAAACAACAAGGTCGTCATCCAATCTTGTTTCAGTCACTACTAGATATAAAAAAAACCCAACAAGGTCATCATCCAATCTTGTTTCAGTCACTACTAGATATAAAAAACAAAAAAACAACAAGGTCGTCATCCAATCATGTTTCAGTCACTACTAGATATAAAAAATAAAAAACAACAAGGTCGTCATCCAATCTTGTTTCAGTCACTACTAGATATAAAAACAACAAGGTCGTCATCCAATCTTGTTTCAGTCACTACTAGATATAAAAAAAACAACAAGGTGGTTATCCAATCTTTTTTCAGTCACTACCAGATATAAAAAACAACAAGGTCATCATCCAATCTTGTTTCAGTCACTACTAGATATAAAAAACAAAAAAACAACAAGGTCGTCATCCAATCTTGTTTCAGTCACTACTAGATATAAAAAGCAAAATACATCAAGGTCGTTATCCAATCTTGTTTCAGTCACTACTAGATATAAAAAACAACAAGGTCGTCATCCAATCTTGTTTCAGTCACTACTAGATATAAAAAAAAAAAAACAACAAGGTTGTCATCCAATCTTTTTTCAGTCACTACCAGATATAAAAAACAACAAGGTCATCATCCAATCTTGTTTCAGTCACTACTAGATATAAAAAAAAACAACAAGGTGGTCATCCAATCTTTTTTCAGTCACTACCAGATATAAAAAACAACAAGGTCGTCATCCAATCTTGTTTCATTCACTAGATATAAAAAACAAAAAACAACAAGGTCGTCATCCAATCTTGTTTCAGTCACTACTAGATAAAACAAAAAACAACAAGGTGGTCATCCAATCTTTTTTCAGTCACTACCAGATATAAAAAACAACAAGGTCGTCATCCAATCTTGTTTCATTCACTACTAGATATCAAAAACAAAAAACAACAAGGTCGTCATCCAATCTTTTTTCAGTCACTACCAGATATAAAAAACAACAAGGTCATCATCCAATCTTGTTTCAGTCACTACTCGATATAAAAAACAAAAAACAACAAGGTCGTCATCCAATCTTGTTTCAGTCACTACTAGATATAAAAACAACAAGGTCGTCATCCAATCTTGTTTCAGTCACTACTAGATATAAAAAAAACAACAAGGTGGTCATGCAATCTTTTTTCAGTCACTACCAGATATAAAAAACAACAAGGTCATTATCCAATCTTGTTTCAGTCACTACTAGATATAAAAAACAAAAAAACAACAAGGTCGTCATCCAATCATGTTTCAGTCACTACTAGATATAAAAAAAAAAAACAACAAGGTCGTCATCCAATCTTTTTTCAGTCACTACTATATATAAAAACAACAAGGTCGTCATCCAATCTTGTTTCAGTCACTACTAGATATAAAAAAAAACAACAAGGTGGTCATCCAATCTTTTCTCAGTCACTACCAGATATAAAAAACAACAAGGTCATCATCCAATCTTGTTTCAGTCACTACTAGATATAAAAAACAAAAAAACAACAAGGTCGTCATCCAATCATGTTTCAGTCATTACTAGATATAAAAAACAAAAAACAACAAGGTCGTCATCCAATCTTGTTTCAGTCACTACTAGATATAAAAAAAACAAGGTGGTCATCCAATCTTGTTTCAGTCACTACTAGATATAAAAAACAACAAGCTCGTCATCCAATCTTGTTTCAGTCACTACTAGATATAAAAAACAACAAGGTCGTCATCCAATCTTGTTTAAGTCACTACTAGATATCAAAAACAAAAAACAACAAGGTCGTCATCCAATCTTGTTTCAGTCACTACTAGATATAAAAAACAAAAAACAACAAGGTCGTCATTCAATCTTGTTTCAGTCACTACTAGATATAAAAAACAAAAAACAATAAAGTCGTCATCCAATCTTGTTTCAGTCACTACTAGATATTAAAAACAACAAGGTCGTCATCCATTTTGTTTTATTCACTACTAGATATCAAAAACAAAAAAACAACAAGGTCGTCATCCAATCTTGTTTCAGTCACTACTAGATATAAAAACAACAAGGTCGTCATCCAATCTTGTTTCAGTCACTACTAGATATAAAAAAAACAACAAGGTGGTCATGCAATCTTTTTTCAGTCACTACCAGATATAAAAAACAACAAGGTCATTATCCAATCTTGTTTCAGTCACTACTAGATATAAAAAACAAAAAAACAACAAGGTCGTCATCCAATCATGTTTCAGTCACTACTAGATATAAAAAAAAAAAACAACAAGGTCGTCATCCAATCTTTTTTCAGTCACTACTATATATAAAAACAACAAGGTCGTCATCCAATCTTGTTTCAGTCACTACTAGATATAAAAAAAAACAACAAGGTGGTCATCCAATCTTTTCTCAGTCACTACCAGATATAAAAAACAACAAGGTCATCATCCAATCTTGTTTCAGTCACTACTAGATATAAAAAACAAAAAAACAACAAGGTCGTCATCCAATCATGTTTCAGTCATTACTAGATATAAAAAACAAAAAACAACAAGGTCGTCATCCAATCTTGTTTCAGTCACTACTAGATATAAAAAAAACAAGGTGGTCATCCAATCTTGTTTCAGTCACTACTAGATATAAAAAACAACAAGCTCGTCATCCAATCTTGTTTCAGTCACTACTAGATATAAAAAACAACAAGGTCGTCATCCAATCTTGTTTAAGTCACTACTAGATATCAAAAACAAAAAACAACAAGGTCGTCATCCAATCTTGTTTCAGTCACTACTAGATATAAAAAACAAAAAACAACAAGGTCGTCATTCAATCTTGTTTCAGTCACTACTAGATATAAAAAACAAAAAACAATAAAGTCGTCATCCAATCTTGTTTCAGTCACTACTAGATATTAAAAACAACAAGGTCGTCATCCATTTTGTTTTATTCACTACTAGATATCAAAAACAAAAAAACAACAAGGTCGTCATCCAATCTTGTTTCAGTCACTACTAGATATAAAAAAAACCCAACAAGGTCATCATCCAATCTTGTTTCAGTCACTACTAGATATAAAAAACAAAAAAACAACAAGGTCGTCATCCAATCATGTTTCAGTAACTACTAGATATAAAAAATAAAAAACAACAAGGTCGTCATCCAATCTTGTTTCAGTCACTACTAGATATAAAAACAACAAGGTCGTCATCCAATCTTGTTTCAGTCACTACTAGATATAAAAAAAACAACAAGGTGGTTATCCAATCTTTTTTCAGTCACTACCAGATATAAAAAACAACAAGGTCGTCATCCAATCTTGTTTCAGTCACTACTAGATATAAAAAACAAAAAAACAACAAGGTCGTCATCCAATCATGTTTCAGTCACTACTAGATATAAAAAAAAACAACAAGGTGGTCATCCAATCTTTTTTCAGTCACTACCAGATATAAAAAACAACAAGGTCGTCATCCAATCTTGTTTCATTCACTAGATATAAAAAACAAAAAACAACAAGGTCGTCATCCAATCTTGTTTCAGTCACTACTAGATATAAAAAAAAACAACAAGGTGGTCATCCAATCTTTTTTCAGTCACTACCAGATATAAAAAACAACAAGGTCGTCATCCAATCTTGTTTCATTCACTACTAGATATCAAAAACAAAAAACAACAAGGTCGTCATCCAATCTTTTTTCAGTCACTACCAGATATAAAAAACAACAAGGTCATCATCCAATCTTGTTTCAGTCACTACTAGATATAAAAAACAAAAAGCAACAAGGTCGTCATCCAATCTTGTTTCAGTCACTACTAGATATAAAAACAACAAGGTCGTCATCCAATCTTGTTTCAGTCACTACTAGATATAAAAAAAACAACAAGGTGGTCATGCAATCTTTTTTCAGTCACTACCAGATATAAAAAACAACAAGGTCATTATCCAATCTTGTTTCAGTCACTACTAGATATAAAAAACAAAAAAACAACAAGGTCGTCATCCAATCATGTTTCAGTCACTACTAGATATAAAAAAAAAAAACAACAAGGTCGTCATCCAATCTTTTTTCAGTCACTACTATATATAAAAACAACAAGGTCGTCATCCAATCTTGTTTCAGTCACTACTAGATATAAAAAAAAACAACAAGGTGGTCATCCAATCTTTTCTCAGTCACTACCAGATATAAAAAACAACAAGGTCATCATCCAATCTTGTTTCAGTCACTACTAGATATAAAAAACAAAAAAACAACAAGGTCGTCATCCAATCATGTTTCAGTCATTACTAGATATAAAAAACAAAAAACAACAAGGTCGTCATCCAATCTTGTTTCAGTCACTACTAGATATAAAAAAAACAAGGTGGTCATCCAATCTTGTTTCAGTCACTACTAGATATAAAAAACAACAAGCTCGTCATCCAATCTTGTTTCAGTCACTACTAGATATAAAAAACAACAAGGTCGTCATCCAATCTTGTTTAAGTCACTACTAGATATCAAAAACAAAAAACAACAAGGTCGTCATCCAATCTTGTTTCAGTCACTACTAGATATAAAAAACAAAAAACAACAAGGTCGTCATTCAATCTTGTTTCAGTCACTACTAGATATAAAAAACAAAAAACAATAAAGTCGTCATCCAATCTTGTTTCAGTCACTACTAGATATTAAAAACAACAAGGTCGTCATCCATTTTGTTTTATTCACTACTAGATATCAAAAACAAAAAAACAACAAGGTCGTCATCCAATCTTGTTTCAGTCACTACTAGATATAAAAAAAAACCAACAAGGTCATCATCCAATCTTGTTTCAGTCACTACTAGATATAAAAAACAAAAAAACAACAAGGTCGTCATCCAATCATGTTTCAGTCACTACTAGATATAAAAAACAAAAAACAACAAGGTCGTCATCCAATCTTGTTTCAGTCACTACTAGATATAAAAAAAAACAAGGTGGTCATCCAATCTTGTTTCAGTAACTACTAGATATAAAAAACAACAAGCTCGTCATCCAATCTTGTTTCAGTCACTACTAGATATAAAAAACAACAAGGTCGTCATCCAATCTTGTTTAAGTCACTACTAGATATAAAAAACAAAAAACAACAAGGTCGTCATGCAATCTTGTATCAGTCACTACTAGATATCAAAAACAAAAAACAACAAGGTCGTCATCCAATCTTGTTTCAGTCACTACTAGATATAAAAAACAAAAAACAACAAGGTCGTCAACCAGTCTTGTTTCAGTCACTACTAGATATAAAAAAAAAAACAAGGTCGTCATCCAATCTTGTTTCAGTCACTACTAGATATAAAAAACAGAAAACAACAAGGTCGTCATCCAATCTTGTTTCAGTCACTACTAGATATAAGAAAAAAAAAAAACAAGGTCGTCATCCAATCTTGCTTCAGTCACTACTAGATATAAAAAACAACAAGGTCGTCATCCAATCTTGTTTCAGTCACTAGATGTAAAAAACAAAAAACAACAAGGTCGTCATCCAATCTTGTTTCAGTCACTACAAAATATAAAAAACAAAAAACAACAAAGTCGTCATCCAATCTTGTTTCAGTCACTACTAGATATTAAAAACAACAAGGTCGTCATCCATTTTGTTTTATTCACTACTAGATATCAAAAACAAAAAACAACAAGGTCGTCATCCAATCTTGTTTCAGTCACTACTAGATATAAAAAAAAAACCAACAAGGTCATCATCCAATCTTGTTTCAGTCACTACTAGATATAACAAACAACAAGGTCATCATCCAATCTTGTTTCAGTCACTACTAGATATAAAAAAAACCAACAAGGTCGTCATCCAATCTTGTTTCAATCACTACTAGATATAAAAAACAGAAAACAACAAGGTCGTCATCCAATCTTGTTTCAGTCACTACTAGATATAAGAAAAAAAAACAACAAGGTCGTCATCCAATCTTGTTTCAGTCACTACTAGATATAAAAAACAAAAAACAACAAGGTCTTCATCCAATCTTGTTTCAGTCACTACTAGATATAAAAAAACAAAAAACAACAAGGTCTTCATCCAATCTTGTTTCAGTCACTACTAGATTTAAAAAACGAAACACAACAAGGTCGTCATCCAATCTTGTTTCAGTCACTACTAGATATAAAAAACAAAAAACAACAAGGTCGTCATCCAATCTTGTTTCAGTCACTACTAGATATAAAAAACAAAAAACTACAAGGTCGTCATCCAATCTTGCTTCAGTCACTACTAGATATAAAAAACAACAAGGTCGTCATCCAATCTTGCTTCAGTCACTACTAGATATAAAAAACAACAAGGTCGTCATCCAATCTTGTTTCAGTCACTAGATATAAAAAACAAAAAACAACACGGTCGTCATCCAATCTTGTTTCAGTCACTACCAGATATAAAAAACAACAAGGTCATCATCCAATGTTGTTTCAGTCACTACTGGATATAAAGAACAAAAAACAACAAGGTCGTCATCCAATCTTGTTTCAGTCACTACTAGATATAAAAAACAAAAAACAACAAGGTCGTCATCCAATCTTGTTTCAGTCACTACTAGATATAAAAAAAAACAAGGTGGTCATCCAATCTTTTTTCAGTCACTACCAGATATAAAAAACAACAAGGTCATCATCCAATCTTGTTTCAGTCACTACTAGATATAAAAAACAAAAAACAACAAGGTCGTCATCCAATCTTGTTTCAGTCACTACTAGATATAAAAAAAACAAGGTGGTCATCCAATCTTGTTTCAGTCACTACTAGATATAAAAAACAACAAGCTCGTCATCCAATCTTGTTTCAGTCACTACTAGATATAAAAAACAACAAGGTCGTCATCCAATCTTGTTTAAGTCACTACTAGATATAAAAAACAAAAAACAACAAGGTCGTCATGCAATCTTGTTTCAGTCACTACTAGATATAAAAAACAAAAAACAACAAGGTCGTCATCCAATCTTGTTTCAGTAACTACTAGATATAAAAAACAAAAAACAACAAGGTCGTCAACCAGTCTTGTTTCAGTCACTACTAGATATAAAAAAAAACAACAAGGTCGTCATCCAATCTTGTTTCAGTCACTACTAGATATAAAAAACAGAAAACAACAAGGTCGTCATCCAATCTTGTTTCAGTCACTACTAGATATAAGAAAAAAAACCAACAAGGTCGTCATCCAATCTTGTTTCAGTCACTACTAGATATAAAAAACAAAAAACAACAAGGTCTTCATCCAATCTTGTTTCAGTCACTACTAGATATAAAAAAAACAAAAAACAACAAGGTCTTCATCCAATCTTGTTTCAGTCACTACTAGATATAAAAAGCAAAAAACAACAAGGTCGTCATCTAATCTTGTTTCAGTCACTACTAGATATAAAAAACAAAAAAACAACAAGGCGTCATCCAATCTTGTTTCAGTCACTACTAGATTTAAAAAACGAAACACAACAAGGTCTTCATCCAATCTTGTTTCAGTCACTAATAGATATAAAAAACAAAAAACAACAAGGTCGTCATCCAATCTTGTTTCAGTCACTACTAGATATAAAAAACAAAAAACTACAAGGTCGTCATCCAATCTTGTTTCAGTCACTAGATATAAAAAACAAAAAACAACAAGGTCGTCATCCAATCTTGTTTCAGTCACTACTAAATATAAAAAACAAAAAACAACAAAGTCGTCATCCAATCTTGTTTCAGTCACTACTAGATATAAAAAACAACAAGGTCGTCATCCAATCTTGTTTTAGTCACTACTAGATATTAAAAACAACAAGGTCGTTATCCAATCTTGTTTCATTCACTACTAGATATCAAAAACAAAAAACAACAAGGTTGTCATCCAATCTTGTTTCAGTCACTACCAGATATAAAAAACAACAAGGTCGTCATCCAATCTTGTTTCAGTCACTACTAGATATAGAAAACAGAAAACAACAAGGTCGTCATCCAATCTTGTTTCAATCACTACTAGATAATAAAAAACAAAAAACAACAAGGTCGTCATCCAATCTTGTTTCAGTCACTACTAGATATAAAAAACAATAAGGTCGTCATCCAATCTTGTTTCAGTCACTACTAGATATAAAAAGCAAAATACATCAAGGTCGTTATCCAATCTTGTTTCAGTCACTACTAGATATAAAAAACAAAAAACAACAAGGTTGTCATCCAATCTTGTTTCAGTCACTACTAGATATAAAAAACAAAAAACAACAAGGTCGTCATCCAATCTTGTTTCAGTCACTACTAGATATAAAAAAAAACAACAAGGTCGTCATCCAATCTTGTTTCAGTCACTACTAGATATAAAAAACAGAAAACAACAAGGTCGTCATCCAATCTTGTTTCAGTCACTACTAGATATAAGAAAAAAAACCAACAAGGTCGTCATCCAATCTTGTTTCAGTCACTACTAGATATAAAAAACAAAAAACAACAAGGTCTTCATCCAATCTTGTTTCAGTCACTACTAGATATAAAAAAAACAAAAAACAACAAGGTCTTCATCCAATCTTGTTTCAGTCACTACTAGATATAAAAAGCAAAAAACAACAAGGTCGTCATCCAATCTTGTTTCAGTCACTACTAGATATAAAAAACAAAAAAACAACAAGGGCGTCATCCAATCTTGTTTCAGTCACTACTAGATTTAAAAAACGAAACACAACAAGGTCTTCATCCAATCTTGTTTCAGTCACTACTAGATATAAAAAACAAAAAACAACAAGGTCGTCATCCAATCTTGTTTCAGTCACTAGATATAAAAAACAAAAAACAACAAGGTCGTCATCCATTCTTGTTTCAGTCACTACTAAATATAAAAAACAAAAAACAACAAAGTCGTCATCCAATCTTGTTTCAGTCACTACTAGATATAAAAAACAACAAGGTCGTCATCCAATCTTGTTTTAGGCACTACTAGATATTAAAAACAACAAGGTCGTCATCCAATCTTGTTTCAATCACTACTAGATATTAAAAAACAAAAAACAACAAGGTCGTCATCCAATCTTGTTTCAGTCACTACTAGATATAAAAAACAATAAGGTCGTCATCCAATCTTGTTTCAGTCACTACTAGATATAAAAAGCAAAATACATCAAGGTCGTTATCCAATCTTGTTTCAGTCACTACTAGATATAAAAAACAACAAGGTCGTCATCCAATCTTGTTTCAGTCACTACTAGATATAAAAAACAAAAAACAACAAGGTTGTCATCCAATCTTGTTTCAGTCAATACTAGATATAAAAAACAAAAAATTACAAGGTCGTCATCCAATCTTGTTTCAGTCACTACTAGATATAAAAACAACAAGGTCGTCATCCAATCTTGTTTCAGTCACTAGATATAAAAAACAAAAAACAACAAGGTCGTCATCCAATCTTGTTTCAGTCACTACTAGATATAAAAACAACAAGGTCGTCATCCAATCTTGTTTCAGTCACTACTAGATATAAAAAACAAAAAAACAACAAGGGCGTCATCCAATCTTGTTTCAGTCACTACTAGATTTAAAAAACGAAACACAACAAGGTCTTCATCCAATCTTGTTTCAGTCACTACTAGATATAAAAAACAAAAAACAACAAGGTCGTCATCCAATCTTGTTTCAGTCACTACTAGATATAAAAAACAAAAAACTACAAGGTCGTCATCCAATCTTGTTTCAGTCACTAGATATAAAAAACAAAAAACAACAAGGTCGTCATCCATTCTTGTTTCAGTCACTACTAAATATAAAAAACTAAAAACAACAAAGTCGTCATCCAATCTTGTTTCAGTCACTACTAGATATAAAAAACAACAAGGTCGTCATCCAATCTTGTTTTAGTCACTACTAGATATTAAAAACAACAAGGTCGTCATCCAATCTTGTTTCATTCACTACTAGATATCAAAAACAAAAAACAACAAGGTCGTCATCCAATCTTGTTTCAGTCACTATCAGATATAAAAAACAACAAGGTCGTCATCCAATCTTGTTTCAGTCACTACTAGATATAGAAAACAGAAAACAACAAGGTCGTCATCCAATCTTGTTTCAATCACTACTAGATATTAAAAAACAAAAAACAACAAGGTCGTCATCCAATCTTGTTTCAGTCACTACTAGATATAAAAAACAATAAGGTCGTCATCCAATCTTGTTTCAGGCACTACTAGATATAAAAAGCAAAATACATCAAGGTCGTTATAAAATCTTGTTTCAGTCACTACTAGATATAAAAAACAACAAGGTCGTCATCCAATCTTGTTTCAGTCACTACTAGATATAAAAACAACAAGGTCGTCATCCAATCTTGTTTCAGTCACTACTAGATATAAAAAAAAACAACAAGGTGGTCATCCAATCTTTTTTCAGTCACTACCAGATATAAAAAAACAACAAGGTCATCATCCAATCTTGTTTCAGTCACTACTAGATATAAAAAAAACAAAAAACAACAAGGTCTTCATCCAATCTTGTTTCAGTCACTACTAGATATAAAAAGCAAAAAACAACAAGGTCGTCATCCAATCTTGTTTCAGTCACTACTAGATATAAAAAACAAAAAAACAACAAGGGCGTCATCCAATCTTGTTTCAGTCACTACTAGATTTAAAAAACGAAACACAACAAGGTCTTCATCCAATCTTGTTTCAGTCACTACTAGATATAAAAAACAAAAAACAACAAGGTCGTCATCCAATCTTGTTTCAGTCACTACTAGATATAAAAAACAAAAAACTACAAGGTCGTCATCCAATCTTGTTTCAGTCACTAGATATAAAAAACAAAAAACAACAAGGTCGTCATCCATTCTTGTTTCAGTCACTACTAAATATAAAAAACAAAA
This sequence comes from Bathymodiolus septemdierum, assembly GCA_963383655.1. Lineage (NCBI taxonomy): Eukaryota > Metazoa > Mollusca > Bivalvia > Mytilida > Modiolidae > Bathymodiolus > Bathymodiolus septemdierum. The sequence goes on from OY726523.1 coordinate 1,830,060, forward strand.
AACAACAAAGTCGTCATCCAATCTTGTTTCAGTCACTACTAGATATAAAAAACAACAAGGTCGTCATCCAATCTTGTTTTAGTCACTACTAGATATTAAAAACAACAAGGTCGTCATCCAATCTTGTTTCATTCACTACTAGATATCAAAAACAAAAAACAACAAGGTCGTCATCCAATCTTGTTTCAGTCACTACCAGATATAAAAAACAACAAGGTCGTCATCCAATCTTGTTTCAGTCACTACTAGATATAGAAAACAGAAAACAACAAGGTCGTCATCCAATCTTGTTTCAATCACTACTAGATATTAAAAAACAAAAAACAACAAGGTCGTCATCCAATCTTGTTTCAGTCACTACTAGATATAAAAAACAATAAGGTCGTCATCCAATCTTGTTTCAGTCACTACTAGATATAAAAAGCAAAATACATCAAGGTCGTTATCCAATCTTGTTTCAGTCACTACTAGATATAAAAAACAACAAGGTCGTCATCCAATCTTGTTTCAGTCACTACTAGATATAAAAAACAAAAAACAACAAGGTTGTCATCCAATCTTGTTTCAGTCACTACTAGATATAAAAAACAAAAAATTACAAGGTCGTCATCCAATCTTGCTTCAGTCACTACTAGATATAAAAAACAACAAGGTCGTCATCCAATCTTGTTTCAGTCACTAGATATAAAAAACAAAAAACAACAAGGTCGTCATCCAATCTTGTTTCAGTCACTACTAGATATAAAAAAAAAACAACAAGGTGGTCATCCAATCTTTTTTCAGTCACTACCAGATATAAAAAACAACAAGGTCGTCATCCAATCTTGTTTCATTCACTACTAGATATCAAAAACAAAAAACAACAAGGTCGTCATCCAATCTTTTTTCAGTCACTACCAGATATAAAAAACAACAAGGTCATCATCCAATCTTGTTTCAGTCACTACTAGATATAAAAAACAAAAAACAACAAGGTCGTCATCCAATCTTGTTTCAGTCACTACTAGATATAAAAACAACAAGGTCGTCATCCAATCTTGTTTCAGTCACTACTAGATATAAAAAAAACAACAAGGTGGTCATGCAATCTTTTTTCAGTCACTACCAGATATAAAAAACAACAAGGTCATTATCCAATCTTGTTTCAGTCACTACTAGATATAAAAAACAAAAAAACAACAAGGTCGTCATCCAATCATGTTTCAGTCACTACTAGATATAAAAAATAAAAAACAACAAGGTCGTCATCCAATCTTTTTTCAGTCACTACTAGATATAAAAACAACAAGGTCGTCATCCAATCTTGTTTCAGTCACTACTAGATATAAAAAAAAACAACAAGGTGGTCGTCCAATCTTTTTTCAGTCACTACCAGATATAAAAAAACAACAAGGTCATCATCCAATCTTGTTTCAGTCACTACTAGATATAAAAAACAAAAAAACAACAAGGTCGTCATCCAATCATGTTTCAGTCATTACTAGATATAAAAAACAAAAAACAACAAGGTCGTCATCCAATCTTGTTTCAGTCACTACTAGATATAAAAAAAACAAGGTGGTCATCAAATCTTGTTTCAGTCACTACTAGATATAAAAAACAACAAGTTCGTCATCCAATCTTGTTTCAGTCACTACTAGATATAAAAAACAACAAGGTCGTCATCCAATCTTGTTTAAGTCACTACTAGATATCAAAAACAAAAAACAACAAGGTCGTCATCCAATCTTGTTTCAGTCACTACTAGATATAAAAAACAAAAAACAACAAGATCGTCAACCAGTCTTGTTTCAGTCACTACTAGATATAAAAAAAAACAACAAGGTCGTCATCCAATCTTGTTTCAGTCACTACTAGATATAAAAAACAGAAAACAACAAGGTCGTCATCCAATCTTGTTTCAGTCACTACTAGATATAAGAAAAAAAAACAACAAGGTCGTCATCCAATCTTGCTTCAGTCACTACTAGATATAAAAAACAACAAGGTCGTCATCCAATCTTGTTTCAGTCACTAGATATAAAAAACAAAAAACAAGGTCGTCATCCAATCTTGTTTCAGTCACTACTAAATATAAAAAACAAAAAACAACAAAGTCGTCATCCAATCTTGTTTCAGTCACTACTAGATATTAAAAACAACAAGGTCGTCATCCATTTTGTTTTATTCACTACTAGATATCAAAAACAAAATACAACAAGGTCGTCATCCAATCTTGTTTCAGTCACTAGATATAAAAAACAAAAAACAACAAGGTCGTCATCCAATCTTGCTTCAGTCACTACTAGATATAAAAAAAAACAACAAGGTGGTCATCCAATCTTTTTTCAGTCACTACCAGATATAAAAAACAACAAGGTCGTCATCCAATCTTGTTTCATTCACTACTAGATATCAAAAACAAAAAACAACAAGGTCGTCATCCAATCTTTTTTCAGTCACTACCAGATATAAAAAACAACAAGGTCATCATCCAATCTTGTTTCAGTCACTACTAGATATAAAAAACAAAAAACAACAAGGTCGTCATCCAATCTTGTTTCAGTCACTACTAGATATAAAAACAACAAGGTCGTCATCCAATCTTGTTTCAGTCACTACTAGATATAAAAAAAACAACAAGGTGGTCATGCAATCTTTTTTCAGTCACTACCAGATATAAAAAACAACAAGGTCATCATCCAATCTTGTTTCAGTCACTACTAGATATAAAAAACAAAAAAACAACAAGGTCGTCATCCAATCATGTTTCAGTCACTACTAGATATAAAAAATAAAAAACAACAAGGTCGTCATCCAATCTCGTTTCAGTCACTACTAGATATAAAAACAACAAGGTCGTCATCCAATCTTGTTTCAGTCACTACTAGATATAAAAAAAAACATCAAGGTGGTCATCCAATCTTTTTTCAGTCACTACCAGATATAAAAAACAACAAGGTCATCATTCAATCTTGTTTCAGTCACTACTAGATATAAAAAACAAAAAAACAACAAGGTCGTCATCCAATCATGTTTCAGTCACTACTAGATATAAAAAACAAAAAACAACAAGGTCGTCATCCAATCTTGTTTCAGTCACTACTAGATATAAAAAAAACAAGGTGGTCATCCAATCTTGTTTCAGTCACTACTAGATATAAAAAACAACAAGCTCGTCATCCAATCTTGTTTCAGTCACTACTAGATATAAAAAACAACAAGGTCGTCATCCAATCTTGTTTCAGTCACTAGATATAAAAAACAAAAAACAACAAGGTCGTCATCCAATCTTGTTTCAGTCACTACTAGATATAAGAAAAAAAAACAACAAGGTCGTCATCCAATCTTGCTTCAGTCACTACTAGATATAAAAAACAACAAGGTCGTCATCCAATCTTGTTTCAGTCACTAGATATAAAAAACAAAAAACAAGGTCGTCATCCAATCTTGTTTCAGTCACTACTAAATATAAAAAACAAAAAACAACAAAGTCGTCATCCAATCTTGTTTCAGTCACTACTAGATATTAAAAACAACAAGGTCGTCATCCATTTTGTTTTATTCACTACTAGATATCAAAAACAAAATACAACAAGGTCGTCATCCAATCTTGTTTCAGTCACTAGATATAAAAAACAAAAAACAACAAGGTCGTCATCCAATCTTGCTTCAGTCACTACTAGATATAAAAAAAAACAACAAGGTGGTCATCCAATCTTTTTTCAGTCACTACCAGATATAAAGAACAACAAGGTCATCATCCAATCTTGTTTCAGTCACTACTAGATATAAAAAACAAAAAACAACAAGGTCGTCATCCAATCTTGTTTCAGTCACTACTAGATATAAAAACAACAAGGTCGTCATCCAATCTTGTTTCAGTCACTACTAGATATAAAAAAAACAACAAGGTGGTCATGCAATCTTTTTTCAGTCACTACCAGATATAAAAAACAACAAGGTCATCATCCAATCTTGTTTCAGTCACTACTAGATATAAAAAACAAAAAAACAACAAGGTCGTCATCCAATCATGTTTCAGTCACTACTAGATATAAAAAATAAAAAACAACAAGGTCGTCATCCAATCTCGTTTCAGTCACTACTAGATATAAAAACAACAAGGTCGTCATCCAATCTTGTTTCAGTCACTACTAGATATAAAAAAAACACCAAGGTGGTCATCCAATCTTTTTTCAGTCACTACCAGATATAAAAAACAACAAGGTCATCATCCAATCTTGTTTCAGTCACTACTAGATATAAAAAACCAAAAAACAACAAGGTCTTCATCCAATCATGTTTCAGTCACTACTAGATATAAAAAACAAAAAACAACAAGGTCGTCATCCAATCTTGTTTCAGTCACTACTAGATATAAAAAAAACAAGGTGGTCATCCAATCTTGTTTCAGTCACTACTAGATATAAAAAACAACAAGCTCGTCATCCAATCTTGTTTCAGTCACTACTAGATATAAAAAACAACAAGGTCGTCATCCAATCTTGTTTAAGTCACTACTAGATATAAAAAACAAAAAACAACAAGGTCGTCATGCAATCTTGTTTCAGTCACTACTAGATATCAAAAACAAAAAACAACAAGGTCGTCAACCAATCTTGTTTCAGTCACTACTAGATATAAAAACAAAAAACAACAAGGTCGTCAACCAGTCTTGTTTCAGTCACTACTAGATATAAAAAAGACAACAAGGTCGTCATCCAATCTTGTTTCAGTCACTACTAGATAAAAAAAACAGAAAACAACAAGGTCGTCATCCAATCTTGTTTCAGTCACTACTAGATATAAGAAAAAAAAACAACAAGGTCGTCATCCAATCTTGCTTCAGTCACTACTAGATATAAAAAACAACAAGGTCGTCATCCAATCTTGTTTCAGTCACTAGATATAAAAAAACAAAAAACAAGGTCGTCATCCAATCTTGTTTCAGTCACTACTAAATATAAAAAACAAAAAACAACAAAGTCGTCATCCAATCTTGTTTCAGTCACTACTAGATATTAAAAACAACAAGGTCGTCATCCATTTTGTTTTATTCACTACTAGATATCAAAAAAAAAACAACAAGGTCGTCATCCAATCTTGTTTCAGTCACTACTAGATATAAAAAAAACCAACAAGGTCATCATCCAATCTTGTTTCAGTCACTACTAGATATAAAAAATAAAAAACAACAAGGTCGTCATCCAATCTTGTTTCAGTCACTACTAGATATAAAAACAACAAGGTCGTCATCCAATCTTGTTTCAGTCACTACTAGATATAAAAAAAAAACAACAAGGTGGTCATCCAATCTTTTTTCAGTCACTACCAGATATAAAAAACAACAAGGTCATCATCCAATCTTGTTTCAGTCACTACTAGATATAAAAAACAAAAAAACAACAAGGTCGTCATCCAATCATGTTTCAGTCACTACTAGATATAAAAAACAAAAAACAACAAGGTCGTCATCCAATCTTGTTTCAGTCACTACTAGATATAAAAAAAACAAGGTGGTCATCCATTCTTGTTTCAGTCACTACTAGATATAAAAAACAACAAGGTCATCATCCAATCTTGTTTCAGTCACTACTAGATATAAAAAACAAAAAAACAACAAGGTCGTCATCCAATCATGTTTCAGTCACTACTAGATATAAAAAACAAAAAACAACAAGGTCGTCATCCAATCTTGTTTCAGTCACTACTAGATATAAAAAAAACAAGGTGGTCATCCATTCTTGTTTCAGTCACTACTAGATATAAAAAACAACAAGGTCGTCATCCAATCTTGTTTAAGTCACTACTAGATATAAAAAACAAAAAACAACAAGGTCGTCATCCAATCTTGTTTCAGTCACTACTAGATATAAGAAAAAAAACCAACAAGGTCGTCATCCAATCTTGCTTCAGTCACTACTAGATATAAAAAACAACAAGGTCGTCATCCAATCTTGTTTCAGTCACTAGATATAAAAAACAAAAAACAAGGTCGTCATCCAATCTTGTTTCAGTCACTACTAAATATAAAAAACAAAAAACAACAAAGTCGTCATCCAATCTTGTTTCAGTCACTACTAGATATTAAAAACAACAAGGTCGTCATCCATTTTGTTTTATTCACTACTAGATATCAAAAACAAAATACAACAAGGTCGTCATCCAATCTTGTTTCAGTCACTAGATATAAAAAACAAAAAACAACAAGGTCGTCATCCAATCTTGCTTCAGTCACTACTAGATATAAAAAAAAACAACAAGGTGGTCATCCAATCTTTTTTCAGTCACTACCAGATATAAAAAACAACAAGGTCGTCATCCAATCTTGTTTCATTCACTACTAGATATCAAAAACAAAAAACAACAAGGTCGTCATCCAATCTTTTTTCAGTCACTACCAGATATAAAGAACAACAAGGTCATCATCCAATCTTGTTTCAGTCACTACTAGATATAAAAAACAAAAAACAACAAGGTCGTCATCCAATCTTGTTTCAGTCACTACTAGATATAAAAACAACAAGGTCGTCATCCAATCTTGTTTCAGTCACTACTAGATATAAAAAAAACAACAAGGTGGTCATGCAATCTTTTTTCAGTCACTACCAGATATAAAAAACAACAAGGTCATCATCCAATCTTGTTTCAGTCACTACTAGATATAAAAAACAAAAAAACAACAAGGTCGTCATCCAATCATGTTTCAGTCACTACTAGATATAAAAAATAAAAAACAACAAGGTCGTCATCCAATCTCGTTTCAGTCACTACTAGATATAAAAACAACAAGGTCGTCATCCAATCTTGTTTCAGTCACTACTAGATATAAAAAAAACACCAAGGTGGTCATCCAATCTTTTTTCAGTCACTACCAGATATAAAAAAACAACAAGGTCATCATCCAATCTTGTTTCAGTCACTACTAGATATAAAAAACCAAAAAACAACAAGGTCTTCATCCAATCATGTTTCAGTCACTACTAGATATAAAAAACAAAAAACAACAAGGTCGTCATCCAATCTTGTTTCAGTCACTACTAGATATAAAAAAAACAAGGTGGTCATCCAATCTTGTTTCAGTCACTACTAGATATAAAAAACAACAAGCTCGTCATCCAATCTTGTTTCAGTCACTACTAGATATAAAAAACAACAAGGTCGTCATCCAATCTTGTTTAAGTCACTACTAGATATAAAAAACAAAAAACAACAAGGTCGTCATGCAATCTTGTTTCAGTCATTACTAGATATCAAAAACAAAAAACAACAAGGTCGTCAACCAATCTTGTTTCAGTCACTACTAGATATAAAAACAAAAAACAACAAGGTCGTCAACCAGTCTTGTTTCAGTCACTACTAGATATAAAAAAGACAACAAGGTCGTCATCCAATCTTGTTTCAGTCACTACTAGATAAAAAAAACAGAAAACAACAAGGTCGTCATCCAATCTTGTTTCAGTCACTACTAGATATAAGAAAAAAAAACAACAAGGTCGTCATCCAATCTTGCTTCAGTCACTACTAGATATAAAAAACAACAAGGTCGTCATCCAATCTTGTTTCAGTCACTAGATATAAAAAAACAAAAAACAAGGTCGTCATCCAATCTTGTTTCAGTCACTACTAAATATAAAAAACAAAAAACAACAAAGTCGTCATCCAATCTTGTTTCAGTCACTACTAGATATTAAAAACAACAAGGTCGTCATCCATTTTGTTTTATTCACTACTAGATATAAAAAAAAATACAACAAGGTCGTCATCCAATCTTGTTTCAGTCACTACTAGATATAAAAAAAAACCCAACAAGGTCATCATCCAATCTTGTTTCAGTCACTACTAGATATAAAAAATAAAAAACAACAAGGTCGTCATCCAATCTTGTTTCAGTCACTACTAGATATAAAAACAACAAGGTCGTCATCCAATCTTGTTTCAGTCACTACTAGATATAAAAAAAAAACAACAAGGTGGTCATCCAATCTTTTTTCAGTCACTACCAGATATAAAAAACAACAAGGTCATCATCCAATCTTGTTTCAGTCACTACTAGATATAAAAAACAAAAAAACAACAAGGTCGTCATCCAATCATGTTTCAGTCACTACTAGATATAAAAAACAAAAAACAACAAGGTCGTCATCCAATCTTGTTTCAGTCACTACTAGATATAAAAAAAACAAGGTGGTCATCCATTCTTGTTTCAGTCACTACTAGATATAAAAAACAACAAGGTCGTCATCCAATCTTGTTTAAGTCACTACTAGATATAAAAAACAAAAAACAACAAGGTCGTCATGCAATCTTGTATCAGTCACTACTAGATATCAAAAACAAAAAACAACAAGGTCGTCATCCAATCTTGTTTCAGTCACTACTAGATATAAAAAACAAAAAACAACAAGGTCGTCAGCCAGTCTTGTTTCAGTCACTACTAGATATAAAAAAAAACAACAAGGTCGTCATCCAATCTTGTTTCAGTCACTACTAGATATAAAAAACAGAAAACAACAAGGTCGTCATCCAATCTTGTTTCAGTCACTACTAGATATAAGAAAAAAAAACAACAAGGTCGTCATCCAATCTTGCTTCAGTCACTACTAGATATAAAAAACAACAAGGTCGTCATCCAATCTTGTTTCAGTCACTAGATATAAAAAACAAAAAACAACAAGGTCGTCATCCAATCTTGTTTCAGTCACTACAGAATATAAAAAACAAAAAACAACAAAGTCGTCATCCAATCATGTTTCAGTCACTACTAGATATTAAAAACAACAAGGTCGTCATCCATTTTGTTTTATTCACTACTAGATATAAAAAACAAAAAACAACAAGGTCGTCATCCAATCTTGTTTCAGTCACTACTAGATATAAAAAAAACCAACAAGGTCATCATCCAATCTTGTTTCAGTCACTACTAGATATAAAAAACAACAAGGTCATCATCCAATCTTGTTTCAGTCACTACTAGATATAAAAAAAAACAACAAGGTCGTCATCCAATCTTGTTTCAGTCACTACTAGATATAAAAAACAGAAAACAACAAGGTCGTCATCCAATCTTGTTTCAGTCACTACTAGATATTAAAAACAACAAGGTCGTCATCCATTTTGTTTTATTCACTACTAGATATCAAAAAAAAAAACAACAAGGTCGTCATCCAATCTTGTTTCAGTCACTACTAGATATAAAAAAAAACCCAACAAGGTCATCATCCAATCTTGTTTCAGTCACTACTAGATATAAAAAATAAAAAACAACAAGGTCGTCATCCAATCTTGTTTCAGTCACTACTAGATATAAAAACAACAAGGTCGTCATCCAATCTTGTTTCAGTCACTACTAGATATAAAAAAAAAACAACAAGGTGGTCATCCAATCTTTTTTCAGTCACTACCAGATATAAAAAACAACAAGGTCATCATCCAATCTTGTTTCAGTCACTACTAGATATAAAAAACAAAAAAACAACAAGGTCGTCATCCAATCATGTTTCAGTCACTACTAGATATAAAAAACAAAAAACAACAAGGTCGTCATCCAATCTTGTTTCAGTCACTACTAGATATAAAAAAAACAAGGTGGTCATCCATTCTTGTTTCAGTCACTACTAGATATAAAAAACAACAAGGTCGTCATCCAATCTTGTTTAAGTCACTACTAGATATAAAAAACAAAAAACAACAAGGTCGTCATGCAATCTTGTATCAGTCACTACTAGATATCAAAAACAAAAAACAACAAGGTCGTCATCCAATCTTGTTTCAGTCACTACTAGATATAAAAAACAAAAAACAACAAGGTCGTCAACCAGTCTTGTTTCAGTCACTACTAGATATAAAAAAAAACAACAAGGTCGTCATCCAATCTTGTTTCAGTCACTACTAGATATAAAAAACAGAAAACAACAAGGTCGTCATCCAATCTTGTTTCAGTCACTACTAGATATAAGAAAAAAAAACAACAAGGTCGTCATCCAATCTTGCTTCAGTCACTACTAGATATAAAAAACAACAAGGTCGTCATCCAATCTTGTTTCAGTCACTAGATATAAAAAACAAAAAACAACAAGGTCGTCATCCAATCTTGTTTCAGTCACTACAGAATATAAAAAACAAAAAACAACAAAGTCGTCATCCAATCATGTTTCAGTCACTACTAGATATTAAAAACAACAAGGTCGTCATCCATTTTGTTTTATTCACTACTAGATATAAAAAACAAAAAACAACAAGGTCGTCATCCAATCTTGTTTCAGTCACTACTAGATATAAAAAAAACCAACAAGGTCATCATCCAATCTTGTTTCAGTCACTACTAGATATAAAAAACAACAAGGTCATCATCCAATCTTGTTTCAGTCACTACTAGATATAAAAAAAAACAACAAGGTCGTCATCCAATCTTGTTTCAGTCACTACTAGATATAAAAAACAGAAAACAACAAGGTCGTCATCCAATCTTGTTTCAGTCACTACTAGATATAAGAAAAAAAAACAACAAGGTCGTCATCCAATCTTGCTTCAGTCACTACTAGATATAAAAAACAACAAGGTCGTCATCCAATCTTGTTTCAGTCACTAGATATAAAAAACAAAAAACAACAAGGTCGTCATCCAATCTTGTTTCAGTCACTACTAAATATAAAAAACAAAAAACAACAAAGTCGTCATCCAATCTTGTTTCAGTCACTAATAGATATAAAAAAAAACAACAAGGTGGTCATCCAATCTTTTTTCAGTCACTACCAGATATAAAAAACAACAAGGTCATCATCCAATCTTGTTTCAGTCACTACTAGATATAAAAAACAAAAAACAACAAGGTCGTCAACCAGTCTTGTTTCAGTCACTACTAGATATAAAAAACAAAACAAGGTCGTCATCCAATCTTGTTTCAGTCACTACTAGATATAAAAAACAGAAAACAACAAGGTCGTCATCCAATCTTGTTTCAGTCACTACTAGATATAAGAAAAAAAAACAACAAGGTCGTCATCCAATCTTGCTTCAGTCACTACTAGATATAAAAAACAACAAGGTCGTCATCCAATCTTGTTTCAGTCACTAGATATAAAAAACAAAAAACAACAAGGTCGTCATCCAATCTTGTTTCAGTCACTACAAAATATAAAAAACAAAAAACAACAAAGTCGTCATCCAATCTTGTTTCAGTCACTACTAGATATTAAAAACAACAAGGTCGTCATCCATTTTGTTTTATTCACTACTAGATATCAAAAACAAAAAACAACAAGGTCGTCATCCAATCTTGTTTCAGTCACTACTAGATATAAAAAAAAACCCAACAAGGTCATCATCCAATCTTGTTTCAGTCACTACTAGATATAACAAACAACAAGGTCATCATCCAATCTTGTTTCAGTCACTACTAGATATAAAAAAAAACAACAAGGTCGTCATCCAATCTTGTTTCAGTCACTAGATATAAAAAACAAAAAACAACAAGGTCGTCATCCAATCTTGTTTCAGTCACTACTAAATATAAAAAACAAAAAACAACAAAGTCGTCATCCAATCTTTTTTCAGTCACTACCAGATATAAAAAACAACAAGGTCATCATCCAATCTTGTTTCAGTCACTACTAGATATAAAAAACAAAAAAACAACAAGGTCGTCATCCAATCATGTTTCAGTCACTACTAGATATAAAAAACAAAAAACAACAAGGTCGTCATCCAATCTTGTTTCAGTCACTACTAGATATAAAAAAAACAAGGTGGTCATCCATTCTTGTTTCAGTCACTACTAGATATAAAAAACAACAAGGTCGTCATCCAATCTTGTTTAAGTCACTACTAGATATAAAAAACAAAAAACAACAAGGTCGTCATGCAATCTTGTATCAGTCACTACTAGATATCAAAAACAAAAAACAACAAGGTCGTCATCCAATCTTGTTTCAGTCACTACTAGATATAAAAAACAAAAAACAACAAGGTCGTCAACCAGTCTTGTTTCAGTCACTACTAGATATAAAAAAAAACAACAAGGTCGTCATCCAATCTTGTTTCAGTCACTACTAGATATAAAAAACAGAAAACAACAAGGTCGTCATCCAATCTTGTTTCAGTCACTACTAGATATAAGAAAAAAAAACAACAAGGTCGTCATCCAATCTTGCTTCAGTCACTACTAGATATAAAAAACAACAAGGTCGTCATCCAATCTTGTTTCAGTCACTAGATATAAAAAACAAAAAACAACAAGGTCGTCATCCAATCTTGTTTCAGTCACTACAGAATATAAAAAACAAAAAACAACAAAGTCGTCATCCAATCATGTTTCAGTCACTACTAGATATTAAAAACAACAAGGTCGTCATCCATTTTGTTTTATTCACTACTAGATATAAAAAACAAAAAACAACAAGGTCGTCATCCAATCTTGTTTCAGTCACTACTAGATATAAAAAAAACCAACAAGGTCATCATCCAATCTTGTTTCAGTCACTACTAGATATAAAAAACAACAAGGTCATCATCCAATCTTGTTTCAGTCACTACTAGATATAAAAAAAAACAACAAGGTCGTCATCCAATCTTGTTTCAGTCACTACTAGATATAAAAAACAGAAAACAACAAGGTCGTCATCCAATCTTGTTTCAGTCACTACTAGATATAAGAAAAAAAAACAACAAGGTCGTCATCCAATCTTGCTTCAGTCACTACTAGATATAAAAAACAACAAGGTCGTCATCCAATCTTGTTTCAGTCACTAGATATAAAAAACAAAAAACAACAAGGTCGTCATCCAATCTTGTTTCAGTCACTACTAAATATAAAAAACAAAAAACAACAAAGTCGTCATCCAATCTTGTTTCAGTCACTAATAGATATAAAAAAAAACAACAAGGTGGTCATCCAATCTTTTTTCAGTCACTACCAGATATAAAAAACAACAAGGTCATCATCCAATCTTGTTTCAGTCACTACTAGATATAAAAAACAAAAAACAACACGGTCGTCATCCAATCTTGTTTCAGTCACTACTAGATATAAAAAACAACAACAAGGTCGTCATCCAATCTTGTTTCAGTCACTACTAGATATAAAAAACAGAAAACAACAAGGTCGTCATCCAATCTTGTTTCAGTCACTACTAGATATAAGAAAAAAAAACAACAAGGTCGTCATCCAATCTTGCTTCAGTCACTACTAGATATAAAAAACAACAAGGTCGTCATCCAATCTTGTTTCAGTCACTAGATATAAAAAACAAAAAACAACAAGGTCGTCATCCAATCTTGTTTCAGTCACTACAAAATATAAAAAACAAAAAACAACAAAGTCGTCATCCAATCTTGTTTCAGTCACTACTAGATATTAAAAATAACAAGGTCGTCATCCATTTTGTTTTATTCACTACTAGATATCAAAAACAAAAAACAACAAGGTCGTCATCCAATCTTGTTTCAGTCACTACTAGATATAAAAAAAAACCCAACAAGGTCATCATCCAATCTTGTTTCAGTCACTACTAGATATAAAAAACAACAAGGTCATCATCCAATCTTGTTTCAGTCACTACTAGATATAAAAAAAAACAACAAGGTCGTCATCCAATCTTGTTTCAGTCACTAGATATAAAAAACAAAAAACAACAAGGTCGTCATCCAATCTTGTTTCAGTCACTACTAAATATAAAAAACAAAAAACAACAAAGTCGTCATCCAATCTTGTTTCAGTCACTACTAGATATAAAAAACAACAAGGTCGTCATCCAATCTTGTTTTAGTCACTACTAGATATTAAAAACAACAAGTTCGTCATCCAATCTTGTTTCATTCACTACTAGATATCAAAAACAAAAAACAACAAGGTCGTCATCCAATCTTGTTTCAGTCACTACTAGATATAAAAAACAAAAAACAACAAGGTTGTCATCCAATCTTGTTTCAGTCACTACTAGATATAAAAAACAACAAGGTCGTCATCCAATCTTGTTTCAGTCACTAGATATAAAAAACAAAAAACAACAAGGTCGTCATCCAATCTTGTTTCAGTCACTACTAGATATAAAAAAAAACAACAAGGTGGTCATCCAATCTTTTTTCAGTCACTACCAGATATAAAAAACAACAAGGTCGTCATCCAATCTTGTTTCATTCACTACTAGATATCAAAAACAAAAAACAACAAGGTCGTCATCCAATCTTTTTTCAGTCACTACCAGATATAAAAAACAACAAGGTCATTATCCAATCTTGTTTCAGTCACTACTAGATATAAAAAACAAAAAAACAACAAGGTCGTCATCCAATCATGTTTCAGTCACTACTAGATATAAAAAATAAAAAACAACAAGGTCGTCATCCAATCTTGCTTCAGTCACTACTAGATATAAAAAAAACAACAAGGTGGTCATGCAATCTTTTTTCAGTCACTACCAGATATAAAAAACAATAAGGTCATTATCCAATCTTGTTTCAGTCACTACTAGATATAAAAAACAAAAAAACAACAAGGTCGTCATCCAATCATGTTTCAGTCACTACTAGATATAAAAAATAAAAAACAACAAGGTCGTCATCCAATCTTTTTTCAGTCACTACTAGATATAAAAACAACAAGGTCGTCATCCAATCTTGTTTCAGTCACTACTAGATATAAAAAAAACAACAAGGTGGTCATCCAATCTTTTTTCAGTCACTACCAGATATAAAAAACAACAAGGTCATCATCCAATCTTGTTTCAGTCACTACTAGATATAAAAAACAAAAAAACAACAAGGTCGTCATCCAATCATGTTTCAGTCATTACTAGATATAAAAAACAAAAAACAACAAGGTCGTCATCCAATCTTGTTTCAGTCACTACTAGATATAAAAAAAACAAGGTGGTCATCCAATCTTGTTTCAGTCACTACTAGATATAAAAAACAACAAGCTCGTCATCCAATCTTGTTTCAGTCACTACTAGATATAAAAAACAACAAGGTCGTCATCCAATCTTGTTTAAGTCACTACTAGATATCAAAAACAAAAAACAACAAGGTCGTCATCCAATCTTGTTTCAGTCACTACTAGATATAAAAAACAAAAAACAACAAGATCGTCAACCAGTCTTGTTTCAGTCACTACTAGATATAAAAAAAAACAACAAGGTCGTCATCCAATCTTGTTTCAGTCACTACTAGATATAAAAAACAGAAAACAACAAGGTCGTCATCCAATCTTGTTTCAGTCACTACTAGATATAAGAAAAAAAAACAACAAGGTCGTCATCCAATCTTGCTTCAGTCACTACTAGATATAAAAAACAACAAGGTCGTCATCCAATCTTGTTTCAGTCACTAGATATAAAAAACAAAAAACAAGGTCGTCATCCAATCTTGTTTCAGTCACTACTAAATATAAAAAACAAAAAACAACAAAGTCGTCATCCAATCTTGTTTCAGTCACTACTAGATATTAAAAACAACAAGGTCGTCATCCATTTTGTTTTATTCACTACTAGATATCAAAAACAAAATACAACAAGGTCGTCATCCAATCTTGTTTCAGTCACTAGATATAAAAAACAAAAAACAACAAGGTCGTCATCCAATCTTGCTTCAGTCACTACTAGATATAAAAAAAACAACAAGGTGGTCATCCAATCTTTTTTCAGTCACTACCAGATATAAAAAACAACAAGGTCGTCATCCAATCTTGTTTCATTCACTACTAGATATCAAAAACAAAAAACAACAAGGTCGTCATCCAATCTTTTTTCAGTCACTACCAGATATAAAAAACAACAAGGTCATCATCCAATCTTGTTTCAGTCACTACTAGATATAAAAAACAAAAAACAACAAGGTCGTCATCCAATCTTGTTTCAGTCACTACTAGATATAAAAACAACAAGGTCGTCATCCAATCTTGTTTCAGTCACTACTAGATATAAAAAAAACAACAAGGTGGTCATGCAATCTTTTCTCAGTCACTACCAGATATAAAAAACAACAAGGTCATCATCCAATCTTGTTTCAGTCACTACTAGATATAAAAAACAAAAAAACAACAAGGTCGTCATCCAATCATGTTTCAGTCACTACTAGATATAAAAAACAAAAAACAACAAGGTCGTCATCCAATCTTGTTTCAGTCACTACTAGATATAAAAAAAACAAGGTGGTCATCCAATCTTGTTTCAGTCACTACTAGATATAAAAAACAACAAGCTCGTCATCCAATCTTGTTTCAGTCACTACTAGATATAAAAAACAACAAGGTCGTCATCCAATCTTGTTTCAGTCACTAGATATAAAAAACAAAAAACAACAAGGTCGTCATCCAATCTTGCTTCAGTCACTACTAGATATAAAAAAAAACAACAAGGTGGTCATCCAATCTTTTTTCAGTCACTACCAGATATAAAAAACAACAAGGTCGTCATCCAATCTTGTTTCATTCACTACTAGATATCAAAAACAAAAAACAACAAGGTCGTCATCCAATCTTTTTTCAGTCACTACCAGATATAAAAAACAACAAGGTCATCATCCAATCTTGTTTCAGTCACTACTAGATATAAAAAACAAAAAACAACAAGGTCGTCATCCAATCTTGTTTCAGTCACTACTAGATATAAAAACAACAAGGTCGTCATCCAATCTTGTTTCAGTCACTACTAGATATAAAAAAACAACAAGGTGGTCATGCAATCTTTTTTCAGTCACTACCAGATATAAAAAACAACAAGGTCATCATCCAATCTTGTTTCAGTCACTACTAGATATAAAAAACAAAAAAACAACAAGGTCGTCATCCAATCATGTTTCAGTCACTACTAGATATAAAAAATAAAAAACAACAAGGTCGTCATCCAATCTCGTTTCAGTCACTACTAGATATAAAAAAAACACCAAGGTGGTCATCCAATCTTTTTTCAGTCACTACCAGATATAAAAAACAACAAGGTCATCATCCAATCTTGTTTCAGTCACTACTAGATATAAAAAACAAAAAAACAACAAGGTCGTCATCCAATCATGTTTCAGTCACTACTAGATATAAAAAACAAAAAACAACAAGGTCGTCATCCAATCTTGTTTCAGTCACTACTAGATATAAAAAAAACAAGGTGGTCATCCAATCTTGTTTCAGTCACTACTAGATATAAAAAACAACAAGCTCGTCATCCAATCTTGTTTCAGTCACTACTAGATATAAAAAACAACAAGGTCGTCATCCAATCTTGTTTAAGTCACTACTAGATATAAAAAACAAAAAACAACAAGGTCGTCATGCAATCTTGTTTCAGTCACTACTAGATATCAAAAACAAAAAACAACAAGGTCGTCAACCAATCTTGTTTCAGTCACTACTAGATATAAAAAACAAAAAACAACAAGGTCGTCAACCAGTCTTGTTTCAGTCACTACTAGATATAAAAAAGACAACAAGGTCGTCATCCAATCTTGTTTCAGTCACTACTAGATATAAAAAACAGAAAACAACAAGGTCGTCATCCAATCTTGTTTCAGTCACTACTAGATATAAGAAAAAAAAACAACAAGGTCGTCATCCAATCTTGCTTCAGTCACTACTAGATATAAAAAACAACAAGGTCGTCATCCAATCTTGTTTCAGTCACTAGATATAAAAAAACAAAAAACAAGGTCGTCATCCAATCTTGTTTCAGTCACTACTAAATATAAAAAACAACAAGGTCGTCATCCATTTTGTTTTATTCACTACTAGATATCAAAAAAAAAAAAACAACAAGGTCGTCATCCAATCTTGTTTCAGTCACTACTAGATATAAAAAAAAAACCAACAAGGTCATCATCCAATCTTGTTTCAGTCACTACTAGATATAAAAAATAAAAAACAACAAGGTCGTCATCCAATCTTGTTTCAGTCACTACTAGATATAAAAACAACAAGGTCGTCATCCAATCTTGTTTCAGTTACTACTAGATATAAAAAAAACAACAAGGTGGTCATCCAATCTTTTTTCAGTCACTACCAGATATAAAAAACAACAAGGTCATCATCCAATCTTGTTTCAGTCACTACTAGATAAAAAGAACAAAAAAACAACAAGGTCGTCATCCAATCATGTTTCAGTCACTACTAGATATAAAAAACAAAAAACAACAAGGTCGTCATCCAATCTTGTTTCAGTCACTACTAGATATAAAAAAAACAAGGTGGTCATCCATTCTTGTTTCAGTCACTACTAGATATAAAAAACAACAAGCTCGTCATCCAATCTTGTTTCAGTCACTACTAGATATAAAAAACAACAAGGTCGTCATCCAATCTTGTTTAAGTCACTACTAGATATAAAAAACAAAAAACAACAAGGTCGTCATGCAATCTTGTATCAGTCACTACTAGATATCGAAAACAAAAAACAACAAGGTCGTCATCCAATCTTGTTTCAGTCACTACTAGATATAAAAAACAAAAAACAACAAGGTCGTCAACCAGTCTTGTTTCAGTCACTACTAGATATAAAAAAAAACAACAAGGTCGTCATCCAATCTTGTTTCAGTCACTACTAGATATAAAAAACAGAAAACAACAAGGTCGTCATCCAATCTTGTTTCAGTCACTACTAGATATAAGAAAAAAAAACAACAAGGTCGTCATAAAATCTTGCTTCAGTCACTACTAGATATAAAAAACAACAAGGTCGTCATCCAATCTTGTTTCAGTCACTAGATATAAAAAACAAAAAACAACAAGGTCGTCATCCAATCTTGTTTCAGTCACTACAGAATATAAAAAACAAAAAACAACAAAGTCGTCATCCAATCTTGTTTCAGTCACTACTAGATATTAAAAACAACAAGGTCGTCATCCATTTTGTTTTATTCACTACTAGATATAAAAAACAAAAAACAACAAGGTCGTCATCCAATCTTGTTTCAGTCACTACTAGATATAAAAAAAAACCCAACAAGGTCATCATCCAATCTTGTTTCAGTCACTACTAGATATAAAAAACAACAAGGTCATCATCCAATCTTGTTTCAGTCACTACTAGATATAAAAAAAAACAACAAGGTCGTCATCCAATCTTGTTTCAGTCACTACTAGATATAAAAAACAGAAAACAACAAGGTCGTCATCCAATCTTGTTTCAGTCACTACTAGATATAAGAAAAAAAAAAAACAAGGTCGTCATCCAATCTTGCTTCAGTCACTACTAGATATAAAAAACAACAAGGTCGTCATCCAATCTTGTTTCAGTCACTAGATATAAAAAACAAAAAACAACAAGGTCGTCATCCAATCTTGTTTCAGTCACTACTAAATATAAAAAACAAAAAACAACAAAGTCGTCATCCAATCTTGTTTCAGTCACTAATAGATATAAAAAAAAACAACAAGGTGGTCATCCAATCTTTTTTCAGTCACTACCAGATATAAAAAACAACAAGGTCATCATCCAATCTTGTTTCAGTCACTACTAGATATAAAAAACAACAACAAGGTCGTCATCCAATCTTGTTTCAGTCACTACTAGATATAAAAAACAGAAAACAACAAGGTCGTCATCCAATCTTGTTTCAGTCACTACTAGATATAAGAAAAAAAAACAACAAGGTCGTCATCCAATCTTGCTTCAGTCACTACTAGATATAAAAAACAACAAGGTCGTCATCCAATCTTGTTTCAGTCACTAGATATAAAAAACAAAAAACAACAAGGTCGTCATCCAATCTTGTTTCAGTCACTACAAAATATAAAAAACAAAAAACAACAAAGTCGTCATCCAATCTTGTTTCAGTCACTACTAGATATTAAAAATAACAAGGTCGTCATCCATTTTGTTTTATTCACTACTAGATATCAAAAACAAAAAACAACAAGGTCGTCATCCAATCTTGTTTCAGTCACTACTAGATATAAAAAAAAAACCAACAAGGTCATCATCCAATCTTGTTTCAGTCACTACTAGATATAAAAAACAACAAGGTCGTCATCCAATCTTGTTTCAGTCACTACTAAATATAAAAAACAAAAAACAACAAAGTCGTCATCCAATCTTGTTTCAGTCACTACTAGATATAAAAAACAACAAGGTCGTCATCCAATCTTGTTTTAGTCACTACTAGATATAAAAAACAACAAGGTCGTCATCCAATCTTGTTTCATTCACTACTAGATATCAAAAACAAAAAACAACAAGGTCGTCATCCAATCTTGTTTCAGTCACTACCAGATATAAAAAACAACAAGGTCATCATCCAATCTTGTTTCAGTCACTACTAGATATAAAGAACAAAAAACAACAAGGTCGTCATCCAATCTTGTTTCAGTCACTAATAGATATAAAAAAAAACAACAAGGTGGTCATCCAATCTTTTTTCAGTCACTACCAGATATAAAAAACAACAAGGTCATCATCCAATCTTGTTTCAGTCACTACTAGATATAAAAAACAAAAAAACAACAAGGTCGTCATCCAATCATGTTTCAGGCACTACTAGATATAAAAAACAAAAAACAACAAGGTCGTCATCCAATCTTGTTTCAGTCACTACTAGATATAAAAAAAACAAGGTTGTCATCCAATCTTGTTTCAGTCACTACTAGATATAAAAAACAACAAGCTCGTCATCCAATCTTGTTTCAGTCACTACTAGATATAAAAAACAACAAGGTCGTCATCCAATCTTGTTTAAGTCACTACTAGATATAAAAAACAAAAAACAACAAGGTCGTCATGCAATCTTGTTTCAGTCACTACTAGATATAAAAAACAAAAAACAACAAGGTCGTCATCCAATCTTGTTTCAGTCACTACTAGATATAAAAAACAAAAAACAACAAGGTCGTCAACCAGTCTTGTTTCAGTCACTACTAGATATAAAAAAAACCAACAAGGTCGTCATCCAATCTTGTTTCAGTCACTACTAGATATAAAAAACAAAAAACAACAAGGTCGTCATCCAATCTTGTTTCAGTCACTACTAGATATAAGAAAAAAAAACAACAAGGTCGTCATCCAATCTTGTTTCAGTCACTACTAGATATAAAAAACAAAAAACAACAAGGTCTTCATCCAATCTTGTTTCAGTCACTACTAGATATAAAAAAACAAAAAACAACAAGGTCTTCATCCAATCTTGTTTCAGTCACTACTAGATATAAAAAGCAAAAAACAACAAGGTCGTCATCCAATCTTGTTTCAGTCACTACTAGATATAAAAACCAAAAAAACAACAAGGGCGTCATCCAATCTTGTTTCAGTCACTACTAGATTTAAAAAACGAAACACAACAAGGTCGTCATCCAATCTTGTTTCAGTCACTACTAGATATAAAAAACAAAAAACAACAAGGTCGTCATCCAATCTTGTTTCAGTCACTACTAGATATAAAAAACAAAAAACTACAAGGTCGTCATCCAATCTTGCTTCAGTCACTACTAGATATAAAAAACAACAAGGTCGTCATCCAATCTTGCTTCAGTCACTACTAGATATAAAAAACAACAAGGTCGTCATCCAATCTTGTTTCAGTCACTAGATATAAAAGACAAAAAACAACAAGGTCGTCATCCAATCTTGTTTCAGTCACTACTAAATATAAAAAACAAAAAACAACAAAGTCGTCATCCAATCTTGTTTCAGTCACTACTAGATATTAAAAACAACAAGGTCGTCATCCATTTTGTTTTATTCACTACTAGATATCAAAAACAAAAAACAACAAGGTCGTCATCCAATCTTGTTTCAGTCACTACTAGATATAAAAAAACCCAACAAGGTCATCATCCAATCTTGTTTCAGTCACTACTAGATATAAAAAACAACAAGGTCATCATCCAATCTTGTTTCAGTCACTACTAGATACAAAAAAAAACAACAAGGTCGTCATCCAATCTTGTTTCAGTCACTACTAGATATAAAAAACAAAAAACAACAAGGTCGTCATCCAATCTTGCTTCAGTCACTACTAGATATAAAAAACAACAAGGTCGTCATCCAATCTTGTTTCAGTCACTAGATATAAAAAACAAAAAACAACAAGGTCGTCATCCAATCTTGTTTCAGTCACTACTAAATATAAAAAACAAAAAACAACAAAGTCGTCATCCAATCTTGTTTCAGTCACTACTAGATATAAAAAACAACAAGGTCGTCATCCAATCTTGTTTTAGTCACTACTAGATATTAAAAACAACAAGGTCGTCATCCAATCTTGTTTCATTCACTACTAGATATCAAAAACAAAAAACAACAAGGTCGTCATCCAATCTTGTTTCAGTCACTACCAGATATAAAAAACAACAAGGTCATCATCCAATCTTGTTTCAGTCACTACTAGATATAAAAAACAAAAAACAACAAGGTCGTCATCCAATCTTGTTTCAGTCACTACTAGATATAAAAAACAAAAAACAACAAGGTCGTCATCCAATCTTGTTTCAGTCACTACTAGATATAAGAAAAAAAACAACAAGGTCGTCATCCAATCTTGTTTCAGTCACTACTAGATATAAAAAACAAAAAACAACAAGGTCTTCATCCAATCTTGTTTCAGTCACTACTAGATATAAAAAACCAAAAAACAACAAGGTCTTCATCCAATCTTGTTTCAGTCACTACTAGATATAAAAAGCAAAAAACAACAAGGTCGTCATCCAATCTTGTTTCAGTCACTACTAGATATAAAAAACAAAAAAACAACAAGGGCGTCATCCAATCTTGTTTCAGTCACTACTAGATTTAAAAAACGAAACACAACAAGGTCGTCATCCAATCTTGTTTCAGTCACTACTAGATATAAAAAACAAAAAACAACAAGGTCGTCATCCAATCTTGTTTCAGTCACTACTAGATATAAAAAACAAAAAACTACAAGGTCGTCATCCAATCTTGCTTCAGTCACTACTAGATATAAAAAACAACAAGGTCGTCATCCAATCTTGCTTCAGTCACTACTAGATATAAAAAACAACAAGGTCGTCATCCAATCTTGTTTCAGTCACTAGATATAAAAAACAAAAAACAACAAGGTCGTCATCCAATCTTGTTTCAGTCACTACTAAATATAAAAAACAAAAAACAACAAAGTCGTCATCCAATCTTGTTTCAGTCACTACTAGATATTAAAAACAACAAGGTCGTCATCCATTTTGTTTTATTCACTACTAGATATCAAAAACAAAAAACAACAAGGTCGTCATCCAATCTTGTTTCAGTCACTACTAGATATAAAAAAAAACCCAACAAGGTCATCATCCAATCTTGTTTCAGTCACTTCTAGATATAAAAAACAACAAGGTCATCATCCAATCTTGTTTCAGTCACTACTAGTTATAAAACAAAACAACAAGGTCGTCATCCAATCTTGTTTCAGTCACTACTAGATATAAGAAAAAAAACAACAAGGTCGTCATCCAATCTTGCTTCAGTCACTACTAGATATAAAAAACAACAAGGTCGTCATCCAATCTTGTTTCAGTCACTAGATATAAAAAACAAAAAACAACAAGGTCGTCATCCAATCTTGTTTCAGTCACTACTAAATATAAAAAACAACAAGGTCGTCATCCAATCTTGTTTTAGTCACTACTAGATATTAAAAACAACAAGGTCGTCATCCAATCTTGTTTCATTCACTACTAGATATCAAAAACAAAAAAACAACAAGGTCGTCGTCCAATCTTGTTTCAGTCACTACCAGATATAAAAAACAACAAGGTCATCATCCAATCTTGTTTCAGTCACTACTAGATATAAAAAACAAAAAACAACAAGCTCGTCATCCAATCTTGTTTCAGTCACTAATAGATATAAAAAAACAACAAGGTGGTCATCCAATCTTTTTTCAGTCACTACCAGATATAAAAAACAACAAGGTCATCATCCAATCTTGTTTCAGTCACTACTAGATATAAAAAACAAAAAAACAAAAAGGTCGTCATCCAATCATGTTTCAGTCACTACTAGATATAAAAAACAAAAAACAACAAGGTCGTCATCCAATCTTGTTTCAGTCACTACTAGATATAAAAAAAACAAGGTGGTCATCCAATCTTGTTTCAGTCACTACTAGATATAAAAAACAACAAGCTCGTCATCCAATCTTGTTTCAGTCACTACTAGATATAAAAAACAACAAGGTCGTCATCCAATCTTGTTTAAGTCACTACTAGATATAAAAAACAAAAAACAACAAGGTCGTCATGCAATCTTGTTTCAGTCACTACTAGATATAAAAAACAAAAAACAACAAGGTCGTCATCCAATCTTGTTTCAGTCACTACTAGATATAAAAAACAAAAAACAACAAGGTCGTCAACCAGTCTTGTTTCAGTCACTACTAGATATAAAAAAAAACAACAAGGTCGTCATCCAATCTTGTTTCAGTCACTACCAGATATAAAAAACAACAAGGTCATCATCCAATCTTGTTTCAGTCACTACTAGATATAAAAAACAAAAAACAACAAGGTCGTCAACCAGTCTTGTTTCAGTCACTACTAGATATAAAAAAAAACAATAAGGTCGTCATCCAATCTTGTTTCAGTCACTACTAGATATAAAAAACAAAAAACAACAAGGTCGTCATCCAATCTTGTTTCAGTCACTACTAGATATAAGAAAAAAAACAACAAGGTCGTCATCCAATCTTGTTTCAGTCACTACTAGATATAAAAAACAAAAAACAACAAGGTCTTCATCCAATCTTGTTTCAGTCACTACTAGATATAAAAAACCAAAAAACAACAAGGTCTTCATCCAATCTTGTTTCAGTCACTACTAGATATAAAAAGCAAAAAACAACAAGGTCGTCATCCAATCTTGTTTCAGTCACTACTAGATATAAAAAACAAAAAAACAACAAGGTCGTCATCCAATCTTGTTTCAGTCACTACTAGATTTAAAAAACGAAACACAACAAGGTCGTCATCCAATCTTGTTTCAGTCACTACTAGATATAAAAAACAAAAAACAACAAGGTCGTCATCCAATCTTGTTTCAGTCACTACTAGATATAAAAAACAAAAAACTACAAGGTCGTCATCCAATCTTGCTTCAGTCACTACTAGATATAAAAAACAACAAGGTCGTCATCCAATCTTGCTTCAGTCACTACTAGATATAAAAAACTACAAGGTCGTCATCCAATCTTGCTTCAGTCACTACTAGATATAAAAAACAACAAGGTCGTCATCCAATCTTGTTTCAGTCACTAGATATAAAAAACAAAAAACAACAAGGTCGTCATCCAATCTTGTTTCAGTCACTACTAAATATAAAAAACAAAAAACAACAAAGTCGTCATCCAATCTTGTTTCAGTCACTACTAGATATTAAAAACAACAAGGTCGTCATCCATTTTGTTTTATTCACTACTAGATATCAAAAACAAAAAACAACAAGGTCGTCATCCAATCTTGTTTCAGTCACTACTAGATATAAAAAAAAACCCAACAAGGTCATCATCCAATCTTGTTTCAGTCACTTCTAGATATAAAAAACAACAAGGTCATCATCCAATCTTGTTTCAGTCACTACTAGATATAAAACAAAACAACAAGGTCGTCATCCAATCTTGTTTCAGTCACTACTAGATATAAGAAAAAAGACAACAAGGTCGTCATCCAATCTTGCTTCAGTCACTACTAGATATAAAAAACAACAAGGTCGTCATCCAATCTTGTTTCAGTCACTAGATATAAAAAACAAAAAACAACAAGGTCGTCATCCAATCTTGTTTCAGTCACTACTAAATATAAAAAACAACAAGGTCGTCATCCAATCTTGTTTTAGTCACTACTAGATATTAAAAACAACAAGGTCGTCATCCAATCTTGTTTCATTCACTACTAGATATCAAAAACAAAAAAACAACAAGGTCGTCGTCCAATCTTGTTTCAGTCACTACCAGATATAAAAAACAACAAGGTCATCATCCAATCTTGTTTCAGTCACTACTAGATATAAAAAACAAAAAACAACAAGCTCGTCATCCAATCTTGTTTCAGTCACTAATAGATATAAAAAAAACAACAAGGTGGTCATCCAATCTTTTTTCAGTCACTACCAGATATAAAAAACAACAAGGTCATCATCCAATCTTGTTTCAGTCACTACTAGATATAAAAAACAAAAAAACAAAAAGGTCGTCATCCAATCATGTTTCAGTCACTACTAGATATAAAAAACAAAAAACAACAAGGTCGTCATCCAATCTTGTTTCAGTCACTACTAGATATAAAAAAAACAAGGTGGTCATCCAATCTTGTTTCAGTCACTACTAGATATAAAAAACAACAAGCTCGTCATCCAATCTTGTTTCAGTCACTACTAGATATAAAAAACAACAAGGTCGTCATCCAATCTTGTTTAAGTCACTACTAGATATAAAAAACAAAAAACAACAAGGTCGTCATGCAATCTTGTTTCAGTCACTACTAGATATAAAAAACAAAAAACAACAAGGTCGTCATCCAATCTTGTTTCAGTCACTACTAGATATAAAAAACAAAAAACAACAAGGTCGTCAACCAGTCTTGTTTCAGTCACTACTAGATATAAAAAAAAACAACAAGGTCGTCATCCAATCTTGTTTCAGTCACTACTAGATATAAAAAACAGAAAACAACAAGGTCGTCATCCAATCTTGTTTCAGTCACTACTAGATATAAAAAACAAAAAACAACAAGGTCTTCATCCAATCTTGTTTCAGTCACTACTAGATATAAAAAAACAAAAAACAACAAGGTCTTCATCCAATCTTGTTTCAGTCACTACTAGATATAAAAAGCAACAACAACAAGGTCGTCATCCAATCTTGTTTCAGTCACTACTAGATATAAAAAAAAAAAACAACAAGGGCGTCATCCAATCTTGTTTCAGTCACTACTAGATTTAAAAAACGAAACACAACAAGGTCGTCATCCAATCTTGTTTCAGTCACTACTAGATATAAAAAACAAAAAACAACAAGGTCGTCATCCAATCTTGTTTCAGTCACTACTAGATATAAAAAATAAAAAACTACAAGATCGTCATCCAATCTTGCTTCAGTCACTACTAGATATAAAAAACAACAAGGTCGTCATCCAATCTTTCTTCAGTCACTACTAGATATAAAAAACAACAAGGTCGTCATCCAATCTTGTTTCAGTCACTAGATATAAAAAACAAAAAACAACAAGGTCGTCATCCAATCTTGTTTCAGTCACTACCAGATATAAAAAACAACAAGGTCATCATCCAATCTTGTTTCAGTCACTACTAGATATAAAGAACAAAAAACAACAAGGTCGTCATCCAATCTTGTTTCAGTGACTAATAGATATAAAAAAAAACAACAAGGTGGTCATTCAATCTTTTTCCAGTCACTACCAGATATAAAAAACAACAAGGTCATCATCCAATCTTGTTTCAGTCACTACTAGATATAAAGAACAAAAAACAACAAGGTCGTCATCCAATCTTGTTTCAGTCACTAATAGATATAAAAAAAAACAACAAGGTGGTCATCCAATCTTTTTTCAGTCACTACCAGATATAAAAAACAACAAGGTCATCATCCAATCTTGTTTCAGTCACTACTAGATATAAAAAACAAAAAAACAACAAGGTCGTCATCCAATCATGTTTCAGACACTACTAGATATAAAAAACAAAAAACAACAAGGTCGTCATCCAATCTTGTTTCAGTCACTACTAGATATAAAAAAAACAAGGTGCTCATCTAATCTTGTTTCAGTCACTACTAGATATAAAAAACAACAAGCTCGTCATCCAATCTTGTTTCAGTCACTACTAGATATAAAAAACAACAAGGTCGTCATCCAATCTTGTTTAAGTCACTACTAGATATAAAAAACAAAAAACAACAAGGTCGTCATGCAATCTTGTTTCAGTCACTACTAGATATAAAAAACAAAAAACAACAAGGTCGTCATCCAATCTTGTTTCAGTCACTACTAGATATAAAAAACAAAAAACAACAAGGTCGTCAACCAGTCTTGTTTCAGTCACTACTAGATATAAAAAACCCAACAAGGTCGTCATCCAATCTTGTTTCAGTCACTACTAGATATAAAAAACAGAAAACAACAAGGTCGTCATCCAATCTTGTTTCAGTCACTACTAGATATAAGAAAAAAAAACAACAAGGTCGTCATCCAATCTTGTTTCAGTCACTACTAGATATAAAAAACAAAAAACAACAAGGTCTTCATCCAATCTTGTTTCAGTCACTACTAGATATAAAAAAACAAAAAACAACAAGGTCTTCATCCAATCTTGTTTCAGTCACTACTAGATATAAAAAGCAAAAAACAACAAGGTCGTCATCCAATCTTGTTTCAGTCACTACTAGATATAAAAAACAAAAAAACAACAAGGGCGTCATCCAATCTTGTTTCAGTCACTACTAGATTTAAAAAACGAAACACAACAAGGTCGTCATCCAATCTTGTTTCAGTCACTACTAGATATAAAAAACAAAAAACAACAAGGTCGTCATCCAATCTTGTTTCAGTCACTACTAGATATAAAAAACAAAAAACTACAAGGTCGTCATCCAATCTTGCTTCAGTCACTACTAGATATAAAAAACAACAAGGTCGTCATCCAATCTTGCTTCAGTCACTACTAGATATAAAAAACAACAAGGTCGTCATCCAATCTTGTTTCAGTCACTAGATATAAAAAACAAAAAACAACAAGGTCGTCATCCAATCTTGTTTCAGTCACTACTAAATATAAAAAACAAAAAACAACAAAGTCGTCATCCAATCTTGTTTCAGTCACTACTAGATATAAAAAATAATAAGGTCGTCATCCAATCTTGTTTTAGTCACTACTAGATATTAAAAACAACAAGGTCGTCATCCAATCTTGTTTCATTCACTACTAGATATCAAAAACAAAAAACAACAAGGTCGTCATCCAATCTTGTTTCAGTCACTACCAGATATAAAAAACAACAAGGTCATCATCCAATCTTGTTTCAGTCACTACTAGATATAAAAAGCAAAAAACAACAAGGTCGTCATCCAATTTTGTTTCAGTCACTAATAGATATAAAAAAAAACAACAAGGTGGTCATCCAATCTTTTTTCAGTCACTACCAGATATAAAAAACAACAAGGTCATCATCCAATCTTGTTTCAGTCACTACTAGATATAAAAAACAAAAAAACAAAAAGGTCGTCATCCAATCATGTTTCAGTCACTACTAGATATAAAAAAACAAAAAACAACAAGGTCTTCATCCAATCTTGTTTCAGTCACTACTAGATATAAAAAGCAAAAAACAACAAGGTCGTCATCCAATCTTGTTTCAGTCACTACTAGATATAAAAAACAAAAAAACAACAAGGGCGTCATCCAATCTTGTTTCAGTCACTACTAGATTTAAAAAACGAAACACAACAAGGTCGTCATCCAATCTTGTTTCAGTCACTACTAGATATAAAAAACAAAAAACAACAAGGTCGTCATCCAATCTTGTTTCAGTCACTACTAGATATAAAAAACAAAAAACTACAAGGTCGTCATCCAATCTTGCTTCAGTCACTACTAGATATAAAAAAACAACAAGGTCGTCATCCAATCTTGCTTCAGTCACTACTAGATATAAAAAACAACAAGGTCGTCATCCAATCTTGCTTCAGTCACTACTAGATATAAAAAACAACAAGGTCGTCATCCAATCTTGTTTCAGTCACTAGATATAAAAAACAAAAAACAACAAGGTCGTCATCCAATCTTGTTTCAGTCACTACTAAATATAAAAAACAAAAAACAACAAAGTCGTCATCCAATCTTGTTTCAGTCACTACTAGATATAAAAAACAATAAGGTCGTCATCCAATCTTGTTTTAGTCACTACTAGATATTAAAAACAACAAGGTCGTCATCCAATCTTGTTTCATTCACTACTAGATATCAAAAACAAAAAACAACAAGGTCGTCATCCAATCTTGTTTCAGTCACTACCAGATATAAAAAACAACAAGGTCATCATCCAATCTTGTTTCAGTCACTACTAGATATAAAAAGCAAAAAACAACAAGGTCGTCATCCAATCTTGTTTCAGTCACTAATAGATATAAAAAAAAACAACAAGGTGGTCATCCAATCTTTTTTCAGTCACTACCAGATATAAAAAACAACAAGGTCATCATCCAATCTTGTTTCAGTCACTACTAGATATAAAAAACAAAAAAACAAAAAGGTCGTCATCCAATCATGTTTCAGTCACTACTAGATATAAAAAACAAAAAACAACAAGGTCGTCATCCAATCTTGTTTCAGTCACTACTAGATATAAAAAAAACAAGGTGGTCATCCAATCTTGTTTCAGTCACTACTAGATATAAAAAACAACAAGCTCGTCATCCAATCTTGTTTCAGTCACTACTAGATATAAAAAACAACAAGGTCGTCATCCAATCTTGTTTAAGTCACT
This sequence comes from Bathymodiolus septemdierum, assembly GCA_963383655.1. NCBI lineage: Eukaryota > Metazoa > Mollusca > Bivalvia > Mytilida > Modiolidae > Bathymodiolus > Bathymodiolus septemdierum. Next base: position 1,860,465 of record OY726523.1, read on the forward strand.
ACTAGATATAAAAAACAAAAAACAACAAGGTCGTCATGCAATCTTGTTTCAGTCACTACTAGATATAAAAAACAAAAAACAACAAGGTCGTCATCCAATTTTGTTTCAGTCACTACTAGATATAAAAAACAGAAAACAACAAGGTCGTCATCCAATCTTGTTTCAGTCACTACTAGATATAAGAAAAAAAAACAACAAGGTCGTCATCCAATCTTGTTTCAGTCACTACTAGATATAAAAATCAAAAAACAACAAGGTCTTCATCCAATCTTGTTTCAGTCACTACTAGATATAAAAAAACAAAAAACAACAAGGTCTTCATCCAATCTTGTTTCAGTCACTACTAGATATAAAAAGCAAAAAACAACAAGGTCGTCATCCAATCTTGTTTCAGTCACTACTAGATATAAAGAACAAAAAAACAACAAGGGCGTCATCCAATCTTGTTTCAGTCACTACTAGATTTAAAAAACGAAACACAACAAGGTCGTCATCCAATCTTGTTTCAGTCACTACTAGATATAAAAAACAAAAAACAACAAGGTCGTCATCCAATCTTGTTTCAGTCACTACTAGATATAAAAAACAAAAAACTACAAGGTCGTCATCCAATCTTGCTTCAGTCACTACTAGATATAAAAAAACAACAAGGTCGTCATCCAATCTTGCTTCAGTCACTACTAGATATAAAAAACAACAAGGTCGTCATCCAATCTTGCTTCAGTCACTACTAGATATAAAAAACAACAAGATCGTCATCCAATCTTGTTTCAGTCACTAGATATAAAAAACAAAAAACAACAAGGTCGTCATCCAATCTTGTTTCAGTCACTACTAAATATAAAAAACAAAAAACAACAAAGTCGTCATCCAATCTTGTTTCAGTAACTACTAGATATAAAAAACAATAAGGTCGTCATCCAATCTTGTTTTAGTCACTACTAGATATTAAAAACAACAAGGTCGTCATCCAATCTTGTTTCATTCACTACTAGATATCAAAAACAAAAAACAACAAGGTCGTCATCCAATCTTGTTTCAGTCACTACCAGATATAAAAAACAACAAGGTCATCATCCAATCTTGTTTCAGTCACCACTAGATATAAAAAACAAAAAACAACAAGGTCGTCATCCAATCTTGTTTCAGTCACTAATAGATATAAAAAACAAAAAACAACAAGGTCGTCATCCAATCTTGTTTCAGTCACTACTAGATATAAAAAAAACAAGGTGGTCATCCAATCTTGTTTCAGTCACTACTAGATATAAAAAACAACAAGCTCGTCATCCAATCTTGTTTCAGTCACTACTAGATATAAAAAACAACAAGGTCGTCATCCAATCTTGCTTAAGTCACTACTAGATATAAAAAACAAAAAACAACAAGGTCGTCATGCAATCTTGTTTCAGTCACTACTAGATATAAAAAACAAAAAACAACAAGGTCGTCATCCAATCTTGTTTCAGTCACTACTAGATATAAAAAACAAAAAACAACAAGGTCGTCAACCAGTCTTGTTTCAGTCACTACTAGATATAAAAAAAAACAACAAGGTCGTCATCCAATCTTGTTTCAGTCACTACTAGATATAAAAAACAGAAAACAACAAGGTCGTCATCCAATCTTGTTTCAGTCACTACTAGATATAAGAAAAAAAAACAACAAGGTCGTCATCCAATCTTGTTTCAGTCACTACTAGATATAAAAAACAAAAAACAACAAGGTCTTCATCCAATCTTGTTTCAGTCACTACTAGATATAAAAAATCAAAAAACAACAAGGTCTTCATCCAATCTTGTTTCAGTCACTACTAGATATAAAAAGCAAAAAACAACAAGGTCGTCATCCAATCTTGTTTCAGTCACTACTAGATATAAAAAACAAAAAAACAACAAGGGCGTCATCCAATCTTGTTTCAGTCACTACTAGAATTAAAAAACGAAACACAACAAGGTCGTCATCCAATCTTGTTTCAGTCACTACTAGATATAAAAAACAAAAAACAACAAGGTCGTCATCCAATCTTGTTTCAGTCACTACTAGATATAAAAAACAAAAAACTACAAGGTCGTCATCCAATCTTGCTTCAGTCACTACTAGATATAAAAAAACAACAAGGTCGTCATCCAATCTTGCTTCAGTCACTACTAGATATAAAAAACAACAAGGTCGTCATCCAATCTTGCTTCAGTCACTACTAGATATAAAAAACAACAAGGTCGTCATCCAATCTTGTTTCAGTCACTAGATATAAAAAACAAAAAACAACAAGGTCGTCATCCAAACTTGTTTCAGTCACTACTAAATATAAAAAACAAAAAACAACAAAGTCGTCATCCAATCTTGTTTCAGTAACTACTAGATATAAAAAACAATAAGGTCGTCATCCAATCTTGTTTTAGTCACTACTAGATATTAAAAACAACAAGGTCGTCATCCAATCTTGTTTCATTCACTACTAGATATCAAAAACAAAAAACAACAAGGTCGTCATCCAATCTTGTTTCAGTCGCTACCAGATATAAAAAACAACAAGGTCATCATCCAATCTTGTTTCAGTCACTACTAGATATAAAAAACAAAAAACAACAAGGTCGTCATCCAATCTTGTTTCAGTCACTAATAGATATAAAAAAAACAACAAGGTGGTCATCCAATCTTTTTTCAGTCACTACCAGATATAAAAAACAACAAGGTCATCATCCAATCTTGTTTCAGTCACTACTAGATATAAAAAACAAAACAACAAAAAGGTCGTCATCCAATCATGTTTCAGTCACTACTAGATATAAAAAACAAAAAACAACAAGGTCGTCATCCAATCTTGTTTCAGTCACTACTAGATATAAAAAAAACAAGGTGGTCATCCAATCTTGTTTCAGTCACTACTAGATATAAAAAACAACAAGCTCGTCATCCAATCTTGTTTCAGTCACTACTAGATATAAAAAACAACAAGGTCGTCATCCAATCTTGTTTAAGTCACTACTAGATATAAAAAACAAAAAACAACAAGGTCGTCATCCAATCTTGTTTCAGTCACTACTAGATATAAAAAACAAAAAACAACAAGGTCGTCATCCAATCTTGTTTCAGTCACTACTAGATATAAAAAACAAAAAACAACAAGGTCGTCAACCAGTCTTGTTTCAGTCACTACTAGATATAAAAAAAAACAACAAGGTCGTCATCCAATCTTGTTTCAGTCACTACTAGATTTAAAAAACGAAACACAACAAGGTCGTCATCCAATCTTGTTTCAGTCACTACTAGATATAAAAAACAAAAAACAACAAGGTCGTCATCCAATCTTGTTTCAGTCACTACTAGATATAAAAAACAAAAAACTACAAGGTCGTCATCCAATCTTGTTTCAGTCACTACTAGATTTAAAAAACGAAACACAACAAGGTCGTCATCCAATCTTGTTTCAGTCACTACTAGATATAAAAAACAAAAAACAACAAGGTCGTCATCCAATCTTGTTTCAGTCACTACTAGATATAAAAAACAAAAAACTACAAGGTCGTCATCCAATCTTGCTTCAGTCACTACTAGATATAAAAAACAACAAGGTCGTCATCCAATCTTGCTTCAGTCACTACTAGATATAAAAAACAACAAGGTCGTCATCCAATCTTGTTTCAGTCACTAGATATAAAAAACAAAAAACAACAAGGCCGTCATCCAATCTTGTTTCAGTCACTACTAAATATAAAAAACAAAAAACAACAAAGTCGTCATCCAATCTTGTTTCAGTCACTACTAGATATAAAAAACAACAAGGTCGTCATCCAATCTTGTTTTAGTCACTACTAGATATTAAAAACAACAAGGTCGTCATCCAATCTTGTTTCATTCACTACTAGATATCAAAAACAAAAAACAACAAGGTCGTCATCCAATCTTGTTTCAGTCACTAATAGATATAAAAAAAAACAACAAGGTGGTCATTCAATCTTTTTTCAGTCACTACCAGATATAAAAAACAACAAGGTCATCATCCAATCTTGTTTCAGTCACTACTAGATATAAAAAACAAAAAACAACAAGGTTGTCATCCAATCTTGTTTCAGTCACTAATAGATATAAAAAAAACAACAAGGTGGTCATCCAATCTTTTTTCAGTCACTACCAGATATAAAAAACAACAAGGTCATCATCCAATCTTGTTTCAGTCACTACTAGATATAAAAACAAAAAAACAAAAAGGTCGTCATCCAATCATGTTTCAGTCACTACTAGATATAAAAAACAAAAAACAACAAGGTCGTCATCCAATCTTGTTTCAGTCACTACTAGATATAAAAAACAACAAGCTCGTCATCCAATCTTGTTTCAGTCACTACTAGATATAAAAAACAACAAGGTCGTCATCCAATCTTGTTTAAGTCACTACTAGATATAAAAAACAAAAAACAACAAGGTCGTCATGCAATCTTGTTTCAGTCACTACTAGATATAAAAAACCAAAAACAACAAGGTCGTCATCCAATCTTGTTTCAGTCACTACTAGATATAAAAAACAAAAAACAACAAGGTCGTCAACCAGTCTTGTTTCAGTCACTAATAGATATAAAAAAAAACAACAAGGTCGTCATCCAATCTTGTTTCAGTCACTACTAGATATAAAAAACAGAAAACAACAAGGTCGTCATCCAATCTTGTTTCAGTCACTACTAGATATAAGAAAAAAAAACAACAAGGTCGTCATCCAATCTTGTTTCAGTCACTACTAGATATAAAAAACAAAAAACAACAAGGTCTTCATCCAATCTTGTTTCAGTCACTACTAGATATAAAAAATCAAAAAACAACAAGGTCTTCATCCAATCTTGTTTCAGTCACTACTAGATATAAAAAGCAAAAAACAACAAGGTCGTCATCCAATCTTGTTTCAGTCACTACTACATATAAAAAACAAAAAAACAACAAGGGCGTCATCCAATCTTGTTTCAGTCACTACTAGATTTAAAAAACGAAACACAACAAGGTCGTCATCCAATCTTGTTTCAGTCACTACTAGATATAAAAAACAAAAAACAACAAGGTCGTCATCCAATCTTGTTTCAGTCACTACTAGATATAAAAAACAAAAAACTACAAGGTCGTCATCCAATCTTGCTTCAGTCACTACTAGATATAAAAAACAACAAGGTCGTCATCCAATCTTGCTTCAGTCACTACTAGATATAAAAAACAACAAGGTCGTCATCCAATCTTGTTTCAGTCACTAGATATAAAAAACAAAAAACAACAAGGTCGTCATCCAATCTTGTTTCAGTCACTACTAAATATAAAAAACAAAAAACAACAAAGTCGTCATCCAATCTTGTTTCAGTCACTACTAGATATAAAAAACAACAAGGTCGTCATCCAATCTTGTTTTAGTCACTACTAGATATTAAAAACAACAAGGTCGTCATCCAATCTTGTTTCATTCACTACTAGATATCAAAAACAAAAAACAACAAGGTCATCATCCAATCTTGTTTCAGTCACTACTAGATATAAAAAAAAACCAACAACAAGGTCTTCATCCAATCTTGTTTCAGTCACTACTAGATATAAAAACAACAAGGTCGTTATCCAATCTTGCTTCAGTCAATACTAAATATAAAAAACAAAAAACAACAAGGTCGTCATCCAATCTTGTTTCAGTCACTACTAGATATAGAAAACAGAAAACAACAAGGTCGTCATCCAATCTTGTTTCAGTCACTACTAGATATTAAAAAACAAAAAACAACAAGGTCGTCATCCAATCTTGTTTCAGTCACTACTAGATATAAAAAAACAACAAGGTCGTCATCCAATCTTGTTTCAGTCACTACTAGATATAAAAAACAACAAGGTTGTCATCCAATCTTGTTTCAGTCACTACTAGATATAAAAAACAAAAAAACAACAAGGTCGTCATCCAATCATGTTTCAGTCACTACTAGATATAAAAAACAAAAAACAACAAGGTCTTCATCCAATCTTGTTTCAGTCACTACTAGATATAAAAAACAACAAGGTCGTCATCCAATCTTGTTTTAGTCACTACTAGATATTAAAAACAACAAGGTCGTCATCCAATCTTGTTTCATTCACTACTAGATATCAAAAACAAAAAACAACAAGGTCGTCATCCAATCTTGTTTCAGTCACTACCAGATATAAAAAACAACAAGGTCATCATCCAATCTTGTTTCAGTCACTACTAGATATAAAAAACAAAAAACAACAAGGTCGTCTTCCAATCTTGTTTCAGTCACTAATAGATATAAAAAAAAACAACAAGGTGGTCATCCAATCTTTTTTCAGTCACTACCAGATATAAAAAACAACAAGGTCATCATCCAATCTTGTTTCAGTCACTACTAGATATAAAAAACAAAAAAACAAAAAGGTCGTCATCCAATCATGTTTCAGTCACTACTAGATATAAAAAACAAAAAACAACAAGGTCGTCATCCAATCTTGTTTCAGTCACTACTAGATATAAAAAAACAAGGTGGTCATCCAATCTTGTTTCAGTCACTACTAGATATAAAAAACAACAAGCTCGTCATCCAATCTTGTTTCAGTCACTACTAGATATAAAAAACAACAAGGTCGTCATCCAATCTTGTTTAAGTCACTACTAGATATAAAAAACAAAAAACAACAAGGTCGTCATGCAATCTTGTTTCAGTCACTACTAGATATAAAAAACAAAAAACAACAAGGTCGTCATCCAATCTTGTTTCAGTCACTACTAGATATAAAAAACAAAAAACAACAAGGTCGTCAACCAGTCTTGTTTCAGTCACTACTAGATATAAAAAAAACAACAAGGTCGTCATCCAATCTTGTTTCAGTCACTACTAGATATAAAAAACAGAAAACAACAAGGTCGTCATCCAATCTTGTTTCAGTCACTACTAGATATAAGAAAAAAAACAACAAGGTCGTCATCCAATCTTGTTTCAGTCACTACTAGATATAAAAAACAAAAAACAACAAGGTCTTCATCCAATCTTGTTTCAGTCACTACTAGATATAAAAAAACAAAAAACAACAAGGTCTTCATCCAATCTTGTTTCAGTCACTACTGGATATAAAAAGCAAAAAACAACAAGGTCGTCATCCAATCTTGTTTCAGTCACTACTACATATAAAAAACAAAAAAACAACAAGGGCGTCATCCAATCTTGTTTCAGTCACTACTAGATTTAAAAAACGAAACACAACAAGGTCGTCATCCAATCTTGTTTCAGTCACTACTAGATATAAAAAACAAAAAACAACAAGGTCGTCATCCAATCTTGTTTCAGTCACTACTAGATATAAAAAACAAAAAACTACAAGGTCGTCATCCAATCTTGCTTCAGTCACTACTAGATATAAAAAACAACAAGGTCGTCATCCAATCTTGCTTCAGTCACTACTAGATATAAAAAATAACAAGGTCGTCATCCAATCTTGTTTCAGTCACTAGATATAAAAAACAAAAAACAACAAGGTCGTCATCCAATCTTGTTTCAGTCACTACTAAATATAAAAAACAAAAAACAACAAAGTCGTCATCCAATCTTGTTTCAGTCACTACTAGATATAAAAAACAACAAGGTCGTCATCCAATCTTGTTTTAGTCACTACTAGATATTAAAAACAACAAGGTCGTCATCCAATCTTGTTTCATTCACTACTAGATATCAAGAACAAAAAACAACAAGGTCATCATCCAATCTTGTTTCAGTCACTACTAGATATAAAAAAAAAACCAACAACAAGGTCGTCATCCAATCTTGTTTCAGTCACTACTAGATATAAAAACAACAAGGTCGTTATCCAATCTTGCTTCAGTCAATACTAAATATAAAAAACAAAAAACAACAAGGTCGTCATCCAATCTTGTTTCAGTCACTACTAGATATAGAAAACAGAAAACAACAAGGTCGTCATCCAATCTTGTTTCAGTCACTACTAGATATTAAAAAACAAAAAACAACAAGGTCGTCATCCAATCTTGTTTCAGTCACTACTAGATATAAAAAACAACAAGGTCGTCATCCAATCTTGTTTCAGTCACTACTAGATATAAAAAACAACAAGGTCGTCATCCAATCTTGTTTCAGTCACTACTAGATATAAAAAACAAAAAAACAACAAGGTCGTCATCCAATCATGTTTCAGTCACTACTAGATATAAAAAACAAAAAACAACAAGGTCTTCATCCAATCTTGTTTCAGTCACTACTAGATATAAAAAAACAAAAAACAACAAGGTCTTCATCCAATCTTGTTTCAGTCACTACTAGATATAAAAACAACAAGGTCGTTATCCAATCTTGCTTCAGTCAATACTAAATATAAAAAACAAAAAACAACAAGGTCGTCATCCAATCTTGTTTCAGTCACTACTAGATATAGAAAACAGAAAACAACAAGGTCGTCATCCAATCTTGTTTCAGTCACTACTAGATATTAAAAAACAAAAAACAACAAGGTCGTCATCCAATCTTGTTTCAGTCACTACTAGATATAAAAAACAACAAGGTCGTCATCCAATCTTGTTTCAGTCACTACTAGATATAAAAAACAACAAGGTTGTCATCCAATCTTGTTTCAGTCACTACTAGATATAAAAAACAAAAAAACAACAAGGTCGTCATCCAATCATGTTTCAGTCACTACTAGATATAAAAAACAAAAAACAACAAGGTCTTCATCCAATCTTGTTTCAGTCACTACTAGATATAAAAAAACAAAAAACAACAAGGTCTTCATCCAATCTTGTTTCACTCACTACTAGATATAAAAAGCAAAAAACAACAAGGTCGTCATCCAATCTTGTTTCAGTCACTACTAGATATAAAAAACAAAAAACAACAAGGTCGTCATCCAATCTTGTTTCAGTCACTACTAGATATAAAAAAAACAAGGTCGTCATCCAATCTTGTTTCAGTCACTACTAGATATAAAAAACAACAAGCTCGTCATCCAATCTTGTTTCAGTCACTACTAGATATAAAAAACAACAAGGTCGTCATCCAATCTTGTTTAAGTCACTACTAGATATAAAAAACAAAAAACAACAAGGTCGTCATGCAATCTTGTTTCAGTCACTACTAGATATCAAAAACAAAAAAAAACAAGGTCGTCATCCAATCTTGTTTCAGTCACTACTAGATATAAAAAAAAACAACAAGGTCGTCATCCAATCTTTTTTCAGTCACTACCATATATAAAAAACAACAAGGTCGTCATCCAATCTTGTTTCATTCACTACTAGATATCAAAAACAAAAAACAACAAGGTCGTCATCCAATCTTTTTTCAGTCACTACCAGATATAAAAAACAACAAGGTCATCATCCAATCTTGTTTCAGTCACTACTAGATATAAAAAACAAAAAACAACAAGGTCGTCATCCACTCTTGTTTCAGTCACTACTAGATATAAAAACAACAAGGTCGTCATCCAATCTTGTTTCAGTCACTACTAGATATAAAAAAAACAACAAGGTGGTCATGCAATCTTTTTTCAGTCACTACCAGATATAAAAAACAACAAGGTCATCATCCAATCTTGTTTCAGTCACTACTAGATATAAAAAACAAAAAAACAACAAGGTCGTCATCCAATCATGTTTCAGTCACTACTAGATATAAAAAATTAAAAACAACAAGGTCGTCATCCAATCTTGTTTCAGTCACTACTAGATATAAAAACAACAAGGTCGTCATCCAATCTTGTTTCAGTCACTACTAGATATAAAAAAAAACAACAAGGTGGTCATCCAATCTTTTTTCAGTCACTACCAGATATAAAAAACAACAAGGTCATCATCCAATCTTGTTTCAGTCACTACTAGATATAAAAAACAAAAAACAACAAGGTCGTCATGCAATCTTGTTTCAGTCACTACTAGATATAAAAAACAAAAAACAACAAGGTCGTCATCCAATCTTGTTTCAGTAACTACTAGATATAAAAAATAAAAAACAACAAGGTCGTCAACCAGTCTTGTTTCAGTCACTACTAGATATAAAAAAAACAACAAGGTCGTCATTCAATCTTGTTTCAGTCACTACTAGATATAAAAAACAGAAAACAACAAGGTCGTCATCCAATCTTGTTTCAGTCACTACTAGATATAAGAAAAAAAACAACAAGGTCGTCATCCAATCTTGTTTCAGTCACTACTAGATATAAAAAACAAAAAACAACAAGGTCTTCATCAAATCTTGTTTCAGTCACTACTAGATATAAAAAAACAAAAAACAACAAGGTCTTCATCCAATCTTGTTTCAGTCACTACTAGATATAAAAAGCAAAAAACAACAAGGTCGTCATCCAATCTTGTTTCAGTCACTACTAGATATAAAAAACAAAAAAACAACAAGGGCGTCATCCAATCTTGTTTCAGTCACTACTAGATTTAAAAAACGAAACACAACAAGGTCGTCATCCAATCTTGTTTCAGTCACTACTAGAAATAAAAAACAAAAAACAACAAGGTCGTCATCCAATCTTGTTTTAGTCACTACTAGATATAAAAAACAAAAAACTACAAGGTCGTCATCCAATCTTGCTTCAGTCACTACTAGATATAAAAAACAACAAGGTCGTCATCCAATCTTGCTTCAGTCACTACTAGATATAAAAAACAACAAGGTCGTCATCCAATCTTGTTTCAGTCACTAGATATAAAAAACAAAAAACAACAAGGGCGTCATCCAATCTTGTTTCATTCACTACTAGATATCAAAAACAAAAAACAACAAGGTCATCATCCAATCTTGTTTCAGTCACTACTAGATATAAAAAAAAAACCAACAACAAGGTCGTCATCCAATCTTGTTTCAGTCACTACTAGATATAAAAACAACAAGGTCGTTATCCAATCTTGCTTCAGTCAATACTAAATATAAAAAACAAAAAACAACAAGGTCGTCATCCAATCTTGTTTCAGTCACTACTAGATATAGAAAACAGAAAACAACAAGGTCGTCATCCAATCTTGTTTCAGTCACTACTAGATATTAAAAAACAAAAAACAACAAGGTCGTCATCCAATCTTGTTTCAGTCACTACTAGATATAAAAAACAACAAGGTCGTCATCCAATCTTGTTTCAGTCACTACTAGATATAGAAAACAGAAAACAACAAGGTCGTCATCCAATCTTGTTTCAGTCACTACTAGATATTAAAAAACAAAAAACAACAAGGTCGTCATCCAATCTTGTTTCAGTCACTACTAGATATAAAAAACAACAAGGTCGTCATCCAATCTTGTTTCAGTCACTACTAGATATAAAAAACAACAAGGTCGTCATCCAATCATGTTTCAGTCACTACTAGATATAAAAAACAAAAAACAACAAGGTCGTCATCCAATCTTGTTTCAGTCACTACTAGATATAAAAAAACAAGGTGGTCATCCAATCTTGTTTCAGTCACTACTAGATATAAAAAACAACAAGCTCGTCATCCAATCTTGTTTCAGTCACTACTAGATATAAAAAACAACAAGGTCGTCATCCAATCTTGTTTAAGTCACTACTAGATATAAAAAACAAAAAACAACAAGGTCGTCATGCAATCTTGTTTCAGTCACTACTAGATATAAAAAACAAAAAACAACAAGGTCGTCATCCAATCTTGTTTCAGTCACTACTAGATATAAAAAACAAAAAACAACAAGGTCGTCAACCAGTCTTGTTTCAGTCACTACTAGATATAAAAAAAACAACAAGGTCGTCATCCAATCTTGTTTCAGTCACTACTAGATATAAAAAACAGAAAACAACAAGGTCGTCATCCAATCTTGTTTCAGTCACTACTAGATATAAGAAAAAAAACAACAAGGTCGTCATCCAATCTTGTTTCAGTCACTACTAGATATAAAAAACAAAAAACAACAAGGTCTTCATCCAATCTTGTTTCAGTCACTACTAGATATAAAAAAACAAAAAACAACAAGGTCTTCATCCAATCTTGTTTCAGTCACTACTGGATATAAAAAGCAAAAAACAACAAGGTCGTCATCCAATCTTGTTTCAGTCACTACTACATATAAAAAACAAAAAAACAACAAGGGCGTCATCCAATCTTGTTTCAGTCACTACTAGATTTAAAAAACGAAACACAACAAGGTCGTCATCCAATCTTGTTTCAGTCACTACTAGATATAAAAAACAAAAAACAACAAGGTCGTCATCCAATCTTGTTTCAGTCACTACTAGATATAAAAAACAAAAAACTACAAGGTCGTCATCCAATCTTGCTTCAGTCACTACTAGATATAAAAAACAACAAGGTCGTCATCCAATCTTGCTTCAGTCACTACTAGATATAAAAAATAACAAGGTCGTCATCCAATCTTGTTTCAGTCACTAGATATAAAAAACAAAAAACAACAAGGTCGTCATCCAATCTTGTTTCAGTCACTACTAAATATAAAAAACAAAAAACAACAAAGTCGTCATCCAATCTTGTTTCAGTCACTACTAGATATAAAAAACAACAAGGTCGTCATCCAATCTTGTTTTAGTCACTACTAGATATTAAAAACAACAAGGTCGTCATCCAATCTTGTTTCATTCACTACTAGATATCAAGAACAAAAAACAACAAGGTCATCATCCAATCTTGTTTCAGTCACTACTAGATATAAAAAAAAAACCAACAACAAGGTCGTCATCCAATCTTGTTTCAGTCACTACTAGATATAAAAACAACAAGGTCGTTATCCAATCTTGCTTCAGTCAATACTAAATATAAAAAACAAAAAACAACAAGGTCGTCATCCAATCTTGTTTCAGTCACTACTAGATATAGAAAACAGAAAACAACAAGGTCGTCATCCAATCTTGTTTCAGTCACTACTAGATATTAAAAAACAAAAAACAACAAGGTCGTCATCCAATCTTGTTTCAGTCACTACTAGATATAAAAAACAACAAGGTCGTCATCCAATCTTGTTTCAGTCACTACTAGATATAAAAAACAACAAGGTCGTCATCCAATCTTGTTTCAGTCACTACTAGATATAAAAAACAAAAAAACAACAAGGTCGTCATCCAATCATGTTTCAGTCACTACTAGATATAAAAAACAAAAAACAACAAGGTCTTCATCCAATCTTGTTTCAGTCACTACTAGATATAAAAAAACAAAAAACAACAAGGTCTTCATCCAATCTTGTTTCAGTCACTACTAGATATAAAAACAACAAGGTCGTTATCCAATCTTGCTTCAGTCAATACTAAATATAAAAAACAAAAAACAACAAGGTCGTCATCCAATCTTGTTTCAGTCACTACTAGATATAGAAAACAGAAAACAACAAGGTCGTCATCCAATCTTGTTTCAGTCACTACTAGATATTAAAAAACAAAAAACAACAAGGTCGTCATCCAATCTTGTTTCAGTCACTACTAGATATAAAAAACAACAAGGTCGTCATCCAATCTTGTTTCAGTCACTACTAGATATAAAAAACAACAAGGTTGTCATCCAATCTTGTTTCAGTCACTACTAGATATAAAAAACAAAAAAACAACAAGGTCGTCATCCAATCATGTTTCAGTCACTACTAGATATAAAAAACAAAAAACAACAAGGTCTTCATCCAATCTTGTTTCAGTCACTACTAGATATAAAAAAACAAAAAACAACAAGGTCTTCATCCAATCTTGTTTCACTCACTACTAGATATAAAAAGCAAAAAACAACAAGGTCGTCATCCAATCTTGTTTCAGTCACTACTAGATATAAAAAACAAAAAACAACAAGGTCGTCATCCAATCTTGTTTCAGTCACTACTAGATATAAAAAAAACAAGGTCGTCATCCAATCTTGTTTCAGTCACTACTAGATATAAAAAACAACAAGCTCGTCATCCAATCTTGTTTCAGTCACTACTAGATATAAAAAACAACAAGGTCGTCATCCAATCTTGTTTAAGTCACTACTAGATATAAAAAACAAAAAACAACAAGGTCGTCATGCAATCTTGTTTCAGTCACTACTAGATATCAAAAACAAAAAAAAACAAGGTCGTCATCCAATCTTGTTTCAGTCACTACTAGATATAAAAAAAAACAACAAGGTCGTCATCCAATCTTTTTTCAGTCACTACCATATATAAAAAACAACAAGGTCGTCATCCAATCTTGTTTCATTCACTACTAGATATCAAAAACAAAAAACAACAAGGTCGTCATCCAATCTTTTTTCAGTCACTACCAGATATAAAAAACAACAAGGTCATCATCCAATCTTGTTTCAGTCACTACTAGATATAAAAAACAAAAAACAACAAGGTCGTCATCCACTCTTGTTTCAGTCACTACTAGATATAAAAACAACAAGGTCGTCATCCAATCTTGTTTCAGTCACTACTAGATATAAAAAAAACAACAAGGTGGTCATGCAATCTTTTTTCAGTCACTACCAGATATAAAAAACAACAAGGTCATCATCCAATCTTGTTTCAGTCACTACTAGATATAAAAAACAAAAAAACAACAAGGTCGTCATCCAATCATGTTTCAGTCACTACTAGATATAAAAAATAAAAAACAACAAGGTCGTCATCCAATCTTGTTTCAGTCACTACTAGATATAAAAACAACAAGGTCGTCATCCAATCTTGTTTCAGTCACTACTAGATATAAAAAAAAACAACAAGGTGGTCATCCAATCTTTTTTCAGTCACTACCAGATATAAAAAACAACAAGGTCATCATCCAATCTTGTTTCAGTCACTACTAGATATAAAAAACAAAAAACAACAAGGTCGTCATGCAATCTTGTTTCAGTCACTACTAGATATAAAAAACAAAAAACAACAAGGTCGTCATCCAATCTTGTTTCAGTAACTACTAGATATAAAAAATAAAAAACAACAAGGTCGTCAACCAGTCTTGTTTCAGTCACTACTAGATATAAAAAAAACAACAAGGTCGTCATTCAATCTTGTTTCAGTCACTACTAGATATAAAAAACAGAAAACAACAAGGTCGTCATCCAATCTTGTTTCAGTCACTACTAGATATAAGAAAAAAAAACAACAAGGTCGTCATCCAATCTTGTTTCAGTCACTACTAGATATAAAAAACAAAAAACAACAAGGTCTTCATCAAATCTTGTTTCAGTCACTACTAGATATAAAAAAACAAAAAACAACAAGGTCTTCATCCAATCTTGTTTCAGTCACTACTAGATATAAAAAGCAAAAAACAACAAGGTCGTCATCCAATCTTGTTTCAGTCACTACTAGATATAAAAAACAAAAAAACAACAAGGGCGTCATCCAATCTTGTTTCAGTCACTACTAGATTTAAAAAACGAAACACAACAAGGTCGTCATCCAATCTTGTTTCAGTCACTACTAGATATAAAAAACAAAAAACAACAAGGTCGTCATCCAATCTTGTTTTAGTCACTACTAGATATAAAAAACAAAAAACTACAAGGTCGTCATCCAATCTTGCTTCAGTCACTACTAGATATAAAAAACAACAAGGTCGTCATCCAATCTTGCTTCAGTCACTACTAGATATAAAAAACAACAAGGTCGTCATCCAATCTTGTTTCAGTCACTAGATATAAAAAACAAAAAACAACAAGGGCGTCATCCAATCTTGTTTCATTCACTACTAGATATCAAAAACAAAAAACAACAAGGTCATCATCCAATCTTGTTTCAGTCACTACTAGATATAAAAAAAAAAACCAACAACAAGGTCGTCATCCAATCTTGTTTCAGTCACTACTAGATATAAAAACAACAAGGTCGTTATCCAATCTTGCTTCAGTCAATACTAAATATAAAAAACAAAAAACAACAAGGTCGTCATCCAATCTTGTTTCAGTCACTACTAGATATAGAAAACAGAAAACAACAAGGTCGTCATCCAATCTTGTTTCAGTCACTACTAGATATTAAAAAACAAAAAACAACAAGGTCGTCATCCAATCTTGTTTCAGTCACTACTAGATATAAAAAACAACAAGGTCGTCATCCAATCTTGTTTCAGTCACTACTAGATATAGAAAACAGAAAACAACAAGGTCGTCATCCAATCTTGTTTCAGTCACTACTAGATATTAAAAAACAAAAAACAACAAGGTCGTCATCCAATCTTGTTTCAGTCACTACTAGATATAAAAAACAACAAGGTCGTCATCCAATCTTGTTTCAGTCACTACTAGATATAAAAAACAACAAGGTCGTCATCCAATCATGTTTCAGTCACTACTAGATATAAAAAACAAAAAACAACAAGGTCTTCATCCAATCTTGTTTCACTCACTACTAGATATAAAAAGCAAAAAACAACAAGGTCGTCATCCAATCTTGTTTCAGTCACTACTAGATATAAAAAACAAAAAACAACAAGGTCGTCATCCAATCTTGTTTCAGTCACTACTAGATATAAAAAAACAAGGTCGTCATCCAATCTTGTTTCAGTCACTACTAGATATAAAAAACAACAAGCTCGTCATCCAATCTTGTTTCAGTCACTACTAGATATAAAAAACAACAAGGTCGTCATCCAATCTTGTTTAAGTCACTACTAGATATAAAAAACAAAAAACAACAAGGTCGTCATGCAATCTTGTTTCAGTCACTACTAGATATCAAAAACAAAAAACAACAAGGTCGTCATCCAATCTTGTTTCAGTCACTACTAGATATAAAAAAAAACAACAAGGTGGTCATCCAATCTTTTTTCAGTCACTACCATATATAAAAAACAACAAGGTCGTCATCCAATCTTGTTTCATTCACTACTAGATATCAAAAACAAAAAACAACAAGGTCGTCATCCAATCTTATTTCAGTCACTACCAGATATAAAAAACAACAAGGTCATCATCCAATCTTGTTTCAGTCACTACTAGATATAAAAAACAAAAAACAACAAGGTCGTCATCCAATCTTGTTTCAGTCACTACTAGATATAAAAACAACAAGGTCGTCATCCAATCTTGTTTCAGTCACTACTAGATATAAAAAAAACAACAAGGTGGTCATGCAATCTTTTCTCAGTCACTACCAGATATAAAAAACAACAAGGTCATCATCCAATCTTGTTTCAGTCACTACTAGATATAAAAAACAAAAAAACAACAAGGTCGTCATCCAATCATGTTTCAGTCACTACTAGATATAAAAAATAAAAAACAACAAGGTCGTCATCCAATCTTGTTTCAGTCACTACTAGATATTAAAAACAAAAAACAACAAGGTCGTCATCCAATCTTGTTTCAGTCACTACTAGATATAAAAAAAAACAACAAGGTGGTCATCCAATCTTGTTTCAGTCACTACTAGATATAAAAAACAACAAGGTCGTCATCCAATCTTGTTTAAGTCACTACTAGATATAAAAAACAAAAAACAACAAGGTCGTCATGCAATCTTGTTTCAGTCACTACTAGATATCAAAAACAAAAAACAACAAGGTCGTCATCCAATCTTTTTTCAGTCACTACCAGATATAAAAAACAACAAGGTCATCATCCAATCTTGTTTCAGTCACTACTAGATATAAAAAACAAAAAACAACAAGGTCGTCATCCAATCTTGTTTCAGTCACTACTAGATATAAAAACAACAAGGTCGTCATCCAATCTTGTTTCAGTCACTACTAGATATAAAAAAAACAACAAGGTCATCATCCAATCTTGTTTCAGTCACTACTAGATATAAAAAACAAAAAAACAACAAGGTCGTCATCCAATCATGTTTCAGTCACTACTAGATATAAAAAACAAAAAAACAACAAGGTCGTCATCCAATCTTGTTTCAGTCACTACTAGATATAAAAAAAAACAACAAGGTGGTCATCCAATCTTTTTTCAGTCACTACCAGATATAAAAAACAACAAGGTCATCATCCAATCTTGTTTCAGTCACTACTAGATATAAAAAACAAAAAACAACAAGGTCGTCATGCAATCTTGTTTCAGTCACTACTAGATATAAAAAACAAAAAACAACAAGGTCGTCATCCAATCTTGTTTCAGTAACTACTAGATATAAAAAACAAAAAACAACAAGGTCGTCAACCAGTCTTGTTTCAGTCACTACTAGATATAAAAAAAAACAAAAAGGTCGTCATCCAATCTTGTTTCAGTCACTACTAGATATAAAAAACAGAAAACAACAAGGTCGTCATCCAATCTTGTTTCAGTCACTACTAGATATAAGAAAAAAAAACAACAAGGTCGTCATCCAATCTTGTTTCAGTCACTACTAGATATAAAAAACAAAAAACAACAAGGTCTTCATCCAATCTTGTTTCAGTCACTACTAGATATAAAAAAACAAAAAACAACAAGGTCTTCATCCAATCTTGTTTCAGTCACTACTAGATATAAAAAGCAAAAAACAACAAGGTCGTCATCCAATCTTGTTTCAGTCACTACTAGATATAAAAAACAAAAAAACAACAAGGGCGTCATCCAATCTTGTTTCAGTCACTACTAGATTTAAAAAACGAAACACAACAAGGTCGTCATCCAATCTTGTTTCAGTCACTACTAGATATAAAAAACAAAAAACAACAAGGTCGTCATCCAATCTTGTTTCAGTCACTACTAGATATAAAAAACAAAAAACCACAAGGTCGTCATCCAATCTTGCTTCAGTCACTACTAGATATAAAAAACAACAAGGTCGTCATCCAATCTTGCTTCAGTCACTACTAGATATAAAAAACAACAAGGTCGTCATCCAATCTTGTTTCAGTCACTAGATATAAAAAACAAAAAACAACAAGGTCGTCATCCAATCTTGTTTCAGTCACTACTAAATATAAAAAACAAAAAACAACAAAATCGTCATCCAATCTTGTTTCAGTCACTACTAGATATAAAAAACAACAAGGTCGTCATCCAATCTTGTTTTAGTCACTACTAGATATAAAAAACAAAAAACAACAAGGTCGTCATGCAATCTTGTTTCAGTCACTACTAGATATCAAAAACAAAAAACAACAAAATCGTCATCCAATCTTGTTTCAGTCACTACTAGATATAAAAAAAACAAGGTCGTCATCCAATCTTGTTTCAGTCACTACTAGATATAAAAAACAACAAGCTCGTCATCCAATCTTGTTTCAGTCACTACTAGATATAAAAAACAACAAGGTCGTCATACAATCTTGTTTAAGTCACTACTAGATATAAAAAACAAAAAACAACAAGGTCGTCATGCAATCTTGTTTCAGTCACTACTAGATATCAAAAACAAAAAACAACAAGGTCGTCATCCAATCTTGTTTCAGTCACTACTAGATATAAAAAAAAACAACAAGGTGGTCATCCAATCTTTTTTCAGTCACTACCATATATAAAAAACAACAAGGTCGTCATCCAATCTTGTTTCATTCACTACTAGATATCAAAAACAAAAAACAACAAGGTCGTCATCCAATCTTATTTCAGTCACTACCAGATATAAAAAACAACAAGGTCATCATCCAATCTTGTTTCAGTCACTACTAGATATAAAAAAACAAAAAACAACAAGGTCGTCATCCAATCTTGTTTCAGTCACTACTAGATATAAAAACAACAAGGTCGTCATCCAATCTTGTTTCAGTCACTACTAGATATAAAAAAACAACAAGGTGGTCATGCAATCTTTTCTCAGTCACTACCAGATATAAAAAACAACAAGGTCATCATCCAATCTTGTTTCAGTCACTACTAGATATAAAAAACAAAAAAACAACAAGGTCGTCATCCAATCATGTTTCAGTCACTACTAGATATAAAAAATAAAAAACAACAAGGTCGTCATCCAATCTTGTTTCAGTCACTACTAGATATAAAAAACAACAAGGTCGTCATCCAATCTTGTTTAAGTCACTACTAGATATAAAAAACAAAAAACAACAAGGTCGTCATGCAATCTTGTTTCAGTCACTACTAGATATCAAAAACAAAAAACAACAAGGTCGTCATCCAATCTTGTTTCAGTCACTACTAGATATAAAAAAAAACAACAAGGTGGTCATCCAATCTTTTTTCAGTCACTACCATATATAAAAAACAACAAGGTCGTCATCCAATCTTGTTTCAATCACTACTAGATATCAAAAACAAAAAACAACAAGGTCGTCATCCAATCTTTTTTCAGTCACTACCAGATATAAAAAACAACAAGGTCATCATCCAATCTTGGTTCAGTCACTACTAGATATAAAAAACAAAAAACAACAAGGTCGTCATCCAATCTTGTTTCAGTCACTACTAGATATAAAAACAACAAGGTCGTCATCCAATCTTGTTTCAGTCACTACTAGATATAAAAAAAACAACAAGGTCATCATCCAATCTTGTTTCAGTCACTACTAGATATAAAAAAAAACAACAAGGTGGTCATCCAATCTTTTTTCAGTCACTACCAGATATAAAAAACAACAAGGTCATCATCCAATCTTGTTTCAGTCACTACTATATATAAAAAACAAAAAACAACAAGGTCGTCATGCAATCTTGTTTCAGTCACTACTAGATATAAAAAACAAAAAACAACAAGGTCGTCATCCAATCTTGTTTCAGTAACTACTAGATATAAAAAACAAAAAACAACAAGGTCGTCATCCAATCTTGTTTCAGTCACTACTAGATATAAGAAAAAAAAACAACAAGGTCGTCATCCAATCTTGTTTCAGTCACTACTAGATATAAAAAACAAAAAACAACAAGGTCTTCATCCAATCTTGTTTCAGTCACTACTAGATATAAAAAAACAAAAAACAACAAGGTCTTCATCCAATCTTGTTTCAGTCACTACTAGATATAAAAAGCAAAAAACAACAAGGTCGTCATCCAATCTTGTTTCAGTCACTACTAGATATAAAAAACAAAAAAACAACAAGGGCGTCATCCAATCTTGTTTCAGTCACTACTAGATTTAAAAAACGAAACACAACAAGGTCGTCATCCAATCTTGTTTCAGTCACTACTAGATATAAAAAACAAAAAACAACAAGGTCGTCATCCAATCTTGTTTCAGTCACTACTAGATATAAAAAACAAAAAACTACAAGGTCGTCATCCAATCTTGCTTCAGTCACTACTAGATATAAAAAACAACAAGGTCGTCATCCAATCTTGCTTCAGTCACTACTAGATATAAAAAACAACAAGGTCGTCATCCAATCTTGTTTCAGTCACTAGATATAAAAAACAAAAAACAACAAGGTCGTCATCCAATCTTGTTTCAGTCACTACTAAATATAAAAAACAAAAAACAACAAAATCGTCATCCAATCTTGTTTCAGTCACTACTAGATATAAAAAACAACAAGGTCGTCATCCAATCTTGTTTTAGTCACTACTAGATATTAAAAACAACAAGGTCGTCATCCAATCTTGTTTCATTCACTACTAGATATCAAAAACAAAAAACAACAAGGTCGTCATCCAATCTTGTTTCAGTCACTACTAGATATAAAAAACAATAAGGTCGTCATCCAATCTTGTTTCAGTCACTACTAGATATTAAAAAACAAAAAACAACAAGGTCGTCATCCAATCTTGTTTCAGTCACTACTAGATATAAAAAACAATAAGGTCGTCATCCAATCTTGTTTCAGTCACTACTAGATATAAAAAGCAAAATACATCAAGGTCATTATCCAATCTTGTTTCAGTCACTACTAGATATAAAAAACAACAAGGTCGTGATCCAATCTTGTTTCAGTCACTACTAGATATAAAAAACAAAAAACAACAAGGTTGTCATCCAATCTTGTTTCAGTCACTACTAGATATAAAAAACAAAAAAACAACAAGGTCGTCATCCAATCATGTTTCAGTCACTACTAGATATAAAAAATAAAAAACAACAAGGTCGTCATCCAATCTTGTTTCAGTCACTACTAGATATAAAAACAACAAGGTCGTCATCCAATCTTGTTTCAGTCACTACTAGATATAAAAAAAACAACAATGTGGTCATCCAATCTTTTTTCAGTCACTACCAGATATAAAAAACAACAAGGTCATCATCCAATCTTGTTTCAGTCACTACTACATATAAAAAACAAAAAAACAACAAGGTCGTCATCCAATCATGTTTCAGTCACTACTAGATATAAAAAACAAAAAACAACAAGGTCGTCATCCAATCTTGTTTCAGTCACTACTAGATATATAAAAAACAAGGTGGTCATCCAATCTTGTTTCAGTCACTACTAGATATAAAAAACAACAAGCTCGTCATCCAATCTTGTTTCAGTCACTACTAGATATAAAAAACAACAAGGTCGTCATCCAATCTTGTTTAAGTCACTACTAGATATAAAAAACAAAAAACAACAAGGTCGTCATGCAATCTTGTTTCAGTCACTACTAGATATCAAAAACAAAAAACAACAAGGTCGTCATCCAATCTTGTTTCAGTCACTACTAGATATAAAAAACAAAAAACAACAAGGTCGTCAACCAGTCTTGTTTCAGTCACTACTAGATATAAAAAAAACAACAAGGTCGTCATCCAATCTTGTTTCAGTCACTACTAGATATAAAAAACAGAAAACAACAAGGTCGTCATCCAATCTTGTTTCAGTCACTACTAGATATAAGAAAAAAAAACAACAAGGTCGTCATCCAATCTTGCTTCAGTCACTACTAGATATAAAAAACAACAAGGTCGTCATCCAATCTTGTTTCAGTCACTAGATATAAAAAACAAAAAACAAGGTCGTCATCCAATCTTGTTTCAGTCACTACTAAATATAAAAAACAAAAAACAACAAAGTCGTCATCCAATTTTGTTTCAGTCACTACTGGATATTAAAAACAACAAGGTCGTCATCCATTTTGTTTTATTCACTACTAGATATCAAAAACAAAAAACAACAAGGTCGTCATCCAATCTTGTTTCAGTCACTACTAGATATAAAAAAAAAACCAACAAGGTCATCATCCAATCTTGTTTCAGTCACTACTAGATATAAAAAACAACAAGGTCATCATCCAATCTTGTTTCAGTCACTACTAGATATAAAAAAAAACAACAAGGTCGTCATCCAATCTTGTTTCAGTCACTACTAGATATAAAAAACAGAAAACAACAAGGTCGTCATCCAATCTTGTTTCAGTCACTACTAGATATAAGAAAAAAAAACAACAAGGTCGTCATCCAATCTTGCTTCAGTCACTACTAGATATAAAAAACAACAAGGTCGTCATCCAATCTTGTTTCAGTCACTAGATATAAAAAACAAAAAACAACAAGGTCGTCATCCAATCTTGTTTCAGTCACTACTAAATATAAAAAACAAAAAACAACAAAGTCGTCATCCAATCTTGTTTCAGTCACTACTAGATATAAAAAACAACAAGGTCATCATCCAATCTTGTTTCAGTCACTACTAGATATAAAAAACAAAAAACAACAAGGTCGTCATCCAATCTTGTTTCAGTCTCTAATAGATATTAAAAAAAAACAACAAGGTGGTCATCCAATCTTTTTTCAGTCACTACCAGATATAAAAAACAACAAGGTCGTCATCCAATCTTGTTTAAGTCACTACTAGATATAAACAACAAAAAACAA
This sequence comes from Bathymodiolus septemdierum, assembly GCA_963383655.1. Taxonomy (NCBI): domain Eukaryota; kingdom Metazoa; phylum Mollusca; class Bivalvia; order Mytilida; family Modiolidae; genus Bathymodiolus; species Bathymodiolus septemdierum. The sequence goes on from OY726523.1 coordinate 1,884,035, forward strand.
CAAGGTCGTCATGCAATCTTGTTTCAGTCACTACTAGATATAAAAACCAAAAAACAACAAGGTCGTCATCCAATCTTGTTTCAGTCACTACTAGATATAAAAAACAAAAAACAACAAGGTCGTCAACCAGTCTTGTTTCAGTCACTAATAGATATAAAAAAAAACAACAAGGTCGTCATCCAATCTTGTTTCAGTCACTACTAGATATAAAAAACAGAAAACAACAAGGTCGTCATCCAATCTTGTTTCAGTCACTACTAGATATAAGAAAAAAAAACAACAAGGTCGTCATCCAATCTTGTTTCAGTCACTACTAGATATAAAAAACAAAAAACAACAAGGTCTTCATCCAATCTTGTTTCAGTCACTACTAGATATAAAAAAACAAAAAACAACAAGGTCTTCATCCAATCTTGTTTCAGTCACTACTAGATATAAAAAGCAAAAAACAACAAGGTCGTCATCCAATCTTGTTTCAGTCACTACTAGATATAAAAAACAAAAAAACAACAAGGGCGTCATCCAATCTTGTTTCAGTCACTACTAGATTTAAAAAACGAAACACAACAAGGTCGTCATCCAATCTTGTTTCAGTCACTACTAGATATAAAAAACAAAAAACAACAAGGTCGTCATCCAATCTTGTTTCAGTCACTACTAGATATAAAAAACAAAAAACTACAAGGTCGTCATCCAATCTTGCTTCAGTCACTACTAGATATAAAAAACAACAAGGTCGTCATCCAATCTTGCTTCAGTCACTACTAGATATAAAAAACAACAAGGTCGTCATCCAATCTTGTTTCAGTCACTAGATATAAAAAACAAAAAACAACAAGGTCGTCATCCAATCTTGTTTCAGTCACTACCAGATATAAAAAACAACAAGGTCATCATCCAATCTTGTTTCAGTCACTACTAGATATAAAGAACAAAAAACAACAAGGTCGTCATCCAATCTTGTTTCAGTCACTAATAGATATAAAAAAAAACAACAAGGTGGTCATCCAATCTTTTTTCAGTCACTACCAGATATAAAAAACAACAAGGTCATCATCCTTCAGTCACTACTAGATATAAAAAACAAAAAAACAACAAGGTCGTCATCCAATCATGTTTCAGTCACTACTAGATATAAAAAACAAAAAACAACAAGGTCGTCATCCAATCTTGTTTCAGTCACTACTAAATATAAAAAAAACAAGGTGGTCATCCAATCTTGTTTCAGTCACTACTAGATATAAAAAACAACAAGCTCGTCATCCAATCTTGTTTCAGTCACTACTAGATATAAAAAACAACAAGGTCGTCATCCAATCTTGTTTAAGTCACTACTAGATATAAAAAACAAAAAACAACAAGGTCGTCATGCAATCTTGTTTCAGTCACTACTAGATATAAAAAACAAAAAACAACAAGGTCGTCATCCAATCTTGTTTCAGTAACTACTAGATATAAAAAACAAAAAACAACAAGGTCGTCAACCAGTCTTGTTTCAGTCACTACTAGATATAAAAAAAAACAACAAGGTCGTCATCCAATCTTGTTTCAGTCACTACTAGATATAAAAAACAGAAAACAACAAGGTCGTCATCCAATCTTGTTTCAGTCACTACTAGATATAAGAAAAAAAAAACAACAAGGTCGTCATCCAATCTTGTTTCAGTCACTACTAGATATAAAAAAACAAAAAACAACAAGGTCTTCATCCAATCTTGTTTCAGTCACTACTAAATATAAAAAACAAAAAACAACAAAATCGTCATCCAATCTTGTTTCAGTCACTACTAGATATAAAAAACAACAAGGTCGTCATCCAATCTTGTTTTAGTCACTACTAGATATTAAAAACAACAAGGTCGTCATCCAATCTTGTTTCATTCACTACTAGATATCAAAAACAAAAAACAACAAGGTCGTCATCCAATCTTGTTTCAGTCACTACTAGATATAAAAAACAATAAGGTCGTCATCCAATCTTGTTTCAGTCACTACTAGATATTAAAAAACAAAAAACAACAAGGTCGTCATCCAATCTTGTTTCAGTCACTACTAGATATAAAAAACAATAAGGTCGTCATCCAATCTTGTTTCAGTCACTACTAGATATAAAAAGCAAAATACATCAAGGTCGTTATCCAATCTTGTTTCAGTCACTACTAGATATAAAAAACAACAAGGTCGTGATCCAATCTTGTTTCAGTCACTACTAGATATAAAAAACAAAAAACAACAAGGTTGTCATCCAATCTTGTTTCAGTCACTACTAGATATAAAAAACAAAAAAACAACAAGGTCGTCATCCAATCATGTTTCAGTCACTACTAGATATAAAAAATAAAAAACAACAAGGTCGTCATCCAATCTTGTTTCAGTCACTACTAGATATAAAAACAACAAGGTCGTCATCCAATCTTGTTTCAGTCACTACTAGATATAAAAAAAACAACAATGTGGTCATCCAATCTTTTTTCAGTCACTACCAGATATAAAAAACAACAAGGTCATCATCCAATCTTGTTTCAGTCACTACTACATATAAAAAACAAAAAAACAACAAGGTCGTCATCCAATCATGTTTCAGTCACTACTAGATATAAAAAACAAAAAACAACAAGGTCGTCATCCAATCTTGTTTCAGTCACTACTAGATATATAAAAAACAAGGTGGTCATCCAATCTTGTTTCAGTCACTACTAGATATAAAAAACAGCAAGCTCGTCATCCAATCTTGTTTCAGTCACTACTAGATATAAAAAACAACAAGGTCGTCATCCAATCTTGTTTAAGTCACTACTAGATATAAAAAACAAAAAACAACAAGGTCGTCATGCAATCTTGTTTCAGTCACTACTAGATATCAAAAACAAAAAACAACAAGGTCGTCATCCAATCTTGTTTCAGTCACTACTAGATATAAAAAACAAAAAACAACAAGGTCGTCAACCAGTCTTGTTTCAGTCACTACTAGATATAAAAAAAACAACAAGGTCGTCATCCAATCTTGTTTCAGTCACTACTAGATATAAAAAACAGAAAACAACAAGGTCGTCATCCAATCTTGTTTCAGTCACTACTAGATATAAGAAAAAAAAACAACAAGGTCGTCATCCAATCTTGCTTCAGTCACTACTAGATATAAAAAACAACAAGGTCGTCATCCAATCTTGTTTCAGTCACTAGATATAAAAAACAAAAAACAAGGTCGTCATCCAATCTTGTTTCAGTCACTACTAAATATAAAAAACAAAAAACAACAAAGTCGTCATCCAATTTTGTTTCAGTCACTACTAGATATTAAAAACAACAAGGTCGTCATCCATTTTGTTTTATTCACTACTAGATATCAAAAACAAAAAACAACAAGGTCGTCATCCAATCTTGTTTCAGTCACTACTAGATATAAAAAAAAACCCAACAAGGTCATCATCCAATCTTGTTTCAGTCACTACTAGATATAAAAAACAACAAGGTCATCATCCAATCTTGTTTCAGTCACTACTAGATATAAAAAAAAACAACAAGGTCGTCATCCAATCTTGTTTCAGTCACTACTAGATATAAAAAACAGAAAACAACAAGGTCGTCATCCAATCTTGTTTCAGTCACTACTAGATATAAGAAAAAAAAACAACAAGGTCGTCATCTAATCTTGCTTCAGTCACTACTAGATATAAAAAACAACAAGGTCGTCATCCAATCTTGTTTCAGTCACTAGATATAAAAAACAAAAAACAACAAGGTCGTCATCCAATCTTGTTTCAGTCACTACTAAATATAAAAAACAAAAAACAACAAAGTCGTCATCCAATCTTGTTTCAGTCACTACTAGATATAAAAAACAACAAGGTCATCATCCAATCTTGTTTCAGTCACTACTAGATATAAAAAACAAAAAACAACAAGGTCGTCATCCAATCTTGTTTCAGTCACTAATAGATATTAAAAAAAAACAACAAGGTGGTCATCCAATCTTTTTTCAGTCACTACCAGATATAAAAAACAACAAGGTCGTCATCCAATCTTGTTTAAGTCACTACTAGATATAAACAACAAAAAACAACAAGGTCGTCATGCAATCTTGTTTCAGTCACTACTAGATATAAAAACCAAAAAACAACAAGGTCGTCATCCAATCTTGTTTCAGTCACTACTAGATATAAAAAACAAAAAACAACAAGGTCGTCAACCAGTCTTGTTTCAGTCACTAATAGATATAAAAAAAAACAACAAGGTCGTCATCCAATCTTGTTTCAGTCACTACTAGATATAAAAAACAGAAAACAACAAGGTCGTCATCCAATCTTGTTTCAGTCACTACTAGATATAAGAAAAAAAAACAACAAGGTCGTCATCCAATCTTGTTTCAGTCACTACTAGATATAAAAAACAAAAAACAACAAGGTCTTCATCCAATCTTGTTTCAGTCACTACTAGATATAAAAAAACAAAAAACAACAAGGTCTTCATCCAATCTTGTTTCAGTCACTACTAGATATAAAAAGCAAAAAACAACAAGGTCGTCATCCAATCTTGTTTCAGTCACTACTAGATATAAAAAACAAAAAAACAACAAGGCGTCATCCAATCTTGTTTCAGTCACTACTAGATTTAAAAAACGAAACACAACAAGGTCGTCATCCAATCTTGTTTCAGTCACTACTAGATATAAAAAACAAAAAACAACAAGGTCGTCATCCAATCTTGTTTCAGTCACTACTAGATATAAAAAACAAAAAACTACAAGGTCGTCATCCAATCTTGCTTCAGTCACTACTAGATATAAAAAACAACAAGGTCGTCATCCAATCTTGCTTCAGTCACTACTAGATATAAAAAACAACAAGGTCGTCATCCAATCTTGTTTCAGTCACTAGATATAAAAAACAAAAAACAACAAGGTCGTCATCCAATCTTGTTTCAGTCACTACCAGATATAAAAAAACAACAAGGTCATCATCCAATCTTGTTTCAGTCACTACTAGATATAAAGAACAAAAAACAACAAGGTCGTCATCCAATCTTGTTTCAGTCACTAATAGATATAAAAAAAAACAACAAGGTGGTCATCCAATCTTTTTTCAGTCACTACCAGATATAAAAAACAACAAGGTCATCATCCTTCAGTCACTACTAGATATAAAAAACAAAAAAACAACAAGGTCGTCATCCAATCATGTTTCAGTCACTACTAGATATAAAAAACAAAAAACAACAAGGTCGTCATCCAATCTTGTTTCAGTCACTACTAAATATAAAAAAAACAAGGTGGTCATCCAATCTTGTTTCAGTCACTACTAGATATAAAAAACAACAAGCTCGTCATCCAATCTTGTTTCAGTCACTACTAGATATAAAAAACAACAAGGTCGTCATCCAATCTTGTTTAAGTCACTACTAGATATAAAAAACAAAAAACAACAAGGTCGTCATGCAATCTTGTTTCAGTCACTACTAGATATAAAAAACAAAAAACAACAAGGTCGTCATCCAATCTTGTTTCAGTAACTACTAGATATAAAAAACAAAAAACAACAAGGTCGTCAACCAGTCTTGTTTCAGTCACTACTAGATATAAAAAAAAACAACAAGGTCGTCATCCAATCTTGTTTCAGTCACTACTAGATATAAAAAACAGAAAACAACAAGGTCGTCATCCAATCTTGTTTCAGTCACTACTAGATATAAGAAAAAAAAACAACAAGGTCGTCATCCAATCTTGTTTCAGTCACTACTAGATATAAAAAAACAAAAAACAACAAGGTCTTCATCCAATCTTGTTTCAGTCACTACTAGATATAAAAAAACAAAAAACAACAAGGTCTTCATCCAATCTTGTTTCAGTCACTACTAGATATAAAAAACAATAAGGTCGTCATCCAATCTTGTTTCAGTCACTACTAGATATTAAAAAACAAAAAACAACAAGGTCGTCATCCAATCTTGTTTCAGTCACTACTAGATATAAAAAACAATAAGGTCGTCATCCAATCTTGTTTCAGTCACTACTAGATATAAAAAGCAAAATACATCAAGGTCGTTATCCAATCTTGTTTCAGTCACTACTAGATATAAAAAACAACAAGGTCGTGATCCAATCTTGTTTCAGTCACTACTAGATATAAAAAACAAAAAACAACAAGGTTGTCATCCAATCTTGTTTCAGTCACTACTAGATATAAAAAACAAAAAAACAACAAGGTCGTCATCCAATCATGTTTCAGTCACTACTAGATATAAAAAATAAAAAACAACAAGGTCGTCATCCAATCTTGTTTCAGTCACTACTAGATATAAAAACAACAAGGTCGTCATCCAATCTTGTTTCAGTCACTACTAGATATAAAAAAAACAACAATGTGGTCATCCAATCTTTTTTCAGTCACTACCAGATATAAAAAACAACAAGGTCATCATCCAATCTTGTTTCAGTCACTACTACATATAAAAAACAAAAAAACAACAAGGTCGTCATCCAATCATGTTTCAGTCACTACTAGATATAAAAAACAAAAAACAACAAGGTCGTCATCCAATCTTGTTTCAGTCACTACTAGATATATAAAAAACAAGGTGGTCATCCAATCTTGTTTCAGTCACTACTAGATATAAAAAACAACAAGCTCGTCATCCAATCTTGTTTCAGTCACTACTAGATATAAAAAACAACAAGGTCGTCATCCAATCTTGTTTAAGTCACTACTAGATATAAAAAACAAAAAACAACAAGGTCGTCATGCAATCTTGTTTCAGTCACTACTAGATATCAAAAACAAAAAACAACAAGGTCGTCATCCAATCTTGTTTCAGTCACTACTAGATATAAAAAACAAAAAACAACAAGGTCGTCAACCAGTCTTGTTTCAGTCACTACTAGATATAAAAAAAACAACAAGGTCGTCATCCAATCTTGTTTCAGTCACTACTAGATATAAAAAACAGAAAACAACAAGGTCGTCATCCAATCTTGTTTCAGTCACTACTAGATATAAGAAAAAAAAACAACAAGGTCGTCATCCAATCTTGCTTCAGTCACTACTAGATATAAAAAACAACAAGGTCGTCATCCAATCTTGTTTCAGTCACTAGATATAAAAAACAAAAAACAAGGTCGTCATCCAATCTTGTTTCAGTCACTACTAAATATAAAAAACAAAAAACAACAAAGTCGTCATCCAATTTTGTTTCAGTCACTACTAGATATTAAAAACAACAAGGTCGTCATCCATTTTGTTTTATTCACTACTAGATATCAAAAACAAAAAACAACAAGGTCGTCATCCAATCTTGTTTCAGTCACTACTAGATATAAAAAAAAACCCAACAAGGTCATCATCCAATCTTGTTTCAGTCACTACTAGATATAAAAAACAACAAGGTCATCATCCAATCTTGTTTCAGTCACTACTAGATATAAAAAAAAACAACAAGGTCGTCATCCAATCTTGTTTCAGTCACTACTAGATATAAAAAACAGAAAACAACAAGGTCGTCATCCAATCTTGTTTCAGTCACTACTAGATATAAGAAAAAAAAACAACAAGGTCGTCATCTAATCTTGCTTCAGTCACTACTAGATATAAAAAACAACAAGGTCGTCATCCAATCTTGTTTCAGTCACTAGATATAAAAAACAAAAAACAACAAGGTCGTCATCCAATCTTGTTTCAGTCACTACTAAATATAAAAAACAAAAAACAACAAAGTCGTCATCCAATCTTGTTTCAGTCACTACTAGATATAAAAAACAACAAGGTCATCATCCAATCTTGTTTCAGTCACTACTAGATATAAAAAACAAAAAACAACAAGGTCGTCATCCAATCTTGTTTCAGTCACTAATAGATATTAAAAAAAAACAACAAGGTGGTCATCCAATCTTTTTTCAGTCACTACCAGATATAAAAAACAACAAGGTCGTCATCCAATCTTGTTTAAGTCACTACTAGATATAAACAACAAAAAACAACAAGGTCGTCATGCAATCTTGTTTCAGTCACTACTAGATATAAAAACCAAAAAACAACAAGGTCGTCATCCAATCTTGTTTCAGTCACTACTAGATATAAAAAACAAAAAACAACAAGGTCGTCAACCAGTCTTGTTTCAGTCACTAATAGATATAAAAAAAAACAACAAGGTCGTCATCCAATCTTGTTTCAGTCACTACTAGATATAAAAAACAGAAAACAACAAGGTCGTCATCCAATCTTGTTTCAGTCACTACTAGATATAAGAAAAAAAAACAACAAGGTCGTCATCCAATCTTGTTTCAGTCACTACTAGATATAAAAAACAAAAAACAACAAGGTCTTCATCCAATCTTGTTTCAGTCACTACTAGATATAAAAAAACAAAAAACAACAAGGTCTTCATCCAATCTTGTTTCAGTCACTACTAGATATAAAAAGCAAAAAACAACAAGGTCGTCATCCAATCTTGTTTCAGTCACTACTAGATATAAAAAACAAAAAAACAACAAGGCGTCATCCAATCTTGTTTCAGTCACTACTAGATTTAAAAAACGAAACACAACAAGGTCGTCATCCAATCTTGTTTCAGTCACTACTAGATATAAAAAACAAAAAACAACAAGGTCGTCATCCAATCTTGTTTCAGTCACTACTAGATATAAAAAACAAAAAACTACAAGGTCGTCATCCAATCTTGCTTCAGTCACTACTAGATATAAAAAACAACAAGGTCGTCATCCAATCTTGCTTCAGTCACTACTAGATATAAAAAACAACAAGGTCGTCATCCAATCTTGTTTCAGTCACTAGATATAAAAAACAAAAAACAACAAGGTCGTCATCCAATCTTGTTTCAGTCACTACCAGATATAAAAAAACAACAAGGTCATCATCCAATCTTGTTTCAGTCACTACTAGATATAAAGAACAAAAAACAACAAGGTCGTCATCCAATCTTGTTTCAGTCACTAATAGATATAAAAAAAAACAACAAGGTGGTCATCCAATCTTTTTTCAGTCACTACCAGATATAAAAAACAACAAGGTCATCATCCTTCAGTCACTACTAGATATAAAAAACAAAAAAACAACAAGGTCGTCATCCAATCATGTTTCAGTCACTACTAGATATAAAAAACAAAAAACAACAAGGTCGTCATCCAATCTTGTTTCAGTCACTACTAAATATAAAAAAAACAAGGTGGTCATCCAATCTTGTTTCAGTCACTACTAGATATAAAAAACAACAAGCTCGTCATCCAATCTTGTTTCAGTCACTACTAGATATAAAAAACAACAAGGTCGTCATCCAATCTTGTTTAAGTCACTACTAGATATAAAAAACAAAAAACAACAAGGTCGTCATGCAATCTTGTTTCAGTCACTACTAGATATAAAAAACAAAAAACAACAAGGTCGTCATCCAATCTTGTTTCAGTAACTACTAGATATAAAAAACAAAAAACAACAAGGTCGTCAACCAGTCTTGTTTCAGTCACTACTAGATATAAAAAAAAACAACAAGGTCGTCATCCAATCTTGTTTCAGTCACTACTAGATATAAAAAACAGAAAACAACAAGGTCGTCATCCAATCTTGTTTCAGTCACTACTAGATATAAGAAAAAAAAACAACAAGGTCGTCATCCAATCTTGTTTCAGTCACTACTAGATATAAAAAAACAAAAAACAACAAGGTCTTCATCCAATCTTGTTTCAGTCACTACTAGATATAAAAAAACAAAAAACAACAAGGTCTTCATCCAATCTTGTTTCAGTCACTACTAGATATAAAAAGCAAAAAACAACAAGGTCGTCATCCAATCTTGTTTCAGTCACTACTAGATATAAAAAACAAAAAAACAACAAGGTCGTCATCCAATCTTGTTTCAGTCACTACTAGATTTAAAAAACGAAACACAACAAGGTCTTCATCCAATCTTGTTTCAGTCACTACTAGATATAAAAAACAAAAAACAACTAGGTCGTCATCCAATCTTGTTTCAGTCACTACTAGATATAAAAAACAAAAAACTACAAGGTCGTCATCCAATCTTGCTTCAGTCACTACTAGATATAAAAAACAACAAGGTCGTCATCCAATCTTGCTTCAGTCACTACTAGATATAAAAAACAACAAGGTCGTCATCCAATCTTGTTTCAGTCACTAGATATAAAAAACAAAAAACAACAAGGTCGTCATCCAATCTTGTTTCAGTCACTACTAAATATAAAAAACAAAAAACAACAAAGTCGTCATCCAATCTTGTTTCAGTCACTACTAGATATAAAAAACAGCAAGGTCGTCATCCAATCTTGTTTTAGTCACTACTAGATATTAAAAACAACAAGGTCGTCATCCAATCTTGTTTCAGTCACTACCAGATATAAAAAACAACAAGGTCATCATCCAATCTTGTTTCAGTCACTACTAGATATCAAAAACAAAAAACAACAAGGTCGTCATCCAATCTTGTTTCAGTCACTACCAGATATAAAAAACAACAAGGTCGTCATCCAATCTTGTTTCAGTCACTACTAGATTTAGAAAACAGAAAACAACAAGGTCGTCATCCAATCTTGTTTCAATCACTACTAGATATTAAAGAACAAAAAACAACAAGGTCGTCATCCAATCTTGTTTCAGTCACTACTAGATATAAAAAGCAAAATACATCAAGGTCGTTATCCAATCTTGTTTCAGTCACTACTAGATATAAAAACCAACAAGGTCGTCATCCAATCTTGTTTCAGTCACTACTAGATATAAAAAACAAAAAAACAACAAGGCGTCATCCAATCTTGTTTCAGTCACTACTAGATTTAAAAAACGAAACACAACAAGGTCGTCATCCAATCTTGTTTCAGTCACTACTAGATATAAAAAACAAAAAACAACAAGGTCGTCATCCAATCTTGTTTCAGTCACTACTAGATATAAAAAACAAAAAACTACAAGGTCGTCATCCAATCTTGCTTCAGTCACTACTAGATATAAAAAACAACAAGGTCGTCATCCAATCTTGCTTCAGTCACTACTAGATATAAAAAACAACAAGGTCGTCATCCAATCTTGTTTCAGTCACTAGATATAAAAAACAAAAAACAACAAGGTCGTCATCCAATCTTGTTTCAGTCACTACCAGATATAAAAAAACAACAAGGTCATCATCCAATCTTGTTTCAGTCACTACTAGATATAAAGAACAAAAAACAACAAGGTCGTCATCCAATCTTGTTTCAGTCACTAATAGATATAAAAAAAAACAACAAGGTGGTCATCCAATCTTTTTTCAGTCACTACCAGATATAAAAAACAACAAGGTCATCATCCTTCAGTCACTACTAGATATAAAAAACAAAAAAACAACAAGGTCGTCATCCAATCATGTTTCAGTCACTACTAGATATAAAAAACAAAAAACAACAAGGTCGTCATCCAATCTTGTTTCAGTCACTACTAAATATAAAAAAAACAAGGTGGTCATCCAATCTTGTTTCAGTCACTACTAGATATAAAAAACAACAAGCTCGTCATCCAATCTTGTTTCAGTCACTACTAGATATAAAAAACAACAAGGTCGTCATCCAATCTTGTTTAAGTCACTACTAGATATAAAAAACAAAAAACAACAAGGTCGTCATGCAATCTTGTTTCAGTCACTACTAGATATAAAAAACAAAAAACAACAAGGTCGTCATCCAATCTTGTTTCAGTAACTACTAGATATAAAAAACAAAAAACAACAAGGTCGTCAACCAGTCTTGTTTCAGTCACTACTAGATATAAAAAAAAACAACAAGGTCGTCATCCAATCTTGTTTCAGTCACTACTAGATATAAAAAACAGAAAACAACAAGGTCGTCATCCAATCTTGTTTCAGTCACTACTAGATATAAGAAAAAAAAACAACAAGGTCGTCATCCAATCTTGTTTCAGTCACTACTAGATATAAAAAAACAAAAAACAACAAGGTCTTCATCCAATCTTGTTTCAGTCACTACTAGATATAAAAAAACAAAAAACAACAAGGTCTTCATCCAATCTTGTTTCAGTCACTACTAGATATAAAAAGCAAAAAACAACAAGGTCGTCATCCAATCTTGTTTCAGTCACTACTAGATATAAAAAACAAAAAAACAACAAGGTCGTCATCCAATCTTGTTTCAGTCACTACTAGATTTAAAAAACGAAACACAACAAGGTCTTCATCCAATCTTGTTTCAGTCACTACTAGATATAAAAAACAAAAAACAACTAGGTCGTCATCCAATCTTGTTTCAGTCACTACTAGATATAAAAAACAAAAAACTACAAGGTCGTCATCCAATCTTGCTTCAGTCACTACTAGATATAAAAAACAACAAGGTCGTCATCCAATCTTGCTTCAGTCACTACTAGATATAAAAAACAACAAGGTCGTCATCCAATCTTGTTTCAGTCACTAGATATAAAAAACAAAAAACAACAAGGTCGTCATCCAATCTTGTTTCAGTCACTACTAAATATAAAAAACAAAAAACAACAAAGTCGTCATCCAATCTTGTTTCAGTCACTACTAGATATAAAAAACAGCAAGGTCGTCATCCAATCTTGTTTTAGTCACTACTAGATATTAAAAACAACAAGGTCGTCATCCAATCTTGTTTCAGTCACTACCAGATATAAAAAACAACAAGGTCATCATCCAATCTTGTTTCAGTCACTACTAGATATCAAAAACAAAAAACAACAAGGTCGTCATCCAATCTTGTTTCAGTCACTACCAGATATAAAAAACAACAAGGTCGTCATCCAATCTTGTTTCAGTCACTACTAGATTTAGAAAACAGAAAACAACAAGGTCGTCATCCAATCTTGTTTCAATCACTACTAGATATTAAAGAACAAAAAACAACAAGGTCGTCATCCAATCTTGTTTCAGTCACTACTAGATATAAAAAGCAAAATACATCAAGGTCGTTATCCAATCTTGTTTCAGTCACTACTAGATATAAAAACCAACAAGGTCGTCATCCAATCTTGTTTCAGTCACTACTAGATATAAAAAACAAAAAACAACAAGGTTGTCATCCAATCTTGTTTCAGTCACTACTAGATATAAAAAACAAAAAACTACAAGGTCGTCATCCAATCTTGCTTCAGTCACTACTAGATATAAAAAACAACAAGGTCGTCATCCAATCTTGTTTCAGTCACTAGATATAAAAAACAAAAAACAACAAGGTCGTCATCCAATCTTGTTTCAGTCACTACTAGATATAAAAAAAAACAACAAGGTGGTCATCCAATTTTTTTTCAGTCACTACCAGATATAAAAAACAACAAGGTCGTCATCCAATCTTGTTTCATTCACTACTAGATATCAAAAACAAAAAACAACAAGGTCGTCATCCAATCTTTTTTCAGTCACTACCAGATATAAAAAACAACAAGGTCATCATCCAATCTTGTTTCAGTCACTACTAGATATAAAAAACAAAAAACAACAAGGTCGTCATCCAATCTTGTTTCAGTCACTACTAGATATAAAAACAACAAGGTCGTCATCCCATCTTGTTTCAGTCACTACTAGATATAAAAAAAACAACAAGGTGGTCATGCAATCTTTTTTCAGTCACTACCAGATATAAAAAACAACAAGGTCATCATCCAATCTTGTTTCAGTCACTACTAGATATAAAAAACAAAAAAACAACAAGGTCGTCATCCAATCATGTTTCAGTCACTACTAGATATAAAAAATAAAAAACAACAAGGTCGTTATCCAATCTTGTTTCAGTCACTACTAGATATAAAAACAACAAGGTCGTCATCCAATCTTGTTTCAATCACTACTAGATATAAAAAAAAACAACAAGGTGGTCATCCAATCTTTTTTCAGTCACTACCAGATATAAAAAACAACAAGGTCATCATCCAATCTTGTTTCAGTCACTACTAGATATAAAAAACAAAAAAACAACAAGGTCGTCATCCAATCATGTTTCAGTCACTACTAGATATAAAAAACAAAAAACAACAAGGTCGTCATCCAATCTTGTTTCAGTCACTACTAGATATAAAAAAAACAAGGTGGTCATCCAATCTTGTTTCAGTCACTACTAGATATAAAAAACAACAAGCTCGTCATCCAATCTTGTTTCAGTCACTACTAGATATAAAAAACAACAAGGTCGTCATCCAATCTTGTTTAAGTCACTACTAGATATAAAAAACAAAAAACAACAAGGTCGTCATGCAATCTTGTTTCAGTCACTACTAGATATCAAAAACAAAAAACAACAAGGTCGTCATCCAATCTTGTTTCAGTCACTACTAGATATAAAAAACAAAAAACAACAAGGTCGTCAACCAGTCTTGTTTCAGTCACTACTAGATATAAAAAAAAACAACAAGGTCGTCATCCAATCTTGTTTCAGTCACTACTAGATATAAAAAACAGAAAACAACAAGGTCGTCATCCAATCTTGTTTCAGTCACTACTAGATATAAGAAAAAAAAACAACAAGGTCGTCATCCAATCTTGCTTCAGTCACTACTAGATATCAAAAACAACAAGGTCGTCATCCAATCTTGTTTCAGTCACTAGATATAAAAAACAAAAAACAAGGTCGTCATCCAATCTTGTTTCAGTCACTACTAAATATAAAAAACAAAAAACAACAAAGTCGTCATCCAATCTTGTTTCAGTCACTACTAGATATTAAAAACAACAAGGTCGTCATCCATTTTGTTTTATTGACTACTAGATATCAAAAACAAAAAACAACAAGGTCGTCATCCAATCTTGTTTAAGTCACTACTAGATATAAAAAAAAAACCAACAAGGTCATCATCCAATCTTGTTTCAGTCACTACTAGATATAAAAAACAAAAAAACAACAAGGTCGTCATCCAATCTTGTTTCAGTCACTACTAGATATAAAAAACAACAAGGTCATCATCCAATCTTGTTTCAGTCACTACTAGATATAAAAAAAACAACAAGGTCGTCATCCAATCTTGTTTCAGTCACTACTAGATATAAAAAACAGAAAACAACAAGGTCGTCATCCAATCTTCTTTCAGTCACTACTAGATATAAGAAAAAAAAACAACAAGGTCGTCATCCAATCTTGCTTCAGTCACTACTAGATATAAAAAACATCAAGGTCGTCATCCAATCTTGTTTCAGTCACTAGATATAAAAAACAAAAAACAACAAGGTCGTCATCCAATCTTGTTTCAGTCACTACTAAATATAAAAAACAAAAAACAACAAAGTCGTCATCCAATCTTGTTTCAGTCACTACTAGATATAAAAAACAACAAGGTCGTCATCCAATCTTGTTTTAGTCACTACTAGATATTAAAAACAACAAGGTCGTCATCCAATCTTGTTTCATTCACTACTAGATATCAAAAACAAAAAACAACAAGGTCGTCATCCAATCTGGTTTCAGTCACTACCAGATATAAAAAACAACAAGGTCATCATCCAATCTTGTTTCAGTCACTACTAGATATAAAAAACAAAAAACAACAAGGTCGTCATCCAATCACTAATAGATATAAAAAAAAAACAAGGTGGTCATCCAATCTTTTTTCAGTCACTACCAGATATAAAAAACAACAAGGTCATCATCCAATCTTGTTTCAGTCACTACTAGATATAAAAAACAAAAAAACAAAAAGGTCGTCATCCAATCATGTTTCAGTCACTACTAGATATAAAAAACAAAAAACAACAAGGTCGTCATCCAATCTTGTTTCAGTCACTACTAGATATAAGAAAAACAAGGTGGTCATCCAATCTTGTTTCAGTCACTACTAGATATAAAAAACAACAAGCTCGTCATCCAATCTTGTTTCAGTCACTACTAGATATAAAAAACAACAAGGTCGTCATCCAATCTTGTTTAAGTCACTACTAGATATAAAAAACAAAAAACAACAAGGTCGTCATGCAATCTTGTTTCAGTCACTACTAGATATAAAAAACAAAAAACAACAAGGTCGTCATCCAATCTTGTTTCAGTCACTACTAGATATAAAAAACAAAAAACAACAAGGTCGTCAACCAGTCTTGTTTCAGTCACTACTAGATATAAAAAAAACAACAAGGTCGTCATCCAATCTTGTTTCAGTCACTACTAGATATAAAAAACAGAAAACAACAAGGTCGTCATCCAATCTTGTTTCAGTCACTACTAGATATAAGAAAAAAAAACAACAAGGTCGTCATCCAATCTTGCTTCAGTCACTACTAGATATAAAAAACAACAAGGTCGTCATCCAATCTTGTTTCAGTCACTAGATATAAAAAACAAAAAACAACAAGGTCGTCATCCAATCTTGTTTCAGTCACTACTAAATATAAAAAACAAAAAACAACAAAGTCGTCATCCAATCTTGTTTCAGTCACTACTAGGTATAAAAAACAACAAGGTCGTCATCCAATCTTGTTTTAGTCACTACTAGATATAAAAAACAACAAGGTCGTCATCCAATCTTGTTTCATTCACTACTAGATATCAAAAACAAAAAACAACAAGGTCATCATCCAATCTTGTTTCAGTCACTACTAGATATAAAAAACAAAAAAACAAAAAGGTCGTCATCCAATCATGTTTCAGTCCCTACTAGATATAAAAAACAAAAAAACAACAAGGTCGTCATCCAATCTTGTTTCAGTCACTACTAGAAATAAGAAAAACAAGGTGGTCATCCAATCTTGTTTCAGTCACTACTAGATATAAAAAACAACAAGCTCGTCATCCAATCTTGTTTCAGTCACTACTAGATATAAAAAACAACAAGGTCGTCATCCAATCTTGTTTAAGTCACTACTAGATATAAAAAACAAAAAACAACAAGGTCGTCATGCAATCTTGTTTCAGTCACTACTAGATATAAAAAACAAAAAACAACAAGGTCGTCATCCAATCTTGTTTCAGTCACTACTAGATATAAAAAACAAAAAACAACAAGGTCGTCAACCAGTCTTGTTTCAGTCACTACTAGATAAAAAAAAAACAACAAGGTCGTCATCCAATCTTGTTTCAGTCACTACTAGATATAAAAAACAGAAAACAACAAGGTCGTCATCCAATCTTGTTTCAGTCACTACTAGATATAAGAAAAAAAAACAACAAGGTCGTCATCCAATCTTGCTTCAGTCACTACTAGATATAAAAAACAACAAGGTCGTCATCCAATCTTGTTTCAGTCACTAGATATAAAAAACAAAAAACAACAAGATCGTCATCCAATCTTGTTTCAGTCACTACTAAATATAAAAAACAAAAAACAACAAAGTCGTCATCCAATCTTGTTTCAGTCACTACTAGATATAAAAAACAACAAGGTCGTCATCCAATCTTGTTTCATTCACTACTAGATATCAAAAACAAAAAACAACAAGGTCGTCATCCAATCTTGTTTCAGTCACTACCAGATATAAAAAACAACAAGGTCATCATCCAATCTTGTTTCAGTCACTACTAGATATAAAAAACAAAAAACAACAAGGTCGTCATCCAATCACTAATAGATATAAAAAAAAAACAAGGTGGTCATCCAATCTTTTTTCAGTCACTACCAGATATAAAAAACAACAAGGTCATCATCCAATCTTGTTTCAGTCACTACTAGATATAAAAAACAAAAAAACAAAAAGGTCGTCATCCAATCATGTTTCAGTCACTACTAGATATAAAAAACAAAAAACAACAAGGTCGTCATCCAATCTTGTTTCAGTCACTACTAGATATAAGAAAAACAAGGTGGTCATCCAATCTTGTTTCAGTCACTACTAGATATAAAAAACAACAAGCTCGTCATCCAATCTTGTTTCAGTCACTACTAGATATAAAAAACAACAAGGTCGTCATCCAATCTTGTTTAAGTCACTACTAGATATAAAAAACAAAAAAACAAAAAGGTCGTCATCCAATCATGTTTCAGTCCCTACTAGATATAAAAAACAAAAAAACAACAAGGTCGTCATCCAATCTTGTTTCAGTCACTACTAGAAATAAGAAAAACAAGGTGGTCATCCAATCTTGTTTCAGTCACTACTAGATATAAAAAACAACAAGCTCGTCATCCAATCTTGTTTCAGTCACTACTAGATATAAAAAACAACAAGGTCGTCATCCAATCTTGTTTAAGTCACTACTAGATATAAAAAACAAAAAACAACAAGGTCGTCATGCAATCTTGTTTCAGTCACTACTAGATATAAAAAACAAAAAACAACAAGGTCGTCATCCAATCTTGTTTCAGTCACTACTAGATATAAAAAACAAAAAACAACAAGGTCGTCAACCAGTCTTGTTTCAGTCACTACTAGATAAAAAAAAAACAACAAGGTCGTCATCCAATCTTGTTTCAGTCACTACTAGATATAAAAAACAGAAAACAACAAGGTCGTCATCCAATCTTGTTTCAGTCACTACTAGATATAAGAAAAAAAAACAACAAGGTCGTCATCCAATCTTGCTTCAGTCACTACTAGATATAAAAAACAACAAGGTCGTCATCCAATCTTGTTTCAGTCACTAGATATAAAAAACAAAAAACAACAAGATCGTCATCCAATCTTGTTTCAGTCACTACTAAATATAAAAAACAAAAAACAACAAAGTCGTCATCCAATCTTGTTTCAGTCACTACTAGATATAAAAAACAACAAGGTCGTCATCCAATCTTGTTTCATTCACTACTAGATATCAAAAACAAAAAACAACAAGGTCGTCATCCAATCTTGTTTCAGTCACTACCAGATATAAAAAACAACAAGGTCATCATCCAATCTTGTTTCAGTCACTACTAGATATAAAAAACAAAAAACAACAAGGTCGTCATCCAATCTTGTTTAAGTCACTACTAGATATAAAAAACAAAAAACAACAAGGTCGTCATGCAATCTTGTTTCAGTCACTACTAGATATAAAAAACAAAAAACAACAAGGTCGTCATCCAATCTTGTTTCAGTCACTACTAGATATAAAAAACAAAAAACAACAAGGTCGTCAACCAGTCTTGTTTCAGTCACTACTAGATATGAAAAAAAACAACAAGGTCGTCATCCAATCTTGTTTCAGTCACTACTAGATATAAAAAACAGAAAACAACAAGGTCGTCATCCAATCTTGTTTCAGTCAATACTAGATATAAGAAAAAAAAACAACAAGGTCGTCATCCAATCTTGTTTCAGTCACTACTAGATATAAAAAACAAAAAACAACAAGGTCTTCATCCAATCTTGTTTCAGTCACTACTAGATATAAAAAAACAAAAAACAACAAGGTCTTCATCCAATCTTGTTTCAGTCACTACTAGATATAAAAAGCAAAAAACAACAAGGTCGTCATCCAATCTAGTTTCAGTCACTACTAGATATAAAAAACAACAAGGTCGTCATCCATTCTTGTTTTAGTCACTACTAGATATTAAAAACAACAAGGTCGTCATCCAATCTTGTTTCAGTCACTACTAGATATAAAAAACAACAAGGTCGTCATCCAATCTTGTTTCAGTCACTACCAGATATAAAAAACAACAAGGTCATCATCCAATCTTGTTTCAGTCACTACTAGATATAAAAAAAAACAAAACAAAAAGGTCGTCATCCAATCATGTTTCAGTCACTACTAGATATAAAAAACAAAAAACAACAAGGTCGTCATGCAATCTTGTTTCAGTCACTACTAGATATAAAAAAAACAACAAGGTCGTCATCCAATCTTGTTTCAGTCACTACTAGATATAAAAAGCAAAAAACAACAAGGTCGTCATCCAATCTTGTTTCAGTCACTACTAGATATAAAAAACAAAAAAACAACAAGGGCGTCATCCAATCTTGTTTCAGTCACTACTAGATTTAAAAAACGAAACACAACAAGGTCGTCATCCAATCTTGTTTCAGTCACTACTAGATATAAAAAACAAAAAACAACAAGGTCGTCATCCAATCTTGTTTCAGTCACTACTAGATATAAAAAACAAAAAACTACAAGGTCGTCATCCAATCTTGCTTCAGTCACTACTAGATATAAAAAACAACAAGGTCGTCATCCAATCTTGCTTCAGTCACTACTAGATATAAAAAACTACAAGGTCGTCATCCAATCTTGCTTCAGTCACTACTAGATATAAAAAACAACAAGGTCGTCATCCAATCTTGTTTCAGTCACTAGATATAAAAAACAAAAAACAACAAGGTCGTCATCCAATCTTGTTTCAGTCACTACTAAATATAAAAAACAAAAAACAACAAAGTCGTCATCCAATCTTGTTTCAGTCACTACTAGATATTAAAAACAACAAGGTCGTCATCCATTTTGTTTTATTCACTACTAGATATCAAAAACAAAAAACAACAAGGTCGTCATCCAATCTTGTTTCAGTCACTACTAGATATAAAAAAAAAACCAACAAGGTCATCATCCAATCTTGTTTCAGTCACTACTAGATATAAAAAACAAAAAAACAACAAGGGCGTCATCCAATCTTGTTTCAGTCACTACTAGATATAAGAAAAAAAAACAACAAGGTCGTCATCCAATCTTGCTTCAGTCACTACTAGATATAAAAAACAACAAGGTCGTCATCCAATCTTGTTTCAGTCACTAGATATAAAAAACAAAAAACAACAAGGTCGTCATCCAATCTTGTTTCAGTCACTACTAAATATAAAAAACAAAAAACAACAAAGTCGTCATCCAATCTAGTTTCAGTCACTACTAGATATAAAAAACAACAAGGTCGTCATCCATTCTTGTTTTAGTCACTACTAGATATTAAAAACAACAAGGTCGTCATCCAATCTTGTTTCAGTCACTACTAGATATAAAAAACAACAAGGTCGTCATCCAATCTTGTTTCAGTCACTACCAGATATAAAAAACAACAAGGTCATCATCCAATCTTGTTTCAGTCACTACTAGATATAAAAAACAAAAAACAACAAGGTCGTCATCCAATCTTGTTTCAGTCACTAATAGATATAAAAAAAAACAACAAGGTGGTCATCCAATCTTTTTTCAGTCACTACCAGATATAAAAAACAACAAGGTCATCATCCAATCTTGTTTCAGTCACTACTAGATATAAAAAAAAAACAAAACAAAAAGGTCGTCATCCAATCATGTTTCAGTCACTACTAAATATAAAAAACAAAAAACAACAAGGTCGTCATGCAATCTTGTTTCAGTCACTACTAGATATAAAAAAAACAACAAGGTCGTCATCCAATCTTGTTTCAGTCACTACTAGATATAAAAAACAGAAAACAACAAGGTCGTCATCCAATCTTGTTTCAGTCACTACTAGATATAAGAAAAAAAAACAACAAGGTCGTCATCCAATCTTGTTTCAGTCACTACTAGATATAAAAAACTAAAAACAACAAGGTCTTCATCCAATCTTGTTTCAGTCACTACTAGATATAAAAAAACAAAAAACAACAAGGTCTTCATCCAATCTTGTTTCAGTCACTACTAGATATAAAAAGCAAAAAACAACAAGGTCGTCATCCAATCTTGTTTCAGTCACTACTAGATATAAAAAGCAAAAAAACAACAAGGCGTCATCCAATCTTGTTTCAGTCACTACTAGATTTAAAAAACGAAACACAACAAGGTCGTCATCCAATCTTGTTTCAGTCACTACTAGATATAAAAAACAAAAAACAACAAGGTCGTCATCCAATCTTGTTTCAGTCACTACTAGATATAAAAAACAAAAAACTACAAGGTCGTCATCCAATCTTGCTTCAGTCACTACTAGATATAAAAAACAACAAGTCGTCATCCAATCTTGCTTCAGTCACTACTAGATATAAAAAACAACAAGGTCGTCATCCAATCTTGTTTCAGTCACTACTAAATATAAAAAACAAAAAACAACAAAGTCGTCATCCAATCTTGTTTTAGTCACTACTAGATATTAAAAACAACAAGGTCGTCATCCAATCTTGTTTCATTCACTACTAGATATCAAAAACAAAAAACAACAAGGTCGTCATCCAATCTTGTTTCAGTCACTACCAGATATAAAAAACAACAATGTCATCATCCAATCTTGTTTCAGTCACTACTAGATATAAAAAACAGAAAACAACAAGGTCGTCATCCAATCTTGTTTCAGTCACTACTAGATATAAGAAAAAAAAACAACAAGGTCGTCATCCAATCTTGTTTCAGTCACTACTAGATATAAAAAACTAAAAACAACAAGGTCTTCATCCAATCTTGTTTCAGTCACTACTAGATATAAAAAAACAAAAAACAACAAGGTCTTCATCCAATCTTGTTTCAGTCACTACTAGATATAAAAAGCAAAAAACAACAAGGTCGTCATCCAATCTTGTTTCAGTCACTACTAGATATAAAAAACAAAAAAACAACAAGGGCGTCATCCAATCTTGTTTCAGTCACTACTAGATATAAAAAGCAAAAAACAACAAGGTCGTCATCCAATCTTGTTTCAGTCACTACTAGATATAAAAAACAAAAAAACAACAAGGGCGTCATCCAATCTTGTTTCAGTCACTACTAGATTTAAAAAACGAAACACAACAAGGTCGTCATCCAATCTTGTTTCAGTCACTACTAGATATAAAAAACAAAAAACAACAAGGTCGTCATCCAATCTTGTTTCAGTCACTACTAGATATAAAAAACAAAAAACTACAAGGTCGTCATCCAATCTTGCTTCAGTCACTACTAGATATAAAAAACAACAAGTCGTCATCCAATCTTGCTTCAGTCACTACTAGATATAAAAAACAACAAGGTCGTCATCCAATCTTGTTTCAGTCACTACTAAATATAAAAAACAAAAAACAACAAAGTCGTCATCCAATCTTGTTTTAGTCACTACTAGATATTAAAAACAACAAGGTCGTCATCCAATCTTGTTTCATTCACTACTAGATATCAAAAACAAAAAACAACAAGGTCGTCATCCAATCTTGTTTCAGTCACTACCAGATATAAAAAACAACAATGTCATCATCCAATCTTGTTTCAGTCACTACTAGATATAAAAAACAGAAAACAACAAGGTCGTCATCCAATCTTGTTTCAGTCACTACTAGATATAAAAAACAAAAAACAACAAGGTCGTCATCCAATCTTGTTTCAGTCACTAATAGATATAAAAAAAAACAACAAGGTGGTCATCCAATCTTTTTTCAGTCACTACCAGATATAAAAAACAACAAGGTCATCATCCAATCTTGTTTCAGTCACTACTAGATATAAAAAAAAACAAAACAAAAAGGTCGTCATCCAATCATGTTTCAGTCACTACTAGATATAAAAAACAAAAAACAACAAGGTCGTCATCCAATCTTGTTTCAGTCACTACTAGATATAAAAAAAAAACCAACAAGGTCATCATCTAATCTTGTTTCAGTCACTACTAGATATAAAAAACAACAAGGTCATCATCCAATCTTGTTTCAGTCACTACTAGATATAAAAAAAACAACAAGGTCATCATCCAATCTTGTTTCAGTCACTACTAGATATAAAAAACAACAAGGTCATCATCCAATCTTGTTTCAGTCACTACTAGATATAAAAAAAACAAAACAAAAAGGTCGTCATCCAATCATGTTTCAGTCACTACTAGATATAAAAAACAAAAAACAACAAGGTCGTCATCCAATCTTGTTTCAGTCACTACTAGATATAAAAAACTAAAAACAACAAGGTCTTCATCCAATCTTGTTTCAGTCACTACTAGATATAAAAAAACAAAAAACAACAAGGTCTTCATCCAATCTTGTTTCAGTCACTACTAGATATAAAAAGCAAAAAACAACAAGGTCGTCATCCAATCTTGTTTCAGTCACTACTAGATATAAAAAACAAAAAAACAACAAGGGCGTCATCCAATCTTGTTTCAGTCACTACTAGATATAAAAAGCAAAAAACAACAAGGTCGTCATCCAATCTTGTTTCAGTCACTACTAGATATAAAAAACAAAAAAACAACAAGGGCGTCATCCAATCTTGTTTCAGTCACTACTAGATTTAAAAAACGAAACACAACAAGGTCGTCATCCAATCTTGTTTCAGTCACTACTAGATATAAAAAACAAAAAACAACAAGGTCGTCATCCAATCTTGTTTCAGTCACTACTAGATATAAAAAACAAAAAACTACAAGGTCGTCATCCAATCTTGCTTCAGTCACTACTAGATATAAAAAACAACAAGTCGTCATCCAATCTTGCTTCAGTCACTACTAGATATAAAAAACAACAAGGTCGTCATCCAATCTTGTTTCAGTCACTACTAAATATAAAAAACAAAAAACAACAAAGTCGTCATCCAATCTTGTTTCAGTCACTACTAGATATAAAAAACTAAAAACAACAAGGTCTTCATCCAATCTTGTTTCAGTCACTACTAGATATAAAAAAACAAAAAACAACAAGGTCTTCATCCAATCTTGTTTCAGTCACTACTAGATATAAAAAGCAAAAAACAACAAGGTCGTCATCCAATCTTGTTTCAGTCACTACTAGATATAAAAAACAAAAAAACAACAAGGGCGTCATCCAATCTTGTTTCAGTCACTACTAGATATAAAAAGCAAAAAACAACAAGGTCGTCATCCAATCTTGTTTCAGTCACTACTAGATATAAAAAACAAAAAAACAACAAGGGCGTCATCCAATCTTGTTTCAGTCACTACTAGATTTAAAAAACGAAACACAACAAGGTCGTCATCCAATCTTGTTTCAGTCACTACTAGATATAAAAAACAAAAAACAACAAGGTCGTCATCCAATCTTGTTTCAGTCACTACTAGATATAAAAAACAAAAAACTACAAGGTCGTCATCCAATCTTGCTTCAGTCACTACTAGATATAAAAAACAACAAGTCGTCATCCAATCTTGCTTCAGTCACTACTAGATATAAAAAACAACAAGGTCGTCATCCAATCTTGTTTCAGTCACTACTAAATATAAAAAACAAAAAACAACAAAGTCGTCATCCAATCTTGTTTTAGTCACTACTAGATATTAAAAACAACAAGGTCGTCATCCAATCTTGTTTCATTCACTACTAGATATCAAAAACAAAAAACAACAAGGTCGTCATCCAATCTTGTTTCAGTCACTACCAGATATAAAAAACAACAATGTCATCATCCAATCTTGTTTCAGTCACTAATAGATATAAAAAAAAACAACAAGGTGGTCATCCAATCTTTTTTCAGTCACTACCAGATATAAAAAACAACAAGGTCATCATCCAATCTTGTTTCAGTCACTACTAGATATAAAAAAAAACAAAACAAAAAGGTCGTCATCCAATCATGTTTCAGTCACTACTAGATATAAAAAACAAAAAACAACAAGGTCGTCATGCAATCTTGTTTCAGTCACTACTAGATATAAAAAAAACAACAAGGTCGTCATCCAATCTTGTTTCAGTCACTACTAGATATAAAAAGCAAAAAACAACAAGGTCGTCATCCAATCTTGTTTCAGTCACTACTAGATATAAAAAACAAAAAAACAACAAGGGCGTCATCCAATCTTGTTTCAGTCACTACTAGATTTAAAAAACGAAACACAACAAGGTCGTAATCCAATCTTGTTTCAGTCACTACTAGATATAAAAAACAAAAAACAACAAGGTCGTCATCCAATCTTGTTTCAGTCACTACTAGATATAAAAAACAAAAAACTACAAGGTCGTCATCCAATCTTGCTTCAGTCACTACTAGATATAAAAAACAACAAGGTCGTCATCCAATCTTGCTTCAGTCACTACTAGATATAAAAAACTACAAGGTCGTCATCCAATCTTGCTTCAGTCACTACTAGATATAAAAAACAACAAGGTCGTCATCCAATCTTGTTTCAGTCACTAGATATAAAAAACAAAAAACAACAAGGTCGTCATCCAATCTTGTTTCAGTCACTACTAAATATAAAAAACAAAAAACAACAAAGTCGTCATCCAATCTTGTTTCAGTCACTACTAGATATTAAAAACAACAAGGTCGTCATCCATTTTGTTTTATTCACTACTAGATATCAAAAACAAAAAACAACAAGGTCGTCATCCAATCTTGTTTCAGTCACTACTAGATATAAAAAAAAAACCAACAAGGTCATCATCCAATCTTGTTTCAGTCACTACTAGATATAAAAAACAACAAGGTCATCATCCAATCTTGTTTCAGTCACTACTACATATAAAAAAAACAACAAGGTCGTCATCCAATCTTGTTTCAGTCACTACTAGATATAAAAAACAGAAAACAACAAGGTCGTCATCCAATCTTGTTTCAGTCACTACTAGATATAAGAAAAAAAAACAACAAGGTCGTCATCCAATCTTGCTTCAGTCACTACTAGATATAAAAAACAACAAGGTCGTCATCCAATCTTGTTTCAGTCACTAGATATAAAAAACAAAAAACAACAAGGTCGTCATCCAATCTTGTTTCAGTCACTACTAAATATAAAAAACAAAAAACAACAAAGTCGTCATCCAATCT
The DNA here is from genome assembly GCA_963383655.1 of Bathymodiolus septemdierum. Taxonomy (NCBI): domain Eukaryota; kingdom Metazoa; phylum Mollusca; class Bivalvia; order Mytilida; family Modiolidae; genus Bathymodiolus; species Bathymodiolus septemdierum. The sequence continues at coordinate 1,910,529 of OY726523.1, forward strand.
AGTTTCAGTCACTACTAGATATAAAAAACAACAAGGTCGTCATCCATTCTTGTTTTAGTCACTACTAGATATTAAAAACAACAAGGTCGTCATCCAATCTTGTTTCAGTCACTACTAGATATAAAAAACAACAAGGTCGTCATCCAATCTTGTTTCAGTCACTACCAGATATAAAAAACAACAAGGTCATCATCCAATCTTGTTTCAGTCACTACTAGATATAAAAAACAAAAAACAACAAGGTCGTCATCCAATCTTGTTTCAGTCACTAATAGATATAAAAAAAAACAACAAGGTGGTCATCCAATCTTTTTTCAGTCACTACCAGATATAAAAAACAACAAGGTCATCATCCAATCTTGTTTCAGTCACTACTAGATATAAAAAAAAACAAAACAAAAAGGTCGTCATCCAATCATGTTTCAGTCACTACTAGATATAAAAAACAAAAAACAACAAGGTCGTCATGCAATCTTGTTTCAGTCACTACTAGATATAAAAAAAACAACAAGGTCGTCATCCAATCTTGTTTCAGTCACTACTAGATATAAAAAACAGAAAACAACAAGGTCGTCATCCAATCTTGTTTCAGTCACTACTAGATATAAGAAAAAAAAACAACAAGGTCGTCATCCAATCTTGTTTCAGTCACTACTAGATATAAAAAACTAAAAACAACAAGGTCTTCATCCAATCTTGTTTCAGTCACTACTAGATATAAAAAAACAAAAAACAACAAGGTCTTCATCCAATCTTGTTTCAGTCACTACTAGATATAAAAAGCAAAAAACAACAAGGTCGTCATCCAATCTTGTTTCAGTCACTACTAGATATAAAAAGCAAAAAAACAACAAGGGCGTCATCCAATCTTGTTTCAGTCACTACTAGATTTAAAAAACGAAACACAACAAGGTCGTCATCCAATCTTGTTTCAGTCACTACTAGATATAAAAAACAAAAAACAACAAGGTCGTCATCCAATCTTGTTTCAGTCACTACTAGATATAAAAAACAAAAAACTACAAGGTCGTCATCCAATCTTGCTTCAGTCACTACTAGATATAAAAAACAACAAGTCGTCATCCAATCTTGCTTCAGTCACTACTAGATATAAAAAACAACAAGGTCGTCATCCAATCTTGTTTCAGTCACTACTAAATATAAAAAACAAAAAACAACAAAGTCGTCATCCAATCTTGTTTTAGTCACTACTAGATATTAAAAACAAGAAGGTCGTCATCCAATCTTGTTTCATTCACTACTAGATATCAAAAACAAAAAACAACAAGGTCGTCATCCAATCTTGTTTCAGTCACTACCAGATATAAAAAACAACAATGTCATCATCCAATCTTGTTTCAGTCACTACTAGATATAAAAAACAGAAAACAACAAGGTCGTCATCCAATCTTGTTTCAGTCACTACTAGATATAAGAAAAAAAAACAACAAGGTCGTCATCCAATCTTGTTTCAGTCACTACTAGATATAAAAAACTAAAAACAACAAGGTCTTCATCCAATCTTGTTTCAGTCACTACTAGATATAAAAAAACAAAAAACAACAAGGTCTTCATCCAATCTTGTTTCAGTCACTACTAGATATAAAAAGCAAAAAACAACAAGGTCGTCATCCAATCTTGTTTCAGTCACTACTAGATATAAAAAACAAAAAAACAACAAGGGCGTCATCCAATCTTGTTTCAGTCACTACTAGATATAAAAAGCAAAAAACAACAAGGTCGTCATCCAATCTTGTTTCAGTCACTACTAGATATAAAAAACAAAAAAACAACAAGGGCGTCATCCAATCTTGTTTCAGTCTCTACTAGATTTAAAAAACGAAACACAACAAGGTCGTCATCCAATCTTGTTTCAGTCACTACTAGATATAAAAAACAAAAAACAACAAGGTCGTCATCCAATCTTGTTTCAGTCACTACTAGATATAAAAAACAAAAAACTACAAGGTCGTCATCCAATCTTGCTTCAGTCACTACTAGATATAAAAAACAACAAGTCGTCATCCAATCTTGCTTCAGTCACTACTAGATATAAAAAACAACAAGGTCGTCATCCAATCTTGTTTCAGTCACTACTAAATATAAAAAACAAAAAACAACAAAGTCGTCATCCAATCTTGTTTTAGTCACTACTAGATATTAAAAACAACAAGGTCGTCATCCAATCTTGTTTCATTCACTACTAGATATCAAAAACAAAAAACAACAAGGTCGTCATCCAATCTTGTTTCAGTCACTACTAGATATAAAAAACAAAAAACAACAAGGTCGTCATCCAATCTTGTTTCAGTCACTAATAGATATAAAAAAAAACAACAAGGTGGTCATCCAATCTTTTTTCAGTCACTACCAGATATAAAAAACAACAAGGTCATCATCCAATCTTGTTTCAGTCACTACTAGATATAAAAAAAAACAAAACAAAAAGGTCGTCATCCAATCATGTTTCAGTCACTACTAGATATAAAAAACAAAAAACAACAAGGTCGTCATGCAATCTTGTTTCAGTCACTACTAGATATAAAAAAAACAACAAGGTCGTCATCCAATCTTGTTTCAGTCACTACTAGATATAAAAAACAGAAAACAACAAGGTCGTCATCCAATCTTGTTTCAGTCACTACTAGATATAAGAAAAAAAAAACAACAAGGTCGTCATCCAATCTTGTTTCAGTCACTACTAGATATAAGAAAAAAAAACAACAAGGTCGTCATCCAATCTTGTTTCAGTCACTACTAGATATAAAAAACTAAAAACAACAAGGTCTTCATCCAATCTTGTTTCAGTCACTACTAGATATAAAAAAACAAAAAACAACAAGGTCTTCATCCAATCTTGTTTCAGTCACTACTAGATATAAAAAGCAAAAAACAACAAGGTCGTCATCCAATCTTGTTTCAGTCACTACTAGATATAAAAAGCAAAAAAACAACAAGGGCGTCATCCAATCTTGTTTCAGTCACTACTAGATTTAAAAAACGAAACACAACAAGGTCGTCATCCAATCTTGTTTCAGTCACTACTAGATATAAAAAACAAAAAACAACAAGGTCGTCATCCAATCTTGTTTCAGTCACTACTAGATATAAAAAACAAAAAACTACAAGGTCGTCATCCAATCTTGCTTCAGTCACTACTAGATATAAAAAACAACAAGGTCGTCATCCAATCTTGTTTCAGTCACTACTAAATATAAAAAACAAAAAACAACAAAGTCGTCATCCAATCTTGTTTTAGTCACTACTAGATATTAAAAACAACAAGGTCGTCATCCAATCTTGTTTCATTCACTACTAGATATCAAAAACAAAAAACAACAAGGTCGTCATCCAATCTTGTTTCAGTCACTACCAGATATAAAAAACAACAATGTCATCATCCAATCTTGTTTCAGTCACTACTAGATATAAAAAACAGAAAACAACAAGGTCGTCATCCAATCTTGTTTCAGTCACTACTAGATATAAGAAAAAAAAACAACAAGGTCGTCATCCAATCTTGTTTCAGTCACTACTAGATATAAAAAACTAAAAACAACAAGGTCTTCATCCAATCTTGTTTCAGTCACTACTAGATATAAAAAAACAAAAAACAACAAGGTCTTCATCCAATCTTGTTTCAGTCACTACTAGATATAAAAAGCAAAAAACAACAAGGTCGTCATCCAATCTTGTTTCAGTCACTACTAGATATAAAAAACAAAAAAAACAACAAGGGCGTCATCCAATCTTGTTTCAGTCACTACTAGATATAAAAAGCAAAAAACAACAAGGTCGTCATCCAATCTTGTTTCAGTCACTACTAGATATAAAAAACAAAAAAACAACAAGGGCGTCATCCAATCTTGTTTCAGTCACTACTAGATTTAAAAAACGAAACACAACAAGGTCGTCATCCAATCTTGTTTCAGTCACTACTAGATATAAAAAACAAAAAACAACAAGGTCGTCATCCAATCTTGTTTCAGTCACTACTAGATATAAAAAACAAAAAACTACAAGGTCGTCATCCAATCTTGCTTCAGTCACTACTAGATATAAAAAACAACAAGTCGTCATCCAATCTTGCTTCAGTCACTACTAGATATAAAAAACAACAAGGTCGTCATCCAATCTTGTTTCAGTCACTACTAAATATAAAAAACAAAAAACAACAAAGTCGTCATCCAATCTTGTTTTAGTCACTACTAGATATTAAAAACAACAAGGTCGTCATCCAATCTTGTTTCATTCACTACTAGATATCAAAAACAAAAAACAACAAGGTCGTCATCCAATCTTGTTTCAGTCACTACCAGATATAAAAAACAACAATGTCATCATCCAATCTTGTTTCAGTCACTACTAGATATAAAAAACAGAAAACAACAAGGTCGTCATCCAATCTTGTTTCAGTCACTACTAGATATAAGAAAAAAAACAACAAGGTCGTCATCCAATCTTGTTTCAGTCACTACTAGATATAAAAAGCAAAAAACAACAAGGTCGTCATCCAATCTTGTTTCAGTCACTACTAGATATAAAAAACAAAAAAACAACAAGGGCGTCATCCAATCTTGTTTCAGTCACTACTAGATATAAAAAGCAAAAAACAACAAGGTCGTCATCCAATCTTGTTTCAGTCACTACTAGATATAAAAAACAAAAAAACAACAAGGGCGTCATCCAATCTTGTTTCAGTCACTACTAGATTTAAAAAACGAAACACAACAAGGTCGTCATCCAATCTTGTTTCAGTCACTACTAGATATAAAAAACAAAAAACAACAAGGTCGTCATCCAATCTTGTTTCAGTCACTACTAGATATAAAAAACAAAAAACTACAAGGTCGTCATCCAATCTTGCTTCAGTCACTACTAGATATAAAAAACAACAAGTCGTCATCCAATCTTGCTTCAGTCACTACTAGATATAAAAAACAACAAGGTCGTCATCCAATCTTGTTTCAGTCACTACTAAATATAAAAAACAAAAAACAACAAAGTCGTCATCCAATCTTGTTTTAGTCACTACTAGATATTAAAAACAACAAGGTCGTCATCCAATCTTGTTTCATTCACTACTAGATATCAAAAACAAAAAACAACAAGGTCGTCATCCAATCTTGTTTCAGTCACTACCAGATATAAAAAACAACAATGTCATCATCCAATCTTGTTTCAGTCACTAATAGATATAAAAAAAAACAACAAGGTGGTCATCCAATCTTTTTTCAGTCACTACCAGATATAAAAAACAACAAGGTCATCATCCAATCTTGTTTCAGTCACTACTAGATATAAAAAAAAACAAAACAAAAAGGTCGTCATCCAATCATGTTTCAGTCACTACTAGATATAAAAAACAAAAAACAACAAGGTCGTCATGCAATCTTGTTTCAGTCACTACTAGATATAAAAAAAACAACAAGGTCTTCATCCAATCTTGTTTCAGTCACTACTAGATATAAAAAAACAAAAAACAACAAGGTCTTCATCCAATCTTGTTTCAGTCACTACTAGATATAAAAAGCAAAAAACAACAAGGTCGTCATCCAATCTTGTTTCAGTCACTACTAGATATAAAAAACAAAAAAACAACAAAGGCGTCATCCAATCTTGTTTCAGTCACTACTAGATATAAAAAGCAAAAAACAACAAGGTCGTCATCCAATCTTGTTTCAGTCACTACTAGATATAAAAAACAAAAAAACAACAAGGGCGTCATCCAATCTTGTTCCAGTCACTACTAGATTTAAAAAACGAAACACAACAAGGTCGTCATCCAATCTTGTTTCAGTCACTACTAGATATAAAAAACAAAAAACAACAAGGTCGTCATCCAATCTTGTTTCAGTCACTACTAGATATAAAAAACAAAAAACTACAAGGTCGTCATCCAATCTTGCTTCAGTCACTACTAGATATAAAAAACAACAAGTCGTCATCCAATCTTGCTTCAGTCACTACTAGATATAAAAAACAACAAGGTCGTCATCCAATCTTGTTTCAGTCACTACTAAATATAAAAAACAAAAAACAACAAAGTCGTCATCCAATCTTGTTTTAGTCACTACTAGATATTAAAAACAACAAGGTCGTCATCCAATCTTGTTTCATTCACTACTAGATATCAAAAACAAAAAACAACAAGGTCGTCATCCAATCTTGTTTCAGTCACTACCAGATATAAAAAACAACAATGTCATCATCCAATCTTGTTTCAGTCACTACTAGATATAAAAAACAGAAAACAACAAGGTCGTCATCCAATCTTGTTTCAGTCACTACTAGATATAAGAAAAAAAAACAACAAGGTCGTCATCCAATCTTGTTTCAGTCACTACTAGATATAAAAAACTAAAAACAACAAGGTCTTCATCCAATCTTGTTTCAGTCACTACTAGATATAAAAAAACAAAAAACAACAAGGTCTTCATCCAATCTTGTTTCAGTCACTACTAGATATAAAAAGCAAAAAACAACAAGGTCGTCATCCAATCTTGTTTCAGTCACTACTAGATATAAAAAACAAAAAAACAACAAGGGCGTCATCCAATCTTGTTTCAGTCACTACTAGATTTAAAAAACGAAACACAACAAGGTCGTCATCCAATCTTGTTTCAGTCACTACTAGATATAAAAAACAAAAAACAACAAGGTCGTCATCCAATCTTGTTTCAGTCACTACTAGATATAAAAAACAAAAAACTACAAGGTCGTCATCCAATCTTGCTTCAGTCACTACTAGATATAAAAAACAACAAGGTCGTCATCCAATCTTGCTTCAGTCACTACTAGATATAAAAAACAACAAGGTCGTCATCCAATCTTGTTTCAGTCACTACTAAATATAAAAAACAAAAAACAACAAAGTCGTCATCCAATCTTGTTTTAGTCACTACTAGATATCAAAAACAAAAAACAACAAGGTCGTCATCCAATCTTGTTTCATTCACTACTAGATATCAAAAACAAAAAACAACAAGGTCGTCATCCAATCTTGTTTCAGTCACTACCAGATATAAAAAACAACAATGTCATCATTCAATCTTGTTTCAGTCACTACTAGATTTAAAAAACGAAACACAACAAGGTCGTCATCCAATCTTGTTTCAGTCACTACTAAATATAAAAAACAAAAAACAACAAAGTCGTCATCCAATCTTGTTTTAGTCACTACTAGATATTAAAAACAACAAGGTCGTCATCCAATCTTGTTTCATTCACTACTAGATATCAAAAACAAAAAACAACAAGGTCGTCATCCAATCTTGTTTCAGTCACTACCAGATATAAAAAACAACAATGTCATCATCCAATCTTGTTTCAGTCACTACTAGATATAAAAAACAGAAAACAACAAGGTCGTCATCCAATCTTGTTTCAGTCACTACTAGATATAAGAAAAAAAAACAACAAGGTCGTCATCCAATCTTGTTTCAGTCACTACTAGATATAAAAAACTAAAAACAACAAGGTCTTCATCCAATCTTGTTTCAGTCACTACTAGATATAAAAAAACAAAAAACAACAAGGTCTTCATCCAATCTTGTTTCAGTCACTACTAGATATAAAAAGCAAAAAACAACAAGGTCGTCATCCAATCTTGTTTCAGTCACTACTAGATATAAAAAACAAAAAAAACAACAAGGGCGTCATCCAATCTTGTTTCAGTCACTACTAGATATAAAAAGCAAAAAACAACAAGGTCGTCATCCAATCTTGTTTCAGTCACTACTAGATATAAAAAACAAAAAAACAACAAGGGCGTCATCCAATCTTGTTTCAGTCACTACTAGATTTAAAAAACGAAACACAACAAGGTCGTCATCCAATCTTGTTTCAGTCACTACTAGATATAAAAAACAAAAAACAACAAGGTCGTCATCCAATCTTGTTTCAGTCACTACTAGATATAAAAAACAAAAAACTACAAGGTCGTCATCCAATCTTGCTTCAGTCACTACTAGATATAAAAAACAACAAGTCGTCATCCAATCTTGCTTCAGTCACTACTAGATATAAAAAACAACAAGGTCGTCATCCAATCTTGTTTCAGTCACTACTAAATATAAAAAACAAAAAACAACAAAGTCGTCATCCAATCTTGTTTTAGTCACTACTAGATATTAAAAACAACAAGGTCGTCATCCAATCTTGTTTCATTCACTACTAGATATCAAAAACAAAAAACAACAAGGTCGTCATCCAATCTTGTTTCAGTCACTACCAGATATAAAAAACAACAATGTCATCATCCAATCTTGTTTCAGTCACTACTAGATATAAAAAACAGAAAACAACAAGGTCGTCATCCAATCTTGTTTCAGTCACTACTAGATATAAGAAAAAAAACAACAAGGTCGTCATCCAATCTTGTTTCAGTCACTACTAGATATAAAAAGCAAAAAACAACAAGGTCGTCATCCAATCTTGTTTCAGTCACTACTAGATATAAAAAACAAAAAAACAACAAGGGCGTCATCCAATCTTGTTTCAGTCACTACTAGATATAAAAAGCAAAAAACAACAAGGTCGTCATCCAATCTTGTTTCAGTCACTACTAGATATAAAAAACAAAAAAACAACAAGGGCGTCATCCAATCTTGTTTCAGTCACTACTAGATTTAAAAAACGAAACACAACAAGGTCGTCATCCAATCTTGTTTCAGTCACTACTAGATATAAAAAACAAAAAACAACAAGGTCGTCATCCAATCTTGTTTCAGTCACTACTAGATATAAAAAACAAAAAACTACAAGGTCGTCATCCAATCTTGCTTCAGTCACTACTAGATATAAAAAACAACAAGTCGTCATCCAATCTTGCTTCAGTCACTACTAGATATAAAAAACAACAAGGTCGTCATCCAATCTTGTTTCAGTCACTACTAAATATAAAAAACAAAAAACAACAAAGTCGTCATCCAATCTTGTTTTAGTCACTACTAGATATTAAAAACAACAAGGTCGTCATCCAATCTTGTTTCATTCACTACTAGATATCAAAAACAAAAAACAACAAGGTCGTCATCCAATCTTGTTTCAGTCACTACCAGATATAAAAAACAACAATGTCATCATCCAATCTTGTTTCAGTCACTAATAGATATAAAAAAAAACAACAAGGTGGTCATCCAATCTTTTTTCAGTCACTACCAGATATAAAAAACAACAAGGTCATCATCCAATCTTGTTTCAGTCACTACTAGATATAAAAAAAAACAAAACAAAAAGGTCGTCATCCAATCATGTTTCAGTCACTACTAGATATAAAAAACAAAAAACAACAAGGTCGTCATGCAATCTTGTTTCAGTCACTACTAGATATAAAAAAAACAACAAGGTCTTCATCCAATCTTGTTTCAGTCACTACTAGATATAAAAAAACAAAAAACAACAAGGTCTTCATCCAATCTTGTTTCAGTCACTACTAGATATAAAAAGCAAAAAACAACAAGGTCGTCATCCAATCTTGTTTCAGTCACTACTAGATATAAAAAACAAAAAAACAACAAAGGCGTCATCCAATCTTGTTTCAGTCACTACTAGATATAAAAAGCAAAAAACAACAAGGTCGTCATCCAATCTTGTTTCAGTCACTACTAGATATAAAAAACAAAAAAACAACAAGGGCGTCATCCAATCTTGTTCCAGTCACTACTAGATTTAAAAAACGAAACACAACAAGGTCGTCATCCAATCTTGTTTCAGTCACTACTAGATATAAAAAACAAAAAACAACAAGGTCGTCATCCAATCTTGTTTCAGTCACTACTAGATATAAAAAACAAAAAACTACAAGGTCGTCATCCAATCTTGCTTCAGTCACTACTAGATATAAAAAACAACAAGTCGTCATCCAATCTTGCTTCAGTCACTACTAGATATAAAAAACAACAAGGTCGTCATCCAATCTTGTTTCAGTCACTACTAAATATAAAAAACAAAAAACAACAAAGTCGTCATCCAATCTTGTTTTAGTCACTACTAGATATTAAAAACAACAAGGTCGTCATCCAATCTTGTTTCATTCACTACTAGATATCAAAAACAAAAAACAACAAGGTCGTCATCCAATCTTGTTTCAGTCACTACCAGATATAAAAAACAACAATGTCATCATCCAATCTTGTTTCAGTCACTACTAGATATAAAAAACAGAAAACAACAAGGTCGTCATCCAATCTTGTTTCAGTCACTACTAGATATAAGAAAAAAAAACAACAAGGTCGTCATCCAATCTTGTTTCAGTCACTACTAGATATAAAAAACTAAAAACAACAAGGTCTTCATCCAATCTTGTTTCAGTCACTACTAGATATAAAAAAACAAAAAACAACAAGGTCTTCATCCAATCTTGTTTCAGTCACTACTAGATATAAAAAGCAAAAAACAACAAGGTCGTCATCCAATCTTGTTTCAGTCACTACTAGATATAAAAAACAAAAAAACAACAAGGGCGTCATCCAATCTTGTTTCAGTCACTACTAGATTTAAAAAACGAAACACAACAAGGTCGTCATCCAATCTTGTTTCAGTCACTACTAGATATAAAAAACAAAAAACAACAAGGTCGTCATCCAATCTTGTTTCAGTCACTACTAGATATAAAAAACAAAAAACTACAAGGTCGTCATCCAATCTTGCTTCAGTCACTACTAGATATAAAAAACAACAAGGTCGTCATCCAATCTTGCTTCAGTCACTACTAGATATAAAAAACAACAAGGTCGTCATCCAATCTTGTTTCAGTCACTACTAAATATAAAAAACAAAAAACAACAAAGTCGTCATCCAATCTTGTTTTAGTCACTACTAGATATCAAAAACAAAAAACAACAAGGTCGTCATCCAATCTTGTTTCATTCACTACTAGATATCAAAAACAAAAAACAACAAGGTCGTCATCCAATCTTGTTTCAGTCACTACCAGATATAAAAAACAACAATGTCATCATTCAATCTTGTTTCAGTCACTACTAGATATAAAAAACAAAAAACAACTAGGTCGTCATCCAATCTTGTTTCAGTCACTAATAGATATAAAAAAAAACAACAAGGTGGTCATCCCATCTTTTTTCAGTCACTACCAGATATAAAAAACAACAAGGTCATCATCCAATCTTGTTTCAGTCACTACTAGATATAAAAAACAAAAAAACAAAAAGGTCGTCATCCAATCATGTTTCAGTCACTACTAGATATAAAAAACAAAAAACAACAAGGTCGTCATCCAATCTTGTTTCAGTCACTACTAGATATAAAAAAAACAAGGTGGTCATCCAATCTTGTTTCAGTCACTACTAGATATAAAAAACAACAAGCTCGTCATCCAATCTTGTTTCAGTCACTACTAGATATAAAAAACAACAAGGTCGTCATCCAATCTTGTTTAAGTCACTACTAGATATAAAAAACAAAAAACAACAAGGTCGTCATGCAATCTTGTTTCAGTCACTACTAGATATAAAAAACAAAAAACAACAAGGTCGTCATCCAATCTTGTTTCAGTCACTACTAGATATAAAAAACAAAAAACAACAAGGTCGTCAACCAGTCTTGTTTCAGTCACTACTAGATATAAAAAAAAACAACAAGGTCGTCATCCAATCTTGTTTCAGTCACTACTAGATATAAAAAACAGAAAACAACAAGGTCGTCATCCAATCTTGTTTCAGTGACTACTAAATATAAGAAAAAAAAACAACAAGGTCGTCATCCAATCTTGTTTCAGTCACTACTAGATATAAAAAACAAAAAACAACAAGGTCTTCATCCAATCTTGTTTCAGTCACTACTAGATATAAAAAAAAAAAAAACAACAAGGTCTTCATCCAATCTTGTTTCAGTCACTACTAGATATAACAAGCAAAAAACAACAAGGTCGTCATCCAAACTTGTTTCAGTCACTACTAGATATAAAAAACAAAAAAACAACAAGGGCGTCATCCAATCTTGTTTCAGTCACTACTAGATTTAAAAAACGAAACACAACAAGGTCGTCATCCAATCTTGTTTCAGTCACTACTAGATATAAAAAACAAAAAACAACAAGGTCGTCATCCAATCTTGTTTCAGTCACTACTAGATATAAAAAACAAAAAACTACAAGGTCGTCATCCAATCTTGCTTCAGTCACTACTAGATATAAAAAACAACAAGGTCTTCATCCAATCTTGTTTCAGTCACTACTAGATATAACAACCAAAACACAACAAGGTCGTCATCCAATCTTGTTTCAGTCACTACTAGATATAAAAAACAAAAAACAACAAGGTCGTCATCCAATCTTGTTTCAGTCACTACTAAATATAAAAAACAAAAAACAACAAAGTCGTCATCCAATCTTGTTTCAGTCACTACTAGATATAAAAAACAACAAGGTCGTCATCCAATCTTGTTTTAGTCACTACTAGATATTAAAAACAACAAGGTCGTCATCCAATCTTGTTTCATTCACTACTAGATATCAAAAACAAAAAACAACAAGGTCATCATCCAATCTTGTTTCAGTCACTACTAGATATAAAAACAACAAGGTCGTTATCCAATCTTGCTTCAGTCAATACTAAATATAAAAAACAAAAAACAACAAGGTCGTCATCCAATCTTGTTTCAGACACTACTAGATATAGAAAACAGAAAACAACAAGGTCGTCATCCAATCTTGTTTCAGTCACTACTAGATATTAAAAAACAAAAAACAACAAGGTCGTCATCCAATCTTGTTTCAGTCACTACTAGATATAAAAAACAACAAGGTCGTCATCCAATCTTGTTTCAGTCACTACTAGATATAAAAAACAACAATGTTGTCATCCAATCTTGTTTCAGTCACTACTAGATATTAAAAACAACAAGGTCGTCATCCAATCTTGTTTCATTCACTACTAGATATCAAAAACAAAAAACAACAAGGTCGTCATCCAATCTTGTTTCAGTCACTACCAGATATAAAAAACAACAATGTCATCATCCAATCTTGTTTCAGTCACTACTAGATATAAAAAACAGAAAACAACAAGGTCGTCATCCAATCTTGTTTCAGTCACTACTAGATATAAGAAAAAAAAACAACAAGGTCGTCATCCAATCTTGTTTCAGTCACTACTAGATATAAAAAACTAAAAACAACAAGGTCTTCATCCAATCTTGTTTCAGTCACTACTAGATATAAAAAAACAAAAAACAACAAGGTCTTCATCCAATCTTGTTTCAGTCACTACTAGATATAAAAAGCAAAAAACAACAAGGTCGTCATCCAATCTTGTTTCAGTCACTACTAGATATAAAAAACAAAAAAACAACAAGGGCGTCATCCAATCTTGTTTCAGTCACTACTAGATTTAAAAAACGAAACACAACAAGGTCGTCATCCAATCTTGTTTCAGTCACTACTAGATATAAAAAACAAAAAACAACAAGGTCGTCATCCAATCTTGTTTCAGTCACTACTAGATATAAAAAACAAAAAACTACAAGGTCGTCATCCAATCTTGCTTCAGTCACTACTAGATATAAAAAACAACAAGGTCGTCATCCAATCTTGCTTCAGTCACTACTAGATATAAAAAACAACAAGGTCGTCATCCAATCTTGTTTCAGTCACTACTAAATATAAAAAACAAAAAACAACAAAGTCGTCATCCAATCTTGTTTTAGTCACTACTAGATATTAAAAACAACAAGGTCGTCATCCAATCTTGTTTCATTCACTACTAGATATCAAAAACAAAAAACAACAAGGTCGTCATCCAATCTTGTTTCAGTCACTACTAGATATAAGAAAAAAAAACAACAAGGTCGTCATCCAATCTTGTTTCAGTCACTACTAGATATAAAAAACTAAAAACAACAAGGTCTTCATCCAATCTTGTTTCAGTCACTACTAGATATAAAAAAACAAAAAACAACAAGGTCTTCATCCAATCTTGTTTCAGTCACTACTAGATATAAAAAGCAAAAAACAACAAGGTCGTCATCCAATCTTGTTTCAGTCACTACTAGATATAAAAAACAAAAAAACAACAAGGGCGTCATCCAATCTTGTTTCAGTCACTACTAGATTTAAAAAACGAAACACAACAAGGTCGTCATCCAATCTTGTTTCAGTCACTACTAGATATAAAAAACAAAAAACAACAAGGTCGTCATCCAATCTTGTTTCAGTCACTACTAGATATAAAAAACAAAAAACTACAAGGTCGTCATCCAATCTTGCTTCAGTCACTACTAGATATAAAAAACAACAAGGTCGTCATCCAATCTTGCTTCAGTCACTACTAGATATAAAAAACAACAAGGTCGTCATCCAATCTTGTTTCAGTCACTACTAAATATAAAAAACAAAAAACAACAAAGTCGTCATCCAATCTTGTTTTAGTCACTACTAGATATCAAAAACAAAAAACAACAAGGTCGTCATCCAATCTTGTTTCATTCACTACTAGATATCAAAAACAAAAAACAACAAGGTCGTCATCCAATCTTGTTTCAGTCACTACCAGATATAAAAAACAACAATGTCATCATTCAATCTTGTTTCAGTCACTACTAGATATAAAAAACAAAAAACAACTAGGTCGTCATCCAATCTTGTTTCAGTCACTAATAGATATAAAAAAAAACAACAAGGTGGTCATCCCATCTTTTTTCAGTCACTACCAGATATAAAAAACAACAAGGTCATCATCCAATCTTGTTTCAGTCACTACTAGATATAAAAAACAAAAAAACAAAAAGGTCGTCATCCAATCATGTTTCAGTCACTACTAGATATAAAAAACAAAAAACAACAAGGTCGTCATCCAATCTTGTTTCAGTCACTACTAGATATAAAAAAAACAAGGTGGTCATCCAATCTTGTTTCAGTCACTACTAGATATAAAAAACAACAAGCTCGTCATCCAATCTTGTTTCAGTCACTACTAGATATAAAAAACAACAAGGTCGTCATCCAATCTTGTTTAAGTCACTACTAGATATAAAAAACAAAAAACAACAAGGTCGTCATGCAATCTTGTTTCAGTCACTACTAGATATAAAAAACAAAAAACAACAAGGTCGTCATCCAATCTTGTTTCAGTCACTACTAGATATAAAAAACAAAAAACAACAAGGTCGTCAACCAGTCTTGTTTCAGTCACTACTAGATATAAAAAAAAACAACAAGGTCGTCATCCAATCTTGTTTCAGTCACTACTAGATATAAAAAACAGAAAACAACAAGGTCGTCATCCAATCTTGTTTCAGTGACTACTAAATATAAGAAAAAAAAACAACAAGGTCGTCATCCAATCTTGTTTCAGTCACTACTAGATATAAAAAACAAAAAACAACAAGGTCTTCATCCAATCTTGTTTCAGTCACTACTAGATATAAAAAAAAAAAAAACAACAAGGTCTTCATCCAATCTTGTTTCAGTCACTACTAGATATAACAAGCAAAAAACAACAAGGTCGTCATCCAAACTTGTTTCAGTCACTACTAGATATAAAAAACAAAAAAACAACAAGGGCGTCATCCAATCTTGTTTCAGTCACTACTAGATTTAAAAAACGAAACACAACAAGGTCGTCATCCAATCTTGTTTCAGTCACTACTAGATATAAAAAACAAAAAACAACAAGGTCGTCATCCAATCTTGTTTCAGTCACTACTAGATATAAAAAACAAAAAACTACAAGGTCGTCATCCAATCTTGCTTCAGTCACTACCAGATATAAAAAACAACAAGGTCTTCATCCAATCTTGTTTCAGTCACTACTAGATATAACAACCAAAACACAACAAGGTCGTCATCCAATCTTGTTTCAGTCACTACTAGATATAAAAAACAAAAAACAACAAGGTCGTCATCCAATCTTGTTTCAGTCACTACTAAATATAAAAAACAAAAAACAACAAAGTCGTCATCCAATCTTGTTTCAGTCACTACTAGATATAAAAAACAACAAGGTCGTCATCCAATCTTGTTTTAGTCACTACTAGATATTAAAAACAACAAGGTCGTCATCCAATCTTGTTTCATTCACTACTAGATATCAAAAACAAAAAACAACAAGGTCATCATCCAATCTTGTTTCAGTCACTACTAGATATAAAAACAACAAGGTCGTTATCCAATCTTGCTTCAGTCAATACTAAATATAAAAAACAAAAAACAACAAGGTCGTCATCCAATCTTGTTTCAGACACTACTAGATATAGAAAACAGAAAACAACAAGGTCGTCATCCAATCTTGTTTCAGTCACTACTAGATATTAAAAAACAAAAAACAACAAGGTCGTCATCCAATCTTGTTTCAGTCACTACTAGATATAAAAAACAACAAGGTCGTCATCCAATCTTGTTTCAGTCACTACTAGATATAAAAAACAACAATGTTGTCATCCAATCTTGTTTCAGTCACTACTAGATATTAAAAACAACAAGGTCGTCATCCAATCTTGTTTCATTCACTACTAGATATCAAAAACAAAAAACAACAAGGTCGTCATCCAATCTTGTTTCAGTCACTACCAGATATAAAAAACAACAATGTCATCATCCAATCTTGTTTCAGTCACTACTAGATATAAAAAACAGAAAACAACAAGGTCGTCATCCAATCTTGTTTCAGTCACTACTAGATATAAGAAAAAAAAACAACAAGGTCGTCATCCAATCTTGTTTCAGTCACTACTAGATATAAAAAACTAAAAACAACAAGGTCTTCATCCAATCTTGTTTCAGTCACTACTAGATATAAAAAAACAAAAAACAACAAGGTCTTCATCCAATCTTGTTTCAGTCACTACTAGATATAAAAAGCAAAAAACAACAAGGTCGTCATCCAATCTTGTTTCAGTCACTACTAGATATAAAAAACAAAAAAACAACAAGGGCGTCATCCAATCTTGTTTCAGTCACTACTAGATTTAAAAAACGAAACACAACAAGGTCGTCATCCAATCTTGTTTCAGTCACTACTAGATATAAAAAACAAAAAACAACAAGGTCGTCATCCAATCTTGTTTCAGTCACTACTAGATATAAAAAACAAAAAACTACAAGGTCGTCATCCAATCTTGCTTCAGTCACTACTAGATATAAAAAACAACAAGGTCGTCATCCAATCTTGCTTCAGTCACTACTAGATATAAAAAACAACAAGGTCGTCATCCAATCTTGTTTCAGTCACTACTAAATATAAAAAACAAAAAACAACAAAGTCGTCATCCAATCTTGTTTTAGTCACTACTAGATATTAAAAACAACAAGGTCGTCATCCAATCTTGTTTCATTCACTACTAGATATCAAAAACAAAAAACAACAAGGTCGTCATCCAATCTTGTTTCAGTCACTACCAGATATAAAAAACAACAATGTCATCATCCAATCTTGTTTCAGTCACTACTAGATATAAAAAACAAAAAACAACTAGGTTGTCATCCAATCTTGTTTCAGTCACTAATAGATATAAAAAAAAACAACAAGGTGGTCATCCAATCTTTTTTCAGTCACTACCAGATATAAAAAACAACAAGGTCATCATCCAATCTTGTTTCAGTCACTACTAGATATAAGAAAAAAAACAACAAGGTCGTCATCCAATCTTGTTTCAGTCACTACTAGATATAAAAAACTAAAAACAACAAGGTCTTCATCCAATCTTGTTTCAGTCACTACTAGATATAAAAAAACAAAAAACAACAAGGTCTTCATCCAATCTTGTTTCAGTCACTACTAGATATAAAAAGCAAAAAACAACAAGGTCGTCATCCAATCTTGTTTCAGTCACTACTAGATATAAAAAACAAAAAAACAACAAGGGCGTCATCCAATCTTGTTTCAGTCACTACTAGATTTAAAAAACGAAACACAACAAGGTCGTCATCCAATCTTGTTTCAGTCACTACTAGATATAAAAAACAAAAAACAACAAGGTCGTCATCCAATCTTGTTTCAGTCACTACTAGATATAAAAAACAAAAAACAACTAGGTCGTCATCCAATCTTGTTTCAGTCACTAATAGATATAAAAAAAAACAACAAGGTGGTCATCCAATCTTTTTTCAGTCACTACCAGATATAAAAAACAAAAAAACAACAAGGGCGTCATCCAATCTTGTTTCAGTCACTACTAGATTTAAAAAACGAAACACAACAAGGTCGTCATCCAATCTTGTTTCAGTCACTACTAGATATAAAAAACAAAAAACAACAAGGTCGTCATCCAATCTTGTTTCAGTCACTACTAGATATAAAAAACAAAAAACTACAAGGTCGTCATCCAATCTTGCTTCAGTCACTACTAGATATAAAAAACAACAAGGTCTTCATCCAATCTTGTTTCAGTCACTACTAGATATAACAACCAAAACACAACAAGGTCGTCATCCAATCTTGTTTCAGTCACTACTAGATATAAAAAACAAAAAACAACAAGGTCGTCATCCAATCTTGTTTCAGTCACTACTAAATATAAAAAACAAAAAACAACAAAGTCGTCATCCAATCTTGTTTCAGTCACTACTAGATATAAAAAACAACAAGGTCGTCATCCAATCTTGTTTTAGTCACTACTAGATATTAAAAACAACAAGGTCGTCATCCAATCTTGTTTCATTCACTACTAGATATCAAAAACAAAAAACAACAAGGTCATCATCCAATCTTGTTTCAGTCACTACTAGATATAAAAACAACAAGGTCGTTATCCAATCTTGCTTCAGTCAATACTAAATATAAAAAACAAAAAACAACAAGGTCGTCATCCAATCTTGTTTCAGACACTACTAGATATAGAAAACAGAAAACAACAAGGTCGTCATCCAATCTTGTTTCAGTCACTACTAGATATTAAAAAACAAAAAACAACAAGGTCGTCATCCAATCTTGTTTCAGTCACTACTAGATATAAAAAACAACAAGGTCGTCATCCAATCTTGTTTCAGTCACTACTAGATATAAAAAACAACAATGTTGTCATCCAATCTTGTTTCAGTCACTACTAGATATTAAAAACAACAAGGTCGTCATCCAATCTTGTTTCATTCACTACTAGATATCAAAAACAAAAAACAACAAGGTCGTCATCCAATCTTGTTTCAGTCACTACCAGATATAAAAAACAACAATGTCATCATCCAATCTTGTTTCAGTCACTACTAGATATAAAAAACAGAAAACAACAAGGTCGTCATCCAATCTTGTTTCAGTCACTACTAGATATAAGAAAAAAAAACAACAAGGTCGTCATCCAATCTTGTTTCAGTCACTACTAGATATAAAAAACTAAAAACAACAAGGTCTTCATCCAATCTTGTTTCAGTCACTACTAGATATAAAAAAACAAAAAACAACAAGGTCTTCATCCAATCTTGTTTCAGTCACTACTAGATATAAAAAGCAAAAAACAACAAGGTCGTCATCCAATCTTGTTTCAGTCACTACTAGATATAAAAAACAAAAAAACAACAAGGGCGTCATCCAATCTTGTTTCAGTCACTACTAGATTTAAAAAACGAAACACAACAAGGTCGTCATCCAATCTTGTTTCAGTCACTACTAGATATAAAAAACAAAAAACAACAAGGTCGTCATCCAATCTTGTTTCAGTCACTACTAGATATAAAAAACAAAAAACTACAAGGTCGTCATCCAATCTTGCTTCAGTCACTACTAGATATAAAAAACAACAAGGTCGTCATCCAATCTTGCTTCAGTCACTACTAGATATAAAAAACAACAAGGTCGTCATCCAATCTTGTTTCAGTCACTACTAAATATAAAAAACAAAAAACAACAAAGTCGTCATCCAATCTTGTTTTAGTCACTACTAGATATTAAAAACAACAAGGTCGTCATCCAATCTTGTTTCATTCACTACTAGATATCAAAAACAAAAAACAACAAGGTCGTCATCCAATCTTGTTTCAGTCACTACTAGATATAAGAAAAAAAAACAACAAGGTCGTCATCCAATCTTGTTTCAGTCACTACTAGATATAAAAAACTAAAAACAACAAGGTCTTCATCCAATCTTGTTTCAGTCACTACTAGATATAAAAAAACAAAAAACAACAAGGTCTTCATCCAATCTTGTTTCAGTCACTACTAGATATAAAAAGCAAAAAACAACAAGGTCGTCATCCAATCTTGTTTCAGTCACTACTAGATATAAAAAACAAAAAAACAACAAGGGCGTCATCCAATCTTGTTTCAGTCACTACTAGATTTAAAAAACGAAACACAACAAGGTCGTCATCCAATCTTGTTTCAGTCACTACTAGATATAAAAAACAAAAAACAACAAGGTCGTCATCCAATCTTGTTTCAGTCACTACTAGATATAAAAAACAAAAAACTACAAGGTCGTCATCCAATCTTGCTTCAGTCACTACTAGATATAAAAAACAACAAGGTCGTCATCCAATCTTGCTTCAGTCACTACTAGATATAAAAAACAACAAGGTCGTCATCCAATCTTGTTTCAGTCACTACTAAATATAAAAAACAAAAAACAACAAAGTCGTCATCCAATCTTGTTTTAGTCACTACTAGATATCAAAAACAAAAAACAACAAGGTCGTCATCCAATCTTGTTTCATTCACTACTAGATATCAAAAACAAAAAACAACAAGGTCGTCATCCAATCTTGTTTCAGTCACTACCAGATATAAAAAACAACAATGTCATCATTCAATCTTGTTTCAGTCACTACTAGATATAAAAAACAAAAAACAACTAGGTCGTCATCCAATCTTGTTTCAGTCACTAATAGATATAAAAAAAAACAACAAGGTGGTCATCCCATCTTTTTTCAGTCACTACCAGATATAAAAAACAACAAGGTCATCATCCAATCTTGTTTCAGTCACTACTAGATATAAAAAACAAAAAAACAAAAAGGTCGTCATCCAATCATGTTTCAGTCACTACTAGATATAAAAAACAAAAAACAACAAGGTCGTCATCCAATCTTGTTTCAGTCACTACTAGATATAAAAAAAACAAGGTGGTCATCCAATCTTGTTTCAGTCACTACTAGATATAAAAAACAACAAGCTCGTCATCCAATCTTGTTTCAGTCACTACTAGATATAAAAAACAACAAGGTCGTCATCCAATCTTGTTTAAGTCACTACTAGATATAAAAAACAAAAAACAACAAGGTCGTCATGCAATCTTGTTTCAGTCACTACTAGATATAAAAAACAAAAAACAACAAGGTCGTCATCCAATCTTGTTTCAGTCACTACTAGATATAAAAAACAAAAAACAACAAGGTCGTCAACCAGTCTTGTTTCAGTCACTACTAGATATAAAAAAAAACAACAAGGTCGTCATCCAATCTTGTTTCAGTCACTACTAGATATAAAAAACAGAAAACAACAAGGTCGTCATCCAATCTTGTTTCAGTGACTACTAAATATAAGAAAAAAAAACAACAAGGTCGTCATCCAATCTTGTTTCAGTCACTACTAGATATAAAAAACAAAAAACAACAAGGTCTTCATCCAATCTTGTTTCAGTCACTACTAGATATAAAAAAAAAAAAAACAACAAGGTCTTCATCCAATCTTGTTTCAGTCACTACTAGATATAACAAGCAAAAAACAACAAGGTCGTCATCCAAACTTGTTTCAGTCACTACTAGATATAAAAAACAAAAAAACAACAAGGGCGTCATCCAATCTTGTTTCAGTCACTACTAGATTTAAAAAACGAAACACAACAAGGTCGTCATCCAATCTTGTTTCAGTCACTACTAGATATAAAAAACAAAAAACAACAAGGTCGTCATCCAATCTTGTTTCAGTCACTACTAGATATAAAAAACAAAAAACTACAAGGTCGTCATCCAATCTTGCTTCAGTCACTACTAGATATAAAAAACAACAAGGTCTTCATCCAATCTTGTTTCAGTCACTACTAGATATAACAACCAAAACACAACAAGGTCGTCATCCAATCTTGTTTCAGTCACTACTAGATATAAAAAACAAAAAACAACAAGGTCGTCATCCAATCTTGTTTCAGTCACTACTAAATATAAAAAACAAAAAACAACAAAGTCGTCATCCAATCTTGTTTCAGTCACTACTAGATATAAAAAACAACAAGGTCGTCATCCAATCTTGTTTTAGTCACTACTAGATATTAAAAACAACAAGGTCGTCATCCAATCTTGTTTCATTCACTACTAGATATCAAAAACAAAAAACAACAAGGTCATCATCCAATCTTGTTTCAGTCACTACTAGATATAAAAACAACAAGGTCGTTATCCAATCTTGCTTCAGTCAATACTAAATATAAAAAACAAAAAACAACAAGGTCGTCATCCAATCTTGTTTCAGACACTACTAGATATAGAAAACAGAAAACAACAAGGTCGTCATCCAATCTTGTTTCAGTCACTACTAGATATTAAAAAACAAAAAACAACAAGGTCGTCATCCAATCTTGTTTCAGTCACTACTAGATATAAAAAACAACAAGGTCGTCATCCAATCTTGTTTCAGTCACTACTAGATATAAAAAACAACAATGTTGTCATCCAATCTTGTTTCAGTCACTACTAGATATTAAAAACAACAAGGTCGTCATCCAATCTTGTTTCATTCACTACTAGATATCAAAAACAAAAAACAACAAGGTCGTCATCCAATCTTGTTTCAGTCACTACCAGATATAAAAA
Organism: Bathymodiolus septemdierum; assembly: GCA_963383655.1. Lineage (NCBI taxonomy): Eukaryota > Metazoa > Mollusca > Bivalvia > Mytilida > Modiolidae > Bathymodiolus > Bathymodiolus septemdierum. Next base: position 1,933,225 of record OY726523.1, read on the forward strand.
ACAACAATGTCATCATCCAATCTTGTTTCAGTCACTACTAGATATAAAAAACAGAAAACAACAAGGTCGTCATCCAATCTTGTTTCAGTCACTACTAGATATAAGAAAAAAAAACAACAAGGTCGTCATCCAATCTTGTTTCAGTCACTACTAGATATAAAAAACTAAAAACAACAAGGTCTTCATCCAATCTTGTTTCAGTCACTACTAGATATAAAAAAACAAAAAACAACAAGGTCTTCATCCAATCTTGTTTCAGTCACTACTAGATATAAAAAGCAAAAAACAACAAGGTCGTCATCCAATCTTGTTTCAGTCACTACTAGATATAAAAAACAAAAAAACAACAAGGGCGTCATCCAATCTTGTTTCAGTCACTACTAGATTTAAAAAACGAAACACAACAAGGTCGTCATCCAATCTTGTTTCAGTCACTACTAGATATAAAAAACAAAAAACAACAAGGTCGTCATCCAATCTTGTTTCAGTCACTACTAGATATAAAAAACAAAAAACTACAAGGTCGTCATCCAATCTTGCTTCAGTCACTACTAGATATAAAAAACAACAAGGTCGTCATCCAATCTTGCTTCAGTCACTACTAGATATAAAAAACAACAAGGTCGTCATCCAATCTTGTTTCAGTCACTACTAAATATAAAAAACAAAAAACAACAAAGTCGTCATCCAATCTTGTTTTAGTCACTACTAGATATTAAAAACAACAAGGTCGTCATCCAATCTTGTTTCATTCACTACTAGATATCAAAAACAAAAAACAACAAGGTCGTCATCCAATCTTGTTTCAGTCACTACCAGATATAAAAAACAACAATGTCATCATCCAATCTTGTTTCAGTCACTACTAGATATAAAAAACAAAAAACAACTAGGTTGTCATCCAATCTTGTTTCAGTCACTAATAGATATAAAAAAAAACAACAAGGTGGTCATCCAATCTTTTTTCAGTCACTACCAGATATAAAAAACAACAAGGTCATCATCCAATCTTGTTTCAGTCACTACTAGATATAAGAAAAAAAACAACAAGGTCGTCATCCAATCTTGTTTCAGTCACTACTAGATATAAAAAACTAAAAACAACAAGGTCTTCATCCAATCTTGTTTCAGTCACTACTAGATATAAAAAAACAAAAAACAACAAGGTCTTCATCCAATCTTGTTTCAGTCACTACTAGATATAAAAAGCAAAAAACAACAAGGTCGTCATCCAATCTTGTTTCAGTCACTACTAGATATAAAAAACAAAAAAACAACAAGGGCGTCATCCAATCTTGTTTCAGTCACTACTAGATTTAAAAAACGAAACACAACAAGGTCGTCATCCAATCTTGTTTCAGTCACTACTAGATATAAAAAACAAAAAACAACAAGGTCGTCATCCAATCTTGTTTCAGTCACTACTAGATATAAAAAACAAAAAACAACTAGGTCGTCATCCAATCTTGTTTCAGTCACTAATAGATATAAAAAAAAACAACAAGGTGGTCATCCAATCTTTTTTCAGTCACTACCAGATATAAAAAACAACAAGGTCATCATCCAATCTTGTTTCAGTCACTACTAGATATAAAAAACAAAAAAACAAAAAGGTCGTCATCCAATCATGTTTCAGTCACTACTAGATATAAAAAACAAAAAACAACAAGGTCGTCATCCAATCTTGTTTCAGTCACTACTAGATATAAAAAAAAACAAGGTGGTCATCCAATCTTGTTTCAGTCACTACTAGATATAAAAAAACAACAAGCTCGTCATCCAATCTTGTTTCAGTCACTACTAGATATAAAAAACAACAAGGTCGTCATCCAATCTTGTTTAAGTCACTACTAGATATAAAAAACAAAAAACAACAAGGTCGTCATGCAATCTTGTTTCAGTCACTACTAGATATAAAAAACAAAAAACAACAAGGTCGTCATCCAATCTTGTTTCAGTCACTACTAGATATAAAAAACAAAAAACAACAAGGTCGTCAACCAGTCTTGTTTCAGTCACTACTAGATATAAAAAAAACCAACAAGGTCGTCATCCAATCTTGTTTCAGTCACTACTAGATATAAAAAACAGAAAACAACAAGGTCGTCATCCAATCTTGTTTCAGTGACTACTAAATATAAGAAAAAAAAACAACAAGGTCGTCATCCAATCTTGTTTCAGTCACTACTAGATATAAAAAACAAAAAACAACAAGGTCTTCATCCAATCTTGTTTCAGTCACTACTAGATATAAAAAAACAAAAAACAACAAGGTCTTCATCCAATCTTGTTTCAGTCACTACTAGATATAACAAGCAAAAAACAACAAGGTCGTCATCCAATCTTGTTTCAGTCACTACTAGATATAAAAAACAAAAAAACAACAAGGGCGTCATCCAATCTTGTTTCAGTCACTACTAGATTTAAAAAACGAAACACAACAAGGTCGTCATCCAATCTTGTTTCAGTCACTACTAGATATAAAAAACAAAAAACAACAAGGTCGTCATCCAATCTTGTTTCAGTCACTACTAGATATAAAAAACAAAAAACTACAAGGTCGTCATCCAATCTTGCTTCAGTCACTACTAGATATAAAAAACAACAAGGTCTTCATCCAATCTTGTTCCAGTCACTACTAGATATAACAAGCAAAAAACAACAAGGTCGTCATCCAATCTTGTTTCAGTCACTAGATATAAAAAACAAAAAACAACAAGTTCGTCATCCAATCTTGTTTCAGTCACTACTAAATATAAAAAACAAAAAACAACAAAGTCGTCATCCAATCTTGTTTCAGTCACTACTAGATATAAAAAACAACAAGGTCGTCATCCAATCTTGTTTTAGTCACTACTAGATATTAAAAACAACAAGGTCGTCATCCAATCTTGTTTCATTCACTACTAGATATCAAAAACAAAAAACAACAAGGTCATCATCCAATCTTGTTTCAGTCACTACTAGATATAAAAAAAAAACCAACAACAAGGTCGTCATCCAATCTTGTTTCAGTCACTACTAGATATAAAAACAACAAGGTCGTTATCCAATCTTGCTTCAGTCAATACTAAATATAAAAAACAAAAAACAACAAGGTCGTCATCCAATCTTGTTTCAGACACTACTAGATATAGAAAACAGAAAACAACAAGGTCGTCATCCAATCTTGTTTCAGTCACTACTAGATATTAAAAAACAAAAAACAACAAGGTCGTCATCCAATCTTGTTTCAGTCACTACTAGATATAAAAAACAACAAGGTCGTCATCCAATCTTGTTTCAGTCACTACTAGATATAAAAAACAACAATGTTGTCATCCAATCTTGTTTCAGTCACTACTAGATATAAAAAAAACAAGGTGGTCATCCAATCTTGTTTCAGTCACTACTAGATATAAAAAACAACAAGCTCGTCATCCAATCTTGTTTCAGTCACTACTAGATATAAAAAACAACAAGGTCGTCATCCAATCTTGTTTAAGTCACTACTAGATATAAAAAACAAAAAACAACAAGGTCGTCATGCAATCTTGTTTCAGTCACTACTAGATATAAAAAACAAAAAACAACAAGGTCGTCATCCAATCTTGCTTCAGTCACTACTAGATATAAAAAACAACAAGGTCGTCATCCAATCTTGTTTCAGTCACTACTAAATATAAAAAACAAAAAACAACACAGTCGTCATCCAATCTTGTTTTAGTCACTACTAGATATTAAAAACAACAAGGTCGTCATCCAATCTTGTTTCATTCACTACTAGATATCAAAAACAAAAAACAACAAGGTCGTCATCCAATCTTGTTTCAGTCACTACCAGATATAAAAAACAACAATGTCATCATCCAATCTTGTTTCAGTCACTACTAGATATAAAAAACAAAAAACAACTAGGTCGTCATCCAATCTTGTTTCAGTCACTAATAGATATAAAAAAAAACAACAAGGTGGTCATCCAATCTTTTTTCAGTCACTACCAGATATAAAAAACAACAAGGTCATCATCCAATCTTGTTTCAGTCACTACTAGATATAAAAAACAAAAAAACAAAAAGGTCGTCATCCAATCATGTTTCAGTCACTACTAGATATAAAAAACAAAAAACAACAAGGTCGTCATCCAATCTTGTTTCAGTCACTACTAGATATAAAAAAAAACAAGGTGGTCATCCAATCTTGTTTCAGTCACTACTAGATATAAAAAAACAACAAGCTCGTCATCCAATCTTGTTTCAGTCACTACTAGATATAAAAAACAGAAAACAACAAGGTCGTCATCCAATCTTGTTTCAGTGACTACTAAATATAAGAAAAAAAAACAACAAGGTCGTCATCCAATCTTGTTTCAGTCACTACTAGATATAAAAAACAAAAAACAACAAGGTCGTCATGCAATCTTGTTTCAGTCACTACTAGATATAAAAAACAAAAAACAACAAGGGCGTCATCCAATCTTGTTTCAGTCACTACTAGATATAAAAAACAAAAAACAACAAGGTCGTCAACCAGTCTTGTTTCAGTCACTACTAGATATAAAAAAAAACAACAAGGTCGTCATCCAATCTTGTTTCAGTCACTACTAGATATAAAAAACAGAAAACAACAAGGTCGTCATCCAATCTTGTTTCAGTGACTACTAAATATAAGAAAAAAAAACAACAAGGTCGTCATCCAATCTTGTTTCAGTCACTACTAGATATAAAAAACAAAAAACAACAAGGTCTTCATCCAATCTTGTTTCAGTCACTACTAGATATAAAAAAACAAAAAACAACAAGGTCTTCATCCAATCTTGTTTCAGTCACTACTAGATATAACAAGCAAAAAACAACAAGGTCGTCATCCAATCTTGTTTCAGTCACTACTAGATATAAAAAACAAAAAAACAACAAGGGCGTCATCCAATCTTGTTTCAGTCACTACTAGATATAAAAAACGAAACACAACAAGGTCGTCATCCAATCTTGTTTCAGTCACTACTAGATATAAAAAACAAAAAACAACAAGGTCGTCATCCAATCTTGTTTCAGTCACTACTAGATATAAAAAACAAAAAACTACAAGGTCGTCATCCAATCTTGCTTCAGTCACTACTAGATATAAAAAACAACAAGGTCTTCATCCAATCTTGTTCCAGTCACTACTAGATATAACAAGCAAAAAACAACAAGGTCGTCATCCAATCTTGTTTCAGTCACTAGATATAAAAAACAAAAAACAACAAGTTCGTCATCCAATCTTGTTTCAGTCACTACTAAATATAAAAAACAAAAAACAACAAAGTCGTCATCCAATCTTGTTTCAGTCACTACTAGATATAAAAAACAACAAGGTCGTCATCCAATCTTGTTTTAGTCACTACTAGATATTAAAAACAACAAGGTCGTCATCCAATCTTGTTTCATTCACTACTAGATATCAAAAACAAAAAACAACAAGGTCATCATCCAATCTTGTTTCAGTCACTACTAGATATAAAAAAAAAACCAACAACAAGGTCGTCATCCAATCTTGTTTCAGTCACTACTAGATATAAAAACAACAAGGTCGTTATCCAATCTTGCTTCAGTCAATACTAAATATAAAAAACAAAAAACAACAAGGTCGTCATCCAATCTTGTTTCAGACACTACTAGATATAGAAAACAGAAAACAACAAGGTCGTCATCCAATCTTGTTTCAGTCACTACTAGATATTAAAAAACAAAAAACAACAAGGTCGTCATCCAATCTTGTTTCAGTCACTACTAGATATAAAAAACAACAAGGTCGTCATCCAATCTTGTTTCAGTCACTACTAGATATAAAAAACAACAATGTTGTCATCCAATCTTGTTTCAGTCACTACTAGATATAAAAAAAACAAGGTGGTCATCCAATCTTGTTTCAGTCACTACTAGATATAAAAAACAACAAGCTCGTCATCCAATCTTGTTTCAGTCACTACTAGATATAAAAAACAACAAGGTCGTCATCCAATCTTGTTTAAGTCACTACTAGATATAAAAAACAAAAAACAACAAGGTCGTCATGCAATCTTGTTTCAGTCACTACTAGATATAAAAAACAAAAAACAACAAGGTCGTCATCCAATCTTGCTTCAGTCACTACTAGATATAAAAAACAACAAGGTCGTCATCCAATCTTGTTTCAGTCACTACTAAATATAAAAAACAAAAAACAACACAGTCGTCATCCAATCTTGTTTTAGTCACTACTAGATATTAAAAACAACAAGGTCGTCATCCAATCTTGTTTCATTCACTACTAGATATCAAAAACAAAAAACAACAAGGTCGTCATCCAATCTTGTTTCAGTCACTACTAGATATAAAAAACAAAAAACAACTAGGTCGTCATCCAATCTTGTTTCAGTCACTAATAGATATAAAAAAAAACAACAAGGTGGTCATCCAATCTTTTTTCAGTCACTACCAGATATAAAAAACAACAAGGTCATCATCCAATCTTGTTTCAGTCACTACTAGATATAAAAAACAAAAAAACAAAAAGGTCGTCATCCAATCATGTTTCAGTCACTACTAGATATAAAAAACAAAAAACAACAAGGTCGTCATCCAATCTTGTTTCAGTCACTACTAGATATAAAAAAAAACAAGGTGGTCATCCAATCTTGTTTCAGTCACTACTAGATATAAAAAAACAACAAGCTCGTCATCCAATCTTGTTTCAGTCACTACTAGATATAAAAAACAGAAAACAACAAGGTCGTCATCCAATCTTGTTTCAGTGACTACTAAATATAAGAAAAAAAAACAACAAGGTCGTCATCCAATCTTGTTTCAGTCACTACTAGATATAAAAAACAAAAAACAACAAGGTCGTCATGCAATCTTGTTTCAGTCACTACTAGATATAAAAAACAAAAAACAACAAGGTCGTCATCCAATCTTGTTTCAGTCACTACTAGATATAAAAAACAAAAAACAACAAGGTCGTCAACCAGTCTTGTTTCAGTCACTACTAGATATAAAAAAAAACAACAAGGTCGTCATCCAATCTTGTTTCAGTCACTACTAGATATAAAAAACAGAAAACAACAAGGTCGTCATCCAATCTTGTTTCAGTGACTACTAAATATAAGAAAAAAAAACAACAAGGTCGTCATCCAATCTTGTTTCAGTCACTACTAGATATAAAAAACAAAAAACAACAAGGTCTTCATCCAATCTTGTTTCAGTCACTACTAGATATAAAAAAACAAAAAACAACAAGGTCTTCATCCAATCTTGTTTCAGTCACTACTAGATATAACAAGCAAAAAACAACAAGGTCGTCATCCAATCTTGTTTCAGTCACTACTAGATATAAAAAACAAAAAAACAACAAGGGCGTCATCCAATCTTGTTTCAGTCACTACTAGATTTAAAAAACGAAACACAACAAGGTCGTCATCCAATCTTGTTTCAGTCACTACTAGATATAAAAAACAAAAAACAACAAGGTCGTCATCCAATCTTGTTTCAGTCACTACTAGATATAAAAAACAAAAAACTACAAGGTCGTCATCCAATCTTGCTTCAGTCACTACTAGATATAAAAAACAACAAGGTCTTCATCCAATCTTGTTTCAGTCACTACTAGATATAACAAGCAAAAAACAACAAGGTCGTCATCCAATCTTGTTTCAGTCACTAGATATAAAAAACAAAAAACAACAAGTTCGTCATCCAATCTTGTTTCAGTCACTACTAAATATAAAAAACAAAAAACAACAAAGTCGTCATCCAATCTTGTTTCAGTCACTACTAGATATAAAAAACAACAAGGTCGTCATCCAATCTTGTTTTAGTCACTACTAGATATTAAAAACAACAAGGTCGTCATCCAATCTTGTTTCATTCACTACTAGATATCAAAAACAAAAAACAACAAGGTCATCATCCAATCTTGTTTCAGTCACTACTAGATATAAAAAAAAAACCAACAACAAGGTCGTCATCCAATCTTGTTTCAGTCACTACTAGATATAAAAACAACAAGGTCGTTATCCAATCTTGCTTCAGTCAATACTAAATATAAAAAACAAAAAACAACAAGGTCGTCATCCAATCTTGTTTCAGACACTACTAGATATAGAAAACAGAAAACAACAAGGTCGTCATCCAATCTTGTTTCAGTCACTACTAGATATTAAAAAACAAAAAACAACAAGGTCGTCATCCAATCTTGTTTCAGTCACTACTAGATATAAAAAACAACAAGGTCGTCATCCAATCTTGTTTCAGTCACTACTAGATATAAAAAACAACAATGTTGTCATCCAATCTTGTTTCAGTCACTACTAGATATAAAAAAAACAAGGTGGTCATCCAATCTTGTTTCAGTCACTACTAGATATAAAAAACAACAAGCTCGTCATCCAATCTTGTTTCAGTCACTACTAGATATAAAAAACAACAAGGTCGTCATCCAATCTTGTTTAAGTCACTACTAGATATAAAAAACAAAAAACAACAAGGTCGTCATGCAATCTTGTTTCAGTCACTACTAGATATAAAAAACAAAAAACAACAAGGTCGTCATCCAATCTTGCTTCAGTCACTACTAGATATAAAAAACAACAAGGTCGTCATCCAATCTTGTTTCAGTCACTACTAAATATAAAAAACAAAAAACAACACAGTCGTCATCCAATCTTGTTTTAGTCACTACTAGATATTAAAAACAACAAGGTCGTCATCCAATCTTGTTTCATTCACTACTAGATATCAAAAACAAAAAACAACAAGGTCGTCATCCAATCTTGTTTCAGTCACTACCAGATATAAAAAACAACAATGTCATCATCCAATCTTGTTTCAGTCACTACTAGATATAAAAAACAAAAAACAACTAGGTCGTCATCCAATCTTGTTTCAGTCACTAATAGATATAAAAAAAAACAACAAGGTGGTCATCCAATCTTTTTTCAGTCACTACCAGATATAAAAAACAACAAGGTCATCATCCAATCTTGTTTCAGTCACTACTAGATATAAAAAACAAAAAAACAAAAAGGTCGTCATCCAATCATGTTTCAGTCACTACTAGATATAAAAAACAAAAAACAACAAGGTCGTCATCCAATCTTGTTTCAGTCACTACTAGATATAAAAAAAAACAAGGTGGTCATCCAATCTTGTTTCAGTCACTACTAGATATAAAAAAACAACAAGCTCGTCATCCAATCTTGTTTCAGTCACTACTAGATATAAAAAACAGAAAACAACAAGGTCGTCATCCAATCTTGTTTCAGTGACTACTAAATATAAGAAAAAAAAACAACAAGGTCGTCATCCAATCTTGTTTCAGTCACTACTAGATATAAAAAACAAAAAACAACAAGGTCGTCATGCAATCTTGTTTCAGTCACTACTAGATATAAAAAACAAAAAACAACAAGGTCGTCATCCAATCTTGTTTCAGTCACTACTAGATATAAAAAACAAAAAACAACAAGGTCGTCAACCAGTCTTGTTTCAGTCACTACTAGATATAAAAAAAAACAACAAGGTCGTCATCCAATCTTGTTTCAGTCACTACTAGATATAAAAAACAGAAAACAACAAGGTCGTCATCCAATCTTGTTTCAGTGACTACTAAATATAAGAAAAAAAAACAACAAGGTCGTCATCCAATCTTGTTTCAGTCACTACTAGATATAAAAAACAAAAAACAACAAGGTCTTCATCCAATCTTGTTTCAGTCACTACTAGATATAAAAAAACAAAAAACAACAAGGTCTTCATCCAATCTTGTTTCAGTCACTACTAGATATAACAAGCAAAAAACAACAAGGTCGTCATCCAATCTTGTTTCAGTCACTACTAGATATAAAAAACAAAAAAACAACAAGGGCGTCATCCAATCTTGTTTCAGTCACTACTAGATTTAAAAAACGAAACACAACAAGGTCGTCATCCAATCTTGTTTCAGTCACTACTAGATATAAAAAACAAAAAACAACAAGGTCGTCATCCAATCTTGTTTCAGTCACTACTAGATATAAAAAACAAAAAACTACAAGGTCGTCATCCAATCTTGCTTCAGTCACTACTAGATATAAAAAACAACAAGGTCTTCATCCAATCTTGTTTCAGTCACTACTAGATATAACAAGCAAAAAACAACAAGGTCGTCATCCAATCTTGTTTCAGTCACTAGATATAAAAAACAAAAAACAACAAGTTCGTCATCCAATCTTGTTTCAGTCACTACTAAATATAAAAAACAAAAAACAACAAAGTCGTCATCCAATCTTGTTTCAGTCACTACTAGATATAAAAAACAACAAGGTCGTCATCCAATCTTGTTTTAGTCACTACTAGATATTAAAAACAACAAGGTCGTCATCCAATCTTGTTTCATTCACTACTAGATATCAAAAACAAAAAACAACAAGGTCATCATCCAATCTTGTTTCAGTCACTACTAGATATAAAAAAAAAACCAACAACAAGGTCGTCATCCAATCTTGTTTCAGTCACTACTAGATATAAAAACAACAAGGTCGTTATCCAATCTTGCTTCAGTCAATACTAAATATAAAAAACAAAAAACAACAAGGTCGTCATCCAATCTTGTTTCAGACACTACTAGATATAGAAAACAGAAAACAACAAGGTCGTCATCCAATCTTGTTTCAGTCACTACTAGATATTAAAAAACAAAAAACAACAAGGTCGTCATCCAATCTTGTTTCAGTCACTACTAGATATAAAAAACAACAAGGTCGTCATCCAATCTTGTTTCAGTCACTACTAGATATAAAAAACAACAATGTTGTCATCCAATCTTGTTTCAGTCACTACTAGATATAAAAAAAACAAGGTGGTCATCCAATCTTGTTTCAGTCACTACTAGATATAAAAAACAACAAGCTCGTCATCCAATCTTGTTTCAGTCACTACTAGATATAAAAAACAACAAGGTCGTCATCCAATCTTGTTTAAGTCACTACTAGATATAAAAAACAAAAAACAACAAGGTCGTCATGCAATCTTGTTTCAGTCACTACTAGATATAAAAAACAAAAAACAACAAGGTCGTCATCCAATCTTGTTTCAGTCACTACTAGATATAAAAAACAAAAAACAACAAGGTCGTCAACCAGTCTTGTTTCAGTCACTACTATATATAAAAAAAACCAACAAGGTCGTCATCCAATCTTGTTTCAGTCACTACTAGATATAAAAAACAGAAAACAACAAGGTCGTCATCCAATCTTGTTTCAGTGACTACTAAATATAAGAAAAAAAAACAACAAGGTCGTCATCCAATCTTGTTTCAGTCACTACTAGATATAAAAAACAAAAAACAACAAGGTCTTCATCCAATCTTGTTTCAGTCACTACTAGATATAAAAAAACAAAAAACAACAAGGTCTTCATCCAATCTTGTTTCAGTCACTACTAGATATAACAAGCAAAAAACAACAAGGTCGTCATCCAATCTTGTTTCAGTCACTACTAGATATAAAAAACAAAAAAACAACAAGGGCGTCATCCAATCTTGTTTCAGTCACTACTAGATTTAAAAAACGAAACACAACAAGGTCGTCATCCAATCTTGTTTCAGTCACTACTAGATATAAAAAACAAAAAACAACAAGGTCGTCATCCAATCTTGTTTCAGTCACTACTAGATATAAAAAACAAAAAACTACAAGGTCGTCATCCAATCTTGCTTCAGTCACTACTAGATATAAAAAACAACAAGGTCTTCATCCAATCTTGTTTCAGTCACTACTAGATATAACAAGCAAAAAACAACAAGGTCGTCATCCAATCTTGTTTCAGTCACTAGATATAAAAAACAAAAAACAACAAGTTCGTCATCCAATCTTGTTTCAGTCACTACTAAATATAAAAAACAAAAAACAACAAAGTCGTCATCCAATCTTGTTTCAGTCACTACTAGATATAAGAAAAAAAACAACAAGGTCGTCATCCAATCTTGTTTCAGTCACTACTAGATATAAAAAACTAAAAACAACAAGGTCTTCATCCAATCTTGTTTCAGTCACTACTAGATATAAAAAAACAAAAAACAACAAGGTCTTCATCCAATCTTGTTTCAGTCACTACTAGATATAAAAAGCAAAAAACAACAAGGTCGTCATCCAATCTTGTTTCAGTCACTACTAGATATAAAAAACAAAAAAACAACAAGGGCGTCATCCAATCTTGTTTCAGTCACTACTAGATTTAAAAAACGAAACACAACAAGGTCGTCATCCAATCTTGTTTCAGTCACTACTAGATATAAAAAACAAAAAACAACAAGGTCGTCATCCAATCTTGTTTCAGTCACTACTAGATATAAAAAACAAAAAACTACAAGGTCGTCATCCAATCTTGCTTCAGTCACTACTAGATATAAAAAACAACAAGGTCGTCATCCAATCTTGCTTCAGTCACTACTAGATATAAAAAACAACAAGGTCGTCATCCAATCTTGTTTCAGTCACTACTAAATATAAAAAACAAAAAACAACACAGTCGTCATCCAATCTTGTTTTAGTCACTACTAGATATTAAAAACAACAAGGTCGTCATCCAATCTTGTTTCATTCACTACTAGATATCAAAAACAAAAAACAACAAGGTCGTCATCCAATCTTGTTTCAGTCACTACCAGATATAAAAAACAACAATGTCATCATCCAATCTTGTTTCAGTCACTACTAGATATAAAAAACAAAAAACAACTAGGTCGTCATCCAATCTTGTTTCAGTCACTAATAGATATAAAAAAAAACAACAAGGTGGTCATCCAATCTTTTTTCAGTCACTACCAGATATAAAAAACAACAAGGTCATCATCCAATCTTGTTTCAGTCACTACTAGATATAAAAAACAAAAAAACAAAAAGGTCGTCATCCAATCATGTTTCAGTCACTACTAGATATAAAAAACAAAAAACAACAAGGTCGTCATCCAATCTTGTTTCAGTCACTACTAGATATAAAAAAAAACAAGGTGGTCATCCAATCTTGTTTCAGTCACTACTAGATATAAAAAAACAACAAGCTCGTCATCCAATCTTGTTTCAGTCACTACTAGATATAAAAAACAACAAGGTCGTCATCCAATCTTGTTTAAGTCACTACTAGATATAAAAAACAAAAAACAACAAGGTCGTCATGCAATCTTGTTTCAGTCACTACTAGATATAAAAAACAAAAAACAACAAGGTCGTCATCCAATCTTGTTTCAGTCACTACTAGATATAAAAAACAAAAAACAACAAGGTCGTCAACCAGTCTTGTTTCAGTCACTACTAGATATAAAAAAAACCAACAAGGTCGTCATCCAATCTTGTTTCAGTCACTACTAGATATAAAAAACAGAAAACAACAAGGTCGTCATCCAATCTTGTTTCAGTGACTACTAAATATAAGAAAAAAAAACAACAAGGTCGTCATCCAATCTTGTTTCAGTCACTACTAGATATAAAAAACAAAAAACAACAAGGTCTTCATCCAATCTTGTTTCAGTCACTACTAGATATAAAAAAACAAAAAACAACAAGGTCTTCATCCAATCTTGTTTCAGTCACTACTAGATATAACAAGCAAAAAACAACAAGGTCGTCATCCAATCTTGTTTCAGTCACTACTAGATATAAAAAACAAAAAAACAACAAGGGCGTCATCCAATCTTGTTTCAGTCACTACTAGATTTAAAAAACGAAACACAACAAGGTCGTCATCCAATCTTGTTTCAGTCACTACTAGATATAAAAAACAAAAAACAACAAGGTCGTCATCCAATCTTGTTTCAGTCACTACTAGATATAAAAAACAAAAAACTACAAGGTCGTCATCCAATCTTGCTTCAGTCACTACTAGATATAAAAAACAACAAGGTCTTCATCCAATCTTGTTCCAGTCACTACTAGATATAACAAGCAAAAAACAACAAGGTCGTCATCCAATCTTGTTTCAGTCACTAGATATAAAAAACAAAAAACAACAAGTTCGTCATCCAATCTTGTTTCAGTCACTACTAAATATAAAAAACAAAAAACAACAAAGTCGTCATCCAATCTTGTTTCAGTCACTACTAGATATAAAAAACAACAAGGTCGTCATCCAATCTTGTTTTAGTCACTACTAGATATTAAAAACAACAAGGTCGTCATCCAATCTTGTTTCATTCACTACTAGATATCAAAAACAAAAAACAACAAGGTCATCATCCAATCTTGTTTCAGTCACTACTAGATATAAAAAAAAAACCAACAACAAGGTCGTCATCCAATCTTGTTTCAGTCACTACTAGATATAAAAACAACAAGGTCGTTATCCAATCTTGCTTCAGTCAATACTAAATATAAAAAACAAAAAACAACAAGGTCGTCATCCAATCTTGTTTCAGACACTACTAGATATAGAAAACAGAAAACAACAAGGTCGTCATCCAATCTTGTTTCAGTCACTACTAGATATTAAAAAACAAAAAACAACAAGGTCGTCATCCAATCTTGTTTCAGTCACTACTAGATATAAAAAACAACAAGGTCGTCATCCAATCTTGTTTCAGTCACTACTAGATATAAAAAACAACAATGTTGTCATCCAATCTTGTTTCAGTCACTACTAGATATAAAAAAAACAAGGTGGTCATCCAATCTTGTTTCAGTCACTACTAGATATAAAAAACAACAAGCTCGTCATCCAATCTTGTTTCAGTCACTACTAGATATAAAAAACAACAAGGTCGTCATCCAATCTTGTTTAAGTCACTACTAGATATAAAAAACAAAAAACAACAAGGTCGTCATGCAATCTTGTTTCAGTCACTACTAGATATAAAAAACAAAAAACAACAAGGTCGTCATCCAATCTTGCTTCAGTCACTACTAGATATAAAAAACAACAAGGTCGTCATCCAATCTTGTTTCAGTCACTACTAAATATAAAAAACAAAAAACAACACAGTCGTCATCCAATCTTGTTTTAGTCACTACTAGATATTAAAAACAACAAGGTCGTCATCCAATCTTGTTTCATTCACTACTAGATATCAAAAACAAAAAACAACAAGGTCGTCATCCAATCTTGTTTCAGTCACTACCAGATATAAAAAACAACAATGTCATCATCCAATCTTGTTTCAGTCACTACTAGATATAAAAAACAAAAAACAACTAGGTCGTCATCCAATCTTGTTTCAGTCACTAATAGATATAAAAAAAAACAACAAGGTGGTCATCCAATCTTTTTTCAGTCACTACCAGATATAAAAAACAACAAGGTCATCATCCAATCTTGTTTCAGTCACTACTAGATATAAAAAACAAAAAAACAAAAAGGTCGTCATCCAATCATGTTTCAGTCACTACTAGATATAAAAAACAAAAAACAACAAGGTCGTCATCCAATCTTGTTTCAGTCACTACTAGATATAAAAAAAAACAAGGTGGTCATCCAATCTTGTTTCAGTCACTACTAGATATAAAAAAACAACAAGCTCGTCATCCAATCTTGTTTCAGTCACTACTAGATATAAAAAACAGAAAACAACAAGGTCGTCATCCAATCTTGTTTCAGTGACTACTAAATATAAGAAAAAAAAACAACAAGGTCGTCATCCAATCTTGTTTCAGTCACTACTAGATATAAAAAACAAAAAACAACAAGGTCGTCATGCAATCTTGTTTCAGTCACTACTAGATATAAAAAACAAAAAACAACAAGGGCGTCATCCAATCTTGTTTCAGTCACTACTAGATATAAAAAACAAAAAACAACAAGGTCGTCAACCAGTCTTGTTTCAGTCACTACTAGATATAAAAAAAAACAACAAGGTCGTCATCCAATCTTGTTTCAGTCACTACTAGATATAAAAAACAGAAAACAACAAGGTCGTCATCCAATCTTGTTTCAGTGACTACTAAATATAAGAAAAAAAACAACAAGGTCGTCATCCAATCTTGTTTCAGTCACTACTAGATATAAAAAACAAAAAACAACAAGGTCTTCATCCAATCTTGTTTCAGTCACTACTAGATATAAAAAAACAAAAAACAACAAGGTCTTCATCCAATCTTGTTTCAGTCACTACTAGATATAACAAGCAAAAAACAACAAGGTCGTCATCCAATCTTGTTTCAGTCACTACTAGATATAAAAAACAAAAAAACAACAAGGGCGTCATCCAATCTTGTTTCAGTCACTACTAGATTTAAAAAACGAAACACAACAAGGTCGTCATCCAATCTTGTTTCAGTCACTACTAGATATAAAAAACAAAAAACAACAAGGTCGTCATCCAATCTTGTTTCAGTCACTACTAGATATAAAAAACAAAAAACTACAAGGTCGTCATCCAATCTTGCTTCAGTCACTACTAGATATAAAAAACAACAAGGTCTTCATCCAATCTTGTTTCAGTCACTACTAGATATAACAAGCAAAAAACAACAAGGTCGTCATCCAATCTTGTTTCAGTCACTAGATATAAAAAACAAAAAACAACAAGTTCGTCATCCAATCTTGTTTCAGTCACTACTAAATATAAAAAACAAAAAACAACAAAGTCGTCATCCAATCTTGTTTCAGTCACTACTAGATATAAAAAACAACAAGGTCGTCATCCAATCTTGTTTTAGTCACTACTAGATATTAAAAACAACAAGGTCGTCATCCAATCTTGTTTCATTCACTACTAGATATCAAAAACAAAAAACAACAAGGTCATCATCCAATCTTGTTTCAGTCACTACTAGATATAAAAAAAAACCAACAACAAGGTCGTCATCCAATCTTGTTTCAGTCACTACTAGATATAAAAACAACAAGGTCGTTATCCAATCTTGCTTCAGTCAATACTAAATATAAAAAACAAAAAACAACAAGGTCGTCATCCAATCTTGTTTCAGACACTACTAGATATAGAAAACAGAAAACAACAAGGTCGTCATCCAATCTTGTTTCAGTCACTACTAGATATTAAAAAACAAAAAACAACAAGGTCGTCATCCAATCTTGTTTCAGTCACTACTAGATATAAAAAACAACAAGGTCGTCATCCAATCTTGTTTCAGTCACTACTAGATATAAAAAACAACAATGTTGTCATCCAATCTTGTTTCAGTCACTACTAGATATAAAAAAAACAAGGTGGTCATCCAATCTTGTTTCAGTCACTACTAGATATAAAAAACAACAAGCTCGTCATCCAATCTTGTTTCAGTCACTACTAGATATAAAAAACAACAAGGTCGTCATCCAATCTTGTTTAAGTCACTACTAGATATAAAAAACAAAAAACAACAAGGTCGTCATGCAATCTTGTTTCAGTCACTACTAGATATAAAAAACAAAAAACAACAAGGTCGTCATCCAATCTTGTTTCAGTCACTACTAGATATAAAAAACAAAAAACAACAAGGTCGTCAACCAGTCTTGTTTCAGTCACTACTAGATATAAAAAAAACCAACAAGGTCGTCATCCAATCTTGTTTCAGTCACTACTAGATATAAAAAACAGAAAACAACAAGGTCGTCATCCAATCTTGTTTCAGTGACTACTAAATATAAGAAAAAAAAACAACAAGGTCGTCATCCAATCTTGTTTCAGTCACTACTAGATATAAAAAACAAAAAACAACAAGGTCTTCATCCAATCTTGTTTCAGTCACTACTAGATATAAAAAAACAAAAAACAACAAGGTCTTCATCCAATCTTGTTTCAGTCACTACTAGATATAACAAGCAAAAAACAACAAGGTCGTCATCCAATCTTGTTTCAGTCACTACTAGATATAAAAAACAAAAAAACAACAAGGGCGTCATCCAATCTTGTTTCAGTCACTACTAGATTTAAAAAACGAAACACAACAAGGTCGTCATCCAATCTTGTTTCAGTCACTACTAGATATAAAAAACAAAAAACAACAAGGTCGTCATCCAATCTTGTTTCAGTCACTACTAGATATAAAAAACAAAAAACTACAAGGTCGTCATCCAATCTTGCTTCAGTCACTACTAGATATAAAAAACAACAAGGTCTTCATCCAATCTTGTTTCAGTCACTACTAGATATAACAAGCAAAAAACAACAAGGTCGTCATCCAATCTTGTTTCAGTCACTAGATATAAAAAACAAAAAACAACAAGTTCGTCATCCAATCTTGTTTCAGTCACTACTAAATATAAAAAACAAAAAACAACAAAGTCGTCATCCAATCTTGTTTCAGTCACTACTAGATATAAAAAACAACAAGGTCGTCATCCAATCTTGTTTTAGTCACTACTAGATATTAAAAACAACAAGGTCGTCATCCAATCTTGTTTCATTCACTACTAGATATCAAAAACAAAAAACAACAAGGTCATCATCCAATCTTGTTTCAGTCACTACTAGATATAAAAAAAAACCAACAACAAGGTCGTCATCCAATCTTGTTTCAGTCACTACTAGATATAAAAACAACAAGGTCGTTATCCAATCTTGCTTCAGTCAATACTAAATATAAAAAACAAAAAACAACAAGGTCGTCATTCAATCTTGTTTCAGACACTACTAGATATAGAAAACAGAAAACAACAAGGTCTTCATCCAATCTTGTTTCAGTCACTACTAGATATTAAAAAACAAAAAACAACAAGGTCGTCATCCAATCTTGTTTCAGTCACTACTAGATATAAAAAACAACAAGGTCGTCATCCAATCTTGTTTCAGTCACTACTAGATATAAAAAACAACAATGTTGTCATCCAATCTTGTTTCAGTCACTACTAGATATAAAAAACAAAAAAACAACAAGGTCGTCATCCAATCATGTTTCAGTCACTACTAGATATAAAAAACAAAAAACAACAAGGTCTTCATCCATTCTTGTTTCAGTCACTACTAGATATAAAAAAACAAAAAACAACAAGGTCTTCATCCAATCTTGTTTCACTCACTACTAGATATAAAAAGCAAAAAACAACAAGGTCATCATCCAATCTTGTTTCAGTCACTACTAGATATAAAAAACAAAAAACAACAAGGTCGTCATCCAATCTTGTTTCAGTCACTACTAGATATAAAAAAAACAAGGTGGTCATCCAATCTTGTTTCAGTCACTACTAGATATAAAAAACAACAAGCTCGTCATCCAATCTTGTTTCAGTCACTACTAGATATAAAAAACAACAAGGTCGTCATCCAATCTTGTTTCAGTCACTACTAGATATAAAAAAAACAACAAGGTGGTCATCCAATCTTTTTTCAGTCACTACCAGATATAAAAAACAACAAGGTCGTCATCCAATCTTGTTTCATTCACTACTAGATATCAAAAACAAAACACAACAAGGTCGTCATCCAATCTTTTTTCAGTCACTACCAGATATAAAAAACAACAAGGTCATCATCCAATCTTGTTTCAGTCACTACTAGATATAAAAAACAAAAAACAACAAGGTCGTCATCCAATCTTGTTTCAGTCACTACTAGATATAAAAACAACAAGGTCGTCATCCAATCTTGTTTCAGTCACTACTAGATATAAAAACAACAAGGTGGTCATCCAATCTTTTTTCAGTCACTACCAGATATAAAAAACAACAAGGTCATCATCCAATCTTGTTTCAGTCACTACTAGATATAAAAAACAAAAAACAAAAAGGTCGTCATCCAATCATGTTTCAGTCACTACTAGATATAAAAAACAAAAAACAACAAGGTCGTCATCCAATCTTGTTTCAGTCACTACTAGATATAAAAAAAACAAGGTGGTCATCCAATCTTGTTTCAGTCACTACTAGATATAAAAAACAACAAGCTCGTCATCCAATCTTGTTTCAGTCACTACTAGATATAAAAAACAACAAGGTCGTCATCCAATCTTGTTTAAGTCACTACTAGATATAAAAAACAAAAAACAACAAGGTCGTCATGCAATCTTGTTTCAGTCACTACTAGATATAAAAAAAAAACCAACAAGGTCGTCATCCAATCTTGTTTCAGTCACTACTAGATATAAAAAACAAAAAACAACAAGGTCGTCAACCAGTCTTGTTTCAGTCACTACTAGATATAAAAAAAAACAACAAGGTCGTCATCCAATCTTGTTTCAGTCACTACTAGATATAAAAAACAGAAAACAACAAGGTCGTCATCCAATCTTGTTTCAGTCACTACTAGATATAAGAAAAAAAAACAACAAGGTCGTCATCCAATCTTGTTTCAGTCACTACTAGATATAAAAAACAAAAAACAACAAGGTCTTCATCCAATCTTGTTTCAGTCACTACTAGATATAAAAAAACAAAAAACAACAAGGTCTTCATCCAATCTTGTTTCAGTCACTACTAGATATAAAAAGCAACAACAACAAGGTCGTCATCCAATCTTGTTTCAGTCACTACTAGATATAAAAAACAAAAAACAACAAGGTCGTCATCCAATCTTGTTTCAGTCACTACTAGATATAAAAAACAACAAGGTCGTCATCCAATCTTGTTTCAGTCACTACTAGATATAAAAAACAACAATGTTGTCATCCAATCTTGTTTCAGTCACTACTAGATATAAAAAACAAAAAAACAACAAGGTCGTCATCCAATCATGTTTCAGACACTACTAGATATAAAAAACAAAAAACAACAAGGTCTTCATCCATTCTTGTTTCAGTCACTACTAGATATAAAAAAACAAAAAACAACAAGGTCTTCATCCAATCTTGTTTCACTCACTACTAGATATAAAAAGCAAAAAACAACAAGGTCGTCATCCAATCTTGTTTCAGTCACTACTAGATATAAAAAACAAAAAACAACAAGGTCGTCATCCAATCTTGTTTCAGTCACTACTAGATATAAAAAAAACAAGGTGGTCATCCAATCTTGTTTCAGTCACTACTAGATATAAAAAACAACAAGCTCGTCATCCAATCTTGTTTCAGTCACTACTAGATATAAAAAACAACAAGGTCGTCATCCAATCTTGTTTCAGTCACTACTAGATATAAAAAAAGCAACAAGGTGGTCATCCAATCTTTTTTCAGTCACTACCAGATATAAAAAACAACAAGGTCGTCATCCAATCTTGTTTCATTCACTACTAGATATCAAAAACAAAACACAACAAGGTCGTCATCCAATCTTTTTTCAGTCACTACCAGATATAAAAAACAACAAGGTCATCATCCAATCTTGTTTCAGTCACTACTAGATATAAAAAACAAAAAACAACAAGGTCGTCATCCAATCTTGTTTCAGTCACTACTAGATATAAAAACAACAAGGTCGTCATCCAATCTTGTTTCAGTCACTACTAGATATAAAAAACAACAAGGTCGTCATCCAATCTTGTTTCAGTCACTACTAGATATAAAAAACAACAATGTTGTCATCCAATCTTGTTTCAGTCACTACTAGATATAAAAAAAACAAGGTGGTCATCCAATCTTGTTTCAGTCACTACTAGATATAAAAAACAACAAGCTCGTCATCCAATCTTGTTTCAGTCACTACTAGATATAAAAAACAACAAGGTCGTCATCCAATCTTGTTTAAGTCACTACTAGATATAAAAAACAAAAAACAACAAGGTCGTCATGCAATCTTGTTTCAGTCACTACTAGATATAAAAAACAAAAAACAACAAGGTCGTCATCCAATCTTGTTTCAGTCACTACTAGATATAAAAAACAAAAAACAACAAGGTCGTCAACCAGTCTTGTTTCAGTCACTACTAGATATAAAAAAAACCAACAAGGTCGTCATCCAATCTTGTTTCAGTCACTACTAGATATAAAAAACAGAAAACAACAAGGTCGTCATCCAATCTTGTTTCAGTGACTACTAAATATAAGAAAAAAAAACAACAAGGTCGTCATCCAATCTTGTTTCAGTCACTACTAGATATAAAAAACAAAAAACAACAAGGTCTTCATCCAATCTTGTTTCAGTCACTACTAGATATAAAAAAACAAAAAACAACAAGGTCTTCATCCAATCTTGTTTCAGTCACTACTAGATATAACAAGCAAAAAACAACAAGGTCGTCATCCAATCTTGTTTCAGTCACTACTAGATATAAAAAACAAAAAAACAACAAGGGCGTCATCCAATCTTGTTTCAGTCACTACTAGATTTAAAAAACGAAACACAACAAGGTCGTCATCCAATCTTGTTTCAGTCACTACTAGATATAAAAAACAAAAAACAACAAGGTCGTCATCCAATCTTGTTTCAGTCACTACTAGATATAAAAAACAAAAAACTACAAGGTCGTCATCCAATCTTGCTTCAGTCACTACTAGATATAAAAAACAACAAGGTCTTCATCCAATCTTGTTTCAGTCACTACTAGATATAACAAGCAAAAAACAACAAGGTCGTCATCCAATCTTGTTTCAGTCACTAGATATAAAAAACAAAAAACAACAAGTTCGTCATCCAATCTTGTTTCAGTCACTACTAAATATAAAAAACAAAAAACAACAAAGTCGTCATCCAATCTTGTTTCAGTCACTACTAGATATAAAAAACAACAAGGTCGTCATCCAATCTTGTTTTAGTCACTACTAGATATTAAAAACAACAAGGTCGTCATCCAATCTTGTTTCATTCACTACTAGATATCAAAAACAAAAAACAACAAGGTCATCATCCAATCTTGTTTCAGTCACTACTAGATATAAAAAAAAACCAACAACAAGGTCGTCATCCAATCTTGTTTCAGTCACTACTAGATATAAAAACAACAAGGTCGTTATCCAATCTTGCTTCAGTCAATACTAAATATAAAAAACAAAAAACAACAAGGTCGTCATTCAATCTTGTTTCAGACACTACTAGATATAGAAAACAGAAAACAACAAGGTCTTCATCCAATCTTGTTTCAGTCACTACTAGATATTAAAAAACAAAAAACAACAAGGTCGTCATCCAATCTTGTTTCAGTCACTACTAGATATAAAAAACAACAAGGTCGTCATCCAATCTTGTTTCAGTCACTACTAGATATAAAAAACAACAATGTTGTCATCCAATCTTGTTTCAGTCACTACTAGATATAAAAAACAAAAAAACAACAAGGTCGTCATCCAATCATGTTTCAGTCACTACTAGATATAAAAAACAAAAAACAACAAGGTCTACATCCATTCTTGTTTCAGTCACTACTAGATATAAAAAAACAAAAAACAACAAGGTCTTCATCCAATCTTGTTTCACTCACTACTAGATATAAAAAGCAAAAAACAACAAGGTCATCATCCAATCTTGTTTCAGTCACTACTAGATATAAAAAACAAAAAACAACAAGGTCGTCATCCAATCTTGTTTCAGTCACTACTAGATATAAAAAAAACAAGGTGGTCATCCAATCTTGTTTCAGTCACTACTAGATATAAAAAACAACAAGCTCGTCATCCAATCTTGTTTCAGTCACTACTAGATATAAAAAACAACAAGGTCGTCATCCAATCTTGTTTCAGTCACTACTAGATATAAAAAAAACAACAAGGTGGTCATCCAATCTTTTTTCAGTCACTACCAGATATAAAAAACAACAAGGTCGTCATCCAATCTTGTTTCATTCACTACTAGATATCAAAAACAAAACACAACAAGGTCGTCATCCAATCTTTTTTCAGTCACTACCAGATATAAAAAACAACAAGGTCATCATCCAATCTTGTTTCAGTCACTACTAGATATAAAAAACAAAAAACAACAAGGTCGTCATCCAATCTTGTTTCAGTCACTACTAGATATAAAAACAACAAGGTCGTCATCCAATCTTGTTTCAGTCACTACTAGATATAAAAACAACAAGGTGGTCATCCAATCTTTTTTCAGTCACTACCAGATATAAAAAACAACAAGGTCATCATCCAATCTTGTTTCAGTCACTACTAGATATAAAAAACAAAAAACAAAAAGGTCGTCATCCAATCATGTTTCAGTCACTACTAGATATAAAAAACAAAAAACAACAAGGTCGTCATCCAATCTTGTTTCAGTCACTACTAGATATAAAAAAAACAAGGTGGTCATCCAATCTTGTTTCAGTCACTACTAGATATAAAAAACAACAAGCTCGTCATCCAATCTTGTTTCAGTCACTACTAGATATAAAAAACAACAAGGTCGTCATCCAATCTTGTTTAAGTCACTACTAGATATAAAAAACAAAAAACAACAAGGTCGTCATGCAATCTTGTTTCAGTCACTACTAGATATAAAAAAAAAACCAACAAGGTCGTCATCCAATCTTGTTTCAGTCACTACTAGATATAAAAAACAAAAAACAACAAGGTCGTCAACCAGTCTTGTTTCAGTCACTACTAGATATAAAAAAAAACAACAAGGTCGTCATCCAATCTTGTTTCAGTCACTACTAGATATAAAAAACAGAAAACAACAAGGTCGTCATCCAATCTTGTTTCAGTCACTACTAGATATAAGAAAAAAAAACAACAAGGTCGTCATCCAATCTTGTTTCAGTCACTACTAGATATAAAAAACAAAAAACAACAAGGTCTTCATCCAATCTTGTTTCAGTCACTACTAGATATAAAAAAACAAAAAACAACAAGGTCTTCATCCAATCTTGTTTCAGTCACTACTAGATATAAAAAGCAACAACAACAAGGTCGTCATCCAATCTTGTTTCAGTCACTACTAGATATAAAAAACAAAAAACAACAAGGTCGTCATCCAATCTTGTTTCAGTCACTACTAGATATAAAAAACAACAAGGTCGTCATCCAATCTTGTTTCAGTCACTACTAGATATAAAAAACAACAATGTTGTCATCCAATCTTGTTTCAGTCACTACTAGATATAAAAAACAAAAAAACAACAAGGTCGTCATCCAATCATGTTTCAGACACTACTAGATATAAAAAACAAAAAACAACAAGGTCTTCATCCATTCTTGTTTCAGTCACTACTAGATATAAAAAAACAAAAAACAACAAGGTCTTCATCCAATCTTGTTTCACTCACTACTAGATATAAAAAGCAAAAAACAACAAGGTCATCATCCAATCTTGTTTCAGTCACTACTAGATATAAAAAACAAAAAACAACAAGGTCGTCATCCAATCTTGTTTCAGTCACTACTAGATATAAAAAAAACAAGGTGGTCATCCAATCTTGTTTCAGTCACTACTAGATATAAAAAACAACAAGCTCGTCATCCAATCTTGTTTCAGTCACTACTAGATATAAAAAACAACAAGGTCGTCATCCAATCTTGTTTCAGTCACTACTAGATATAAAAAAAGCAACAAGGTGGTCATCCAATCTTTTTTCAGTCACTACCAGATATAAAAAACAACAAGGTCGTCATCCAATCTTGTTTCATTCACTACTAGATATCAAAAACAAAACACAACAAGGTCGTCATCCAATCTTTTTTCAGTCACTACCAGATATAAAAAACAACAAGGTCATCATCCAATCTTGTTTCAGTCACTACTAGATATAAAAAACAAAAAACAACAAGGTCGTCATCCAATCTTGTTTCAGTCACTACTAGATATAAAAACAACAAGGTCGTCATCCAATCTTGTTTCAGTCACTACTAGATATAAAAACAACAAGGTGGTCATCCAATCTTTTTTCAGTCACTACCAGATATAAAAAACAACAAGGTCATCATCCAATCTTGTTTCAGTCACTACTAGATATAAAAAACAAAAAACAAAAAGGTCGTCATCCAATCATGTTTCAGTCACTACTAGATATAAAAAACAAAAAACAACAAGGTCGTCATCCAATCTTGTTTCAGTCACTACTAGATATAAAAAAAACAAGGTGGTCATCCAATCTTGTTTCAGTCACTACTAGATATAAAAAACAACAAGCTCGTCATCCAATCTTGTTTCAGTCACTACTAGATATAAAAAACAACAAGGTCGTCATCCAATCTTGTTTAAGTCACTACTAGATATAAAAAACAAAAAACAACAAGGTCGTCATGCAATCTTGTTTCAGTCACTACTAGATATAAAAAAAAAAAACAACAAGGTCTTCATCCAATCTTGTTTCAGTCACTACTAGATATAAAAAACAAAAAACAACAAGGTCGTCAACCAGTCTTGTTTCAGTCACTACTAGATATAAAAAAAAACAACAAGGTCGTCATCCAATCTTGTTTCAGTCACTACTAGATATAAAAAACAGAAAACAACAAGGTCGTCATCCAATCTTGTTTCAGTCACTACTAGATATAAGAAAAAAAAACAACAAGGTCGTCATCCAATCTTGTTTCAGTCACTACTAGATATAAAAAACAAAAAACAACAAGGTCTTCATCCAATCTTGTTTCAGTCACTACTAGATATAAAAAAACAAAAAACAACAAGGTCTTCATCCAATCTTGTTTCAGTCACTACTAGATATAAAAAGCAACAACAACAAGGTCGTCATCCAATCTTGTTTCAGTCACTACTAGATATAAAAAACAAAAAAACAACAAGGGCGTCATCCAATCTTGTTTCAGTCACTACTAGATATTAAAAAACAAAAAACAACAAGGTCGTCATCCAATCTTGTTTCAGTCACTACTAGATATAAAAAACAACAAGGTCGTCATCCAATCTTGTTTCAGTCACTACTAGATATAAAAAACAACAATGTTGTCATCCAATCTTGTTTCAGTCACTACTAGATATAAAAAACAAAAAAACAACAAGGTCGTCATCCAATCATGTTTCAGTCACTACTAGATATAAAAAACAAAAAACAACAAGGTCTTCATCCATTCTTGTTTCAGTCACTACTAGATATAAAAAAACAAAAAAAAACAAGGTCTTCATCCAATCTTGTTTCACTCACTACTAGATATAAAAAGCAAAAAACAACAAGGTCGTCATCCAATCTTGTTTCAGTCACTACTAGATATAAAAAACAAAAAACAACAAGGTCTTCATCCAATCTTGTTTCAGTCACTACTAGATATAAAAAAACAAAAAACAACAAGGTCTTCATCCAATCTTGTTTCAGTCACTACTAGATATAAAAAGCAACAACAACAAGGTCGTCATCCAATCTTGTTTCAGTCACTACTAGATATAAAAAACAAAAAAACAACAAGGGCGTCATCCAATCTTGTTTCAGTCACTACTAGATATTAAAAAACAAAAAACAACAAGGTCGTCATCCAATCTTGTTTCAGTCACTACTAGATATAAAAAACAACAAGGTCGTCATCCAATCTTGTTTCAGTCACTACTAGATATAAAAAACAACAATGTTGTCATCCAATCTTGTTTCAGTCACTACTAGATATAAAAAACAAAAAAACAACAAGGTCGTCATCCAATCATGTTTCAGTCACTACTAGATATAAAAAACAAAAAACAACAAGGTCTTCATCCATTCTTGTTTCAGTCACTACTAGATATAAAAAAACAAAAAAAAACAAGGTCTTCATCCAATCTTGTTTCACTCACTACTAGATATAAAAAGCAAAAAACAACAAGGTCGTCATCCAATCTTGTTTCAGTCACTACTAGATATAAAAAACAAAAAACAACAAGGTCGTCATCCAATCTTTTTTCAGTCACTACCAGATATAAAAAACAACAAGGTCATCATCCAATCTTGTTTCAGTCACTACTAGATATAAAAAACAAAAAACAACAAGGTCGTCATCCAATCTTGTTTCAGTCACTACTAGATATAAAAACAACAAGGTCGTCATCCAATCTTGTTTCAGTCACTACTAGATATAAAAACAACAAGGTGGTCATCCAATCTTTTTTCAGTCACTACCAGATATAAAAAACAACAAGGTCATCATCCAATCTTGTTTCAGTCACTACTAGATATAAAAAACAAAAAACAAAAAGGTCGTCATCCAATCATGTTTCAGTCACTACTAGATATAAAAAACAAAAAACAACAAGGTCGTCATCCAATCTTGTTTCAGTCACTACTAGATATAAAAAAAACAAGGTGGTCATCCAATCTTGTTTCAGTCACTACTAGATATAAAAAACAACAAGCTCGTCATCCAATCTTGTTTCAGTCACTACTAGATATAAAAAACAACAAGGTCGTCATCCAATCTTGTTTAAGTCACTACTAGATATAAAAAACAAAAAACAACAAGGTCGTCATGCAATCTTGTTTCAGTCACTACTAGATATAAAAAAAAAAACAACAAGGTCGTCATCCAATCTTGTTTCAGTCACTACTAGATATAAAAAACAAAAAACAACAAGGTCGTCAACCAGTCTTGTTTCAGTCACTACTAGATATAAAAAAAAACAACAAGGTCGTCATCCAATCTTGTTTCAGTCACTACTAGATATAAAAAACAGAAAACAACAAGGTCGTCATCCAATCTTGTTTCAGTCACTACTAGATATAAGAAAAAAAAACAACAAGGTCGTCATCCAATCTTGTTTCAGTCACTACTAGATATAAAAAACAAAAAACAACAAGGTCTTCATCCAATCTTGTTTCAGTCACTACTAGATATAAAAAAACAAAAAACAACAAGGTCTTCATCCAATCTTGTTTCAGTCACTACTAGATATAAAAAGCAACAACAACAAGGTCGTCATCCAATCTTGTTTCAGTCACTACTAGATATAAAAAACAAAAAAACAACAAGGGCGTCATCCAATCTTGTTTCAGTCACTACTAGATATTAAAAAACAAAAAACAACAAGGTCGTCATCCAATCTTGTTTCAGTCACTACTAGATATAAAAAACAACAAGGTCGTCATCCAATCTTGTTTCAGTCACTACTAGATATAAAAAACAACAATGTTGTCATCCAATCTTGTTTCAGTCACTACTAGATATAAAAAACAAAAAAACAACAAGGTCGTCATCCAATCATGTTTCAGTCACTACTAGATATAAAAAACAAAAAACAACAAGGTCTTCATCCATTCTTGTTTCAGTCACTACTAGATATAAAAAAACAAAAAAAAACAAGGTCTTCATCCAATCTTGTTTCACTCACTACTAGATATAAAAAGCAAAAAACAACAAGGTCGTCATCCAATCTTGTTTCAGTCACTACTAGATATAAAAAACAAAAAACAACAAGGTCGTCATCCAATCTTGTTTCAGTCACTACTAGATATAAAAAAAACAAGGTGGTCATCCAATCTTGTTTCAGTCACTACTAGATATAAAAAACAACAAGCTCGTCATCCAATCTTGTTTCAGTCACTACTAGATATAAAAAACAACAAGGTCGTCATCCAATCTTGTTTCAGTCACTACTAGATATAAAAAAAACAACAAGCTGGTCATCCAATCTTTTTTCAGTCACTACCAGATATAAAAAACAACAAGGTCGTCATCCAATCTTGTTTCATTCACTACTAGATATCAAAAACAAAACACAACAAGGTCGTCATCCAATCTTTTTTCAGTCACTACCAGATATAAAAAACAACAAGGTCATCATCCAATCTTGTTTCAGTCACTACTAGATATAAAAAACAAAAAACAACAAGGTCGTCATCCAATCTTGTTTCAGTCACTACTAGATATAAAAACAACAAGGTCGTCATCCAATCTTGTTTCAGTCACTACTAGATATAAAAACAACAAGGTGGTCATCCAATCTTTTTTCAGTCACTACCAGATATAAAAAACAACAAGGTCATCATCCAATCTTGTTTCAGTCACTACTAGATATAAAAAACAAAAAAACAAAAAGGTCGTCATCCAATCATGTTTCAGTCACTACTAGATATAAAAAACAAAAAACAACAAGGTCGTCATCCAATCTTGTTTCAGTCACTACTAGATATAAAAAAAACAAGGTGGTCATCCAATCTTGTTTCAGTCACTACTAGATATAAAAAACAACAAGCTCGTCATCCAATCTTGTTTCAGTCACTACTAGATATAAAAAACAACAAGGTCGTCATCCAATCTTGTTTAAGTCACTACTAGATATAAAAAACAAAAAACAACAAGGTCGTCATGCAATCTTGTTTCAGTCACTACTAGATATAAAAAACAAAAAACAACAAGGTCGTCATCCAATCTTGTTTCAGTCACTACTAGATATAAAAAACAAAAAACAACAAGGTCGTCAACCAGTCTTGTTTCAGTCACTACTAGATATAAAAAAAAACAACAAGGTCGTCATCCAATCTTGTTTCAGTCACTACTAGATATAAAAAACAGAAAACAACAAGGTCGTCATCCAATCTTGTTTCAATCACTACTAAATATAAGAAAAAAAAACAACAAGGTCGTCATCCAATCTTGTTTAAGTCACTACTAGATATAAAAAACAAAAAACAACAAGGTCTTCATCCAATCTTGTTTCAGTCACTACTAGATATAAAAAAACAAAAAACAACAAGGTCTTCATCCAATCTTGTTTCAGTCACTACTAGATATAACAAGCAAAAAACAACAAGGTCGTCATCCAATCTTGTTTCAGTCACTACTAGATATAAAAAACAAAAAAACAACAAGGGCGTCATCCAATCTTGTTTCAGTCACTACTAGATTTAAAAAACGAAACACAACAAGGTCGTCATCCAATCTTGTTTCAGTCACTACTAGATATAAAAAACAAAAAACAACAAGGTCGTCATCCAATCTTGTTTCAGTCACTACTAGATATAAAAAACAAAAAACTACAAGGTCGTCATCCAATCTTGCTTCAGTCACTACTAGATATAAAAAACAACAAGGTCGTCATCCAATCTTGCTTCAGTCACTACTAGATATAAAAAACAACAAGGTCGTCATCCAATCTTGTTTCAGTCACTAGATATAAAAAACAAAAAACAACAAGTTCGTCATCCAATCTTGTTTCAGTCACTACTAAATATAAAAACAAAAAACAACAAAGTCGTCATCCAATCTTGTTTCAGTCACTACTAGATATAAAAAACAACAAGGTCGTCATCCAATCTTGTTTTAGTCACTACTAGATATTAAAAACAACAAGGTCGTCATCCAATCTTGTTTCAGTCACTACTAGATATAAAAACAACAAGGTCGTTATCCAATCTTGCTTCAGTCAATACTAAATATAAAAAACAAAAAACAACAAGGTCGTCATCCAATCTTGTTTCAGACACTACTAGATATAGAAAACAGAAAACAACAAGGTCGTCATCCAATCTTGTTTCAGTCACTACTAGATATTAAAAAACAAAAAACAACAAGGTCGTCATCCAATCTTGTTTCAGTCACTACTAGATATAAAAAACAACAAGGTCGTCATCCAATCTTGTTTCAGTCACTACTAGATATAAAAAACAAAAAAACAACAAGGTCGTCATCCAATCATGTTTCAGTCACTACTAGATATAAAAAACAAAAAACAACAAGGTCCTCATCCATTCTTGTTTCAGTCACTACTAGATATAAAAAAACAAAAAACAACAAGGTCTTCATCCAATCTTGTTTCACTCACTACTAGATATAAAAAGCAAAAAACAACAAGGTCGTCATCCAATCTTGTTTCAGTCACTACTAGATATAAAAAACAAAAAACAACAAGGTCGTCATCCAATCTTGTTTCAGTCACTACTAGATATAAAAAAAACAAGGTGGTCATCCAATCTTGTTTCAGTCACTACTAGATATAAAAAACAACAAGCTCGTCATCCAATCTTGTTTCAGTCACTACTAGATATAAAAAACAACAAGGTCGTCATCCAATCTTGTTTCAGTCACTACTAGATATAAAAAAAACAACAAGGTGGTCATCCAATCTTTTTTCAGTCACTACCAGATATAAAAAACAACAAGGTCGTCATCCAATCTTGTTTCATTCACTACTAGATATCAAAAACAAAAAACAACAAGGTCGTCATCCAATCTTTTTTCAGTCACTACCAGATATAAAAAACAACAAGGTCATCATCCAATCTTGTTTCAGTCACTACTAGATATAAAAAACAAAAAACAACAAGGTCGTCATCCAATCTTGTTTCAGTCACTACTAGATATAAAAACAACAAGGTCGTCATCCAATCTTGTTTCAGTCACTACTAGATATAAAAACAACAAGGTCGTCATCCAATCTTGTTTCAGTCACTACTAGATATAAAAAAAACAACAAGGTGGTCATGCAATCTTGTTTCAGTCACTACTAGATATTAAAAACAACAAGCTCGTCATCCAATCTTGTTTCAGTCACTACTAGATATAAAAAACAACAAGGTCATCATCCAATCTTGTTTCAGTCACTACTAGATATAAAAAACAAAAAAACAACAAGGTCGTCATCCAATCATCTTTCAGTCACTACTAGATATAAAAAATAAAAAACAACAAGGTCGTCATCCAATCTTGTTTCAGTCACTACTAGATATAAAAACAACAAGGTCGTCATCCAATCTTGTTTCAGTCACTACTAGATATAAAAAAAAACAACAAGGTGGTCATCCAATCTTTTTTCAGTCACTACCAGATATAAAAAACAACAAGGTCATCATCCAATCTTGTTTCAGTCACTACTAGATATAAAAAACAAAAAACAACAAGGTCGTCATGCAATCTTGTTTCAGTAACTACTAGATATAAAAAACAAAAAACAACAAGGTCGTCAACCAGTCTTGTTTCAGTCACTACTAGATATAATAAAAAAAACAAGGTCGTCATCCAATCTTGTTTCAGTCACTACTAGATATAAAAAACAGAAAACAACAAGGTCGTCATCCAATCTTGTTTCAGTCACTACTAGATATAAGAAAAAAAAACAACAAGGTCGTCATCCAATCTTGTTTCAGTCACTACTAGATATAAGAAACAAAAAACAACAAGGTCTTCATCAAATCTTGTTTCAGTCACTACTAGATATAAAAAAACAAAAAACAACAAGGTCTTCATCCAATCTTGTTTCAGTCACTACTAGATATAAAAAGCAAAAAACAACAAGGTCGTCATCCAATCTTGTTTCAGTCACTACTAGATATAAAAAACAAAAAAACAACAAGGGCGTCATCCAATCTTGTTTCAGTCACTACTAGATTTAAAAAACGAAACACAACAAGGTCGTCATCCAATCTTGTTTCAGTCA
The DNA here is from genome assembly GCA_963383655.1 of Bathymodiolus septemdierum. Classification (NCBI taxonomy): domain Eukaryota; kingdom Metazoa; phylum Mollusca; class Bivalvia; order Mytilida; family Modiolidae; genus Bathymodiolus; species Bathymodiolus septemdierum. The sequence goes on from OY726523.1 coordinate 1,966,218, forward strand.
CTACTAGATATAAAAAACAAAAAACAACAAGGTCGTCATCCAATCTTGTTTCAGTCACTACTAGATATAAAAAACAACACGGTCGTCATCCAATCTTGTTTCAGTCACTAGATATAAAAAACAAAAAACAACAAGGTAGTCATCCAATCTTGTTTCAGTCACTACTAAATATAAAAAACAAAAAACAACAAAGTCGTCATCCAATCTTGTTTCAGTCACTACTAGATATAAAAAACAAAAAGGTCGTCATCCAATTTTGTTTTAGTCACTACTAGATATTAAAAACAACAAGGTCGTCATCCAATCTTGTTTCATTCACTACTAGATATCAAAAACAAAAAACAACAAGGTCGTCATCCAATCTTGTTTCAGTCACTACTAGATATTAAAAAACAAAAAACAACAAGGTCGTCATCCAATCTTGTTTCAGTCACTACTAGATATAAAAAACAACAAGGTCGTCATCCAATCTTGTTTCAGTCACTACTAGATATAAAAAACAAAAAAACAACAAGGTCGTCATCCAATCATGTTTCAGTCACTACTAGATATAAAAAACAAAAAACAACAAGGTCCTCATCCATTCTTGTTTCAGTCACTACTAGATATAAAAAAACAAAAAACAACAAGGTCTTCATCCAATCTTGTTTCACTCACTACTAGATATAAAAAGCAAAAAACAACAAGGTCGTCATCCAATCTTGTTTCAGTCACTACTAGATATAAAAAACAAAAAACAACAAGGTCGTCATCCAATCTTGTTTCAGTCACTACTAGATATAAAAAAAACAAGGTGGTCATCCAATCTTGTTTCAGTCACTACTAGATATAAAAAACAACAAGCTCGTCATCCAATCTTGTTTCAGTCACTACTAGATATAAAAAACAACAAGGTCGTCATCCAATCTTGTTTCAGTCACTACTAGATATAAAAAAAACAACAAGGTGGTCATCCAATCTTTTTTCAGTCACTACCAGATATAAAAAACAACAAGGTCGTCATCCAATCTTGTTTCATTCACTACTAGATATCAAAAACAAAAAACAACAAGGTCGTCATCCAATCTTTTTTCAGTCACTACCAGATATAAAAAACAACAAGGTCATCATCCAATCTTGTTTCAGTCACTACTAGATATAAAAAACAAAAAACAACAAGGTCGTCATCCAATCTTGTTTCAGTCACTACTAGATATAAAAACAACAAGGTCGTCATCCAATCTTGTTTCAGTCACTACTAGATATAAAAACAACAAGGTCGTCATCCAATCTTGTTTCAGTCACTACTAGATATAAAAAAAACAACAAGGTGGTCATGCAATCTTGTTTCAGTCACTACTAGATATTAAAAACAACAAGCTCGTCATCCAATCTTGTTTCAGTCACTACTAGATATAAAAAACAACAAGGTCATCATCCAATCTTGTTTCAGTCACTACTAGATATAAAAAACAAAAAAACAACAAGGTCGTCATCCAATCATGTTTCAGTCACTACTAGATATAAAAAATAAAAAACAACAAGGTCGTCATCCAATCTTGTTTCAGTCACTACTAGATATAAAAACAACAAGGTCGTCATCCAATCTTGTTTCAGTCACTACTAGATATAAAAAAAAACAACAAGGTGGTCATCCAATCTTTTTTCAGTCACTACCAGATATAAAAAACAACAAGGTCATCATCCAATCTTGTTTCAGTCACTACTAGATATAAAAAACAAAAAACAACAAGGTCGTCATGCAATCTTGTTTCAGTAACTACTAGATATAAAAAACAAAAAACAACAAGGTCGTCAACCAGTCTTGTTTCAGTCACTACTAGATATAATAAAAAAAACAAGGTCGTCATCCAATCTTGTTTCAGTCACTACTAGATATAAAAAACAGAAAACAACAAGGTCGTCATCCAATCTTGTTTCAGTCACTACTAGATATAAGAAAAAAAAACAACAAGGTCGTCATCCAATCTTGTTTCAGTCACTACTAGATATAAGAAACAAAAAACAACAAGGTCTTCATCAAATCTTGTTTCAGTCACTACTAGATATAAAAAAACAAAAAACAACAAGGTCTTCATCCAATCTTGTTTCAGTCACTACTAGATATAAAAAGCAAAAAACAACAAGGTCGTCATCCAATCTTGTTTCAGTCACTACTAGATATAAAAAACAAAAAAACAACAAGGGCGTCATCCAATCTTGTTTCAGTCACTACTAGATTTAAAAAACGAAACACAACAAGGTCGTCATCCAATCTTGTTTCAGTCACTACTAGATATAAAAAACAAAAAACAACAAGGTCGTCATCCAATCTTGTTTCAGTCACTACTAGATATAAAAAACAACACGGTCGTCATCCAATCTTGTTTCAGTCACTAGATATAAAAAACAAAAAACAACAAGGTAGTCATCCAATCTTGTTTCAGTCACTACTAAATATAAAAAACAAAAAACAACAAAGTCGTCATCCAATCTTGTTTCAGTCACTACTAGATATAAAAAACAAAAAGGTCGTCATCCAATTTTGTTTTAGTCACTACTAGATATTAAAAACAACAAGGTCGTCATCCAATCTTGTTTCATTCACTACTAGATATCAAAAACAAAAAACAACAAGGTCGTCATCCAATCTTGTTTCTGTCACTACCAGATATAAAAAACAACAAGGTCGTCATCCAATCTTGTTTCAGTCACTACTAGATATAGAAAACAGAAAACAACAAGGTCGTCATCCAATCTTGTTTCAATCACTACTAGATATTAAAAAACAAAAAACAACAAGGTCGTCATCCAATCTTGTTTCAGTCACTACTAGATATAAAAAACAACAAGGTCGTCATCCAATCTTGTTTCAGTCACTACTAGATATAAAAAGCAAAATACATCAAGGTCGTTATCCAATCTTGTTTCAGTCACTACTAGATATAAAAAAACAACAAGGTCGTCATCCATTCTTGTTTCAGTCACTACTAGATATAAAAAACAAAAAACAACAAGGTTGTCATCCAATCTTGTTTCAGTCACTACTAGATATAAAAAACAAAAAACTACAAGGTCGTCATCCAATCTTGCTTCAGTCACTACTAGATATAAAAAACAACAAGGTCGTCATCCAATCTTGTTTCAGTCACTAGATATAAAAAACAAAAAACAACAAGGTCGTCATCCAATCTTGTTTCAGTCACTACTAGATATAAAAAAAACAACAAGGTGGTCATCCAATCTTTTTTCAGTCACTACCAGATATAAAAAACAACAAGGTCGTCACCCAATCTTGTTTCATTCACTACTAGATATCAAAAACAAAAAACAACAAGGTCGTCATCCAATCTTTTTTCAGTCACTACCAGATATAAAAAACAACAAGGTCATCATCCAATCTTGTTTCAGTCACTACTAGATATAAAAAACAAAAAACAACAAGGTCGTCATCCAATCTTGTTTCAGTCACTACTAGATATAAAAACAACAAGGTCGTCATCCAATCTTGTTTCAGTCACTACTAGATATAAAAAAAACAACAAGCTGGTCATGCAATCTTTTTTCAGTCACTACCAGATATAAAAAACAACAAGGTCATCATCCAATCTTGTTTCAGTCACTACTAGATATAAAAAACAAAAAAACAACAAGGTCGTCATCCAATCATGTTTCAGTCACTACTAGATATAAAAAATAAAAAACAACAAGGTCGTCATCCAATCTTGTTTCAGTCACTACTAGATATAAAAACAACAAGGTCGTCATCCAATCTTGTTTCAGTCACTACTAGATATAAAAAAAACCAACAAGGTGGTCATCCAATCTTTTTTCAGTCACTACCAGATATAAAAAACAACAAGGTCATCATCCAATCTTGTTTCAGTCACTACTAGATATAAAGAACAAAAAAACAACAAGGTCGTCATCCAATCATGTTTCAGTCACTACTAGATATAAAAAACAAAAAACAACAAGGTCGTCATCCAATCTTGTTTCAGTCACTACTAGATATAAAAAAAACAAGGTGGTCATCCAATCTTGTTTCAGTCACTACTAGATATAAAAAACAACAAGCTCGTCATCCAATCTTGTTTCAGTCACTACTAGATATAAAAAACAACAAGGTCGTCATCCAATCTTGTTTAAGTCACTACTAGATATAAAAAACAAAAAACAACAAGGTCGTCATGCAATCTTGTTTCAGTCACTACTAGATATCAAAAACAAAAAACAACAAGGTCGTCATCCAATCTTGTTTCAGTCACTACTAGATATAAAAAACAAAAAACAACAAGGTCGTCAACCAGTCTTGTTTCAGTCACTACTAGATATAAAAAAAAACAACAAGGTCGTCATCCAATCTTGTTTCAGTCACTACTAGATATAAAAAACAGAAAACAACAAGGTCGTCATCCAATCTTGTTTCAGTCACTACTAGATATAAGAAAAAAAAACAACAAGGTCGTCATCCAATCTTGCTTCAGTCACTACTAGATATAAAAAACAACAAGGTCGTCATCCAATCTTGTTTCAGTCACTAGATATAAAAAACAAAAAACAACAAGGTCGTCATCCAATCTTGTTTCAGTCACTACTAAATATAAAAAACAAAAAACAACAAAGTCGTCATCCAATCTTGTTTCAGTCACTACTAGATATTAAAAACAACAAGGTCGTCATCCATTTTGTTTTATTCACTACTAGATATCAAAAAAAAAAACCAACAAGGTCGTCATCCAATCTTGTTTCAGTCACTACTAGATATAAAAAAAAACCAACAATGTCATCATTCAATCTTGTTTCAGTCACTACTAGATATAAAAAACAACAAGGTCATCATCCAATCTTGTTTCAGTCACTACTAGATATAAAAAAAACAACAAGGTCGTCATCCAATCTTATTTCAGTCACTACTAGATATAAAAACAGTAAACAACAAGGTGGTCATCCAATCTTGTTTCAGTCACTACTAGATATAAAAAACAACAAGCTCGTCATCCAATCTTGTTTCAGTCACTACTAGATATAAAAAACAACAAGGTCGTCATCCAATCTTGTTTAAGTCACTACTAGATATAAAAAACAAAAAACAACAAGGTCGTCATGCAATCTTGTTTCAGTCACTACTAGATATAAAAAACAAAAAACAACAAGGTCGTCATCCAATCTTGTTTCAGTCACTACTAGATATAAAAAACAAAAAACAACAAGGTCGTCAACCAGTCTTGTTTCAGTCACTACTAGATATAAAAAAAAACAACAAGGTCGTCATCCAATCTTGTTTCAGTCACTACTAGATATAAAAAACAGAAAACAACAAGGTCGTCATCCAATCTTGTTTCAATCACTACTAAATATAAGAAAAAAAAACAACAAGGTCGTCATCCAATCTTGTTTAAGTCACTACTAGATATAAAAAACAAAAAACAACAAGGTCTTCATCCAATCTTGTTTCAGTCACTACTAGATATAAAAAAACAAAAAACATCAAGGTCTTCATCCAATCTTGTTTCAGTCACTACTAGATATAACAAGCAAAAAACAACAAGGTCGTCATCCAATCTTGTTTCAGTCACTACTAGATATAAAAAACAAAAAAACAACAAGGGCGTCATCCAATCTTGTTTCAGTCACTACTAGATTTAAAAAACGAAACACAACAAGGTCGTCATCCAATCTTGTTTCAGTCACTACTAGATATAAAAAACAAAAAACAACAAGGTCGTCATCCAATCTTGTTTCAGTCACTACTAGATATAAAAAACAAAAAACTACAAGGTCGTCATCCAATCTTGCTTCAGTCACTACTAGATATAAAAAACAACAAGGTCGTCATCCAATCTTGCTTCAGTCACTACTAGATATAAAAAACAACAAGGTCGTCATCCAATCTTGTTTCAGTCACTAGATATAAAAAACAAAAAACAACAAGTTCGTCATCCAATCTTGTTTCAGTCACTACTAAATATAAAAACAAAAAACAACAAAGTCGTCATCCAATCTTGTTTCAGTCACTACTAGATATAAAAAACAACAAGGTCGTCATCCAATCTTGTTTTAGTCACTACTAGATATTAAAAACAACAAGGTCGTCATCCAATCTTGTTTCAGTCACTACTAGATATAAAAACAACAAGGTCGTTATCCAATCTTGCTTCAGTCAATACTAAATATAAAAAACAAAAAACAACAAGGTCGTCATCCAATCTTGTTTCAGACACTACTAGATATAGAAAACAGAAAACAACAAGGTCGTCATCCAATCTTGTTTCAGTCACTACTAGATATTAAAAAACAAAAAACAACAAGGTCGTCATCCAATCTTGTTTCAGTCACTACTAGATATAAAAAACAACAAGGTCGTCATCCAATCTTGTTTCAGTCACTACTAGATATAAAAAACAAAAAAACAACAAGGTCGTCATCCAATCATGTTTCAGTCACTACTAGATATAAAAAACAAAAAACAACAAGGTCCTCATCCATTCTTGTTTCAGTCACTACTAGATATAAAAAAACAAAAAACAACAAGGTCTTCATCCAATCTTGTTTCACTCACTACTAGATATAAAAAGCAAAAAACAACAAGGTCGTCATCCAATCTTGTTTCAGTCACTACTAGATATAAAAAACAAAAAACAACAAGGTCGTCATCCAATCTTGTTTCAGTCACTACTAGATATAAAAAAAACAAGGTGGTCATCCAATCTTGTTTCAGTCACTACTAGATATAAAAAACAACAAGCTCGTCATCCAATCTTGTTTCAGTCACTACTAGATATAAAAAACAACAAGGTCGTCATCCAATCTTGTTTCAGTCACTACTAGATATAAAAAAAACAACAAGGTGGTCATCCAATCTTTTTTCAGTCACTACCAGATATAAAAAACAACAAGGTCGTCATCCAATCTTGTTTCATTCACTACTAGATATCAAAAACAAAAAACAACAAGGTCGTCATCCAATCTTTTTTCAGTCACTACCAGATATAAAAAACAACAAGGTCATCATCCAATCTTGTTTCAGTCACTACTAGATATAAAAAACAAAAAACAACAAGGTCGTCATCCAATCTTGTTTCAGTCACTACTAGATATAAAAACAACAAGGTCGTCATCCAATCTTGTTTCAGTCACTACTAGATATAAAAACAACAAGGTCGTCATCCAATCTTGTTTCAGTCACTACTAGATATAAAAAAAACAACAAGGTGGTCATGCAATCTTGTTTCAGTCACTACTAGATATTAAAAACAACAAGCTCGTCATCCAATCTTGTTTCAGTCACTACTAGATATAAAAAACAACAAGGTCATCATCCAATCTTGTTTCAGTCACTACTAGATATAAAAAACAAAAAAACAACAAGGTCGTCATCCAATCATGTTTCAGTCACTACTAGATATAAAAAATAAAAAACAACAAGGTCGTCATCCAATCTTGTTTCAGTCACTACTAGATATAAAAACAACAAGGTCGTCATCCAATCTTGTTTCAGTCACTACTAGATATAAAAAAAAACAACAAGGTGGTCATCCAATCTTTTTTCAGTCACTACCAGATATAAAAAACAACAAGGTCATCATCCAATCTTGTTTCAGTCACTACTAGATATAAAAAACAAAAAACAACAAGGTCGTCATGCAATCTTGTTTCAGTAACTACTAGATATAAAAAACAAAAAACAACAAGGTCGTCAACCAGTCTTGTTTCAGTCACTACTAGATATAATAAAAAAAACAAGGTCGTCATCCAATCTTGTTTCAGTCACTACTAGATATAAAAAACAGAAAACAACAAGGTCGTCATCCAATCTTGTTTCAGTCACTACTAGATATAAGAAAAAAAAACAACAAGGTCGTCATCCAATCTTGTTTCAGTCACTACTAGATATAAGAAACAAAAAACAACAAGGTCTTCATCAAATCTTGTTTCAGTCACTACTAGATATAAAAAAACAAAAAACAACAAGGTCTTCATCCAATCTTGTTTCAGTCACTACTAGATATAAAAAGCAAAAAACAACAAGGTCGTCATCCAATCTTGTTTCAGTCACTACTAGATATAAAAAACAAAAAAACAACAAGGGCGTCATCCAATCTTGTTTCAGTCACTACTAGATTTAAAAAACGAAACACAACAAGGTCGTCATCCAATCTTGTTTCAGTCACTACTAGATATAAAAAACAAAAAACAACAAGGTCGTCATCCAATCTTGTTTCAGTCACTACTAGATATAAAAAACAACACGGTCGTCATCCAATCTTGTTTCAGTCACTAGATATAAAAAACAAAAAACAACAAGGTAGTCATCCAATCTTGTTTCAGTCACTACTAAATATAAAAAACAAAAAACAACAAAGTCGTCATCCAATCTTGTTTCAGTCACTACTAGATATAAAAAACAAAAAGGTCGTCATCCAATTTTGTTTTAGTCACTACTAGATATTAAAAACAACAAGGTCGTCATCCAATCTTGTTTCATTCACTACTAGATATCAAAAACAAAAAACAACAAGGTCGTCATCCAATCTTGTTTCAGTCACTACCAGATATAAAAAACAACAAGGTCGTCATCCAATCTTGTTTCAGTCACTACTAGATATAGAAAACAGAAAACAACAAGGTCGTCATCCAATCTTGTTTCAATCACTACTAGATATTAAAAAACAAAAAACAACAAGGTCGTCATCCAATCTTGTTTCAGTCACTACTAGATATAAAAAACAACAAGGTCGTCATCCAATCTTGTTTCAGTCACTACTAGATATAAAAAGCAAAATACATCAAGGTCGTTATCCAATCTTGTTTCAGTCACTACTAGATATAAAAAAACAACAAGGTCGTCATCCATTCTTGTTTCAGTCACTACTAGATATAAAAAACAAAAAACAACAAGGTTGTCATCCAATCTTGTTTCAGTCACTACTAGATATAAAAAACAAAAAACTACAAGGTCGTCATCCAATCTTGCTTCAGTCACTACTAGATATAAAAAACAACAAGGTCGTCATCCAATCTTGTTTCAGTCACTAGATATAAAAAACAAAAAACAACAAGGTCGTCATCCAATCTTGTTTCAGTCACTACTAGATATAAAAAAAACAACAAGGTGGTCATCCAATCTTTTTTCAGTCACTACCAGATATAAAAAACAACAAGGTCGTCACCCAATCTTGTTTCATTCACTACTAGATATCAAAAACAAAAAACAACAAGGTCGTCATCCAATCTTTTTTCAGTCACTACCAGATATAAAAAACAACAAGGTCATCATCCAATCTTGTTTCAGTCACTACTAGATATAAAAAACAAAAAACAACAAGGTCGTCATCCAATCTTGTTTCAGTCACTACTAGATATAAAAACAACAAGGTCGTCATCCAATCTTGTTTCAGTCACTACTAGATATAAAAAAAACAACAAGCTGGTCATGCAATCTTTTTTCAGTCACTACCAGATATAAAAAACAACAAGGTCATCATCCAATCTTGTTTCAGTCACTACTAGATATAAAAAACAAAAAAACAACAAGGTCGTCATCCAATCATGTTTCAGTCACTACTAGATATAAAAAATAAAAAACAACAAGGTCGTCATCCAATCTTGTTTCAGTCACTACTAGATATAAAAACAACAAGGTCGTCATCCAATCTTGTTTCAGTCACTACTAGATATAAAAAAAACCAACAAGGTGGTCATCCAATCTTTTTTCAGTCACTACCAGATATAAAAAACAACAAGGTCATCATCCAATCTTGTTTCAGTCACTACTAGATATAAAGAACAAAAAAACAACAAGGTCGTCATCCAATCATGTTTCAGTCACTACTAGATATAAAAAACAAAAAACAACAAGGTCGTCATCCAATCTTGTTTCAGTCACTACTAGATATAAAAAAAACAAGGTGGTCATCCAATCTTGTTTCAGTCACTACTAGATATAAAAAACAACAAGCTCGTCATCCAATCTTGTTTCAGTCACTACTAGATATAAAAAACAACAAGGTCGTCATCCAATCTTGTTTAAGTCACTACTAGATATAAAAAACAAAAAACAACAAGGTCGTCATGCAATCTTGTTTCAGTCACTACTAGATATCAAAAACAAAAAACAACAAGGTCGTCATCCAATCTTGTTTCAGTCACTACTAGATATAAAAAACAAAAAACAACAAGGTCGTCAACCAGTCTTGTTTCAGTCACTACTAGATATAAAAAAAAACAACAAGGTCGTCATCCAATCTTGTTTCAGTCACTACTAGATATAAAAAACAGAAAACAACAAGGTCGTCATCCAATCTTGTTTCAGTCACTACTAGATATAAGAAAAAAAAACAACAAGGTCGTCATCCAATCTTGCTTCAGTCACTACTAGATATAAAAAACAACAAGGTCGTCATCCAATCTTGTTTCAGTCACTAGATATAAAAAACAAAAAACAACAAGGTCGTCATCCAATCTTGTTTCAGTCACTACTAAATATAAAAAACAAAAAACAACAAAGTCGTCATCCAATCTTGTTTCAGTCACTACTAGATATTAAAAACAACAAGGTCGTCATCCATTTTGTTTTATTCACTACTAGATATCAAAAAAAAAACCCAACAAGGTCGTCATCCAATCTTGTTTCAGTCACTACTAGATATAAAAAAAACCCAACAATGTCATCATCCAATCTTGTTTCAGTCACTACTAGATATAAAAAACAACAAGGTCATCATCCAATCTTGTTTCAGTCACTACTAGATATAAAAAAAACAACAAGGTCGTCATCCAATCTTATTTCAGTCACTACTAGATATAAAAACAGTAAACAACAAGGTCGTCATCCAATCTTGTTTCAGTCACTACTAGATATAAGAAAAAAAAACAACAAGGTCGTCATCCAATCTTGTTTCAGTCACTACTAAATATAAAAAACAAAAAACAACAAAGTCGTCATCCAATCTTGTTTCAGTCACTACTAGATATAAAAAACAACAAGGTCGTCATCCAATCTTGTTTTAGTCACTACTAGATATTAAAAACAACAAGGTCGTCATCCAATCTTGTTTCATTCACTACTAGATATCAAAAACAAAAAACAACAAGGTCGTCATCCAATCTTGTTTCAGTCACTACCAGATATAAAAAACAACAAGGTCATCATCCAATCTTGTTTCAGTCACTACTAGATATAAAAAACAAAAAACAACAAGGTCGTCATCCAATCTTGTTTCAGTCACTAATAGATATAAAAAAAAAAACAAGGTGGTCATCCAATCTTTTTTCAGTCACTACCAGATATAAAAAACAACAAGGTCATCATCCAATCTTGTTTCAGTCACTACTAGATATAAAAAACAAAAAAACAAAAAGGTCGTCATCCAATCATGTTTCAGTCACTACTAGAGATAAAAAAACAAAAAACAACAAGGTCGTCATCCAATCTTGTTTCAGTCACTACGAGATATAAAAAAACAAGGTGGTCATCCAATCTTGTTTCAGTCACTACTAGATATAAAAAACAACAAGGTCGTCATCCAATCTTGTTTAAGTCACTACTAGATATAGAAAACAAAAAACAACAAGGTCGTCATGCAATCTTGTTTCAGTCACTACTAGATATAAAAAACAAAAAACAACAAGGTCGTCATCCAATCTTGTTTCAGTCACTACTAGATATAAAAAACAAAAAACAACAAGGTCGTCAACCAGTCTTGTTTCAGTCACCACTAGATATAAAAAAAAACAACAAGGTCGTCATCCAATCTTGTTTCAGTCACTACTAGATATAAAAAACAGAAAACAACAAGGTCGTCATCCAGTCTTGTTTCAGTCACTACTAGATATAAGAGAAAAAAACAACAAGGTCGTCATCCAATCTTGTTTCAGTCACTACTAGATATAAAAAACAAAAAACAACAAGGTCTTCATCCAATCTTGTTTCAGTCACTACTAGATATAAAAAGCAAAAAACAACAAGGTCGTCATCCAATCTTGTTTCAGTCACTACTAGATATAAAAAACAAAAAAACAACAAGGGCGTCATCCAATCTTGTTTCAGTCACTACTAGATTTAAAAAACGAAACACAACAAGGTCGTCATCCAATCTTGTTTCAGTCACTACTAGATATAAAAAACAAAAAACAACAAGGTCGTCATCCAATCTTGTTTCAGTCACTACTAGATATAAAAAACAAAAAACTACAAGGTCGTCATCCAATCTTGCTTCAGTCACTACTAGATATAAAAAACAACAAGGTCGTCATCCAATCTTGCTTCAGTCACTACTAGATATAAAAAACTACAAGGTCATCATCCAATCTTGCTTCAGTCACTACTAGATATAAAAAACAACAAGGTCGTCATCCAATCTTGTTTCAGTCAATAGATATAAAAAACAAAAAACAACAAGGTCGTCATCCAATCTTGTTTCAGTCACTACTAAATATAAAAAACAAAAAACAACAAGGTCGTCATCCAATCTTGTTTCAGTCACTACTAGATATTAAAAACAACAAGGTCGTCATCCATTTTGTTTTATTCACTACTAGATATCAAAAACAACAAGGTCGTCATCCAATCTTGTTTAAGTCACTACTAGATATAAAAAACAAAAAACAACAAGGTCTTCATGCAATCTTGTTTCAGTCACTACTAGATATCAAAAACAAAAAACAACAAGGTCGTCATCCAATCTTGTTTCAGTCACTACTAGATATAAAAAACAAAAAACAACAAGGTCGTCAACCAGTCTTGTTTCAGTCACTACTAGATATAAAAAAAAACAACAAGGTCGTCATCCAATCTTGTTTCAGTCACTACTAGATATAAAAAACAGAAAACAACAAGGTCGTCATCCAATCTTGTTTCAGTCACTACTAGATATAAGAAAAAAAAACAACAAGGTCGTCATCCAATCTTGCTTCAGTCACTACTAGATATAAAAAACAACAAGGTCGTCATCCAATCTTGTTTCAGTCACTAGATATAAAAAACAAAAAACAAGGTGGTCATCCAATCTTGTTTCAGTCACTACTAAATATAAAAAACAAAAAACAACAAAGTCGTCATCCAATCTTGTTTCAGTCACTACTAGATATTAAAAACAACAAGGTCGTCATCCATTTTGTTTTATTCACTACTAGATATCAAAAAAACAAAACTACAAGGTCGTCATCCAATCTTGTTTCAGTCACTACTAGATATAAAAAAAAACCCAACAATGTCATCATCCAATCTTGTTTCAGTCACTACTAGATATAAAAAACAACAAGGTCATCATCCAATCTTGTTTCAGTCACTACTAGATATAAAAAAAAAAACAAGGTCGTCATCCAATCTTGTTTCAGTCACTACTAGATATAAAAACAGAAAACAACAAGGTCGTCATCCAATCTTGTTTCAGTCACTACTAGATATAAGAAAAAAAACAACAAGGTCGTCATCCAATCTTGCTTCAGTCACTACTAGATATAAAAAACAACAAGGTCGTCATCCAATCTTGTTGCAGTCACTAGATATAAAAAACAAAAAACAACAAGGTCGTCATCCAATCTTGTTTCAGTCACTACTAAATATAAAAAACAAAAAACAACAAAGTCGTCATCCAATCTTGTTTCAGTCACTACTAGATATAAAAAACAACAAGGTCGTCATCCAACCTTGTTTTAGTCACTACTAGATATTAAAAACAACAAGGTCGTCATCCAATCTTGTTTAATTCACTACTAGATATCAAAAACAAAAAACAACAAGGTCGTCATCCAATCTTGTTTCAGTCACTACCAGATATAAAAAACAACAAGGTCATCATCCAATCTTGTTTCAGTCACTACTAGATATAAAAAACAAAAAACAACAAGGTCGTCATCCAATCTTGTTTCAGTCACTAATAGATATAAAAAAAAAACAAGGTGGTCATCCAATCTTTTTTCAGTCACTACCAGATATAAAAAACAACAAGGTCATCATCCAATCTTGTTTCAGTCACTACTAGATATAAAAAACAAAAAAACAAAAAGGTCGTCATCCAATCATGTTTCAGTCACTACTAGAGATAAAAAACAAAAAACAACAAGGTCGTCATCCAATCTTGTTTCAGTCACTACGAGATATAAGAAAAACAAGGTGGTCATCCAATCTTGTTTCAGTCACTACTAGATATAAAAAACAACAAGCTCGTCATCCAATCTTGTTTCAGTCACTACTAGATATAAAAAACAACAAGGTCGTCATCCAATCTTGTTTAAGTCACTACTAGATATAAAAAACAAAAAACAACAAGGTCGTCATGCAATCTTGTTTCAGTCACTACTAGATATAAAAAACAAAAAACAACAAGGTCGTCATCCAATCTTGTTTCAGTCACTACTAGATATAAAAAACAACAAGGTCATCATCCAATCTTGTTTCAGTCACTACTAGATATAAAAAAAAAAACAAGGTCGTCATCCAATCTTGTTTCAGTCACTACTAGATATAAAAACAGAAAACAACAAGGTCGTCATCCAATCTTGTTTCAGTCACTACTAGATATAAGAAAAAAAACAACAAGGTCGTCATCCAATCTTGCTTCAGTCACTACTAGATATAAAAAACAACAAGGTCGTCATCCAATCTTGTTTCAGTCACTAGATATAAAAAACAAAAAACAACAAGGTCGTCATCCAATCTTGTTTCAGTCACTACTAGATATAAAAAACAAAAAACAACAAGGTCGTCAACCAGTCTTGTTTCAGTCACTACTAGATATAAAAAAAAACAACAAGGTCGTCATCCAATCTTGTTTCAGTCACTACTAGATATAAAAAACAGAAAACAACAAGGTCGTCATCCAATCTTGTTTCAGTCACTACTAGATATAAGAAAAAAAAACAACAAGGTCGTCATCCAATCTTGCTTCAGTCACTACTAGATATAAAAAACAACAAGGTCGTCATCCAATCTTGTTTCAGTCACTACTAGATATAAAAAACAAAAAAACAAAAAGGTCGTCATCCAATCATGTTTCAGTCACTACTAGAGATAAAAAACAAAAAACAACAAGGTCGTCATCCAATCTTGTTTCAGTCACTACGAGATATAAGAAAAACAAGGTGGTCATCCAATCTTGTTTCAGTCACTACTAGATATAAAAAACAACAAGCTCGTCATCCAATCTTGTTTCAGTCACTACTAGATATAAAAAACAACAAGGTCGTCATCTAATCTTGTTTAAGTCACTACTAGATATAAAAAACAAAAAACAACAAGGTCGTCATGCAATCTTGTTTCAGTCACTACTAGATATAAAAAACAAAAAACAACAAGGTCGTCATCCAATCTTGTTTCAGTCACTACTAGATATAAAAAACAACAAGGTCATCATCCAATCTTGTTTCAGTCACTACTAGATATAAAAAAAAAAACAAGGTCGTCATCCAATCTTGTTTCAGTCACTACTAGATATAAAAACAGAAAACAACAAGGTCGTCATCCAATCTTGTTTCAGTCACTACTAGATATAAGAAAAAAAACAACAAGGTCGTCATCCAATCTTGCTTCAGTCACTACTAGATATAAAAAACAACAAGGTCGTCATCCAATCTTGTTTCAGTCACTAGATATAAAAAACAAAAAACAACAAGGTCGTCATCCAATCTTGTTTCAGTCACTACTAGATATAAAAAACAAAAAACAACAAGGTCGTCAACCAGTCTTGTTTCAGTCACTACTAGATATAAAAAAAAACAACAAGGTCGTCATCCAATCTTGTTTCAGTCACTACTAGATATAAAAAACAGAAAACAACAAGGTCGTCATCCAATCTTGTTTCAGTCACTACTAGATATAAGAAAAAAAAACAACAAGGTCGTCATCCAATCTTGCTTCAGTCACTACTAGATATAAAAAACAACAAGGTCGTCATCCAATCTTGTTTCAGTCACTAGATATAAAAAACAAAAAACAACAAGGTCGTCATCCAATCTTGTTTCAGTCACTACTAAATATAAAAAACAAAAAACAAAAAAGTCGTCATCCAATCTTGTTTCAGTCACTACTAGATATTAAAAACAACAAGGTCGTCATCCATTTTGTTTTATTCACTACTAGATATCAAAAAAAAAACCCAACAAGGTCGTCATCCAATCTTGTTTCAGTCACTACTAGATATAAAAAAAAACCAACAATGTCATCATCCAATCTTGTTTCAGTCACTACTAGATATAAAAAACAACAAGGTCATCATCCAATCTTGATTCAGTCACTACTAGATATAAAAAAAACAACAAGGTCGTCATCCAATCTTATTTCAGTCACTACTAGATATAAAAACAGAAAACAACAAGGTCGTCATCCAATCTTGTTTCAGTCACTACTAGATATAAGAAAAAAAAACAACAAGGTCGTCATCCAATCTTGTTTCAGTCACTACTAAATATAAAAAACAAAAAACAACAAAGTCGTCATCCAATCTTGTTTCAGTCACTACTAGATATAAAAAACAACAAGGTCGTCATCCAATCTTGTTTTAGTCACTACTAGATATTAAAAACAACAAGGTCGTCATCCAATCTTGTTTCATTCACTACTAGATATCAAAAACAAAAAACAACAAGGTCGTCATCCAATCTTGTTTCAGTCACTACCAGATATAAAAAACAACAAGGTCATCATCCAATCTTGTTTCAGTCACTACTAGATATAAAAAACAAAAAACAACAAGGTCGTCATCCAATCTTGTTTCAGTCACTAATAGATATAAAAAAAAAAAACAAGGTGGTCATCCAATCTTTTTTCAGTCACTACCAGATATAAAAAACAACAAGGTCATCATCCAATCTTGTTTCAGTCACTACTAGATATAAAAAACAAAAAAACAAAAAGGTCGTCATCCAATCATGTTTCAGTCACTACTAGAGATAAAAAACAAAAAACAACAAGGTCGTCATCCAATCTTGTTTCAGTCACTACGAGATATAAAAAAAACAAGGTGGTCATCCAATCTTGTTTCAGTCACTACTAGATATAAAAAACAACAAGGTCGTCATCCAATCTTGTTTAAGTCACTACTAGATATAAAAAACAAAAAACAACAAGGTCGTCATGCAATCTTGTTTCAGTCACTACTAGATATAAAAAACAAAAAACAACAAGGTCGTCATCCAATCTTGTTTCAGTCACTACTAGATATAAAAAACAAAAAACAACAAGGTCGTCAACCAGTCTTGTTTCAGTCACCACTAGATATAAAAAAAAACAACAAGGTCGTCATCCAATCTTGTTTCAGTCACTACTAGATATAAAAAACAGAAAACAACAAGGTCGTCATCCAGTCTTGTTTCAGTCACTACTAGATATAAGAGAAAAAAACAACAAGGTCGTCATCCAATCTTGTTTCAGTCACTACTAGATATAAAAAACAAAAAACAACAAGGTCTTCATCCAATCTTGTTTCAGTCACTACTAGATATAAAAAGCAAAAAACAACAAGGTCGTCATCCAATCTTGTTTCAGTCACTACTAGATATAAAAAACAAAAAAACAACAAGGGCGTCATCCAATCTTGTTTCAGTCACTACTAGATTTAAAAAACGAAACACAACAAGGTCGTCATCCAATCTTGTTTCAGTCACTACTAGATATAAAAAACAAAAAACAACAAGGTCGTCATCCAATCTTGTTTCAGTCACTACTAGATATAAAAAACAAAAAACTACAAGGTCGTCATCCAATCTTGCTTCAGTCACTACTAGATATAAAAAACAACAAGGTCGTCATCCAATCTTGCTTCAGTCACTACTAGATATAAAAAACTACAAGGTCATCATCCAATCTTGCTTCAGTCACTACTAGATATAAAAAACAACAAGGTCGTCATCCAATCTTGTTTCAGTCACTAGATATAAAAAACAAAAAACAACAAGGTCGTCATCCAATCTTGTTTCAGTCACTACTAAATATAAAAAACAAAAAACAACAAGGTCGTCATCCAATCTTGTTTCAGTCACTACTAGATATTAAAAACAACAAGGTCGTCATCCATTTTGTTTTATTCACTACTAGATATCAAAAACAACAAGGTCGTCATCCAATCTTGTTTAAGTCACTACTAGATATAAAAAACAAAAAACAACAAGGTCTTCATGCAATCTTGTTTCAGTCACTACTAGATATCAAAAACAAAAAACAACAAGGTCGTCATCCAATCTTGTTTCAGTCACTACTAGATATAAAAAACAAAAAACAACAAGGTCGTCAACCAGTCTTGTTTCAGTCACTACTAGATATAAAAAAAAACAACAAGGTCGTCATCCAATCTTGTTTCAGTCACTACAAGATATAAAAAACAGAAAACAACAAGGTCGTCATCCAATCTTGTTTCAGTCACTACTAGATATAAGAAAAAAAAACAACAAGGTCGTCATCCAATCTTGCTTCAGTCACTACTAGATATAAAAAACAACAAGGTCGTCATCCAATCTTGTTTCAGTCACTAGATATAAAAAACAAAAAACAAGGTGGTCATCCAATCTTGTTTCAGTCACTACTAAATATAAAAAACAAAAAACAACAAAGTCGTCATCCAATCTTGTTTCAGTCACTACTAGATATTAAAAACAACAAGGTCGTCATCCATTTTGTTTTATTCACTACTAGATATCAAAAAAACAAAACTACAAGGTCGTCATCCAATCTTGTTTCAGTCACTACTAGATATAAAAAAAACCCCAACAATGTCATCATCCAATCTTGTTTCAGTCACTACTAGATATAAAAAACAACAAGGTCATCATCCAATCTTGTTTCAGTCACTACTAGATATAAAAAAAAAAACAAGGTCGTCATCCAATCTTGTTTCAGTCACTACTAGATATAAAAACAGAAAACAACAAGGTCGTCATCCAATCTTGTTTCAGTCACTACTAGATATAAGAAAAAAAACAACAAGGTCGTCATCCAATCTTGCTTCAGTCACTACTAGATATAAAAAACAACAAGGTCGTCATCCAATCTTGTTGCAGTCACTAGATATAAAAAACAAAAAACAACAAGGTCGTCATCCAATCTTGTTTCAGTCACTACTAAATATAAAAAACAAAAAACAACAAGGTCGTCATCCAATCTTGTTTCAGTCACTACGAGATATAAAAAAAACAAGGTGGTCATCCAATCTTGTTTCAGTCACTACTAGATATAAAAAACAACAAGGTCGTCATCCAATCTTGTTTAAGTCACTACTAGATATAAAAAACAAAAAACAACAAGGTCGTCATGCAATCTTGTTTCAGTCACTACTAGATATAAAAAACAAAAAACAACAAGGTCGTCATCCAATCTTGTTTCAGTCACTACTAGATATAAAAAACAGAAAACAACAAGGTCGTCATCCAGTCTTGTTTCAGTCACTACTAGATATAAGAGAAAAAAACAACAAGGTCGTCATCCAATCTTGTTTCAGTCACTACTAGATATAAAAAACAAAAAACAACAAGGTCTTCATCCAATCTTGTTTCAGTCACTACTAGATATAAAAAGCAAAAAACAACAAGGTCGTCATCCAATCTTGTTTCAGTCACTACTAGATATAAAAAACAAAAAAACAACAAGGGCGTCATCCAATCTTGTTTCAGTCACTACTAGATTTAAAAAACGAAACACAACAAGGTCGTCATCCAATCTTGTTTCAGTCACTACTAGATATAAAAAACAAAAAACAACAAGGTCGTCATCCAATCTTGTTTCAGTCACTACTAGATATAAAAAACAAAAAACTACAAGGTCGTCATCCAATCTTGCTTCAGTCACTACTAGATATAAAAAACAACAAGGTCGTCATCCAATCTTGCTTCAGTCACTACTAGATATAAAAAACTACAAGGTCATCATCCAATCTTGCTTCAGTCACTACTAGATATAAAAAACAACAAGGTCGTCATCCAATCTTGTTTCAGTCACTAGATATAAAAAACAAAAAACAACAAGGTCGTCATCCAATCTTGTTTCAGTCACTACTAAATATAAAAAACAAAAAACAACAAGGTCGTCATCCAATCTTGTTTCAGTCACTACTAGATATTAAAAACAACAAGGTCGTCATCCATTTTGTTTTATTCACTACTAGATATCAAAAACAACAAGGTCGTCATCCAATCTTGTTTAAGTCACTACTAGATATAAAAAACAAAAAACAACAAGGTCTTCATGCAATCTTGTTTCAGTCACTACTAGATATCAAAAACAAAAAACAACAAGGTCGTCATCCAATCTTGTTTCAGTCACTACTAGATATAAAAAACAAAAAACAACAAGGTCGTCAACCAGTCTTGTTTCAGTCACTACTAGATATAAAAAAAAACAACAAGGTCGTCATCCAATCTTGTTTCAGTCACTACAAGATATAAAAAACAGAAAACAACAAGGTCGTCATCCAATCTTGTTTCAGTCACTACTAGATATAAGAAAAAAAAACAACAAGGTCGTCATCCAATCTTGCTTCAGTCACTACTAGATATAAAAAACAACAAGGTCGTCATCCAATCTTGTTTCAGTCACTAGATATAAAAAACAAAAAACAAGGTGGTCATCCAATCTTGTTTCAGTCACTACTAAATATAAAAAACAAAAAACAACAAAGTCGTCATCCAATCTTGTTTCAGTCACTACTAGATATTAAAAACAACAAGGTCGTCATCCATTTTGTTTTATTCACTACTAGATATCAAAAAAACAAAACTACAAGGTCGTCATCCAATCTTGTTTCAGTCACTATTAGATATAAAAAAAACCCCAACAATGTCATCATCCAATCTTGTTTCAGTCACTACTAGATATAAAAAACAACAAGGTCATCATCCAATCTTGTTTCAGTCACTACTAGATATAAAAAAAAAACAAGGTCGTCATCCAATCTTGTTTCAGTCACTACTAGATATAAAAACAGAAAACAACAAGGTCGTCATCCAATCTTGTTTCAGTCACTACTAGATATAAGAAAAAAAACAACAAGGTCGTCATCCAATCTTGCTTCAGTCACTACTAGATATAAAAAACAACAAGGTCGTCATCCAATCTTGTTGCAGTCACTAGATATAAAAAACAAAAAACAACAAGGTCGTCATCCAATCTTGTTTCAGTCACTACTAAATATAAAAAACAAAAAACAACAAAGTCGTCATCCAATCTTGTTTCAGTCACTACTAGTTATAAAAAACAACAAGGTCGTCATCCAACCTTGTTTTAATCACTACTAGATATTAAAAACAACAAGGTCGTCATCCAATCTTGTTTAATTCACTACTAGATATCAAAAACAAAAAACAACAAGGTCGTCATCCAATCTTGTTTCAGTCACTACCAGATATAAAAAACAACAAGGTCATCATCCAATCTTGTTTCAGTCACTACTAGATATAAAAAACAAAAAACAACAAGGTCGTCATCCAATCTTGTTTCAGTCACTAATAGATATAAAAAAAAAACAAGGTGGTCATCCAATCTTTTTTCAGTCACTACCAGATATAAAAAACAACAAGGTCATCATCCAATCTTGTTTCAGTCACTACTAGATATAAAAAACAAAAAAACAAAAAGGTCGTCATCCAATCATGTTTCAGTCACTACTAGAGATAAAAAACAAAAAACAACAAGGTCGTCATCCAATCTTGTTTCAGTCACTACGAGATATAAGAAAAACAAGGTGGTCATCCAATCTTGTTTCAGTCACTACTAGATATAAAAAACAACAAGCTCGTCATCCAATCTTGTTTCAGTCACTACTAGATATAAAAAACAACAAGGTCGTCATCCAATCTTGTTTAAGTCACTACTAGATATAAAAAACAAAAAACAACAAGGTCGTCATGCAATCTTGTTTCAGTCACTACTAGATATAAAAAACAAAAAACAACAAGGTCGTCATCCAATCTTGTTTCAGTCACTACTAGATATAAAAAACAACAAGGTCATCATCCAATCTTGTTTCAGTCACTACTAGATATAAAAAAAAAAACAAGGTCGTCATCCAATCTTGTTTCAGTCACTACTAGATATAAAAACAGAAAACAACAAGGTCGTCATCCAATCTTGTTTCAGTCACTACTAGATATAAGAAAAAAAACAACAAGGTCGTCATCCAATCTTGCTTCAGTCACTACTAGATATAAAAAACAACAAGGTCGTCATCCAATCTTGTTTCAGTCACTAGATATAAAAAACAAAAAACAACAAGGTCGTCATCCAATCTTGTTTCAGTCACTACTAAATATAAAAAACAAAAAACAACAAAGACGTCATCCAATCTTGTTTCAGTCACTACTAGATATAAAAAACAACAAGGTCGTCATCCAATCTTGTTTTAGTCACTACTAGATATTAAAAACAACAAGGTCATCATCCAATCTTGTTTCATTCACTACTAGATATCAAAAACAAAAAACAACAAGGTCGTCATCCAATCTTGTTTCAGTCACTACCAGATATAAAAAACAACAAGGTCATCATCCAATCTTGTTTCAGTCACTACTAGATATAAAAAACAAAAAACAACAAGGTCGTCATCCAATCTTGTTTCAGTCACTAATAGATATAAAAAAAAAACAAGGTGGTCATCCAATCTTTTTTCAGTCACTACCAGATATAAAAAACAACAAGGTCATCATCCAATCTTGTTTCAGTCACTACTAGATATAAAAAACAAAAAAACAAAAAGGTCGTCATCCAATCATGTTTCAGTCACTACTAGAGATAAAAAACAAAAAACAAAAAGGTCGTCATCCAATCTTGTTTCAGTCACTACGAGATATAAGAAAAACAAGGTGGTCATCCAATCTTGTTTCAGTCACTACTAGATATAAAAAACAACAGTTCGTCATCCAATCTTGTTTCAGTCACTACTAGATATAAAAAACAACAAGGTCGTCATCCAATCTTGTTTAAGTCACTACTAGATATAAAAAACAAAAAACAACAAGGTCGTCATGCAATCTTGTTTCAGTCACTACTAGATATAAAAAACAAAAAACAACAAGGTCGTCATCCAATCTTGTTTCAGTCACTACTAGATATAAAAAACAAAAAACAACAAGGTCGTCAACCAGTCTTGTTTCAGTCACCACTAGATATAAAAAAAAACAACAAGGTCGTCATCCAATCTTGTTTCAGTCACTACTAGATATAAAAAACAGAAAACAACAAGGTCGTCATCCAGTCTTGTTTCAGTCACTACTAGATATAAGAGAAAAAAACAACAAGGTCGTCATCCAATCTTGTTTCAGTCACTACTAGATATAAAAAACAAAAAACAACAAGGTCTTCATCCAATCTTGTTTCAGTCACTACTAGATATAAAAAAACAAAAAACAACAAGGTCTTCATCCAATCTTGTTTCAGTCACTACTAGATATAAAAAGCAAAAAACAACAAGGTCGTCATCCAATCTTGTTTCAGTCACTACTAGATATAAAAAACAAAAAAACAACAAGGGCGTCATCCAATCTTGTTTCAGTCACTACTAGATTTAAAAAACGAAACACAACAAGGTCGTCATCCAATCTTGTTTCAGTCACTACTAGATATAAAAAACAAAAAACTACAAGGTCGTCATCCAATCTTGCTTCAGTCACTACTAGATATAAAAAACAACAAGGTCGTCATCCAATCTTGCTTCAGTCACTACTAGATATAAAAAACTACAAGGTCATCATCCAATCTTGCTTCAGTCACTACTAGATATAAAAAACAACAAGGTCGTCATCCAATCTTGTTTCAGTCACTAGATATAAAAAACAAAAAACAACAAGGTCGTCATCCAATCTTGTTTCAGTCACTACTAGATATTAAAAACAACAAGGTCGTCATCCATTTTGTTTTATTCACTACTAGATATCAAAAACAAAAAACAACAAGGTCGTCATTCAATCTTGTTTCAGTCACTACTAGATATAAAAATAAAACCAACAAGGTCATCATCCAATCTTGTTTCAGTCACTACTAGATATAAAAAACAACAAGGTCATCATCCAATCTTGTTTCAGTCACTACTAGATATAAAAAAAAACAACAAGGTCGTCATCCAATCTTGTTTCAGTCACTACTAGAAATAAAAAACAGAAAACAACAAGGTCGTCATCCAATCTTGTTTCAGTCACTACTAGATATAAGAAAAAAAAACAACAAGGTCGTCATCCAATCTTGCTTCAGTCACTACTAGATATAAAAAACAACAAGGTCGTCATCCAATCTTGTTTCAGTCTCTAGATATAAAAAACAAAAAACAACAAGGTCGTCATCCAATCTTGTTTCAGTCACTACTAAATATAAAAAACAAAAAACAACAAAGTCGTCATCCAATCTTGTTTCAGTCACTACTAGATATAAAAAACAACAAGGTCGTCATCCAATCTTGTTTTAGTCACTACTAGATATTAAAAACAACAAGGTCGTCATCCAATCTTGTTTCATTCACTACTAGATATCAAAAACAAAAAACAACAAGGTCGTCATCCAATCTTGTTTCAGTCACTACCAGATATAAAAAACAACAAGGTCATCATCCAATCTTGTTTCAGTCACTACTAGATATAAAAAACAAAAAACAACAAGGTCGTCATCCAATCTTGTTTCAGTCACTAATAGATATAAAAAAAACAACAAGGTGGTCATCCAATCTTTTTTCAGTCACTACCAGATATAAAAAACAACAAGGTCATCATCCAATCTTGTTTCAGTCACTACTAGATATAAAAAAACAAAAAAACAAAAAGGTCGTCATCCAATCATGTTTCAGTCACTACTAGATATAAAAAATAAAAAACAACAAGGTCGTCATCCAATCTTGTTTCAGTCACTACTAGATATAAAAAAAACAAGGTGGTCATCCAATCTTGTTTCAGTCACTACTAGATATAAAAAACAACAAGCTCGTCATCCAATCTTGTTTCAGTCACTACTAGATATAAAAAACAACAAGGTCGTCATCCAATCTTATTTAAGTCACTACTAGATATAAAAAACAAAAAACAACAAGGTCGTCATGCAATCTTGTTTCAGTCACTACTAGATATAAAAAACAAAAAACAACAAGGTCGTCATCCAATCTTGTTTCAGTCACTACTAGATATAAAAAACAAAAAACAACAAGGTCGTCAACCAGTCTTGTTTCAGTCACTACTAGATATAAAAAAAACAACAAGGTCGTCATCCAATCTTGTTTCAGTCACTACTAGATATAAAAAACAGAAAACAACAAGGTCGTCATCCAATCTTGTTTCAGTCACTACTAGATATAAGAAAAAAAACCAACAAGGTCGTCATCCAATCTTGTTTCAGTCACTACTAGATATAAAAAACAAAAAACAACAAGGTCTTCATCCAATCTTGTTTCAGTCACTACTAGATATAAAAAAACAAAAAACAACAAGGTCTTCATCCAATCTTGTTTCAGTCACTACTAGATATAAAAAGCAACAACAACAAGGCCGTCATCCAATCTTGTTTCAGTCACTACTAGATATAAAAAACAAAAAAACAACAAGGGCGTCATCCAATCTTGTTTCAGTCACTACTAGATATTAAAAACAAAAAACTACAAGGTCGTCATCCAATCTTGCTTCAGTCACTACTAGATATAAAAAACAACAAGGTCGTCATCCAATCTTGCTTCAGTCACTACTAGATATAAAAAACTACAAGGTCGTCATCCAATCTTGCTTCAGTCACTACTAGATATAAAAAACAACAAGGTCGTCATCCAATCTTGTTTCAGTCACTAGATATAAAAAACAAAAAACAACAAGGTCGTCATCCAATCTTGTTTCAGTCACTACTAAATATAAAAAACAAAAAACAACAAAGTCGTCATCCAATCTTGTTTCAGTCACTACTAGATATAAAAAACAACAAGGTCGTCATCCAATCTTGTTTTAGTCACTACTAGATATTAAAAACAACAAGGTCGTCATCCAATCTTGTTTCATTCACTACTAGATATCAAAAACAAAAAACAACAAGGTCGTCATCCAATCTTGTTTCAGTCACTACCAGATATAAAAAACAACAAGGTCATCATCCAATCTTGTTTCAGTCACTACTAGATATAAAAAACAAAAAACAACAAGGTCGTCATCCAATCTTGTTTCAGTCACTAATAGATATAAAAAAAAACAACAAGGTGGTCATCCAATCTTTTTTCAGTCACTACCAGATATAAAAAACAACAAGGTCATCATCCAATCTTGTTTCAGTCACTACTAGATATAAAAAACAAAAAACAAAAAGGTCGTCATCCAATCATGTTTCAGTCACTACTAGATATAAAAAACAAAAAACAACAAGGTCGTCATCCAATCTTGTTTCAGTCACTACTAGATATAAAAAAAACAAGGTGGTCATCCAATCTTGTTTCAGTCACTACTAGATATAAAAAACAACAAGCTCGTCATCCAATCTTGTTTCAGTCACTACTAGATATAAAAAACAACAAGGTCGTCATCCAATCTTGTTTCATTCACTACTAGATATCAAAAACAAAAAACAACAAGGTCGTCATCCAATCTTGTTTCAGTCACTACCAGATATAAAAACAACAAGGTCATCATCCAATCTTGTTTCAGTCACTACTAGATATAAAAAACAAAAAACAACAAGGTCGTCATCCAATCTTGTTTTAGTCACTACTAGATATTAAAAAACAAAAAAAAACAAGGTGGTCATCCAATCTTTTTTCAGTCACTACCAGATATAAAAAACAACAAGGTCATCATCCAATCTTGTTTCAGTCACTACTAGATATAAAAAACAAAAAAACAAAAAGGTCGTCATCCAATCTTGTTTCAGTCACTACTAGAGATAAAAAACAAAAAACAACAAGGTCGTCATCCAATCATGTTTCAGTCACTACGAGATATAAAAAAAACAAGGTGGTCATCCAATCTTGTTTCAGTCACTACTAGATATAAAAAACAACAAGCTCGTCATCCAATCTTGTTTCAGTCACTACTAGATATAAAAAACAACAAGGTCGTCATCCAATCTTGTTTAAGTCACTACTAGATATAAAAAGCAAAAAACAACAAGGTCGTCATGCAATCTTGTTTCAGTCACTACTAGATATAAAAAACAAAAAACAACAAGGTCGTCATCCAATCTTGTTTCAGTCACTACTAGATATAAAAAACAAAAAACAACAAGGTCGTCAACCAGTCTTGTTTCAGTCACCACTAGATATAAAAAAAAACAACAAGGTCGTCATACAATCTTGTTTCAGTCACTACTAGATATAAAAAACAGAAAACAACAAGGTCGTCATCCAGTCTTGTTTCAGTCACTACTAGATATAAGAGAAAAAAACAACAAGGTCGTCATCCAATCTTGTTTCAGTCACTACTAGATATAAAAAACAAAAAACAACAAGGTCTTCATCCAATCTTGTTTCAGTCACTACTAGATATAAAAAAACAAAAAACAACAAGGTCTTCATCCAATCTTGTTTCAGTCACTACTAGATATAAAAAACAAAAAAACAACAAGGGCGTCATCCAATCTTGTTTCAGTCACTACTAGATTTAAAAAACGAAACACAGCAAGGTCGTCATCCAATCTTGTTTCAGTCACTACTAGATATAAAAAACAAAAAACTACAAGGTCGTCATCCAATCTTGCTTCAGTCACTACTAGATATAAAAAACAACAAGGTCGTCATCCAATCTTGCTTCAGTCACTACTAGATATAAAAAACTACAAGGTCATCATCCAATCTTGCTTCAGTCACTACTAGATATAAAAAACAACAAGGTCGTCATCCAATCTTGTTTCAGTCACTAGAAATAAAAAACAAAAAACAACAAGGTCGTCATCCAATCTTGTTTCAGTCACTACTAGATATTAAAAACAACAAGGTCGTCATCCATTTTGTTTTATTCACTACTAGATATCAAAAACAAAAAACAACAAGGTCGTCATTCAATCTTGTTTCAGTCACTACTAGATATAAAAAAAACCCCAACAAGGTCATCATCCAATCTTGTTTCAGTCACTACTAGATATAAAAAACAACAAGGTCATCATCCAATCTTGTTTCAGTCACTACTAGATATAAAAAAAAACAACAAGGTCGTCATCAAATCTTGTTTCAGTCACTACTAGAAATAAAAAACAGAAAACAACAAGGTCGTCATCCAATCTTGTTTCAGTCACTACTAGATATAAGAAAAAAAAACAACAAGGTCGTCATCCAATCTTGCTTCAGTCACTACTAGATATAAAAAACAACAAGGTCGTCATCCAATCTTGTTTCAGTCACTAGATATAAAAAACAAAAAACAACAAGGTCGTCATCCAATCTTGTTTCAGTCACTACTAAATATAAAAAACAAAAAACAACAAAGTCGTCATCCAATCTTGTTTCAGTCACTACTAGATATAAAAAACAACAAGGTCGTCATCCAATCTTGTTTTAGTCACTACTAGATATTAAAAACAACAAGGTCGTCATCCAATCTTGTTTCATTCACTACTAGATATCAAAAACAAAAAACAACAAGGTCGTCATCCAATCTTGTTTCAGTCACTACCAGATATAAAAAACAACAAGGTCATCATCCAATCTTGTTTCAGTCACTACTAGATATAAAAAACAAAAAACAACAAGGTCGTCATCCAATCTTGTTTCAGTCACTAATAGATATAAAAAAAAACAACAAGGTGGTCATCCAATCTTTTTTCAGTCACTACCAGATATAAAAAACAACAAGGTCATCATCCAATCTTGTTTCAGTCACTACTAGATATAAAAAAACAAAAAAACAAAAAGGTCGTCATCCAATCATGTTTCAGTCACTACTAGATATAAAAAATAAAAAACAACAAGGTCGTCATCCAATCTTGTTTCAGTCACTACTAGATATAAAAAAAACAAGGTGGTCATCCAATCTTGTTTCAGTCACTACTAGATATAAAAAACAACAAGCTCGTCATCCAATCTTGTTTCAGTCACTACTAGATATAAAAAACAACAAGGTCGTCATCCAATCTTATTTAAGTCACTACTAGATATAAAAAACAAAAAACAACAAGGTCGTCATGCAATCTTGTTTCAGTCACTACTAGATATAAAAAACAAAAAACAACAAGGTCGTCATCCAATCTTGTTTCAGTCACTACTAGATATAAAAAACAAAAAACAACAAGGTCGTCAACCAGTCTTGTTTCAGTCACTACTAGATATAAAAAAAACAACAAGGTCGTCATCCAATCTTGTTTCAGTCACTACTAGATATAAAAAACAGAAAACAACAAGGTCGTCATCCAATCTTGTTTCAGTCACTACTAGATATAAGAAAAAAAAAACAACAAGGTCGTCATCCAATCTTGTTTCAGTCACTACTAGATATAAAAAACAAAAAACAACAAGGTCTTCATCCAATCTTGTTTCAGTCACTACTAGATATAAAAAAACAAAAAACAACAAGGTCTTCATCCAATCTTGTTTCAGTCACTACTAGATATAAAAAGCAACAACAACAAGGCCGTCATCCAATCTTGTTTCAGTCACTACTAGATATAAAAAACAAAAAAACAACAAGGGCGTCATCCAATCTTGTTTCAGTCACTACTAGATATAAAAAACAAAAAACTACAAGGTCGTCATCCAATCTTGCTTCAGTCACTACTAGATATAAAAAACAACAAGGTCGTCATCCAATCTTGCTTCAGTCACTACTAGATATAAAAAACTACAAGGTCGTCATCCAATCTTGCTTCAGTCACTACTAGATATAAAAAACAACAAGGTCGTCATCCAATCTTGTTTCAGTCACTAGATATAAAAAACAAAAAACAACAAGGTCGTCATCCAATCTTGTTTCAGTCACTACTAAATATAAAAAACAAAAAACAACAAAGTCGTCATCCAATCTTGTTTCAGTCACTACTAGATATAAAAAACAACAAGGTCGTCATCCAATCTTGTTTTAGTCACTACTAGATATTAAAAACAACAAGGTCGTCATCCAATCTTGTTTCATTCACTACTAGATATCAAAAACAAAAAACAACAAGGTCGTCATCCAATCTTGTTTCAGTCACTACCAGATATAAAAAACAACAAGGTCATCATCCAATCTTGTTTCAGTCACTACTAGATATAAAAAACAAAAAACAACAAGGTCGTCATCCAATCTTGTTTCAGTCACTAATAGATATAAAAAAAACAACAAGGTGGTCATCCAATCTTTTTTCAGTCACTACCAGATATAAAAAACAACAAGGTCATCATCCAATCTTGTTTCAGTCACTACTAGATATAAAAAACAAAAAACAAAAAGGTCGTCATCCAATCATGTTTCAGTTACTACTAGATATAAAAAACAAAAAACAACAAGGTCGTCATCCAATCTTGTTTCAGTCACTACTAGATATAAAAAAAACAAGGTGGTCATCCAATCTTGTTTCAGTCACTACTAGATATAAAAAACAACAAGCTCGTCATCCAATCTTGTTTCAGTCACTACTAGATATAAAAAACAACAAGGTCGTCATCCAATCTTGTTTAAGTCACTACTAGATATAAAAAACAAAAAACAACAAGGTCGTCATGCAATCTTGTTTCAGTCACTACTAGATATAAAAAAAAAAAAACAACAAGGTCGTCATCCAATCTTGTTTCAGTCACTACTAGATATAAAAAACAAAAAACAACAAGGTCGTCAACCAGTCTTGTTTCAGTCACTACTAGATATAAAAAAAAACAACAAGGTCGTCATCCAATCTTGTTTCAGTCACTACTAGATATAAAAAACAGAAAACAACAAGGTCGTCATCCAATCTTGTTTCAGTCACTACTAGATATAAGAAAAAAAACCAACAAGGTCGTCATCCAATCTTGTTTCAGTCACTACTAGATATAAAAAACAAAAAACAACAAGGTCTTCATCCAATCTTGTTTCAGTCACTACTAGATATAAAAAAACAAAAAACAACAAGGTCTTCATCCAATCTTGTTTCAGTCACTACTAGATATAAAAAGCAACAACAACAAGGTCGTCATCCAATCTTGTTTCAGTCACTACTAGATATAAAAAACAAAAAAACAACAAGGGCGTCATCCAATCTTGTTTCAGTCACTACTAGATATAAAAAACAAAAAACTACAAGGTCGTCATCCAATCTTGCTTCAGTCACTACTAGATATAAAAAACAACAAGGTCGTCATCCAATCTTGCTTCAGTCACTACTAGATATAAAAAACTACAAGGTCGTCATCCAATCTTGCTTCAGTCACTACTAGATATAAAAAACAACAAGGTCGTCATCCAATCTTGTTTCAGTCACTAGATATAAAAAACAAAAAACAACAAGGTCGTCATCCAATCTTGTTTCAGTCACTACTAAATATAAAAAACAAAAACAACAAAGTCGTCATCCAATCTTGTTTCAGTCACTACTAGATATTAAAAACAACAAGGTCGTCATCCATTTTGTTTTATTCACTACTAGATATCAAAAACAAAAAACAACAAGGTCATCATCCAATCTTGTTACAGTCACTACTAGATATAAAAAACAACAAGGTCATCATCCAATCTTGTTTCAGTCACTACTAGATATCAAAAAAAACAACAAGGTCGTCATCCAATCTTGTTTCAGTCACTACTAAATATAAAAAACAAAAAACAACAAAGTCGTCATCCAATCTTGTTTCAGTCACTACTAGATATAAAAAACAACAAGGTCGTCATCCAATCTTGTTTTAGTCACTACTAGATATTAAAAACAACAAGGTCGTCATCCAATCTTGTTTCATTCACTACTAGATATAAAAAACAACAAGGTCATCATCCAATCTTGTTTCAGTCACTACTAGATATAAAAAACAAAAAACAACAAGGTCGTCATCCAATCTTGTTTCAGTCACTAATAGATATAAAAAAAAACAACAAGGTGGTCATCCAATCTTTTTTCAGTCACTACCAGATATAAAAATCAACAAGGTCATCATCCAATCTTGTTTCAGTCACTACTAGATATAAAAAACAACAAGGTCGTCATCCAATCTTGTTTTAGTCACTACTAGATATTAAAAACAACAAGATCGTCATCCAATCTTGTTTCAGTCACTACTAGATATAAAAAAAACAAGGTGGTCATCCAATCTTGTTTCAGTCACTACTAGATATAAAAAACAACAAGCTCGTCATCCAATCTTGTTTCAGTCACTACTAGATATAAAAAACAACAAGGTCGTCATCCAATCTTGTTTAAGTCACTACTAGATATAAAAAACAAAAAACAACAAGGTCGTCATGCAATCTTGTTTCAGTCACTACTAGATATTAAAAACAAAAAACAACAAGATCGTCATCCAATCTTGTTTCAGTCACTACTAGATATAAAAAACAAAAAACAACAAGGTCGTCAACCAGTCTTGTTTC
This sequence comes from Bathymodiolus septemdierum, assembly GCA_963383655.1. NCBI lineage: Eukaryota > Metazoa > Mollusca > Bivalvia > Mytilida > Modiolidae > Bathymodiolus > Bathymodiolus septemdierum. Next base: position 1,998,597 of record OY726523.1, read on the forward strand.
AGTCACTACTAGATATAAAAAAAACCAATAAGGTCGTCATCCAATCTTGTTTCAGTCACTACTAGATATAAAAAACAGAAAACAACAAGGTCGTCATCCAATCTTGATTCAGTCACTACTAGATATAAGAAAAAAAAAAAACAAGGTCGTCATCCAATCTTGTTTCAGTCACTACTAGATATAAAAAACAAAAAACAACAAGGTCTTCATCCAATCTTGTTTCAGTCACTACTAGATATAAAAAAACAAAAAACAACAAGGTCTTCATCCAATCTTGTTTCAGTCACTACTAGATATAAAAAGCAACAACAACAAGGTCGTCATCCAATCTTGTTTCAGTCACTACTAGATATAAAAAACAAAAAAACAACAAGGGCGTCATCCAATCTTGTTTCAGTCACTACTAGATTTAAAAAACGAAACACAACAAGGTTGTCATCCAATCTTGTTTCAGTCACTACTAGATATAAAAAACAAAAAACAACAAGGTCGTCATCCAATCTTGTTTCAGTCACTACTAGATATAAAAAACAAAAAACTACAAGGTCGTCATCCAATCTTGCTTCAGTCACTACTAGATATAAAAAACAAAAAAACAACAAGGTCGTCATCCAATCATGTTTCAGTCACTACTAGATATAAAAAACAAAAAACAACAAGGTCGTCATCCAATCTTGTTTCAGTCACTGCTAGATATAAAAAAAACAAGGTGTTCATCCAATCTTGTTTCAGTCACTACTAGATATAAAAAACAACAAGCTCGTCATCCAATCTTGTTTCAGTCACTACTAGATATAAAAAAACAACAAGGTCGTCATCCAATCTTGTTTCATTCACTACTAGATATAAAAAACAACAAGGTCATCATCCAATCTTGTTTCAGTCACTACTAGATATAAAAAACAAAAAACAACAAGGTCGTCATCCAATCTTGTTTCAGTCACTAATAGATATAAAAAAAAACAACAAGGTGGTCATCCAATCTTTTTTCAGTCACTACCAGATATAAAAAACAACAAGGTCATCATCCAATCTTGTTTCAGTCACTACTAGATATAAAAAACAAAAAAACAAAAAGGTCGTCATCCAATCATGTTTCAGTCACTACTAGATATAAAAAACAAAAAACAACAAGGTCGTCATCCAATCTTGTTTCAGTCACTACTAGATATAAAAAAAACAAGGTGGTCATCCAATCTTGTTTCAGTCACTACTAGATATAAAAAACAACAAGCTCGTCATCCAATCTTGTTTCAGTCACTACTAGATATAAAAAACAACAAGGTCGTCATCCAATCTTGTTTAAGTCACTACTAGATATAAAAAACAAAAAACAACAAGGTCGTCATGCAATCTTGTTTCAGTCACTACTAGATATAAAAAACAAAAAACAACAAGATCGTCATCCAATCTTGTTTCAGTCACTACTAGATATAAAAAACAAAAAACAACAAGGTCGTCAACCAGTCTTGTTTCAGTCACAACTAGATATAAAAAAAAAACAACAAGGTCGTCATCCAATCTTGTTTCAGTCACTACTAGATATAAAAAACAGAAAACAACAAGGTCGTCATCCAATCTTGTTTCAGTCACTACTAGATATCAGAACAAAAAACAACAAGGTCGTCATCCAATCTTGTTTCAGTCACTACTAGATATAAAAAACAAAAAACAACAAGGTCTTCATCCAATCTTGTTTCAGTCACTACTAGATATAAAAAAACAAAAAACAACAAGGTCTTCATCCAATCTTGTTTCAGTCACTACTAGATATAAAAAGCAACAACAACAAGGTCGTCATCCAATCTTGTTTCAGTCACTACTAGATATAAAAAACAAAAAAACAACAAGGGCGTCATCCAATCTTGTTTCAGTCACTACTAGATATTAAAAACAACAAGGTCGTCATCCATTTTGTTTTATTCACTACTAGATATCAAAAACAAAAAACAACAAGGTCGTCATTCAATCTTGTTTCAGTCACTACTAGATATAAAAAAGAAACCAACAAGGTCATCATCCAATCTTGTTTCAGTCACTACTAGATATAAAAAACAACAAGGTCATCATCCAATCTTGTTTCAGTCACTACTAGATATAAAAAAAAACAACAAGGTCGTCATCCAATCTTGTTTCAGTCACTACTAGAAATAAAAAACAGAAAACAACAAGGTCGTCATCCAATCTTGTTTCAGTCACTACTAGATATAAGAAAAAAAAACAACAAGGTCGTCATCCAATCTTGCTTCAGTCACTACTAGATATAAAAAACAACAAGGTCGTCATCCAATCTTGTTTCAGTCACTAGATATAAAAAACAAAAAACAACAAGGTCGTCATCCAATCTTGTTTCAGTCACTACTAAATATAAAAAACAAAAAACAACAAAGTCGTCATCCAATCTTGTTTCAGTCACTACTAGATATAAAAAACAACAAGGTCGTCATCCAATCTTGTTTTAGTCACTACTAGATATTAAAAACAACAAGGTCGTCATCCAATCTTGTTTCATTCACTACTAGATATCAAAAACAAAAAACAACAAGGTCGTCATCCAATCTTGTTTCAGTCACTACCAGATATAAAAAACAACAAGGTCATCATCCAATCTTGTTTCAGTCACTACTAGATATAAAAAACAAAAAACAACAAGGTCGTCATCCAATCTTGTTTCAGTCACTAATAGATATAAAAAAAAACAACAAGGTGGTCATCCAATCTTTTTTCAGTCACTACCAGATATAAAAAACAACAAGGTCATCATCCAATCTTGTTTCAGTCACTACTAGATATAAAAAACAAAAAAACAAAAAGGTCGTCATCCAATCATGTTTCAGTCACTACTAGATATAAAAAATAAAAAACAACAAGGTCGTCATCCAATCTTGTTTCAGTCACTACTAGATATAAAAAAAACAAGGTGGTCATCCAATCTTGTTTCAGTCACTACTAGATATAAAAAACAACAAGCTCGTCATCCAATCTTGTTTCAGTCACTACTAGATATAAAAAACAACAAGGTCGTCATCCAATCTTGTTTCAGTCACTACTAGATATAAAAAACAAAAAACAACAAGGTCGTCATCCAATCTTGTTTCAGTCACTACTAGATATAAAAAACAAAAAACAACAAGGTCGTCAACCAGTCTTGTTTCAGTCACTACTAGATATAAAAAAAACAACAAGGTCGTCATCCAATCTTGTTTCAGTCACTACTAGATATAAAAAACAGAAAACAACAAGGTCGTCATCCAATCTTGTTTCAGTCACTACTAGATATAAGAAAAAAAAACAACAAGGTCGTCATCCAATCTTGTTTCAGTCACTACTAGATATAAAAAACAAAAAACAACAAGGTCTTCATCCAATCTTGTTTCAGTCACTACTAGATATAAAAAAACAAAAAACAACAAGGTCTTCATCCAATCTTGTTTCAGTCACTACTAGATATAAAAAGCAACAACAACAAGGCCGTCATCCAATCTTGTTTCAGTCACTACTAGATATAAAAAACCAAAAAACAACAAGGGCGTCATCCAATCTTGTTTCAGTCACTACTAGATATAAAAAACAAAAAACTACAAGGTCGTCATCCAATCTTGCTTCAGTCACTACTAGATATAAAAAACAACAAGGTCGTCATCCAATCTTGCTTCAGTCACTACTAGATATAAAAAACTACAAGGTCGTCATCCACTCTTGCTTCAGTCACTACTAGATATAAAAAACAACAAGGTCGTCATCCAATCTTGTTTCAGTCACTAGATATAAAAAACAAAAAACAACAAGGTCGTCATCCAATCTTGTTTCAGTCACTACTAGATATAAAAAAAAAACCAACAAGGTCATCATCCAATCTTGTTTCAGTCACTACTAGATATAAAAAACAACAAGGTCATCATCCAATCTTGTTTCAGTCACTACTAGATATAAAAAAAAACAACAAAGTCGTCATCCAATCTTGTTTCAGTCACTACTAAATATAAAAAACAAAAAACAACAAAGTCGTCATCCAATCTTGTTTCAGTCACTACTAGATATAAAAAACAACAAGGTCGTCATCCAATCTTGTTTTAGTCACTACTAGATATTAAAAACAACAAGGTCGTCATCCAATCTTGTTTCATTCACTACTAGATATCAAAAACAAAAAACAACAAGGTCGTCATCCAATCTTGTTTCAGTCACTACCAGATATAAAAAACAACAAGGTCATCATCCAATCTTGTTTCAGTCACTACTAGATATAAAAAACAAAAAACAACAAGGTCGTCATCCAATCTTGTTTCAGTCACTAATAGATATAAAAAAAAACAACAAGGTGGTCATCCAATCTTTTTTCAGTCACTACCAGATATAAAAAACAACAAGGTCATCATCCAATCTTGTTTCAGTCACTACTAGATATAAAAAACAAAAAACAAAAAGGTCGTCATCCAATCATGTTTCAGTCACTACTAGATATAAAAAACAAAAAACAACAAGGTCGTCATCCAATCTTGTTTCAGTCACTACTAGATATAAAAAAAACAAGGTGGTCATCCAATCTTGTTTCAGTCACTACTAGATATAAAAAACAACAAGCTCGTCATCCAATCTTGTTTCAGTCACTACTAGATATAAAAAACAACAAGGTCGTCATCCAATCTTGTTTAAGTCACTACTAGATATAAAAAACAAAAAACAACAAAGTCGTCATGCAATCTTGTTTCAGTCACTACTAGATATAAAAAACAAAAAACAACAAGGTCGTCATCCAATCTTGTTTCAGTCACTACTAGATATAAAAAACAAAAAACAACAAGGTCGTCATCCAATCTTGCTTCAGTCACTACTAGATATAAAAAACAACAAGGTCGTCATCCAATCTTGCTTCAGTCACTACTAGATATAAAAAACTACAAGGTCGTCATCCAATCTTGCTTCAGTCACTACTAGATATAAAAAACAACAAGGTCGTCATCCAATCTTGTTTCAGTCACTAGATATAAAAAACAAAAAACAACAAGGTCGTCATCCAATCTTGTTTCAGTCACTACTAAATATAAAAAACAAAAAACAACAAAGTCGTCATCCAATCTTGTTTCAGTCACTACTAGATATTAAAAACAACAAGGTCGTCATCCATTTTGTTTTATTCACTACTAGATATCAAAAACAAAAAACAACAAGGTCGTCATCCAATCTTGTTTCAGTCACTACTAGATATAAAAAAAAACCCAACAAGGTCATCATCCAATCTTGTTACAGTCACTACTAGATATAAAAAACAACAAGGTCATCATCCAATCTTGTTTCAGTCACTACTAGATATAAAAAAAAACAACAAGGTCGTCATCCAATCTTGTTTCAGTCACTACTAAATATAAAAAACAAAAAACAACAAAGTCGTCATCCAATCTTGTTTCAGTCACTACTAGATATAAAAAACAACAAGGTCGTCATCCAATCTTGTTTTAGTCACTACTAGATATTAAAAACAACAAGGTCGTCATCCAATCTTGTTTCATTCACTACTAGATATAAAAAACAACAAGGTCATCATCCAATCTTGTTTCAGTCACTACTAGATATAAAAAACAAAAAACAACAAGGTCGTCATCCAATCTTGTTTCAGTCACTAATAGATATAAAAAAAAAACAACAAGGTGGTCATCCAATCTTTTTTCAGTCACTACCAGATATAAAAAACAACAAGGTCATCATCCAATCTTGTTTCAGTCACTACTAGATATAAAAAACAAAAAAACAAAAAGGTCGTCATCCAATCATGTTTCAGTCACTACTAGATATAAAAAACAAAAAACAACAAGGTCGTCATCCAATCTTGTTTCAGTCACTACTAGATATAAAAAAAACAAGGTGGTCATCCAATCTTGTTTCAGTCACTACTAGATATAAAAAACAACAAGCTCGTCATCCAATCTTGTTTCAGTCACTACTAGATATAAAAAACAACAAGGTCGTCATCCAATCTTGTTTAAGTCACTACTAGATATAAAAAACAAAAAACAACAAGGTCGTCATGCAATCTTGTTTCAGTCACTACTAGATATAAAAAACAAAAAACAACAAGATCGTCATCCAATCTTGTTTCAGTCACTACTAGATATAAAAAACAAAAAACAACAAGGTCGTCAACCAGTCTTGTTTCAGTCACTACTAGATATAAAAAAAAAACAACAAGGTCGTCATCCAATCTTGTTTCAGTCACTACTAGATATAAAAAACAGAAAACAACAAGGTCGTCATCCAATCTTGATTCAGTCACTACTAGATATAAGAAAAAAAAACAACAAGGTCGTCATCCAATCTTGTTTCAGTCACTACTAGATATAAAAAACAAAAAACAACAAGGTCTTCATCCAATCTTGTTTCAGTCACTACTAGATATAAAAAAACAAAAAACAACAAGGTCTTCATCCAATCTTGTTTCAGTGACTACTAGATATAAAAAGCAACAACAACAAGGTCGTCATCCAATCTTGTTTCAGTCACTACTAGATATAAAAAACAAAAAAACAACAAGGGCGTCATCCAATCTTGTTTCAGTCACTACTAGATTTAAAAAACGAAACACAACAAGGTTGTCATCCAATCTTGTTTCAGTCACTACTAGATATAAAAAACAAAAAACAACAAGGTCGTCATCCAAACTTGTTTCAGTCATTACTAGATATAAAAAACAAAAAACTACAAGGTCGTCATCCAATCTTGCTTCAGTCACTACTAGATATAAAAAACAACAAGGTCGTCATCCAATCTTACTTCAGTCACTACTAGATATAAAAAAAAACAAGGTCGTCATCCAATCTTGTTTCAGTCACTAGATATAAAAAACAAAAAACAACAAGGTCGTCATCCAATCTTGTTTCAGTCACTACCAGATATAAAAAACAACAAGGTCATCATCCAATCTTGTTTCAGTCACTACTAGATATAAAGAACAAAAAACAACAAGGTCGTCATCCAATCTTGTTTCAGTCACTATTAGATATAAAAAAAAACAGCAAGGTGGTCATCCAATCTTTTTTCATTCACTACCAGATATTAAAAACAACAAGGTCATCATCCAATCTTGTTTCAGTCACTACTAGATATAAAAAACAAAAAAACAACAAGGTCATCATCCAATCATGTTTCAGTCACTACTAGATATAAAAAACAAAAAACAACAAGGTCGTCATCCAATCTTGTTTCAGTCACTGCTAGATATAAAAAAAACAAGGTGTTCATCCAATCTTGTTTCAGTCACTACTAGATATAAAAAACAACAAGCTCGTCATCCAATCTTGTTTCAGTCACTACTAGATATAAAAAAACAACAAGGTCGTCATCCAATCTTGTTTCATTCACTACTAGATATAAAAAACAACAAGGTCATCATCCAATCTTGTTTCAGTCACTACTAGATATAAAAAACAAAAAACAACAAGGTCGTCATCCAATCTTGTTTCAGTCACTAATAGATATAAAAAAAAAACAACAAGGTGGTCATCCAATCTTTTTTCAGTCACTACCAGATATAAAAAACAACAAGGTCATCATCCAATCTTGTTTCAGTCACTACTAGATATAAAAAACAAAAAAACAAAAAGGTCGTCATCCAATCATGTTTCAGTCACTACTAGATATAAAAAACAAAAAACAACAAGGTCGTCATCCAATCTTGTTTCAGTCACTACTAGATATAAAAAAAAACAAGGTGGTCATCCAATCTTGTTTCAGTCACTACTAGATATAAAAAAACAACAAGCTCGTAATCCAATCTTGTTTCAGTCACTACTAGATATAAAAAAACAACAAGGTCGTCATCCAATCTTGTTTCAGTCACTACTAGATATAAAAAACAACAAGCTCGTAATCCAATCTTGTTTCAGTCACTACTAGATATAAAAAAAAACCCAACAAGGTCATCATCCAATCTTGTTACAGTCACTACTAGATATAAAAAACAACAAGGTCATCATCCAATCTTGTTTCAGTCACTACTAGATATAAAAAACAACAAGGTCGTCATCCAATCTTGCTTCAGTCACTACTAGATATAAAAAACTACAAGGTCGTCATCCAATCTTGCTTCAGTCACTACTAGATATAAAAAACAACAAGGTCGTCATCCAATCTTGTTTCAGTCACTAGATATAAAAAACAAAAAACAACAAGGTCGTCATCCAATCTTGTTTCAGTCACTACTAAATATAAAAAACAAAAAACAACAAAGTCGTCATCCAATCTTGTTTCAGTCACTACTAGATATTAAAAACAACAAGGTCGTCATCCATTTTGTTTTATTCACTACTAGATATCAAAAACAAAAAACAACAAGGTCGTCATCCAATCTTGTTTCAGTCACTACTAGATATAAAAAAAACCCAACAAGGTCATCATCCAATCTTGTTACAGTCACTACTAGATATAAAAAACAACAAGGTCATCATCCAATCTTGTTTCAGTCACTACTAGATATAAAAAAAAACAACAAGGTCGTCATCCAATCTTGTTTCAGTCACTACTAAATATAAAAAACAAAAAACAACAAAGTCGTCATCCAATCTTGTTTCATTCACTACTAGATATAAAAAACAACAAGGTCATCATCCAATCTTGTTTCAGTCACTACTAGATATAAAAAACAAAAAACAACAAGGTCGTCATCCAATCTTGTTTCAGTCACTAATAGATATAAAAAAAAAACAACAAGGTGGTCATCCAATCTTTTTTCAGTCACTACCAGATATAAAAAACAACAAGGTCATCATCCAATCTTGTTTCAGTCACTACTAGATATAAAAAACAAAAAAACAAAAAGGTCGTCATCCAATCATGTTTCAGTCACTACTAGATATAAAAAACAAAAAACAACAAGGTCGTCATCCAATCTTGTTTCAGTCACTACTAGATATAAAAAAAACAAGGTGGTCATCCAATCTTGTTTCAGTCACTACTAGATATAAAAAACAACAAGCTCGTCATCCAATCTTGTTTCAGTCACTACTAGATATAAAAAACAACAAGGTCGTCATCCAATCTTGTTTAAGTCACTACTAGATATAAAAAACAAAAAACAACAAGGTCGTCATGCAATCTTGTTTCAGTCACTACTAGATATAAAAAACAAAAAACAACAAGATCGTCATCCAATCTTGTTTCAGTCACTACTAGATATAAAAAACAAAAAACAACAAGGTCGTCAACCAGTCTTGTTTCAGTCACTACTAGATATAAAAAAAAACAACAAGGTCGTCATCCAATCTTGTTTCAGTCACTACTAGATATAAAAAACAGAAAACAACAAGGTCGTCATCCAATCTTGATTCAGTCACTACTAGATATAAGAAAAAAAAACAACAAGGTCGTCATCCAATCTTGTTTCAGTCACTACTAGATATAAAAAACAAAAAACAACAAGGTCTTCATCCAATCTTGTTTCAGTCACTACTAGATATAAAAAAACAAAAAACAACAAGGTCTTCATCCAATCTTGTTTCAGTGACTACTAGATATAAAAAGCAACAACAACAAGGTCGTCATCCAATCTTGTTTCAGTCACTACTAGATATAAAAAACAAAAAAACAACAAGGGCGTCATCCAATCTTGTTTCAGTCACTACTAGATTTAAAAAACGAAACACAACAAGGTTGTCATCCAATCTTGTTTCAGTCACTACTAGATATAAAAAACAAAAAACAACAAGGTCGTCATCCAAACTTGTTTCAGTCATTACTAGATATAAAAAACAAAAAACTACAAGGTCGTCATCCAATCTTGCTTCAGTCACTACTAGATATAAAAAACAACAAGGTCGTCATCCAATCTTACTTCAGTCACTACTAGATATAAAAAAAAACAAGGTCGTCATCCAATCTTGTTTCAGTCACTAGATATAAAAAACAAAAAACAACAAGGTCGTCATCCAATCTTGTTTCAGTCACTACCAGATATAAAAAACAACAAGGTCATCATCCAATCTTGTTTCAGTCACTACTAGATATAAAGAACAAAAAACAACAAGGTCGTCATCCAATCTTGTTTCAGTCACTATTAGATATAAAAAAAAACAGCAAGGTGGTCATCCAATCTTTTTTCATTCACTACCAGATATTAAAAACAACAAGGTCATCATCCAATCTTGTTTCAGTCACTACTAGATATAAAAAACAAAAAAACAACAAGGTCATCATCCAATCATGTTTCAGTCACTACTAGATATAAAAAACAAAAAACAACAAGGTCGTCATCCAATCTTGTTTCAGTCACTGCTAGATATAAAAAAAACAAGGTGTTCATCCAATCTTGTTTCAGTCACTACTAGATATAAAAAACAACAAGCTCGTCATCCAATCTTGTTTCAGTCACTACTAGATATAAAAAAACAACAAGGTCGTCATCCAATCTTGTTTCATTCACTACTAGATATAAAAAACAACAAGGTCATCATCCAATCTTGTTTCAGTCACTACTAGATATAAAAAACAAAAAACAACAAGGTCGTCATCCAATCTTGTTTCAGTCACTAATAGATATAAAAAAAAAACAACAAGGTGGTCATCCAATCTTTTTTCAGTCACTACCAGATATAAAAAACAACAAGGTCATCATCCAATCTTGTTTCAGTCACTACTAGATATAAAAAACAAAAAAACAAAAAGGTCGTCATCCAATCATGTTTCAGTCACTACTAGATATAAAAAACAAAAAACAACAAGGTCGTCATCCAATCTTGTTTCAGTCACTACTAGATATAAAAAAAAACAAGGTGGTCATCCAATCTTGTTTCAGTCACTACTAGATATAAAAAACAACAAGCTCGTAATCCAATCTTGTTTCAGTCACTACTAGATATAAAAAAACAACAAGGTCGTCATCCAATCTTGTTTCAGTCACTACTAGATATAAAAAACAACAAGCTCGTAATCCAATCTTGTTTCAGTCACTACTAGATATAAAAAAAACCCCAACAAGGTCATCATCCAATCTTGTTACAGTCACTACTAGATATAAAAAACAACAAGGTCATCATCCAATCTTGTTTCAGTCACTACTAGATATAAAAAAAACAACAAGGTCGTCATCCAATCTTGTTTCAGTCACTACTAAATATAAAAAACAAAAAACAACAAAGTCGTCTTCCAATCTTGTTTCAGTCACTACTAGATATAAAAAACAACAAGGTCGTCATCCAATCTTGTTTTAGTCACTACTAGATATTAAAAACAACAAGGTCGTCATCCAATCTTGTTTCATTCACTACTAGATATAAAAAACAACAAGGTCATCATCCAATCTTGTTTCAGTCACTACTAGATATAAAAAACAAAAAACAACAAGGTCATCATCCAATCTTGTTTCAGTCACTACTAGATATAAAAAACAAAAAACAACAAGGTGGTCATCCAATCTTTTTTCAGTCACTACCAGATATAAAAAAACAACAAGGTCATCATCCAATCTTGTTTCAGTCACTACTAGATATAAAAAACAAAAAAACAAAAAGGTCGTCATCCAATCATGTTTCAGTCACTACTAGATATAAAAAACAAAAAACAACAAGGTCGTCATCCAATCTTGTTTCAGTCACTACTAGATATAAAAAAAACAAGGTGGTCATCCAATCTTGTTTCAGTCACTACTAGATATAAAAAACAACAAGCTCGTCATCCAATCTTGTTTCAGTCACTACTAGATATAAAAAACAACAAGGTCGTCATCCAATCTTGTTTAAGTCACTACTAGATATAAAAAACAAAAAACAACAAGGTCGTCATGCAATCTTGTTTCAGTCACTACTAGATATAAAAAACAAAAAACAACAAGATCGTCATCCAATCTTGTTTCAGTCACTACTAGATATAAAAAACAAAAAACAACAAGGTCGTCAACCAGTCTTGTTTCAGTCACTACTAGATATAAAAAAAAAACAACAAGGTCGTCATCCAATCTTGTTTCAGTCACTACTAGATATAAAAAACAGAAAACAACAAGGTCGTCATCCAATCTTGATTCAGTCACTACTAGATATAAGAAAAAAAAACAACAAGGTCGTCATCCAATCTTGTTTCAGTCACTACTAGATATAAAAAACAAAAAACAACAAGGTCTTCATCCAATCTTGTTTCAGTCACTACTAGATATAAAAAAACAAAAAACAACAAGGTCTTCATCCAATCTTGTTTCAGTGACTACTAGATATAAAAAGCAACAACAACAAGGTCGTCATCCAATCTTGTTTCAGTCACTACTAGATATAAAAAACAAAAAAACAACAAGGGCGTCATCCAATCTTGTTTCAGTCACTACTAGATTTAAAAAACGAAACACAACAAGGTTGTCATCCAATCTTGTTTCAGTCACTACTAGATATAAAAAACAAAAAACAACAAGGTCGTCATCCAAACTTGTTTCAGTCATTACTAGATATAAAAAACAAAAAACTACAAGGTCGTCATCCAATCTTGCTTCAGTCACTACTAGATATAAAAAACAACAAGGTCGTCATCCAATCTTACTTCAGTCACTACTAGATATAAAAAAAAACAAGGTCGTCATCCAATCTTGTTTCAGTCACTAGATATAAAAAACAAAAAACAACAAGGTCGTCATCCAATCTTGTTTCAGTCACTACCAGATATAAAAAACAACAAGGTCATCATCCAATCTTGTTTCAGTCACTACTAGATATAAAGAACAAAAAACAACAAGGTCGTCATCCAATCTTGTTTCAGTCACTATTAGATATAAAAAAAAACAGCAAGGTGGTCATCCAATCTTTTTTCATTCACTACCAGATATTAAAAACAACAAGGTCATCATCCAATCTTGTTTCAGTCACTACTAGATATAAAAAACAAAAAAACAACAAGGTCATCATCCAATCATGTTTCAGTCACTACTAGATATAAAAAACAAAAAACAACAAGGTCGTCATCCAATCTTGTTTCAGTCACTGCTAGATATAAAAAAAACAAGGTGTTCATCCAATCTTGTTTCAGTCACTACTAGATATAAAAAAACAACAAGCTCGTCATCCAATCTTGTTTCAGTCACTACTAGATATAAAAAAACAACAAGGTCGTCATCCAATCTTGTTTCATTCACTACTAGATATAAAAAACAAAAAACAACAAGGTCGTCATCCAATCTTGTTTCAGTCACTAATAGATATAAAAAAAAAACAACAAGGTGGTCATCCAATCTTTTTTCAGTCACTACCAGATATAAAAAACAACAAGGTCGTCATCCAATCTTGTTTCAGTCACTACTAGATATAAAAAACAAAAAAACAACAAGGGCGTCATCCAATCTTGTTTCAGTCACTACTAGATTTAAAAAACGAAACACAACAAGGTCGTCATCCAATCTTGTTTCAGTCACTACTAGATATAAAAAACAAGAAACAACAAGGTCGTCATCCAATCTTGTTTCAGTCACTACTAGATATAAAATACAAAAAACTACAAGGTCGTCATCCAATCTTGCTTCAGTCACTAAGAGATATAAAAAACAACAAGGTCGTCATCCAATCTTGCTTCAGTCACTACTAGATATAAAAAACAACAAGATCGTCATCCAATCTTGTTTCAGTCACTAGATATAAAAAACAAAAAACAACAAGGTCGTCATCCAATCTTGTTTCAGTCACTACCAGATATAAAAAACAACAAGGTCATCATCCAATCTTGTTTCAGTCACTACTAGATATAAAGAACAAAAAACAACAAGGTCGTCATCCAATCTTGTTTCAGTCACTAATAGATATAAAAAGAAACAACAAGGTGGTCATCCAATCTTTTTTCAGTCACTACCAGATATAAAAAACAACAAGGTCATCATCCAATCTTGTTTCAGTCACTACTAGATATAAAAAACAAAAAAACAACAAGGTCGTCATCCAATCATGTTTCAGTCACTACTAGATATAAAAAAACAAAAAACAACAAGGTCGTCATCCAATCTTGTTTCAGTCACTGCTAGATATAAAAAAAACAAGGTGGTCATCCAATCTTGTTTCAGTCACTACTAGATATAAAAAACAACAAGCTCGTCATCCAATCTTGTTTCAGTCACTACTAGATATAAAAAACAACAAGGTCGTCATCCAATCTTGTTTAAGTCACTACTAGATATAAAAAACAAAAAACAACAAGGTCGTCATCCAATCTTGTTTCAGTCACTACTAGATATAAAAAACAAAAAACAACAAGGTCGTCATCCAATCTTGTTTCAGTCACTACTAGATATAAAAAACAAGAAACAACAAGGTCGTCAACCAGTCTTGTTTCAGTCACTACTAGATATAAAAAAAACAACAAGGTCGTCATCCAATCTTGTTTCAGTCACTACTAGATATAAAAAACAGAAAACAACAAGGTCGTCATCCAATCTTGTTTCAGTCACTACTAGATATAAGAAAAAAAAACAACAAGGTCGTCATCCAATCTTGTTTCAGTCACTACTAGATATAAAAAACAAAAAACAACAAGGTCTTCATCCAATCTTGTTTCAGTCACTACTAGATATAAAAAAACAAAAAACAACAAGGTCTTCATCCAATCTTGTTTCAGTCACTACTAGATATAAAAAGGAAAAAACAACAAGGTCGTCATCCAATCTTGATTCAGTCACTACTAGATATAAAAAACAAAAAAACAACAAGGGCGTCATCCAATCTTGTTTCAGTCACTACTAGACTTAAAAAACGAAACACAACAAGGTCGTCATCCAATCTTGCTTCAGTCACTACTAGATATAAAAAACAACAAGGTCGTCATCCAATCTTGCTTCAGTCACTACTAGATTTAAAAAACAACAAGGTCGTCATCCAATCTTGTTTCAGTCACTAGATATAAAAAACAAAAAACAACAAGGTCGTCATCCAATCTTGTTTCAGTCACTACTAAATATAAAAAACAAAAAACAACAAAGTCGTCATCCAATCTTGTTTCAGTCACTACTAGATATAAAAAACAACAAGGTCGTCATCCAATCTTGTTTTAGTCACTACTAGATATTAAAAACAACAAGGTCGTCATCCAATCTTGTTTCATTCACTACTAGATATAAAAAAAAAAAAACAACAAGGTCGTCATCCAATCTTGTTTCAGTCACTACCAGATATAAAAAACAACAAGGTCATCATCCAATCTTGTTTCAGTCACTACTAGATATAAAAAACAAAAAACAACAAGGTCGTCATCCAATCTTGTTTCAGTCACTAATAGATATAAAAAAAAACAACAAGGTGGTCATCCAATCTTTTTTCAGTCACTACCAGATATAAAAAACAACAAGGTCATCATCCAATCTTGTTTCAGTCACTACTAGATATAAAAAACAAAAAAACAAAAAGGTCGTCATCCAATCATGTTTCAGTCACTACTAGATATAAAAAACAGGAAACAACAAGGTCGTCATGCAATCTTGTTTCAGTCACTACTAGATATAAAAAACAAAAAACAACAAGGTCGTCATCCAATCTTGTTTCAGTCACTACAAGATATAAAAAACAAAAAACAACAAGGTCGTCAACCAGTCTTGTTTCAGTCACTACTAGATATAAAAAACAACAACAAGGTCGTCATCCAATCTTGTTTCAGTCACTACTAGATATAAAAAACAGAAAACAACAAGGTCGTCATCCAATCTTGTTTCAGTCACTACTAGATATAAGAAAAAAAAACAACAAGGTCGTCATCCAATCTTGTTTCAGTCACTACTAGATATAAAAAACAAAAAACAACAAGGTCTTCATCCAATCTTGTTTCAGTCACTACTAGATATAAAAAAACAAAAAACAACAAGGTCTTCATCCAATCTTGTTTCAGTCACTACTAGATATAAAAAGCAAAAAACAACAAGGTCGTCATCCAATCTTGTTTCAGTCACTACTAGATATAAAAAACAAAACAACAACAAGGGCGTCATCCAATCTTGTTTCAGTCACTACTAGATTTAAAAAACGAAACACAACAAGGTCGTCATCCAATCTTGTTTCAGTCACTACTAGATATAAAAAACAAAAAACAACAAGGTCGTCATCCAATCTTGTTTCAGTCACTACTAGATATAAAAAACAAAAAACTACAAGGTCGTCATCCTATCTTGCTTCAGTCACTACTAGATATAAAAAACAACAAGGTCGTCATCCAATCTTGCTTCAGTCACTACTAGATATAAAAAACAACAAGGTCGTCATCCAATCTTGTTTCAGTCACTAGATATAAAAAACAAAAAACAACAAGGTCGTCATCCAATCTTGTTTCAGTCACTACTAAATATAAAAAACAAAAAACAACAAAGTCGTCATCCAATCTTTTTTCAGTCACTACTAGATATAAAAAACAACAAGGTCGTCATCCAACCTTGTTTTAGTCACTACTAGATATTAAAAACAACAAGGTCGTCATCCAATCTTGTTTCATTCACTACTAGATATCAAAAACAAAAAACAACAAGGTCATCATCCAATCTTGTTTCAGTCACTACTAGATATAAAAAAAAAACCAACAACAAGGTCGTCATCCAATCTTGTTTCAGTCACTACTAGATATAAAAACAACAAGGTCGTTATCCAATCTTGCTTCAGTCAATACTAAATATAAAAAACAAAAAACAACAAGGTCGTCATCCAATCTTGTTTCAGTCACTACTAGATATAGAAAACAGAAAACAACAAGGTCGTCATCCAATCTTGTTTCAGTCACTACTAGATATTAAAAAACAAAAAACAACAAGGTCGTCATCCAATCTTGTTTCAGTCACTATTAGATATAAAAAACAACAAGGTCGTCATCCAATCTTGTTTCAATCACTACTAGATATAAAAAAAAACAAGGTTGTCATCCAATCTTGTTTCAATCACTACTAGATATAAAAAACAAAAAAACAACAAGGTCGTCATCCAATCATGTTTCAGTCACTACTAGATATAAAAAACAAAAAACAACAAGGTCTTCATCCAATCTTGTTTCAGTCACTACTAGATATAAAAAAACAAAAAACAACAAGGTCTTCATCCAATCTTGTTTCACTCACTACTAGATATAAAAAGCAAAAAACAACAAGGTCGTCATCCAATCTTGTTTCAGTCACTACTAGATATAGAAAACAGAAAACAACAAGGTCGTCATCCAATCTTGTTTCAGTCAATACTAAATATAAAAAACAAAAAACAACAAGGTCGTCATCCAATCTTGTTTCAGTCACTACTAGATATAGAAAACAGAAAACAACAAGGTCGTCATCCAATCTTGTTTCAGTCACTACTAGATATTAAAAAACAAAAAACAACAAGGTCGTCATCCAATCTTGTTTCAGTCACTACTAGATATAAAAAACAACAAGGTGGTCATCCAATCTTTTTTCAGTCACTACCAGATATAAAAAACAACAAGGTCATCATCCAATCTTGTTTCAGTCACTACTAGATATAAAAAACAAAAAAACTAAAAGGTCGTCATCCAATCATGTTTCAGTCACTACTAGATATAAAAAACAAAAAACAACAAGGTCGTCATCCAATCTTGTTTCAGTCACTACTAGATATAAAAAAAACAAGGTGGTCATCCAGTCTTGTTTCAGTCACTACTAGATATAAAAAACAACAAGCTCGTCATCCAATCTTGTTTCAGTCACTACTAGATATAAAAAACAACAAGGTCGTCATCCAATCTTGTTTAAGTCACTACCAGATATAAAAAACAAAAAACAACAAGGTCGTCATGCAATCTTGTTTCAGTCACTACTAGATATAAAAAACAAAAAACAACAAGGTCGTCATCCAATCTTGTTTCAGTCACTACTAGATATAAAAAACAAAAAACAACAAGGTCGTCAACCAGTCTTGTTTCAGTCACTACTAGATATAAAAAAAAACAACAAGGTCGTCATCCAATCTTGTTTCAGTCACTACTAGATATAAAAAACAAAAAACAACAAGGTCGTCATCCAATCTTGTTTCAGTCACATCTAGATATAAAAAACAACAAGGTCGTCATCCAATCTTGTTTCAGTCACTACTAGATATAAAAAACAACAAGGTCGTCATCCAATCTTGTTTAAGTCACTACTAGATATAAAAAACAAAATACAACAAGGACGTCATGCAATCTTGTTTCAGTCACTACTAGATATAAAAAACAAAAAACAACAAGGTCGTCATCCAATCTTGTTTCAGTCACTACTAGATATAAAAAACAAAAAACAACAAGGTCGTCAACCAGTCTTGTTTCAGTCACTACTAGATATAAAAAAAACAACAAGGTCGTCATCCAATCTTGTTTCAGTCACTACTAGATATAAAAAACAGAAAACAACAAGGTCGTCATCCAATCTTGTTTCAGTCACTACTAGATATAAGAAAAAAAAACAACAAGGTCGTCATCCAATCTTGTTTCAGTCACTACTAGATATAAAAAACAAAAAACAACAAGGTCTTCATCCAATCTTGTTTCAGTCACTACTAGATATAAAAAAACAAAAAACAACAAGGTCTTCATCCAATCTTGTTTCAGTCACTACTAGATATAAAAAGCAAAAAACAACAAGGTCGTCATCCAATCTTGTTTCAGTCACTACTAGATATAAAAAACAAAACAACAACAAGGGCGTCATCCAATCTTGTTTCAGTCACTACTAGATTTAAAAAACGAAACACAACAAAGTCGTCATCCAATCTTGTTTCAGTCACTACTAGATATAAAAAACAAAAAACAACAAGGTCGTCATCCAATCTTGTTTCAGTCACTACTAGATATAAAAAACAAAAAACTACAAGGTCGTCATCCTATCTTGCTTCAGTCACTACTAGATATAAAAAACAACAAGGTCGTCATCCAATCTTGCTTCAGTCACTACTAGATATAAAAAACAACAAGGTCGTCATCCAATCTTGTTTCAGTCACTAGATATAAAAAACAAAAAACAACAAGGTCGTCATCCAATCTTGTTTCAGTCACTACTAAATATAAAAAACAAAAAACAACAAAGTCGTCATCCAATCTTGTTTCAGTCACTACTAGATATAAAAAACAACAAGGTCGTCATCCAACCTTGTTTTAGTCACTACTAGATATTAAAAACAACAAGGTCGTCATCCAATCTTGTTTCATTCACTACTAGATATCAAAAACAAAAAACAACAAGGTCATCATCCAATCTTGTTTCAGTCACTACTAGATATAAAAAAAAAACCAACAACAAGGTCGTCATCCAATCTTGTTTCAGTCACTACTAGATATAAAAACAACAAGGTCGTTATCCAATCTTGCTTCAGTCAATACTAAATATAAAAAACAAAAAACAACAAGGTCGTCATCCAATCTTGTTTCAGTCACTACTAGATATAGAAAACAGAAAACAACAAGGTCGTCATCCAATCTTGTTTCAGTCACTACTAGATATTAAAAAACAAAAACAACAAGGTCGTCATCCAATCTTGTTTCAGTCACTACTAGATATAAAAAACAACAAGGTCGTCATCCAATCTTGTTTCAGTCACTACTAGATATAAAAAACAACAAGGTGGTCATCCAATCTTTTTTCAGTCACTACCAGATATAAAAAACAACAAGGTCATCATCCAATCTTGTTTCAGTCACTACTAGATATAAAAAAAAAAAAAACTAAAAGGTCGTCATCCAATCATGTTTCAGTCACTACTAGATATAAAAAACAAAAAACAACAAGGTCGTCATCCAATCTTGTTTCAGTCACTACTAGATATAAAAAAAACAAGGTGGTCATCCAGTCTTGTTTCAGTCACTACTAGATATAAAAAACAACAAGCTCGTCATCCAATCTTGTTTCAGTCACTACTAGATATAAAAAACAACAAGGTCGTCATCCAATCTTGTTTAAGTCACTACCAGATATAAAAAACAAAAAACAACAAGGTCGTCATGCAATCTTGTTTCAGTCACTACTAGATATAAAAAACAAAAAACAACAAGGTCGTCATCCAATCTTGTTTCAGTCACTACTAGATATAAAAAACAAAAAACAACAAGGTCGTCAACCAGTCTTGTTTCAGTCACTACTAGATATAAAAAAAAACAACAAGGTCGTCATCCAAACTTGTTTCAGTCACTACTAGATATAAAAAACAAAAAACAACAAGGTCGTCATCCAATCTTGTTTCAGTCACATCTAGATATAAAAAACAACAAGGTCGTCATCCAATCTTGTTTCAGTCACTACTAGATATAAAAAACAACAAGGTCGTCATCCAATCTTGTTTAAGTCACTACTAGATATAAAAAACAAAATACAACAAGGACGTCATGCAATCTTGTTTCAGTCACTACTAGATATAAAAAACAAAAAACAACAAGGTCGTCATCCAATCTTGTTTCAGTCACTACTAGATATAAAAAACAAAAAACAACAAGGTCGTCAACCAGTCTTGTTTCAGTCACTACTAGATATAAAAAAAACAACAAGGTCGTCATCCAATCTTGTTTCAGTCACTACTAGATATAAAAAACAGAAAACAACAAGGTCGTCATCCAATCTTGTTTCAGTCACTACTAGATATAAGAAAAAAAAACAACAAGGTCGTCATCCAATCTTGTTTCAGTCACTACTAGATATAAAAAACAAAAAACAACAAGGTCTTCATCCAATCTTGTTTCAGTCACTACTAGATATAAAAAAACAAAAAACAACAAGGTCTTCATCCAATCTTGTTTCAGTCACTACTAGATATAAAAAGCAAAAAACAACAAGGTCGTCATCCAATCTTGTTTCAGTCACTACTAGATATAAAAAACAAAACAACAACAAGGGCGTCATCCAATCTTGTTTCAGTCACTACTAGATTTAAAAAACGAAACACAACAAAGTCGTCATCCAATCTTGTTTCAGTCACTACTAGATATAAAAAACAAAAAACAACAAGGTCGTCATCCAATCTTGTTTCAGTCACTACTAGATATAAAAAACAAAAAACTACAAGGTCGTCATCCTATCTTGCTTCAGTCACTACTAGATATAAAAAACAACAAGGTCGTCATCCAATCTTGCTTCAGTCACTACTAGATATAAAAAACAACAAGGTCGTCATCCAATCTTGTTTCAGTCACTAGATATAAAAAACAAAAAACAACAAGGTCGTCATCCAATCTTGTTTCAGTCACTACTAAATATAAAAAACAAAAAACAACAAAGTCGTCATCCAATCTTGTTTCAGTCACTACTAGATATAAAAAACAACAAGGTCGTCATCCAACCTTGTTTTAGTCACTACTAGATATTAAAAACAACAAGGTCGTCATCCAATCTTGTTTCATTCACTACTAGATATCAAAAACAAAAAACAACAAGGTCATCATCCAATCTTGTTTCAGTCACTACTAGATATAAAAAAAAAACCAACAACAAGGTCGTCATCCAATCTTGTTTCAGTCACTACTAGATATAAAAACAACAAGGTCGTTATCCAATCTTGCTTCAGTCAATACTAAATATAAAAAACAAAAAACAACAAGGTCGTCATCCAATCTTGTTTCAGTCACTACTAGATATAGAAAACAGAAAACAACAAGGTCGTCATCCAATCTTGTTTCAGTCACTACTAGATATTAAAAAACAAAAAACAACAAGGTCGTCATCCAATCTTGTTTCAGTCACTACTAGATATAAAAAACAACAAGGTCGTCATCCAATCTTGTTTCAATCACTACTAGATATAAAAAAAAACAAGGTTGTCATCCAATCTTGTTTCAATCACTACTAGATATAAAAAACAAAAAATTAACAAGGTCGTCATCCAATCATGTTTCAGTCACTACTAGATATAAAAAACAAAAAACAACAAGGTCTTCATCCAATCTTGTTTCAGTCACTACTAGATATAAAAAAACAAAAAACAACAAGGTCTTCATCCAATCTTGTTTCACTCACTACTAGATATAAAAAGCAAAAAACAACAAGGTCGTCATCCAATCTTGTTTCAGTCACTACTAGATATAAGAAACAAAAACCAACAAGATCGTCATCCAATCTTGTTTCAGTCACTACTAGATATAGAAAACAGAAAACAACAAGGTCGTCATCCAATCTTGTTTCAGTCAATACTAAATATAAAAAACAAAAAACAACAAGGTCGTCATCCAATCTTGTTTCAGTCACTACTAGATATAGAAAACAGAAAACAACAAGGTCGTCATCCAATCTTGTTTCAGTCACTACTAGATATTAAAAAACAAAAAACAACAAGGTCGTCATCCAATCTTGTTTCAGTCACTACTAGATATAAAAAACAACAAGGTGGTCATCCAATCTTTTTTCAGTCACTACCAGATATAAAAAACAACAAGGTCATCATCCAATCTTGTTTCAGTCACTACTAGATATAAAAAACAAAAAAACTAAAAGGTCGTCATCCAATCATGTTTCAGTCACTACTAGATATAAAAAACAAAAAACAACAAGGTCGTCATCCAATCTTGTTTCAGTCACTACTAGATATAAAAAAAACAAGGTGGTCATCCAGTCTTGTTTCAGTCACTACTAGATATAAAAAACAACAAGCTCGTCATCCAATCTTGTTTCAGTCACTACTAGATATAAAAAACAACAAGGTCGTCATCCAATCTTGTTTAAGTCACTACCAGATATAAAAAACAAAAAACAACAAGGTCGTCATGCAATCTTGTTTCAGTCACTACTAGATATAAAAAACAAAAAACAACAAGGTCGTCATCCAATCTTGTTTCAGTCACTACTAGATATAAAAAACAAAAAACAACAAGGTCGTCAACCAGTCTTGTTTCAGTCACTACTAGATATAAAAAAAACAACAAGGTCGTCATCCAATCTTGTTTCAGTCACTACTAGATATAAAAAACAAAAAACAACAAGGTCGTCATCCAATCTTGTTTCAGTCACAACTAGATATAAAAAACAACAAGGTCGTCATCCAATCTTGTTTCAGTCACTACTAGATATAAAAAACAACAAGGTCGTCATCCAATCTTGTTTAAGTCACTACTAGATATAAAAAACAAAATACAACAAGGACGTCATGCAATCTTGTTTCAGTCACTACTAGATATAAAAAACAAAAAACAACAAGGTCGTCATCCAATCTTGTTTCAGTCACTACTAGATATAAAAAACAAAAAACAACAAGGTCGTCAACCAGTCTTGTTTCAGTCACTACTAGATATAAAAAAAACAACAAGGTCGTCATCCAATCTTGTTTCAGTCACTACTAGATATAAAAAACAGAAAACAACAAGGTCGTCATCCAATCTTGTTTCAGTCACTACTAGATATAAGAAAAAAAACAACAAGGTCGTCATCCAATCTTGTTTCAGTCACTACTAGATATAAAAAAACAAAAAACAACAAGGTCTTCATCCAATCTTGTTTCAGTCACTACTAGATATAAAAAGAAAAAACAACAAGGTCGTCATCCAATCTTGTTTCAGTCACTACTAGATATAAAAAGCAAAAAACAACAAAGTCGTCATCCAATCTTGTTTCAGTCACTACTAGATATAAAAAACAAAAAAACAACAAGGGCGTCATCCAATCTTGTTTCAGTCATTACTAGATTTAAAAAATGAAACACAACAAGGTCGTCATCCAATCTTGTTTCAGTCACTACTAGATATAAAAAACAAAAAACAACAAGGTCGTCATCCAATCTTGCTTCAGTCACTACTAGATATAAAAAACAACAAGGTCGTCATTCAATCTTGTTTCAGTCACTAGATATAAAAAACAAAAAACAACAAGGTCGTCATCCAATCTTGTTTCAGTCACAACTAAATATAAAAAACAAAAAACAACAAAGTCGTCATCCAATCTTGTTTCAGTCACTACTAGATATAAAAAACAACAAGGTCGTCATCCAATCTTGTTTTAGTCACTACTAGATATTAAAAACAACAAGGTCGTCATCCAATCTTGTTTCATTCACTACTAGATATCAAAAACAAAAAGCAACAAGGTCGTCATCCAATCTTGTTTCAGTCACTACCAGATATAAAAAACAACAAGGTCATCATCCAATCTTGTTTCAGTCACTACTAGATATAAAAAACAAAAAACAACAAGGTCGTCATCCAATCTTGTTTCAGTCACTACTAGATATAAAAAAACAAGGTGGTCATCCAATCTTGTTTCAGTCACTACTAGATATAAAAAACAACAAGCTCGTCATCCAATCTTGTTTCAGTCACTACTAGATATAAAAAACAACAAGGTCGTCATCCAATCTTGTTTAAGTCACTACTAGATATAAAAAACAAAAAACAACAAGGTCGTCATGCAATCTTGTTTCAGTCACTACTAGATATAATAAACAAAAAACAACAAGGTCGTCATCCAATCTTGTTTCAGTCACTACTAGATATAAAAAACAAAAAACAACAAGGTCGTCAACCAGTCTTGTTTCAGTCACTACTAGATATAAAAAAAAACAACAAGGTCGTCATCCAATCTTGTTTCAGTCACTACTAGATATAAAAAACAGAAAACAACAAGGTCGTCATCCAATCTTGTTTCAGTCACTACTAGATATAAGAAAAAAAAACAACAAGGTCGTCATCCAATCTTGTTTCAGTCACTACTAGATATAAAAAACAAAAAAACAACAAGGGCGTCATCCAATCTTGTTTCAGTCACTACTAGATTTAAAAAACGAAACACAACAAGGTCGTTATCCAATCTTGTTTCAGTCACTATTAGATATAAAAAACAAAAAACAACAAGGTCGTCATCCAATCTTGTTTCAGTCACTACTAGATATAAAAAACAAAAAACTACAAGGTCGTCATCCAATCTTGCTTCAGTCACTACTAGATATAAAAAACAACAAGGTCGTCATCCAATCTTGCTTCAGTCACTACTAGATATAAAAAACAACAAGGTCGTCATCCAATCTTGTTTCAGTCACTAGATATAAAAAACAAAAAACAACAAGGTCGTCATCCAATCTTGTTTCAGTCACTACTAGATATAAAAAACAACAAGGTCGTCATCCAATCTTGTTTTAGTCACTACTAGATATTAAAAACAACAAGTTCGTCATCCAATCTTGTTTCATTCACTACTAGATATCAAAAACAAAAAACAACAAGGTCATCATCCAATCTTGTTTCAGTCACTACTAGATATAAAAAAAAAACCAACAACAAGGTCGTCATCCAATCTTGTTTCAGTCACTACTAGATATAAAAACAACAAGGTCGTTATCCAATCTTGCTTCAGTCAATACTAAATATAAAAAACAAAAAACAACAAGGTCGTCATCCAATCTTGTTTCAGTCACTACTAGATATAGAAAACAGAAAACAACAAGGTCGTCATCCAATCTTGTTTCAGTCACTACTAGATATTAAAAAACAAAAAACAACAAGGTCGTCATCCAATCTTGTTTCAGTCACTACTAGATATAAAAAACAACAAGGTCGTCATCCAATCTTGTTTCAGTCACTACTAGATATAAAAAACAACAAGGTTGTCATCCAATCTTGTTTCAGTCACTACTAGATATAAAAAACAAAAAACAACAAGGTTGTCATCCAATCTTGTTTCAGTCACTACTAGATATAAAAAACAAAAAACTACAAGGTCGTCATCCAATCTTCTTCAGTCACTACTAGATATAAAAAACAACAAGGTCGTCATCCAATCTTGTTTCAGTCACTAGATATAAAAAACAAAAAACAACAAGGTCGTCATCCAATCTTGTTTCAGTCACTACTAGATATAAAAAAACAAAAAACAACAAGGTCTTCATCCAATCTTGTTTCACTCACTACTAGATATAAAAAGCAAAAAACAACAAGGTCGTCATCCAATCTTGTTTCAGTCACTACTAGATATAAGAAACAAAAACCAACAAGATCGTCATCCAATCTTGTTTCAGTCACTACTAGATATTAAAAACAACAAGGTCGTCATCCAATTTTGTTTTATTCACTACTAGATATCAAAAACAAAAAACAACAAGGTCGTCATCCAATCTTGTTTCAGTCACTACTAGATATAAAAAAAAACCAACAAGGTCATCATCCAATCTTGTTTCAGTCACTACTAGATATAAAAAACAACAAGGTCATCATCCAATCTTGTTTCAGTCACTACTAGATATAAAACACAAGAAACAACAAGGTCGTCATCCAATCTTGTTTCAGTCACTACTAGATATAAAAACAACAAGGTCGTTATCCAACCTTGCTTCAGTCACTACTAGATATAAAAAACAAAAAACAACAAGGTCGTCATCCAATCTTGTTTCAGTCACTACTAGATATAGAAAACAGAAAACAACAAGGTCGTCATCCAATCTTGTTTCAATCACTACTAGATATTAAAAAATAAAAAACAACAAGGTCGTCATCCAATCTTGTTTCAGTCACTACTAGATATAAAAAACAATAAGGTCGTCATCCAATCTTGTTTCAGTCACTACTAGATATAAAAAGCAAAATACATCAAGGTCGTTATCCAATCTTGTTTCAGTCACTACTAGATATAAAAAACAAAAAACAACAAGGTTGTCATCCAATCTTGTTTCAGTCACTACTAGATATAAAAAACAAAAAA
Organism: Bathymodiolus septemdierum; assembly: GCA_963383655.1. Classification (NCBI taxonomy): domain Eukaryota; kingdom Metazoa; phylum Mollusca; class Bivalvia; order Mytilida; family Modiolidae; genus Bathymodiolus; species Bathymodiolus septemdierum. The sequence continues at coordinate 2,025,157 of OY726523.1, forward strand.
CTACAAGGTCGTCATCCAATCTTCTTCAGTCACTACTAGATATAAAAAACAACAAGGTCGTCATCCAATCTTGTTTCAGTCACTAGATATAAAAAACAAAAAACAACAAGGTCGTCATCCAATCTTGTTTCAGTCACTACTAGATATAAAAAAAAACAACAAGGTGGTCATCCAATCTTTTTTCAGTCACTACCAGATATAAAAAACAACAAGGTCGTCATCCAATCTTGTTTCATTCACTACTAGATATCAAAAACAAAAAACAACAAGGTCGTCATCCAATCTTTTTTCAGTCACTACCAGATATAAAAAACAACAAGGTCATCATCCAATCTTGTTTCAGTCACTACTAGATATAAAAAACAAAAAACAACAAGGTCGTCATCCAATCTTGTTTCAGTCACTACTAGATATAAAAACAACAAGGTCGTCATCCAATCTTGTTTCAGTCACTACTAGATATAAAAAAAACAACAAGGTGGTCATGCAATCTTTTTTCAGTCACTACCAGATATAAAAAAACAACAAGGTCATCATCCAATCTTGTTTCAGTCACTACTAGATATAAAAAACAAAAAAACAACAAGGTCGTCATCCAATCATGTTTCAGTCACTACTAGATATAAAAAATGAAAAACAACAAGGTCGTCATCCAATCTTGTTTCAGTCACTACTAGATATGAAAAATGAAAAACAACAAGGTCGTCATCCAATCTTGTTTCAGTCACTACTAGATATAAAAACAACAAGGTCGTCATCCAATCTTGTTTCAGTCACTACTAGATATAAAAACAACAAGGTCGTCATCCAATCTTGTTTCAGTCACTACTAGATATAAAAAAAAAACAACAAGGTGGTCATCCAATCTTTTTTCAGTCACTACCAGATATAAAAAACAACAAGGTCATCATCCAATCTTGTTTCAGTCACTACTAGATATAAAAAACAAAAAAACAACAAGGTCGTCATCCAATCATGTTTCAGTCACTACTAGATATAAAAAACAAAAAACAACAAGGTCGTCATCCAATCTTGTTTCAGTCACTACTAGATATAAAAAAAACAAGGTGGTCATCCAATCTTGTTTCAGTCACTACTAGATATAAAAAACAACAAGCTCGTCATCCAATCTTGTTTCAGTCACTACTAGATATAAAAAACAACAAGGTCGTCATCCAATCTTGTTTAAGTCACTACTAGATATAAAAAACAAAAAACAACAAGGTCGTCATCCAATCTTGTATCAGTCACTACTAGATATAAAAAACAAAAAACAACAAGGTCGTCATCCAATCTGGTTTCAGTCACTACTAGATATAAAAAACAAAAAACACCAAGGTCGTCAACCAGTCTTGTTTCAGTCACTACTAGATATAAAAAAAAACAACAAGGTCGTCATCCAATCTTGTTTCAGTCACTACTAGATATAAAAAACAGAAAACAACAAGGTCGTCATCCAATCTTGCTTCAGTCACTACTAGATATAAAAAACAACAAGGTCGTCATCCAATCTTGTTTCAGTCACTACTAAATATAAAAAACAAAAAACAACAAAGTCGTCATCCAATATTGTTGCAGTCACTACTAGATATTAAAAACAACAAGGTCGTCATCCATTTTGTTTTATTCACTACTAGATATCAAAAACAAAAAACAACAAGGTCTTCATCCAATCTGGTTTCAGTCACTACTAGATATAAAAAAAAAACCAACAAGGTCATCATCCAATCTTGTTTCAGTCACTACTAGATATAAAAAACAACAAGGTCATCATCCAATCTTGTTTCAGTCACTACTAGATATAAAAAAAACAACAAGGTCGTCATCCAATCTTGTTTCAGTCACTACTAGATATAAAAAACAGAAAACAACAAGGTCGTCATCCAATCTTGTTTCAGTCACTACTAGATATAAGAAAAAAAACAACAAGGTCGTCATCCAATCTTGCTTCAGTCACTACTAGATATAAAAAACAACAAGGTCGTCATCCAATCTTGTTTCAGTCACTAGATATAAAAAACAAAAAACAACAAGGTCGTCATCCAATCTTGTTTCAGTCACTACTAAATATAAAAAACAAAAAACAACAAAGTCGTCATCCAATCTTGTTTCAGTCACTACTAGATATAAAAAACAACAAGGTCATCATCCAATCTTGTTTCAGTCACTACTAGATATAAAAACAACAAGGTCGTTATCCAACCTTGCTTCAGTCACTACTAGATATAAAAAACAAAAAACAACAAGGTCGTCATCCAATCTTGCTTCAGTCACTACTAGATATAAAAAACAACAAGGTCGTCATCCAATCTTGTTTCAGTCACTAGATATAGAAAACAGAAAACAACAAGGTCGTCATCCAATCTTGTTTCAATCACTACTAGATATTAAAAAACAAAAAACAACAAGGTCGTCATCCAATCTTGTTTCAGTCACTACTAGATATAAAAAACAATAAGGTCGTCATCCAATCTTGTTTCAGTCACTACTAGATATAAAAAACAAAAAACTACAAGGTCGTCATCCAATCTTCTTCAGTCACTACTAGATATAAAAAACAACAAGGTCGTCATCCAATCTTGTTTCAGTCACTACTAGATATAAAAAACAAAAAACAACAAGGTTGTCATCCAATCTTGTTTCAGTCACTACTAGATATAAAAAACAAAAAACTACAAGATCGTCATCCAATCTTCTTCAGTCACTACTAGATATAAAAAACAACAAGGTCGTCATCCAATCTTGTTTCAGTCACTAGATATAAAAAAACAAAAAACAACAAGGTCGTCATCCAATCTTGTTTCAGTCACTACTAGATATAAAAAAAAACAACAAGGTCGTCATCCAATCTTTTTTCAGTCACTACCAGATATAAAAAACAACAAGGTCATCATCCAATCTTGTTTCAGTCACTACTAGATATAAAAAACAAAAAACAACAAGGTCGTCATCCAATCATGTTTCAGTCACTACTAGATATAAAAACAACAAGGTCGTCATCCAATCTTGTTTCAGTCACTACTAGATATAAAAAAACAACAAGGTGGTCATGCAATCTTTTTTCAGTCACTACCAGATATAAAAAAACAACAAGGTCATCATCCAATCTTGTTTCAGTCACTACTAGATATAAAAAACAAAAAAACAACAAGGTCGTCATCCAATCATGTTTCAGTCACTACTAGATATAAAAAATGAAAAACAACAAGGTCGTCATCCCATCTTGTTTCAGTCACTACTAGATATAAAAACAACAAGGTCGTCATCCAATCTTGTTTCAGTCACTACTAGATATAAAAACAACAAGGTCGTCATCCAATCTTGTTTCAGTCACTACTAGATATAAAAAAAAACAACAAGGTGGTCATCCAATCTTTTTTCAGTCACTACCAGATATAAAAAACAACAAGGTCATCATCCAATCTTGTTTCAGTCACTACTAGATATAAAAAACAAAAAAACAACAAGGTCGTCATCCAATCATGTTTCAGTCACTACTAGATATAAAAAACAAAAAACAACAAGGTCGTCATCCAATCTTGTTTCAGTCACTACTAGATATAAAAAAAACAAGGTGGTCATCCAATCTTGTTTCAGTCACTACTAGATATAAAAAACAACAAGCTCGTCATCCAATCTTGTTTCAGTCACTACTAGATATAAAAAACAACAAGGTCGTCATCCAATCTTGTTTAAGTCACTACTAGATATAAAAAACAAAAAACAACAAGGTCGTCATGCAATCTTGTATCAGTCACTACTAGATATCAAAAACAAAAAACAACAAGGTCGTCATCCAATCTGGTTTCAGTCACTACTAGATATAAAAAACAAAAAACAACAAGGTCGTCAACCAATCTTGTTTCAGTCACTACTAGATATAAAAAACAGAAAACAACAAGGTCGTCATCCAATCTTGTTTCAGTCACTACTAGATATAAGAAAAAAAAACAACAAGGTCGTCATCCAATCTTGTTTCAGTCACTACTAGATATAAAAAAACAAAAAACAACAAGGTCTTCATCCAATCTTGTTTCAGTCACTACTAGATATAAAAAGCAAAAAACAACAAGGTCGTCATCCAATCTTGTTTCAGTCACTACGAGATATAAAAAAACAAAAAACAACAAGGTCTTCATCCAATCTTGTTTCAGTCACTACTAGATATAAAAAAACAAAAAACAACAAGGTCGTCATCCAATCTTGTTTCAGTCACTACTAGATATAAAAAACAAAAAACAACAAGGTCTTCTTCCAATCTTGTTTCAGTCACTACTAGATATAAAAAAACAAAAAACAACAAGGTCTTCATCCAATCTTGTTTCAGTCACTACTAGATATAAAAAGCAAAAAACAACAAGGTCGTCATCCAATCTTGTTTCAGTCACTACTAGATATAAAAAACAAAAAAACAACAAGGGCGTCATCCAATCTTGTTTCAGTCATTACTAGATTTAAAAAATGAAACACAACAAGGTCGTCATCCAATCTTGTTTCAGTCACTACTAGATATAAAAAACAAAAAACAACAAGGTCGTCATCCAATCTTGTTTCAGTCACTACTAGATATAAAAAACAACAAGGTCGTCATCCAATCTTGCTTCAGTCACTACTAGATATAAAAAACAACAAGGTCGTCATTCAATCTTGTTTCAGTCATTAGATATAAAAAACAAAAAACAACAAGGTCGTCATCCAATCTTGTTTCAGTCACAACTAAATATAAAAAACAAAAAACAACAAAGTCGTCATCCAATCTTGTTTCAGTCACTACTAGATATAAAAAACAACAAGGTCGTCATCCAATCTTGTTTTAGTCACTACTAGATATTAAAAACAACAAGGTCGTCATCCAATCTTGTTTCATTCACTACTAGATATCAAAAACAAAAAACAACAAGGTCGTCATCCAATCTTGTTTCAGTCACTACCAGATATAAAAAACAACAAGGTCATCATCCAATCTTGTTTCAGTCACTACTAGATATAAAAAACAAAAAACAACAAGGTCGTCATCCAATCTTGTTTCAGTCACTACTAGATATAAAAAAACAAGGTGGTCATCCAATCTTGTTTCAGTCACTACTAGATATAAAAAACAACAAGCTCGTCATCCAATCTTGTTTCAGTCACTACTAGATTTAAAAAACGAAAAACTACAAGGTCGTCATCCAATCTTGTTTAAGTCACTACTAGATATAAAAAACAAAAAACAACAAGGTCGTCATGCAATCTTGTTTCAGTCACTACTAGATATAATAAACAAAAAACAACAAGGTCGTCATCCAATCTTGTTTCAGTCACTACTAGATATAAAAAAACAAAAAACAACAAGGTCGTCAACCAGTCTTGTTTCAGTCACTACTAGATATAAAAAAAAACAACAAGGTCGTCATCCAATCTTGTTTCAGTCACTACTAGATATAAAAAACAGAAAACAACAAGGTCGTCATCCAATCTTGTTTCAGTCACTACTAGATATAAGAAAAAAAAACAACAAGGTCGTCATCCAATCTTTTTTCAGTCACTACTAGATATAAAAAACAAAAAACAACAAGGTCTTCATCCAATCTTGTTTCAGTCACTACTAGATATAAAAAAACAAAAAACAACAAGGTCTTCATCCAATCTTGTTTCAGTCACTACTAGATATAAAAAGCAAAAAACAACAAGGTCGTCATCCAATCTTGTTTCAGTCACTACTAGATATAAAAAACAAAAAAACAACAAGGGCGTCATCCAATCTTGTTTCAGTCACTACTAGATTTAAAAAACGAAACACAACAAGGTCGTTATCCAATCTTGTTTCAGTCACTACTAGATATAAAAAACAAAAAACAACAAGGTCGTCATCCAATCTTGTTTCAGTCACTACTAGATATAAAAAACAAAAAACTACAAGGTCGTCATCCAATCTTGCTTCAGTCACTACTAGATATAAAAAACAACAAGGTCGTCATCCAATCTTGCTTCAGTCACTACTAGATATAAAAAACAACAAGGTCGTCATCCAATCTTGTTTCAGTCACTAGATATAAAAAACAAAAAACAACAAGGTCGTCATCCAATCTTGTTTCAGTCACTACTAGATATAAAAAACAACAAGGTCGTCATCCAATCTTGTTTTAGTCACTACTAGATATTAAAAACAACAAGTTCGTCATCCAATCTTGTTTCATTCACTACTAGATATCAAAAACAAAAAACAACAAGGTCATCATCCAATCTTGTTTCAGTCACTACTAGATATAAAAAAAAAAACCAACAACAAGGTCGTCATCCAATCTTGTTTCAGTCACTACTAGATATAAAAACAACAAGGTCGTTATCCAATCTTGCTTCAGTCAATACTAAATATAAAAAACAAAAAACAACAAGGTCGTCATCCAATCTTGTTTCAGTCACTACTAGATATAGAAAACAGAAAACAACAAGGTCGTCATCCAATCTTGTTTCAGTCACTACTAGATATTAAAAAACAAAAAACAACAAGGTCGTCATCCAATCTTGTTTCAGTCACTACTAGATATAAAAAACAACAAGGTCGTCATCCAATCTTGTTTCAGTCACTACTAGATATAAAAAACAACAAGGTTGTCATCCAATCTTGTTTCAGTCACTACTAGATATAAAAAACAAAAAAACAACAAGGTCGTCATCCAATCATGTTTCAGTCACTACTAGATATAAAAAACAAAAAACAACAAGGTCTTCATCCAATCTTGTTTCAGTCACTACTAGATATAAAAAAACAAAAAACAACAAGGTCTTCATCCAATCTTGTTTCACTCACTACTAGATATAAAAAGCAAAAAACAACAAGGTCGTCATCCAATCTTGTTTCAGTCACTACTAGATATAAGAAACAAAAACCAACAAGATCGTCATCCAATCTTGTTTCAGTCACTACTAGATATTAAAAACAACAAGGTCGTCATCCAATTTTGTTTTTTTCACTACTAGATATCAAAAACAAAAAACAACAAGGTCGTCATCCAATCTTGTTTCAGTCACTACTAGATATAAAAAAAAAACCAACAAGATCATCATCCAATCTTGTTTCAGTCACTACTAGATATAAAAAACAACAAGGTCATCATCCAATCTTGTTTCAGTCACTACTAGATATAAAACACAAGAAACAACAAGGTCGTCATCCAATCTTGTTTCAGTCACTACTAGATATAAAAAACAACAAGGTCATCATCCAATCTTGCTTCAGTCACTACTAGATATAAAAAACAAAAAACAACAAGGTCGTCATCCAATCTTGTTTCAGTCACTACTAGATATAGAAAACAGAAAACAACAAGGTCGTCATCCAATCTTGTTTCAATCACTACTAGATATTAAAAAACAAAAAACAACAAGGTCGTCATCCAATCTTGTTTCAGTCACTACTAGATATAAAAAACAATAAGGTCGTCATCCAATCTTGTTTCAGTCACTGCTAGATATAAAAAGCAAAATACATCAAGGTCGTTATCCAATCTTGTTTCAGTCACTACTAGATATAAAAAACAACAAGGTCGTCATCCAATCTTGTTTCAGTCACTACTAGATATAAAAAACAAAAAACAACAAGGTCGTCATCCAATCTTGTTTCAGTCACTACTAGATATAAAAAAAAACAACAAGGTGGTCATCCAATCTTTTTTCAGTCACTACCAGATATAAAAAACAACAAGGTCGTCATCCAATCTTGTTTCATTCACTACTAGATATCAAAAACAAAAAACAACAAGGTCGTCATCCAATCTTTTTTCAGTCACTACCAGATATAAAAAACAACAAGGTCATCATCCAATCTTGTTTCAGTCACTACTAGATATAAAAAACAAAAAACAACAAGGTCGTCATCCAATTTTGTTTCAGTCACTACTAGATATAAAAACAACAAGGTCGTCATCCAATCTTGTTTCAGTCACTACTAGATATAAAAAAAACAACAAGGTGGTCATGCAATCTTTTTTCAGTCACTACCAGATATAAAAAAACAACAAGGTCATCATCCAATCTTGTTTCAGTCACTACTAGATATAAAAAACAAAAAAACAACAAGGTCGTCATCCAATCATGTTTCAGTCACTACTAGATATAAAAAATGAAAAACAACAAGGTCGTCATCCAATCTTGTTTCAGTCACTACTAGATATAAAAACAACAAGGTCGTCATCCAATCTTGTTTCAGTCACTACTAGATATAAAAACAACAAGGTCGTCATCCAATCTTGTTTCAGTCACTACTAGATATAAAAACAACAAGGTCGTCATCCAATCTTGTTTCAGTCACTACTAGATATAAAAAAAAAACAACAAGGTGGTCATCCAATCTTTTTTCAGTCACTACCAGATATAAAAAACAACAAGGTCATCATCCAATCTTGTTTCAGTCACTACTAGATATAAAAAACAAAAAAACAACAAGGTCGTCATCCAATCATGTTTCAGTCACTACTAGATATAAAAAACAAAAAACAACAAGGTCGTCATCCAATCTTGTTTCAGTCACTACTAGATATAAAAAAAACAAGGTGGTCATCCAATCTTGTTTCAGTCACTACTAGATATAAAAAACAACAAGCTCGTCATCCAATCTTGTTTCAGTCACTACTAGATATAAAAAACAACAAGGTCGTCATCCAATCTTGTTTAAGTCACTACTAGATATAAAAAACAAAAAACAACAAGGTCGTCATCCAATCTTGTATCAGTCACTACTAGATATAAAAAACAAAAAACAACAAGGTCGTCATCCAATCTGGTTTCAGTCACTACTAGATATAAAAAACAAAAAACACCAAGGTCGTCAACCAGTCTTGTTTCAGTCACTACTAGATATAAAAAAAAACAACAAGGTCGTCACCCAATCTTGTTTCAGTCACTACTAGATATAAAAAACAGAAAACAACAAGGTCGTCATCCAATCTTGCTTCAGTCACTACTAGATATAAAAAACAACAAGGTCGTCATCCAATCTTGTTTCAGTCACTACTAAATATAAAAAACAAAAAACAACAAAGTCGTCATCCAATCTTGTTGCAGTCACTACTAGATATTAAAAACAACAAGGTCGTCATCCATTTTGTTTTATTCACTACTAGATATCAAAAACAAAAAACAACAAGGTCTTCATCCAATCTTGTTTCAGTCACTACTAGATATAAAAAAAACCAACAAGGTCATCATCCAATCTTGTTTCAGTCACTACTAGATATAAAAAAAAACAAGGTCATCATCCAATCTTGTTTCAGTCACTACTAGATATAAAAAAAACAACAAGGTCGTCATCCAATCTTGTTTCAGTCACTACTAGATATAAAAAACAGAAAACAACAAGGTCGTCATCCAATCTTGTTTCAGTCACTACTAGATATAAGAAAAAAAACAACAAGGTCGTCATCCAATCTTGCTTCAGTCACTACTAGATATAAAAAACAACAAGGTCGTCATCCAATCTTGTTTCAGTCACTAGATATAAAAAACAAAAAACAACAAGGTCGTCATCCAATCTTGTTTCAGTCACTACTAAATATAAAAAACAAAAAACAACAAAGTCGTCATCCAATCTTGTTTCAGTCACTACTAGATATAAAAAACAACAAGGTCATCATCCAATCTTGTTTCAGTCACTACTAGATATAAAAACAACAAGGTCGTTATCCAACCTTGCTTCAGTCACTACTAGATATAAAAAACAAAAAACAACAAGGTCGTCATCCAATCTTGCTTCAGTCACTACTAGATATAAAAAACAACAAGGTCGTCATCCAATCTTGTTTCAGTCACTAGATATAGAAAACAGAAAACAACAAGGTCGTCATCCAATCTTGTTTCAATCACTACTAGATATTAAAAAACAAAAAACAACAAGGTCGTCATCCAATCTTGTTTCAGTCACTACTAGATATAAAAAACAATAAGGTCGTCATCCAATCTTGTTTCAGTCACTACTAGATATAAAAAGCAAAATACATCAAGGTCGTTATCCAATCTTGTTTCAGTCACTACTAGATATAAAAAACAACAAGGTCGTCATCCAATCTTGTTTCAGTCACTACTAGATATAAAAAACAAAAAACAACAAGGTTGTCATCCAATCTTGTTTCAGTCACTACTAGATATAAAAAACAAAAAACTACAAGGTCGTCATCCAATCTTCTTCAGTCACTACTAGATATAAAAAACAACAAGGTCGTCATCCAATCTTGTTTCAGTCACTAGATATAAAAAAACAAAAAACAACAAGGTCGTCATCCAATCTTGTTTCAGTCACTACTAGATATAAAAAAAAACAACAAGGTCGTCATCCAATCTTTTTTCAGTCACTACCAGATATAAAAAACAACAAGGTCGTCATCCAATCTTGTTTCATTCACTACTAGATATCAAAAACAAAAAACAACAAGGTCGTCATCCAATCTTTTTTCAGTCACTACCAGATATAAAAAACAACAAGGTCATCATCCAATCTTGTTTCAGTCACTACTAGATATAAAAAACAAAAAACAACAAGGTCGTCATCCAATCTTGTTTCAGTCACTACTAGATATAAAAACAACAAGGTCGTCATCCAATCTTGTTTCAGTCACTACTAGATATAAAAAAAACAACAAGGTGGTCATGCAATCTTTTTTCAGTCACTACCAGATATAAAAAAACAACAAGGTCATCATCCAATCTTGTTTCAGTCACTACTAGATATAAAAAACAAAAAAACAACAAGGTCGTCATCCAATCATGTTTCAGTCACTACTAGATATAAAAAATGAAAAACAACAAGGTCGTCATCCAATCTTGTTTCAGTCACTACTAGATATAAAAAATGAAAAACAACAAGGTCGTCATCCAATCTTGTTTCAGTCACTACTAGATATAAAAACAACAAGGTCGTCATCCAATCTTGTTTCAGTCACTACTAGATATAAAAACAACAAGGTCGTCATCCAATCTTGTTTCAGTCACTACTAGATATAAAAAAAAACAACAAGGTGGTCATCCAATCTTTTTTCAGTCACTACCAGATATAAAAAACAACAAGGTCATCATCCAATCTTGTTTCAGTCACTACTAGATATAAAAAACAAAAAAACAACAAGGTCGTCATCCAATCATGTTTCAGTCACTACTAGATATAAAAAACAAAAAACAACAAGGTCGTCATCCAATCTTGTTTCAGTCACTACTAGATATAAAAAAAACAAGGTGGTCATCCAATCTTGTTTCAGTCACTACTAGATATAAAAAACAACAAGCTCGTCATCCAATCTTGTTTCAGTCACTACTAGATATAAAAAACAACAAGGTCGTCATCCAATCTTGTTTAAGTCACTACTAGATATAAAAAACAAAAAACAACAAGGTCGTCATGCAATCTTGTATCAGTCACTACTAGATATCAAAAACAAAAAACAACAAGGTCGTCATCCAATCTGGTTTCAGTCACTACTAGATATAAAAAACAAAAAACAACAAGGTCGTCAACCAATCTTGTTTCAGTCACTACTAGATATAAAAAACAGAAAACAACAAGGTCGTCATCCAATCTTGTTTCAGTCACTACTAGATATAAGAAAAAAAAACAACAAGGTCGTCATCCAATCTTGTTTCAGTCACTACTAGATATAAAAAAACAAAAAACAACAAGGTCTTCATCCAATCTTGTTTCAGTCACTACTAGATATAAAAAGCAAAAAACAACAAGGTCGTCATCCAATCTTGTTTCAGTCACTACGAGATATAAAAAAACAAAAAACAACAAGGTCTTCATCCAATCTTGTTTCAGTCACTACTAGATATAAAAAAACAAAAAACAACAAGGTCGTCATCCAATCTTGTTTCAGTCACTACTAGATATAAAAAACAAAAAACAACAAGGTCTTCTTCCAATCTTGTTTCAGTCACTACTAGATATAAAAAAACAAAAAACAACAAGGTCTTCATCCAATCTTGTTTCAGTCACTACTAGATATAAAAAGCAAAAAACAACAAGGTCGTCATCCAATCTTGTTTCAGTCACTACTAGATATAAAAAACAAAAAAACAACAAGGGCGTCATCCAATCTTGTTTCAGTCATTACTAGATTTAAAAAATGAAACACAACAAGGTCGTCATCCAATCTTGTTTCAGTCACTACTAGATATAAAAAACAAAAAACAACAAGGTCGTCATCCAATCTTGTTTCAGTCACTACTAGATATAAAAAACAACAAGGTCGTCATCCAATCTTGCTTCAGTCACTACTAGATATAAAAAACAACAAGGTCGTCATTCAATCTTGTTTCAGTCATTAGATATAAAAAACAAAAAACAACAAGGTCGTCATCCAATCTTGTTTCAGTCACAACTAAATATAAAAAACAAAAAACAACAAAGTCGTCATCCAATCTTGTTTCAGTCACTACTAGATATAAAAAACAACAAGGTCGTCATCCAATCTTGTTTTAGTCACTACTAGATATTAAAAACAACAAGGTCGTCATCCAATCTTGTTTCATTCACTACTAGATATCAAAAACAAAAAACAACAAGGTCGTCATCCAATCTTGTTTCAGTCACTACCAGATATAAAAAACAACAAGGTCGTCATCCAATCTTGTTTCAGTCACTACTAGATATAAAAAAACAAGGTGGTCATCCAATCTTGTTTCAGTCACTACTAGATATAAAAAACAACAAGCTCGTCATCCAATCTTGTTTCAGTCACTACTAGATTTAAAAAACGAAAAACAACAAGGTCGTCATCCAATCTTGTTTAAGTCACTACTAGATATAAAAAACAAAAAACAACAAGGTCGTCATGCAATCTTGTTTCAGTCACTACTAGATATAATAAACAAAAAACAACAAGGTCGTCATCCAATCTTGTTTCAGTCACTACTAGATATAAAAAACAAAAAACAACAAGGTCGTCAACCAGTCTTGTTTCAGTCACTACTAGATATAAAAAAAAACAACAAGGTCGTCATCCAATCTCGTTTCAGTCACTACTAGATATAAAAAACAGAAAACAACAAGGTCGTCATCCAATCTTGTTTCAGTCACTACTAGATATAAGAAAAAAAAACAACAAGGTCGTCATCCAATCTTTTTTCAGTCACTACTAGATATAAAAAACAAAAAACAACAAGGTCTTCATCCAATCTTGTTTCAGTCACTACTAGATATAAAAAAACAAAAAACAACAAGGTCTTCATCCAATCTTGTTTCAGTCACTACTAGATATAAAAAGCAAAAAACAACAAGGTCGTCATCCAATCTTGTTTCAGTCACTACTAGATATAAAAAACAAAAAAACAACAAGGGCGTCATCCAATCTTGTTTCAGTCACTACTAGATTTAAAAAACGAAACACAACAAGGTCGTTATCCAATCTTGTTTCAGTCACTACTAGATATAAAAAACAAAAAACAACAAGGTCGTCATCCAATCTTGTTTCAGTCACTACTGGATATAAAAAACAAAAAACTACAAGGTCGTCATCCAATCTTGCTTCAGTCACTACTAGATATAAAAAACAACAAGGTCGTCATCCAATCTTGCTTCAGTCACTACTAGATATAAAAAACAACAAGGTCGTCATCCAATCTTGTTTCAGTCACTAGATATAAAAAACAAAAAACAACAAGGTCGTCATCCAATCTTGTTTCAGTCACTACTAGATATAAAAAACAACAAGGTCGTCATCCAATCTTGTTTTAGTCACTACTAGATATTAAAAACAACAAGTTCGTCATCCAATCTTGTTTCATTCACTACTAGATATCAAAAACAAAAAACAACAAGGTCATCATCCAATCTTGTTTCAGTCACTACTAGATATAAAAAAAAAAACCAACAACAAGGTCGTCATCCAATCTTGTTTCAGTCACTACTAGATATAAAAACAACAAGGTCGTTATCCAATCTTGCTTCAGTCAATACTAAATATAAAAAACAAAAACAACAAGGTCGTCATCCAATCTTGTTTCAGTCACTACTAGATATAGAAAACAGAAAACAACAAGGTCGTCATCCAATCTTGTTTCAGTCACTACTAGATATTAAAAAACAAAAAACAACAAGGTCGTCATCCAATCTTGTTTCAGTCACTACTAGATATAAAAAACAACAAGGTCGTCATCCAATCTTGTTTCAGTCACTACTAGATATAAAAAACAACAAGGTTGTCATCCAATCTTGTTTCAGTCACTACTAGATATAAAAAACAAAAAAACAACAAGGTCGTCATCCAATCATGTTTCAGTCACTACTAGATATAAAAAACAAAAAACAACAAGGTCTTCATCCAATCTTGTTTCAGTCACTACTAGATATAAAAAAACAAAAAACAACAAGGTCGTCATCCAATCTTGTTTCAGTCACTACTAGATATAAAAAACAAAAAACAACAAGGTCTTCTTCCAATCTTGTTTCAGTCACTACTAGATATAAAAAAACAAAAAACAACAAGGTCTTCATCCAATCTTGTTTCAGTCACTACTAGATATAAAAAGCAAAAAACAACAAGGTCGTCATCCAATCTTGTTTCAGTCACTACTAGATATAAAAAGCAAAAAACAACAAGGTCGTCATCCAATCTTGTTTCAGTCACTACGAGATATAAAAAAACAAAAAACAACAAGGTCTTCATCCAATCTTGTTTCAGTCACTACTAGATATAAAAAAACAAAAAACAACAAGGTCGTCATCCAATCTTGTTTCAGTCACTACTAGATATAAAAAACAAAAAACAACAAGGTCTTCTTCCAATCTTGTTTCAGTCACTACTAGATATAAAAAAACAAAAAACAACAAGGTCTTCATCCAATCTTGTTTCAGTCACTACTAGATATAAAAAGCAAAAAACAACAAGGTCGTCATCCAATCTTGTTTCAGTCACTACTAGATATAAAAAACAAAAAAACAACAAGGGCGTCATCCAATCTTGTTTCAGTCATTACTAGATTTAAAAAATGAAACACAACAAGGTCGTCATCCAATCTTGTTTCAGTCACTACTAGATATAAAAAACAAAAAACAACAAGGTCGTCATCCAATCTTGTTTCAGTCACTACTAGATATAAAAAACAACAAGGTCGTCATCCAATCTTGCTTCAGTCACTACTAGATATAAAAAACAACAAGGTCGTCATTCAATCTTGTTTCAGTCATTAGATATAAAAAACAAAAAACAACAAGGTCGTCATCCAATCTTGTTTCAGTCACAACTAAATATAAAAAACAAAAAACAACAAAGTCGTCATCCAATCTTGTTTCAGTCACTACTAGATATAAAAAACAACAAGGTCGTCATCCAATCTTGTTTTAGTCACTACTAGATATTAAAAACAACAAGGTCGTCATCCAATCTTGTTTCATTCACTACTAGATATCAAAAACAAAAAACAACAAGGTCGTCATCCAATCTTGTTTCAGTCACTACCAGATATAAAAAACAACAAGGTCGTCATCCAATCTTGTTTCAGTCACTACTAGATATAAAAAAACAAGGTGGTCATCCAATCTTGTTTCAGTCACTACTAGATATAAAAAACAACAAGCTCGTCATCCAATCTTGTTTCAGTCACTACTAGATTTAAAAAACGAAAAACAACAAGGTCGTCATCCAATCTTGTTTAAGTCACTACTAGATATAAAAAACAAAAAACAACAAGGTCGTCATGCAATCTTGTTTCAGTCACTACTAGATATAATAAACAAAAAACAACAAGGTCGTCATCCAATCTTGTTTCAGTCACTACTAGATATAAAAAACAAAAAACAACAAGGTCGTCAACCAGTCTTGTTTCAGTCACTACTAGATATAAAAAAAAACAACAAGGTCGTCATCCAATCTCGTTTCAGTCACTACTAGATATAAAAAACAGAAAACAACAAGGTCGTCATCCAATCTTGTTTCAGTCACTACTAGATATAAGAAAAAAAAACAACAAGGTCGTCATCCAATCTTTTTTCAGTCACTACTAGATATAAAAAACAAAAAACAACAAGGTCTTCATCCAATCTTGTTTCAGTCACTACTAGATATAAAAAAACAAAAAACAACAAGGTCTTCATCCAATCTTGTTTCAGTCACTACTAGATATAAAAAGCAAAAAACAACAAGGTCGTCATCCAATCTTGTTTCAGTCACTACTAGATATAAAAAACAAAAAAACAACAAGGGCGTCATCCAATCTTGTTTCAGTCACTACTAGATTTAAAAAACGAAACACAACAAGGTCGTTATCCAATCTTGTTTCAGTCACTACTAGATATAAAAAACAAAAAACAACAAGGTCGTCATCCAATCTTGTTTCAGTCACTACTAGATATAAAAAACAAAAAACTACAAGGTCGTCATCCAATCTTGCTTCAGTCACTACTAGATATAAAAAACAACAAGGTCGTCATCCAATCTTGCTTCAGTCACTACTAGATATAAAAAACAACAAGGTCGTCATCCAATCTTGTTTCAGTCACTAGATATAAAAAACAAAAAACAACAAGGTCGTCATCCAATCTTGTTTCAGTCACTACTAGATATAAAAAACAACAAGGTCGTCATCCAATCTTGTTTTAGTCACTACTAGATATTAAAAACAACAAGTTCGTCATCCAATCTTGTTTCATTCACTACTAGATATCAAAAACAAAAAACAACAAGGTCATCATCCAATCTTGTTTCAGTCACTACTAGATATAAAAAAAAAAACCAACAACAAGGTCGTCATCCAATCTTGTTTCAGTCACTACTAGATATAAAAACAACAAGGTCGTTATCCAATCTTGCTTCAGTCAATACTAAATATAAAAAACAAAAAACAACAAGGTCGTCATCCAATCTTGTTTCAGTCACTACTAGATATAGAAAACAGAAAACAACAAGGTCGTCATCCAATCTTGTTTCAGTCACTACTAGATATTAAAAAACAAAAAACAACAAGGTCGTCATCCAATCTTGTTTCAGTCACTACTAGATATAAAAAACAACAAGGTCGTCATCCAATCTTGTTTCAGTCACTACTAGATATAAAAAACAACAAGGTTGTCATCCAATCTTGTTTCAGTCACTACTAGATATAAAAAACAAAAAAACAACAAGGTCGTCATCCAATCATGTTTCAGTCACTACTAGATATAAAAAACAAAAAACAACAAGGTCTTCATCCAATCTTGTTTCAGTCACTACTAGATATAAAAAAACAAAAAACAACAAGGTCTTCATCCAATCTTGTTTCACTCACTACTAGATATAAAAAGCAAAAAACAACAAGGTCGTCATCCAATCTTGTTTCAGTCACTACTAGATATAAGAAACAAAAACCAACAAGATCGTCATCCAATCTTGTTTCAGTCACTACTAGATATTAAAAACAACAAGGTCGTCATCCAATTTTGTTTTATTCACTACTAGATATCAAAAACAAAAAACAACAAGGTCGTCATCCAATCTTGTTTCAGTCACTACTAGATATAAAAAAAAAACCAACAAGATCATCATCCAATCTTGTTTCAGTCACTACTAGATATAAAAAACAACAAGGTCATCATCCAATCTTGTTTCAGTCACTACTAGATATAAAAAACAAGAAACAACAAGGTCGTCATCCAATCTTGTTTCAGTCACTACTAGATATAAAAAACAACAAGGTCATCATCCAATCTTGCTTCAGTCACTACTAGATATAAAAAACAAAAAACAACAAGGTCGTCATCCAATCTTGTTTCAGTCACTACTAGATATAGAAAACAGAAAACAACAAGGTCGTCATCCAATCTTGTTTCAATCACTACTAGATATTAAAAAACAAAAAACAACAAGGTCGTCATCCAATCTTGTTTCAGTCACTACTAGATATAAAAAACAATAAGGTCGTCATCCAATCTTGTTTCAGTCACTACTAGATATAAAAAGCAAAATACATCAAGGTCGTTATCCAATCTTGTTTCAGTCACTACTAGATATAAAAAACAACAAGGTCGTCATCCAATCTTGTTTCAGTCACTACTAGATATAAAAAACAAAAAACAACAAGGTTGTCATCCAATCTTGTTTCAGTCACTACTAGATATAAAAAACAAAAAACTACAAGGTCGTCATCCAATCTTCTTCAGTCACTACTAGATATAAAAAACAACAAGGTCGTCATCCAATCTTGTTTCAGTCACTAGATATAAAAAACAAAAAACAACAAGGTCGTCATCCAATCTTGTTTCAGTCACTACTAGATATAAAAAAAAACAACAAGGTGGTCATCCAATCTTTTTTCAGTCACTACCAGATATAAAAAACAACAAGGTCGTCATCCAATCTTGTTTCATTCACTACTAGATATCAAAAACAAAAAACACCAAGGTCGTCATCCAATCTTTTTTCAGTCACTACCAGATATAAAAAACAACAAGGTCATCATCCAATCTTGTTTCAGTCACTACTAGATATAAAAAACAAAAAACAACAAGGTCGTCATCCAATTTTGTTTCAGTCACTACTAGATATAAAAACAACAAGGTCGTCATCCAATCTTGTTTCAGTCACTACTAGATATAAAAAAAACAACAAGGTGGTCATGCAATCTTTTTTCAGTCACTACCAGATATAAAAAAACAACAAGGTCATCATCCAATCTTGTTTCAGTCACTACTAGATATAAAAAACAAAAAAACAACAAGGTCGTCATCCAATCATGTTTCAGTCACTACTAGATATAAAAATTGAAAAACAACAAGGTCGTCATCCAATCTTGTTTCAGTCACTACTAGATATAAAAACAACAAGGTCGTCATCCAATCTTGTTTCAGTCACTACTAGATATAAAAACAACAAGGTCGTCATCCAATCTTGTTTCAGTCACTACTAGATATAAAAAAAAACAACAAGGTGGTCATCCAATCTTTTTTCAGTCACTACCAGATATAAAAAACAACAAGGTCATCATCCAATATTGTTTCAGTCACTACTAGATATAAAAAACAAAAAAACAACAAGGTCGTCATCCAATCATGTTTCAGTCACTACTAGATATAAAAAACAAAAAACAACAAGGTCGTCATCCAATCTTGTTTCAGTCACTACTAGATATAAAAAAAACAAGGTGGTCATCTAATCTTGTTTCAGTCACTACTAGATATAAAAAACAACAAGCTCGTCATCCAATCTTGTTTCAGTCACTACTAGATATAAAAAACAACAAGGTCGTCATCCAATCTTGTTTAAGTCACTACTAGATATAAAAAACAAAAAACAACAAGATCGTCATGCAATCTTGTATCAGTCACTACTAGATATCAAAAACAAAAAACAACAAGGTCGTCATCCAATCTGGTTTCAGTCACTACTAGATATAAAAAACAAAAAACAACAAGGTCGTCAACCAGTCTTGTTTCAGTCACTACTAGATATAAAAAAAAACAACAAGGTCGTCATCCAATCTTGTTTCAGTCACTACTAGATATAAAAAACAAAAAACAACAAGGTTGTCATCCAATCTTGTTTCAGTCACTACTAGATATAAAAAACAAAAAACTACAAGGTCGTCATCCAATCTTCTTCAGTCACTACT
Source organism: Bathymodiolus septemdierum (assembly GCA_963383655.1). Classification (NCBI taxonomy): domain Eukaryota; kingdom Metazoa; phylum Mollusca; class Bivalvia; order Mytilida; family Modiolidae; genus Bathymodiolus; species Bathymodiolus septemdierum. The sequence goes on from OY726523.1 coordinate 2,044,705, forward strand.
AGATATAAAAAACAACAAGGTCGTCATCCAATCTTGTTTCAGTCACTAGATATAAAAAACAAAAAACAACAAGGTCGTCATCCAATCTTGTTTCAGTCACTACTAGATATAAAAAAAAACAACAAGGTGGTCATCCAATCTTTTTTCAGTCACTACCAGATATAAAAAACAACAAGGTCGTCATCCAATCTTGTTTCATTCACTACTAGATATCAAAAACAAAAAACAACAAGGTCGTCATCCAATCTTTTTTCAGTCACTACCAGATATAAAAAACAACAAGGTCATCATCCAATCTTGTTTCAGTCACTACTAGATATAAAAAACAAAAAACAACAAGGTCGTCATCCAATTTTGTTTCAGTCACTACTAGATATAAAAACAACAAGGTCGTCATCCAATCTTGTTTCAGTCACTACTAGATATAAAAAAAACAACAAGGTGGTCATGCAATCTTTTTTCAGTCACTACCAGATATAAAAAAACAACAAGGTCATCATCCAATCTTGTTTCAGTCACTACTAGATATAAAAAACAAAAAAACAACAAGGTCGTCATCCAATCATGTTTCAGTCACTACTAGATATAAAAAATGAAAAACAACAAGGTCGTCATCCAATCTTGTTTCAGTCACTACTAGATATAAAAACAACAAGGTCGTCATCCAATCTTGTTTCAGTCACTACTAGATATAAAAACAACAAGGTCGTCATCCAATCTTGTTTCAGTCACTACTAGATATAAAAAAAAACAACAAGGTGGTCATCCAATCTTTTTTCAGTCACTACCAGATATAAAAAACAACAAGGTCATCATCCAATCTTGTTTCAGTCACTACTAGATATAAAAAACAAAAAAACAACAAGGTCGTCATCCAATCATGTTTCAGTCACTACTAGATATAAAAAACAAAAAACAACAAGGTCGTCATCCAATCTTGTTTCAGTCACTACTAGATATAAAAAAAACAAGGTGGTCATCTAATCTTGTTTCAGTCACTATTAGATATAAAAAACAACAAGCTCGTCATCCAATCTTGTTTCAGTCACTACTAGATATAAAAAACAACAAGGTCGTCATCCAATCTTGTTTAAGTCACTACTAGATATAAAAAACAAAAAACAACAAGGTCGTCATGCAATCTTGTATCAGTCACTACTAGATATCAAAAACAAAAAACAACAAGGTCGTCATCCAATCTGGTTTCAGTCACTACTAGATATAAAAAACAAAAAACAACAAGGTCGTCAACCAGTCTTGTTTCAGTCACTACTAGATATAAAAAAAAACAACAAGGTCGTCATCCAATCTTGTTTCAGTCACTACTAGATATAAAAAACAGAAAACAACAAGGTCGTCATCCAATCTTGTTTCAGTCACTACTAGATATAAGAAAAAAAAACAACAAGGTCGTCATCCAATCTTGCTTCAGTCACTACTAGATATAAAAAACAACAAGGTCGTCATCCAATCTTGTTTCAGTCACCAGATATAAAAAAAAAAAACAACAAGGTCGTCATCCAATCTTGTTTCAGTCACTACTAAATATAAAAAACAAAAAACAACAAAGTCGTCATCCAATCTTGTTTCAGTCACTACTAGATATTAAAAACAACAAGGTCGTCATCCATTTTGTTTTATTCACTACTAGATATCAAAAACAAAAAACAACAAGGTCTTCATCCAATCTTGTTTCAGTCACTACTAGATATAAAAAAAAACCCAACAAGGTCATCATCCAATCTTGTTTCAGTCACTACTAGATATAAAAAACAACAAGGTCATCATCCAATCTTGTTTCAGTCACTACTAGATATAAAAAAAACAACAAGGTCGTCATCCAATCTTGTTTCAGTCACTACTAGATATAAAAAACAGAAAACAACAAGGTCGTCATCCAATCTTGTTTCAGTCACTACTAGATATAAGAAAAAAAAACAACAAGGTCGTCATCCAATCTTGCTTCAGTCACTACTAGATATAAAAAACAACAAGGTCGTCATCCAATCTTGTTTCAGTCACTAGATATAAAAAACAAAAAACAACAAGGTCGTCATCCAATCTTGTTTCAGTCACTACTAAATATAAAAAACAAAAAACAACAAAGTCGTCATCCAATCTTGTTTCAGTCACTACTAGATATAAAAAACAACAAGGTCATCATCCAATCTTGTTTCAGTCACTACTAGATATAAAAACAACAAGGTCGTTATCCAACCTTGCTTCAGTCACTACTAGATATAAAAAACAAAAAACAACAAGGTCGTCATCCAATCTTGTTTCAGTCACTACTAGATATAGAAAACAGAAAACAACAAGGTCGTCATCCAATCTTGTTTCAATCACTACTAGATATTAAAAAACAAAAAAGAACAAGGTCGTCATCCAATCTTGTTTCAGTCACTACTAGATATAAAAAACAATAAGGTCGTCATCCAATCTTGTTTCAGTCACTACTAGATATAAAAAGCAAAATACATCAAGGTCGTTATCCAATCTTGTTTCAGTCACTACTAGATATAAAAAACAACAAGGTCGTCATCCAATCTTGTTTCAGTCACTACTAGATATAAAAAACAAAAAACAACAAGGTTGTCATCCAATCTTGTTTCAGTCACTACTAGATATAAAAAACAAAAAACTACAAGGTCGTCATCCAATCTTCTTCAGTCACTACTAGATATAAAAAACAACAAGGTCGTCATCCAATCTTGTTTCAGTCACTAGATATAAAAAAACAAAAAACAACAAGGTCGTCATCCAATCTTGTTTCAGTCACTACTAGATATAAAAAAAAACAACAAGGTCGTCATCCAATCTTTTTTCAGTCACTACCAGATATAAAAAACAACAAGGTCGTCATCCAATCTTGTTTCATTCACTACTAGATATCAAAAACAAAAAACAACAAGGTCGTCATCCAATCTTTTTTCAGTCACTACCAGATATAAAAAACAACAAGGTCATCATCCAATCTTGTTTCAGTCACTACTAGATATAAAAAACAAAAAACAACAAGGTCGTCATCCAATCTTGTTTCAGTCACTACTAGATATAAAAACAACAAGGTCGTCATCCAATCTTGTTTCAGTCACTACTAGATATAAAAAAAACAACAAGGTGGTCATGCAATCTTTTTTCAGTCACTACCAGATATAAAAAAACAACAAGGTCATCATCCAATCTTGTTTCAGTCACTACTAGATATAAAAAACAAAAAAACAACAAGGTCGTCATCCAATCATGTTTCAGTCACTACTAGATATAAAAAATGAAAAACAACAAGGTCGTCATCCAATCTTGTTTCAGTCACTACTAGATATAAAAAATGAAAAACAACAAGGTCGTCATCCAATCTTGTTTCAGTCACTACTAGATATAAAAACAACAAGGTCGTCATCCAATCTTGTTTCAGTCACTACTAGATATAAAAACAACAAGGTCGTCATCCAATCTTGTTTCAGTCACTACTAGATATAAAAAAAAACAACAAGGTGGTCATCCAATCTTTTTTCAGTCACTACCAGATATAAAAAACAACAAGGTCATCATCCAATCTTGTTTCAGTCACTACTAGATATAAAAAACAAAAAAACAACAAGGTCGTCATCCAATCATGTTTCAGTCACTACTAGATATAAAAAACAAAAAACAACAAGGTCGTCATCCAATCTTGTTTCAGTCACTACTAGATATAAAAAAAACAAGGTGGTCATCCAATCTTGTTTCAGTCACTACTAGATATAAAAAACAACAAGCTCGTCATCCAATCTTGTTTCAGTCACTACTAGATATAAAAAAAAACAAGGTCGTCATCCAATCTTGTTTAAGTCACTACTAGATATAAAAAACAAAAAACAACAAGGTCGTCATGCAATCTTGTATCAGTCACTACTAGATATCAAAAACAAAAAACAACAAGGTCGTCATCCAATCTGGTTTCAGTCACTACTAGATATAAAAAACAAAAAACAACAAGGTCGTCAACCAGTCTTGTTTCAGTCACTACTAGATATAAAAAAAAACAACAAGGTCGTCATCCAATCTTGTTTCAGTCACTACTAGATATAAAAAACAGAAAACAACAAGGTCGTCATCCAATCTTGTTTCAGTCACTACTAGATATAAGAAAAAAAACAACAAGGTCGTCATCCAATCTTGCTTCAGTCACTACTAGATATAAAAAACAACAAGGTCGTCATCCAATCTTGTTTCAGTCACCAGATATAAAAAAAAAAAACAACAAGGTCGTCATCCAATCTTGTTTCAGTCACTACTAAATATAAAAAACAAAAAACAACAAAGTCGTCATCCAATCTTGTTTCAGTCACTACTAGATATTAAAAACAACAAGGTCGTCATCCATTTTGTTTTATTCACTACTAGATATCAAAAACAAAAAACAACAAGGTCGTCATCCAATCTTGTTTCAGTCACTACTAGATATAAAAAAAAACCCAACAAGGTCATCATCCAATCTTGTTTCAGTCACTACTAGATATAAAAAACAACAAGGTCATCATCCAATCTTGTTTCAGTCACTACTAGATATAAAAAAAACAACAAGGTCGTCATCCAATCTTGTTTCAGTCACTACTAGATATAAAAAACAGAAAACAACAAGGTCGTCATCCAATCTTGTTTCAGTCACTACTAGATATAAGAAAAAAAAACAACAAGGTCGTCATCCAATCTTGCTTCAGTCACTACTAGATATAAAAAACAACAAGGTCGTCATCCAATCTTGTTTCAGTCACTAGATATAAAAAACAAAAAACAACAAGGTCGTCATCCAATCTTGTTTCAGTCACTACTAAATATAAAAAACAAAAAACCACAAAGTCGTCATCCAATCTTGTTTCAGTCACTACTAGATATAAAAAACAACAAGGTCATCATCCAATCTTGTTTCAGTCACTACTAGATATAAAAAACAAAAAACAACAAGGTCGTCATCCAATCTTGTTTCAGTCACTACTAGATATAAAAAAAACAAGGTGGTCATCCAATCTTGTTTCAGTCACTACTAGATATAAAAAACAACAAGCTCGTCATCCAATCTTGTTTCAGTCACTACTAGATATAAAAAACAACAAGGTCGTCATCCAATCTTGTTTAAGTCACTACTAGATATAAAAAACAAAAAACAACAAGGTCGTCATGCAATCTTGTATCAGTCACTACTAGATATCAAAAACAAAAAACAACAAGGTCGTCATCCAATCTGGTTTCAGTCACTACTAGATATAAAAAACAAAAAACAACAAGGTCGTCAACCAGTCTTGTTTCAGTCACTACTAGATATAAAAAAAAACAACAAGGTCGTCATCCAATCTTGTTTCAGTCACTACTAGATATAAAAAACAGAAAACAACAAGGTCGTCATCCAATCTTGTTTCAGTCACTACTAGATATAAGAAAAAAAAACAACAAGGTCGTCATCCAATCTTGCTTCAGTCACTACTAGATATAAAAAACAACAAGGTCGTCATCCAATCTTGTTTCAGTCACCAGATATAAAAAAAAAAAACAACAAGGTCGTCATCCAATCTTGTTTCAGTCACTACTAAATATAAAAAACAAAAAACAACAAAGTCGTCATCCAATCTTGTTTCAGTCACTACTAGATATTAAAAACAACAAGGTCGTCATCCATTTTGTTTTATTCACTACTATATATCTAAAACAAAAAACAACAAGGTCGTCATCCAATCTTGTTTCAGTCACTACTAGATATAAAAAAAAAACCCAACAAGGTCATCATCCAATCTTGTTTCAGTCACTACTAGATATAAAAAACAACAAGGTCATCATCCAATCTTGTTTCAGTCACTACTAGATATAAAAAAAACAACAAGGTCGTCATCCAATCTTGTTTCAGTCACTACTAGATATAAAAAACAGAAAACAACAAGGTCGTCATCCAATCTTGTTTCAGTCACTACTAGATATAAGAAAAAAAAACAACAAGGTCGTCATCCAATCTTGCTTCAGTCACTACTAGATATAAAAAACAACAAGGTCGTCATCCAATCTTGTTTCAGTCACTAGATATAAAAAACAAAAAACAACAAGGTCGTCATCCAATCTTGTTTCAGTCACTACTAAATATAAAAAACAAAAAACAACAAAGTCGTCATCCAATCTTGTTTCAGTCACTACTAGATATAAAAAACAACAAGGTCATCATCCAATCTTGTTTCAGTCACTACTAGATATAAAAAACAAAAAACAACAAGGTCGTCATCCAATCTTGTTTCAGTCACTAATAGATATAAAAAAAAACAACAAGGTGGTCATCCAATCTTTTTTCAGTCACTACCAGATATAAAAAACAACAAGGTCATCATCCAATCTTGTTTCAGTCACTACTAGATATAAAAAACAAAAAAACAACAAGGTCGTCATCCAATCATGTTTCAGTCACTACTAGATATAAAAAACAAAAAACAACAAGGTCGTCATCCAATCTTGTTTCAGTCACTACTAGATATAAAAAAAACAAGGTGGTCATCCAATCTTGTTTCAGTCACTACTAGATATAAAAAACAACAAGCTCGTCATCCAATCTTGTTTCAGTCACTACTAGATATAAAAAAAAACAAGGTCGTCATCCAATCTTGTTTAAGTCACTACTAGATATAAAAAACAAAAAACAACAAGGTCGTCATGCAATCTTGTATCAGTCACTACTAGATATCAAAAACAAAAAACAACAAGGTCGTCATCCAATCTGGTTTCAGTCACTACTAGATATAAAAAACAAAAAACAACAAGGTCGTCAACCAGTCTTGTTTCAGTCACTACTAGATATAAAAAAAAACAACAAGGTCGTCATCCAATCTTGTTTCAGTCACTACTAGATATAAAAAACAGAAAACAACAAGGTCGTCATCCAATCTTGTTTCAGTCACTACTAGATATAAGAAAAAAAAACAACAAGGTCGTCATCCAATCTTGCTTCAGTCACTACTAGATATAAAAAACAACAAGGTCGTCATCCAATCTTGTTTCAGTCACCAGATATAAAAAAAAAAAACCAACAAGGTCGTCATCCAATCTTGTTTCAGTCACTACTAAATATAAAAAACAAAAAACAACAAAGTCGTCATCCAATCTTGTTTCAGTCACTACTAGATATAAAAAACAACAAGGTCATCATCCAATCTTGTTTCAGTCACTACTAGATATAAAAAACAAAAAACAACAAGGTCGTCATCCAATCTTGTTTCAGTCACTAATAGATATAAAAAAAAACAACAAGGTGGTCATCCAATCTTTTTTCAGTCACTACCAGATATAAAAAACAACAAGGTCATCATCCAATCTTGTTTCAGTCACTACTAGATATAAAAAACAAAAAAACAACAAGGTCGTCATCCAATCATGTTTCAGTCACTACTAGATATAAAAAACAAAAAACAACAAGGTCGTCATCCAATCTTGTTTCAGTCACTACTAGATATAAAAAAAACAAGGTGGTCATCCAATCTTGTTTCAGTCACTACTAGATATAAAAAACAACAAGCTCGTCATCCAATCTTGTTTCAGTCACTACTAGATATAAAAAAAAACAAGGTCGTCATCCAATCTTGTTTAAGTCACTACTAGATATAAAAAACAAAAAACAACAAGGTCGTCATGCAATCTTGTATCAGTCACTACTAGATATCAAAAACAAAAAACAACAAGGTCGTCATCCAATCTGGTTTCAGTCACTACTAGATATAAAAAACAAAAAACAACAAGGTCGTCAACCAGTCTTGTTTCAGTCACTACTAGATATAAAAAAAAACAAGGTCGTCATCCAATCTTGTTTAAGTCACTACTAGATATAAAAAACAAAAAACAACAAGGTCGTCATGCAATCTTGTATCAGTCACTACTAGATATCAAAAACAAAAAACAACAAGGTCGTCATCCAATCTGGTTTCAGTCACTACTAAATATAAAAAACAAAAAACCACAAAGTCGTCATCCAATCTTGTTTCAGTCACTACTAGATATAAAAAACAACAAGGTCATCATCCAATCTTGTTTCAGTCACTACTAGATATAAAAAACAAAAAACAACAAGGTCGTCATCCAATCTTGTTTCAGTCACTACTAGATATAAAAAAAACAAGGTGGTCATCCAATCTTGTTTCAGTCACTACTAGATATAAAAAACAACAAGCTCGTCATCCAATCTTGTTTCAGTCACTACTAGATATAAAAAACAACAAGGTCGTCATCCAATCTTGTTTAAGTCACTACTAGATATAAAAAACAAAAAACAACAAGGTCGTCATGCAATCTTGTATCAGTCACTACTAGATATCAAAAACAAAAAACAACAAGGTCGTCATCCAATCTGGTTTCAGTCACTACTAGATATAAAAAACAAAAAACAACAAGGTCGTCAACCAGTCTTGTTTCAGTCACTACTAGATATAAAAAAAAACAACAAGGTCGTCATCCAATCTTGTTTCAGTCACTACTAGATATAAAAAACAGAAAACAACAAGGTCGTCATCCAATCTTGTTTCAGTCACTACTAGATATAAGAAAAAAAAACAACAAGGTCGTCATCCAATCTTGCTTCAGTCACTACTAGATATAAAAAACAACAAGGTCGTCATCCAATCTTGTTTCAGTCACCAGATATAAAAAAAAAAAACAACAAGGTCGTCATCCAATCTTGTTTCAGTCACTACTAAATATAAAAAACAAAAAACAACAAAGTCGTCATCCAATCTTGTTTCAGTCACTACTAGATATTAAAAACAACAAGGTCGTCATCCATTTTGTTTTATTCACTACTAGATATCTAAAACAAAAAACAACAAGGTCGTCATCCAATCTTGTTTCAGTCACTACTAGATATAAAAAAAAAAACCAACAAGGTCATCATCCAATCTTGTTTCAGTCACTACTAGATATAAAAAACAACAAGGTCATCATCCAATCTTGTTTCAGTCACTACTAGATATAAAAAAAACAACAAGGTCGTCATCCAATCTTGTTTCAGTCACTACTAGATATAAAAAACAGAAAACAACAAGGTCGTCATCCAATCTTGTTTCAGTCACTACTAGATATAAGAAAAAAAAACAACAAGGTCGTCATCCAATCTTGCTTCAGTCACTACTAGATATAAAAAACAACAAGGTCGTCATCCAATCTTGTTTCAGTCACTAGATATAAAAAACAAAAAACAACAAGGTCGTCATCCAATCTTGTTTCAGTCACTACTAAATATAAAAAACAAAAAACAACAAAGTCGTCATCCAATCTTGTTTCAGTCACTACTAGATATAAAAAACAACAAGGTCATCATCCAATCTTGTTTCAGTCACTACTAGATATAAAAAACAAAAAACAACAAGGTCGTCATCCAATCTTGTTTCAGTCACTAATAGATATAAAAAAAAACAACAAGGTGGTCATCCAATCTTTTTTCAGTCACTACCAGATATAAAAAACAACAAGGTCATCATCCAATCTTGTTTCAGTCACTACTAGATATAAAAAACAAAAAAACAAAAAGGTCGTCATCCAATCATGTTTCAGTCACTACTAGATATAAAAAACAAAAAACAACAAGGTCGTCATCCAATCTTGTTTCAGTCACTACTAGATATAAAAAAAACAAGGTGGTCATCCAATCTTGTTTCAGTCACTACTAGATATAAAAAACAACAAGCTCGTCATCCAATCTTGTTTCAGTCACTACTAGATATAAAAAACAACAAGGTCGTCATCCAATCTTGTTTAAGTCACTACTAGATATAAAAAACAAAAAACAACAAGGTCGTCATGCAATCTTGTTTCAGTCACTACTAGATATAAAAAACAAAAAACAACAAGGTCGTCATCCAATCTTGTTTCAGTCACTAATAGATATAAAAAACAAAAAACAACAAGGTCGTCAACCAGTCTTGTTTCAGTCACTACTAGATATAAAAAAACAACAAGGTCGTCATCCAATCTTGTTTCAGTCACTACTAGATATCAAAAACAAAAAACAACAAGGTCGTAATCCAATCTTGTTTCAGTCACTACTAGATATAAAAAAAACCCAACAAGGTCATCATCCAATCTTGTTTCAGTCACTACTAGATATAAAAAACAACAAGGTCATCATCCAATCTTGTTTCAGTCACTACTAGATATAAAAAAAACAACAAGGTCGTCATCCAAATTTGTTTCAGTCACTACTAGATATAAGAAAAAAAAACAACAAGGTCGTCATCCAATCTTGCTTCAGTCACTACTAGATATAAAAAACAACAAGGTCGTCATCCAATCTTGTTTCAGTCATTAGATATAAAAAACAAAAAACAACAAGGTCGTCATCCAATCTTGTTTCAGTCACTACTAAATATAAAAAACAAAAAACAACAAAGTCGTCATCCAATCTTGTTTCAGTCACTACTAGATATAAAAAACAACAAGGTCATCATCCAATCTTGTTTCAGTCACTACTAGATATAAAAAACAAAAAACAACAAGGTCGTCATCCAATCTTGTTTCAGTCACTAATAGATATAAAAAAAAACAACAAGGTGGTCATCCAATCTTTTTTCAGTCACAACCAGATATAAAAAACAACAAGGTCATCATCCAATCTTGTTTCAGTCACTACTAGATATAAAAAACAAAAAAACAAAAAGGTCGTCATCCAATCATGTTTCAGTCACTACTAGATATAAAAAACAAAAAACAACAAGGTCGTCATCCAATCTTGTTTCAGTCACTACTAGATATAAAAAAAACAAGGTGGTCATCCAATCTTGTTTCAGTCACTACTAGATATAAAAAACAACAAGCTCGTCATCCAATCTTGTTTCAGTCACTACTAGATATAAAAAACAACAAGGTCGTCATCCAATCTTGTTAAAGTCACTACTAGATATAAAAAACAAAAAACAACAAGGTCGTCATGCAATCTTGTTTCAGTCACTACTAGATATAAAAAACAAAAAACAACAAGGTCGTCATCCAATCTTGTTTCAGTCACTACTAGATATAAAAAAAAACAACAAGGTCGTCATCCAATCTTGTTTCAGTCACCACTAGATATAAAAAACAGAAAACAACAAGGTCGTCATCCAATCTTGTTTCAGTCACTACTAGATATAAGAAAAAAAAACAACAAGGTCGTCATCCAATCTTGTTTCAGTCACTACTAGATATAAAAAACAAAAAACAACAAGGTCTTCATCCAATCTTGTTTCAGTCACTACTAGATATAAAAAAACAAAAAACAACAAGGTCTTCATCCAATCTTGTTTCAGTCACTACTAGATATAAAAGCAAAAAACAACAAGGTCGTCATCCAATCTTGTTTCAGTCACTACTAGATATAAAAAACAAAAAAACAACAAGGGCGTCATCCAATCTTGTTTCAGTCACTACTAGATTTAAAAAACGAAACACAACAAGGTCGTCATCCAATCTTGTTTCAGTCACTACTAGATATAAAAAACAAAAAACAACAAGGTCGTCATCCAATCTTGTTTCAGTCACTACTAGATATAAAAAACAAAAAACGACAAGGTCGTCATCCAATCTTGCTTCAGTCACTACTAGATATAAAAAACAACAAGGTCGTCATCCAATCTTGCTTCAGTCACTACTAGATATAAAAAACAACAAGGTCGTCATCCAATCTTGTTTCAGTCACTAGATATAAAAAACAAAAAACAACAAGGTCGTCATCCAATCTTGTTTCAGTCACTACCAGATATAAAAAACAACAAGGTCATCATCCAATCTTGTTTCAGTCACTACTAGATATAAAGAACAAAAAACAACAAGGTCGTCATCCAATCTTGTTTCAGTCACTAATAGATATAAAAAAAAACAACAAGGTGGTCATCCAATCTTTTTTCAGTCACTACCAGATATAAAAAACAACAAGGTCATCATCCAATCTTGTTTCAGTCACTACTAGATATAAAAAACAAAAAAACAACAAGGTCGTCATCCAATCATGTTTCAGTCACTACTAGATATAAAAAACAAAAAACAACAAGGTCGTCATCCAATCTTGTTTCAGTCACTACTAGATATAAAAAAAACAAGGTGGTCATCCAATCTTGTTTCAGTCACTACTAGATATAAAAAACAACAAGCTCGTCATCCAATCTTGTTTCAGTCACTACTAGATATAAAAAACAACAAGGTCGTCATCCAATCTTGTTTAAGTCACTACTAGATATAAAAAAACAAAAAACAACAAGGTCGTCATGCAATCTTGTTTCAGTCACTACTAGATATAAAAAACAAAAAACAACAAGATCGTCATCCAATCTTGTTTCAGTAACTACTAGATATAAAAAACAAAAAACAACAAGGTCGTCAACCAGTCTTGTTTCAGTCACTACTAGATATAAAAAAAAACAACAAGGTCGTCATCCAATCTTGTTTCAGTCACTACTAGATATAAAAAACAGAAAACAACAAGGTCGTCATCCAATCTTGTGTCAGTCACTACTAGATATAAGAAAAAAAAACAACAAGGTCGTCATCCAATCTTATTTCAGTCACTACTAGATATAAAAAACAAAAAACAACAAGGTCGTCATCCAATCTTGTTTCAGTCACTAATAGATATAAAAAAAACAACAAGGTGGTCATCCAATCTTTTTTCAGTCACTACCAGATATAAAAAACAACAAGGTCATCATCCAATCTGTTTCAGTCACTACTAGATATAAAAAACAAAAAAACAAAAAGGTCGTCATCCAATCATGTTTCAGTCACTACTAGATATAAAAAACAAAAAACAACAAGGTCGTCATCCAATCTTGTTTCAGTCACTACTAGATATAAAAAAAACAAGGTGGTCATCCAATCTTGTTTCAGTCACTACTAGATATAAAAAACAACAAGCTCGTCATCCAATCTTGTTTCAGTCACTACTAGATATAAAAAACAAAAAACAACAAGGTCGTCAGCCAGTCTTGTTTCAGTCACTACTAGATATAAAAAAAAACAACAAGGTCGTCATCCAATTTTGTTTCAGTCACTACTAGATATAAAAAACAGAAAACAACAAAGTCGTCATCCAATCTTGTTTCAGTCACTACTAAATATAAAAAACAAAAACAACAAAGTCGTCATCCAATCTTGTTTCAGTCACTACTAGATATTAAAAACAACAAGGTCGTCATCCATTTTGTTTTATTCACTACTATATATCAAAAACAAAAAACAACAAGGTCGTCATCCAATCTTGTTTCAGTCACTACTAGATATAAAAAAAAACCCAACAAGGTCATCATCCAATCTTGTTTCAGTCACTACTAGATATAAAAAAACAACAAGGTCATCATGCAATCTTGTTTCAGTCACTACTAGATATAAAAAAAAACAACAAGGTCGTCATCCAAATTTGTTTCAGTCACTACTAGATATAAAAAACAGAAAACAACAAGGTCGTCATCCAATCTTGTTTCAGTCACTACTAGATATAAGAAAAAAAAACAACAAGGTCGTCATCCAATCTTGCTTCAGTCACTACTAGATATAAAAAACAACAAGGTCGTCATCCAATCTTGTTTCAGTCACTAGATATAAAAAAAAAACCAACAAGGTCGTGATCCAATCTTGTTTCAGTCACTACTAAATATAAAAAACAAAAAACAACAAAGTCGTCATCCAATCTTGTTTCAGTCACTACTAGATATAAAAAACAACAAGGTCATCATCCAATCTTGTTTCAGTCACTACTAGATATAAAAAACAAAAAACAAGGTCGTCATCCAATCTTGTTTCAGTCACTAATAGATATAAAAAAAAACAACAAGGTGGTCATCCAATCTTTTTTCAGTCACTACCAGATATAAAAAACAACAAGGTCATCATCCAATCTTGTTTCAGTCACTACTAGATATAAAAAACAAAAAAACAAAAAGGTCGTCATCCAATCATGTTTCAGTCACTACTAGATATAAAAAACAAAAAACAACAAGGTCGTCATCCAATCTTGTTTCAGTCACTACTAGATATAAAAAAAACAAGGTGGTCATCCAATCTTGTTTCAGTCACTACTAGATATAAAAAACAACAAGCTCGTCATCCAATCTTGTTTCAGTCACTACTAGATATAAAAAACAACAAGGTCGTCATCCAATCTTGTTTAAGTCACTACTAGATATAAAAAACAAAAAACAACAAGGTCGTCATGCAATCTTGTTTCAGTCACTACTAGATATAAAAAACAAAAAACAACAAGGTCGTCATCCAATCTTGTTTCAGTCACTACTAGATATAAAAAACAAAAAACAACAAGGTCGTCAACCAGTCTTGTTTCAGTCACTACTAGATATAAAAAAAAACAACAAGGTCGTCATCCAATCTTGTTTCAGTCACTACTAGATATAAAAAACAGAAAACAACAAGGTCGTCATCCAATCTTGTTTCAGTCACTACTAGATATCAGAAAAAAAAACAACAAGGTCGTCATCCAATCTTGTTTCAGTCACTACTAGATATAAAATACAAAAAACAACAAGGTCTTCATCCAATCTTGTTTCAGTCACTACTAGATATAAAAAAACAAAAAACAACAAGGTCTTCATCCAATCTTGTTTCAGTCACTACTAGATATAAAAAGCAAAAAACAACAAGGTCGTCATCCAATCTTGTTTCAGTCACTACTAGATATAAAAAACAAAAAAAGAACAAGGGCGTCATCCAATCTTGTTTCAGTCACTACTAGATTTAAAAAACGAAACACAACAAGGTCGTCATCCAATCTTGTTTCAGTCACTACTAGATATAAAAAACAAAAAACAACAAGGTCGTCATCCAATCTTGTTTCAGTCACTACTAGATATAAAAAACAAAAAACTACAAGGTCGTCATCCAATCTTGCTTCAGTCACTACTAGATATAAAAAACAACAAGGTCGTCATCCAATCTTGCTTCAGTCACTACTAGATATAAAAAACAACAAGGTCGTCATCCAATCTTGTTTCAGTCACTAGATATAAAAAACAAAAAACAACAAGGTCGTCATCCAATCTTGTTTCAGTCACTACCAGATATAAAAAACAACAAGGTCATCATCCAATCTTGTTTCAGTCACTACTAGATATAAAGAACAAAAAACAACAAGGTCGTCATCCAATCTTGTTTCAGTCACTAGATATAAAAAACAAAAAACAACAAGGTCGTCATCCAATCTTGTTTCAGTCACTACTAGATATAAAAAACAACAAGGTCATCATCCAATCTTGTTTCAGTCACTACTAGATATAAAAAACAAAAAACAACAAGGTCGTCATCCAATCTTGTTTCAGTCACTAATAGATATAAAAAAAACAACAAGGTGGTCATCCAATCTTTTCTCAGTCACTACCAGATATAAAAAACAACAAGGTCATCATCCAATCTTGTTTCAGTCACTACTAGATATAAAAAACAAAATAACAAAAAGGTCGTCATCCAATCATGTTTCAGTCACTACTAGATATAAAAAACAAAAAACAACAAGGTCGTCATCCAATCTTTTCTCAGTCACTACCAGATATAAAAAACAACAAGGTCATCATCCAATCTTGTTTCAGTCACTACTAGATATAAAAAACAAAATAACAAAAAGGTCGTCATCCAATCATGTTTCAGTCACTACTAGATATAAAAAACAAAAAACAACAAGGTCGTCATCCAATCTTGTTTCAGTCACTACTAGATATAAAAAACAACAAGGTCGTCATCCAATCTTGTTTAAGTCACTACTAGATATAAAAAACAAAAAACAACAAGGTCGTCATGCAATCTTGTTTCAGTCACTACTAGATATAAAAAACAAAAAACAACAAGGTCGTCATCCAATCTTGTTTCAGTCACTACTAGATATAAAAAACAAAAAACAACAAGGTCGTCAACCAGTCTTGTTTCAGTCACTACTAGATATAAAAAAACACAACAAGGTCGTCATCCAATCTTGTTTCAGTCACTACTAGATATAAAAAACAGAAAAACAACAAGGTCGTCATCCAATCTTGTTTCAGTCACTACTAGATATAAGAAAAAAAAACAACAAGGTCGTCATCCAATCTTGTTTCAGTCACTACTAGATATAAAAAACAAAAAACAACAAGGTCTTCATCCAATCTTGTTTCAGTCACTACTAGATATAAAAAAACAAAAAACAACAAGGTCTTCATCCAATCTTGTTTCAGTCACTACTAGATATAAAAAACAAAAAACAACAAGGTCGTCATCCAATCTTGTTTCAGTCACTACTAGATATAAAAAACAAAAAACTACAAGGTCGTCATCCAATCTTGCTTCAGTCACTACTAGAAATAAAAAACAACAAGGTCGTCATCCAATCTTGCTTCAGTCACTACTAGATATAAAAAACAACAAGGTCGTCATCCAATCTTGTTTCAGTCACTAGATATAAAAAACAAAAAACAACAAGGTCGTCATCCAATCTTGTTTCAGTCACTACCAGATATAAAAAACAACAAGGTCATCATCCAATCTTGTTTCAGTCACTACTAGATATAAAGAACAAAAAACAACTAGGTCGTCATCCAATCTTGTTTCAGTCACTACTAGATATAAAAAACAAAAAAACAACAATGTCGTCATCCAATCATGTTTCAGTCACTACTAGATATAAAAAACAAAAAACAACAAGGTCGTCATCCAATCTTGTTTCAGTCACTACTAGATATAAAAAAAACAAGGTGGTCATCCAATCTTGTTTCAGTCACTACTAGATATAAAAAACAACAAGCTCGTCATCCAATCTTGTTTCAGTCACTACTAGATATAAAAAACAACAAGGTCGTCATCCAATCTTGTTTAAGTCACTACTAGATATAAAAAACAAAAAACAACAAGGTCGTCATGCAATCTTGTTTCAGTCACT
Organism: Bathymodiolus septemdierum; assembly: GCA_963383655.1. Lineage (NCBI taxonomy): Eukaryota > Metazoa > Mollusca > Bivalvia > Mytilida > Modiolidae > Bathymodiolus > Bathymodiolus septemdierum. The sequence goes on from OY726523.1 coordinate 2,061,584, forward strand.
ACTAGATATAAAAAACAAAAAACAACAAAATCGTCATCCAATCTTGTTTCAGTCACTACTAGATATAAAAACAAAAAACAACAAGGTCGTCATCCAATCTTGTTTCAGTCACTACTAGATATAAAAAACAAAAAACAACAAGATCGTCATCCATTTTGTTTTATTCACTACTATATATCAAAAACAAAAAACAACAAGGTCGTCATCCAATCTTGTTTCAGTCACTACTAGATATAAAAAAAAAAACCAACAAGGTCATCATCCAATCTTGTTTCAGTCACTACTAGATATAAAAAAACAACAAGGTCATCATGCAATCTTGTTTCAGTCACTACTAGATATAAAAAAAACAACAAGGTCGTCATCCAAATTTGTTTCAGTCACTACTAGATATAAAAAACAGAAAACAACAAGGTCGTCATCCAATCTTGTTTCAGTCACTACTAGATATAAGAAAAAAAAACAACAAGGTCGTCATCCAATCTTGCTTCAGTCACTACTAGATATAAAAAACAACAAGGTCGTCATCCAATCTTGTTTCAGTCACTAGATATAAAAAAAAAAACAACAAGGTCGTGATCCAATCTTGTTTCAGTCACTACTAAATATAAAAAACAAAAAACAACAAAGTCGTCATCCAATCTTGTTTCAGTCACTACTAGATATAAAAAACAACAAGGTCATCATCCAATCTTGTTTCAGTCACTACTAGATATAAAAAACAAAAAACAAGGTCGTCATCCAATCTTGTTTCAGTCACTAATAGATATAAAAAAAAACAACAAGGTGGTCATCCAATCTTTTTTCAGTCACTACCAGATATAAAAAACAACAAGGTCATCATCCAATCTTGTTTCAGTCACTACTAGATATAAAAAACAAAAAAACAAAAAGGTCGTCATCCAATCATGTTTCAGTCACTACTAGATATAAAAAACAAAAAACAACAAAGTCGTCATCCAATCTTGTTTCAGTCACTACTAGATATAAAAAAAACAAGGTGGTCATCCAATCTTGTTTCAGTCACTACTAGATATAAAAAACAACAAGCTCGTCATCCAATCTTGTTTCAGTCACTACTAGATATAAAAAACAACAAGGTCGTCATCCAATCTTGTTTAAGTCACTACTAGATATAAAAAACAAAAAACAACAAGGTCGTCATGCAATCTTGTTTCAGTCACTACTAGATATAAAAAACAAAAAACAACAAGGTCGTCATCCAATCTTGTTTCAGTCACTACTAGATATAAAAAACAAAAAACAACAAGGTCGTCAACCAGTCTTGTTTCAGTCACTACTAGATATAAAAAAAAACAACAAGGTCGTCATCCAATCTTGTTTCAGTCACTACTAGATATAAAAAACAGAAAACAACAAGGTCGTCATCCAATCTTGTTTCAGTCACTACTAGATATCAGAAAAAAAAACTACAAGGTCGTCATCCAATCTTGTTTCAGTCACTATTAGATATAAAAAACAAAAAACAACAAGGTCTTCATCCAATCTTGTTTCAGTCACTACTAGATATAAAAAAACAAAAAACAACAAGGTCTTCATCCAATCTTGTTTCAGTCACTACTAGATATAAAAAGCAAAAAACAACAAGGTCGTCATCCAATCTTGTTTCAGTCACTACTAGATATAAAAAACAAAAAAAGAACAAGGGCGTCATCCAATCTTGTTTCAGTCACTACTAGATTTAAAAAACGAAACACAACAAGGTCGTCATCCAATCTTGTTTCAGTCACTACTAGATATAAAAAACAAAAAACAACAAGGTCGTCATCCAATCTTGTTTCAGTCACTACTAGATATAAAAAACAAAAAACTACAAGGTCGTCATCCAATCTTGCTTCAGTCACTACTAGATATAAAAAACAACAAGGTCGTCATCCAATCTTGCTTCAGTCACTACTAGATATAAAAAACAACAAGGTCGTCATCCAATCTTGTTTCAGTCACTAGATATAAAAAACAAAAAACAACAAGGTCGTCATCCAATCTTGTTTCAGTCACTACCAGATATAAAAAACAACAAGGTCATCATCCAATCTTGTTTCAGTCACTACTAGATATAAAGAACAAAAAACAACAAGGTCGTCATCCAATCTTGTTTCAGTCACTAGATATAAAAAACAAAAAACAACAAGGTCGTCATCCAATCTTGTTTCAGTCACTACTAGATATAAAAAACAACAAGGTCATCATCCAATCTTGTTTCAGTCACTACTAGATATAAAAAACAAAAAACAACAAGGTCGTCATCCACTCTTGTTTCAGTCACTAATAGATATAAAAAAAACAACAAGGTGGTCATCCAATCTTTTCTCAGTCACTACCAGATATAAAAAACAACAAGGTCATCATCCAATCTTGTTTCAGTCACTACTAGATATAAAAAACAAAATAACAAAAAGGTCGTCATCCAATCATGTTTCAGTCACTACTAGATATAAAAAACAAAAAACAACAAGGTCGTCATCCAATCTTGTTTCAGTCACTAATAGATATAAAAAAAAACAACAAGGTGGTCATCCAATCTTTTCTCAGTCACTACCAGATATAAAAAACAACAAGGTCATCATCCAATCTTGTTTCAGTCACTACTAGATATAAAAAACAAAATAACAAAAAGGTCGTCATCCAATCATGTTTCAGTCACTACTAGATATAAAAAACAAAAAACAACAAGGTCGTCATCCAATCTTGTTTCAGTCACTACTAGATATAAAAAACAACAAGGTCGTCATCCAATCTTGTTTAAGTCACTACTAGATATAAAAAACAAAAAACAACAAGGTCGTCATGCAATCTTGTTTCAGTCACTACTAGATATAAAAAACAAAAAACAACAAGGTCGTCATCCAATCTTGTTTCAGTCACTACTAGATATAAAAAACAAAAAACAACAAGGTCGTCAACCAGTCTTGTTTCAGTCACTACTAGATATAAAAAAACACAACAAGGTCGTCATCCAATCTTGTTTCAGTCACTACTAGATATAAAAAACAGAAAAACAACAAGGTCGTCATCCAATCTTGTTTCAGTCACTACTAGATATAAGAAAAAAAAACAACAAGGTCGTCATCCAATCTTGTTTCAGTCACTACTAGATATAAAAAACAAAAAACAACAAGGTCTTCATCCAATCTTGTTTCAGTCACTACTAGATATAAAAAAACAAAAAACAACAAGGTCTTCATCCAATCTTGTTTCAGTCACTACTAGATATAAAAAACAAAAAACAACAAGGTCGTCATCCAATCTTGTTTCAGTCACTACTAGATATAAAAAACAAAAAACTACAAGGTCGTCATCCAATCTTGCTTCAGTCACTACTAGAAATAAAAAACAACAAGGTCGTCATCCAATCTTGCTTCAGTCACTACTAGATATAAAAAACAACAAGGTCGTCATCCAATCTTGTTTCAGTCACTAGATATAAAAAACAAAAAACAACAAGGTCGTCATCCAATCTTGTTTCAGTCACTACCAGATATAAAAAACAACAAGGTCATCATCCAATCTTGTTTCAGTCACTACTAGATATAAAGAACAAAAAACAACTAGGTCGTCATCCAATCTTGTTTCAGTCACTAATAGATATAAAAAAAAACAACAAGGTGGTCATCCAATCTTTTTTCAGTCACTACCAGATATAAAAAACAACAAGGTCATCATCCAATCTTGTTTCAGTCACTACTAGATATAAAAAACAAAAAAACAACAAGGTCGTCATCCAATCATGTTTCAGTCACTACTAGATATAAAAAACAAAAAACAACAAGGTCGTCATCCAATCTTGTTTCAGTCACTACTAGATATAAAAAAAACAAGGTGGTCATCCAATCTTGTTTCAGTCACTACTAGATATAAAAAACAACAAGCTCGTCATCCAATCTTGTTTCAGTCACTACTAGATATAAAAAACAACAAGGTCGTCATCCAATCTTGTTTAAGTCACTACTAGATATAAAAAACAAAAAACAACAAGGTCGTCATGCAATCTTGTTTCAGTCACTACTAGATATAAAAAACAAAAAACAACAAAATCGTCATCCAATCTTGTTTCAGTCACTACTAGATATAAAAACAAAAAACAACAAGGTCGTCATCCAATCTTGTTTCAGTCACTACTAGATATAAAAAACAAAAAACAACAAGGTCGTCATCCAATCTTGTTTCAGTCACTACTAGATATAAAAAACAAAAAACAACAAGGTCGTCATCCAATCTTGTTTCAGTCACTACTAGATATAAAAAACAAAAAACAACAAGGTCGTCATCCAATCTTGTTTCAGTCACTACTAGATATAAAAAACAAAAAACAACAAGGTCGTCATCCAATCTTGTTTCAGTCACTCCTAGATATAAAAAACAAAAAACAACAAGGTCGTCATCCAATCTTGTTTCAGTCACTACTAGATATAAAAAAAAAACCAACAAGATCGTCATCCAATCTTGTTTCAGTCACTACTAGATATAAAAACAAAAAACAACAAGGTCGTCATCCAATCTTGTTTCAGTCACTACTAGATATAAAAAGCAAAAAACAACAAGGTCGTCATCCAATCTTGTTTCAGTCACTACTAGATATAAAAAAACAACAAGGTCGTCATCCAATCTTGTTTCAGTCACTACTAGATATAAAAAAACAACAAGGTCGTCATCCAATCTTGCTTCAGTCACTACTAGATATAAAAAGCAAAAAACAACAAGGTCGTCATCCAATCTTGTTTCAGTCACTACTACATATAAAAAGCAAAAAAAAACCAACAAGGTTGTCATCCAATCTTGTTTCAGTCACTACTAGATATAAAAAACAAAAAACAACAAGGTCGTCATCCAATCTTGTTTCAGTCACTACTAGATATAACAAACAAAAAGCAACAAGGTCGTCATCCAATCTTGTTTCAGTCACTACTAGATATAAAAAAAACCAACAAGATCGTCATCCAATCTTGTTTCAGTCACTACTAGATATAGAAACAAAAAACAACAAGGTCGTCATCCAATCTTGTTTCAGTCACTACTAGATATAATAAACAAAAAAAACAACAAGGTCGTCATCCAATCTTGTTTCAGTCACTACTAGATATAAAAAACAACAAGGTCGTCATCCAATCTTGTTTCAGTCACTACTAGATATAAAAATCAAAAAACAACAAGGTCGTCATCCAATCTTGTTTCAGTCACTACTAGATATAAAAAACAAAAAACAACAAGGTCGTCATCCAATCTTGTTTCAGTCACTACTAGATATAAAAAGCAAAAAAAACAACAAGGTCGTCATCCAATCTTGTTTCAGTCACTACTAGATATAAAAAAAAAAAACAACAAGGTCGTCATTCAATCCGGTTTCAGTCGCTACTAGATATAAAAAACAAAAAACAACAAGGTCGTCATCCAATCTTGTTTCAGTCACTACTTGATATCAAAACAAAAAACAACAAGGTCGTCATCCAATCTTTTTTCAGTCACTACTAGATATAAAAAACAAAAAACAACAAGGTCGTCATCCAATCTTGTTTCAGTCACTACTAGATATAAAAAAAACCCAACAAGATCGTCATCCAATCTTGTTTCAGTCACTACTAGATATTAAAAACAAAAAACAACAAGGTCGTCATCCAATCTTGTTTCAGTCACTACTAGATATAAAAAAACAAAAAACAACAAGGTCGTCATCCAATCTTGTTTCAGTCACTACTAGATATAAAAAGCAACAAGGTCGTCATCCAATCTTGTTTCAGTCACTACTAGATATAAAAAACAAAAAACAACAAGGTCGTCATCCAATCTTGTTTCAGTCACTACTAGATATAAAAAAAACCCAACAAGATCGTCATCCAATCTTGTTTCAGTCACTACTAGATATAAAAACAAAAAACAACAAGGTCGTCATCCAATCTTGTTTCAGTCACTACTAGATATAAAAAACAACAAGGTCGTCATCCAATCTTGTTTCAGTCACTACTAGATATAAAAAAACAACAAGGTCGTCATCCAATCTTGCTTCAGTCACTACTAGATATAAAAAGCAAAAAACAACAAGGTCGTCATCCAATCTTGTTTCAGTCACTACTAGATATAAAAAGCAAAAAAAAACAACAAGGTTGTCATCCAATCTTGTTTCAGTCACTACTAGATATAAAAAACAAAAAACAAGAAGGTCGTCATCCAATCTTGTTTCAGTCACTACTAGATATAACAAACAAAAAGCAACAAGGTCGTCATCCAATCTTGTTTCAGTCACTACTAGATATAAAAAAAAACCAACAAGATCGTCATCCAATCTTGTTTCAGTCACTACTAGATATAAAAACAAAAAACAACAAGGTCGTCATCCAATCTTGTTTCAGTCACTACTAGATATAAAAAACAAAAAACAACAAGGTCGTCATCCAATCTTGTTTCAGTCACTACTAGATATAAAAAACAAAAAACAACAAGGTCGTCATCCAATCTTGTTTCAGTCACTACTAGATATAAAAAGCAAAAAAAACAACAAGGTCGTCATCCAATCTTATTTCAGTCACTACTAGATATAAAAAACAAAAAACAACAAGGTCGTCATTCAATCCGGTTTCAGTCGCTACTAGATATAAAAAACAAAAAACAACAAGGTCGTCATACAATCTTGTTTCAGTCACTACTTGATATCAAAAACAAAAAACAACAAGGTCGTCATCCAATCTTTTTTCAGTCACTACTAGATATAAAAAACAAAAAACAACAAGGTCGTCATCCAATCTTGTTTCAGTCACTACTAGATATAAAAAAAAACCAACAAGATCGTCATCCAATCTTGTTTCAGTCACTACTAGATATTAAAAACAAAAAACAACAAGGTCGTCATCCAATCTTGTTTCAGTCACTACTAGATATAAAAAACAAAAAACAACAAGGTCGTCATCCAATCTTGTTTCAGTCACTACTAGATATAAAAAGCAACAAGGTCGTCATCCAATCTTGTTTCAGTCACTACTAGATATAAAAAACAAAAAACAACAAGGTCGTCTTCCAATCTTGTTTCAGTCACTACTAGACATAAAAAACAAAAAACAACAAGGTTGTCATCCAATCTTGTTTCAGTCACTACTAGATATAAAAAACAAAAAACAACAAGGTCGTCATCCAATCTTGTTTCAGTCACTACTAGATATAAAAAACAAAAAACAACAAGGTCGTTATCCACTCTTGTTTCAGTCACTACTAGACATAAAAAACACAAAAAACAACAAGGTCGTCATCCAATCTTGTTTCAGTCACTACTAGACATAAAAAACAAAAAACAACAAGGTCGTCATCCAATCTTGTTTTAGTCACTACTAGATATAAAAAACAAAAAACAACAAGGTCGTCATCCAATCTTGTTTCAGTCACTACTAGATATAAAAAACAAAAAGCAACAAGGTCGTCATCCAATCTTGTTTCAGTCACTACTAGATATAAAAAACAAAAAACAACAAGGTCGTCATCCAATCTTGTTTCAGTCACTACTAGATATAAAAAGCAAAAAAACAGCAAGGTCGTCATCCAATCTTGTTTCAGTCACTACTTGATATAAAAAACAAAAAACAACAAGATCGTCATCCAATCTTGTTTCAGTCACTACTAGATATAAAAAACAAAAAACAACAAGGTCGTCATCCAATCTTGTTTCAGTCACTACTAGATATAAAAAACAAAAAACAACAAGGTCGTTATCCACTCTTGTTTCAGTCACTACTAGACATAAAAAACAAAAAAAACAACAAGGTCGTCATCCAATCTTGTTTCAGTCACTACTAGACATAAAAAACAAAAAACAACAAGGTCGTCATCCAATCTTGTTTTAGTCACTACTAGATATAAAAAACAAAAAACAACAAGGTCGTCATCCAATCTTGTTTCAGTCACTACTAGATATAAAAAACAAAAAGCAACAAGGTCGTCATCCAATCTTGTTTCAGTCACTACTAGATATAAAAAACAAAAAACAACAAGGTCGTCATCCAATCTTGTTTCAGTCACTACTTGATATAAAAAACAAAAAACAACAAGATCGTCATCCAATCTTGTTTCAGTCACTACTAAATATAAAAAACAACAAGGTTGGCATCCAATCTTGTTTCAGTCACTACTAGATATAAAAAAACAAAAAACAACAAGGTCGTCATCCAATCTTGTTTCAGTCACTACTAGATATAAAAAAACAAAAAACAACAAGGTCGTCATCCAATCTTGTTTCAGTCACTACTAGATATAAAAAAACAAAAAACAACAAGGTCGTCATCCAATCTTGTTTCAGTCACTACTAGATATAAAAAACAAAAAACAACAAGGTTGTCATCCAATCTTGTTTCAGTCACTACTAGATATAAAAAACAAAAAACAACAAGGTCGTAATCCAATCTTGTTTCAGTCACTACTAGATATAAAAAACAAAAAACAACAAGGTCGTCATCCAATCTTGTTTCAGTCACTACTAGATATAAAAAACAACAAGGTCGTCATCCAATCTTGTTTCAGTCACTACTAGATATAATAAACAAAAAACAACAAGGTCGTCATCCAATCTTGTTTCAGTCACTACTAGATATAAAAAACAAAAAACAACAAGGTCGTCATCCAATCTTGTTTCAGTCACTACTAGATACGAAAAAAACAAAAAACAACAAGGCCGTCATCCAAGCTTGTTTCAGTCACTACTAGATTTCAATCTAATTAAAATGATATCTTTAATTCCCCCGTTCTGTCGCGCATAAAGATGTATGCGATATAGTCAATGTATGTACATTGTCGGAAAATATAAAATATATTTGTTCGAGCTTTAGAAACAGGTAGAAAAAGCGAATCTTTGGCGAGTTGTTCTGTCCTCTTGCTCAGCGAGTGCAAATGAATTTTATATTTTCTGACAATGCACATATTGTGTTTATCCTGCAATATCAAAAAGTTCAAATAACTGTCAAATTGTCCACAAAAACAAATAGCAGAAACAAGCGTAGTCGCGATTATACTGTTACCGTTTCTTGCCGTCGCTCAACATGAATCAGGTACCAGGAGAACTATATCATGGTCATTGACCGTATATAACAAACATTTGTCCAGTCAATACAATTCGACTGTTCAATTTAATAGAACAAGTGCAGGATAAAATTCACTATGATAGACATTAATACTTGGGTGAGACAATGTAGTTCTTCTTCTTCTTCCTCTGGTTTATTATCGCAAATGGAAACATCTTTCCAACTATGAGCTTATTTATCAATATTTACAATTTCAATGTAATGTACAATTCAAGTGTTCATATATATCAACTACATACAGACAGTTTGATTCATGAATGCAATTACAAATTCATATGTTCTGTTTATTTTTCTAATAAAATAAAACGTTTTTTTTCTTAACTGATTCTAACGCTGTTACATTATATAATATACAGTCCGACAAAAGTTAAGCACCACCTGACTTGTTTCAATAATATCTTTTCTAATAATGAACTTATTTCAAATCGGTTTGCTGTTTTTGCTACCTGTACACACATACTTACTTACCTGTGAAATAGGTTATTGATCGATTTTTTATTTATGTGTATATGACAGGGTGTGTAAAATGTCACGTGTACTTTTCAACATTTGTGTTTGCGAACGAAAGCTGATTTTTTTTGTGTAGAGTTTTAAGTTTCATTTTCTATTGGTTTGGTATGGTGCGGCGAAAATTAACCATACCAGAAAGGTGGCAAGCTGTTGGCATGCATAACGGTGGTTTTAGCCATAGAAGGGTGGCAGACCACTTCAGGGTTAACCATGCCATCATTGTACGACTGATGCAGCATTTTCGTCAAACGGGGAATGTTACACGTACAGGTAGACCTCGCAAAACGACGCCGAGAGAGTACTGGTGTTACATACTCATTTTTCCCCCTACTAATTTTTCCGGGAAAAAAAAATGAGAAAATACTAGTTTTTCCCCCGGAAAGATCAGTATATACTCATTTCTCCACCCCCTCCCCCCCCCCGGAAATATCAGTATATACTCATCTTTCCCCCCTGATTTTTAGGGGGGAAATCTGAATTTATACTGAAGTTTCCCCCTCATACTCAATTTTCCCCTTTTGCACTGATAGACTATACAACCAAATAAAATTTGGGCTTAGGGGACGACCATTTGATTTTGAGGGGGGTGGGATGGGCTTGGAAGATTTTTAAAATAAATAGTTTGACCTGGAGTATGTTGAAAATAAATATTTTGATCTCGAAGATAGAGAAAAAACAAATTTTAATCCCTCAGATTTACTCCAATCCAGGATCGAAAATACCACAAAAATGAAAATAAATAATTTGATTTGGCCTATGTAAAAAATAGATAATTTAATCCTGAAAATACCGAAAATAAATATTTCGATTAAAAAAAATCTTCCAAGCCCATAATCAAATGGTCGTCCTCTTATATAAAAGCAATAAGTTTTCGATATTTAGAACTCAGCTTAATTGTCCATTTTACTGTCTGTTTGTCTTGCTGTCTATAACTCCTCATTTAACTGCACTATGGTTTGGTGAAACTTTACGTTCACCCTCCATGACCCATCCCCAATTTTTTTTTAGTTCCAAATGTGTATATTTTGAGATTTTAAATGTTAACAAGTATTATATTGGGATGGAGCCGAACAGTGAGGCTTTTGAGGGACCCACTGCGTCCATTTGGATCAATTTTCATTTGATAGAATGGGCTCATTAAAAAGGTTCCGACACCAGACGAAATGGTCTATTTTCAGTCAATCAAGGGCCGTAACTCAAGAATAAGAAATCTGATCAACCCAAATTCTAACTTGATCTGTCTTTAATGGTCATCAGTAAACATTTGTGGTAAGTTTGAAAAAACCTGAATCCGTTCTCAAGTTGTAATCTGAAAACCTAAATAGGACTGACGGACGGACTAGTTAACAGACGGGTCAAAAAAGTATACCCCTTACAACTTCGTGATTGAGAGTGTATCATCAAAGTTAGCCACTACAATCATTAAACGGAGAGTAGTCGTGTCTTTCATAAAGGGTACGAGCACTCCTACAGGATTGATAACACCGGTATTTAACAATGACCTATTTTTAACTGTTATGCAGGCGCGGATCCAGAAATTTTTCAAGGGGGGGGGGAGGGTTCCAGAGGGGTTCTAAAACTAGAGGCTCCCAGGAGCCTGAATTGCTCACCTGGAAATCCTGAGCCACTACAATACATATGTATATTTTTTTTTAGCTACAAATAGATAATGTCATGCCAATCCTTTTTGGCATTTACATTGATCATCTTTGAGCAATAGTCTTTTCTTTATCTATTATACTTTTCGAGATAATGGCCAAAAACAGCAAAGTTGGACATTTCAGCGGCAATAGCTCCTATAAGAATTCGCCGTACAACTTCATCCAAATGAAGACTTTTGACGAGCTTGATTTGCGTATCATTTCAGCAAGCAAAAGTTTCAGTGGTTCTCAAGAAGAAGATCAAAATATAAAAAGTTAACGGACGGACGACGAACGCAATGCGATGGCAAAAGCTCACCCTGACTTTTAGTCATGTGAGCTAAAAAGGGGGTTCCAGTCGAATTTTTGCCGATTTCCAAGTGATTTTTCAAAAGTTCGTCGAGAGCGAAGGTCAATATTGCTTTGAAAACCTATGAATTACATTTTCGTAATCTCCTTGAGAACCACTGAACATAATTTAACCAATTTAACTTTGAGGGTGTTCACTATGAGGTACTACACAAATGTTGTTACTTTGGCGCAGATCGATAGGAGACTTTGAACATTCTGATTGATCGATTTTCAAGAACCACTGAAGGCAATGTCGGGGGAAATTTATTAAAGTAGTCGTCCTCCTCACTACCTTTCTCACCCTTCCTCTCCATCCTCCTCCTCACTGACTCTCTCCCTCCTTCCTCGCTCTCATTCCTCTCCATCCTCCTCCTCACTACCTCTCATATCCATCCTCCTCCCTACCTCTCCCTCCTTCCTCTCCATTCTCCTCACTACCTCTCCCTCCTTCCTTCCCATCCTCCTCCTCACTACCTCTCTTTCCCATTCCACTTTTCTACTTCTCTCCCTCCTCCTCACTGCCTCTCTCCATCCTTCCTCTCAATCCTCCTCACTACTTCTCCATCCTCATTCCTCTCCATCCACTTCCTCGCTACCTCTCCCTCCTCCTCACTGCCTCTCTCCCTCCTTCGTCTCAATCCTCCTCACTACTTCTTATCCTTTATTCCTCTCCATCCACTTCCTCACTACCTATCTCCCTCCTTCCTCTCTATCCTTCTCCATCCTTCTCCTCACTAGCTCTCCCTTCTTCCTCTCAGTCATCCTCCTCACTACTTCTCTCCCTGCTTCCCCTCCCTCATACCTATCCATCCTCCTCACCATCTCTCTCCCTCCTTCCTCTAAGTCATCCTCCTCGTTACCTCTCTCCCTACTTCCTCTCAATCTTCATCACCACCTCTCCATCCTTCATTCCTCTCAATCCGCCACCTCATTACCTCTCTTCTCTTTCCTGTAATATTATCATCCACTTCATTATCTCTGTCTTTCTTCCGTCTCCATCCTCCTTATTAACTCTCCCTCACTGCCCCTCTCCCTCCCTCTTCTCCATCCTCTTCCTAATTACCTTCTCCGTATACTTTTCTCCTCCGTCCTCATCCTCCTCCTTATTACCTACTCCTCACTACTTCTCTTCTCCTCGTTTACCTTTGTCACTTCGTCCTTTCTATCCTCTTCCTTCAAATCTCCTCTTCCCTACCTGTTGCACTACTTCCTCATCATTATCCTCCTCACTATCTCCATCCTTTTCCATATTGACTCCCTCCCTAATTCCTCCTTATTTAATACCTCTATCTCTCCTTCCTCTCCATCATCTTTTTACCATTCTCCCTCCGTCCTCTTCATCCTTCTCTTTATATTCCTTCCTTCCTGCCCTCTTCCTCATACCTGTCAGTTGCGCCTTCCAGCACTTGCACTAAGGAAGATCGCTTTATCACTCAAAAGTGTTTTCCCCATCCTTTGCTCCTACCTCCTTATCCGTTCTCACTCCATGTTCATGCTTGCCTTAGTTATTACTATCATCATTGTTGATACCCTCTTTCGTCCACATTTAACTATTATGTCTTCCACCATATACATGTATAGAAGTGTACACAAGAAAAACCCTATTAAAATAGGAGAGGGGGAAAACTAGAATGGGGGAAAAATGAGTATGTGTTAACACATACTTGGTTTTCCGGAGGGAAAATTCAGTATATACTCATTTTTCCGAGGGAAAATCTAAGTATATACTCATTTTTCCGGGGGGGAGGAACTGAGTATATACTCATTTGTCCGGGGGAAGAATGAGTATGGGGGAAAAATAAGTATGTAACACCGGCTCATATCCAGACGGGCGCGGCAACGGCCGTTCAGTACAGGTGGTGCACTTCGTGGTAATTTAGCGTTTGGAGGCCATTTAACAGTCATTAGCACACGCACTGTAATCAGACGCCTCCATCATCAGGGAATGCGAGCTCGACGACCTATAAAACATCCAGTTGACATTACGTCATCGCCATGCTGGATTTGGCTGGTCACATGATCACTTGGGGTGGACTATTCGCACATGGAGACGGATCCACTGGTCTGATGAAAGTCGTTTATTGTCACGCCCTACCGACGGTCGTGCAAGGGTTTGGCGCCAACGAAACACTTCATTTCAGGACAACCACATTTTGGACACAACTGCTTTTGGGGGTGGGGGAGTAACTGTCTGGGGTTGTTTTTCCTTTGACTGTAAGTTGGACTTGTAAGTTCTTGATGATAATCTGACAGGCCAAAAATACCGTGACAATGTGCTCATTCCACGCGTAGTCCCCCATTTTGACAATCATGCGTTGGCTGACAAGGCCAATGTTCATGGACGACAACGCTAGGCCACATAGAGCCCGAATTGTACAGCAAGAGGCTGTTCAGACAATTCCATGGCCTGCGATGTCGCCAGACATGAACCCTATAGACCATGTATGGGACTTTATTGGTCGAAAAATTAACCAACGCAATCTAAAATGTCAAACCATTGACGAATTAAGAACTGCTATCTTACAGGAGTGGCAACAATTCCCCCAAGAACGGCTTAGGCATCTTGTGCGAAGCATGACGAGGCGTGTTACAGAACTTCACAATAAACGCGGTGGAGATATTCGTTATTGATTTGTATGCCTTACACATGCGCACAATAGATGCATTTAAAAGTTCTTAAAATCTGAAGACTCTGCATTTTAATGCAATGTTAAAAACTTCTATCAAAGACAAACTGGTTTCACGTTTTTCCAGCGCCTGTTTTGAACCCCATTTTTGTCACGTCTTTCAGGATGATAAATACTTCGTAGAAAGGTAATTTTTGAGCCTTTGGTGTAGTCTTTTAAGAAGTGTAAGAAAAATGGTGATATCTATTTTATTGTATTAACAGTATTGATGTAAAAAAATATATCGATAAAAATATAAGGTGATGCTTAACTTTGTCGGAGTGTATTTTTATTGTTTCTTCTCTAGGGATACAATAGAACATTACGAAGAAAATGAAGATTATGAATGTACACTAACTCAGGAACAACTTTGCAAAAATATGTCTGTTCTTGTATGATTTAGATAACAAATATATAATATACACTATGATTCCAATTGTCTATTTAGGATATTTGTACTAAACTATATACAGCATTCATGTCTCTAATAAAAATGAACACCTTACAATTCACTGTATAAATCAAGCACTACATACATACAATATGTGTAAGACCAAAATGTACAATTAATACATAGTTATATAAACAGATAAGATATTAAGCAATTTTATTGTTGAATAAAATAATAAAAAGTTGGTCCTTGTAGTTCATACTTCAAAGAAGCCAAGATCACCTCCCTGAAAAAAATCAGCAATCATTTAATATTTTTGTTTGCTATATTTAATTTCGTTGATCTAAGTTTGTATGTCATGGTTTTTTTTTGCATTGCTGTTCTCTTTCATTAATGTCATAAGTGATTTTTTTTTTTGTGTGGATATCAGTGGTGAATCCAATTGGATAGAAACCCCAATTTCATATCAAAGGTAAAAAATAGCAAGGAAAACTGATGTTGTCAGATGGCCTGGAATCCACTTTTTGTACAGGAGTCACGTCATTGAGGAAACCTGGATTTCTAACATGATATGTTAATGTTTTACATTCTTCAATGTGATGTACATTGATATTTTTATTATGTGTATGTCACGTGGATTGTTTGTATGATGTTTTAAGTATGTAGATTTATTACTTGTTCTAACTCTTTGATGTTGTCTTCATTCATTTCCCTTTTTTTACAGTTTCTTTATTGCTAGTATGTTAGAAGTAATAGGAAAAAAAATAGGAAACATATTTCACTTTGATCAGAACTAAGTACGCCATGCAGAATTATAAGACATCATCGTTATGTTATCTATTAGATTTCTTTATTCACACACAGACACGTTAAACTAATCATAACAAGAGAAAAAAAACACCAAAATTTTATAGCTGTTATTTGTATTTACAATTTGCATATCATCACGTAGCGCTATAGATCTGTTCACCTCTCAACTATTGACTTCTTTACAATAGGGACTAGTTCATTCACAATTTATTCTAAAGTAATTACTATTCAGATTTGTGATTTCTGATATTTTCCCGCGCTATTTGGAGTGCAGGTTTTGCTTAATATCCAGTTACCACATAGTGGAACTCCAAAGGTATTCCAATCAAATTTTCTGGTGAAAAATCTAAGTTTTCACATTCTCGTCAAACGGTCAATGCCTCGTGGAACATCCATAGGTACAATGCTATGGACATGTAATCCATATCAACCCAAGCTAGTCAATCAGTGCATTTCATCACTGGGAGTTTCAAGAATGTTTCTCGACCGAGACCGGATACCAACTTCAAGTGTTAAGGTTTTCAGTTGTAATATTTCCCAAACACTAGATGTGTTTCGTTGTCTGTTGGTGACAAATCTGGCAGTCATGTGTTGGACCATTTCCAGTTGTTGGACTTTTTTGTAAAGGGTACCAAACAGAACAAGCATACTCAAGTGATGGTATAATTAGAGATTTATAGGCTTGTTTCTGTAAGGAGGACAAGCTGATATTTAGGTTTCGACAGAGTAAGCCAATCGTAGTATTTACTTCACAAATGATTAGGGTAGCTGTGGTGAGTTGCATTACTTTTTGTTCTTGCTTTTTGCATTGAGTACCTCGTATCTGCATAAGATAGGTCGATTGTTAAAGATTTCTTAATATATAATACATACCGTCTATTGTTGCCACGATATAAACGTCAATCAACAATACCATCTATGTAATTACACATATCCGTGTATTGTTGACACTATGTAAATGTCAATCAACAATACCATCTATGTAATTAAACATGTCCGTCTATTATTGCCACGATATAATCGTCAATCAACAATACCATCTATGTAATTACACATGTCCGTGTATTGTTGCCATGATATAAACGTCAATCAACAATGACGTCTATGTAATTACACATGTCCATTTATTGCTGCCATGATATAAACGTCAATCAACAATACCATCTATGTAATTAAACATGTCCGTCTATTATTGCCACGATATAATCGTCAATCAACGATACCATCTATGTAATTACACATGTCCGTGTATTGTTGCCATGATATAAACGTCAATCAATAATGCCGTCTATGTAATTACACATGTCCATCTATTGTTGCCATGATATAAACGTCAATCAACAATACCATCTATGTAATTACACATGTCCATCTATTGTTGCCATGATATAAACGTCAATCAACAATGCCCTCTATTTAATTACACATGTCCATCTATTGTTGTCATGATATAAACGTCAATCAACAATACCATCAGTAATTACACATGTCCATCTATTGTTGCCATGATATAAACGTCACTCAAAAATGCCGTCTATGTAATTACACATGTCCATCTATTGTTGCCATGACATAAACGTCAATCAACAATGCCCTCTATGTAATTACACATGTCCATCTATTGTTGCCATGATATAAACATCAATCAACAATACCATCTGTAATTACACATGTCCATCTATTGTTGCCATGATATAAACGTCAATCAACAATGCCATCTATGTAATTACACATGTCCAGCTATTGTTGCCATGATATAAACGTCAATCAACAATACCATCTATGTAATTACACATGTTCGTGTATTGTTGCCATGATATAAACGTCACTCAAAAATGCCGTCTATGTAATTACACATGTCCATCTATTGTTGCCATGACATAAACGTCAATCAACAATGCCGTCTATGTAATTACGCATGTCCATCTATTGTTGCCATGATATAAACGTCAATCAACAATACCATCTGTGTAATTACACATGTCCATCTATTGTTGCCATGATATAAACGTCAATCAACAATACCATCTATGTAATTACACATGTCCATCTATTGTTGCTATGATATAAACGCCAATCAACAATACCATCTATGTAATTAAACATTACCGTCTAATGTTGGCAAAATATAAACGCCGATCAACAATACCATCTATGTAATTACACATATCCATGTATTGTTGACACGATATAAACGTCAATCAACAATACCATCTATGTAATTACACATGTCCGTGTATCGTTGACACGATATAAACGTCAATCAACAATACCATCTATGTAATTAAACATGTCCGTGTATTGTTGACACGATATAAACGTCAATCAACAATACCATCTATGTAATTACACATATCCGTGTATTGTTGACACGATATCAACGTCAATCAACAATACCATCTATGTAATTACACATATCCATGTATTGTTGACACGATATAAACGTCAATCAACAATACCATCTATGTAATTACACATATCCGTGTATTGTTGACACTATATAAACGTCAATCAACAAGACCATCTATGTTATTACACATATCCGTGTATTGTTGACACTATATAAACGTCAATCAACAATACCATTTATGTTCTTACCCATGTCCGTCTATTGTTGACACGATATAAACGTCAATCAACAATACCATCTATGTTATTACACATATCCGTGTATTGTTGACACGATATAAACGTCGATCAACAATACCATCTATGTTATTACACATATCCGTGTATTGTTGACACGATATAAAGTCAATCAACAATACCATCTATGTAATTACACATATCCTTGTATTGTTGACACGATATAATCGTCAATCAAAAATACCATCTATGTAATTACACACATCCGTGTATTGTTGAGACGATATAAACGTCAATCAACAATACCATCTCTGTAATTACACATATCCGTGTATTATTGCCACGATATAAACGTCAATCAACAATACCATCTATGTTATTACACATATCCGTGTATTGTTGACACTATATAAACATCAATCAACAATACCATCTATGTAATTACACATATCCGTCTATTGTTGACACGATATAATCGTCAATCAACAATACCATCTATGTAATTACACTATCCGTGTATTGTTGACATGATATAAACGTCAATCAACAATACCATGTATGTACTTACACATGTTCGTCTATTGTTGACACGATATAAACGTCAATCAACAATACCATCAATGTAATTACACATGTCCGTGTATTGTTGCCAGGATATAAACAAAAATCAACAATATAATCTATGTATTTACACATGTCCGTCTAATGTTACCACGATTTAAACGTCAATTAACAATACCATCTATATAATTACCATGTCCGTCTATTGTTGCCACGATATCAACGTCAATCAACAATATCATCTATGTAATTACACATGTCCGTGTATTGTTGCCATGATATAAACGTCAATCAACAATGCCGTCTATGTAATTACACATGTCCATCTATTGTTGCCATGATGTAAACGTCAATCAACAATACCATCTATGTAATTAAACATGTCCGTCTATTATTGCCACGATATAATCGTCAATCAACGATACCATCTATTTAATTACACATGTCCGTGTATTGTTGCCATGATATAAACGTCAATCAACAATGTCGTCTATGTAATTACACATGTCCATCTATTGTTGCCATGGTATAAACGTCAATCAACAATACCATCTATGTAATTACACATGTCCATCTATTGTTGCCATGATATAAACGTCAATCAACAATGCCCTCTATGTAATTACACATGTCCATCTATTGTTGCCATGACATAAACGTCAATCAACAATGCCCTCTATGTAATTACACATGTCCATCTATTGTTGCCATGATATAAACATCAATCAACAATACCATCTGTAATTACACATGTCCATCTATTGTTGCCATGATATAAACGTCAATCAACAATGCCATCTATGTAATTACACATGTCCAGCTATTGTTGCCATGATATAAACGTCAATCAACAATACCATCTATGTAATTACACATGTTCGTGTATTGTTGCCATGATATAAACGTCACTCAAAAATGCCGTCTATGTAATTACACATGTCCATCTATTGTTGCCATGACATAAACGTCAATCAACAATGCCGTCTATGTAATTACGCATGTCCATCTATTGTTGCCATGATATAAACGTCAATCAACAATACCATCTGTGTAATTACACATGTCCATCTATTGTTGCCATGATATAAACGTCAATCAACAATACCATCTATGTAATTACACATGTCCATCTATTGTTGCTATGATATAAACGCCAATCAACAATACCATCTATGTAATTAAACATTACCGTCTAATGTTGGCAAAATATAAACGCCGATCAACAATACCATCTATGTAATTACACATATCCATGTATTGTTGACACGATATAAACGTCAATCAACAATACCATCTATGTAATTACACATGTCCGTGTATCGTTGACACGATATAAACGTCAATCAACAATACCATCTATGTAATTAAACATGTCCGTGTATTGTTGACACGATATAAACGTCAATCAACAATACCATCTATGTAATTACACATATCCGTGTATTGTTGACACGATATCAACGTCAATCAACAATACCATCTATGTAATTACACATATCCATGTATTGTTGACACGATATAAACGTCAATCAACAATACCATCTATGTAATTACACATATCCGTGTATTGTTGACACTATATAAACGTCAATCAACAAGACCATCTATGTTATTACACATATCCGTGTATTGTTGACACTATATAAACGTCAATCAACAATACCATTTATGTTCTTACCCATGTCCGTCTATTGTTGACACGATATAAACGTCAATCAACAATACCATCTATGTTATTACACATATCCGTGTATTGTTGACACGATATAAACGTCGATCAACAATACCATCTATGTTATTACACATATCCGTGTATTGTTGACACGATATAAAGTCAATCAACAATACCATCTATGTAATTACACATATCCTTGTATTGTTGACACGATATAATCGTCAATCAAAAATACCATCTATGTAATTACACACATCCGTGTATTGTTGAGACGATATAAACGTCAATCAACAATACCATCTCTGTAATTACACATATCCGTGTATTATTGCCACGATATAAACGTCAATCAACAATACCATCTATGTTATTACACATATCCGTGTATTGTTGACACTATATAAACATCAATCAACAATACCATCTATGTAATTACACATATCCGTCTATTGTTGACACGATATAATCGTCAATCAACAATACCATCTATGTAATTACACTATCCGTGTATTGTTGACATGATATAAACGTCAATCAACAATACCATGTATGTACTTACACATGTTCGTCTATTGTTGACACGATATAAACGTCAATCAACAATACCATCAATGTAATTACACATGTCCGTGTATTGTTGCCAGGATATAAACAAAAATCAACAATATAATCTATGTATTTACACATGTCCGTCTAATGTTACCACGATTTAAACGTCAATTAACAATACCATCTATATAATTACCATGTCCGTCTATTGTTGCCACGATATCAACGTCAATCAACAATATCATCTATGTAATTACACATGTCCGTGTATTGTTGCCATGATATAAACGTCAATCAACAATGCCGTCTATGTAATTACACATGTCCATCTATTGTTGCCATGATGTAAACGTCAATCAACAATACCATCTATGTAATTAAACATGTCCGTCTATTATTGCCACGATATAATCGTCAATCAACGATACCATCTATTTAATTACACATGTCCGTGTATTGTTGCCATGATATAAACGTCAATCAACAATGTCGTCTATGTAATTACACATGTCCATCTATTGTTGCCATGGTATAAACGTCAATCAACAATACCATCTATGTAATTACACATGTCCATCTATTGTTGCCATGATATAAACGTCAATCAACAATGCCCTCTTTGTAATTACACATGTCCATCTATTGTTGCCATGATATAAACGTCAATCAACAATGCCATCTGTAATTACACATGTCCATCTAGTGTTGCCATGATATAAACGTCAATCAACAATACCATCTATGTAATTACACATGTTCGTGTATTGTTGCCATGATATAAACGTCACTCAAAAATGCCGTCTATGTAATTACACATGTCCATCTATTGTTGCCATGACATAAACGTCAATCAACAATGCCGTCTACGTAATTACGCATGTCCATCTATTGTTGCCATGATATAAACGTCAATCAACAATACCATCTGTGTAATTACACATGTCCATCTATTGTTGCCATGATATAAACGTCAATTAACAATACTATCTATGTAATTACACATGTCCATCTATTGTTGCCATGATATCAACGTCAATCAACAATGCCCTCTATGTAATTACACATGTCCATCTATTGTTGCTATGATATAAACGTCAATCAACAATACCATCTGTAATTACACATGTCCATCTATTGTTGCCATGATATAAACGTCAATCAACAATGCCATCTATGTAATTACACATGTCCAGCTATTGTTGCCATAATATAAGCGTCAATCAACAATACCAACTATGTAATTACACATGTCCGTGTATTGTTGACACGATATAAACGTCAATCAACAATACCATCTATGTAATTAAACATGTCCGTGTATTGTTGACACGATATAAACGTCAATCAACAATACCATCTATGTAATTACACATATCCGTGTATTGTTGACACGATATCAACGTCAATCAACAATACCATCTATGTAATTACACATATCCCTGTATTGTTGACACGATATAAACGTCAATCAACAATACCATCTATGTTATTACACATATGCGTGTATTGTTGACACGATATAAACGTCAATCAACAATACCATCTATGTTATTACACATATCCGTGTATTGTTGACACTATATAAACGTCAATCAACAATACCATCAATGTAATTACACATGTCCGTGTATTGTTGCCAGGATATAAACAAAAATCAACAATATAATCTATGTATTTACACATGTTCGTCTAATGTTACCACGATTTAAACGTCAATCAACAATACCATCTATGTAATTACACATGTCCGTGTATTGTAGACACTATATAAACGTCAATCAACAATACCATCTATGTTATTACACATATCCGTGTATTGTTGACACTATATAAACGTCAATCAACAATACCATCTATGTAATTACACATGTCCGTGTATTGTTGACACTATATAAACGTCAATCAACAATACCATCAATGTAATTACACATGTCCGTGTATTGTTGCCAGGATATAAACAAAAATCAACAATATAATCTATGTATTTACACATGTTCGTCTAATGTTACCACGATTTAAACGTCAATTAACAATACCATCTATATAATTACACATGTCCGTCTATTGTTGCCACGATATCAACGTCAATCAACAATATCATCTATGTAATTACACATATCCGTGTAGTATTGCCACGATATAAACGTCAATCAACAATACCATCTATGTAATTACACATTTCCGTCTATTGTTGCCACGATATAAACGTCAATAAACAATATCATCTATGTAATTACACATGTCCGTGTATTGTTGCCATGATATAAACGTCAATCAACAATGCCCTCTATGTAATTACACATGTCCATCTATTGTTGCCATGATGTAAACGTCAATCAACAATACCATCTATGTAATTAAACATGTCCGTCTATTATTGCCACGATATAATCGTCAATCAACGATACCATCTATTTAATTACACATGTCCGTGTATTGTTGCCATGATATAAACGTCAATCAACAATGCCCTCTTTGTAATTACACATGTCCATCTATTGTTGCCATGATATAAACGTCAATCAACAATGCCATCTGTAATTACACATGTCCATCTAGTGTTGCCATGATATAAACGTCAATCAACAATACCATCTATGTAATTACACATGTTCGTGTATTGTTGCCATGATATAAACGTCACTCAAAAATGCCGTCTATGTAATTACACATGTCCATCTATTGTTGCCATGACATCAACGTCAATCAACAATGCCGTCTACGTAATTACGCATGTCCATCTATTGTTGCCATGATATAAACGTCAATCAACAATACCATCTGTGTAATTACACATGTCCATCTATTGTTGCCATGATATAAACGTCAATTAACAATACCATCTATGTAATTACACATGTCCATCTATTGTTGCCATGATATCAACGTCAATCAACAATGCCCTCTATGTAATTACACATGTCCATCTATTGTTGCTATGATATAAACGTCAATCAACAATACCATCTGTAATTACACATGTCCATCTATTGTTGCCATGATATAAACGTCAATCAACAATGCCATCTATGTAATTACACATGTCCAGCTATTGTTGCCATAATATAAGCGTCAATCAACAATACCATCTATGTAATTACACATGTCCGTGTATTGTTGACACGATATAAACGTCAATCAACAATACCATCTATGTAATTAAACATGTCCGTGTATTGTTGACACGATATAAACGTCAATCAACAATACCATCTATGTAATTACACATATCCGTGTATTGTTGACACGATATCAACGTCAATCAACAATACCATCTATGTAATTACACATATCCCTGTATTGTTGACACGATATAAACGTCAATCAACAATACCATCTATGTTATTACACATATCCGTGTATTGTTGACACGATATAAACGTCAATCAACAATACTATCTATGTTATTACACATATCCGGGTATTGTTGACACTATATAAACGTCAATCAACAATACCATCTATGTAATTACACATGTCCGTGTATTGTAGACACTATATAAACGTCAATCAACAATACCATCTATGTTATTACACATATCCGTGTATTGTTGACACTATATAAACGTCAATCAACAATACCATCTATGTAATTACACATGTCCGTGTATTGTTGACACTATATAAACGTCAATCAACAATACCATCTATGTTATTACACATATCCGTGTATTTTTGACACTATATAAACGTCAATCAACAATACCATCTATGTAATTACACATGTCCGTGTATTGTTGACACTATATAAACGTCAATCAACAATACCATCTATGTTATTACACATATCCGTGTATTGTTGACACTATATAAATGTCAATCAACAATACCATTTATGTACTTACCCATGTCCGTCTATTGTTGACACGATATAAACGTCAATCAACAATACCATCTATGTATATACACATGTCCGTCTATTGGTACCACGACTTAAACATCAATTAACAATACCATCTATGTAATTACACATATCGGTGTATTATTGCCACGATATAAACGTCAATCAACAATATCATCTATGTAATTACACATGTCCGTGTATTGTTGCCATGATATAAACGTCAATCAACAATGCCGTCTATGTAATTACACATGTCCATCTATTGTTGCCATGATGTAAACGTCAATCAACAATACCATCTATGTAATTAAACATGTCCGTCTATTATTGCCACGATATAATCGTCAATCAGCGATACCATCTATTTAATTACACATGTCCGTGTATTGTTGCCATGATATAAACGTCAATCAACAATGTCGTCTATGTAATTACACATGTCCATCTATTGTTGCCATGGTATAAACGTCAATCAACAATACCATCTATGTAATTACACATGTCCATCTATTGTTGCCATGATATAAACGTCAATCAACAATGCCCTCTTTGTAATTACACATGTCCATCTATTGTTGCCATGATATAAACGTCAATCAACAATGCCATCTGTAATTACACATGTCCATCTAGTGTTGCCATGATATAAACGTCAATCAACAATACCATCTATGTAATTACACATGTTCGTGTATTGTTGCCATGATATAAACGTCACTCAAAAATGCCGTCTATGTAATTACACATGTCCATCTATTGTTGCCATGATATAAACGTCAATCAACAATATCATCTGTGTAATTACACATGTCCATCTATTGTTGCCATGATATAAACGTCAATTAACAATACCATCTATGTAATTACACATGTCCATCTATTGTTGCCATGATATCAACGTCAATCAACAATGCCCTCTATGTAATTACACATGTCCATCTATTGTTGCTATGATATAAACGTCAATCAACAATACCATCTGTAATTACACATGTCCATCTATTGTTGCCATGAAATAAACGTCAATCAACAATGCCATCTATGTAATTACACATGTCCAGCTATTGTTGCCATAATATAAACGTCAATCAACAATACCATCTATGTAATTACACATGTCCGTGTATTGTTGACACGATATAAACGTCAATCAACAATACCATCTATGTAATTAAACATGTCCGTGTATTGTTGACACGATATAAACGTCAATCAACAATACCATCTATGTAATTACACATATCCGTGAATTGTTGACACGATATCAACGTCAATCAACAATACCATCTATGTAATTACACATATCCCTGTATTGTTGACACGGTATAAACGTCAATCAACAATACCATCTATGTTATTACACATATCCGTGTATTGTTGACACGATATAAACGTCAATCAACAATACCATCTATGTTATTACACATATCCGTGTATTGTTGACACTATATAAACGTCAATCAACAATACCATCTATGTAATTACACATGTCCGTGTATTGTAGACACTATATAAACGTCAATCAACAATACCATCTATGTTATTACACATATCCGTGTATTATTGACACTATATAAACGTCAATCAACAATACCATCTATGTAATTACACATGTCCGTGTATTGTTGACACTATATAAACGTCAATCAACAATACCATCTATGTTATTACACATATCCGTGTATTGTTGACACTATATAAACGTCAATCAACAATACCATCTATGTAATTACACATGTCCGTGTATTGTTGACACTATATAAACGTCAATCAACAATACCATCTATGTTATTACACATATCCGTGTATTGTTGACACTATATAAATGTCAATCAACAATACCATTTATGTACTTACCCATGTCCGTCTATTGTTGACACGATATAAACGTCAATCAACAATACCATCTATGTATATACACATGTCCGTCTATTGGTACCACGACTTAAACATCAATTAACAATACCATTAATGTAATTACACATGTCCGTCTATTGTTGCCACGATATCAACGTCAATCAACAATATCATCTATGTAATTACCCATGTCCGTCTATTGTTGACACGATATAATCGTCAATCAAAAATACCATCTATGTAATTACAGATATCCGTGTATTGTTGACACGATATAAACGTCAATCAACAATACCATCTATGTAATTACCCATGTCCGTCTTTTGTTGATACGATATAATCGTCAATCAACAATACCATTTATGTTATTACACATATCCGTGTATTGTTGACACTATATAAACGTCTATCAACAATACCATCTATGTAATTAAACATGTCCATCTATTGTTGCCAAGATATAAACATCAATCAACAATACCATCTATGTAATTACACATGTCCATCTATTGTTGTCATGAAATAAACGCCAATCAAAAATACCATCTATGTAATTACACATTACCGTCTAATGTTGGCAACATATAAACGCCAATCAACAATACCTTCTATGTACTTAAAACACGGCCGTGTATTATTGCGTGTTATAAACGTCAATCAACAATATCATCTATGTAATTACACATGTCCGTGTATTGTTGCAAGGATATCAACGCCAATCAACAATACAATCTATGTAATTACACATGTCTATTGTCACGATATAAAAGTCATTCAACAATACCATCTATGTAATTACACATATCTGTGTATTGTTGACACGATATACACGTCAATCGACAATACCATCTATGTAATTACACATATCCGTGTATTGTTGACACTATATAAACGTCAATCAACAATACCATCTATGTAATTACAAATGTCCTTGTATTGTTGCCACGATATAAACGTCAATCAACAATACCATCTATGTAATTACACTTATCCGTGTATTATTGCCACGATATTAACGTCAATCAACATACCATCTATGTTATTACACATATCCGTGTATTGTTGACACTATTTAAACGTCAACCAACAATACCATTTATGTACTTACCCATGTCCGTCTATTGTTGACACGATATAATCGTCAATCAACAATACCATCTATGTAATTACACATATCCATGTATTATTGCCACGATATAAACGTCAATCAACATTACCATCTACGTAATTACACATGTCCGTCTATTATTGCCACGATATAAACGTCAATCAACAATACCATCTATGCAATTACACATGTTCGTGTATTATTGCCACGATATAAACGTCAATCAACAATACCATCTATGCAATTACACATGTTCGTGTATTATTGCCACGATATTAACGGCAATCAACAATACCATATATGCAATTACACATGTTCGTCTATTATTTCCACGATATAAACGTCAATCAACAATACCTTCTATGCAATTATACATGTCCCTCTATCATTGTCACGATATAAACGTCAATCAACAATACCATCTATGCAATTACACATGTTCGTGTATTTTTGCCACGATATACACGTCAATCAACAATACCATTTATATAATTACACATGTTCGTGTATTATTGCCACGATATAAACGTCAATCAACAATACCACCTATATAATTACACATGTTCGTCTATTTTTGCCACGATATACACGTCAATCAACAATACCATCTATGGAATTATACATGTCCGTGTATTGTTGACACGATATAAACGCAAATCAACAATACCATATATGTGTTTACACATGTCCGTGTATTGTTGCCACGATTTAAACGACGGTCAATCAACAATACCATATGTGTAATTACACATGTCGGTCTATTATTGTCACGATATAAACGTGAATCAACAATACCAAAGATGTAATTACACATGTCTATTATTGCCACGATATAAACGTCAATCAACAATACCATCAATGCAATTATACATGTTCGTGTATTATTGCCACGATATAAACGTCAATCAACAATACCATCTATACAATTACACATGTCCGTCTATTGTTGCCATGATATAAACGTCAATCAATAATACCATCTATGTAATTACACATGTCCGTGTATTATTGTCACGATATAAACGTCAATCAACAATACCATCTATTCAATTACACATGTTCGTGTATTATTGCCACGATATAAACGTCAATCAACAATACCATCTATGCAATTACACATGTCCGTCTATTATTGCCACGATATAAACGTCAATCAACAATACCATCTATATAATTACACATGTCCGTCTATTATTGCCACGATATAAACGTCAATCAACAATACCATCTATACAATTACACATATCTGTCTATTATTGCCACAATATAAACGTCAATCAACAATACCATCTATGCAATTACACGTGTTCGTGTATTATTGCCACGATATAAACGTCAATCAACAATACCATCTATGCAATTACAAATGTCCGTCTATTATTGCCACGATATAAACGTCAATCAACAATACCATCTATGCAATTACACATGTTCGTGTATTATTGCCACGATATAAACGTCAATCAACAATATCATCTATACAATTACACATGTCCGTCTATTATTGCCACGATATAAACGTCAATCAACAATACCATCTATATAATTACACATGTCCGTCTATTATTGCCACGATATAAACGTCAATCAACAATACCATCTATACAATTACACATGTCTGTCTATTATTGCCACGATATAAACGTCAATCAACAATACTATCTATATAATTACACATGTTCGTGTATTATTGCCACGATATAAACGTCAATCAACAATACCACCTATATAATTACACCTGTCCGTCTATTATTGCCACGATATACACGTCAATCAACAATACCATTTATGCAATTATACATGTCCGTGTATTGTTGACACTATATAAACGTCAATCAACAATACCATCTATGTACTTGCAAATGTCCGTCTATTGTTGACACGATATAAACGCAAATCAACAATACCATATATGTGCTAACACATGTCCGTGTATTGTTGCCACGATTTAAACGACGGTCAATCAACAATACCATATGTGTAATTACACATGTCGGTCTATTGTTGCCACGATATAAACGTCAATCAACAATGCCATCTATACAATTACACATGTCCGTCTATTGTTGCCACGATATAAACGTCAATCAATAATACCACCTATGTAATTACACATGTCCGTGCATTATTGTCACGATATAAACGTCAATCAACAGTACCATCTATGCAATTACACATGTTCGTGTATTATTGCCACGATATAAACGTCAATCAACAATACCATCTATACAATTACACATGTCCGTCTATTATTGCCACGATATAAACGTCAATCAACAATACCATCTATACAATTACACATGTCTGTCTATTATTGCCACGATATAAACGTCAATCAACAATACCATCTATGTAATTACACATGTCCGTGTATTGTTGACACTATATAAACGTCAATCAACAATACCATCTATGTTATTACACATATCCGTGTATTGTTGACACTATATAAATGTCAATCAACAATACCATTTATGTACTTACCCATGTCCGTCTATTGTTGACACGATATAAACGTCAATCAACAATACCATCTATGTATATACACATGTCCGTCTATTGGTACCACGACTTAAACATCAATTAACAATACCATTAATGTAATTACACATGTCCGTCTATTGTTGCCACGATATCAACGTCAATCAACAATATCATCTATGTAATTACCCATGTCCGTCTATTGTTGACACGATATAATCGTCAATCAAAAATACCATCTATGTAATTACAGATATCCGTGTATTGTTGACACGATATAAACGTCAATCAACAATACCATCTATGTAATTACCCATGTCCGTCTATTGTTGATACGATATAATCGTCAATCAACAATACCATTTATGTTATTACACATATCCGTGTATTGTTGACACTATATAAACGTCTATCAACAATACCATCTATGTAATTAAACATGTCCATCTATTGTTGCCAAGATATAAACGTCAATCAACAATACCATCTATGTAATTACACATGTCCATCTATTGTTGTCATGAAATAAACGCCAATCAAAAATACCATCTATGTAATTACACATTACCGTCTAATGTTGGCAACATATAAACGCCAATCAACAATACCTTCTATGTACTTAAAACACGGCCGTGTATTATTGCGTGTTATAAACGTCAATCAACAATATCATCTATGTAATTACACATGTCCGTGTATTGTTGCAAGGATATCAACGCCAATCAACAATACAATCTATGTAATTACACATGTCTATTGTCACGATATAAAAGTCATTCAACAATACCATCTATGTAATTACACATATCTGTGTATTGTTGACACGATATACACGTCAATCGACAATACCATCTATGTAATTACACATATCCGTGTATTGTTGACACTATATAAACGTCAATCAACAATACCATCTATGTAATTACAAATGTCCTTGTATTGTTGCCACGATATAAACGTCAATCAACAATACCATCTATGTAATTACACTTATCCGTGTATTATTGCCACGATATTAACGTCAATCAACATACCATCTATGTTATTACACATATCCGTGTATTGTTGACACTATTTAAACGTCAACCAACAATACCATTTATGTACTTACCCATGTCCGTCTATTGTTGACACGATATAATCGTCAATCAACAATACCATCTATGTAATTACACATATCCATGTATTATTGCCACGATATAAACGTCAATCAACATTACCATCTACGTAATTACACATGTCCGTCTATTATTGCCACGATATAAACGTCAATCAACAATACCATTTATGCAATTACACATGTTCGTGTATTATTGCCACGATATAAACGTCAATCAACAATACCATCTATGCAATTACACATGTTCGTGTATTATTGCCACGATATTAACGGCAATCAACAATACCATCTATGCAATTACACATGTTCGTCTATTATTTCCACGATATAAACGTCAATCAACAATACCTTCTATGCAATTATACATGTCCCTCTATCATTGTCACGATATAAACGTCAATCAACAATACCATCTATGCAATTACACATGTTCGTGTATTTTTGCCACGATATAATCGTCAATCAAAAATACCATCTATGTAATTACAGATATCCGTGTATTGTTGACACGATATAAACGTCAATCAACAATACCATCTATGTAATTACCCATGTCCGTCTATTGTTGATACGATATAATCGTCAATCAACAATACCATTTATGTTATTACACATATCCGTGTATTGTTGACACTATATAAACGTCTATCAACAATACCATCTATGTAATTAAACATGTCCATCTATTGTTGCCAAGATATAAACATCAATCAACAATACCATCTATGTAATTACACATGTCCATCTATTGTTGTCATGAAATAAACGCCAATCAAAAATACCATCTATGTAATTACACATTACCGTCTAATGTTGGCAACATATAAACGCCAATCAACAATACCTTCTATGTACTTAAAACACGGCCGTGTATTATTGCGTGTTATAAACGTCAATCAACAATATCATCTATGTAATTACACATGTCCGTGTATTGTTGCAAGGATATCAACGCCAATCAACAATACAATCTATGTAATTACACATGTCTATTGTCACGATATAAAAGTCATTCAACAATACCATCTATGTAATTACACATATCTGTGTATTGTTGACACGATATACACGTCAATCGACAATACCATCTATGTAATTACACATATCCGTGTATTGTTGACACTATATAAACGTCAATCAACAATACCATCTATGTAATTACAAATGTCCTTGTATTGTTGCCACGATATAAACGTCAATCAACAATACCATCTATGTAATTACACTTATCCGTGTATTATTGCCACGATATTAACGTCAATCAACATACCATCTATGTTATTACACATATCCGTGTATTGTTGACACTATTTAAACGTCAACCAACAATACCATTTATGTACTTACCCATGTCCGTCTATTGTTGACACGATATAATCGTCAATCAACAATACCATCTATGTAATTACACATATCCATGTATTATTGCCACGATATAAACGTCAATCAACATTACCATCTACGTAATTACACATGTCCGTCTATTATTGCCACGATATAAACGTCAATCAACAATACCATTTATGCAATTACACATGTTCGTGTATTATTGCCACGATATAAACGTCAATCAACAATACCATCTATGCAATTACACATGTTCGTGTATTATTGCCACGATATTAACGGCAATCAACAATACCATCTATGCAATTACACATGTTCGTCTATTATTTCCACGATATAAACGTCAATCAACAATACCTTCTATGCAATTATACATGTCCCTCTATCATTGTCACGATATAAACGTCAATCAACAATACCATCTATGCAATTACACATGTTCGTGTATTTTTGCCACGATATAAACGTCAATCAACAATACCATTTATATAATTACACATGTTCGTGTATTATTGCCACGATATAAACGTCAATCAACAATACCACCTATATAATTACACATGTTCGTCTATTTTTGCCACGATATACACGTCAATCAACAATACCATCTATGCAATTACACATGTCCGTGTATTGTTGACACGATATAAACGCAAATCAACAATACCATATATGTGTTTACACATGTCCGTGTATTGTTGCCACGATTTAAACGACGGTCAATCAACAATACCATATGTGTAATTACACATGTCGGTCTATTATTGTCACGATATAAACGTCAATCAACAATACCATCTATGCAGTTACACATGTTCGTGTATTATTGCCACGATATAAACGTCAATCAACAATACCATCTATATAATTACACATGTCCGTCTATTATTGCCACGATATAAACGTCAATCAACAATACCATCTATATAATTACACATGTCCGTCTATTATTGCCACGATATAAACGTCAATCAACAATACCATCTATACAATTACACATGTCTGTCTATTATTGCCACGATATACACGTCAATCAACAATACCATCTATGCAATTATACATGTCCGTGTATTGTTGACACTATATAAACGTCAATCAACAATACCATCTATGTACTTGCACATGTTCGTCTATTGTTAACACGATATAAACGCAAATCAACAATACCATATATGTGCTTACACATGTCCGTGTATTGTTGCCACGATTTAAACGACGGTCAATCAACAATACCATATGTGTAATTACACATGTCGGTCTATTGTTGCCACGCTATAAACGTCAATCAACAATGCCATCTATGTTATTACACATTTCCGTCTAATGTTGCCAAGATATAAACGCTTATCAACAATACCATCTATTTAATTACACATGTCTGTGTATTGTTGCCACGATATAAACGTCAATCAACAATACCATCTATGTAATTACACATGTTCGTGTATTGTTGCCAGGATATCAACGCCAATCAACAATGCAATCTATGTAATTACACATGTCCGTCTATTGTTGCCACGATATAAACGTCAATCAACAATACCATCTACGTAATTACACATGTCCAGTATTGCCACGATATAAACGTCAATCAACAATACCATCTATGTAATTACACATGTCTTTGTATTGTTGCCACTAAATAAACGCCAATCAACAATACTAACCATGTAATTACACATGTCCGTCTATTGTTGCAACGATATAACGTCAATCAACAATACCATCTGTGTAATTACACAGTCTGTGTATTGTTGTCACAATGTAAACGTCAATCAACAATACCATCTATGTAATTACACATGTCCGTCTATTGTTGCCACGATATAATCGTCAATCAACAATACCATCTATGTTATTAAACAATGTCCGTCTATTGTTGCCACGATATAAATGTCAATCAACAATACCATATATGTCACACATGTCCGTCTATTATTGCCACGATATAAACGTCAATCAACAATACCATCTACGTAATTACACATGTCCAGTATTACCACGATATAAACGTCAATCAACAATACCATCTATGTAATTACACATGTCTAGTATTGCCACGATATAAACGTCAATCAACAATACCATATATGTCACGCATGTCCGTCTATTATTGCCACGATATAAACGTCAATCAACAATACCATCTACGTAATTACACATGTCCAGTATTACCACGATATAAACGTCAATCAACAATACCATCTATGTAATTACACATGTCTAGTATTGCCACGATATAAACGTCAATCAACAATACAATCTATGTAATTACACATGTCCGTCTATTGTTGCCACGATATGAACGTCAATCCACAATACCATCTATGTAATTACACATGTCCGTCTATTGTTGACACGATATAAACGTCAATCAACAATACCATCTATGTAATTACACATGTCCGTCTATTATTGCCACCATATAAACGTCAATCAACAATACCATCTATGTAATTACACATGTCGTCTATTGCTGACACGATATAAACGTCAATCAACAAGACCATCTATGTAATTACACATGTTCGTCTATAACTGCCACCATATAAACGTCAATCTACAATACCATCTATGTAATTACACATGTCTATTATTGCCACGATATAAACCCCAATCAACAAGACCATCTATGTAATTACACATGTCTGTGTATTGTTGACACGATATAAGCGTCAATCAACAATACCATTTATGTAATTACACATGTCCGTGTATTATTGCCACGATAAAAATGTCAATCAACAATACAATCTATGTAATTACACATGTCCGTCTATTATTGCCACGATATCAACGTCAATCAACAATACCATCTATGCAATTATACTTGTTCGTGTATTATTGCCACGATATCAACGTCAATCAACAATACCATCTATACAATTACACATGTCCGTCTATTGTTGCCACGATATAAACGTCAATCAATAATACCATCTATGTAATTACACATGTCCGTGTATTATTGTCACGATATAAACGTCAATCAACAATACCATCTATGCAATTACACATGTCCGTGTATTATTGCCACGATAAAAATGTCAATCAACAATACAATCTATGTAATTAAACATGTCCGTCTATTATTGCCACGATATCAACGTCAATCAACAATATCATCTATGCAATTATACTTGTTCGTGTATTATTGCCACGATATCAACGTCAATCAACAATACCATCTATACAATTACACATGTCCGTCTATTGTTGCCACGATATAAACGTCAATCAATAATACCATCTATGTAATTACACATGTCCGTGTATTATTGTCACGATATAAACGTCAATCAACAATACCATCTATGCAATTACACATGTTCGTGTATTATTGCCACAATATAGACGTCAATCAACAATACGATCCATACAATTACACATGTCCGTCTATTATTGCCACGATATAAACGTCAATCAACAATACCATCTATATAATTACACATGTCCGTCTATTATTGCCACGATATAAACGTCAATCAACAATATCATCTATGCAATTACACATGTCTGTCTATTATTGCCACGATATCAACGTCAATCAACAATACCATCTATGTAATTACACATGTTCGTGTATTATTGCCACGATATAAACGTCAATCAACAATACCATCTATGCAATTACACATGTCCGTCTATTATTGCCACGATATAAACGTCAATCAACAATACCATCTATGCAATTATACATGTCCCTCTATTATTGCCACGATATAAACGTCAATCAACAATACCATCTATGCAATTATACATGTTCGTGTATTGTTGCCACGATATAAACGTCAATCAACAATACCATCTATACAATTACACATGTCCGTCTATTATTGCCACGATATAAACGTCAATCAACAATACCATCTATACAATTACACATGTCCGTCTATTATTGCCACGATATAAACGTCAATCAACAATACCATCTATATAATTACACATGTCCGTCTATTATTGCCACGATATAAAAGTCAATGAACAATACCATCTATACAATTACACATGTCCGTCTATTATTGCCACGATATAAACGTCAATCAACAATACCATCTATATAATTACACATGTTCGTGTATTATTGCCACGATATAAACGTCAATCAACAATACCACCTATATAATTACACATGTTCGTCTATTATTGCCACGATATACAGGTCATTCAACAATACCATCTATGCAATTATACATGTCCGTGTATTGTTGACACTATATAAACGTCAATCAACAATACCATCTATGTACTTGCAAATGTCCGTCTATTGTTGACACGATATAAACGCAAATCAACAATACCATATATGTGCTAACACATGTCCGTGTATTGTTGCCACGATTTAAACGACGGTCAATCAACAATACCATATGTGTAATTACACATGTCGGTCTATTGTTGCCACGATATAAACGTCAATCAACAATGCCATCTATACAATTACACATGTTTGTCTATTATTGCCACGATATAAACGTCAATCAACAATACCATCTATGCAATTACAAATGTCCGTCTATTATTGCCACGATATAAACGTCAATCAACAATACCATCTATACAATTACACATGTCCGTCTATTATTGCCACGATATAAACGTCAATCAACAATACCACCTATACAATTACACATGTTTGTCTATTATTGCCACGATATAAACGTCAATCAACAATACCATCTTTGCAATTACACATGTTCGTGTATTATTGCCACGATATAAACGTCAATCAACAATACCATCTATGCAATTACACATGTCCGTCTATTATTGCCACGATATAAACGTCAATCAACAATACCATCTATGCAATTACACATGTCCGTCTATTATTGCCACGATATAAACGTCAATCAACAATACCATCTATGCAATTATACATGTCCCTCTATTATTGCCACGATATAAACGTCAATAAACAATACCATCTATACAATTACTGATGTCTGTCTATTATTGCCACGATATAAACGTGAATCAACAATACCATCTATATAATTACACATGTCCGTCTATTATTGCCACGATATAAACGTCAATCAACAATACCATCTATACAATTACACATGTCCGTCTATTATTGCCACGATATAAACGTCAATCAACAATACCATCTATATAATTACACATGTCCGTCTATTATTGCCACGATATAAACGTCAATCAACAATACCATCTATACAATTACACATGTCGGTCTATTATTGCCACGATATAAACGTCAATCAACAATACCATCTATATAATTACACATTTTCGTGTATTATTGCCACGATATAAACGTCAATCAACAATAACACCTATATAGTTACACATGTCCGTCTATTATTGCCACGATATACAGGTCAATCAACAATACCATCTATGCAATTATACATGTCCGTGTATTGTTGACACTATATAAACATCAATCAACAATACCATCTATGTACTTGCACATGTCCGTCTATTGTTGACACGATATAAACGCAAATCAACAATACCATATATGTGCTTACACATGTCCGTGTATTGTTGCCACGATTTAAACGATGGTCAATCAACAATACCATATGTGTAATTACACATGTCGGTCTATTGTTGCCACGATATAAACGTCAATCAACAATGCCAGCTATACAATTACACATGTCCGTCTATTGTTGACACGATATAAACGTCAATCAATAACACCATCTATGTAATTACACATGTCCGTGTATTATTGTCACGATATAAACGTCAACCAACAATACCATCTATGCAATTACACATGTTCGTGTATTATTGCCATGATATAAACGTCAATCAACAATACCATCTATACAATTACACATGTCCGTCTATTATTGCCACGATATAAACTTCAATCAACAATACCATCTATATAATTACACATATCTGTCTATTATTGCCACGATATAAACGTCAATCAACAATACCATCTATACAATTACACATGTCCGTCTATTATTGCCACGATATAAACGTCAATCAACAATACCACCTATACAATTACACATGTTTGTCTATTATTGCCACGATATAAACGTCAATCAACAATACCATCTTTGCAATTACACATGTTCGTGTATTATTGCCACGATATAAACGTCAATCAACAATACCATCTATGCAATTACACATGTCCGTCTATTATTGCCACGATATAAACGTCAATCAACAATACCATCTATGCAATTACACATGTCCGTCTATTATTGCCACGATATAAACGTCAATCAACAATACCATCTATGCAATTATACATGTCCCTCTATTATTGCCACGATATAAACGTCAATAAACAATACCATCTATACAATTACTGATGTCTGTCTATTATTGCCACGATATAAACGTGAATCAACAATACCATCTATATAATTACACATGTCCGTCTATTACTGCCACGATATAAACGTCAATCAACAATACCATCTATACAATTACACATGTCCGTCTATTATTGCCACGATATAAACGTCAATCAACAATACCATCTATATAATTACACATGTCGGTCTATTATTGCCACGATATAAACGTCAATCAACAATACCATCTATACAATTACACATGTCGGTCTATTATTGCCACGATATAAACGTCAATCAACAATACCATCTATATAATTACACATTTTCGTGTATTATTGCCACGATATAAACGTCAATCAACAATAACACCTATATAGTTACACATGTCCGTCTATTATTGCCACGATATACAGGTCAATCAACAATACCATCTATGCAATTATACATGTCCGTGTATTGTTGACACTATATAAACATCAATCAACAATACCATCTATGTACTTGCACATGTCCGTCTATTGTTGAAACGATATAAACGCAAATCAACAATACCATATATGTGCTTACACATCTCCGTGTATTGTTGCCACGATTTAAACGACGGTCAATCAACAATACCATATGTGTAATTACACATGTCGGTCTATTGTTGCCACGATATAAACGTCAATCAACAATGCCAACTATACAATTACACATGTCCGTCTATTGTTGACACGATATAAACGTCAATCAATAATACCATCTATGTAATTACACATGTCCGTGTATTATTGTCACGATATAAACGTCAACCAACAATACCATCTATGCAATTACACATGTTCGTGTATTATTGCCATGATATAAACGTCAATCAACAATACCATCTATACAATTACACATGTCCGTCTATTATTGCCACGATATAAACTTCAATCAACAATACCATCTATATAATTACACATATCTGTCTATTATTGCCACGATATAAACGTCAATCAACAATACCATCTATACAATTACACATGTCCGTCTATTATTGCCACGATATAAACGTCAATCAACAATACCACCTATACAATTACACATGTTTGTCTATTATTGCCACGATATAAACGTCAATCAACAATACCATCTTTGCAATTACACATGTTCGTGTATTATTGCCACGATATAAACGTCAATCAACAATACCATCTATGCAATTACACATGTCCGTCTATTATTGCCACGATATAAACGTCAATCAACAATACCATCTATGCAATTACACATGTCCGTCTATTATTGCCACGATATAAACGTCAATCAACAATACCATCTATGCAATTATACATGTCCCTCTATTATTGCCACGATATAAACGTCAATAAACAATACCATCTATACAATTACTGATGTCTGTCTATTATTGCCACGATATAAACGTGAATCAACAATACCATCTATATAATTACACATGTCCGTCTATTATTGCCACGATATAAACGTCAATCAACAATACCATCTATACAATTACACATGTCCGTCTATTATTGCCACGATATAAACGTCAATCAACAATACCATCTATATAATTACACATGTCCGTCTATTATTGCCACGATATAAACGTCAATCAACAATACCATCTATACAATTACACATGTCGGTCTATTATTGCCACGATATAAACGTCAATCAACAATACCATCTATATAATTACACATTTTCGTGTATTATTGCCACGATATAAACGTCAATCAACAATAACACCTATATAGTTACACATGTCCGTCTATTATTGCCACGATATACAGGTCAATCAACAATACCATCTATGCAATTATACATGTCCGTGTATTGTTGTCCGTCTATTGTTGACACGATATAAACGCAAATCAACAATACCATATATGTGCTTACACATGTCCGTGTATTGTTGCCACGATTTAAACGATGGTCAATCAACAATACCATATGTGTAATTACACATGTCGGTCTATTGTTGCCACGATATAAACGTCAATCAACAATGCCATCTATACAATTACACATGTCCGTCTATTGTTGCCACGATATAAACGTCAACCAACAATACCATCTATGCAATTACACATGTTCGTGTATAATTGCCATGATATAAACGTCAATCAACAATACCATCTATACAATTACACATGTCCGTCTATTATTGCCACGATATAAACGTCAATCAACAATACCATCTATATAATTACACATATCTGTCTATTATTGCCACGATATAAACGTCAATCAACAATACCATCTATACAATTACACATGTCCGTCTATTATTGCCACGATATAAACGTCAATCAACAATACCATCTATGCAATTATACATGTCCGTCTATTATTGCCACGATATAAACGTCAATCAACAATACCATCTATGCAATTATACATGTCCCTCTATTATTGCCACGATATAAACGTCAATCAACAATACCATCTATACAATTACACATGTCTGTCTATTATTGCCACGATATCAACGTCAACCAACAATACCATCTATACAATTACACATGTCTGTCTTTTATTGCCACGATATAAACGTCAATCAACAATACCATCTATGCAATTACACATGCTCGTGTATTATTGCCACGATATCAACGTCAATCAACAATACCATCTATGCAATTACACATGTCCGTCTATTATTGTCACGATATAAACGTCAATTAACAATACCATCTATGCAATTATACATGTCCCTCTATCATGGCCACGATATAAACGTCAATCAACAATACCATCTATGCAATTAAACATGTTCGTATATTATTGCCACGATATAAACGTCAATCAACAATACCATCTATGCAATTACACATGTCCGTTTATTATTGCCACGATATAAACGTCAATCAACAATACCATCTATATAATTACACATGTCGGTCTATTATTGCCACGATATAAACGTCAATCAACAATACTATCTATACAATTACACATGTCTGTCTATTATTGCCACGATATAAACGTCAATCAACAATACCATCTATATAATTACACATGTTCGTGTATTATTGCCACGATATAACGCCAATCAACAATCCCACCTATATAATTACACATGTCCGTCTATTATTGCCACGATATACACGTCAATCAACAATGCCATCAATACAATTACACATGTCCGTCTATTATTGCCACGATATAAACGTCAATCAACAATACCATCTATATAATTACACATATCTGTCTATTATTGCCACGATATAAACGTCAATCAACAATACCATCTATGCAATTATACATGTCCGTCTATTATTGCCACGATATAAACGTCAATCAACAATACCATCTATGCAATTATACATGTCCCTCTATTATTGCCACGATATAAACGTCAATCAACAATACCATCTATACAATTACACATGTCTGTCTATTATTGCCACGATATCAACGTCAACCAACAATACCATCTATACAATTACACATGTCTGTCTTTTATTGCCACGATATAAACGTCAATCAACAATACCATCTATGCAATTACACATGCTCGTGTATTATTGCCACGATATCAACGTCAATCAACAATACCATCTATGCAATTACACATGTCGGTCTATTATTGTCACGATATAAACGTCAATTAACAATACCATCTATGCAATTATACATGTCCCTCTATTATTGCCACGATATAAACGTCAATCAACAATACCATCTATGCAATTAAACATGTTCGTATATTATTGCCACGATATAAACGTCAATCAACAATACCATCTATGCAATTACACATGTCCGTTTATTATTGCCACGATATAAACGTCAATCAACAATACCATCTATATAATTACACATGTCGGTCTATTATTGCCACGATATAAACGTCAATCAACAATACTATCTATACAATTACACATGTCTGTCTATTATTGCCAAGATATAAACGTCAATCAACAATACCATCTATATAATTACACATGTTCGTGTATTATTGCCACGATATAACGCCAATCAACAATCCCACCTATATAATTACACATGTCCGTCTATTATTGCCACGATATACACGTCAATCAACAATGCCATCAATACAATTACACATGTCCGTCTATTGTTGCCACGATATAAACGTCAATCAATAATACCATCTATGTAATTACACATGTTCGTGTATTATTGCCACGATATAAACGTCAATCAACAATACCATCTATACAATTACACATGTCCGTCTATTATTGCCACGATATAAACGTCAATCAACAATACCATCTATATAATTACACATGTCCGTCTATTATTGCCACGATATAAACGTCAATCAACAATACCATCTATACAATTACACATGTCCCTCTATTATTGCCACGATATAAACGTCAATCAACAATACCATCTATACAATTACACATGTCTGTCTATTATTGCCACGATATAAACGTCAATCAACAATACCATCTATGCAATTACATATGTCCGTCTATCATTGCCCCGATATAAACGTCAATCAACAATACCATCTATGCAATTATACATATCCCTCTATTATTGCCACGATATAAACGTCAATCAACAATACCATCTATGCAATTATACATGTTCGTGCATTATTGCCACGATATAAACGTCAATCAACAATACCATCTATACAATTACACATGTCCGTGTATCATTGTCACGATATAAACGTCAATCAACAATACCATCTATGCAATTACACATGTTTGTGTATTATTGCCACGATATAAACGTCAATCAACAATACCATCTATATAATTACACATGTCCGTCTATTATTGCCACGATATAAACATCAATCAACAATACCATCTATACAATTACACATGTCGGTCTATTATTGCCACGATATAAACGCCAATCAACAATAC
This sequence comes from Bathymodiolus septemdierum, assembly GCA_963383655.1. Lineage (NCBI taxonomy): Eukaryota > Metazoa > Mollusca > Bivalvia > Mytilida > Modiolidae > Bathymodiolus > Bathymodiolus septemdierum. The sequence continues at coordinate 2,105,303 of OY726523.1, forward strand.
CATCCATATAATTACACATGTTCGTGTATTATTGCCACGAAATAAACGTCAATCAACAATACAAACCTATATAATTACACATGTCCGTCTATTATTGCCACGATATACAGGTCAATCAACAATACCATCTATGCAATTATACATGTCCGTGTATTGTTGACACTATATAAACGTCAATCAACAATATCATCTATGTACTTGCACATGTCCGTCTATTGTTGACACGATATAAACGCAAATCAACAATACTATATATGTGCTTACACATGTCCGTGTATTGTTGCCACGATTTAAACGATGGTCAATCAAAAATACCATATGTGTAATTACACATGTCGGTCTATTGTTGCCACGATATAAACGTCAATCAACAATGCCATCTATACAATTACACATGTCCGTCTATTGTTGCCACGATATAAACGTCAATCAATAATACCATCTATGTAATTACACATGTCCGTGTATTATTGTCACGATATAAAAGTCAACCAACAATACCATCTATGCAATTACACATGTTCGTGTATTATTGCCACGATATCAACGTCAATCAATAATACCATCTATACAATTACACATGTCCGTCTATTATTGCCACTATATAAACGTCAATCAACAATACCATCTATATAATTACACATGTCCGTCTATTATTGTCACGATATAAACGTCAATCAACAATACCATCTATACAATTACACATGTCCGTCTTTTATTGCCACGATATAAACGTCAATCAACAATACCATCTATACAATTACACATGTCTGTCTATTATTGCCACGATATCAACGTCAAAAAACAATACCATCTATGCAATTACACATGTTCGTGTATTATTGCCACGATATAAACGTCAATCAACAATACCATCTATGCAATTATACATGTCCCTCTATTATTGCCACGATATAAACGTCAATCAAAAATACCATCTATGCAATTATACATGTTCGTGTATTATTGCCACGATATAAACGTCAATCAACAATACCATCTATATAATTACACTTGTCCGTCTATTGTTGCCACGATTTAAACGTCAATCAACAATACCATCTATGTAATTACACATGTCCGTGTATCATTGTCACGATATAAACGTCAATCAACAATACCATCTATCCAATTACAGATGTTCGTGTATTATTGCCACGATATAAACGTCAATCAACAATACCATCTATACAATTACACATGTCCGTCTAATATTGCCACGAAATAAACGTCAATCAACAATACCATCTATATAATTACACATGTCCGTCTATTATTGCCACGATATAAACGTCAATCAACAATACCATCAATACAATTACACATGTCTGTCTATTATTGCCACGATATAAACGTCAATCAACAATACCATCTATATAATTACACATGTTCGTGTATTATTACCACGATATAAACGTCAATCAACAATACCATCTATATAATTACACATGTCCGTCTATTATTGCCACGATATAAACGTCAATCAACAATACCATCTATATAATTACACATGTCCGTCTATTATTGCCACGATATACACGTCAATCAACAATACCATCTATGCAATTATACATGCCCGTGTATTGTTGACACTATAAACGTCAATCAACAATACCATTTATGTACTTGCACATGTCCGTCTATTGTTGACACGATATAAACGCAAATCAACAATACCATATATGTGCTTACACATGTCCGTGTACTGTTGCCACGACTTAAACGACGGTCAATCAACAATACCATATGTGTAATTACACATGTCGGTCTATTGTTGCCACGATATAAACGTCAATCAACAATGCCATTTATGTTATTACACATTTCCGTCTAAAGTTGCCAAGATATAAACGCTTATCAACAATACCATCTATTTAATTACACATGTCTGTGTATTGTTGCCACGATATAAACGTCAATCAACAATACCATCTATTTAATTACACATGTCCGTGTATTGTTGCCAGGATATCAACGCCAATCAACAATGCAATCTATGTAATTACACATGTCCGTCTATTGTTTCCACGATATCAACGTCAATAAATAATACCATCTACGTAATTACACATGTCCAGTATTGCCACGATATAATCGTTAATCAACAATGCAATCTATGTAATTACACATCTCCGTCTATTGTTGCCACGATATCAACGTCAATAAATAATATCATCTACTTAATTACACATGTCCAGTATTGCCACGATATAAACGTCAATCAACAATACCGTCTATGTAATTACACACGTCCGTCTATTGTTGCCACGATATAATCGTCAATCAACAATACCATCTATGTTATTAAACAATGTCCGTCTATTGTTGCCACGATATAAACGTCAATCAAGAATACCATCTACGTAATTACACATGTCCAGTATTCCCACGATATAAACGTCAATCAACAATACCATCTATATAATTACACATGTCCGTCTATTATTGCCACGATATAGACGTCAATCAACAATACTATTTATGTCATTACACATGTCCGTCTATTATTGCCACGATATAGACGCCAATCAACAATACCAACTATGTAATTACACATGTTTATTATTGCCACGATATAACCGCCAATCAACAATACCATTTATGTAATTGCACATGTTCGTCTATTGTTGCCACGATAAAGACATCAATCAACAATACCATCTATGTAATTACCCATGTCCGTCTATTGTTGCCACGATAAAGACATCAATCAACAATACCGTCTATGTAATTACCCATGTCCGTCTATTGTTGCCACGATATAATCGTCAATCAACAATACCATCTATGTACTTACACATGTTCCTGTATTATTGTCACGATATAAACGTCAATCAACAATACCATCTATGTACTTACCCATGTCCGTCTATTATTGTCACGATATAAACGTCAATTAACAATACCATCTATGTAATTACACATGTCCGTGTATTGTTGCCACGATATAAACGTCAATCAACAATATCATCTATGTAATTAAACATGTCCGTCTATTGTTGCCACGATATAAACGCCAATTAACAATACCATCTATGTAATTACACATGTTCTTGTATTATTGTCACGATATAAACGTCAAGCAACAATACCATCTATGCAATTACCATGTCCGTGTATTATTGCCACGATATAAACGCCAATTAACAATAAGGATAATAACAAAATTACCGAACTCTGTGAAAACCGTAATGACCCTGACTTGGTACAGATATTTCTAAAGAAATGGTGGGTTGAATCAGATTTTAAAGCGCCAAACCTCCTGCTCTCATTACGGTTCAAAGGTTCCGGCTGTCACTATAACAGTATTTAAAAAAAGGAACAAAGTAGGTAAAACAGTCGTCAAAGCAGTACCATATTCAGTGAAGTAAATGTCAAAACACTTTTACGTCACACATTAATAAAAAAATATTTTTGACATTTTTCTTGGCTTCCTTAACTTTATGCATTTTCACTATATGAAAATGCATCGTTTATAATCGTTTCTGCAGAGACGGAATATATTTCGACAAGATCTTGGTATCGGAATATAAACTTTTTAAGAGATCGAATAAGGCGAATCTTTTCATAGCCCTGGTCCAGTATCCTGTTTCAGATGAAGATGACGTTTCAGGAAATCAGAATAATTGCTACTGGCCCTTGCATAGCGAATCAATTGCGAGATGTAAACACAATATGCAGGAGAAGCTGGTATATTGCTGCACATGTTTGGACAATTTATGATTTTAAAATTGAAGTCGTCCCGTTTATCATAAATTTTAGTACTGAGTTGACCACTGTCGTCAAATTCGAGGTATAGGTCCAAAAATGATGCGAACGAAGCTGTATCTGTGGTCTCTTTAACTTCCAGCTTTGGAAGATATATCAATGGAAGAAATTCTGCAAATCTAGAATTATTGATAGATAAAACGTCATCAATGTACCTGTATGTGAAATTAAAGGCTCTAGCCTCATGAATCTTCTTATCTTTTACAAGATTTTGAAGAAACTCCGACTCATATGAGTATAACAATAAATCGGCTAGAAGAGGATCACAATTCATACCCATTGGTATGCCGATGACCTGCTGCAACAGTGTCCCTCCAAAGGAGACACATATGTTATCGATGAGGAACTCCAGCATACTGATCACTTGTTCCTTGGAGTAGCATGTTTTACCTTTTTGAATTTTGTTTGAAAAATATGTGGAATTGTAGACTAACACAACAAATTTTCAGCCATAATTTCTATGACTGAAAGCTTTATGAATTGTTTCTTTTAAGCGGGTTTTTAATTTGTCATGCGGTAGGGTGGTATATAGAGTTGAAAAATCAAAAGTTTTGATGGAGGATACCTGAGAGAAAGATCTTGATTTCAGGTTATCCAAACGATCTTTAGAGTTTCTCAAAATCCACATGTGATTTATGCCACTACGCGAGTAAACAGTTTCACAATATTTCTGTTGTCCCTCTTGTACTGCAGACAGAATCTTTGTCAGGTGAATAGACAATTCTTTCGTCGAACAAGTTGATGATCCCGCTGTGTACCTTTCTTTGTATGATGTCTTATGGAGTCAGAGTGTTCTTAAGGTACTCTTCTATGTTAATATCTTGCAATGCTTCTTTGTAGTTGAAAATTTTACGGCCAATGCTGTTAGTGTAGCTATAGGAGACAATGGGAACAGATTGATTTTTGAAATATGGTGGAATTTCTTTATATAAATAGGGTAAATCCTCAGATTCTTTACCAGAGGGAATGTTTAAAGAGGTCATGAATAATCTGTGGTTAGCTAGGATTTCATCTTTGTCGAACGAAGTTAGTTTGTATGTGGTATTACTAGAGGTGTTGCTATTTATGCCTAATTCCTTGATTAGGCATTCGAAGTAATATGGTTTACATACAAGCACGATATTGTTGGAAGCCTTGTCCGCAGAAACGATAACATATTTGTCATGAAGAGAGGAAAGACACTTAACAGCTTCTTGGTCTTTAAATACAGACTTAAGTCGACTATTAACACAATTTTTGTGTTTGTGAATCCGACCTTGTACTAGAGACCTAATTATTCTAACCCAGTCTGACAAGGACTCAGGATCTTGGTCTACTTCTCTCTTTATCCACCTTCTGGCATAATCTTCAACAGCATTCATAATTATCTTGAAATTATGTTTCCAATTGATGTGTTGAGGTTCTCTGAATTTAGGACAATGAGAAATCACCTTTCGGAGACTCTCATGTTGAATGATATTCAGATCACCAGTGATTACATGTCCAGATGGGTTGTATTGAAAAGGAGAGTGGGAGCAGTCACAAGTCAGAGGGTTCTTAAGGTACTCTTCTATGTTAATATCTTGCAATGCTTCTTTGTAGTTGAAAATTTTACGGCCAATGCTGTTAATGTAGCTATAGGAGACAATGGGAACAGATTGATTTTTGAAATATGGTGGCCTTTCTTTTACGACCTCTTTTCTATTAAGAATGTTGCTGATGTTAATAGCATCGATTCCTTTGTTAGCAAACGGAATATGGAGGACATTTCTGTTGTTATCATGAAGAGGTTCAGATCGAACTGGCTTGAAAAGACGAAAAGACGTCACGTCACATATAATACTAGACAATCTGTACTTGGGAGAAAAAGGATCTACGCCTCCTTTGTCAAGTCCAAAATCCCTAAGATCTTTGAGGTAGTTTACAGGTAGTGAAAATAAGATTGTACGAATGTGATGAATTCCAAGAGGTTTCTGTATATTAGAAAGTAAATCATTAAAAGTATCTTGTAACGTTCTTGGTTTAGAGGACTTTTTAACATTAGGATGTTGAATTATTTTATGACCATGGCTACGTTTAGTTCTTGGAATAGTATTAAAAAAGGCTCATCACATTGATTTCGTTGCATCCAGGACTTGACAAATTTGTAACTCCTTTGATGTTATCATTGCAACCGTAAGGCATTGCAGTGCCTAACACTTTAACCCAAAACAACTCTCTATCGGTACGGTAAGGTGTACTAAGTATAGGACTGTTTGTATGATGGTAATTCTTCTCGATGATTCGAACTTTCATCGTCAAACAGCGGTCATGACCCGATTGATTGAAATGATTATACAAAATCCTGTATTTGGGATCTTTTGCATCATATCGATGTTGGCTCATTCTACTTCGCAATGCTTGACGAGTTTCACCTACATACAAAAGTCCACAGAGTGTACATTCTATGCCGTAAATGACATTTTTAGTAGAACAGTCCAGAGGGTCAAGCGATTTGGTGTAGTAAGTTTTTCCAGTTAAATTACTTGTAAATTCAGGAGAAGCTATTAGCATGCTGCATGTTTTACAAGTATTATTTTTGTCAGTTTTTATTTTGCAAGTAGTAATGCATGGAGAAGAGTCACAAATATCTGGAGATTTAAGACAGTCCGAAATACTAATAGAACACGATTTTAAAATTTGATACGAATCTGAAGTTTTGAAATAATAATTACCCTCTGGCTGAACGTAAGACAAATCGGGGGTATCCCGTAGGATTTTCCGTGGAACGTATATATCATTTGCTACACTGTTCCGTGTAGTAGCCAATAAGGACCTTGTTAACCCGGGTGAAGTCCTAGCCGGTATGTTGTCCTTAATTTCGTTATTCATAAATGCTTAAGTAAAGCTACCAAGTTGCAATGACCTCGGGGGAAAAAATTCCACCAGCAGTGACATTGGGCATGGTTATAGTAAATAAGGGTAATAACAAAATTACCGAACTCCGAACAATCTTACAAAGGGAAAGTCAAAACTCATAATTATATAAACAGACAAAATCAGTCAACAACCGGAAAACTGTGAAAATCGTAATGACCCTGACTTGGTACAGGCATTTCTAAAGAAATGGTGGGTTGAATCAGATTTTAAAGCGCCAAACCTCCTGCTCTCATTACGGTTCAAAGGTTCCGGCTGTCACTATAACAGTATTTAAATACAGGAACAAAGTAGGTAAAACAGTCGTCAAAGCAGTACCGTATTCAGTGAAGTAAATGTCAAAGACACTTTTACGTCACACATTGATAAACAAATATTTTTGACATTTTACTTGGCCTCCTTAACTTTATAAATTTTCACGGAATATATTTCGACAAGATCTTGGTATCGGAATATAAACTTTTTAAGAGATCGAATAAGGCGAATCTTTTCATAGCCCTGGTCCAGTAGCCGGTTTCTAAACATGTCCGTCTATTATTGCCACGATATAAACGCCAATCAACAATACCATCTATGTAATTACACATGTCCGTGAATTGTTGCCACCAACTATTAATACATTTTATCATGCAAATAGGATGATGGTCTGTTTTTAAGTATAAATTGAGAGATTATAAAGAATTCATTGTGACGCAAAATAGTATGTCGTGGTTTTTACTTATAACATCATGTATGTTGAATTACATTTATTAACAGGATATTTCATTATTTTTTTGCCGTTGTAAAAGAGTGTATGATATAAACAATATAGGTACATTGTCTGCAAATATATTAAAAAAGCAGGAAACACAAAAAACGACGAGCCTCTAGTGCGCTCTTTCTTTCCTGTTTCGGGGCGAGTACAAATAAATTTTATATTTACACACAAAAAGGCAATTTATCATTGGGGGTAAACATCACGGTCCTTGTTTAACTATTGTCTATATTCTACCCTCGACATAAGACGCTGGGTACCTGGAAACCTTAGACATCTTGTAGACGTATACAGCAAATGTGTATACCTACAATTTATCTAGTCAGTAAATGCACTTATTGCAGCATAACAATGAATATACATATATCGTCGCTGCTATCATAGTATCATTGTGACAAGGGAGACAATCTCGATGAACATTGCATTTTTGTTTGTGTCTAAGCCTCTTACACAATACATTTAGCATTCCATATTCTATTCGTATACTTCTGATTAAACAATATTCAAACATACCTTTGAGAGCCAGGTAGTTATTGATAAGCAAGTAAGTAGTTAGATCAGTTCGATGGTTTGAAGTAACGTATACATTTGACGTCTCCTACCCACATAGTCTGTAAAATATTTAAATTCAATATTATTCATTGAAAATCATATTCATTGTCTACGATAAACGTTTTTGAAAGCTGTTTTGAATAACAATATGGTTCTTTTCCTTGACATATTATATGTAGAGGACTATGATTGTATATATATATTTTTATAGCTTGAACATCACTATTAAAAATGCCCCTAGGATTTGTCGTTCCGTGGATAATTCGAATTAAAAACTTTGTTCGTTTGTGTTAGCTTTTTGTGTAATATATACGAGATAACTGGAAAACTCAGTTATTTCATGTAGTATGACCAGTACCGGTACCTTCGACTCCCACACAACGTTGTCCCATTGTATTTAACTTTGTCTTTCCAATGAAGCTTGTCAACGTGTTAACATCGACCATGCTAATAGGCCTTGCGCTGTATAAGTTGCTGCATGGTATGTTGCTTTCCTTAAACACGTGACACTTGTCTACATCATCACGTGACACTTATTTGCATCATCATGACCTTCCCTAGGACTTGAGAGTAGCTGTCATATACGACATATGGATCATGGTAGAATACCACATTTATTTTTGTTTTATTACCATAACTTCCTTTGGGACGCAAACAACTTAAGTTGAAGGCACATGCCCATTACTACACAAATACTTCGACAGCACATAAGGCTACAACGTTTTGCTAATGTAGGAAGTAGGACATATATTTTAATGTTGACCTAAGCTCTATTGTATTTATAGTGTACTAGGACATAAACGTGCAAATCAACAAACCTGTACAAGTTCGTCGTTCAGTTTCTGTCTTTGAAAAATCTGTGGTTTCTGTTTATCATTCGTTGGCGTGGCCTCAGTAATTAATTTACCATCTTCCCATTTCGATTTACACTAAAGAAAAATTGCTATATTGATACCTTACATTTCACACACACACATATATATATATATATGTCTTATGTCTATCTCTAGATTTTCCTTACGAGACAAGGTAACACTTCGACCATTGAAGCTATGTTTTTATATAGTATATGTGACCGAGTGGTCTAGGGTGCTGGACATAAAACCAAGCGATTGGTGCTGCAGTGCATCAATGATGTGAGTTCAAATCCCGTCGAGGGAAGGAAAAAATGTCAGCTCACAGATTTAATTCTAACACTGTTTGGTTTAATTTTCAGACGTATGTATATATATAGGAGAACCATGCCTGTTCTTCATGAGCAACAGTTTACTATGAGTGTCTTGTATGTAAAAGAGAACCAGAGCTGTTCTTCATGAGCAACCGTTTGCTAGAAGTTAATTGTAGGCAAAGGAGAACCATAGCTGTTCTTTATGAGCAACAGTTTGCTAGGGATTTCATGTATGTAAAGGAGAACCATAGCTGTTCTTTATGAGCAACAGTTTGCTAGGGATTTCATGTATGTAAAGGAGAACCATGGTTATTCGTCATGAGCAACAGTTTGCTAGGAGTGTCTTGTATGTAAAGGAGAACCATGGCTGTTCTTTATGAGCGACATATTGCTAGGAGTATCTGGTATGTAAAGGAGAGCCATGGCTGTTCTTCATGAGCAACAGTTTGCTAGGAGTGTCTTGTATGTAAAGGAGAATCATGGTCATTCATCATGAGCAACAGTTTTCTAGGAGTGTCCTGTATGTAAAGGAGAATAATGACTGTTCTTCATGAGCAACAGTTTGTTAGAAGTGTCTTGTATGTAAAGGAGAACCATGTCTGTTCTTCATGAGCAACAGTTTGTTATGAGTGTCTTGTATGTAAAGGAGAACCATGGTTATTCGTCATGAGCAACAGTTTGCTAGGAGTGTCTTGTATGTAAAGGAGAACCATGTCTGTTCTTCATTATCAACAGTTGCCTATGAGTGTCTTGTATGTAAAGGAGAACCATGGCTGTTCTGCATGAGCAACAGGTTGCTAGAGGTGTCTTGTATGTAAAGGCGAACCATATCTGTTCTTCATGAGCAATAGTTTGCTAGGAAGGTCGTGTATGCAAAGGAGAATCATAGCTGTTCTTTATGAGTAACAGTTTGCTAGCAGTTTCTTGTATGTAAAGGAAAACCATGGTTATTCGTCTTCAGCAACAGTTTGCTAGAAGTGTCTTGTATGCAAAGGAGAACCATAGCTGTTCTACATGAGCAACAGTTTGATAGAAGTATCTTGTATGTAAAGGAGAACCATGGTTATTGGTCATGAGCAACAGTTTGCTAGGAGTGTCGTGTTTGCAAAGGAGAATCATAGCTGTTCTTTATGAGCAACAGTTTGCTAGAAATATCTTGTATGTAAAGGAGATCCATGGCTCTTCTTCATAATCAACAGTTTGCTATGAGTGTCTTGTATGTAAAGGAGAATCATAGCTGTTCTTCATGGGCAACAGTTTGTTAGGAGTGTCTTGTATGTAAAGGAGAACTATGTCTGTATTTCACGAGTAACAGTTTACTAGAAATATCTTGTATGTAAAGGAGATCCATGGCTCTTCTTCATGAGCAACAGTTTGCTATGAGTGTCTTGTATGTAAAGGAGAACCATAGCTGTTCTTCATAAGTAAAAATTTGCTAGGAGTTTCTTATATGTAATGGAGATTCGTGGCTATTCTTCATGAGCAACAGTTTACCTGGAGTGTCTTGTATGTAAAGAAGAACCATAGCTGTTCTTCATGGGCAACAGTTTGCTAGGAGTGTCCTTTATGTAAAGGAGAACCATAGCTATTATTCATGAGCAACAGTTTGCTATGAGTCTCTTATATGTAAAGGAGAACCATAGCTGTTCTTCATGAGCAAAAGTTTGCTAAGAGTTTCTTATATGTAAAGGAGATTTATGGCTCTTCTTCATGAGCAACAGTTTACTAGGAGTGTCTTGTATGTAAAGAAGAACCATAGCTGTTCTTCATGGGCAACAGTTTGTTAGGAGTGTCTTGTATGTAAAGGAGAACCATGTCTGTTTTTCACGAGCAACAGTTTGCTAGAAATATCTTGTATGTAAAGGAGATCCATGGCTCTTCTTCATGAGAATAGTTTGCTATGAGTGTCTTGTATGTAAAGGAGAATCATAGCTGTTCTTCATTAGCAAAAGTTTGCTAGGAATTTCTTATATGTAAAGGAGATTCATGGCTCTTCTTCATGAGCAACAGTTTACTAGGAATGTCTTGTATGTAAAGGAGAACCATGGCTGTTCGTCGTGAGCAACAGTTTGCTAGGAGTGTCTTTTATGCTAAGGAGAATCATAGCTGTTCTTCATGAACAAACGTTTTCTATGAGTTTCTTATATGTAAAGGAGATTCATGGCTCTTCTTCATGAGCAACAGTTTACTAGGAGTGTCTTGTATGTAAAGAAGAACCATAGCTGTTCTTCATGGGCAACAGTTTGTTAGGAGTGTCTTGTATGTAAAGGAGAACCATAGCTGTTCTTCATGAGCAAACGTTTTCTATGAGTTTCTTATATGTAAAGGAGATTCATGGCTCTTCTTCATGAGCAACAGTTTACTAGGAGTGTCTTGTATGTAAAGAAGAACCATAGCTGTTCTTCATGGGCAACAGTTTGTTAGGAGTGTCTTGTATGTAAAGGAGAACCATGTCTTTTTTTCACGAGCAACAGTTTGCTAGAAATATCTTGTATGTAAAGGAGATCCATGGCTCTTCTTCATGAGAATAGTTTGCTATGAGTGTCTTGTATGTAAAGGAGAATCATAGCTGTTCTTCATTAGCAAAAGTTTGCTAGGAATTTCTTATATGTAAAGGAGATTCATGGCTCTTCTTCATGAGCAACAGTTTACTAGGAATGTCTTGTATGTAAAGGAGAACCATGGCTGTTCGTCGTGAGCAACAGTTTGCTAGGAGTGTCTTTTATGCTAAGGAGAATCATAGCTGTTCTTCATGAGCAAACGTTTTCTATGAGTTTCTTATATGTAAAGGAGATTCATGGCTCTTCTTCATGAGCAACAGTTTACTAGGAGTGTCTTGTATGTAAAGAAGAACCATAGCTGTTCTTCATGGGTAACAGTTTGTTAGGAGTGTCTTGTATGTAAAGGAGAACCATGTCTGTTTTTCACGAGCAACAGTTTGCTAGAAATATCTTGTATGTAAAGGAGATCCATGGCTCTTCTTCATGAGAATAGTTGGCTATGAGTGTCTTGTATGTAAAGGAGAATCATAGCTGTTCTTCATGAGCAAACGTTTTCTATGAGTTTCTTATATGTAAAGGAGATTCATGGCTCTTCTTCATGAGCAACAGTTTACTAGGAGTGTCTTGTATGTAAAGAAGAACCATAGCTGTTCTTCATGGGCAACAGTTTGTTAGGAGTGTCTTGTATGTAAAGGAGAACCATGTCTTTTTTTCACGAGCAACAGTTTGCTAGAAATATCTTGTATGTAAAGGAGATCCATGGCTCTTCTTCATGAGAATAGTTTGCTATGAGTGTCTTGTATGTAAAGGAGAATCATAGCTGTTCTTCATTAGCAAAAGTTTGCTAGGAATTTCTTATATGTAAAGGAGATTAATGGCTCTTCTTCATGAGCAACAGTTTACTAGGAATGTCTTGTATGTAAAGGAGAACCATGGATGTTCGTCGTGAGCAACAGTTTGCTAGGAGTGTCTTTTATGCTAAGGAGAATCATAGCTGTTCTTCATGAGCAAACGTTTTCTATGAGTTTCTTATATGTAAAGGAGATGCATTGCTCTTCTTCATGAGCAACAGTTTACTAGGAGTGTCTTGTATGTAAAGAAGAACCATAGCTGTTCTTCATGGGCAACAGTTTGTTAGGAGTGTCTTGTATGTAAAGGAGAACCATGTCTGTTTTTCACGAGCAACAGTTTGCTAGAAATATCTTGTATGTAAAGGAGATCCATGGCTCTTCTTCATGAGAATAGTTTGCTATGAGTGTCTTGTATGTAAAGGAGAATCATAGCTATTCTTCATTAGCAAAAGTTTGATAGGAGTTTCTTATATGTAAAGGAGATTCATGGCTCTTCTTCATGAGCAACAGTTTACTAGGAATGTCTTGTATGTAAAGGAGAACCATGGCTGTTCGTCGTGAGCAACAGTTTGCTAGGAGTGTCTTTTATGCTAAGGAGAATCATAGCTGTTCTTCATGAGCAAACGTTTTCTATGAGTTTCTTATATGTAAAGGAGATTCATGGCTCTTCTTCATGAGCAACAGTTTACTAGGAGTGTCTTGTATGTAAAGAAGAACCATATCTGTTCTTCATGGGCAACAGTTTGTTAGGAGTGTCTTGTATGTAAAGGAGAACCATAGCTGTTCTTCATGAGCAATCGTTTTCTATGAGTTTCTTATATGTAAAGGAGATTCATGGCTCTTCTTCATGCGCAACAGTTTACTAGGAATGTCTTGTATGTAAAAAAGAACCATAGCTGTTCTTCATGGGCAACAGTTTGTTAGGAGTGTCTTGTATGTAAAGGAGAACCATGTCTGTTTTTCACGAGCAACAGTTTGCTAGAAATATCTTGTATGTAAAGAAGATCCATGGCTCTTCTTCATGAGAATAGTTTGCTATGAGTGTCTTGTATGTAAAGGAGAATCATAGCTGTTCTTCATTAGCAAAAGTTTGCTAGGAGTTTCTTATATGTAAAGGAGATTCATGGCTCTTCTTCATGAGCAACAGTTTACTAGGAATGTCTTGTATGTAAAGGAGAACCATGGCTGTTCGTCGTGAGCAACAGTTTGCTAGGAGTGTCTTTTATGCTAAGGAGAATCATAGCTGTTCTTCATGAGCAAACGTTTTCTATGAGTTTCTTATATGTAAAGGAGATTCATGGCTCTTCTTCATGAGCAACACTTTACTAGGAGTGTCTTGTTTGTAAAGAAGAACCATAGCTATTCTTCATGGGCAACAGTTTGTTAGGAGTGTCTTGTATGTAAAGGAGAACCATAGCTGTTCTTCATGAGCAAACGTTTTCTATGAGTTTCTTATATGTAAAGGAGATTCATGGCTCTTCTTCATGAGCAACAGTTTACTAGGAGTGTCTTGTATGTAAAGAAGAACCATAGCTGTTCTTCATGGGCAACAGTTTGTTAGGAGTGTCTTGTATGTAAAGGAGAACTATGTCTGTATTTCACGAGCAACAGTTTACTAGAAATATCTTGTATGTAAAGGAGATCCATGGCTCTTCTACATGAGAATAGTTTGCTATGAGTGTCTTGTATGTAAAGGAGAATCATAGCTGTTCTTCATTAGCAAAAATTTGCTAGGAGTTTCTTATATGTAAAGGAGATTCATGGCTCTTCTTCATGAGCAACAGTTTGCTATGAGTGTCTTGTATGTAAAGGAGAACCATAGCTGTTCTTCATAAGTAAAAATTTGCTAGGAGTTTCTTATATGTAATGGAGATTCGTGGCTATTCTTCATGAGCAACAGTTTACCTGGAGTGTCTTGTATGTAAAGAAGAACCATAGCTGTTCTTCATGGGCAACAGTTTGCTAGGAGAGTCCTTTATGTAAAGGAGAACCACATCTATTCTTCATGAGCAGCAGTTTGCTATGAGTCTCTTGTATGTAAAGGAGAACCATAGCTGTTCTTCATGAGCAAAAGTTTGCTAAGAGTTTCTTATATGTAAAGGAGATTCATGGCTCTTCTTCATGAGCAACAGTTTACTAGGAGTGTCTTGTATGTAAAGAAGAACCATAGCTGTTCTTCATGGGCAACAGTTTGTTAGGAGTGTCTTGTATGTAAAGGAGAACCATGTCTGTTTTTCACGAGCAACAGTTTGCTAGAAATATCTTGTATGTAAAGGAGATCCATGGCTCTTCTTCATGAGAATAGTTTGCTATGAGTGTCTTGTATGTAAAGGAGAATCATAGCTGTTCTTCATTAGCAAAAGTTTGCTAGGAGTTTCTTATATGTAAAGGAGATTCATGGCTCTTCTTCATGAGCAACAGTTTACTAGGAATGTCTTGTATGTAAAGGAGAACCATGGCTGTTCGTCGTGAGCAACAGTTTGCTAGGAGTGTCTTTTATGCTAAGGAGAATCATAGCTGTTCTTCATGAACAAACGTTTTCTATGAGTTTCTTATATGTAAAGGAGATTCATGGCTCTTCTTCATGAGCAACAGTTTACTAGGAGTGTCTTGTATGTAAAGAAGAACCATAGCTGTTCTTCATGGGCAACAGTTTGTTAGGAGTGTCTTGTATGTAAAGGAGAACCATAGCTGTTCTTCATGAGCAAACGTTTTCTATGAGTTTCTAATATGTAAAGGAGATTCATGGCTCTTCTTCATGAGCAACAGTTTACTAGGAGTGTCTTGTATGTAAAGAAGAACCATAGCTGTTCTTCATGGGCAACAGTTTGTTAGGAGTGTCTTGTATGTAAAGGAGAACCATGTCTTTTTTTCACGAGCAACAGTTTGCTAGAAATATCTTGTATGTAAAGGAGATCCATGGCTCTTCTTCATGAGAATAGTTTGCTATGAGTGTCTTGTATGTAAAGGAGAATCATAGCTGTTCTTCATTAGCAAAAGTTTGCTAAGAGTTTCTTATATGTAAAGGAGATTCATGGCTCTTCTTCATGAGCAACAGTTTACTAGGAATGTCTTGTATGTCAAGGAGAACCATGGCTGTTCGTCGTGAGCAACAGTTTGCTAGGAGTGTCTTTTATGCTAAGGAGAATCATAGCTGTTCTTCATGAGCAAACGTTTTCTATGAGTTTCTTATATGTAAAGAAGATTCATGGCTCTTCTTCATGAGCAACAGTTTACTAGGAATGTCTTGTATGTAAAGGAGAACCATGGCTGTTCGTCGTGAGCAACAGTTTGCTAGGAGTGTCTTTTATGCTAAGGAGAATCATAGCTGTTCTTCATGAGCAAACGTTTTCTATGAGTTTCTTATATGTAAAGGAGATTCATGGCTCTTCTTCATGAGCAACAGTTTACTAGGAGTGTCTTGTATGTAAAGAAGAACCATAGCTGTTCTTCATGGGCAACAGTTTGTTAGGAGTGTCTTGTATGTAAAGGAGAACCATGTCTGTTTTTCACGAGCAACAGTTTGCTAGAAATATCTTGTATGTAAAGGAGATCCATGGTTCTTCTTCATGAGAATAGTTTGCTATGAGTGTCGTGTATGTAAAGGAGAATCATAGCTGTTCTTCATTAGCAAAAGAATGCTAGGAGTTTCTTATATGTAAAGGAGATTCATGGCTCTTCTTCATGAGCAACAGTTTGCTAGGAATGTCTTGTATGTAAAGGAGAACCATGGCTGTTCGTCGTGAGCAACAGTTTGCTAGGAGTGTCTTTTATGCTAAGGAGAATCATAGCTGTTCTTCATGAGCAAACGTTTTCTATGAGTTTCTAATATGTAAAGGAGATTCATGGCTCTTCTTCATGAGCAACAGTTTACTAGGAGTGTCTTGTATGTAAAGAAGAACCATAGCTGTTCTTCATGGGTAACAGTTTGTTAGGAGTGTCTTGTATGTAAAGGAGAACCATGTCTGTTTTTCACGAGCAACAGTTTGCTAGAAATATCTTGTATGTAAAGGAGATCCATGGCTCTTCTTCATGAGAATAGTTTGCTATGAGTGTCTTGTATGTAAAGGAGAATCATAGCTGTTCTTCATTAGCAAAAGTTTGCTAGGAGTTTCTTATATGTAAAGGAGATTCATGGCTCTTCTTCATGAGCAACAGTTTACTAGGAATGTCTTGTATGTCAAGGAGAACCATGGCTGTTCGTCGTGAGCAACAGTTTGCTAGGAGTGTCTTTTATGCTAAGGAGAATCATAGCTGTTCTTCATGAGCAAACGTTTTCTATGAGTTTCTTATATGTAAAGGAGATTCATGGCTCTTCTTCATGAGCAACAGTTTACTAGGAGTGTCTTGTATGTAAAGAAGAACCATAGCTGTTCTTCATGGGCAACAGTTTGTTAGGAGTGTCTTGTATGTAAAGGAGAACCATGTCTGTTTTTCACGAGCAACAGTTTGCTAGAAATATCTTGTATGTAAAGGAGATCCATGGCTCTTCTTCATGAGAATAGTTTGCTATGAGTGTCTTGTATGTAAAGGAGAATCATAGCTGTTCTTCATTAGCAAAAGTTTGCTAGGAGTTTCTTATATGTAAAGGAGATTCATGGCTCTTCTTCATGAGCAACAGTTTACTAGGAATGTCTTGTATGTAAAGGAGAACCATGGCTGTTCGTCGTGAGCAACAGTTTGCTAGGAGTGTCTTTTATGCTAAGGAGAATCATAGCTGTTCTTCATGAACAAACGTTTTCTATGAGTTTCTTATATGTAAAGGAGATTCATGGCTCTTCTTCATGAGCAACAGTTTACTAGGAGTGTCTTGTATGTAAAGAAGAACCATAGCTGTTCTTCATGGGCAACAGTTTGTTAGGAGTGTCTTGTATGTAAAGGAGAACCATAGCTGTTCTTCATGAGCAAACGTTTTCTATGAGTTTCTAATATGTAAAGGAGATTCATGGCTCTTCTTCATGAGCAACAGTTTACTAGGAGTGTCTTGTATGTAAAGAAGAACCATAGCTGTTCTTCATGGGCAACAGTTTGTTAGGAGTGTCTTGTATGTAAAGGAGAACCATGTCTTTTTTTCACGAGCAACAGTTTGCTAGAAATATCTTGTATGTAAAGGAGATCCATGGCTCTTCTTCATGAGAATAGTTTGCTATGAGTGTCTTGTATGTAAAGGAGAATCATAGCTGTTCTTCATTAGCAAAAGTTTGCTAGGAATTTCTTATATGTAAAGGAGATTCATGGCTCTTCTTCATGAGCAACAGTTTACTAGGAATGTCTTGTATGTAAAGGAGAACCATGGCTGTTCGTCGTGAGCAACAGTTTGCTAGGAGTGTCTTTTATGCTAAGGAGAATCATAGCTGTTCTTCATGAGCAAACGTTTTCTATGAGTTTCTAATATGTAAAGGAGATTCATGGCTCTTCTTCATGAGCAACAGTTTACTAGGAGTGTCTTGTATGTAAAGAAGAACCATAGCTGTTCTTCATGGGTATCAGTTTGTTAGGAGTGTCTTGTATGTAAAGGAGAACCATGTCTGTTTTTCACGAGCAACAGTTTGCTAGAAATATCTTGTATGTAAAGGAGATCCATGGCTCTTCTTCATGAGAATAGTTTGCTATGAGTGTCTTGTATGTAAAGGAGAATCATAGCTGTTCTTCATTAGCAAAAGTTTGCTAGGAGTTTCTTATATGTAAAGGAGATTCATGGCTCTTCTTCATGAGCAACAGTTTACTAGGAATGTCTTGTATGTCAAGGAGAACCATGGCTGTTCGTCGTGAGCAACAGTTTGCTAGGAGTGTCTTTTATGCTAAGGAGAATCATAGCTGTTCTTCATGAGCAAACGTTTTCTATGAGTTTCTTATATGTAAAGGAGATTCATGGCTCTTCTTCATGAGCAACAGTTTACTAGGAGTGTCTTGTATGTAAAGAAGAACCATAGCTGTTCTTCATGGGCAACAGTTTGTTAGGAGTGTCTTGTATGTAAAGGAGAACCATGTCTGTTTTTCACGAGCAACAGTTTGCTAGAAATATCTTGTATGTAAAGGAGATCCATGGCTCTTCTTCATGAGAATAGTTTGCTATGAGTGTCTTGTATGTAAAGGAGAATCATAGCTGTTCTTCATTAGCAAAAGTTTGCTAGGAGTTTCTTATATGTAAAGGAGATTCATGGCTCTTCTTCATGAGCAACAGTTTACTAGGAATGTCTTGTATGTAAAGGAGAACCATGGCTGTTCGTCGTGAGCAACAGTTTGCTAGGAGTGTCTTTTATGCTAAGGAGAATCATAGCTGTTCTTCATGAACAAACGTTTTCTATGAGTTTCTTATATGTAAAGGAGATTCATGGCTCTTCTTCATGAGCAACAGTTTACTAGGAGTGTCTTGTATGTAAAGAAGAACCATAGCTGTTCTTCATGGGCAACAGTTTGTTAGGAGTGTCTTGTATGTAAAGGAGAACCATAGCTGTTCTTCATGAGCAAACGTTTTCTATGAGTTTCTAATATGTAAAGGAGATTCATGGCTCTTCTTCATGAGCAACAGTTTACTAGGAGTGTCTTGTATGTAAAGAAGAACCATAGCTGTTCTTCATGGGCAACAGTTTGTTAGGAGTGTCTTGTATGTAAAGGAGAACCATGTCTTTTTTTCACGAGCAACAGTTTGCTAGAAATATCTTGTATGTAAAGGAGATCCATGGCTCTTCTTCATGAGAATAGTTTGCTATGAGTGTCTTGTATGTAAAGGAGAATCATAGCTGTTCTTCATTAGCAAAAGTTTGCTAGGAATTTCTTATATGTAAAGGAGATTCATGGCTCTTCTTCATGAGCAACAGTTTACTAGGAATGTCTTGTATGTAAAGGAGAACCATGGCTGTTCGTCGTGAGCAACAGTTTGCTAGGAGTGTCTTTTATGCTAAGGAGAATCATAGCTGTTCTTCATGAGCAAACGTTTTCTATGAGTTTCTTATATGTAAAGGAGATTCATGGCTCTTCTTCATGAGCAACAGTTTACTAGGAGTGTCTTGTATGTAAAGAAGAACCATAGCTGTTCTTCATGGGTAACAGTTTGCTAGGAGTGTCTTGTATGTAAAGGAGAACCATGTCTGTTTTTCACGAGCAACAGTTTGCTAGAAATATCTTGTATGTAAAGGAGATCCATGGCTCTTCTTCATGAGAATAGTTTGCTATGAGTGTCTTGTATGTAAAGGAGAATCATAGCTGTTCTTCATTAGCAAAAGTTTGCTAGGAGTTTCTTATATGTAAAGGAGATTCATGGCTCTTCTTCATGAGCAACAGTTTACTAGGAATGTCTTGTATGTCAAGGAGAACCATGGCTGTTCGTCGTGAGCAACAGTTTGCTAGGAGTGTCTTTTATGCTAAGGAGAATCATAGCTGTTCTTCATGAGCAAACGTTTTCTATGAGTTTCTTATATGTAAAGAAGATTCATGGCTCTTCTTCATGAGCAACAGTTTACTAGGAATGTCTTGTATGTAAAGGAGAACCATGGCTGTTCGTCGTGAGCAACAGTTTGCTAGGAGTGTCTTTTATGCTAAGGAGAATCATAGCTGTTCTTCATGAGCAAACGTTTTCTATGAGTTTCTTATATGTAAAGGAGATTCATGGCTCTTCTTCATGAGCAACAGTTTACTAGGAGTGTCTTGTATGTAAAGAAGAACCATAGCTGTTCTTCATGGGCAACAGTTTGTTAGGAGTGTCTTGTATGTAAAGGAGAACCATGTCTGTTTTTCACGAGCAACAGTTTGCTAGAAATATCTTGTATGTAAAGGAGATCCATGGTTCTTCTTCATGAGAATAGTTTGCTATGAGTGTCGTGTATGTAAAGGAGAATCATAGCTGTTCTTCATTAGCAAAAGTTTGCTAGGAGTTTCTTATATATAAAGGAGATTCATGGCTCTTCTTCATGAGCAACAGTTTGCTAGGAATGTCTTGTATGTAAAGGAGAACCATGGCTGTTCGTCGTGAGCAACAGTTTGCTAGGAGTGTCTTTTATGCTAAGGAGAATCATAGCTGTTCTTCATGAGCAAACGTTTTCTATGAGTTTCTAATATGTAAAGGAGATTCATGGCTCTTCTTCATGAGCAACAGTTTACTAGGAGTGTCTTGTATGTAAAGAAGAACCATAGCTGTTCTTCATGGGTAACAGTTTGTTAGGAGTGTCTTGTATGTAAAGGAGAACCATGTCTGTTTTTCACGAGCAACAGTTTGCTAGAAATATCTTGTATGTAAAGGAGATCCATGGCTCTTCTTCATGAGAATAGTTTGCTATGAGTGTCTTGTATGTAAAGGAGAATCATAGCTGTTCTTCATTAGCAAAAGTTTGCTAGGAGTTTCTTATATGTAAAGGAGATTCATGGCTCTTCTTCATGAGCAACAGTTTACTAGGAATGTCTTGTATGTCAAGGAGAACCATGGCTGTTCGTCGTGAGCAACAGTTTGCTAGGAGTGTCTTTTATGCTAAGGAGAATCATAGCTGTTCTTCATGAGCAAACGTTTTCTATGAGTTTCTTATATGTAAAGGAGATTCATGGCTCTTCTTCATGAGCAACAGTTTACTAGGAGTGTCTTGTATGTAAAGAAGAACCATAGCTGTTCTTCATGGGCAACAGTTTGTTAGGAGTGTCTTGTATGTAAAGGAGAACCATGTCTGTTTTTCACGAGCAACAGTTTGCTAGAAATATCTTGTATGTAAAGGAGATCCATGGCTCTTCTTCATGAGAATAGTTTGCTATGAGTGTCTTGTATGTAAAGGAGAATCATAGCTGTTCTTCATTAGCAAAAGTTTTCTATGAGTTTCTTATATGTAAAGGAGATTCATGGCTCTTCTTCATGAGCAACAGTTTACTAGGAGTGTCTTGTATGTAAAGAAGAACCATAGCTGTTCTTCATGGGCAACAGTTTGTTAGGAGTGTCTTGTATGTAAAGGAGAACCATAGCTGTTCTTCATGAGCAAACGTTTTCTATGAGTTTCTAATATGTAAAGGAGATTCATGGCTCTTCTTCATGAGCAACAGTTTACTAGGAGTGTCTTGTATGTAAAGAAGAACCATAGCTGTTCTTCATGGTCAACAGTTTGTTAGGAGTGTCTTGTATGTAAAGGAGAACCATGTCTTTTTTTCACGAGCAACAGTTTGCTAGAAATATCTTGTATGTAAAGGAGATCCATGGCTCTTCTTCATGAGAATAGTTTGCTATGAGTGTCTTGTATGTAAAGGAGAATCATAGCTGTTCTTCATTAGCAAAAGTTTGCTAGGAGTTTCTTATATGTAAAGGAGATTCATGGCTCTTCTTCATGAGCAACAGTTTACTAGGAATGTCTTGTATGTCAAGGAGAACCATGGCTGTTCGTCGTGAGCAACAGTTTGCTAGGAGTGTCTTTTATGCTAAGGAGAATCATAGCTGTTCTTCATGAGCAAACGTTTTCTATGAGTTTCTTATATGTAAAGAAGATTCATGGCTCTTCTTCATGAGCAACAGTTTACTAGGAATGTCTTGTATGTAAAGGAGAACCATGGCTGTTCGTCGTGAGCAACAGTTTGCTAGGAGTGTCTTTTATGCTAAGGAGAATCATAGCTGTTCTTCATGAGCAAACGTTTTCTATGAGTTTCTTATATGTAAAGGAGATTCATGGCTCTTCTTCATGAGCAACAGTTTACTAGGAGTGTCTTGTATGTAAAGAAGAACCATAGCTGTTCTTCATGGGCAACAGTTTGTTAGGAGTGTCTTGTATGTAAAGGAGAACCATGTCTGTTTTTCACGAGCAACAGTTTGCTAGAAATATCTTGTATGTAAAGGAGATCCATGGCTCTTCTTCATGAGAATAGTTTGCTATGAGTGTCGTGTATGTAAAGGAGAATCATAGCTGTTCTTCATTAGCAAAAGTTTGCTAGGAGTTTCTTATATGTAAAGGAGATTCATGGCTCTTCTTCATGAGCAACAGTTTGCTAGGAATGTCTTGTATGTAAAGGAGAACCGTGGCTGTTCGTCGTGAGCAACAGTTTGCTAGGAGTGTCTTTTATGCTAAGGAGAATCATAGCTGTTCTTCATGAGCAAACGTTTTCTATGAGTTTCTAATATGTAAAGGAGATTCATGGCTCTTCTTCATGAGCAACAGTTTACTAGGAGTGTCTTGTATGTAAAGAAGAACCATAGCTGTTCTTCATGGGTAACAGTTTGTTAGGAGTGTCTTGTATGTAAAGGAGAACCATGTCTGTTTTTCACGAGCAACAGTTTGCTAGAAATATCTTGTATGTAAAGGAGATCCATGGCTCTTCTTCATGAGAATAGTTTGCTATGAGTGTCTTGTATGTAAAGGAGAATCATAGCTGTTCTTCATTAGCAAAAGTTTGCTGGGAGTTTCTTATATGTAAAGGAGATTCATGGCTCTTCTTCATGAGCAACAGTTTACTAGGAATGTCTTGTATGTCAAGGAGAACCATGGCTGTTCGTCGTGAGCAACAGTTTGCTAGGAGTGTCTTTTATGCTAAGGAGAATCATAGCTGTTCTTCATGAGCAAACGTTTTCTATGAGTTTCTTATATGTAAAGGAGATTCATGGCTCTTCTTCATGAGCAACAGTTTACTAGGAGTGTCTTGTATGTAAAGAAGAACCATAGCTGTTCTTCATGGGCAACAGTTTGTTAGGAGTGTCTTGTATGTAAAGGAGAACCATGTCTGTTTTTCACGAGCAACAGTTTGCTAGAAATATCTTGTATGTAAAGGAGATCCATGGCTCTTCTTCATGAGAATAGTTTGCTATGAGTGTCTTGTATGTAAAGGAGAATCATAGCTGTTCTTCATTAGCAAAAGTTTGCTAGGAGTTTCTTATATGTAAAGGAGATTCATGGCTCTTCTTCATGAGCAACAGTTTACTAGGAATGTCTTGTATGTAAAGGAGAACCATGGCTGTTCGTCGTGAGCAACAGTTTGCTAGGAGTGTCTTTTATGCTAAGGAGAATCATAGCTGTTCTTCATGAGCAAACGTTTCCTATGAGTTTCTTATATGTAAAGGAGATTCATGGCTCTTCTTCATGAGCAACAGTTTACTAGGAGTGTCTTGTATGTAAAGGAGAACCATAGCTGTTCTTCATGGGCAACAGTTTGTTAGGAGTGTCTTGTATGTAAAGGAGAACCATGTCTGTTTTTCACGAGCAACAGTTTGCTAGAAATATCTTGTATGTAAAGGAGATCCATGGCTCTTCTTCATGAGAATAGTTTGCTATGAGTGTCTTGTATGTAAAGGAGAATCATAGCTGTTCTTCATTAGCAAAAGTTTGCTAGGAGTTTCTTATATGTAAAGGAGATTCATGGCTCTTCTTCATGAGCAACAGTTTACTAGGAGTGTCTTGTATGTAAAGAAGAACCATAGCTGTTCTTCATGGGCAACAGTTTGTTAGGAGTGTCTTGTATGTAAAGGAGAACCATAGCTGTTCTTCATGAGCAAACGTTTTCTATGAGTTTCTTATATGTAAAGGAGATTCATGGCTCTTCTTCATGAGCAACAGTTTACTAGGAGTGTCTTGTATGTAAAGAAGAACCATAGCTGTTCTTCATGGGCAACAGTTTGTTAGGAGTGTCTTGTATGTAAAGGAGAACCATGTTTGTTTTTCACGAGCAACAGTTTGATAGAAATATCTTGTATGTAAAGGAGATCCATGGCTCTTCTTCATGAGAATAGTTTGCTATGAGTGTCTTGTATGTAAAGGAGAATCATAGCTGTTCTTCATTAGCAACAGTTTGCTAGGAGTTTCTTATATGTAAAGGAGATTCATGGCTCTTCTTCGTGAGCAACAGTTTACTAGGAATGTCTTGTATGTAAAGGAGAACCATGGCTGTTCGTCGTGAGCAACAGTTTGCTAGGAGTGTCTTTTATGCTAAGGAGAATCATAGCTGTTCTTCATGAGCAAACGTTTTCTATGAGTTTCTTATATGTAGAGGAGATTCATGGCTCTTCTTCATGAGCAACAGTTTACTAGGGGTGTCTTGTATGTAAAGAAGAACCAGAGCTGTTCTTCATGGGCAACAGTTTGTTAGGAGTGTCTTGTATGTAAAGGAGAACCATGTCTGTTTTTCACGAGCAACAGTTTGCTAGAAATATCTTGTATGTAAAGGAGATCCATGGTTCTTCTTCATGAGAATAGTTTGCTATGAGTGTCGTGTATGTAAAGGAGAATCATAGCTGTTCTTCATTAGCAAAAGTTTGCTAGGAGTTTCTTATATATAAAGGAGATTCATGGCTCTTCTTCATGAGCAACAGTTTGCTAGGAATGTCTTGTATGTAAAGGAGAACCATGGCTGTTCGTCGTGAGCAACAGTTTGCTAGGAGTGTCTTTTATGCTAAGGAGAATCATAGCTGTTCTTCATGAGCAAACGTTTTCTATGAGTTTCTAATATGTAAAGGAGATTCATGGCTCTTCTTCATGAGCAACAGTTTACTAGGAGTGTCTTGTATGTAAAGAAGAACCATAGCTGTTCTTCATGGGTAACAGTTTGTTAGGAGTGTCTTGTATGTAAAGGAGAACCATGTCTGTTTTTCACGAGCAACAGTTTGCTAGAAATATCTTGTATGTAAAGGAGATCCATGGCTCTTCTTCATGAGAATAGTTTGCTATGAGTGTCTTGTATGTAAAGGAGAATCATAGCTGTTCTTCATTAGCAAAAGTTTGCTAGGAGTTTCTTATATGTAAAGGAGATTCATGGCTCTTCTTCATGAGCAACAGTTTACTAGGAATGTCTTGTATGTCAAGGAGAACCATGGCTGTTCGTCGTGAGCAACAGTTTGCTAGGAGTGTCTTTTATGCTAAGGAGAATCATAGCTGTTCTTCATGAGCAAACGTTTTCTATGAGTTTCTTATATGTAAAGGAGATTCATGGCTCTTCTTCATGAGCAACAGTTTACTAGGAGTGTCTTGTATGTAAAGAAGAACCATAGCTGTTCTTCATGGGCAACAGTTTGTTAGGAGTGTCTTGTATGTAAAGGAGAACCATGTCTGTTTTTCACGAGCAACAGTTTGCTAGAAATATCTTGTATGTAAAGGAGATCCATGGCTCTTCTTCATGAGAATAGTTTGCTATGAGTGTCTTGTATGTAAAGGAGAATCATAGCTGTTCTTCATTAGCAAAAGTTTTCTATGAGTTTCTTATATGTAAAGGAGATTCATGGCTCTTCTTCATGAGCAACAGTTTACTAGGAGTGTCTTGTATGTAAAGAAGAACCATAGCTGTTCTTCATGGGCAACAGTTTGTTAGGAGTGTCTTGTATGTAAAGGAGAACCATAGCTGTTCT
Source organism: Bathymodiolus septemdierum (assembly GCA_963383655.1). NCBI lineage: Eukaryota > Metazoa > Mollusca > Bivalvia > Mytilida > Modiolidae > Bathymodiolus > Bathymodiolus septemdierum. Next base: position 2,131,083 of record OY726523.1, read on the forward strand.
TCATGAGCAAACGTTTTCTATGAGTTTCTAATATGTAAAGGAGATTCATGGCTCTTCTTCATGAGCAACAGTTTACTAGGAGTGTCTTGTATGTAAAGAAGAACCATAGCTGTTCTTCATGGGCAACAGTTTGTTAGGAGTGTCTTGTATGTAAAGGAGAACCATGTCTTTTTTTCACGAGCAACAGTTTGCTAGAAATATCTTGTATGTAAAGGAGATCCATGGCTCTTCTTCATGAGAATAGTTTGCTATGAGTGTCTTGTATGTAAAGGAGAATCATAGCTGTTCTTCATTAGCAAAAGTTTGCTAGGAGTTTCTTATATGTAAAGGAGATTCATGGCTCTTCTTCATGAGCAACAGTTTACTAGGAATGTCTTGTATGTCAAGGAGAACCATGGCTGTTCGTCGTGAGCAACAGTTTGCTAGGAGTGTCTTTTATGCTAAGGAGAATCATAGCTGTTCTTCATGAGCAAACGTTTTCTATGAGTTTCTTATATGTAAAGAAGATTCATGGCTCTTCTTCATGAGCAACAGTTTACTAGGAATGTCTTGTATGTAAAGGAGAACCATGGCTGTTCGTCGTGAGCAACAGTTTGCTAGGAGTGTCTTTTATGCTAAGGAGAATCATAGCTGTTCTTCATGAGCAAACGTTTTCTATGAGTTTCTTATATGTAAAGGAGATTCATGGCTCTTCTTCATGAGCAACAGTTTACTAGGAGTGTCTTGTATGTAAAGAAGAACCATAGCTGTTCTTCATGGGCAACAGTTTGTTAGGAGTGTCTTGTATGTAAAGGAGAACCATGTCTGTTTTTCACGAGCAACAGTTTGCTAGAAATATCTTGTATGTAAAGGAGATCCATGGCTCTTCTTCATGAGAATAGTTTGCTATGAGTGTCGTGTATGTAAAGGAGAATCATAGCTGTTCTTCATTAGCAAAAGTTTGCTAGGAGTTTCTTATATGTAAAGGAGATTCATGGCTCTTCTTCATGAGCAACAGTTTGCTAGGAATGTCTTGTATGTAAAGGAGAACCGTGGCTGTTCGTCGTGAGCAACAGTTTGCTAGGAGTGTCTTTTATGCTAAGGAGAATCATAGCTGTTCTTCATGAGCAAACGTTTTCTATGAGTTTCTAATATGTAAAGGAGATTCATGGCTCTTCTTCATGAGCAACAGTTTACTAGGAGTGTCTTGTATGTAAAGAATAACCATAGCTGTTCTTCATGGGTAACAGTTTGTTAGGAGTGTCTTGTATGTAAAGGAGAACCATGTCTGTTTTTCACGAGCAACAGTTTGCTAGAAATATCTTGTATGTAAAGGAGATCCATGGCTCTTCTTCATGAGAATAGTTTGCTATGAGTGTCTTGTATGTAAAGGAGAATCATAGCTGTTCTTCATTAGCAAAAGTTTGCTGGGAGTTTCTTATATGTAAAGGAGATTCATGGCTCTTCTTCATGAGCAACAGTTTACTAGGAATGTCTTGTATGTCAAGGAGAACCATGGCTGTTCGTCGTGAGCAACAGTTTGCTAGGAGTGTCTTTTATGCTAAGGAGAATCATAGCTGTTCTTCATGAGCAAACGTTTTCTATGAGTTTCTTATATGTAAAGGAGATTCATGGCTCTTCTTCATGAGCAACAGTTTACTAGGAGTGTCTTGTATGTAAAGAAGAACCATAGCTGTTCTTCATGGGCAACAGTTTGTTAGGAGTGTCTTGTATGTAAAGGAGAACCATGTCTGTTTTTCACGAGCAACAGTTTGCTAGAAATATCTTGTATGTAAAGGAGATCCATGGCTCTTCTTCATGAGAATAGTTTGCTATGAGTGTCTTGTATGTAAAGGAGAATCATAGCTGTTCTTCATTAGCAAAAGTTTGCTAGGAGTTTCTTATATGTAAAGGAGATTCATGGCTCTTCTTCATGAGCAACAGTTTACTAGGAATGTCTTGTATGTAAAGGAGAACCATGGCTGTTCGTCGTGAGCAACAGTTTGCTAGGAGTGTCTTTTATGCTAAGGAGAATCATAGCTGTTCTTCATGAGCAAACGTTTCCTATGAGTTTCTTATATGTAAAGGAGATTCATGGCTCTTCTTCATGAGCAACAGTTTACTAGGAGTGTCTTGTATGTAAAGGAGAACCATAGCTGTTCTTCATGGGCAACAGTTTGTTAGGAGTGTCTTGTATGTAAAGGAGAACCATGTCTGTTTTTCACGAGCAACAGTTTGCTAGAAATATCTTGTATGTAAAGGAGATCCATGGCTCTTCTTCATGAGAATAGTTTGCTATGAGTGTCTTGTATGTAAAGGAGAATCATAGCTGTTCTTCATTAGCAAAAGTTTGCTAGGAGTTTCTTATATGTAAAGGAGATTCATGGCTCTTCTTCATGAGCAACAGTTTACTAGGAGTGTCTTGTATGTAAAGAAGAACCATAGCTGTTCTTCATGGGCAACAGTTTGTTAGGAGTGTCTTGTATGTAAAGGAGAACCATAGCTGTTCTTCATGAGCAAACGTTTTCTATGAGTTTCTTATATGTAAAGGAGATTCATGGCTCTTTTTCATGAGCAACAGTTTACTAGGAGTGTCTTGTATGTAAAGAAGAACCATAGCTGTTCTTCATGGGCAACAGTTTGTTAGGAGTGTCTTGTATGTAAAGGAGAACCATGTTTGTTTTTCACGAGCAACAGTTTGATAGAAATATCTTGTATGTAAAGGAGATCCATGGCTCTTCTTCATGAGAATAGTTTGCTATGAGTGTCTTGTATGTAAAGGAGAATCATAGCTGTTCTTCATTAGCAACAGTTTGCTAGGAGTTTCTTATATGTAAAGGAGATTCATGGCTCTTCTTCGTGAGCAACAGTTTACTAGGAATGTCTTGTATGTAAAGGAGAACCATGGCTGTTCGTCGTGAGCAACAGTTTGCTAGGAGTGTCTTTTATGCTAAGGAGAATCATAGCTGTTCTTCATGAGCAAACGTTTTCTATGAGTTTCTTATATGTAGAGGAGATTCATGGCTCTTCTTCATGAGCAACAGTTTACTAGGGGTGTCTTGTATGTAAAGAAGAACCAGAGCTGTTCTTCATGGGCAACAGTTTGTTAGGAGTGTCTTGTATGTAAAGGAGAATCATAGCTGTTCTTCATGAGCAAACGTTTTCTATGAGTCTCTTATATGTAAAGGAGATTCATGGCTCTTCTTCATGAGCAACAGTTTACTAGGTGTGTCTTGTATGTAAAGAAGAACCATAGCTGTTCTTCATGGGCAACAGTTTGTTAGGAGTGTCTTGTATGTAAAGGAGAATCATAGCTGTTCTTCATGAGCAAACGTTTTCTATGAGTTTCTTATATGTAAAGGAGATTCATGGCTCTTCTTCACGAGCAACAGTTTACTAGGAGTGTCTTGTATGTAAAGAAGAACCATAGCTGTTCTTCATGGGCAACAGTTTGTTAGGAGTGTTTTGTATGTAAAGGAGAACCATGTCTGTTTTTCACGAGCAACAGTTTGCTAGAAATATCTTGTATGTAAAGGAGATCCATGGCTCTTCTTCATGAGAATAGTTTGCTATGAGTGTCTTGTATGTAAAGGAGAATCATAGCTGTTCTTCATTAGCAAAAGTTTGCTAGGAGTTTCTTATATGTAAAGGAGATTCATGGCTCTTCTTCATGAGCAACAGTTTACTAGGAATATCTTGTATGTAAAGGAGAACCATGGCTGTTCGTCGTGAGCAACAGTTTGCTAGGAGTGTCTTTTATGCTAAGGAGAATCATAGCTGTTCTTCATGAGCAAATGTTTTCTATGAGTTTCTTATATGTAAAGGAGATTCATGGCTCTTCTTCATGAGCAACAGTTTACTAGGAGTGTCTTGTATGTAAAGAAGAACCATAGCTGTTCTTTATGGGCAACAGTTTGTTAGGAGTGTCTTGTATGTAAAAGAGAACCATGTCTGTTTTTCACGAGCAACAGTTTGCTAGAAATATCATGTATGTAAAGGAGATCCATGGCTCTTCTTCATGAGAATAGTTTGCTATGAGTGTCTTGTATGTAAAGGAGAATCATAGCTGTTCTTCATTAGCAAAAGTTTTCTATGAGTTTCTTATATGTAAAGGAGATTCATGGCTCTTCTTCATGAGCAACAGTTTACTAGGAGTGTCTTGTATGTAAAGAAGAACCATAGCTGTTCTTCATGGGCAACAGTTTGTTAGGAGTGTCTTGTATGTAAAGGAGAACCATAGCTGTTCTTCATGAGCAAACGTTTTCTATGAGTTTCTTATATGTAAAGGAGATTCATGGCTCTTCTTCATGAGCAACAGTTTACTAGGAGTGTCTTGTATGTAAAGAAGAACCATAGCTGTTCTTCATGGGCAACAGTTTGTTAGGAGTGTCTTGTATGTAAAGGAGAACCATGTTTGTTTTTCACGAGCAACAGTTTGATAGAAATATCTTGTATGTAAAGGAGATCCATGGCTCTTCTTCATTAGCAACAGCTTGCTATGAGTGTCTTGTATGTAAAGGAGAATCATAGCTGTTCTTCATTAGCAACAGTTTGCTAGGAGTTTCTTATATGTAAAGGAGATTCATGGCTCTTCTTCATGAGCAACAGTTTATTAGGAATGTCTTGTATGTAAAGGAGAACCATGGCTGTTCGTCGTGAGCAACAGTTTGCTAGGAGTGTCTTTTATGCTAAGGAGAATCATAGCTGTTCTTCATGAGCAAACGTTTTCTATGAGTTTCTTATATGTAAAGGGGATTCATGGCTCTTCTTCATGAGCAACAGTTTACTAGGGGTGTCTTGTATGTAAAGAAGAACCATAGCTGTTCTTCATGGGCAACAGTTTGTTAGGAGTGTCTTGTATGTAAAGGAGAATCATAGCTGTTCTTCATGAGCAAACGTTTTCTATGAGTCTCTTATATGTAAAGGAGATTCATGGCTCTTCTTCATGAGCAACAGTTTACTAGGTGTGTCTTGTATGTAAAGAAGAACCATAGCTGTTCTTCATGGGCAACAGTTTGTTAGGAGTGTCTTGTATGTAAAGGAGAATCATAGCTGTTCTTCATGAGCAAACGTTTTCTATGAGTTTCTTATATGTAAAGGAGATTCATGGCTCTTCTTCACGAGCAACAGTTTACTAGGAGTGTCTTGTATGTAAAGAAGAACCATAGCTGTTCTTCATGGGCAACAGTTTGTTAGGAGTGTTTTGTATGTAAAGGAGAACCATGTCTGTTTTTCACGAGCAACAGTTTGCTAGAAATATCTTTTATGTAAAGGAGATCCATGGCTCTTCTTCATGAGAATAGTTTGCTATGAGTGTCTTGTATGTAAAGGAGAATCATAGCTGTTCTTCATTAGCAAAAGTTTGCTAGGAGTTTCTTATATGTAAAGGAGATTCATGGCTCTTCTTCATGAGCAACAGTTTACTAGGAATGTCTTGTATGTAAAGGAGAACCATGGCTGTTCGTCGTGAGCAACAGTTTGCTAGGAGTGTCTTTTATGCTAAGGAGAATCATAGCTGTTCTTCATGAGCAAATGTTTTCTATGAGTTTCTTATAAGTAAAGGAGATTCATGGCTCTTCTTCATGAGCAACAGTTTACTAGGAGTGTCTTGTATGCAAAGAAGAACCATAGCTGTTCTTTATGGGCAACAGTTTGTTAGGAGTGTCTTGTATGTAAAGGAGAACCATGTCTGTTTTTCACGAGCAACAGTTTGCTAGAAATATCATGTATGTAAAGGAGATCCATGGCTCTTCTTCATGAGAATAGTTTGCTATGAGTGTCTTGTATGTAAAGGAGAATCATAGCTGTTCTTCATTAGCAAAAGTTTGCTAGGAGTTTCTTATATGTAAAGGAGATTCATGGCTCTTCTTCATGAGCAACAGTTTACTAGGAGTGTCTTGTATGTAAAGAAGAACCATAGCTGTTCTTCATGGGCAACAGTTTGTTAGGAGTGTCTTGTATGTAAAGGAGAACCATAGCTGTTCTTCATGAGCAAACGTTTTCTATGAGTTTCTTATATGTAAAGGAGATTCATGGCTCTTCTTCATGAGCAACAGTTTACTAGGAGTGTCTTGTATGTAAAGAAGAACCATAGCTGTTCTTCATGGGCAACAGTTTGTTAGGAGTGTCTTGTACGTAAAGGAGAACCATGTTTGTTTTTCACGAGCAACAGTTTGATAGAAATATCTTGTATGTAAAGGAGATCCATGGCTCTTCTTCATGAGAATAGTTTGCTATGAGTGTCTTGTATGTAAAGGAGAATCATAGCTGTTCTTCATTAGCAACAGTTTGCTAGGAGTTTCTTATATGTAAAGGAGATTCATGGCTCTTCTTCGTGAGCAACAGTTTACTAGGAATGTCTTGTATGTAAAGGAGAACCATGGCTGTTCGTCGTGAGCAACAGTTTGCTAGGAGTGTCTTTTATGCTAAGGAGAATCATAGCTGTTCTTCATGAGCAAACGTTTTCTATGAGTTTCTTATATGTGAAGGAGATTCATGGCTCTTCTTCATGAGCAACAGTTTACTAGGGGTGTCTTTTATGTAAAGAAGAACCATAGCTGTTCTTCATGGGCAACAGTTTGTTAGGAGTGTCTTGTATGTAAAGGAGAATCATAGCTGTTCTTCATGAGCAAACGTTTTCTATGAGTTTCTTATATGTAAAGGAGATTCATGGCTCTTCTTCACGAGCAACAGTTTACTAGGAGTGTCTTGTATGTAAAGAAGAACCATAGCTGTTCTTCATGGGCAACAGTTTGTTAGGAGTGTTTTGTATGTAAAGGAGAACCATGTCTGTTTTTCACGAGCAACAGTTTGCTAGAAATATCCTGTATGTAAAGGAGATCCATGGCTCTTCTTCATGAGAATAGTTTGCTATGAGTGTCTTGTATGTAAAGGAGAATCATAGCTGTTCTTCATTAGCAAAAGTTTGCTAGGAGTTTCTTATATGTAAAGGAGATTCATGGCTCTTCTTCATGAGCAACAGTTTACTAGGAATGTCTTGTATGTAAAGGAGAACCATGGCTGTTCGTCGTGAGCAACAGTTTGCTAGGAGTGTCTTTTATGCTAAGGAGAATCATAGCTGTTCTTCATGAGCAAACGTTTTCTATGAGTTTCTTATATGTAAAGGAGATTCATGGCTCTTCTTCATGAGCAACAGTTTACTAGGAGTGTCTTGTATGTAAAGAAGAACCATAGCTGTTCTTTATGGGCAACAGTTTGTTAGGAGTGTCTTGTATGTAAAGGAGAACCATGTCTGTTTTTCACGAGAACAGTTTGCTAGAAATATCATGTATGTAAAGGAGATCCATGGCTCTTCTTCATGAGAATAGTTTGCTATGAGTGTCTTGTATGTAAAGGGGAATCATAGCTGTTCTTCATTAGCAAAAGTTTGCTAGGAGTTTCTTATATGTAAAGGAGATTCATGGCTCTTCTTCATGAGCAACAGTTTACTAGGAATGTCTTGTATGTAAAGGAGAACCATGGCTGTTCGTCGTGAGCAACAGTTTGCTAGGAGTGTCTTTTATGCTAAGGAGAATCATAGCTGTTCTTCATGAGCAAACGTTTTCTATGAGTTTCTTATATGTAAAGGAGATTCATGGCTCTTCTTCATGAGCAACAGTTTACTAGGGGTGTCTTGTATGTAAAGAAGAACCATAGCTGTTCTTCATGGGCAACAGTTTGTTAGGAGTGTCTTGTATGTAAAGGAGAATCATAGCTGTTCTTCATTAGCAAAAGTTTGCTAGGAGTTTCTTATATGTAAAGGAGATTCATGGCTCTTCTTCATGAGCAACAGTTTACTAGGAATGTCTTGTATGTAAAGGAGAACCATGGCTGTTCGTCGTGAGCAACAGTTTGCTAGGAGTGTCTTTTATGCTAAGGAGAATCATAGCTGTTCTTCATTAGCAAACGTTTCCTATGAGTTTCTTATATGTAAAGGAGATTCATGGCTCCTCTTCATTAGCAACAGTTAACTAGGAGTGTCTTGTATGTAAAGGAGAACCATAGCTGTTCTTCATGGGCAACAGTTTGTTAGGAGTGTCTTGTATGTAAAGGAGAACCATGTCTGTTTTTCACGAGCAACAGTTTGCTAGAAATGTCTTGTATGTAAAGGAGATCCATGGCTCTTCTTCATGAGAATAGTTTGCTATGAGTGTCTTGTATGTAAAGGAGAATCATAGCTGTTCTTCATTAGCAAAAGTTTGCTAGGAGTTTCTTATATGTAAAGGAGATTCATGGCTCTTCTTCATGAGCAACAGTTTACTAGGAGTGTCTTGTATGTAAAGAAGAACCATAGCTGTTCTTCATGGGCAACAGTTTGTTAGGAGTGTCTTGTATGTAAAGGAGAACCATAGCTGTTCTTCATGAGCAAACGTTTTCTATGAGTTTCTTATATGTAAAGGAGATTCATGGCTCTTCTTCATGAGCAACAGTTTACTAGGAGTGTCTTGTATGTAAAGAAGAACCATAGCTGTTCTTCATGGGCAACAGTTTGCTAGGAGTGTCTTGTATGTAAAGGAGAACCATGTCTGTTTTTCACGAGCAACAGTTTGATAGAAATATCTTGTATGTAAAGGAGATCCATGGCTCTTCTTCATGAGAATAGTTTGCTATGAGTGTCTTGTATGTAAAGGAGAATCATAGCTGTTCTTCATTAGCAAAAGTTTGCTAGGAGTTTCTTATATGTAAAGGAGATTCATGGCTCTTCTTCGTGAGCAACAGTTTACTAGGAATGTCTTGTATGTAAAGGAGAACCATGGCTGTTCGTCGTGAGCAACAGTTTGCTAGGAGTGTCTTTTATGCTAAGGAGAATCATAGCTGTTCTTCATGAGCAAACGTTTCCTATGAGTTTCTTATATGTAAAGGAGATTCATGGCTCTTCTTCATGAGCAACAGTTTACTAGGAGTGTCTTGTATGTAAAGAAGAACCATAGCTGTTCTTCATGGGCAACAGTTTGTTAGGAGTGTCTTGTATGTAAAGGAGAATCATAGCTGTTCTTCATGAGCAAACGTTTTCTATGAGTTTCTTATATGTAAAGGAGATTCATGGCTCTTCTTCACGAGCAACAGTTTACTAGGAGTGTCTTGTATGTAAAGAAGAACCATAGCTGTTCTTCATGGGCAACAGTTTGTTAGGAGTGTTTTGTATGTAAAGGAGAACCATGTCTGTTTTTCACGAGCAACAGTTTGCTAGAAATATCTTGTATGTAAAGGAGATCCATGGCTCTTCTTCATGAGAATAGTTTGCTATGAGTGTCTTGTATGTAAAGGAGAATCATAGCTGTTCTTCATTAGCAAAAGTTTGCTAGGAGTTTCTTATATGTAAAGGAGATTCATGGCTCTTCTTCTTGAGCAACAGTTTACTAGGAATGTCTTGTATGTCAAGGAGAACCATGGCTGTTCGTCGTGAGCAACAGTTTGCTAGGAGTGTCTTTTATGCTAAGGAGAATCATAGCTGTTCTTCATGAGCAAACGTTTCCTATGAGTTTCTTATATGTAAAGGAGATTCATGGCTCTTCTTCATGAGCAACAGTTTACTAGGAATGTCTTGTATGTAAAGGAGAACCATGGCTGTTCGTCGTGAGCAACAGTTTGCTAGGAGTGTCTTTTATGCTAAGGAGAATCATAGCTGTTCTTCATGAGCAAACGTTTTCTATGAGTTTCTTATATGTAAAGGAGATTCATGGCTCTTCTTCATGAGCAACAGTTTACTAGGAGTGTCTTGTATGTAAAGAAGAACCATAGCTGTTCTTCATGGGCAACAGTTTGTTAGGAGTGTCTTGTATGTAAAGGAGAACCATGTCTGTTTTTCACGAGCAACAGTTTGCTAGAAATATCTTGTATGTAAAGGAGATCCATGGCTCTTCTTCATGAGAATAGTTTGCTATGAGTGTCTTGTATGTAAAGGAGAATCATAGCTGTTCTTCATTAGCAAAAGTTTGCTAGGAGTTTCTTATATGTAAAGGAGATTCATGGCTCTTCTTCATGAGCAACAGTTTACTAGGAGTGTCTTGTATGTAAAGAAGAACCATAGTTGTTCTTCGTGGGCAACAGTTTGTTAGGAGTGTCTTGTATGTAAAGGAGAACCATAGCTGTTCTTCATGAGCAAACGTTTTCTATGAGTGTCTTTTATGCTAAGGAGAATCATAGCTGTTCTTCATGAGCAAACGTTTTCTATGAGTTTCTTATATGTAAAGGAGATTCATGGCTCTTCTTCATGAGCAACAGTTTACTAGGAGTGTCTTGTATGCAAAGAAGAACCATAGCTGTTCTTCATGGGCAACAGTTTGTTAGGAGTGTCTTGTATGTAAAGGAGAACCATGTCTGTTTTTCACGAGCAACAGTTTGATAGAAATATCTTGTATGTAAAGGAGATCCATGGCTCTTCTTCATGAGAATAGTTTGCTATGAGTGTCTTGTATGTAAAGGAGAATCATAGCTGTTCTTCATTAGCAAAAGTTTGCTAGGAGTTTCTTATATGTAAAGGAGATTCATGGCTCTTCTTCGTGAGCAACAGTTTACTAGGAATGTCTTGTATGTAAAGGAGAACCATGGCTGTTCGTCGTGAGCAACAGTTTGCTAGGAGTGTCTTTTATGCTAAGGAGAATCATAGCTGTTCTTCATGAGCAAACGTTTTCTATGAGTTTCTTATATGTAAAGGAGATTCATGGCTCTTCTTCATGAGCAACAGTTTACTAGGTGTGTCTTGTATTTAAAGAAGAACCATAGCTGTTCTTCATGGGCAACAGTTTGTTAGGAGTGTCTTGTATGTAAAGGAGAATCATAGCTGTTCTTCATGAGCAAACGTTTTCTATGAGTTTCTTATATGTAAAGGAGATTCATGGCTCTTCTTCAGGAGCAACAGTTTACTAGGAGTGTCTTGTATGTAAAGAAGAACCATAGCTGTTCTTCATGGGCAACAGTTTGTTAGGAGTGTTTTGTATGTAAAGGAGAACCATGTCTGTTTTTCACGAGCAACAGTTTGCTAGAAATATCTTGTATGTAAAGGAGATCCATGACTCTTCTTCATGAGAATAGTTTGCTATGAGTGTCTTGTATGTAAAGGAGAACCATAGCTGTTCTTCATTAGCAAAAGTTTGCTAGGAGTTTCTTATATGTAAAGGAGATTCATGGCTCTTCTTCATGAGCAACAGTTTACTAGGAATGTCTTGTATGTAAAGGAGAACCATGGCTGTTCGTCGTGAGCAACAGTTTGCTAGGAGTGTCTTTTATGCTAAGGAGAATCAAAGCTGTTCTTCATGAGCAAACGTTTCCTATGAGTTTCTTATATGTAAAGGAGATTCATGGCTCTTCTTCATGAGCAACAGTTTACTAGGAGTGTCTTGTATGTAAAGGAGAACCATAGCTGTTCTTCATGGGCAACAGTTTGTTAGGAGTGTCTTGTATGTAAAGGAGAACCATGTCTGTTTTTCACGAGCAACAGTTTGCTAGAAATATCTTGTATGTAAAGGAGATCCATGGCTCTTCTTCATGAGAATAGTTTGCTATGAGTGTCTTGTATGTAAAGGAGAATCATAGCTGTTCTTCATTAGCAAAAGCTTGCTAGGAGTTTCTTATATGTAAAGGGGATTCATGGCTCTTCTTCATGAGCAACAGTTTACTAGGAGTGTCTTGTATGTAAAGAAGAACCATAGCTGTTCTTCATGGGCAACAGTTTGTTAGGAGTGTCTTGTATGTAAAGGAGAATCATAGCTGTTCTTCATGAGCAAACGTTTTCTATGAGTTTCTTATATGTAAAGGAGATTCATGGCTCTTCTTCATGAGCAACAGTTTACTAGGGGTGTCTTGTATGTAAAGAAGAACCATAGCTGTTCTTCATGGGCAACAGTTTGTTAAGGAGTGTCTTGTATGTAAAGGAGAATCATAGCTGTTCTTCATGAGCAAACGTTTTCTATGAGTTTCTTATATGTAAAGGAGATTCATGGCTCTTCTTCACGAGCAACAGTTTACTAGGAGTGTCTTGTATGTAAAGAAGAACCATAGCTGTTCTTCATGGGCAACAGTTTGTTAGGAGTGTTTTGTATGTAAAGGAGAACCATGTCTGTTTTTCACGAGCAACAGTTTGCTAGAAATATCTTGTATGTAAAGGAGATCCATGGCTCTTCTTCATGAGAATAGTTTGCTATGAGTGTCTTGTATGTAAAGGAGAATCATAGCTGTTCTTCATTAGCAAAAGTTTGCTAGGAGTTTCTTATATGTAAAGGAGATTCATGGCTCTTCTTCATGAGCAACAGTTTACTAGGAATGTCTTGTATGTCAAGGAGAACCATGGCTGTTCGTCGTGAGCAACAGTTTGCTAGGAGTGTCTTTTATGCTAAGGAGAATCATAGCTGTTCTTCATGAGCAAACGTTTCCTATGAGTTTCTTATATGTAAAGGAGATTCATGGCTCTTCTTCATGAGCAACAGTTTACTAGGAATGTCTTGTATGTAAAGGAGAACCATGGCTGTTCGTCGTGAGCAACAGTTTGCTAGGAGTGTCTTTTATGCTAAGGAGAATCATAGCTGTTCTTCATGAGCAAAAGTTTTCTATGAGTTTCTTATATGTAAAGGAGATTCATGGCTCTTCTTCATGAGCAACAGTTTACTAGGAGTGTCTTGTATGTAAAGAAGAACCATAGCTGTTCTTCATGGGCAACAGTTTGTTAGGAGTGTCTTGTATGTAAAGGAGAACCATGTCTGTTTTTCACGAGCAACAGTTTGCTAGAAATATCTTGTATGTAAAGGAGATCCATGGCTCTTCTTCATGAGAATAGTTTGCTATGAGTGTCTTGTATGTAAAGGAGAATCATAGCTGTTCTTCATTAGCAAAAGTTTGCTAGGAGTTTCTTATATGTAAAGGAGATTCATGGCTCTTCTTCATGAGCAACAGTTTACTAGGAGTGTCTTGTATGTAAAGAAGAACCATAGCTGTTCTTCATGGGCAACAGTTTGTTAGGAGTGTCTTGTATGTAAAGGAGAACCATAGCTGTTCTTCATGAGCAAACGTTTTCTATGAGTTTCTTATATGTAAAGGAGATTCATGGCTCTTCTTCATGAGCAACAGTTTACTAGGAATGTCTTGTATGTCAAGGAGAACCATGGCTGTTCTTCATGGGCAACAGTTTGTTAGGAGTGTCTTGTATGTAAAGGAGACCCATGTCTGTTTTTCACGAGCAACAGTTTGATAGAAATATCTTGTATGTAAAGGAGAATAGTTTGCTATGAGTGTCTTGTATGTAAAGGAGAATCATAGCTGTTCTTCATTAGCAAAAGTTTGCTAGGAGTTTCTTATATGTAAAGGAGATTCATGGCTCTTCTTCATGAGCAACAGTTTACTAGGAATGTCTTGTATGTAAAGGAGAACCATGGCTGTTCGTCGTGAGCAACAGTTTGCTAGGAGTGTCTTTTATGCTAAGGAGAATCATAGCTGTTCTTCATGAGCAAACGTTTTCTAGGAGTTTCTTATGTGTAAAGGAGATTCATGGCTATTCTTCATCCGTAACAGTTTGCTAGGAGTTTCTTTGATGTCGATGTATTTCCAGAAATTAAACGATTATTATGTACTAGCCGAAAATATTGTTGAATAGGAAGGCGCTTGTGGTAAAACGTGTTTATCCTGTGATATCCTGTATGCCATTGTTTAATGTTACTTAACAAATGAAGGCAGACGATTTATTTTGTGTTACTTGATATCAAGTAAACAGCATTTTAGCATTTTTGATGACCACGAGATGAAGCTTACAAACAATCAAATCATTTAACACTGGAAATCGAGGATTATGATGAATAGGGTCGAACAATCTTAGCATGAAACAAGTCATCAACGACCTCTCACATAAAACTCAGATACATCATGTGATTTTCTATCCTGAGTGCAACTTACAATTTCCTTTTTTTTTCTTCTTCCTTTAATTTCCAGTTATTTTAGCAATGTTAAATGAATTGAGTATGTTTTAATGACAATTTGCAATTTTTCATGTGTTTTTTTAAGGAAACGGATTAATATAAGCGTTACACTTGTTTCTGAATCCTATGTTATATTGTATTGTGAAAAAAAATGTAATATGTAATTCATCAATAAATATGTTTAAATCAACGACCTCTCATTAGTAGATACAACTCCTTATACAGGTGTTCCAAATTTATTTTCAGGTCACGTGCCAAGAGCGTGACATTCTCCAAACAACCAATGGACGTCCCAATTGCAGGTAGTACACCCTGTATTGGAGAAAACTATTCCCATTTCTATACCTCGGCATTTCCTTGCAAAACATCAGTAATTAAGAGCAATGCGTGCTGGTATATGTATTTGTTGTAAAGCGTGTCATATTTTATCATTGTATTTCTTCTCTGTGGCCATTTACTACTCATAGCTATATTTTATGTAATTATTTTTCGTCTGCGATATTCAATGTCTGTGATGACCATTATATGGAAAATTCAAAGGGAATTTTATAACAGTTATTTACAGAATGAAAGTCCTACTATTGTATAACACATATGAACATAAATTGAATGGGCAGTCAAACTGCTAAATAGCATAGACGTCACTGCTTTTGTATTTGCCTTGTCTGTGAAAACAAGATCTATATAGAAATCGATACAACTAAACCCCTCCAGGGTTTCACGAAGTAAAATCAAATTAAGTCTGAAAATCTTCGACAACAAATTGAATTTAATCAAAATTCTAAAAATAAGTTTTCTTACAGCTAAAGTAAATTAAATTCAATAATATCAGGAAATAACAAACCCTTTAAAGTGCAGTGCAGCACGAGTTTTCAGACTAAATTGAACCCGATTGAAAATTATACACGTATTTTTTTCACACTGTATAGGGTCTAACCATGTAAATTTGCGTACTCGCTTTTGCTTCAAAAACAATGCAAGAAGAGTTTTAAGATCCCCAAGCGCAAGGGCAGGCAATACAATGGCCAAAAGAAAAAGGACAATCACTGATCTACAAAACACTACACAGAAAACTATTATTTCCCCCACAGCGATATATTTTTTTCACAGAAAACTAAAATCAGATTTTTTTTTTTTTGACATAAAAAAAAATCAGTAATTTCCCTTCAAATATTTATCATAAATTTCTCGTTGAGAACTGTAGGGCTGGATTAATGATATTTTTGCATTTTTCGTGTCAATTTATTTTGTTTCTTTAAAATTTCACCACATAATTAATATATTTTTTTTTTCAGAAAAAAACATTCTAAAAGTTAAATGGTCGTCCCCTTAATGACATGAATGTGTGTTTCGGCCGCGTCCATGCAGCTTCGTATAATACGAACCGCATTGGTGGCGTAATGGTTAGAGTGCTCGCCTCGAGTGCGGTAGATCGTGGGTTCGAGCCCCGGTCGGGTCATACCAAAGACTATGCAAATTAATATTTGTTGCTTCTCTGGTAAGCACGCAGCACTAAGAAGAAAGAGCAAAGACTGGTCGGCTCGAATCAGGATAATGTGTCCGAGTGGGGCGACATGTATCCGCGGAATGTTGTTTTTGTGAGCTAGCACTATAAAAATCCAACTCAGTGTGTTGGTATAGTACAAAGCGGACCTCATCATCATCTCATTGAAAATTAACTTGTTCTCGCCATGATATAGCTGAAAATTGCTGAATTGGCGATAAGCAACAACAATCACTCGTATAATACGTGTCCGGATTTCAAGAACCTTATGCAAGAAAGTTCAACAGTTTAATTATTGTTTCTGATTCGCGGATTTGTCCCGATAAGATTGATTCCTTAAAAAGTAAACCTTCAAAGAGATAAGTTGCATTTTAATGCTTGGGGCTTTAGCCATTCACATGATTTTCTTCTATCATCATATGTAGCACTATCATGTAATTTAATCAACACCGCCCAAATATATTTTGTATTTAGTGTAGAGGTTGTTAAATAGCTTGTATTACGTTGAAATGAAACAGTGCACTTCGAATTCTTGTTTCGCGACGGTCAGTTTTATTCGGCCCGTTTTATTGGTGGAGGAAACCGGAGTTCCCTGAAAAAACCACCGACCTGCCGCAAGTCACTGACAAACTTTATCACATAGACATCACATTAGTATAATTACCAATTAATAATAGTCAAGCGACTGTTGATGAAAAATAGAATGTACACATGACTGTTCATGAAAAAAATCAACAATTATCTATAATACGATCGAGGTATTCAAGTTTGATTTTTTTTTTATCAAAATCTTCAGAATGTTTGATGCCTTTATTTGAATGGCTTAAGATAAAACTGAAATCGCAAAATTTTTAATTTTTGCTTTTTTCTATTTTCGCAAAAATTAGAGCCCACGCGAACAGTTTGACTAAAAATCGCAAAATTAACACCCCTTCGAAATAACAACTTAAATATCAGATTAATAAATGTAGATATTTATCTTTGAGACAGAATATGTTTTTAACATCATGTGAGTAATTGTTGTTTACGGCAATTTTTCGGCTATAT
The DNA here is from genome assembly GCA_963383655.1 of Bathymodiolus septemdierum. Lineage (NCBI taxonomy): Eukaryota > Metazoa > Mollusca > Bivalvia > Mytilida > Modiolidae > Bathymodiolus > Bathymodiolus septemdierum. The sequence continues at coordinate 2,147,517 of OY726523.1, forward strand.
CACGACGAGAACAAGTTAAATTTCAATGAAATGAAGATGAGGTCCCAACACGCTTAGTTGTTGGTTTTTTTATAATATATATATATATATATCTTCAAAATGATATAGGGGTGCATATTTTTTTATTAATAAAGTTATATGTCTTAAAGACAAGTCACTGTGGTTGGAATCCGGAACAGAACAGTACATACAATTCGCCAGGAATAATTAATGTACGTGAAATTGATCGAAATTATTTGATTCTAACCATTAAATAAACGATGAAAATCGCGATACAACAAAACTAGGAAACCAACACGAAAATCTTTAAAAAAGGGAAATGCAAAGAATGTGAACAAATATCAAACTTTGTTTAACAACGTATGTACACGTGTACTATAGTTTCCTCATTCTACAGTTATTGTACGTATGCTATGCGTATTTATTAATTACAAAATTATTGAAAATATTGATTTTTGCTCATGGAAAACATAAGAAAAAATTAATAAGAATGTATTCAATTTTATTCTATATTCGCATTCACAGTTAGTAACCACAGGCACTTGCTTCATTCAAAAAATATATGCCCCCTCCTCTTCTTTACTTCAAGGTAAACATCTACCCTTTTCCCCTTCCCCACTTCGCCTCAATATTTTTCACTTATTTGTGATCCTTTCGCTGACCCAGTTATATCGTTAACTCCCGAGATATTTCTCTTTTAGACTGCCACATTTAAATATATCTACCGGGCCCCCCTCAGACAAATTGGACAAGAATAGTCAGCGAACGTGGCTTATTAAAAATTTCAGCCAATGAATCTGAAACAGCCACTTCCGGTTTGCGCTGGATTTTTCATATGCATTCGGAATTCTCTAGACCGGCCATGTGTAATAATGCCACATGATCATCTCCTCTCAAATGTAAAGTAAGCCTTTAAAATACAGATAATTGTTCCAATGCAGATTATAAAAATATGTTCAACTCCAAATTACTGACATTTGATTTTTAAAGCACCTTTTTATAAATTTTCTAAATCAATTTAAACCGGACCGGAAGTGGTTGTTATCCGTTTCATTGACTGAAATTTTTAATAAGCCACATTCGCTGACTATTCTTGTCCAATTTGTCTGAGGTGGGCCCGGTAGATATATTTAAATGTGGCAGTCGAAAAGAGAAATATCTCGGGAGTGTAACGATATAATTGGATCAGCGAAAGGATCACAAATAAGGGAAAAATATTGAGGCGAAGTGGGGAAGGGGAAAAGGGTAGATGTTTACCTTGAAGTAAGGAAGAGGAGGGGGCATATATTTTTTGAATGAAACAAGTGCCTGTGGGAGATGATCATGATGGCATTGCTACACATGGCCGGTTTAGAGAATTCCGAATGCATATGAAAAATCCAGCGCAATGTCTTAAAAATAAAACAAGCTACGTTCGCTCAATATTCTTGTCCAATTTGCCTGAGGGGGGGGGGGGAACTTGAATGAAACAAGTGCCTGTGTTAGTAACAGGTGCCCGTGACCCAGATATGATTGCAACGTTGTCCTTGTCTTATTTCAACGTAATGACGTGTTCATTTTAGTAATTTAGTAACATGTCAGAAGATGGTTACAACTTATGATGCATTTGTTGTTAATTTGAGGAATATTGTTATACAAATGAAAAATAATTATTGTTGGATAACTAGATAGAAATTGTGTTTGAAATAATAGTTTACATAGGTTACAAACGTCTAATCGATAATAAAACGCTCCGCTAACCACCGTTGGTACTCGAGCGACACCTGTTTCTGATGCTATTTAAAATTGATTCAAATGTTTTGATCTATTTATATTAACAGAAATGGTTGCAACAATCCGTTTTTAGCACTATATAACTTTGATAGTACACGATGAAGGGTATTCCAGAAATGCTTCGTGTGCAGTACATTAGATATCTACGTTTAGTTTTACTATGAGAGTAACTATCTAAATTACAAGAAACGAAAACAGTATATATTTTTAGTTCCTTCGTATTGTTCAACATATGTATTTATTGCTAAAATAGAAATTTAAATGACATTTGATCTAGAATATTTATTTGGCATCCTTTTAATTGCTTGATCACTTGGGAGTTGATCCGATATTCTAGAGCTTGTGGTTCCTATCAGCATTTCCTTGATAGAGGGTTGCTGCTAACAAGGTAGCTACTGAGTCAAGGGTTCCTATAAGTTAAGTAGAAGTCATCACTTCGAAAGCAATGCGGTCACCAGCATGATTTGGTTAACCGTTACCAAATATCTGTGTCACAAGTAACCACGGATATGCTCCACTTCTCGTAAGCGGCTTCCGGTCGTTTCCTCATTCATGACTTTTCACCGGGTTTGTAACTAGAGGAACACGGGGGGTGCCACTAGTGCGGGCAGGAACTGCCTACCTTTCCGATGCACCTGAGTTCATCTCAGTTTTTAGTGGGGTTCGATCTTTTGTTTAATATGTAATACTTTGTAGATCATTGTTTGTTCTTTTGCCCCTTTTCTTTTGGCCATTGTGTTGTCTGTCCTTCTTCGAATTATGGATTCTGATTACCCCTTTAGTGTCTTCAAAATCTTCTTGAGACGATTTCGATTCCTCGATTTAGGATTTTTTATAAGGGGCTGAAATGTTGTGTTTCTAATTTAACCCTTACATGTCCAAGGAGCCTATTTTTAGGCTTTTCAAGCAACCCCTCGAGTGTCAACGGCCTATTTAAAGGCTTTGTCTAAAACGTCATTAATCACTGACGTCACATGGATAGCTCTCAAACTATTTCAAATTTACAACTACAGTGGTTTCAAAGAAAATAAAATATTATATAATATTTGAAGGATGAAGATGAAAATGATTGAAAGCAAAGTGGTAGAAACACAGGTTAGATTGATGCTTCGTCACATCCCTGCAGCTGGCTTAGTAGAGACACTGGTGATGGGTTAAAACTAATGCTATGGCTCAGCTGGCTTAGTAGAGACACTGGTGATGGGTTAAAACTAATGTTATGGCTCAGCTGGCTTAGTAGAGACACTGGTGATGGGTTAAAACTAATGTTATGGCTCAGCTGGCTTAGTAGAGACACTGGTGATGGGTTAAAACTAATGTTATGGCTCAGTTGGCTTAGTAGACACTGGTGATGGGTTAAAACTAATGTTATGGCTCAGCTGGCTTAGTAGAGACACTGGTGATGGGTTAAAGCTAATGTTATGGCTCAGCTGGCTTAGTAGAGACACTGGTGATGGGTTAAAACTAATGTTATGGCTCAGCTGGCTTAGTAGAGACACTGGTGATGGGTTAAAACTAATGTTATGGCTCAGCTGGCTTAGTAGAGACACTGGTGATGGGTTAAAACTAATGTTATGGCTCAGCTGGCTTAGTAGAGACACTGGTGATGGGTTAAAACTAATGTTATGGCTCAGTTGGCTTAGTAGAGACACTGGTGATGGGTTAAAACTAATGTTATGGCTAAGATGGCTTAGTAGAGACACTGGTGATGGGTTAAAACTAATGTTATGGCTCAGTTGGCTTAGTAGAGACACTGGTGATGGGTTAAAACTAATGTTATGGCTCAGCTGGCTTAGTAGAGACACTGGTGATGGGTTAAAACTAATGTTATGGCTCAGTTGGCTTAGTAGAGACACTGGTGATGGGTTAAAACTAATGTTATGGCTCAGCTGGCTTAGTAGAGACACTGGTGATGGGTTAAAACTAATGTTATGGCTCAGCTGGCTTAGTAGACACTGGTGATGGGTTAAAACTAATGTTATGGCTCAGCTGGCTTAGTAGAGACACTGGTGATGAGTTAAAACTAATGTTATGGCTCAGCTGGCCCAGTAGAGACACTGGTGATGGGTTAAAACTAATGTTATGGCTCAGCTGGCTTAGTAGAGACACTGGTGATGGGTTAAAACTAATTTTATGGCTCATCTGGCTTAGTGGAGACACTGGTGATGGGTTAAAACTAATGTTATGGCTCAGCTGGCTTAGTAGAGACACTGGTGATGGGTTAAAACTAATGTTATGGCTCAGCTGGCTTAGTAGAGACACTGGTGATGGGTTAAAACTAGTGTTATGGCTCAGTTGGCTTAGTAGAGATACTGGTGATGGGTTAAAACTAATGTTATGGCTCAGTTGGCTTAGTAGAGACACTGGTGATGGGTTAAAACTAATGTTATGGCTCAGCTGGCTTAGTAGAGACACCGGTGATGGGTTAAAACTAATGTTAAGGCTCAGCTGGCTTAGTAGAGACACTGGTGATGGGTTAAAACTAATGTTATGGCTCAGCTGGCTTAGTAGAGACACTGGTGATGGGTTAAAACTAATGTTATGGCTCAGCTGGCTTAGAAGAGACACTGGTGATGGGTTAAAACTAATGTTATGGCTCAGCTGGCTTAGTAGAGACACTGGTGATGGGTTAAAACTAATGTTATGGCTCAGCTGGCTTAGTAGAGACACTGGTGATGGGTTAAAACTAATGTTATGGCTCAGCTGGCTTAGTAGAGACACTGGTGATGGGTTAAAACTAATGTTATGGCTCAGCTGGCTTAGTAGAGACACTGGTGATGGGTTAAAACTAATGTTATGGCTCAGTTGGCTTAGTAGAGACACTGGTGATGGGTTAAAACTAATGTTATGGCTCAGCTGGCTTAGTAGAGACACTGGTGATGGGTTAAAACTAATGTTATGGCTCAGCTGGCTTAGTAGAGACACTGGTGATGGGTTAAAACTAATGCTATGGCTCAGCTGGCTTAGTAGAGACACTGGTGATGGGTTAAAACTAATGCTATGGCTCAGCTGGCTTAGTAGAGACACTGGTGATGGGTTAAAACTAATGTTATGGCTCAGCTGGCTTAGTAGAGACACTGGTGATGGGTAAAAACTAATGTTATGGCTCAACTGGCTTAGTAGAGACACTGGTGATTGGTTAAAACTAATGTTATGGCTCAGCTGGCTTAGTAAAGACACTGGTGATGGGTTAAAACTAATGTTATGGCTCAGCTGGCTTAGTAGAGACACTGGTGATGGGTTAAAACTAATGTTATGGCTCAGCTGGCTTAGTAGAGACACTGGTGATGGGTTAAAACTAATGTTATGGCTCAGCTGGCTTAGTAGAGACACTGGTGATGGGTTAAAACTAATGTTATGGCTCAGCTGGCTTAGTAGAGACACTGGTGATGGGTTAAAACTAATGTTATGGCTCAGCTGGCTTAGTAGAGACACTGGTGATGGGTTAAAACTAATGTTATGGCTCAGCTGGCTTAGAAGAGACACTGGTGATGGGTTAAAACTAATGTTATGGCTCAGCTGGCTTAGTAGAGACACTGGTGATGGGTTAAAACTAATGTTATGGCTCAGCTGGCTTAGTAGAGACACTGGTGATGGGTTAAAACTAATGTTATGGCTCAGCTGGCTTAGTAGAGACACTGGTAATGGGTTAAAACTAATGTTATGGCTCAGCTGGCTTAGTAGAGACACTGGTGATGGGTTAAAACTAATGTTATGGCTCAGTTGGCTTAGTAGAGACACTGGTGATGGGTTAAAACTAATGTTATGGCTCAGCTGGTTTAGTAGAGACACTGGTGATGGGTTAAAACTAATGTTATGGCTCAGTTGCCTTAGTAGAGACACTGGTGATGGGTAAAAACTAATGCTATGGCTCAGCTGGCTTAGTAGAGACACTGGTGATGGGTTAAAACTAATGTTATGGCTCAGCTGGCCCAGTAAAGACACTGGTGATGGGTTAAAACTAATGTTATGGCTCAGCTGGCTTAGTAGAGACACTGGTGATGGGTTAAAACTAATGTTATGGCTCAGCTGGCTTAGTAGAGACACTGGTGATGGGTTAAAACTAATGTTATGGCTCAGCTGGCTTAGTAGAGACACTGGTGATGGGTTAAAACTAATGTTATGGCTCAGCTGGCTTAGTAGAGACACTGGTGATGGGTAAAAACTAATGTTATGGCTCAGCTGGCTTAGTAGAGACACTGGTGATGGGTTAAAACTAATGTTAAGGCTCAGCTGGCTTAGTAGAGACACTGGTGATGGGTTAAAACTAATGTTATGGCTCAGCTGGCTTAGTAGAGACACTGGTGATGGGTTAAAACTAATGTTATGGCTCAGCTGGCTTAGAAGAGACACTGGTGATGGGTTAAAACTAATGTTATGGCTCAGCTGGCTTAGTAGAGACACTGGTGATGGGTTAAAACTAATGTTATGGCTCAGCTGGCTTAGTAGAGACACTGGTGATGGGTTAAAACTAATGTTATGGCTCAGCTGGCTTAGTAGAGACACTGGTGATGGGTTAAAACTAATGTTATGGCTCAGCTGGCTTAGTAGAGACACTGGTGATGGGTTAAAACTAATGTTATGGCTCAGTTGGCTTAGTAGAGACACTGGTGATGGGTTAAAACTAATGTTATGGCTCAGCTGGCTTAGTAGAGACACTGGTGAAGGGTTAAAACTAATGTTATGGCTCAGCTGGCTTAGTAGAGACACTGGTGATGGGTTAAAACTAATGCTATGGCTCAGCTGGCTTAGTAGAGACACTGGTGATGGGTTAAAACTAATGCTATGGCTCAGCTGGCTTAGTAGAGACACTGGTGATGGGTTAAAACTAATGTTATGGCTCAGCTGGCTTAGTAGAGACACTGGTGATGGGTAACAACTAATGTTATGGCTCAACTGGCTTAGTAGAGCCACTGGTGATTGGTTAAAACTAATGTTATGGCTCAGCTGGCTTAGTAAAGACACTGGTGATGGGTTAAAACTAATGTTATGGCTCAGCTGGCTTAGTAGAGACACTGGTGATGGGTTAAAACTAATGTTATGGCTCAGTTGGCTTAGTAGAGACACTGGTGATGGGTTAAAACTAATGTTATGGCTCAGCTGGCTTAGTAGAGACACTGGTGATGGGTTAAAACTAATGTTATGGCTCAGTTGGCTTAGTAGAGACACTGGTGATGGGTTAAAACTAATGTTATGGCTCAGCTGGCTCAGTAGAGATACTGGTGATGGGTTAAAACTAATATTATGGCTTAGCTGGCTTAGTAGAGACACTGGTGATGGGTTAAAACTAATGTTATGTCTCAGCTGGCTTAGTTGAGACACTCGTGTTGGGTTAAAACTAATGTCATGGCTCAGCTGGCTTAGTAGAGACACTGGTGATGGGTTAAAACTAATGTTATGCCTCAGTTGGCATAGTAGAGACACTGGTGATGGGCTAAAACTAATGTTATGGCTCAGCTGGCTTAGTAGAGACACTGGTGATGGGTTAAAACTAATGTTATGGCTCAGTTGGCTTAGTAGAGACACTGGTGATGGGTTAAAATTAATGTTATGGCTCAGCTGGCTTAGTAGAGACACTGGTGATGGGTTAAAACTAATGTTATGGCTCAGCTGGCTTAGTAGAGACACTGGTGATGGGTTAAAACTAATGTTATGGCTCAGCTGGCTTAGTAGACACTGGTGATGGGTTAAAACTAATGTTATGGGTCAGCTGGCTTAGTAGAGACACTGGTGATGGGTTAAAACTAATATTATGACTCAGTTGGCTTAGTAGAGACACTGGTGATGGGTTAAAACTAATGTTATGGCTCAGCTGGCTTAGTAGAGACACTGGTGATGGGTTAAAACTAATGTTATGGCTCAGCTGGCTTAGTAGAGACACTGGTGATGGGTTAAAACTAATGTTATGGCTCAGCTGGCTTAGTAGAGACACTGGTGATGGGTAAAAACTAATGTTATGGCTCAGCTGGCTTAGTAGAGACACTGGTGATGGATTAAAACTAATGTTATGGCTCAGCTGGCTTAGTAGAGACACTGGTGATTGGCTAAAACTAATGTTATGGCTCAGCTGGCTTAGTAGAGACACTGGTGATGGGTAAAAACTAATGTTATGGCTCAGTTGGCTTAGTAGAGACACCGGTGATGGGTTAAAACTAATGTTATGGCTCAGCTGGCTTAATAGACACTGGTGATGGGTTAAAACTAATGTTATGGCTCAGCTGGCTTAGTAGAGACACTGGTGATGGGTTAAAACTAATGTTATGGCTCAGCTGGCTTAGTAGAGACACTGGTGATGGGTTAAAACTAATGTTATGGCTCAGTTGGCTTAGTAGAGACACTGGTGATGGGTTAAAGCTAATGTTATGGCTCAGTTGGCTTAGTAGAGACACTGGTGATGGGTAAACACTAATGTTATGGCTCAGCTGGCTTAGTAGAGACACTGGTGATGGGATAAAGCTAATGCTATAGCTCAGTTGGCTTAATAGAGACACTGGTGATGGGAAAAAACTAATGTTATGGCTCAGCTGGCTTAGTAGAGACACTGGTGATGGGTTAAAACTAATGTTATGGCTCAGCTGGCTCAGTAGAGACACTGGTGATGGGTTAAAACTAATGTTATGGCTCAGCTGGCTTAGTAAAGACACTGGTGATGGGTAAAAACTAATGTTATGGCTCAGTTGGCTTAGTAGAGACACTGGTGATGGGTTAAAACTAATGTTATGGCTCAGCTGGCTTAGTAGAGACACTGGTGATGGGTTAAAACTAATGTTATGGCTCAGTTGGCTTAGTAGAGACACTGGTGATGGGTTAAAACTAATGTTATGGCCCAACTGGCTTAGTAGAGACACTGGTGATGGGTTAAAACTAATGTTATGGCTCAGCTGGCTTAGTAGAGACACTGGTGATGGGTTAAGACTAATGTTATGGCTCAGCTGGCTTAGTAGAGACACTGGTGATGGGTTAAAACTAATGTTATGGCTCAGCTGGCTTAGTAGAGACACTGGTGATGGGTTAAAACTAATGTTATGGCTCAGCTGGCTTAGTAGAGACACTGGTGATGGGTTAAAACTAATGTTATGGCTCAGCTGGCTTAGTAGAGACACTGGTGATGGGTTAAAACTAATGTTATGGCTCAGTTGGCTTAGTAGACACTGGTGATGGGTTAAAACTAATGTTATGGCTCAGCTGGTTTAGTAGAGACACTGGTGATGGGCTAAAAGTAATGTTATGGCTCAGTTGGCTTAGTAGAGACACTGGTGATGGGTTAAAGCTAATGTTATGGCTCAGCTGGCTTAGTAGAGACACTGGTGATGGGTTAAAACTAATGTTATGGCTCAGCTGGCTTAGTAGAGACACTGGTGATGGGTTAAAACTAATGTTATGGCTCAGCTGGCTTAGTAGAGACACTGGTGATGGGTTAAAACTAATGTTATGGCTCAGTTGGCTTAGTAGAGACACTGGTGATGGGTTAAAACTAATGTTATGGCTCAGCTGGCTTAGTAGAGACACTGGTGATGGGTTAAAGCTAATGTTATGGCTCAGCTGGCTTAGTAGAGACACTGGTGATGGGTTAAAACTAATGCTATGGCTCAGCTGGCTTAGTAGAGACACTGGTGATGGGTTAAAACTAATGCTATGGCTCAGCTGGCTTAGTAGAGACACTGGTGATGGGTTAAAACTAATGTTATGGCTCAGCTGGCTTAGTAGAGACACTGGTGATGGGTAACAACTAATGTTATGGCTCAGCTGGCTTAGTAGAGACACTGGTGATTGGTTAAAACTAATGTTATGGCTCAGCTGGCTTAGTAAAGACACTGGCGATGGGTTAAAACTAATGTTATGGCTCAGCTGGCTTAGTAGAGACACTGGTGATGGGTTAAACTAATGTTATGGCTCAGTTGGCTTAGTAGAGACACTGGTGATGGGTTAAAACTAATGTTATGGCTCAGCTGGCTTAGTAGAGACACTGGTGATGGGTTAAACTAATGTTATGGCTAAGATGGCTTAGTAGAGACACTGGTGATGGGTTAAAACTAATGTTATGGCTCAGTTGGCTTAGTAGAGACACTGGTGATGGGTTAAAACTAATGTTATGGCTCAGCTGGCTTAGTAGAGACACTGGTGATGGGTTAAAACTAATGTTATGGCTCAGTTGGCTTAGTAGAGACACTGGTGATGGGTTAAAACTAATGTTATGGCTCAGCTGGCTTAGTAGAGACACTGGTGATGGGTTAAAACTAATGTTATGGCTCAGCTGGCTTAGTAGACACTGGTGATGGGTTAAAACTAATGTTATGGCTCAGCTGGCTTAGTAGAGACACTGGTGATGAGTTAAAACTAATGTTATGGCTCAGCTGGCCCAGTAGAGACACTGGTGATGGGTTAAAACTAATGTTATGGCTCAGCTGGCTTAGTAGAGACACTGGTGATGGGTTAAAACTAATTTTATGGCTCATCTGGCTTAGTGGAGACACTGGTGATGGGTTAAAACTAATGTTATGGCTCAGCTGGCTTAGTAGAGACACTGGTGATGGGTTAAAACTAATGTTATGGCTCAGCTGGCTTAGTAGAGACACTGGTGATGGGTTAAAACTAGTGTTATGGCTCAGTTGGCTTAGTAGAGATACTGGTGATGGGTTAAAACTAATGTTATGGCTCAGTTGGCTTAGTAGAGACACTGGTGATGGGTTAAAACTAATGTTATGGCTCAGCTGGCTTAGTAGAGACACCGGTGATGGGTTAAAACTAATGTTAAGGCTCAGCTGGCTTAGTAGAGACACTGGTGATGGGTTAAAACTAATGTTATGGCTCAGCTGGCTTAGTAGAGACACTGGTGATGGGTTAAAACTAATGTTATGGCTCAGCTGGCTTAGAAGAGACACTGGTGATGGGTTAAAACTAATGTTATGGCTCAGCTGGCTTAGTAGAGACACTGGTGATGGGTTAAAACTAATGTTATGGCTCAGCTGGCTTAGTAGAGACACTGGTGATGGGTTAAAACTAATGTTATGGCTCAGCTGGCTTAGTAGAGACACTGGTGATGGGTTAAAACTAATGTTATGGCTCAGCTGGCTTAGTAGAGACACTGGTGATGGGTTAAAACTAATGTTATGGCTCAGTTGGCTTAGTAGAGACACTGGTGATGGGTTAAAACTAATGTTATGGCTCAGCTGGCTTAGTAGAGACACTGGTGATGGGTTAAAACTAATGTTATGGCTCAGCTGGCTTAGTAGAGACACTGGTGATGGGTTAAAACTAATGCTATGGCTCAGCTGGCTTAGTAGAGACACTGGTGATGGGTTAAAACTAATGCTATGGCTCAGCTGGCTTAGTAGAGACACTGGTGATGGGTTAAAACTAATGTTATGGCTCAGCTGGCTTAGTAGAGACACTGGTGATGGGTAACAACTAATGTTATGGCTCAACTGGCTTAGTAGAGACACTGGTGATTGGTTAAAACTAATGTTATGGCTCAGCTGGCTTAGTAAAGACACTGGTGATGGGTTAAAACTAATGTTATGGCTCAGCTGGCTTAGTAGAGACACTGGTGATGGGTTAAAACTAATGTTATGGCTCAGCTGGCTTAGTAGAGACACTGGTGATGGGTTAACACTAATGTTATGGCTCAGCTGGCTTAGTAGAGACACTGGTGATGGGTTAAAACTAATGTTATGGCTCAGCTGGCTTAGTAGAGACACTGGTGATGGGTTAAAACTAATGTTATGGCTCAGCTGGCTTAGTAGAGACACTGGTGATGGGTTAAAACTAATGTTATGGCTCAGCTGGCTTAGAAGAGACACTGGTGATGGGTTAAAACTAATGTTATGGCTCAGCTGGCTTAGTAGAGACACTGGTGATGGGTTAAAACTAATGTTATGGCTCAGCTGGCTTAGTAGAGACACTGGTGATGGGTTAAAACTAATGTTATGGCTCAGCTGGCTTAGTAGAGACACTGGTAATGGGTTAAAACTAATGTTATGGCTCAGCTGGCTTAGTAGAGACACTGGTGATGGGTTAAAACTAATGTTATGGCTCAGTTGGCTTAGTAGAGACACTGGTGATGGGTTAAAACTAATGTTATGGCTCAGCTGGTTTAGTAGAGACACTGGTGATGGGTTAAAACTAATGTTATGGCTCAGTTGCCTTAGTAGAGACACTGGTGATGGGTAAAAACTAATGTTATGGCTCAGCTGGCTTAGTAGAGACACTGGTGATGGGTTAAAACTAATGTTATGGCTCAGCTGGCCCAGTAAAGACACTGGTGATGGGTTAAAACTAATGTTATGGCTCAGCTGGCTTAGTAGAGACACTGGTGATGGGTTAAAACTAATGTTATGGCTCAGCTGGCTTAGTAGAGACACTGGTGATGGGTTAAAACTAATGTTATGGCTCAGCTGGCTTAGTAGAGACACTGGTGATGGGTTAAAACTAATGTTATGGCTCAGCTGGCTTAGTAGAGACACTGGTGATGGGTAAAAACTAATGTTATGGCTCAGCTGGCTTAGTAGAGACACTGGTGATGGGTTAAAACTAATGTTAAGGCTCAGCTGGCTTAGTAGAGACACTGGTGATGGGTTAAAACTAATGTTATGGCTCAGCTGGCTTAGTAGAGACACTGGTGATGGGTTAAAACTAATGTTATGGCTCAGCTGGCTTAGAAGAGACACTGGTGATGGGTTAAAACTAATGTTATGGCTCAGCTGGCTTAGTAGAGACACTGGTGATGGGTTAAAACTAATGTTATGGCTCAGCTGGCTTAGTAGAGACACTGGTGATGGGTTAAAACTAATGTTATGGCTCAGCTGGCTTAGTAGAGACACTGGTGATGGGTTAAAACTAATGTTATGGCTCAGCTGGCTTAGTAGAGACACTGGTGATGGGTTAAAACTAATGTTATGGCTCAGTTGGCTTAGTAGAGACACTGGTGATGGGTTAAAACTAATGTTATGGCTCAGCTGGCTTAGTAGAGACACTGGTGAAGGGTTAAAACTAATGTTATGGCTCAGCTGGCTTAGTAGAGACACTGGTGATGGGTTAAAACTAATGCTATGGCTCAGCTGGCTTAGTAGAGACACTGGTGATGGGTTAAAACTAATGCTATGGCTCAGCTGGCTTAGTAGAGACACTGGTGATGGGTTAAAACTAATGTTATGGCTCAGCTGGCTTAGTAGAGACACTGGTGATGGGTAACAACTAATGTTATGGCTCAACTGGCTTAGTAGAGCCACTGGTGATTGGTTAAAACTAATGTTATGGCTCAGCTGGCTTAGTAAAGACACTGGTGATGGGTTAAAACTAATGTTATGGCTCAGCTGGCTTAGTAGAGACACTGGTGATGGGTTAAAACTAATGTTATGGCTCAGTTGGCTTAGTAGAGACACTGGTGATGGGTTAAAACTAATGTTATGGCTCAGCTGGCTTAGTAGAGACACTGGTGATGGGTTAAAACTAATGTTATGGCTCAGTTGGCTTAGTAGAGACACTGGTGATGGGTTAAAACTAATGTTATGGCTCAGCTGGCTCAGTAGAGATACTGGTGATGGGTTAAAACTAATATTATGGCTTAGCTGGCTTAGTAGAGACACTGGTGATGGGTTAAAACTAATGTTATGTCTCAGTTGGCTTAGTAGAGACACTGGTGATGGGTTAAAACTAATGTTATGCCTCAGTTGGCATAGTAGAGACACTGGTGATGGGCTAAAACTAATGTTATGGCTCAGCTGGCTTAGTAGAGACACTGGTGATGGGTTAAAACTAATGTTATGGCTCAGTTGGCTTAGTAGAGACACTGGTGATGGGTTAAAATTAATGTTATGGCTCAGCTGGCTTAGTAGAGACACTGGTGATGGGTTAAAACTAATGTTATGGCTCAGCTGGCTTAATAGAGACACTGGTGATGGGTTAAAACTAATGTTATGGCTCAGCTGGCTTAGTAGACACTGGTGATGGGTTAAAACTAATGTTATGGGTCAGCTGGCTTAGTAGAGACACTGGTGATGGGTTAAAACTAATATTATGACTCAGTTGGCTTAGTAGAGACACTGGTGATGGGTTAAAACTAATGTTATGGCTCAGCTGGCTTAGTAGAGACACTGGTGATGGGTTAAAACTAATGTTATGGCTCAGCTGGCTTAGTAGAGACACTGGTGATGGGTTAAAACTAATGTTATGGCTCAGCTGGCTTAGTAGAGACACTGGTGATGGGTAAAAACTAATGTTATGGCTCAGCTGGCTTAGTAGAGACACTGGTGATGGATTAAAACTAATGTTATGGCTCAGCTGGCTTAGTAGAGACACTGGTGATTGGCTAAAACTAATGTTATGGCTCAGCTGGCTTAGTAGAGACACTGGTGATGGGTAAAAACTAATGTTATGGCTCAGTTGGCTTAGTAGAGACACCGGTGATGGGTTAAAACTAATGTTATGGCTCAGCTGGCTTAATAGACACTGGTGATGGGTTAAAACTAATGTTATGGCTCAGCTGGCTTAGTAGAGACACTGGTGATGGGTTAAAACTAATGTTATGGCTCAGCTGGCTTAGTAGAGACACTGGTGATGGGTTAAAACTAATGTTATGGCTCAGTTGGCTTAGTAGAGACACTGGTGATGGGTTAAAGCTAATGTTATGGCTCAGTTGGCTTAGTAGAGACACTGGTGATGGGTAAACACTAATGTTATGGCTCAGCTGGCTTAGTAGAGACACTGGTGATGGGATAAAGCTAATGCTATAGCTCAGTTGGCTTAATAGAGACACTGGTGATGGGAAAAAACTAATGTTATGGCTCAGCTGGCTTAGTAGAGACACTGGTGATGGGTTAAAACTAATGTTATGGCTCAGCTGGCTCAGTAGAGACACTGGTGATGGGTTAAAACTAATGTTATGGCTCAGCTGGCTTAGTAAAGACACTGGTGATGGGTAAAAACTAATGTTATGGCTCAGTTGGCTTAGTAGAGACACTGGTGATGGGTTAAAACTAATGTTATGGCTCAGCTGGCTTAGTAGAGACACTGGTGATGGGTTAAAACTAATGTTATGGCTCAGTTGGCTTAGTAGAGACACTGGTGATGGGTTAAAACTAATGTTATGGCCCAACTGGCTTAGTAGAGACACTGGTGATGGGTTAAAACTAATGTTATGGCTCAGCTGGCTTAGTAGAGACACTGGTGATGGGTTAAGACTAATGTTATGGCTCAGCTGGCTTAGTAGAGACACTGGTGATGGGTTAAAACTAATGTTATGGCTCAGCTGGCTTAGTAGAGACACTGGTGATGGGTTAAAACTAATGTTATGGCTCAGCTGGCTTAGTAGAGACACTGGTGATGGGTTAAAACTAATGTTATGGCTCAGCTGGCTTAGTAGAGACACTGGTGATGGGTTAAAACTAATGTTATGGCTCAGTTGGCTTAGTAGACACTGGTGATGGGTTAAAACTAATGTTATGGCTCAGCTGGTTTAGTAGAGACACTGGTGATGGGCTAAAAATAATGTTATGGCTCAGTTGGCTTAGTAGAGACACTGGTGATGGGTTAAAGCTAATGTTATGGCTCAGCTGGCTTAGTAGAGACACTGGTGATGGGTTAAAACTAATGTTATGGCTCAGCTGGCTTAGTAGAGACACTGGTGATGGGTTAAAACTAATGTTATGGCTCAGCTGGCTTAGTAGAGACACTGGTGATGGGTTAAAACTAATGTTATGGCTCAGTTGGCTTAGTAGAGACACTGGTGATGGGTTAAAACTAATGTTATGGCTCAGCTGGCTTAGTAGAGACACTGGTGATGGGTTAAAGCTAATGTTATGGCTCAGCTGGCTTAGTAGAGACACTGGTGATGGGTTAAAACTAATGCTATGGCTCAGCTGGCTTAGTAGAGACACTGGTGATGGGTTAAAACTAATGCTATGGCTCAGCTGGCTTAGTAGAGACACTGGTGATGGGTTAAAACTAATGTTATGGCTCAGCTGGCTTAGTAGAGACACTGGTGATGGGTAACAACTAATGTTATGGCTCAGCTGGCTTAGTAGAGACACTGGTGATTGGTTAAAACTAATGTTATGGCTCAGCTGGCTTAGTAAAGACACTGGCGATGGGTTAAAACTAATGTTATGGCTCAGCTGGCTTAGTAGAGACACTGGTGATGGGTTAAACTAATGTTATGGCTCAGTTGGCTTAGTAGAGACACTGGTGATGGGTTAAAACTAATGTTATGGCTCAGCTGGCTTAGTAGAGACACTGGTGATGGGTTAAAACTAATGTTATGGCTCAGTTGGCTTAGTAGAGACACTGGTGATGGGTTAAAACTAATGTTATGGCTCAGCTGGCTTAGTAGAGATACTGGTGATGGGTTAAAACTAATGTTATGGCTCAGCTGGCTTAGTAGAGACACTGGTGATGGGTTAAAACTAATGTTATGGCTCAGTTGGCTTAGTAGAGACACTGGTGATGGGTTAAAACTAATGTTATGGCTCAGCTGGCTTAGTAGAGACACTGGTGATGGGTTAAAACTAATGTTATGTCTCAGCTGGCTTAGTTGAGACACTCGTGTTGGGTTAAAACTAATGTCATGGCTCAGCTGGCTTAGTAGAGACACTGGTGATGGGTTAAAACTAATGTTATGCCTCAGTTGGCATAGTAGAGACACTGGTGATGGGCTAAAACTAATGTTATGGCTCAGCTGGCTTAGTAGAGACACTGGTGATGGGTTAAAACTAATGTTATGGCTCAGTTGGCTTAGTAGAGACACTGGTGATGGGTTAAAATTAATGTTATGGCTCAGCTGGCTTAGTAGAGACACTGGTGATGGGTTAAAACTAATGTTATGGCTCAGCTGGCTTAGTAGAGACACTGGTGATGGGTTAAAACTAATGTTATGGCTCAGCTGGCTTAGTAGACACTGGTGATGGGTTAAAACTAATGTTATGGCTCAGCTGGCTTAGTAGAGACACTGGTGATGGGTTAAAACTAATATTATGACTCAGTTGGCTTAGTAGAGACACTGGTGATGGGTTAAAACTAATGTTATGGCTCAGCTGGCTTAGTAGAGACACTGGTGATGGGTTAAAACTAATGTTATGGCTCAGCTGGCTTATTAGAGACACTGGTGATGGGTTAAAACTAATGTTATGGCTCAGCTGGCTTAGTAGAGACACTGGTGATGTGTAAAAACTAATGTTATGGCTCAGCTGGCTTAGTAGAGACACTGTTGATGGATTAAAACTAATGTTATGGCTCAGCTGGCTTAGTAGAGACACTGGTGATGGGTTAAAACTAATGTTATGGCTCAGCTGGCTTAGTAGAGACACTGGTGATGGGTTAAAACTAATGTTATGGCTCAGTTGGCTTAGTAGAGACACTGGTGATGGGTTAAAACTAATGTTATGGCTCAGTTGGCTTAGCAGAGACACTGGTGATGGGTAAAAACTAATGTTATGGCTCAGTTGGCTTAGTAGAGACACCGGTGATGGGTTAAAACTAATGTTATGGCTCAGCTGGCTTAGTAGACACTGGTGATGGGTTAAAACTAATGTTATGGCTCAGCTGGCTTAGTAGAGACACTGGTGATGGGTTAAAACTAATGTTATGGCTCAGCTGGCTTAGTAGAGACACTGGTGATGGGTTAAAACTAATGTTATGGCTCAGTTGGCTTAGTAGAGACACTGGTGATGGGTTAAAGCTAATGTTATGGCTCAGTTGGCTTAGTAGAGACACTGGTGATGGGTAAAAACTAATGTTATGGCTCAGCTGGCTTAGTAGAGACACTGGTGATGGGATAAATCTAATGTTATAGCTCAGTTGGCTTAATAGAGACACTGGTGATGGGTAAAAACTAATGTTATGGCTCAGCTGGCTTAGTAGAGACACTGGTGATGGGTTAAAACTAATGTTATGGCTCAGCTGGCTCAGTAGAGACACTGGTGATGGGTTAAAACTAATGTTATGGCTCAGCTGGCTTAGAAAAGACACTGGTGATGGGTAAAAACTAATGTTATGGCTCAGTTGGCTTAGTAGAGACACTGGTGATGGGTTAAAACTAATGTTATGGCTCAGCTGGCTTAGTAGAGACACTGGTGATGGGTTAAAACTAATGTTATGGCTCAGTTGGCTTAGTAGAGACACTGGTGATGGGTTAAAACTAATGTTATGGCTCAGCTGGCTTAGTAGAGACACTGGTGATGGGTTAAAACTAATGTTATGGCTCAGCTGGCTTAGTAGAGACACTGGTGATGGGTTAAAACTAATGCTATGGCTCAGCTGGCTTAGTAGAGACACTGGTGATGGGTTAAAACTAATGCTATGGCTCAGCTGGCTTAGTAGAGACACTGGTGATGGGTTAAAACTAATGTTATGGCTCAGTTGACTTAGTAGAGACACTGGTGATGGGTTAAAACTAATGTTATGGCTCAGCTGGCTTAGTAGAGACACTGGTGATGGGTTAAAACTAATTTTATGGCTCATCTGGCTTAGTGGAGACACTGGTGATGGGTTAAAACTAATGTTATGGCTCAGCTGGCTTAGTAGAGACACTGGTGATGGGTTAAAACTAATGTTATGGCTCAGCTGGCTTAGTAGAGACACTGGTGATGGGTTAAAACTAGTGTTATGGCTCAGTTGGCTTAGTAGAGATACTGGTGATGGGTTAAAACTAATGTTATGGCTCAGTTGGCTTAGTAGAGACACTGGTGATGGGTTAAAACTAATGTTATGGCTCAGCTGGCTTAGTAGAGACACCGGTGATGGGTTAAAACTAATGTTAAGGCTCAGCTGGCTTAGTAGAGACACTGGTGATGGGTTAAAACTAATGTTATGGCTCAGCTGGCTTAGTAGAGACACTGGTGATGGGTTAAAACTAATGTTATGGCTCAGCTGGCTTAGAAGAGACACTGGTGATGGGTTAAAACTAATGTTATGGCTCAGCTGGCTTAGTAGAGACACTGGTGATGGGTTAAAACTAATGTTATGGCTCAGCTGGCTTAGTAGAGACACTGGTGATGGGTTAAAACTAATGTTATGGCTCAGCTGGCTTAGTAGAGACACTGGTGATGGGTTAAAACTAATGTTATGGCTCAGCTGGCTTAGTAGAGACACTGGTGATGGGTTAAAACTAATGTTATGGCTCAGTTGGCTTAGTAGAGACACTGGTGATGGGTTAAAACTAATGTTATGGCTCAGCTGGCTTAGTAGAGACACTGGTGATGGGTTAAAACTAATGTTATGGCTCAGCTGGCTTAGTAGAGACACTGGTGATGGGTTAAAACTAATGCTATGGCTCAGCTGGCTTAGTAGAGACACTGGTGATGGGTTAAAACTAATGCTATGGCTCAGCTGGCTTAGTAGAGACACTGGTGATGGGTTAAAACTAATGTTATGGCTCAGCTGGCTTAGTAGAGACACTGGTGATGGGTAACAACTAATGTTATGGCTCAACTGGCTTAGTAGAGACACTGGTGATTGGTTAAAACTAATGTTATGGCTCAGCTGGCTTAGTAAAGACACTGGTGATGGGTTAAAACTAATGTTATGGCTCAGCTGGCTTAGTAGAGACACTGGTGATGGGTTAAAACTAATGTTATGGCTCAGCTGGCTTAGTAGAGACACTGGTGATGGGTTAAAACTAATGTTATGGCTCAGCTGGCTTAGTAGAGACACTGGTGATGGGTTAAAACTAATGTTATGGCTCAGCTGGCTTAGTAGAGACACTGGTGATGGGTTAAAACTAATGTTATGGCTCAGCTGGCTTAGTAGAGACACTGGTGATGGGATAAAACTAATATTATGGCTCAGCTGGCTTAGAAGAGACACTGGTGATGGGTTAAAACTAATGTTATGGCTCAGCTGGCTTAGTAGAGACACTGGTGATGGGTTAAAACTAATGTTATGGCTCAGCTGGCTTAGTAGAGACACTGGTGATGGGTTAAAACTAATGTTATGGCTCAGCTGGCTTAGTAGAGACACTGGTAATGGGTTAAAACTAATGTTATGGCTCAGCTGGCTTAGTAGAGACACTGGTGATGGGTTAAAACTAATGTTATGGCTCAGTTGGCTTAGTAGAGACACTGGTGATGGGTTAAAACTAATGTTATGGCTCAGCTGGTTTAGTAGAGACACTGGTGATGGGTTAAAACTAATGTTATGGCTCAGTTGCCTTAGTAGAGACACTGGTGATGGGTAAAAACTAATGTTATGGCTCAGCTGGCTTAGTAGAGACACTGGTGATGGGTTAAAACTAATGTTATGGCTCAGCTGGCCCAGTAAAGACACTGGTGATGGGTTAAAACTAATGTTATGGCTCAGCTGGCTTAGTAGAGACACTGGTGATGGGTTAAAACTAATGTTATGGCTCAGCTGGCTTAGTAGAGACACTGGTGATGGGTTAAAACTAATGTTATGGCTCAGCTGGCTTAGTAGAGACACTGGTGATGGGTTAAAACTAATGTTATGGCTCAGCTGGCTTAGTAGAGACACTGGTGATGGGTAAAAACTAATGTTATGGCTCAGCTGGCTTAGTAGAGACACTGGTGATGGGTTAAAACTAATGTTAAGGCTCAGCTGGCTTAGTAGAGACACTGGTGATGGGTTAAAACTAATGTTATGGCTCAGCTGGCTTAGTAGAGACACTGGTGATGGGTTAAAACTAATGTTATGGCTCAGCTGGCTTAGAAGAGACACTGGTGATGGGTTAAAACTAATGTTATGGCTCAGCTGGCTTAGTAGAGACACTGGTGATGGGTTAAAACTAATGTTATGGCTCAGCTGGCTTAGTAGAGACACTGGTGATGGGTTAAAACTAATGTTATGGCTCAGCTGGCTTAGTAGAGACACTGGTGATGGGTTAAAACTAATGTTATGGCTCAGCTGGCTTAGTAGAGACACTGGTGATGGGTTAAAACTAATGTTATGGCTCAGTTGGCTTAGTAGAGACACTGGTGATGGGTTAAAACTAATGTTATGGCTCAGCTGGCTTAGTAGAGACACTGGTGAAGGGTTAAAACTAATGTTATGGCTCAGCTGGCTTAGTAGAGACACTGGTGATGGGTTAAAACTAATGCTATGGCTCAGCTGGCTTAGTAGAGACACTGGTGATGGGTTAAAACTAATGCTATGGCTCAGCTGGCTTAGTAGAGACACTGGTGATGGGTTAAAACTAATGTTATGGCTCAGCTGGCTTAGTAGAGACACTGGTGATAGGTAACAACTAATGTTATGGCTCAACTGGCTTAGTAGAGCCACTGGTGATTGGTTAAAACTAATGTTATGGCTCAGCTGGCTTAGTAAAGACACTGGTGATGGGTTAAAACTAATGTTATGGCTCAGCTGGCTTAGTAGAGACACTGGTGATGGGTTAAAACTAATGTTATGGCTCAGTTGGCTTAGTAGAGACACTGGTGATGGGTTAAAACTAATGTTATGGCTCAGCTGGCTTAGTAGAGACACTGGTGATGGGTTAAAACTAATGTTATGGCTCAGTTGGCTTAGTAGAGACACTGGTGATGGGTTAAAACTAATGTTATGGCTCAGCTGGCTCAGTAGAGATACTGGTGATGGGTTAAAACTAATATTATGGCTTAGCTGGCTTAGTAGAGACACTGGTGATGGGTTAAAACTAATGTTATGTCTCAGCTGGCTTAGTTGAGACACTCGTGTTGGGTTAAAACTAATGTCATGGCTCAGCTGGCTTAGTAGAGACACTGGTGATGGGTTAAAACTAATGTTATGCCTCAGTTGGCATAGTAGAGACACTGGTGATGGGCTAAAACTAATGTTATGGCTCAGCTGGCTTAGTAGAGACACTGGTGATGGGTTAAAACTAATGTTATGGCTCAGTTGGCTTAGTAGAGACACTGGTGATGGGTTAAAATTAATGTTATGGCTCAGCTGGCTTAGTAGAGACACTGGTGATGGGTTAAAACTAATGTTATGGCTCAGCTGGCTTAGTAGAGACACTGGTGATGGGTTAAAACTAATGTTATGGCTCAGCTGGCTTAGTAGACACTGGTGATGGGTTAAAACTAATGTTATGGGTCAGCTGGCTTAGTAGAGACACTGGTGATGGGTTAAAACTAATATTATGACTCAGTTGGCTTAGTAGAGACACTGGTGATGGGTTAAAACTAATGTTATGGCTCAGCTGGCTTAGTAGAGACACTGGTGATGGGTTAAAACTAATGTTATGGCTCAGCTGGCTTAGTAGAGACACTGGTGATGGGTTAAAACTAATGTTATGGCTCAGCTGGCTTAGTAGAGACACTGGTGATGGGTAAAAACTAATGTTATGGCTCAGCTGGCTTAGTAGAGACACTGGTGATGGATTAAAACTAATGTTATGGCTCAGCTGGCTTAGTAGAGACACTGGTGATTGGCTAAAACTAATGTTATGGCTCAGCTGGCTTAGTAGAGACACTGGTGATGGGTAAAAACTAATGTTGTGGCTCAGTTGGCTTAGTAGAGACACCGGTGATGGGTTAAAACTAATGTTATGGCTCAGCTGGCTTAATAGACACTGGTGATGGGTTAAAACTAATGTTATGGCTCAGCTGGCTTAGTAGAGACACTGGTGATGGGTTAAAACTAATGTTATGGCTCAGCTGGCTTAGTAGAGACACTGGTGATGGGTTAAAACTAATGTTATGGCTCAGTTGGCTTAGTAGAGACACTGGTGATGGCTTAAAGCTAATGTTATGGCTCAGTTGGCTTAGTAGAGACACTGGTGATGGGTAAACACTAATGTTATGGCTCAGCTGGCTTAGTAGAGACACTGGTGATGGGATAAAGCTAATGCTATAGCTCAGTTGGCTTAATAGAGACACTGGTGATGGGAAAAAACTAATGTTATGGCTCAGCTGGCTTAGTAGAGACACTGGTGATGGGTTAAAACTAATGTTATGGCTCAGCTGGCTCAGTAGAGACACTGGTGATGGGTTAAAACTAATGTTATGGCTCAGCTGGCTTAGTAAAGACACTGGTGATGGGTAAAAACTAATGTTATGGCTCAGTTGGCTTAGTAGAGACACTGGTGATGGGTTAAAACTAATGTTATGGCTCAGCTGGCTTAGTAGAGACACTGGTGATGGGTTAAAACTAATGTTATGGCTCAGTTGGCTTAGTAGAGACACTGGTGATGGGTTAAAACTAATGTTATGGCCCAACTGGCTTAGTAGAGACACTGGTGATGGGTTAAAACTAATGTTATGGCTCAGCTGGCTTAGTAGAGACACTGGTGATGGGTTAAGACTAATGTTATGGCTCAGCTGGCTTAGTAGAGACACTGGTGATGGGTTAAAACTAATGTTATGGCTCAGCTGGCTTAGTAGAGACACTGGTGATGGGTTAAAACTAATGTTATGGCTCAGCTGGCTTAGTAGAGACACTGGTGATGGGTTAAAACTAATGTTATGGCTCAGCTGGCTTAGTAGAGACACTGGTGATGGGTTAAAACTAATGTTATGGCTCAGTTGGCTTAGTAGACACTGGTGATGGGTTAAAACTAATGTTATGGCTCAGCTGGTTTAGTAGAGACACTGGTGATGGGCTAAAAGTAATGTTATGGCTCAGTTGGCTTAGTAGAGACACTGGTGATGGGTTAAAGCTAATGTTATGGCTCAGCTGGCTTAGTAGAGACACTGGTGATGGGTTAAAACTAATGTTATGGCTCAGCTGGCTTAGTAGAGACACTGGTGATGGGTTAAAACTAATGTTATGGCTCAGCTGGCTTAGTAGAGACACTGGTGATGGGTTAAAACTAATGTTATGGCTCAGTTGGCTTAGTAGAGACACTGGTGATGGGTTAAAACTAATGTTATGGCTCAGCTGGCTTAGTAGAGACACTGGTGATGGGTTAAAGCTAATGTTATGGCTCAGCTGGCTTAGTAGAGACACTGGTGATGGGTTAAAACTAATGCTATGGCTCAGCTGGCTTAGTAGAGACACTGGTGATGGGTTAAAACTAATGCTATGGCTCAGCTGGCTTAGTAGAGACACTGGTGATGGGTTAAAACTAATGTTATGGCTCAGCTGGCTTAGTAGAGACACTGGTGATGGGTAACAACTAATGTTATGGCTCAGCTGGCTTAGTAGAGACACTGGTGATTGGTTAAAACTAATGTTATGGCTCAGCTGGCTTAGTAAAGACACTGGCGATGGGTTAAAACTAATGTTATGGCTCAGCTGGCTTAGTAGAGACACTGGTGATGGGTTAAACTAATGTTATGGCTCAGTTGGCTTAGTAGAGACACTGGTGATGGGTTAAAACTAATGTTATGGCTCAGCTGGCTTAGTAGAGACACTGGTGATGGGTTAAAACTAATGTTATGGCTCAGTTGGCTTAGTAGAGACACTGGTGATGGGTTAAAACTAATGTTATGGCTCAGCTGGCTTAGTAGAGATACTGGTGATGGGTTAAAACTAATGTTATGGCTCAGCTGGCTTAGTAGAGACACTGGTGATGGGTTAAAACTAATGTTATGGCTCAGTTGGCTTAGTAGAGACACTGGTGATGGGTTAAAACTAATGTTATGGCTCAGCTGGCTTAGTAGAGACACTGGTGATGGGTTAAAACTAATGTTATGTCTCAGCTGGCTTAGTTGAGACACTCGTGTTGGGTTAAAACTAATGTCATGGCTCAGCTGGCTTAGTAGAGACACTGGTGATGGGTTAAAACTAATGTTATGCCTCAGTTGGCATAGTAGAGACACTGGTGATGGGCTAAAACTAATGTTATGGCTCAGCTGGCTTAGTAGAGACACTGGTGATGGGTTAAAACTAATGTTATGGCTCAGTTGGCTTAGTAGAGACACTGGTGATGGGTTAAAATTAATGTTATGGCTCAGCTGGCTTAGTAGAGACACTGGTGATGGGTTAAAACTAATGTTATGGCTCAGCTGGCTTAGTAGAGACACTGGTGATGGGTTAAAACTAATGTTATGGCTCAGCTGGCTTAGTAGACACTGGTGATGGGTTAAAACTAATGTTATGGCTCAGCTGGCTTAGTAGAGACACTGGTGATGGGTTAAAACTAATATTATGACTCAGTTGGCTTAGAAGAGACACTGGTGATGGGTTAAAACTAATGTTATGGCTCAGCTGGCTTAGTAGAGACACTGGTGATGGGTTAAAACTAATGTTATGGCTCAGCTGGCTTATTAGAGACACTGGTGATGGGTTAAAACTAATGTTATGGCTCAGCTGGCTTAGTAGAGACACTGGTGATGTGTAAAAACTAATGTTATGGCTCAGCTGGCTTAGTAGAGGCACTGTTGATGGATTAAAACTAATGTTATGGCTCAGCTGGCTTAGTAGAGACACTGGTGATGGGTTAAAACTAATGTTATGGCTCAGCTGGCTTAGTAGAGACACTGGTGATGGGTTAAAACTAATGTTATGGCTCAGTTGGCTTAGTAGAGACACTGGTGATGGGTTAAAACTAATGTTATGGCTCAGTTGGCTTAGCAGAGACACTGGTGATGGGTAAAAACTAATGTTATGGCTCAGTTGGCTTAGTAGAGACACCGGTGATGGGTTAAAACTAATGTTATGGCTCAGCTGGCTTAGTAGACACTGGTGATGGGTTAAAACTAATGTTATGGCTCAGCTGGCTTAGTAGAGACACTGGTGATGGGTTAAAACTAATGTTATGGCTCAGCTGGCTTAGTAGAGACACTGGTGATGGGTTAAAACTAATGTTATGGCTCAGTTGGCTTAGTAGAGACACTGGTGATGGGTTAAAGCTAATGTTATGGCTCAGTTGGCTTAGTAGAGACACTGGTGATGGGTAAAAACTAATGTTATGGCTCAGCTGGCTTAGTAGAGACACTGGTGATGGGATAAATCTAATGTTATAGCTCAGTTGGCTTAATAGAGACACTGGTGATGGGTAAAAACTAATGTTATGGCTCAGCTGGCTTAGTAGAGACACTGGTGATGGGTTAAAACTAATGTTATGGCTCAGCTGGCTCAGTAGAGACACTGGTGATGGGTTAAAACTAATGTTATGGCTCAGCTGGCTTAGAAAAGACACTGGTGATGGGTAAAAACTAATGTTATGGCTCAGTTGGCTTAGTAGAGACACTGGTGATGGGTTAAAACTAATGTTATGGCTCAGCTGGCTTAGTAGAGACACTGGTGATGGGTTAAAACTAATGTTATGGCTCAGTTGGCTTAGTAGAGACACTGGTGATGGGTTAAAACTAATGTTATGGCTCAGCTGGCTTAGTAGAGACACTGGTGATGGGTTAAAACTAATGTTATG
Organism: Bathymodiolus septemdierum; assembly: GCA_963383655.1. Lineage (NCBI taxonomy): Eukaryota > Metazoa > Mollusca > Bivalvia > Mytilida > Modiolidae > Bathymodiolus > Bathymodiolus septemdierum. The sequence goes on from OY726523.1 coordinate 2,173,528, forward strand.
GCTCAGCTGGCTTAGTAGAGACACTGGTGATGGGTTAAAACTAATGCTATGGCTCAGCTGGCTTAGTAGAGACACTGGTGATGGGTTAAAACTAATGCTATGGCTCAGCTGGCTTAGTAGAGACACTGGTGATGGGTTAAAACTAATGTTATGGCTCAGCTGGCTTAGTAGAGACACTGGTGATGGGTAACAACTAATGTTATGGCTCAACTGGCTTAGTAGAGACACTGGTGATTGGTTAAAACTAATGTTATGGCTCAGCTGGCTTAGTAAAGACCCTGGTGATGGGTTAAAACTAATGTTATGGCTCAGCTGGCTTAGTAGAGACACTGGTGATGGGTTAAAACTAATGTTATGGCTCAGTTGACTTAGTAGAGACACTGGTGATGGGTTAAAACTAATGTTATGGCTCAGCTGGCTTAGTAGAGACACTGGTGATGGGTTAAAACTAATGTTATGGCTCAGCTGGCTTAGTAGAGATACTGGTGATGGGTTAAAACTAATGTTATGGCTCAGCTGGCTTAGTAGAGACACTGGTGATGGGTTAAAACTAATGTTATATCTCAGCTGGCTTAGTTGAGACACTCGTGTTGGGTTAAAACTAATGTCATGGCTCAGCTGGCTTAGTAGAGACACTGGTGATGGGTTAAAACTAATGTTATGCCTCAGTTGGCATAGTAGAGACACTGGTGATGGGCTAAAACTAATGTTATGGCTCAGCTGGCTTAGTAGAGACACTGGTGATGGGTTAAAACTAATGTTATGGCTCAGTTGGCTTAGTAGAGACACTGGTGATGGGTTAAAATTAATGTTATGGCTCAGCTGGCTTAGTAGAGACACTGGTGATGGGTTAAAACTAATGTTATGGCTCAGTTGGCTTAGTAGAGACACTGGTGATGGGTTAAAACTAATGTTATGGCTCAGCTGGCTTAGTAGACACTGGTGATGGGTTAAAACTAATGTTATGGCTCAGCTGGCTTAGTAGACACTGGTGATGGGTTAAAACTAATATTATGACTCAGTTGGCTTAGTAGAGACACTGGTGATGGGTTAAAACTAATGTTATGGCTCAGCTGGCTTAGTAGAGACACTGGTGATGGGTTAAAACTAATGTTATGGCTCAGCTGGCTTAGTAGAGACACTGGTGATGGGTTAAAACTAATGTTATGGCTCAGCTGGCTTAGTAGAGACACTGGTGATGGGTAAAAACTAATGTTATGGCTCAGCTGGCTTAGTAGAGACACTGGTGATGGATTAAAACTAATGTTATGGCTCAGCTGGCTTAGTAGAGACACTGGTGATTGGCTAAAACTAATGTTATGGCTCAGCTGGCTTAGTAGAGACACTGGTGATGGGTTAAAACTAATGTTATGGCTCAGTTGGCTTAGTAGAGACACTGGTGATGGGTTAAAACTAATGTTATGGCTCAGTTGGCTTAGCAGAGACACTGGTGATGGGTAAAAACTAATGTTATGGCTCAGTTGGCTTAGTAGAGACACCGGTGATGGGTTAAAACTAATGTTATGGCTCAGCTGGCTTAGTAGACACTGGTGAGGGGTTAAAACTAATGTTATGGCTCAGCTGGCTTAGTAGAGACACTGGTGATGGGTTAAAACTAATGTTATGGCTCAGCTGGCTTAGTAGAGACACTGGTGATGGGTTAAAACTAATGTTATGGCTCAGTTGGCTTAGTAGAGACACTGGTGATGGGTTAAAGCTAATGTTATGGCTCAGTTGGCTTAGTAGAGACACTGGTGATGGGTAAAAACTAATGTTATGGCTCAGCTGGCTTAGTAGAGACACTGGTGATGGGTTAAAACTAATGTTATGGCTCAGCTGGCTCAGTAGAGACACTGGTGATGGGTTAAAACTAATGTTATGGCTCAGCTGGCTTAGTAGAGACACTGGTGATGGGTAAAAACTAATGTTATGGCTCAGTTGGCTTAGTAGAGACACTGGTGATGGGTTAAAACTAATGTTATGGCTCAGCTGGCTTAGTAGAGACACTGGTGATGGGTTAAAACTAATGTTAAGGCTCAGTTGGCTTAGTAGAGACACTGGTGATGGGTTAAAACTAATGTTATGGCTCAGCTGGCTTAGTAGAGACACTGGTGATGGGTTAAAGCTAATGTTATGTCTCAGCTGGCTTAGTAGAGACACTGGTGATGGGTTAAAACTAATGTTATGGCTCAGCTGGCTTAGTTGAGACACTGGTGATGGGTTAAAACTAATGTTATGGCTCAGTTGGCTTAGTAGAGACACTGGTGATGGGTTAAAGCTAATGTTATGGCTCAGTTGGCTTAGTAGAGACACTGGTGATGGGTAAAAACTAATGTTATGGCTCAGCTGGCTTAGTAGAGACACTGGTGATGGGATAAATCTAATGTTATAGCTCAGTTGGCTTAATAGAGACACTGGTGATGGGTAAAAACTAATGTTATGGCTCAGCTGGCTTAGTAGAGACACTGGTGATGGGTTAAAACTAATGTTATGGCTCAGCTGGCTCAGTAGAGACACTGGTGATGGGTTAAAACTAATGTTATGGCTCAGCTGGCTTAGAAAAGACACTGGTGATGGGTAAAAACTAATGTTATGGCTCAGTTGGCTTAGTAGAGACACTGGTGATGGGTTAAAACTAATGTTATGGCTCAGCTGGCTTAGTAGAGACACTGGTGATGGGTTAAAACTAATGTTATGGCTCAGTTGGCTTAGTAGAGACACTGGTGATGGGTTAAAACTAATGTTATGGCTCAGCTGGCTTAGTAGAGACACTGGTGATGGGTTAAAACTAATGTTATGGCTCAGCTGGCTTAGTAGAGACACTGGTGATGGGTTAAAACTAATGCTATGGCTCAGCTGGCTTAGTAGAGACACTGGTGATGGGTTAAAACTAATGCTATGGCTCAGCTGGCTTAGTAGAGACACTGGTGATGGGTTAAAACTAATGTTATGGCTCAGCTGGCTTAGTAGAGACACTGGTGATGGGTAACAACTAATGTTATGGCTCAACTGGCTTAGTAGAGACACTGGTGATTGGTTAAAACTAATGTTATGGCTCAGCTGGCTTAGTAAAGACACTGGTGATGGGTTAAAACTAATGTTATGGCTCAGCTGGCTTAGTAGAGACACTGGTGATGGGTTAAAACTAATGTTATGGCTCAGTTGACTTAGTAGAGACACTGGTGATGGGTTAAAACTAATGTTATGGCTCAGCTGGCTTAGTAGAGACACTGGTGATGGGTTAAAACTAATGTTATGGCTCAGCTGGCTTAGTAGAGATACTGGTGATGGGTTAAAACTAATGTTATGGCTCAGCTGGCTTAGTAGAGACACTGGTGATGGGTTAAAACTAATGTTATATCTCAGCTGGCTTAGTTGAGACACTCGTGTTGGGTTAAAACTAATGTCATGGCTCAGCTGGCTTAGTAGAGACACTGGTGATGGGTTAAAACTAATGTTATGCCTCAGTTGGCATAGTAGAGACACTGGTGATGGGCTAAAACTAATGTTATGGCTCAGCTGGCTTAGTAGAGACACTGGTGATGGGTTAAAACTAATGTTATGGCTCAGTTGGCTTAGTAGAGACACTGGTGATGGGTTAAAATTAATGTTATGGCTCAGCTGGCTTAGTAGAGACACTGGTGATGGGTTAAAACTAATGTTATGGCTCAGTTGGCTTAGTAGAGACACTGGTGATGGGTTAAAACTAATGTTATGGCTCAGCTGGCTTAGTAGACACTGGTGATGGGTTAAAACTAATGTTATGGCTCAGCTGGCTTAGTAGACACTGGTGATGGGTTAAAACTAATATTATGACTCAGTTGGCTTAGTAGAGACACTGGTGATGGGTTAAAACTAATGTTATGGCTCAGCTGGCTTAGTAGAGACACTGGTGATGGGTTAAAACTAATGTTATGGCTCAGCTGGCTTAGTAGAGACACTGGTGATGGGTTAAAACTAATGTTATGGCTCAGCTGGCTTAGTAGAGACACTGGTGATGGGTAAAAACTAATGTTATGGCTCAGCTGGCTTAGTAGAGACACTGGTGATGGATTAAAACTAATGTTATGGCTCAGCTGGCTTAGTAGAGACACTGGTGATTGGCTAAAACTAATGTTATGGCTCAGCTGGCTTAGTAGAGACACTGGTGATGGGTTAAAACTAATGTTATGGCTCAGTTGGCTTAGTAGAGACACTGGTGATGGGTTAAAACTAATGTTATGGCTCAGTTGGCTTAGCAGAGACACTGGTGATGGGTAAAAACTAATGTTATGGCTCAGTTGGCTTAGTAGAGACACCGGTGATGGGTTAAAACTAATGTTATGGCTCAGCTGGCTTAGTAGACACTGGTGATGGGTTAAAACTAATGTTATGGCTCAGCTGGCTTAGTAGAGACACTGGTGATGGGTTAAAACTAATGTTATGGCTCAGCTGGCTTAGTAGAGACACTGGTGATGGGTTAAAACTAATGTTATGGCTCAGTTGGCTTAGTAGAGACACTGGTGATGGGTTAAAGCTAATGTTATGGCTCAGTTGGCTTAGTAGAGACACTGGTGATGGGTAAAAACTAATGTTATGGCTCAGCTGGCTTAGTAGAGACACTGGTGATGGGTTAAAACTAATGTTATGGCTCAGCTGGCTCAGTAGAGACACTGGTGATGGGTTAAAACTAATGTTATGGCTCAGCTGGCTTAGTAGAGACACTGGTGATGGGTAAAAACTAATGTTATGGCTCAGTTGGCTTAGTAGAGACACTGGTGATGGGTTAAAACTAATGTTATGGCTCAGCTGGCTTAGTAGAGACACTGGTGATGGGTTAAAACTAATGTTAAGGCTCAGTTGGCTTAGTAGAGACACTGGTGATGGGTTAAAACTAATGTTATGGCTCAGCTGGCTTAGTAGAGACACTGGTGATGGGTTAAAGCTAATGTTATGTCTCAGCTGGCTTAGTAGAGACACTGGTGATGGGTTAAAACTAATGTTATGGCTCAGCTGGCTTAGTTGAGACACTGGTGATGGGTTAAAACTAATGTTATGGCTCAGCTGGCTTAGCAGAGACACTGGTGATGGGTTAAAACTAATGTTATGGCTCAGCTGGCTTAGTAGAGACAGTGGTGATGGGTTAAAACTAATGTTATGGCTCAGCTGGCTTAGTAGAGACACTGGTGATGGGTTAAAACTAATGTTATGGCTCAGCTGGCTTAGTAGAGACACTGGTGATGGGTTAAAACTAATGTTATGGCTCAGCTGGCTTAGTAGAGACACTGGTGATGGGTTAAAACTAATGTTATGGCTCAGCTGGTTTAGTAGAGACACTGGTGATGGGTTATAACTAATGTTATGGCTCAGTTGGCTTAGTAGACACTGGTGATGGGTTAAAACTAATGTTATGGCTCAGCTGGCTTAGTAGAGACACTGGTGATGGGTTAAAACTAATGTTATGGCTCAGCTGGCTTAGTAGAGACACTGGTGATGGGTTAAAACTAATGTTATGGCTCAGCTGGCTTAGTAGAGACACTGGTGATGGGTTAAAACTAATGTTATGGCTCAGCTGGCTTAGTAGAGACACTGGTGATGGGTTAAAACTAATGTTATGGCTCAGTTGGCTTAGTAGAGACACTGGTGATGGGTTAAAACTAATGTTATGGCTCAGCTGGCTTAGTAGAGACACTGGTGATGGGTTAAAACTAATGCTATGGCTCAGCTGGCTTAGTAGAGACACTGGTGATGGGTTAAAACTAATGCTATGGCTCAGCTGGCTTAGTAGAGATACTGGTGATGGGTTAAAACTAATGTTATGGCTCAGCTGGCTTAGTAGAGACACTGGTGATGGGTAACAACTAATGTTATGGCTCAGCTGGCTTAGTAGAGACACTGGTGATTGGTTAAAACTAATGTTATGGCTCAGCTGGCTTAGTAAAGACACTGGTGATGGGTTAAAACTAATGTTATGGCTCAGCTGGCTTAGTAGAGACACTGGTGATGGGTTAAACTAATGTTATGGCTCAGTTGGCTTAGTAGAGACACTGGTGATGGGTTAAAACTAATGTTATGGCTCAGCTGGCTTAGTAGAGACACTGGTGATGGGTTAAAACTAATGTTATGGCTCAGTTGGCTTAGTAGAGACACTGGTGATGGGTTAAAACTAATGTTATGGCTCAGCTGGCTTAGTAGAGATACTGGTGATGGGTTAAAACTAATGTTATGGCTCAGCAGGCTTAGTAGAGACACTGGTGATGGGTTAAAACTAATGTTATGGCTCAGTTGGCTTAGTAGAGACACTGGTGATGGGTTAAAACTAATGTTATGGCTCAGTTGGCTTAGTAGAGACACTGGTGATGGGTTAAAACTAATGTTATGTCTCAGCTGGCTTAGTTGAGACACTCGTGTTGGGTTAAAACTAATGTCATGGCTCAGCTGGCTTAGTAGAGACACTGGTGATGGGTTAAAACTAATGTTATGCCTCAGTTGGCATAGTAGAGACACTGGTGATGGGCTAAAACTAATGTTATGGCTCAGCTGGCTTAGTAGAGACACTGGTGATGGGTTAAAACTAATGTTATGGCTCAGTTGGCTTAGTAAAGACACTGGTGATGGGTTAAAATTAATGTTATGGCTCAGCTGGCTTAGTAGAGACACTAGTGATGGGTTAAAACTAATGTTATGGCTCAGCTGGCTTAGTAGAGACACTGGTGATGGGTTAAAACTAATGTTATGGCTCAGCTGGATTAGTAGACACTGGTGATGGGTTAAAACTAATGTTATGGCTCATCTGGCTTAGTAGAGACACTGGTGATGGGTTAAAACTAATATTATGACTCAGTTGGCTTAGTAGAGACACTGGTGATGGGTTAAAACTAATGTTATGGCTCAGCTGGCTTAGTAGAGACACTGGTGATGGGTTAAAACTAATGTTATGGCTCAGCTGGCTTAGTAGAGACACTGGTGATGGGTTAAAACTAATGTTATGGCTCAGCTGGCTTAGTAGAGACACTGGTGATGGGTAAAAACTAATGTTATGGCTCAGCTGGCTTAGTAGAGACACTGGTGATGGATTAAAACTAATGTTATGGCTCAGCTGGCTTAGTAGGGACACTGGTGATGGGTTAAAACTAATGTTATGGCTCAGCTGGCTTAGTAAAGACACTGGTGATGGGTTAAAACTAATGTTATGGCTCAGTTGGCTTAGTAGAGACACTGGTGATGGGTTAAAACTAATGTTATGGCTCAGTTTCCTTAGCAGAGACACTGGTGATGGGTTAAAACTAATGTTATGGCTCAGTTGGCTTAGTAGAGACACCGGTGATGGGTTAAAACTAATGTTATGGCTCAGCTGGCTTAGTAGACACTGCTGATGGGTTAAAACTAATGTTATGGCTCAGCTGGCTTAGTAGAGACACTGGTGATGGGTTAAAACTAATGTTATGGCTCAGCTGGCTTAGTAGAGACACTGGTGATGGGTTAAAACTAATGTTATGGCTCAGTTGGCTTAGTAGAGACACTGGTGATGGGTTAAAGCTAATGTTATGGCTCAGTTGTCTTAGTAGAGACACTGGTGATGGGTAAAATCTAATGTTATGGCTCAGCTGGCTTAGTAGAGACACTGGTGATGGGATAAAGCTAATGTTATAGCTCAGTTGGCTTAATAGAGACACTGGTGATGGGTAAAAACTAATGTTATGGCTCAGCTGGCTTAGTAGAGACACTGGTGATGGGTTAAAACAAATGTTATGGCTCAGCTGGCTCAGTAGAGACACTGGTGATGGGTTAAAACTAATGTTATGGCTCAGCTGGCTTAGTAGAGACACTGGTGATGGGTAAAAACTAATGTTATGGCTCAGTTGGCTTAGTAGAGACACTGGTGATGGGTTAAAACTAATGTTATGGCTCAGCTGGCTTAGTAGAGACACTGGTGATGGGTTAAAACTAATGTTAAGGCTCAGTTGGCTTAGTAGAGACACTGGTGATGGGTTAAAACTAATGTTATGGCTCAGCTGGCTTAGTAGAGACACTGGTGATGGGTTAAAGCTAATGTTATGTCTCAGCTGGCTTAGTAGAGACACTGGTGATGGGTTAAAACTAATGTTATGGCTCAGCTGGCTTAGTTGAGACACTGGTGATGGGTTAAAACTAATGTTATGGCTCAGCTGGCTTAGTAGAGACACTGGTGATGGGTTAAAACTAATGTTATGGCTCAGCTGGCTTAGTAGAGACACTGGTGATGGGTTAAAACTAATGTTATGACTCAGCTGGCTTAGTAGAGACACTGGTGATGGGTTAAAACTAATGTTATGGCTCAGCTGGCTTAGTAGAGACACTGGTGATGGGTTAAAACTAATGTTATGGCTCAGCTGGCTTAGTAGAGACACTGGTGATGGGTTAAAACTAATGTTATGGCTCAGCTGGCTTAGTAGAGACACTGGTGATGGGTTAAAGCTAATGTCATGGCTCAGCTGGCTTAGTAGAGACACTGGTGATGGGTTATAACTAATGTTATGGCTCAGTTGGCTTAGTAGACACTGGTGATGGGTTAAAACTAATGTTATGGCTCAGCTGGTTTAGTAGAGACACTGGTGATGGGCTAAAAGTAATGTTATGGCTCAGTTGGCTTAGTAGAGACACTGGTGATGGGTTAAAGCTAATGTTATGGCTCAGCTGGCTTAGTAGAGACACTGGTGATGGGTTAAAACTAATGTTATGGATCAGCTGGCTTAGTAGAGACACTGGTGATGGGTTAAAACTAATACTATGGCTCAGCTGGCTTAGAAGAGACACTGGTGATGGGTTAAAACTAATGTTATGGCTCAGCTGGCTTAGTAGACACTGGTGATGGGTTAAAACTAATGGTATGGCTCAGCTGGCTTACCAGAGACACTGGTGATGGGTTAAAACTAATGTTATGCCTCAGTTGGCTTAGTAGAGACACTGGTGATGGGTTAAAACTAATGTTATGGCTCAGCTGGCTTAGTAGAGACACTGGTGATGGGTTAAAACTAATGTTATGGCTCAGTTGGCTTAGTAGAGACACTGATGATGCATTAAAGCTAATGTTATGGCTCAGTTGGCTTAGTAGAGACACTGGTGATGGGTAAAAACTAATGTTATGGCTCAGCTGGCTTAGTAGAGACACTGGTGATGGGATAAAGCTAATGTTATAGCTCAGTTGGCTTAATAGAGACACTGGTGATGGGTAAAAACTAATGTTATGGCTCAGCTGGCTTAGTAGAGACACTGGTGATGGGTTAAAACTAATGTTATGGCTCAGCTGGCTCAGTAGAGACACTGGTGATGGGTTAAAACTAATGTTATGGCAAAGCTGGCTTAGTAAAGACACTGGTGATGGGTAAAAACTAATGTTATGGCTCAGCTGGCTTAGTAGAGACACTGGTGATGGGTTAAAACTAATGTTATGGCTCAGTTGGCTTAGTAGAGACACTGGTGATGGGTTAACACTAATGTTATGGTTCAGCTGGCTTAGTAGAGACACTGGTGATGGGTTAAAACTAATGTTATGGCTCAGTTGGCTTAGTAGAGACACTGGTGATGGGTTAAAACTAATATTAGGGCTCAGTTGGCTTAGTAGAGACACTGGAGATGGGTTAAAACTAATGTTATGGCTCAGCTGACTTAGTAGAGACACTGGTGATGGGTTAAAGTTAATGTTATGTCTCAGCTGGCTTAGTTGAGACACTGGTGATGGGTTAAAACTAATGTTATGGCTCAGCTGGCTTAGTAGAGACACTGGTGATGGGCTAAAACTAATGTTATGGCTCAGCTGGCTTGGTAGAGACACTGGTGATGGGTTAAAACTAATGTTATGGCTCAGCTGGCTTAGTAGAGACACTGGTGATGGGTTAAAACTAATGTTATGGCTCAGCTGGCTTAGTAGAGACACTGGTGATGGGTTAAAGCTAATGTTATGTCTCAGCTGGCTTAGTAGAGACACTGGTGATGGGTTAAAACTAATGTTATGGCTCAGCTGGCTTAGTTGAGACACTGGTGATGGGTTAAAACTAATGTTATGGCTCAGCTGGCTTAGTAGAGACACTGGTGATGGGCTAAAACTAATGTTATGGCTCAGCTGGCTTAGTAGAGACACTGGTGATGGGTTACAACTAATGTTATGGCTCAGCTGGCTTAGTAGAGACACTGGTGATGGGTTAAAACTAATGTTATGGCTCAGCTGGCTTAGTAGAGACACTGGTGATGGGTTAAAACTAATGTTATGGCTCAGTTTCCTTAGCAGAGACACTGGTGATGGGTTAAAACTAATGTTATGGCTCAGTTGGCTTAGTAGAGACACCGGTGATGGGTTAAAACTAATGTTATGGCTCAGCTGGCTTAGTAGACACTGCTGATGGGTTAAAACTAATGTTATGGCTCAGCTGGCTTAGTAGAGACACTGGTGATGGGTTAAAACTAATGTTATGGCTCAGCTGGCTTAGTAGAGACACTGGTGATGGGTTAAAACTAATGTTATGGCTCAGTTGGCTTAGTAGAGACACTGGTGATGGGTTAAAGCTAATGTTATGGCTCAGTTGTCTTAGTAGAGACACTGGTGATGGGTAAAATCTAATGTTATGGCTCAGCTGGCTTAGTAGAGACACTGGTGATGGGATAAAGCTAATGTTATAGCTCAGTTGGCTTAATAGAGACACTGGTGATGGGTAAAAACTAATGTTATGGCTCAGCTGGCTTAGTAGAGACACTGGTGATGGGTTAAAACTAATGTTATGGCTCAGCTGGCTCAGTAGAGACACTGGTGATGGGTTAAAACTAATGTTATGGCTCAGCTGGCTTAGTAGAGACACTGGTGATGGGTAAAAACTAATGTTATGGCTCAGTTGGCTTAGTAGAGACACTGGTGATGGGTTAAAACTAATGTTATGGCTCAGCTGGCTTAGTAGAGACACTGGTGATGGGTTAAAACTAATGTTAAGGCTCAGTTGGCTTAGTAGAGACACTGGTGATGGGTTAAAACTAATGTTATGGCTCAGCTGGCTTAGTAGAGACACTGGTGATGGGTTAAAGCTAATGTTATGTCTCAGCTGGCTTAGTAGAGACACTGGTGATGGGTTAAAACTAATGTTATGGCTCAGCTGGCTTAGTTGAGACACTGGTGATGGGTTAAAACTAATGTTATGGCTCAGCTGGCTTAGTAGAGACACTGGTGATGGGTTAAAACTAATGTTATGGCTCAGCTGGCTTAGTAGAGACACTGGTGATGGGTTAAAACTAATGTTATGACTCAGCTGGCTTAGTAGAGACACTGGTGATGGGTTAAAACTAATGTTATGGCTCAGCTGGCTTAGTAGAGACACTGGTGATGGGTTAAAACTAATGTTATGGCTCAGCTGGCTTAGTAGAGACACTGGTGATGGGTTAAAACTAATGTTATGGCTCAGCTGGCTTAGTAGAGACACTGGTGATGGGTTAAAGCTAATGTCATGGCTCAGCTGGCTTAGTAGAGACACTGGTGATGGGTTATAACTAATGTTATGGCTCAGTTGGCTTAGTAGACACTGGTGATGGGTTAAAACTAATGTTATGGCTCAGCTGGTTTAGTAGAGACACTGGTGATGGGCTAAAAGTAATGTTATGGCTCAGTTGGCTTAGTAGAGACACTGGTGATGGGTTAAAGCTAATGTTATGGCTCAGCTGGCTTAGTAGAGACACTGGTGATGGGTTAAAACTAATGTTATGGATCAGCTGGCTTAGTAGAGACACTGGTGATGGGTTAAAACTAATACTATGGCTCAGCTGGCTTAGAAGAGACACTGGTGATGGGTTAAAACTAATGTTATGGCTCAGCTGGCTTAGTAGACACTGGTGATGGGTTAAAACTAATGGTATGGCTCAGCTGGCTTACCAGAGACACTGGTGATGGGTTAAAACTAATGTTATGCCTCAGTTGGCTTAGTAGAGACACTGGTGATGGGTTAAAACTAATGTTATGGCTCAGCTGGCTTAGTAGAGACACTGGTGATGGGTTAAAACTAATGTTATGGCTCAGTTGGCTTAGTAGAGACACTGATGATGCATTAAAGCTAATGTTATGGCTCAGTTGGCTTAGTAGAGACACTGGTGATGGGTAAAAACTAATGTTATGGCTCAGCTGGCTTAGTAGAGACACTGGTGATGGGATAAAGCTAATGTTATAGCTCAGTTGGCTTAATAGAGACACTGGTGATGGGTAAAAACTAATGTTATGGCTCAGCTGGCTTAGTAGAGACACTGGTGATGGGTTAAAACTAATGTTATGGCTCAGCTGGCTCAGTAGAGACACTGGTGATGGGTTAAAACTAATGTTATGGCAAAGCTGGCTTAGTAAAGACACTGGTGATGGGTAAAAACTAATGTTATGGCTCAGCTGGCTTAGTAGAGACACTGGTGATGGGTTAAAACTAATGTTATGGCTCAGTTGGCTTAGTAGAGACACTGGTGATGGGTTAACACTAATGTTATGGTTCAGCTGGCTTAGTAGAGACACTGGTGATGGGTTAAAACTAATGTTATGGCTCAGTTGGCTTAGTAGAGACACTGGTGATGGGTTAAAACTAATATTAGGGCTCAGTTGGCTTAGTAGAGACACTGGAGATGGGTTAAAACTAATGTTATGGCTCAGCTGGCTTAGTAGAGACACTGGTGATGGGTAAAAACTAATGTTATGGCTCAGTTGGCTTAGTAGAGACACTGGTGATGGGTTAAAACTAATGTTATGGCTCAGCTGGCTTAGTAGAGACACTGGTGATGGGTTAAAACTAATGTTAAGGCTCAGTTGGCTTAGTAGAGACACTGGTGATGGGTTAAAACTAATGTTATGGCTCAGCTGGCTTAGTAGAGACACTGGTGATGGGTTAAAGCTAATGTTATGTCTCAGCTGGCTTAGTAGAGACACTGGTGATGGGTTAAAACTAATGTTATGGCTCAGCTGGCTTAGTTGAGACACTGGTGATGGGTTAAAACTAATGTTATGGCTCAGCTGGCTTAGTAGAGACACTGGTGATGGGTTAAAACTAATGTTATGGCTCAGCTGGCTTAGTAGAGACACTGGTGATGGGTTAAAACTAATGTTATGACTCAGCTGGCTTAGTAGAGACACTGGTGATGGGTTAAAACTAATGTTATGGCTCAGCTGGCTTAGTAGAGACACTGGTGATGGGTTAAAACTAATGTTATGGCTCAGCTGGCTTAGTAGAGACACTGGTGATGGGTTAAAACTAATGTTATGGCTCAGCTGGCTTAGTAGAGACACTGGTGATGGGTTAAAGCTAATGTCATGGCTCAGCTGGCTTAGTAGAGACACTGGTGATGGGTTATAACTAATGTTATGGCTCAGTTGGCTTAGTAGACACTGGTGATGGGTTAAAACTAATGTTATGGCTCAGCTGGTTTAGTAGAGACACTGGTGATGGGCTAAAAGTAATGTTATGGCTCAGTTGGCTTAGTAGAGACACTGGTGATGGGTTAAAGCTAATGTTATGGCTCAGCTGGCTTAGTAGAGACACTGGTGATGGGTTAAAACTAATGTTATGGATCAGCTGGCTTAGTAGAGACACTGGTGATGGGTTAAAACTAATACTATGGCTCAGCTGGCTTAGAAGAGACACTGGTGATGGGTTAAAACTAATGTTATGGCTCAGCTGGCTTAGTAGACACTGGTGATGGGTTAAAACTAATGGTATGGCTCAGCTGGCTTACCAGAGACACTGGTGATGGGTTAAAACTAATGTTATGCCTCAGTTGGCTTAGTAGAGACACTGGTGATGGGTTAAAACTAATGTTATGGCTCAGCTGGCTTAGTAGAGACACTGGTGATGGGTTAAAACTAATGTTATGGCTCAGTTGGCTTAGTAGAGACACTGATGATGCATTAAAGCTAATGTTATGGCTCAGTTGGCTTAGTAGAGACACTGGTGATGGGTAAAAACTAATGTTATGGCTCAGCTGGCTTAGTAGAGACACTGGTGATGGGATAAAGCTAATGTTATAGCTCAGTTGGCTTAATAGAGACACTGGTGATGGGTAAAAACTAATGTTATGGCTCAGCTGGCTTAGTAGAGACACTGGTGATGGGTTAAAACTAATGTTATGGCTCAGCTGGCTCAGTAGAGACACTGGTGATGGGTTAAAACTAATGTTATGGCAAAGCTGGCTTAGTAAAGACACTGGTGATGGGTAAAAACTAATGTTATGGCTCAGCTGGCTTAGTAGAGACACTGGTGATGGGTTAAAACTAATGTTATGGCTCAGTTGGCTTAGTAGAGACACTGGTGATGCGTTAACACTAATGTTATGGTTCAGCTGGCTTAGTAGAGACACTGGTGATGGGTTAAAACTAATGTTATGGCTCAGTTGGCTTAGTAGAGACACTGGTGATGGGTTAAAACTAATATTAGGGCTCAGTTGGCTTAGTAGAGACACTGGAGATGGGTTAAAACTAATGTTATGGCTCAGCTGACTTAGTAGAGACACTGGTGATGGGTTAAAGTTAATGTTATGTCTCAGCTGGCTTAGTTGAGACACTGGTGATGGGTTAAAACTAATGTTATGGCTCAGCTGGCTTAGTAGAGACACTGGTGATGGGCTAAAACTAATGTTATGGCTCAGCTGGCTTGGTAGAGACACTGGTGATGGGTTAAAACTAATGTTATGGCTCAGCTGGCTTAGTAGAGACACTGGTGATGGGTTAAAACTAATGTTATGGCTCAGCTGGCTTAGTAGAGACACTGGTGATGGGTTAAAGCTAATGTTATGTCTCAGCTGGCTTAGTAGAGACACTGGTGATGGGTTAAAACTAATGTTATGGCTCAGCTGGCTTAGTTGAGACACTGGTGATGGGTTAAAACTAATGTTATGGCTCAGCTGGCTTAGTAGAGACACTGGTGATGGGCTAAAACTAATGTTATGGCTCAGCTGGCTTAGTAGAGACACTGGTGATGGGTTACAACTAATGTTATGGCTCAGCTGGCTTAGTAGAGACACTGGTGATGGGTTAAAACTAATGTTATGGCTCAGCTGGCTTAGTAGAGACACTGGTGATGGGTTAAAACTAATGTTATGGCTCAGCTGGCTTAGTAGAGACACTGGTGATGGGTAAAAACTAATGTTATGGCTCAGCTGGCTTAGTAGAGACACTGGTGATGGGTTAAAACTAATGTTATGGCTTAGTTGGCTTAGTAGACACTGGTGATGGGTTAAAACTAATGTTATGGCTCAGCTGGTTTAGTAGAGACACTGGTGATGGGTTAAAATTAATATTAGGGCTCAGTTGGCTTAGTAGAGACACTGGAGATGGGTTAAAACTAATGTTATGGCTCAGCTGACTTAGTAGAGACACTGGTGATGGGTTAAAGCTAATGTTATGTCTCAGCTGGCTTAGTTGAGACACTGGTGATGGGTTAAAACTAATGTTATGGCTCAGCTGGCTTAGTAGAGACACTGGTGAT
This sequence comes from Bathymodiolus septemdierum, assembly GCA_963383655.1. Lineage (NCBI taxonomy): Eukaryota > Metazoa > Mollusca > Bivalvia > Mytilida > Modiolidae > Bathymodiolus > Bathymodiolus septemdierum. Next base: position 2,188,977 of record OY726523.1, read on the forward strand.
GGGCTAAAACTAATGTTATGGCTCAGCTGGCTTGGTAGAGACACTGGTGATGGGTTAAAACTAATGTTATGGCTCAGCTGGCTTAGTAGAGACACTGGTGATGGGTTAAAACTAATGTTATGGCTCAGCTGGCTTAGTAGAGACACTGGTGATGGGTTAAAGCTAATGTTATGTCTCAGCTGGCTTAGTAGAGACACTGGTGATGGGTTAAAACTAATGTTATGGCTCAGCTGGCTTAGTTGAGACACTGGTGATGGGTTAAAACTAATGTTATGGCTCAGCTGGCTTAGTAGAGACACTGGTGATGGGCTAAAACTAATGTTATGGCTCAGCTGGCTTAGTAGAGACACTGGTGATGGGTTACAACTAATGTTATGGCTCAGCTGGCTTAGTAGAGACACTGGTGATGGGTTAAAACTAATGTTATGGCTCAGCTGGCTTAGTAGAGACACTGGTGATGGGTTAAAACTAATGTTATGGCTCAGCTGGCTTAGTAGAGACACTGGTGATGGGTAAAAACTAATGTTATGGCTCAGCTGGCTTAGTAGAGACACTGGTGATGGGTTAAAACTAATGTTATGGCTTAGTTGGCTTAGTAGACACTGGTGATGGGTTAAAACTAATGTTATGGCTCAGCTGGTTTAGTAGAGACACTGGTGATGGGCTAAAAGTAATGTTATGGCTCAGTTGGCTTAGTAGAGACACTGGTGATGGGTTAAAGCTAATGTTATGGCTCAGCTGGCTTAGTAGAGACACTGGTGATGGGTTAAACCTAATGTTATGGCTCAGCTGGCTTAGTAGAGACACTGGTGATGGGTTAAAACTAATGTTATGGCTCAGCTGGCTTAGTAGAGACACTGGTGATGGGTAAAAACTAATGTTATGGCTCAGCTGGCTTAGTAGAGACACTGTTGATGGGTTAAAACTAATATTATGGCTCAGTTGGCTTAGTAGAGACACTGGTGATGGATTAAAACTAATGTTATGGCTCAGCTGGCTTAGTAGAGACACTGGTGATGGGTTAAAACTAATGTTATGGCTCAGCTGGCTTAGTAGAGACACTGGTGATGGGTTAAAACTAATGTTATGGCTCAGCTGGCTTAGTAGAGACACTGGTGATGGGTTAAAACTAATGTTATGGCTCAGTTGGCTTTGTAGAGACACTGGTGATGGGTTAAAACTAATGTTATGGCTCAGCTGGCTTAGTAGAGACACTGGTGATGGGTTAAAACTAATGTTATGGCTCAGTTGGCTTAGTAGAGACACTGATGATGCATTAAAGCTAATGTTATGGCTCAGTTGGCTTAGTAGAGACACTGGTGATGGGTAAAAACTAATGTTATGGCTCAGCTGGCTTAGTAGAGACACTGGTGATGGGATAAAGCTAATGTTATAGCTCAGTTGGCTTAATAGAGACACTGGTGATGGGTAAAAACTAATGTTATGGCTCAGCTGGCTTAGTAGAGACACTGGTGATGGGTTAAAACTAATGTTATGGCTCAGCTGGCTCAGTAGAGACACTGGTGATGGGTTAAAACTAATGTTATGGCAAAGCTGGCTTAGTAAAGACACTGGTGATGGGTAAAAACTAATGTTATGGCTCAGCTGGCTTAGTAGAGACACTGGTGATGGGTTAAAACTAATGTTATGGCTCAGTTGGCTTAGTAGAGACACTGGTGATGGGTTAACACTAATGTTATGGTTCAGCTGGCTTAGTAGAGACACTGGTGATGGGTTAAAACTAATGTTATGGCTCAGTTGGCTTAGTAGAGACACTGGTGATGGGTTAAAACTAATATTAGGGCTCAGTTGGCTTAGTAGAGACACTGGAGATGGGTTAAAACTAATGTTATGGCTCAGCTGACTTAGTAGAGACACTGGTGATGGGTTAAAGTTAATGTTATGTCTCAGCTGGCTTAGTTGAGACACTGGTGATGGGTTAAAACTAATGTTATGGCTCAGCTGGCTTAGTAGAGACACTGGTGATGGGCTAAAACTAATGTTATGGCTCAGCTGGCTTGGTAGAGACACTGGTGATGGGTTAAAACTAATGTTATGGCTCAGCTGGCTTAGTAGAGACACTGGTGATGGGTTAAAACTAATGTTATGGCTCAGCTGGCTTAGTAGAGACACTGGTGATGGGTTAAAGCTAATGTTATGTCTCAGCTGGCTTAGTAGAGACACTGGTGATGGGTTAAAACTAATGTTATGGCTCAGCTGGCTTAGTTGAGACACTGGTGATGGGTTAAAACTAATGTTATGGCTCAGCTGGCTTAGTAGAGACACTGGTGATGGGCTAAAACTAATGTTATGGCTCAGCTGGCTTAGTAGAGACACTGGTGATGGGTTACAACTAATGTTATGGCTCAGCTGGCTTAGTAGAGACACTGGTGATGGGTTAAAACTAATGTTATGGCTCAGCTGGCTTAGTAGAGACACTGGTGATGGGTTAAAACTAATGTTATGGCTCAGCTGGCTTAGTAGAGACACTGGTGATGGGTAAAAACTAATGTTATGGCTCAGCTGGCTTAGTAGAGACACTGGTGATGGGTTAAAACTAATGTTATGGCTTAGTTGGCTTAGTAGACACTGGTGATGGGTTAAAACTAATGTTATGGCTCAGCTGGTTTAGTAGAGACACTGGTGATGGGTTAAAATTAATATTAGGGCTCAGTTGGCTTAGTAGAGACACTGGAGATGGGTTAAAACTAATGTTATGGCTCAGCTGACTTAGTAGAGACACTGGTGATGGGTTAAAGCTAATGTTATGTCTCAGCTGGCTTAGTTGAGACACTGGTGATGGGTTAAAACTAATGTTATGGCTCAGCTGGCTTAGTAGAGACACTGGTGATGGGCTAAAACTAATGTTATGGCTCAGCTGGCTTGGTAGAGACACTGGTGATGGGTTAAAACTAATGTTATGGCTCAGCTGGCTTAGTAGAGACACTGGTGATGGGTTAAAACTAATGTTATGGCTCAGCTGGCTTAGTAGAGACACTGGTGATGGGTTAAAGCTAATGTTATGTCTCAGCTGGCTTAGTAGAGACACTGGTGATGGGTTAAAACTAATGTTATGGCTCAGCTGGCTTAGTTGAGACACTGGTGATGGGTTAAAACTAATGTTATGGCTCAGCTGGCTTAGTAGAGACACTGGTGATGGGCTAAAACTAATGTTATGGCTCAGCTGGCTTAGTAGAGACACTGGTGATGGGTTACAACTAATGTTATGGCTCAGCTGGCTTAGTAGAGACACTGGTGATGGGTTAAAACTAATGTTATGGCTCAGCTGGCTTAGTAGAGACACTGGTGATGGGTTAAAACTAATGTTATGGCTCAGCTGGCTTAGTAGAGACACTGGTGATGGGTAAAAACTAATGTTATGGCTCAGCTGGCTTAGTAGAGACACTGGTGATGGGTTAAAACTAATGTTATGGCTTAGTTGGCTTAGTAGACACTGGTGATGGGTTAAAACTAATGTTATGGCTCAGCTGGTTTAGTAGAGACACTGGTGATGGGCTAAAAGTAATGTTATGGCTCAGTTGGCTTAGTAGAGACACTGGTGATGGGTTAAAGCTAATGTTATGGCTCAGCTGGCTTAGTAGAGACACTGGTGATGGGTTAAACCTAATGTTATGGCTCAGCTGGCTTAGTAGAGACACTGGTGATGGGTTAAAACTAATGTTATGGCTCAGCTGGCTTAGTAGAGACACTGGTGATGGGTAAAAACTAATGTTATGGCTCAGCTGGCTTAGTAGAGACACTGTTGATGGGTTAAAACTAATATTATGGCTCAGTTGGCTTAGTAGAGACACTGGTGATGGATTAAAACTAATGTTATGGCTCAGCTGGCTTAGTAGAGACACTGGTGATGGGTTAAAACTAATGTTATGGCTCAGCTGGCTTAGTAGAGACACTGGTGATGGGTTAAAACTAATGTTATGGCTCAGCTGGCTTAGTAGAGACACTGGTGATGGGTTAAAACTAATGTTATGGCTCAGTTGGCTTTGTAGAGACACTGGTGATGGGTTAAAACTAATGTTATGGCTCAGCTGGCTTAGTAGAGACACTGGTGATGGGTTAAAACTAATGTTATGGCTCAGTTGGCTTAGTAGAGACACTGGTGATGGGTTAAAACTAATGTTATGGCTCAGCTGGCTTAGTAGAGACACTGGTGATGGGTTAAAACTAATGTTATGGCTCAGCTGGCTTAGTAGAGACACTGGTGATGGGTTAAAACTAATGTTATGGCTCAGTTGGCTTAGTAGAGACACTGGTGATGGGTTAAAACTAATGTTATGGCTCAGCTGGCTTAGTAGAGACACTGGTGATGGGTTAAAACTAATGTTATGGCTCAGCTGGCTTAGAAGAGACACTGGTGATGGGTTAAAACTAATGTTATGGCTCACCTGGCTTAGTAGACACTGGTGATGGGTTAAAACTAATGTTATGGCTCAGCTGGCTTAGTAGAGACACTGGTGATGGGTTAAAACTAATAGTATGCCTCAGTTGGCTTAGTAGAGACACTGGTGATGGGTTAAAACTAATGGTATGGCTCAGTTGGCTTAGTAGAGACACTGGTGATGGGTTAAAGCTAATGTTATGGCTCAGCTGGCTTAGTAGAGACACTGGTGATTGGTAAAATCTAATGTTATGGCTCAGCTGGCTTAGCAGAGACACTGGTGATGGGTTAAAACTAATGTTATGGCTCAGTTGGCTTAGTAGAGACACTGGTGATGGGTTAAAACTAATGTTATGGCTCAGCTGGCTTAGTAGAGACACTGGTGATGGGTTAAAACTAATGTTATGGCTCAGCTGGCTTAGTAGAGACACTGGTGATGGGTTAAAACTAATGTTATGGCTCAGCTGGCTTAGTAGAGACACTGGTGATGGGTTAAAACTAATGTTTTGGCTCAGTTGGCTTAGTAGAGACACTGGTGATGGGTAAAAACTAATGTTATGGCTCAGCTGGCTTAGTAGAGACACTGGTGTTGGGTTAAAACTAATGTTATGGCTCAGTTGGCTTAGTAGAGACACTGGTGATGGGTTAAAACTAATGTTATGGCTCAGCTGGCTTAGTAGAGACACTGGTGATGGGTTAAAACTAATGTTATGGCTCAGTTGGCTTAGTAGAGACACTGGTGATGGGTTAAAACTAATGTTATGGCTCAGCTGGCTTAGAAGAGACACTGTTGATGGGTTAAAACTAATGTTATGGCTCAGCTGGCTTAGTAGACACTGGTGATGGGTTAAAACTAATGTTATGGCTCAGCTGGCTTAGTAGAGACACTGGTGATGGGTTAAAACTAATGTTATGGCTCAGCTGGCTTAGTAGAGACACTGGTGATGGGTTAAAACTAATGTTATGTCTCAGCTGGCTTAGTAGAGACACTGGTGATGGGTTAAAACTAATGTTATGGCTCAGCTGGCTTAGTTGAGACACTGGTGATGGGTTAAAACTAATGTTATGGCTCAGCTGGCTTAGTAGAGACACTGGTGATGGGCTAAAACTAATGTTATGGCTCAGCTGGCTTAGTAGAGACACTGGTGATGGGTTAAAACTAATGTTATGGCTCAGCTGGCTTAGTAGAGACACTGGTGATGGGTTAAAACTAATGTTATGGCTCAGCTGGCTTAGTAGAGACACTGGTGATGGGTTAAAACTAATGTTATGGCTCAGCTGGCTTAGTAGAGACACTGGTGATGGGTAAAAACTAATGTTATGGCTCAGCTGGCTTAGTAGAGACACTGGTGATGGGTTAAAACTAATGTTATGGCTTAGTTGGCTTAGTAGACACTGGTGATGGGTTAAAACTAATGTTATGGCTCAGCTGGTTTAGTAGAGACACTGGTGATGGGCTAAAAGTAATGTTATGGCTCAGTTGGCTTAGTAGAGACACTGGTGATGGGTTAAAGCTAATGTTATGGCTCAGCTGGCTTAGTAGAGACACTGGTGATGGGTTAAACCTAATGTTATGGCTCAGCTGGCTTAGTAGAGACACTGGTGATGGGTTAAAACTAATATTATGGCTCAGCTGGCTTAGTAGAGACACTGGTGATGGGTAAAAACTAATGTTATGGCTCAGCTGGCTTAGTAGAGACACTGTTGATGGGTTAAAACTAATATTATGGCTCAGTTGGCTTAGTAGAGACACTGGTGATGGATTAAAGCTAATGTTATGGCTCAGCTGGCTTAGTAGAGACACTGGTGATGGGTTAAAACTAATGTTATGGCTCAGCTGGCTTAGTAGAGACACTGTTGATGGGTTAAAACTAATGTTATGGCTCAGCTGGCTTAGTAGAGACACTGGTGATGGGTTAAAACTAATGTTATGGCTCAGTTGGCTTTGTAGAGACACTGGTGATGGGTTAAAACTAATGTTATGGCTCAGCTGGCTTAGTAGAGACACTGGTGATGGGTTAAAACTAATGTTATGGCTCAGTTGGCTTAGTAGAGACACTGGTGATGGGTTAAAACTAATGTTATGGCTCAGCTGGCTTAGTAGAGACACTGGTGATGGGTTAAAACTAATGTTATGGCTCAGCTGGCTTAGTAGAGACACTGGTGATGGGTTAAAACTAATGTTATGGCTCAGTTGGCTTAGTAGAGACACTGGTGATGGGTTAAAACTAATGTTATGGCTCAGCTGGCTTAGTAGAGACACTGGTGATGGGTTAAAACTAATGTTATGGCTCAGCTGGCTTAGAAGAGACACTGGTGATGGGTTAAAACTAATGTTATGGCTCACCTGGCTTAGTAGACACTGGTGATGGGTTAAAACTAATGTTATGGCTCAGCTGGCTTAGTAGAGACACTGGTGATGGGTTAAAACTAATGGTATGCCTCAGTTGGCTTAGTAGAGACACTGGTGATGGGTTAAAACTAATGGTATGGCTCAGTTGGCTTAGTAGAGACACTGGTGATGGGTTAAAGCTAATGTTATGGCTCAGCTGGCTTAGTAGAGACACTGGTGATTGGTAAAATCTAATGTTATGGCTCAGCTGGCTTAGCAGAGACACTGGTGATGGGTTAAAACTAATGTTATGGCTCAGTTGGCTTAGTAGAGACACTGGTGATGGGTTAAAACTAATGTTATGGCTCAGCTGGCTTAGTAGAGACACTGGTGATGGGTTAAAACTAATGTTATGGCTCAGCTGGCTTAGTAGAGACACTGGTGATGGGTTAAAACTAATGTTATGGCTCAGCTGGCTTAGTAGAGACACTGGTGATGGGTTAAAACTAATGTTTTGGCTCAGTTGGCTTAGTAGAGACACTGGTGATGGGTTAAAACTAATGTTATGGCTCAGCTGGCTTAGTAGAGACACTGGTGATGGGTTAAAACTAATGTTATGGCTCAGTTGGCTTTGTAGAGACACTGGTGATGGGTTAAAACTAATGTTATGGCTCAGCTGGCTTAGTAGAGACACTGGTGATGGGTTAAAACTAATGTTATGGCTCAGTTGGCTTAGTAGAGACACTGGTGATGGGTTAAAACTAATGTTATGGCTCAGCTGGCTTAGTAGAGACACTGGTGATGGGTTAAAACTAATGTTATGGCTCAGCTGGCTTAGTAGAGACACTGGTGATGGGTTAAAACTAATGTTATGGCTCAGTTGGCTTAGTAGAGACACTGGTGATGGGTTAAAACTAATGTTATGGCTCAGCTGGCTTAGTAGAGACACTGGTGATGGGTTAAAACTAATGTTATGGCTCAGCTGGCTTAGAAGAGACACTGGTGATGGGTTAAAACTAATGTTATGGCTCACCTGGCTTAGTAGACACTGGTGATGGGTTAAAACTAATGTTATGGCTCAGCTGGCTTAGTAGAGACACTGGTGATGGGTTAAAACTAATGGTATGCCTCAGTTGGCTTAGTAGAGACACTGGTGATGGGTTAAAACTAATGGTATGGCTCAGTTGGCTTAGTAGAGACACTGGTGATGGGTTAAAGCTAATGTTATGGCTCAGCTGGCTTAGTAGAGACACTGGTGATTGGTAAAATCTAATGTTATGGCTCAGCTGGCTTAGCAGAGACACTGGTGATGGGTTAAAACTAATGTTATGGCTCAGTTGGCTTAGTAGAGACACTGGTGATGGGTTAAAACTAATTTTATGGCTCAGCTGGCTTAGTAGAGACACTGGTGATGGGTTAAAACTAATGTTATGGCTCAGCTGGCTTAGTAGAGACACTGGTGATGGGTTAAAACTAATGTTATGGCTCAGCTGGCTTAGTAGAGACACTGGTGATGGGTTAAAACTAATGTTTTGGCTCAGTTGGCTTAGTAGAGACACTGGTGATGGGTAAAAACTAATGTTATGGCTCAGCTGGCTTAGTAGAGACACTGGTGTTGGGTTAAAACTAATGTTATGGCTCAGTTGGCTTAGTAGAGACACTGGTGATGGGTTAAAACTAATGTTATGGCTCAGCTGGCTTAGTAGAGACACTGGTGATGGGTTAAAACTAATGTTATGGCTCAGTTGGCTTAGTAGAGACACTGGTGATGGGTTAAAACTAATGTTATGGCTCAGCTGGCTTAGAAGAGACACTGTTGATGGGTTAAAACTAATGTTATGGCTCAGCTGGCTTAGTAGACACTGGTGATGGGTTAAGACTAATGTTATGGCTCAGCTGGCTTAGTAGAGACACTGGTGATGGGTTAAAACTAATGTTATGCCTCAGTTGGCTTAGTAGAGACACTGGTGATGGGTTAAAACTAATGTTATGGCTCAGCTGGCTTAGTAGACACTGGTGATGGGTAAAAACTAATGTTATGGCTCAGTTGGCTTAGTAGAGACACTGGTGATGGGTTAAAGCTAATGTTATGGCTCAGTTGGCTTAGTAGAGACACTGGTGATGGGTAAAAACTAATGTTATGGCTCAGCTGGCTTAGTAGAGACACTGGTGATGGGTTAAAACTAATGTTATGGCTCAGTTGGCTTAGTAGAGACACTGGTGATGGGTTAAAACTAATGTTATGGCTCAGCTGGCTTAGTAGAGACACTGGTGATGGGTTAAAACTAATGTTATGGCTCAGCTGGCTTAGTAGAGACACTGGTGATGGGTTAAAACTAATGTTATGGCTCAGCTGGCTTAGTAGAGACACTGGTGATGGGTTAAAACTAATGTTTTGGCTCAGTTGGCTTAGTAGAGACACTGGTGATGGGTAAAAACTAATGTTATGGCTCAGCTGGCTTAGTAGAGACACTGGTGATGGGTTAAAACTAATGTTATGGCTCAGCTGGCTTAGTAGAGACACTGGTGATGGGTTAAAACTAATGTTATGGCTCAGTTGGCTTAGTAGAGACACTGGTGATGGGTTAAAACTAATGTTATGGCTCAGCTGGCTTAGAAGAGACACTGGTGATGGGTTAAAGCTAATGTTATGGCTCAGCTGGCTTAGTAGACACTGGTGATGGGTTAAAACTAATGTTATGGCTCAGCTGGCTTAGTAGAGACACTGGTGATGGGTTAAAACTAATGTTATGCCTCAGTTGGCTTAGTAGAGACACTGGTGATGGGTTAAAACTAATGTTATGGCTCAGCTGGCTTAGTAGACACTGGTGATGGGTAAAAACTAATGTTATGGCTCAGTTGGCTTAGTAGAGACACTGGTGATGGGTTAAAGCTAATGTTATGGCTCAGTTGGCTTAGTAGAGACACTGGTGATGGGTAAAAACTAATGTTATGGCTCAGCTGGCTTAGTAGAGACACTGGTGATGGGTTAAAACTAATGTTATGGCTCAGCTGGCTTAGTAGAGACACTGGTGATGGGATAAAACTAATGTTATGGCTCAGTTGGCTTAATAGAGACACTGGTGATGGGTAAAAACTAATGTTATGGCTCAGCTGGCTTAGTAGAGACACTGGTGATGGGTTAAAACTAATGTTATGGCTCAACTGGCTCAGTAGAGACACTGGTGATGGGTTAAAACTAATGTTATGGCTCAGCTGGCTTAGTAAAGACACTGGTGATGGGTAAAAACTAATGTTATGGCTCAGCTGGCTTAGTAGAGACACTGGTGATGGGTTAAAACTAATGTTATGGCTCAGTTGGCTTAGTAGAGACACTGGTGATGGGTTAAAACTAATGTTATGGCTCAGCTGGGTTAGTAGAGACACTGGTGATGGGTTAAAATTAATGTTATGGCTCAGCTGGCTTAGTAGAGACACTGGTGATGGGTTAAACCTAATGTTATGTCTCAGCTGGCTTAGTAGAGACACTGGTGATGGGTTAAAACTAATATTATGGCTCAGCTGGCTTAGTTGAGACACTGGTGATGGGTTAAAACTAATGTTATGGCTCAGCTGGCTTAGTAGAGACACTGGTGATGGGTTAAAACTAATGTTATGGCTCAGCTGGCTTAGTAGAGACACTGGTGATGGGTTAAAACTAATGTTATGGCTCAGCTGGCTTAGTAGAGACACTGGTGATGGGTTAAAACTAATGTTATGGCTCAGCTGGCTTAGTAGAGACACTGGTGATGGGATAAAACTAATGTTATGGCTCAGTTGGCTTAATAGAGACACTGGTGATGGGTAAAAACTAATGTTATGGCTCAGCTGGCTTATTAGAGACACTGGTGATGGGTTAAAACTAATGTTATGGCTCAGCTGGCTTAGTAGAGACACTGGTGATGGGTTAAAACTAATGTTATGGCTCAGCTGGCTTAGTAGAGACACTGGTGATGGGTAAAAACTAATGTTATGGCTCAGCTGGCTTAGTAGAGACACTGGTGATGGGTTAAAACTAATGTTATGGCTCAGTTGGCTTAGTAGAGACACTGGTGATGGGTTAAAACTAATGTTATGGCTCAGCTGGGTTAGTAGAGACACTGGTGATGGGTTAAAACTAATGTTATTGCTCAGTTGGCTTAGTAGAGACACTGGTAATGGGTTAAAATTAATGTTATGGCTCAGCTGGCTTAGTAGAGACACTGGTGATGGGTTAAAACTAATGTTATGGCTCAGTTGGCTTAGTAGAGACACTGGTGATGGGTTAAAACTAATGTGATGGCTCAGCTGGCTTAGTAGAGACACTGGTGATGGGTTAAAACTAATGTTATGGCTCAGCTGGCTTAGTAGAGACACTGGTGATGGGTAAAAACTAATGTTATGGCTCAGCTGGCTTAGTAAAGACACTGGTGATGGGTTAAAACTAATGTTATGGCTCAGTTGGCTTAGTAAAGACACTGGTGATGGGTTAAAACTAATGTTATGGCTCAGCTGGCTTAGTAGACACTGGTGATGGGTTAAAACTAATGTTATGGCTCAGTTGGCTTAGTAGAGACACTGGTGATGGGTTAAAACTAATGTTATGGCTCAGCTGGCTTAGTAGAGACACTGGTGATGGGATAAAACTAATGTTATGGCTCAGTTGGCTTAATAGAGACACTGGTGATGGGTAAAAACTAATGTTATGGCTCAGCTGGCTTAGTAGAGACACTGGTGATGGGTTAAAACTAATGTTATGGCTCAACTGGCTCAGTAGAGACACTGGTGATGGGTTAAAACTAATGTTATGGCTCAGCTGGCTTAGTAAAGACACTGGTGATGGGTAAAAACTAATGTTATGGCTCAGCTGGCTTAGTAGAGACACTGGTGATGGGTTAAAACTAATGTTATGGCTCAGTTGGCTTAGTAGAGACACTGGTGATGGGTTAAAACTAATGTTATGGCTCAGCTGGGTTAGTAGAGACACTGGTGATGGGTTAAAATTAATGTTATGGCTCAGCTGGCTTAGTAGAGACACTGGTGATGGGTTAAACCTAATGTTATGTCTCAGCTGGCTTAGTAGAGACACTGGTGATGGGTTAAAACTAATATTATGGCTCAGCTGGCTTAGTTGAGACACTGGTGATGGGTTAAAACTAATGTTATGGCTCAGCTGGCTTAGTAGAGACACTGGTGATGGGTTAAAACTAATGTTATGGCTCAGCTGGCTTAGTAGAGACACTGGTGATGGGTTAAAACTAATGTTATGGCTCAGCTGGCTTAGTAGAGACACTGGTGATGGGTTAAAACTAATGTTATGGCTCAGCTGGCTTAGTAGAGACACTGGTGATGGGATAAAACTAATGTTATGGCTCAGTTGGCTTAATAGAGACACTGGTGATGGGTAAAAACTAATGTTATGGCTCAGCTGGCTTATTAGAGACACTGGTGATGGGTTAAAACTAATGTTATGGCTCAGCTGGCTCAGTAGAGACACTGGTGATGGGTTAAAACTAATGTTATGGCTCAGCTGGCTTAGTAGAGACACTGGTGATGGGTAAAAACTAATGTTATGGCTCAGCTGGCTTAGTAGAGACACTGGTGATGGGTTAAAACTAATGTTATGGCTCAGTTGGCTTAGTAGAGACACTGGTGATGGGTTAAAACTAATGTTATGGCTCAGCTGGGTTAGTAGAGACACTGGTGATGGGTTAAAACTAATGTTATTGCTCAGTTGGCTTAGTAGAGACACTGGTAATGGGTTAAAATTAATGTTATGGCTCAGCTGGCTTAGTAGAGACACTGGTGATGGGTTAAAGCTAATGTTATGTCTCAGCTGGCTTAGTTGAGACACTGGTGATGGGTTAAAACTAATGTTATGGCTCAGCTGGCTTAGTAGAGACACTGGTGATGGGCTAAAACTAATGTTATGGCTCAGCTGGCTTGGTAGAGACACTGGTGATGGGTTAAAACTAATGTTATGGCTCAGCTGGCTTAGTAGAGACACTGGTGATGGGTTAAAACTAATGTTATGGCTCAGCTGGCTTAGTAGAGACACTGGTGATGGGTTAAAGCTAATGTTATGTCTCAGCTGGCTTAGTAGAGACACTGGTGATGGGTTAAAACTAATGTTATGGCTCAGCTGGCTTAGTTGAGACACTGGTGATGGGTTAAAACTAATGTTATGGCTCAGCTGGCTTAGTAGAGACACTGGTGATGGGCTAAAACTAATGTTATGGCTCAGCTGGCTTAGTAGAGACACTGGTGATGGGTTAAAACTAATGTTATGGCTCAGCTGGCTTAGTAGAGACACTGGTGATGGGTTAAAACTAATGTTATGGCTCAGCTGGCTTAGTAGAGACACTGGTGATGGGTAAAAACTAATGTTATGGCTCAGCTGGCTTAGTAGACACTGGTGATGGGTTAAAACTAATGTTATGGCTCAGCTGGCTTAGTAGAGACACTGGTGATGGGTAAAAACTAATGTTATGGCTCAGCTGGCTTAGTAGAGACACTGGTGATGGGTTAAAACTAATGTTATGGCTTAGTTGGCTTAGTAGACACTGGTGATGGGTTAAAACTAATGTTATGGCTCAGCTGGTTTAGTAGAGACACTGGTGATGGGCTAAAAGTAATGTTATGGCTCAGTTGGCTTAGTAGAGACACTGGTGATGGGTTAAAGCTAATGTTTTGGCTCAGCTGGCTTAGTAGAGACACTGGTGATGGGTTAAACCTAATGTTATGGCTCAGCTGGCTTAGTAGAGACACTGGTGATGGGTTAAAACCAATGTTATGGCTCAGCTGGCTTAGTAGAGACACTGGTGATGGGTAAAAACTAATGTTATGGCTCAGCTGGCTTAGTAGAGACACTGTTGATGGGTTAAAACCAATGTTATGGCTCAGCTGGCTTAGTAGAGACACTGGTGATGGGTTAAAACTAATATTATGGCTCAGCTGGCTTAGTTGAGACACTGGTGATGGGTTAAAACTAATGTTATGGCTCAGCTGGCTTAGTAGAGACACTGGTGATGGGTTAAAACTAATGTTATGGCTCAGCTGGCTTAGTAGAGACACTGGTGATGGGTTAAAACTAATGTTATGGCTCAGCTGGCTTAGTAGAGACACTGGTGATGGGTTAAAACTAATGTTATGGCTCAGCTGGCTTAGTAGAGACACTGGTGATGGGATAAAACTAATGTTATGGCTCAGTTGGCTTAATAGAGACACTGGTGATGGGTAAAAACTAATGTTCTGGCTCAGCTGGCTTATTAGAGACACTGGTGATGGGTTAAAACTAATGTTATGGCTCAGCTGGCTCAGTAGAGACACTGGTGATGGGTTAAAACTAATGTTATGGCTCAGCTGGCTTAGTAGAGACACTGGTGATGGGTAAAAACTAATGTTATGGCTCAGCTGGCTTAGTAGAGACACTGGTGATGGGTTAAAACTAATGTTATGGCTCAGTTGGCTTAGTAGAGACACTGGTGATGGGTTAAAACTAATGTTATGGCTCAGCTGGGTTAGTAGAGACACTGGTGATGGGTTAAAACTAATGTTATTGCTCAGTTGGCTTAGTAGAGACACTGGTAATGGGTTAAAATTAATGTTATGGCTCAGCTGGCTTAGTAGAGACACTGGTGATGGGTTAAAGCTAATGTTATGTCTCAGCTGGCTTAGTTGCGACACTGGTGATGGGTTAAAACTAATGTTATGGCTCAGCTGGCTTAGTAGAGACACTGGTGATGGGCTAAAACTAATGTTATGGCTCAGCTGGCTTGGTAGAGACACTGGTGATGGGTTAAAACTAATGCTATGGCTCAGCTGGCTTAGTAGAGACACTGGTGATGGGTTAAAACTAATGTTATGGCTCAGCTGGCTTAGTAGAGACACTGGTGATGGGTTAAAGCTAATGTTATGTTTCAGCTGGCTTAGTAGAGACACTGGTGATGGGTTAAAACTAATGTTATTGCTCAGTTGGCTTAGTAGAGACACTGGTAATGGGTTAAAATTAATGTTATGGCTCAGCTGGCTTAGTAGAGACACTGGTGATGGGTTAAAGCTAATGTTATGTCTCAGCTGGCTTAGTTGAGACACTGGTGATGGGTTAAAACTAATGTTATGGCTCAGCTGGCTTAGTAGAGACACTGGTGATGGGCTAAAACTAATGTTATGGCTCAGCTGGCTTGGTAGAGACACTGGTGATGGGTTAAAACTAATGTTATGGCTCAGCTGGCTTAGTAGAGACACTGGTGATGGGTTAAAACTAATGTTATGGCTCAGCTGGCTTAGTAGAGACACTGGTGATGGGTTAAAGCTAATGTTATGTCTCAGCTGGCTTAGTAGAGACACTGGTGATGGGTTAAAACTAATGTTATGGCTCAGCTGGCTTAGTTGAGACACTGGTGATGGGTTAAAACTAATGTTATGGCTCAGCTGGCTTAGTAGAGACACTGGTGATGGGCTAAAACTAATGTTATGGCTCAGCTGGCTTAGTAGAGACACTGGTGATGGGTTAAAACTAATGTTATGGCTCAGCTGGCTTAGTAGAGACACTGGTGATGGGTTAAAACTAATGTTATGGCTCAGCTGGCTTAGTAGAGACACTGGTGATGGGTAAAAACTAATGTTATGGCTCAGCTGGCTTAGTAGACACTGGTGATGGGTTAAAACTAATGTTATGGCTCAGCTGGCTTAGTAGAGACACTGGTGATGGGTAAAAACTAATGTTATGGCTCAGCTGGCTTAGTAGAGACACTGGTGATGGGTTAAAACTAATGTTATGGCTTAGTTGGCTAAGTAGACACTGGTGATGGGTTAAAACTAATGTTATGGCTCAGCTGGTTTAGTAGAGACACTGGTGATGGGCTAAAAGTAATGTTATGGCTCAGTTGGCTTAGTAGAGACACTGGTGATGGGTTAAAGCTAATGTTTTGGCTCAGCTGGCTTAGTAGAGACACTGGTGATGGGTTAAACCTAATGTTATGGCTCAGCTGGCTTAGTAGAGACACTGGTGATGGGTTAAAACCAATGTTATGGCTCAGCTGGCTTAGTAGAGACACTGGTGATGGGTTAAAACTAATGTTATGGCTCAGCTGGCTTAGTAGAGACACTGGTGATGGGTTAAAACTAATGTTATGGCTCAGCTGGCTTAGTAGAGACACTGGTGATGGGTTAAACCTAATGTTATGGCTCAGCTGGCTTAGTAGAGACACTGGTGATGGGCTAAAACTAATGTTATGGCTCAGCTGGCTTGGTAGAGACACTGGTGATGGGTTAAAACTAATGTTATGGCTCAGCTGGCTTAGTAGAGACACTGGTGATGGGTTAAAACTAATGTTATGGCTCAGCTGGCTTAGTAGAGACACTGGTGATGGGTTAAAGCTAATGTTATGTCTCAGCTGGCTTAGTAGAGACACTGGTGATGGGTTAAAACTAATGTTATGGCTCAGCTGGCTTAGTTGAGACACTGGTGATGGGTTAAAACTAATGTTATGGCTCAGCTGGCTTAGTAGAGACACTGGTGATGGGCTAAAACTAATGTTATGGCTCAGCTGGCTTAGTAGAGACACTGGTGATGGGTTAAAACTAATGTTATGGCTCAGCTGGCTTAGTAGAGACACTGGTGATGGGTTAAAACTAATGTTATGGCTCAGCTGGCTTAGTAGAGACACTGGTGATGGGTAAAAACTAATGTTATGGCTCAGCTGGCTTAGTAGACACTGGTGATGGGTTAAAACTAATGTTATGGCTCAGCTGGCTTAGTAGAGACACTGGTGATGGGTAAAAACTAATGTTATGGCTCAGCTGGCTTAGTAGAGACACTGGTGATGGGTTAAAACTAATGTTATGGCTTAGTTGGCTTAGTAGACACTGGTGATGGGTTAAAACTAATGTTATGGCTCAGCTGGTTTAGTAGAGACACTGGTGATGGGCTAAAAGTAATGTTATGGCTCAGTTGGCTTAGTAGAGACACTGGTGATGGGTTAAAGCTAATGTTTTGGCTCAGCTGGCTTAGTAGAGACACTGGTGATGGGTTAAACCTAATGTTATGGCTCAGCTGGCTTAGTAGAGACACTGGTGATGGGTTAAAACCAATGTTATGGCTCAGCTGGCTTAGTAGAGACACTGGTGATGGGTAAAAACTAATGTTATGGCTCAGCTGGCTTAGTAGAGACACTGTTGATGGGTTAAAACCAATGTTATGGCTCAGCTGGCTTAGTAGAGACACTGGTGATGGGTTAAAACTAATATTATGGCTCAGCTGGCTTAGTTGAGACACTGGTGATGGGTTAAAACTAATGTTATGGCTCAGCTGGCTTAGTAGAGACACTGGTGATGGGTTAAAACTAATGTTATGGCTCAGCTGGCTTAGTAGAGACACTGGTGATGGGTTAAAACTAATGTTATGGCTCAGCTGGCTTAGTAGAGACACTGGTGATGGGTTAAAACTAATGTTATGGCTCAGCTGGCTTAGTAGAGACACTGGTGATGGGATAAAACTAATGTTATGGCTCAGTTGGCTTAATAGAGACACTGGTGATGGGTAAAAACTAATGTTATGGCTCAGCTGGCTTATTAGAGACACTGGTGATGGGTTAAAACTAATGTTATGGCTCAGCTGGCTCAGTAGAGACACTGGTGATGGGTTAAAACTAATGTTATGGCTCAGCTGGCTTAGTAGAGACACTGGTGATGGGTAAAAACTAATGTTATGGCTCAGCTGGCTTAGTAGAGACACTGGTGATGGGTTAAAACTAATGTTATGGCTCAGTTGGCTTAGTAGAGACACTGGTGATGGGTTAAAACTAATGTTATGGCTCAGCTGGGTTAGTAGAGACACTGGTGATGGGTTAAAACTAATGTTATTGCTCAGTTGGCTTAGTAGAGACACTGGTAATGGGTTAAAATTAATGTTATGGCTCAGCTGGCTTAGTAGAGACACTGGTGATGGGTTAAAGCTAATGTTATGTCTCAGCTGGCTTAGTTGCGACACTGGTGATGGGTTAAAACTAATGTTATGGCTCAGCTGGCTTAGTAGAGACACTGGTGATGGGCTAAAACTAATGTTATGGCTCAGCTGGCTTGGTAGAGACACTGGTGATGGGTTAAAACTAATGCTATGGCTCAGCTGGCTTAGTAGAGACACTGGTGATGGGTTAAAACTAATGTTATGGCTCAGCTGGCTTAGTAGAGACACTGGTGATGGGTTAAAGCTAATGTTATGTTTCAGCTGGCTTAGTAGAGACACTGGTGATGGGTTAAAACTAATGTTATGGCTCAGCTGGCTTAGTTGAGACACTGGTGATGGGTTAAAACTAATGTTATGGCTCAGCTGGCTTAGTAGAGACACTGGTGATGGGCTAAAACTAATGTTATGGCTCAGCTGGCTTAGTAGAGACACTGGTGATGGGTTAAAACTAATGTTATGGCTCAGCTGGCTTAGTAGAGACACTGGTGATGGGTTAAAACTAATGTTATGGCTCAGCTGGCTTAGTAGAGACACTGGTGATGGGTAAAAACTAATGTTATGGCTCAGCTGGCTTAGTAGACACTGGTGATGGGTTAAAACTAATGTTATGGCTCAGCTGGCTTAGTAGAGACACTGGTGATGGGTAAAAACTAATGTTATGGCTCAGCTGGCTTAGTAGAGACACTGGTGATGGGTTAAAACTAATGTTATGGCTTAGTTGGCTTAGTAGACACTGGTGATGGGTTAAAACTAATGCTATGGCTCAGCTGGTTTAGTAGAGACACTGGTGATGGGCTAAAAGTAATGTTATGGCTCAGTTGGCTTAGTAGAGACACTGGTGATGGGTTAAAGCTAATGTTTTGGCTCAGCTGGCTTAGTAGAGACACTGGTGATGGGTTAAACCGAATGTTATGGCTCAGCTGGCTTAGTAGAGACACTGGTGATGGGTTAAAACCAATGTTATGGCTCAGCTGGCTTAGTAGAGACACTGGTGATGGGTAAAAACTAATGTTATGGCTCAGCTGGCTTAGTAGAGACACTGTTGATGGGTTAAAACTAATATTATGGCTCAGTTGGCTTAGTAGAGACACTGGTGATGGATTAAAACTAATGTTATGGCTCAGCTGGCTTAGTAGAGACACTGGTGATGGGTTAAAACTAATGTTATGGCTCAGCTGGCTTAGTAGAGACACTGGTGATGGGTTAAAACTAATGTTATGGCTCAGCTGGCTTAGTAGAGACACTGGTGATGGGTTAAAACTAATGTTATGGCTCAGTTGGCTTTGTAGAGACACTGGTGATGGGCTAAAACTAATGTTATGGCTCAGCTGGCTTAGTAGAGACACTGGTGATGGGTTAAAACTAATGTTATGGCTCAGTTGGCTTAGTAGAGACACTGGTGATGGGTTAAAACTAATGTTATGGCTCAGCTGGCTTAGTAGAGACACTGGTGATGGGTTAAAACTAATGTTATGGCTCAGCTGGCTTAGTAGAGACACTGGTGATGGGTTAAAACTAATGTTATGGCTCAGTTGGCTTAGTAGAGACACTGGTGATGGGTTAAAACTAATGTTATGGCTCAGCTGGCTTAGTAGAGACACTGGTGATGGGTTAAAACTAATGTTATGGCTCAGCTGGCTTAGAAGAGACACTGGTGATGGGTTAAAACTAATGTTATGGCTCACCTGGCTTAGTAGACACTGGTGATGGGTTAAAACTAATGTTATGGCTCAGCTGGCTTAGTAGAGACACTGGTGATGGGTTAAAACTAATGGTATGCCTCAGTTGGCTTAGTAGAGACACTGGTGATGGGTTAAAACTAATGGTATGGCTCAGTTGGCTTAGTAGAGACACTGGTGATGGGTTAAAGCTAATGTTATGGCTCAGCTGGCTTAGTAGAGACACTGGTGATTGGTAAAATCTAATGTTATGGCTCAGCTGGCTTAGCAGAGACACTGGTGATGGGTTAAAACTAATGTTATGGCTCAGTTGGCTTAGTAGAGACACTGGTGATGGGTTAAAACTAATGTTATGGCTCAGCTGGCTTAGTAGAGACACTGGTGATGGGTTAAAACTAATGTTATGGCTCAGCTGGCTTAGTAGAGACACTGGTGATGGGTTAAAACTAATGTTATGGCTCAGCTGGCTTAGTAGAGACACTGGTGATGGGTTAAAACTAATGTTTTGGCTCAGTTGGCTTAGTAGAGACACTGGTGATGGGTAAAAACTAATGTTATGGCTCAGCTGGTTTAGTAGAGACACTGGTGATGGGCTAAAAGTAATGTTATGGCTCAGTTGGCTTAGTAGAGACACTGGTGATGGGTTAAAGCTAATGTTATGGCTCAGCTGGCTTAGTAGAGACACTGGTGATGGGTTAAACCTAATGTTATGGCTCAGCTGGCTTAGTAGAGACACTGGTGATGGGTTAAAACTAATATTATGGCTCAGCTGGCTTAGTAGAGACACTGGTGATGGGTAAAAACTAATGTTATGGCTCAGCTGGCTTAGTAGAGACACTGTTGATGGGTTAAAACTAATATTATGGCTCAGTTGGCTTAGTAGAGACACTGGTGATGGATTAAAACTAATGTTATGGCTCAGCTGGCTTAGTAGAGACACTGGTGATGGGTTAAAACTAATGTTATGGCTCAGCTGGCTTAGTAGAGACACTGGTGATGGGTTAAAACTAATGTTATGGCTCAGCTGGCTTAGTAGAGACACTGGTGATGGGTTAAAACTAATGTTATGGCTCAGTTGGCTTTGTAGAGACACTGGTGATGGGTTAAAACTAATGTTATGGCTCAGCTGGCTTAGTAGAGACACTGGTGATGGGTTAAAACTAATGTTATGGCTCAGTTGGCTTAGTAGAGACACTGGTGATGGGTTAAAACTAATGTTATGGCTCAGCTGGCTTAGTAGAGACACTGGTGATGGGTTAAAACTAATGTTATGGCTCAGCTGGCTTAGTAGAGACACTGGTGATGGGTTAAAACTAATGTTATGGCTCAGTTGGCTTAGTAGAGACACTGGTGATGGGTTAAAACTAATGTTATGGCTCAGCTGGCTTAGTAGAGACACTGGTGATGGGTTAAAACTAATGTTATGGCTCAGCTGGCTTAGAAGAGACACTGGTGATGGGTTAAAACTAATGTTATGGCTCACCTGGCTTAGTAGACACTGGTGATGGGTTAAAACTAATGTTATGGCTCAGCTGGCTTAGTAGAGACACTGGTGATGGGTTAAAACTAATGGTATGCATCAGTTGGCTTAGTAGAGACACTGGTGATGGGTTAAAACTAATGGTATGGCTCAGTTGGCTTAGTAGAGACACTGGTGATGGGTTAAAGCTAATGTTATGGCTCAGCTGGCTTAGTAGAGACACTGGTGATTGGTAAAATCTAATGTTATGGCTCAGCTGGCTTAGCAGAGACACTGGTGATGGGTTAAAACTAATGTTATGGCTCAGTTGGCTTAGTAGAGACACTGGTGATGGGTTAAAACTAATGTTATGGCTCAGCTGGCTTAGTAGAGACACTGGTGATGGGTTAAAACTAATGTTATGGCTCAGCTGGCTTAGTAGAGACACTGGTGATGGGTTAAAACTAATGTTATGGCTCAGCTGGCTTAGTAGAGACACTGGTGATGGGTTAAAACTAATGTTTTGGCTCAGTTGGCTTAGTAGAGACACTGGTGATGGGTTAAAACTAATGTTATGGCTCAGCTGGCTTAGTAGAGACACTGGTGATGGGTTAAAACTAATGTTATGGCTCAGTTGGCTTAGTAGAGACACTGGTGATGGGTTAAAACTAATGTTATGGCTCAGCTGGCTTAGTAGAGACACTGGTGATGGGTTAAAACTAATGTTATGGCTCAGCTGGCTTAGTAGAGACACTGGTGATGGGTTAAAACTAATGTTATGGCTCAGTTGGCTTAGTAGAGACACTGGTGATGGGTTAAAACTAATGTTATGGCTCAGCTGGCTTAGTAGAGACACTGGTGATGGGTTAAAACTAATGTTATGGCTCAGCTGGCTTAGAAGAGACACTGGTGATGGGTTAAAACTAATGTTATGGCTCACCTGGCTTAGTAGACACTGGTGATGGGTTAAAACTAATGTTATGGCTCAGCTGGCTTAGTAGAGACACTGGTGATGGGTTAAAACTAATGGTATGCCTCAGTTGGCTTAGTAGAGACACTGGTGATGGGTTAAAACTAATGGTATGGCTCAGTTGGCTTAGTAGAGACACTGGTGATGGGTTAAAGCTAATGTTATGGCTCAGCTGGCTTAGTAGAGACACTGGTGATTGGTAAAATCTAATGTTATGGCTCAGCTGGCTTAGCAGAGACACTGGTGATGGGTTAAAACTAATGTTATGGCTCAGTTGGCTTAGTAGAGACACTGGTGATGGGTTAAAACTAATGTTATGGCTCAGCTGGCTTAGTAGAGACACTGGTGATGGGTTAAAACTAATGTTATGGCTCAGCTGGCTTAGTAGAGACACTGGTGATGGGTTAAAACTAATGTTATGGCTCAGCTGGCTTAGTAGAGACACTGGTGATGGGTTAAAACTAATGTTTTGGCTCAGTTGGCTTAGTAGAGACACTGGTGATGGGTAAAAACTAATGTTATGGCTCAGCTGGCTTAGTAGAGACACTGGTGTTGGGTTAAAACTAATGTTATGGCTCAGTTGGCTTAGTAGAGACACTGGTGATGGGTTAAAACTAATGTTATGGCTCAGCTGGCTTAGTAGAGACACTGGTGATGGGTTAAAACTAATGTTATGGCTCAGTTGGCTTAGTAGAGACACTGGTGATGGGTTAAAACTAATGTTATGGCTCAGCTGGCTTAGAAGAGACACTGTTGATGGGTTAAAACTAATGTTATGGCTCAGCTGGCTTAGTAGACACTGGTGATGGGTTAAGACTAATGTTATGGCTCAGCTGGCTTAGTAGAGACACTGGTGATGGGTTAAAACTAATGTTATGCCTCAGTTGGCTTAGTAGAGACACTGGTGATGGGTTAAAACTAATGTTATGGCTCAGCTGGCTTAGTAGACACTGGTGATGGGTAAAAACTAATGTTATGGCTCAGTTGGCTTAGTAGAGACACTGGTGATGGGTTAAAGCTAATGTTATGGCTCAGTTGGCTTAGTAGAGACACTGGTGATGGGTAAAAACTAATGTTATGGCTCAGCTGGCTTAGTAGAGACACTGGTGATGGGTTAAAACTAATGTTATGGCTCAGTTGGCTTAGTAGAGACACTGGTGATGGGTTAAAACTAATGTTATGGCTCAGCTGGCTTAGTAGAGACACTGGTGATGGGTTAAAACTAATGTTATGGCTCAGCTGGCTTAGTAGAGACACTGGTGATGGGTTAAAACTAATGTTATGGCTCAGCTGGCTTAGTAGAGACACTGGTGATGGGTTAAAACTAATGTTATGGCTCAGCTGGCTTAGTAGAGACACTGGTGATGGGTTAAAACTAATGTTATGGCTCAGCTGGCTTAGTAGAGACACTGGTGATGGGTTAAAACTAATGTTATGGCTCAGCTGGCTTAGTAGAGACACTGGTGATGGGTTAAAACTAATGTTATGGCTCAGCTGGCTTAGTAGAGACACTGGTGATGGGATAAAACTAATGTTATGGCTCAGTTGGCTTAATAGAGACACTGGTGATGGGTAAAAACTAATGTTATGGCTCAGCTGGCTTATTAGAGACACTGGTGATGGGTTAAAACTAATGTTATGGCTCAGCTGGCTCAGTAGAGACACTGGTGATGGGTTAAAACTAATGTTATGGCTCAGCTGGCTTAGTAGAGACACTGGTGATGGGTAAAAACTAATGTTATGGCTCAGCTGGCTTAGTAGAGACACTGGTGATGGGTTAAAACTAATGTTATGGCTCAGTTGGCTTAGTAGAGACACTGGTGATGGGTTAAAACTAATGTTATGGCTCAGCTGGGTTAGTAGAGACACTGGTGATGGGTTAAAACTAATGTTATTGCTCAGTTGGCTTAGTAGAGACACTGGTAATGGGTTAAAATTAATGTTATGGCTCAGCTGGCTTAGTAGAGACACTGGTGATGGGTTAAAGCTAATGTTATGTCTCAGCTGGCTTAGTTGAGACACTGGTGATGGGTTAAAACTAATGTTATGGCTCAGCTGGCTTAGTAGAGACACTGGTGATGGGCTAAAACTAATGTTATGGCTCAGCTGGCTTGGTAGAGACACTGGTGATGGGTTAAAACTAATGTTATGGCTCAGCTGGCTTAGTAGAGACACTGGTGATGGGTTAAAACTAATGTTATGGCTCAGCTGGCTTAGTAGAGACACTGGTGATGGGTTAAAGCTAATGTTATGTCTCAGCTGGCTTAGTAGAGACACTGGTGATGGGTTAAAACTAATGTTATGGCTCAGCTGGCTTAGTTGAGACACTGGTGATGGGTTAAAACTAATGTTATGGCTCAGCTGGCTTAGTAGAGACACTGGTGATGGGCTAAAACTAATGTTATGGCTCAGCTGGCTTAGTAGAGACACTGGTGATGGGTTAAAACTAATGTTATGGCTCAGCTGGCTTAGTAGAGACACTGGTGATGGGTTAAAACTAATGTTATGGCTCAGCTGGCTTAGTAGAGACACTGGTGATGGGTAAAAACTAATGTTATGGCTCAGCTGGCTTAGTAGACACTGGTGATGGGTTAAAACTAATGTTATGGCTCAGCTGGCTTAGTAGAGACACTGGTGATGGGTAAAAACTAATGTTATGGCTCAGCTGGCTTAGTAGAGACACTGGTGATGGGTTAAAACTAATGTTATGGCTTAGTTGGCTTAGTAGACACTGGTGATGGGTTAAAACTAATGTTATGGCTCAGCTGGTTTAGTAGAGACACTGGTGATGGGCTAAAAGTAATGTTATGGCTCAGTTGGCTTAGTAGAGACACTGGTGATGGGTTAAAGCTAATGTTTTGGCTCAGCTGGCTTAGTAGAGACACTGGTGATGGGTTAAACCTAATGTTATGGCTCAGCTGGCTTAGTAGAGACACTGGTGATGGGTTAAAACCAATGTTATGGCTCAGCTGGCTTAGTAGAGACACTGGTGATGGGTAAAAACTAATGTTATGGCTCAGCTGGCTTAGTAGAGACACTGTTGATGGGTTAAAACCAATGTTATGGCTCAGCTGGCTTAGTAGAGACACTGGTGATGGGTTAAAACTAATATTATGGCTCAGCTGGCTTAGTTGAGACACTGGTGATGGGTTAAAACTAATGTTATGGCTCAGCTGGCTTAGTAGAGACACTGGTGATGGGTTAAAACTAATGGTATGGCTCAGCTGGCTTAGTAGAGACACTGGTGATGGGTTAAAACTAATGTTATGGCTCAGCTGGCTTAGTAGAGACACTGGTGATGGGTTAAAACTAATGTTATGGCTCAGCTGGCTTAGTAGAGACACTGGTGATGGGATAAAACTAATGTTATGGCTCAGTTGGCTTAATAGAGACACTGGTGATGGGTAAAAACTAATGTTATGGCTCAGCTGGCTTATTAGAGTCACTGGTGATGGGTTAAAACTAATGTTATGGCTCAGCTGGCTCAGTAGAGACACTGGTGATGGGTTAAAACTAATGTTATGGCTCAGCTGGCTTAGTAGAGACACTGGTGATGGGTAAAAACTAATGTTATGGCTCAGCTGGCTTAGTAGAGACACTGGTGATGGGTTAAAACTAATGTTATGGCTCAGTTGGCTTAGTAGAGACACTGGTGATGGGTTAAAACTAATGTTATGGCTCAGCTGGGTTAGTAGAGACACTGGTGATGGGTTAAAACTAATGTTATTGCTCAGTTGGCTTAGTAGAGACACTGGTAATGGGTTAAAATTAATGTTATGGCTCAGCTGGCTTAGTAGAGACACTGGTGATGGGTTAAAGCTAATGTTATGTCTCAGCTGGCTTAGTTGCGACACTGGTGATGGGTTAAAACTAATGTTATGGCTCAGCTGGCTTAGTAGAGACACTGGTGGTGGGCTAAAACTAATGTTATGGCTCAGCTGGCTTGGTAGAGACACTGGTGATGGGTTAAAACTAATGTTATGGCTCAGCTGGCTTAGTAGAGACACTGGTGATGGGTTAAAACTAATGTTATGGCTCAGCTGGCTTATTAGAGACACTGGTGATGGGTTAAAGCTAATGTTATGTTTCAGCTGGCTTAGTAGAGACACTGGTGATGGGTTAAAACTAATGTTATGGCTCAGCTGGCTTAGTTGAGACACTGGTGATGGGTTAAAACTAATGTTATGGCTCAGCTGGCTTAGTAGAGACACTGGTGATGGGCTAAAACTAATGTTATGGCTCAGCTGGCTTAGTAGAGACACTGGTGATGGGTTAAAACTAATGTTATGGCTCAGCTGGCTTAGTAGAGACACTGGTGATGGGTTAAAACTAATGTTATGGCTCAGCTGGCTTAGTAGAGACACTGGTGATGGGTAAAAACTAATGTTATGGCTCAGCTGGCTTAGTAGACACTGGTGATGGGTTAAAACTAATGTTATGGCTCAGCTGGCTTAGTAGAGACACTGGTGATGGGTAAAAACTAATGTTATGGCTCAGCTGGCTTAGTAGAGACACTGGTGATGGGTTAAAACTAATGTTATGGCTTAGTTGGCTTAGTAGACACTGGTGATGGGTTAAAACTAATGTTATGGCTCAGCTGGTTTAGTAGAGACACTGGTGATGGGCTAAAAGTAATGTTATGGCTCAGTTGGCTTAGTAGAGACACTGGTGATGGGTTAAAGCTAATGTTTTGGCTAAGCTGGCTTAGTAGAGACACTGGTGATGGGTTAAACCGAATGTTATGGCTCAGCTGGCTTAGTAGAGACACTGGTGATGGGTTAAAACCAATGTTATGGCTCAGCTGGCTTAGTAGAGACACTGGTGATGGGTAAAAACTAATGTTATGGCTCAGCTGGCTTAGTAGAGACACTGTTGATGGGTTAAAACTAATATTATGGCTCAGTTGGCTTAGTAGAGACACTGGTGATGGATTAAAACTAATGTTATGGCTCAGCTGGCTTAGTAGAGACACTGGTGATGGGTTAAAACTAATGTTATGGCTCAGCTGGCTTAGTAGAGACACTGGTGATGGGTTAAAACTAATGTTATGGCTCAGCTGGCTTAGTAGAGACACTGGTGATGGGTTAAAACTAATGTTATGGCTCAGTTGGCTTTGTAGAGACACTGGTGATGGGCTAAAACTAATGTTATGGCTCAGCTGGCTTAGTAGAGACACTGGTGATGGGTTAAAACTAATGTTATGGCTCAGTTGGCTTAGTAGAGACACTGGTGATGGGTTAAAACTAATGTTATGGCTCAGCTGGCTTAGTAGAGACACTGGTGATGGGTTAAAACTAATGTTATGGCTCAGCTGGCTTAGTAGAGACACTGGTGATGGGTTAAAACTAATGTTATGGCTCAGTTGGCTTAGTAGAGACACTGGTGATGGGTTAAAACTAATGTTATGGCTCAGCTGGCTTAGTAGAGACACTGGTGATGGGTTAAAACTAATGTTATGGCTCAGCTGGCTTAGAAGAGACACTGGTGATGGGTTAAAACTAATGTTATGGCTCACCTGGCTTAGTAGACACTGGTGATGGGTTAAAACTAATGTTATGGCTCAGCTGGCTTAGTAGAGACACTGGTGATGGGTTAAAACTAATGGTATGCCTCAGTTGGCTTAGTAGAGACACTGGTGATGGGTTAAAACTAATGGTATGGCTCAGTTGGCTTAGTAGAGACACTGGTGATGGGTTAAAGCTAATGTTATGGCTCAGCTGGCTTAGTAGAGACACTGGTGATTGGTAAAATCTAATGTTATGGCTCAGCTGGCTTAGCAGAGACACTGGTGATGGGTTAAAACTAATGTTATGGCTCAGTTGGCTTAGTAGAGACACTGGTGATGGGTTAAAACTAATGTTATGGCTCAGCTGGCTTAGTAGAGACACTGGTGATGGGTTAAAACTAATGTTATGGCTCAGCTGGCTTAGTAGAGACACTGGTGATGGGTTAAAACTAATGTTATGGCTCAGCTGGCTTAGTAGAGACACTGGTGATGGGTTAAAACTAATGTTTTGGCTCAGTTGGCTTAGTAGAGACACTGGTGATGGGTAAAAACTAATGTTATGGCTCAGCTGGCTTAGTAGAGACACTGGTGTTGGGTTAAAACTAATGTTATGGCTCAGTTGGCTTAGTAGAGACACTGGTGATGGGTTAAAACTAATGTTATGGCTCAGCTGGCTTAGTAGAGACACTGGTGATGGGTTAAAACTAATGTTATGGCTCAGTTGGCTTAGTAGAGACACTGGTGATGGGTTAAAACTAATGTTATGGCTCAGCTGGCTTAGAAGAGACACTGTTGATGGGTTAAAACTAATGTTATGGCTCAGCTGGCTTAGTAGACACTGGTGATGGGTTAAAACTAATGTTATGGCTCAGCTGGCTTAGTAGAGACATTGGTGATGGGTTAAAACTAATGTTATGCCTCAGTTGGCTTAGTAGAGACACTGGTGATGGGTTAAAACTAATGTTATGGCTCAGCTGGCTTAGTAGACACTGGTGATGGGTAAAAACTAATGTTATGGCTCAGTTGGCTTAGTAGAGACACTGGTGATGGGTTAAAGCTAATGTTATGGCTCAGTTGGCTTAGTAGAGACACTGGTGATGGGTAAAAACTAATGTTATGGCTCAGTTGGCTTAGTAGAGACACTGGTGATGGGTTAAAACTAATGTTATGGCTCAGCTGGCTTAGTAGAGACACTGGTGATGGGATAAAACTAATGTTATGGCTCAGTTGGCTTAATAGAGACACTGGTGATGGGTAAAAACTAATGTTATGGCTCAGCTGGCTTAGTAGAGACACTGGTGATGGGTTAAAACTAATGTTATGGCTCAACTGGCTCAGTAGAGACACTGGTGATGGGTTAAAACTAATGTTATGGCTCAGCTGGCTTAGTAAAGACACTGGTGATGGGTAAAAACTAATGTTATGGCTCAGCTGGCTTAGTAGAGACACTGGTGATGGGTTAAAACTAATGTTATGGCTCAGTTGGCTTAGTAGAGACACTGGTGATGGGTTAAAACTAATGTTATGGCTCAGCTGGGTTAGTAGAGACACTGGTGATGGGTTAAAATTAATGTTATGGCTCAGCTGGCTTAGTAGAGACACTGGTGATGGGTTAAACCTAATGTTATGTCTCAGCTGGCTTAGTAGAGACACTGGTGATGGGTTAAAACTAATATTATGGCTCAGCTGGCTTAGTTGAGACACTGGTGATGGGTTAAAACTAATGTTATGGCTCAGCTGGCTTAGTAGAGACACTGGTGATGGGTTAAAACTAATGTTATGGCTCAGCTGGCTTAGTAGAGACACTGGTGATGGGTTAAAACTAATGTTATGGCTCAGCTGGCTTAGTAGAGACACTGGTGATGGGTTAAAACTAATGTTATGGCTCAGCTGGCTTAGTAGAGACACTGGTGATGGGATAAAACTAATGTTATGGCTCAGTTGGCTTAATAGAGACACTGGTGATGGGTAAAAACTAATGTTATGGCTCAGCTGGCTTATTAGAGACACTGGTGATGGGTTAAAACTAATGTTATGGCTCAGCTGGCTCAGTAGAGACACTGGTGATGGGTTAAAACTAATGTTATGGCTCAGCTGGCTTAGTAGAGACACTGGTGATGGGTAAAAACTAATGTTATGGCTCAGCTGGCTTAGTAGAGACACTGGTGATGGGTTAAAACTAATGTTATGGCTCAGTTGGCTTAGTAGAGACACTGGTGATGGGTTAAAACTAATGTTATGGCTCAGCTGGGTTAGTAGAGACACTGGTGATGGGTTAAAACTAATGTTATTGCTCAGTTGGCTTAGTAGAGACACTGGTAATGGGTTAAAATTAATGTTATGGCTCAGCTGGCTTAGTAGAGACACTGGTGATGGGTTAAAGCTAATGTTATGTCTCAGCTGGCTTAGTTGAGACACTGGTGATGGGTTAAAACTAATGTTATGGCTCAGTTGGCTTAGTAGAGACACTGGTGATGGGCTAAAACTAATGTTATGGCTCAGCTGGCTTGGTAGAGACACTGGTGATGGGTTAAAACTAATGTTATGGCTCAGCTGGCTTAGTAGAGACACTGGTGATGGGTTAAAACTAATGTTATGGCTCAGCTGGCTTAGTAGAGACACTGGTGATGGGTTAAAGCTAATGTTATGTCTCAGCTGGCTTAGTAGAGACACTGGTGATGGGTTAAAACTAATGTTATGGCTCAGCTGGCTTAGTTGAGACACTGGTGATGGGTTAAAACTAATGTTATGGCTCAGCTGGCTTAGTAGAGACACTGGTGATGGGCTAAAACTAATGTTATGGCTCAGCTGGCTTAGTAGAGACACTGGTGATGGGTTAAAACTAATGTTATGGCTCAGCTGGCTTAGTAGAGACACTGGTGATGGGTTAAAACTAATGTTATGGCTCAGCTGGCTTAGTAGAGACACTGGTGATGGGTAAAAACTAATGTTATGGCTCAGCTGGCTTAGTAGACACTGGTGATGGGTTAAAACTAATGTTATGGCTCAGCTGGCTTAGTAGAGACACTGGTGATGGGTAAAAACTAATGTTATGGCTCAGCTGGCTTAGTAGAGACACTGGTGATGGGTTAAAACTAATGTTATGGCTTAGTTGGCTTAGTAGACACTGGTGATGGGTTAAAACTAATGTTATGGCTCAGCTGGTTTAGTAGAGACACTGGTGATGGGCTAAAAGTAATGTTATGGCTCAGTTGGCTTAGTAGAGACACTGGTGATGGGTTAAAGCTAATGTTATGGCTCAGCTGGCTTAGTAGAGACACTGGTGATGGGTTAAACCTAATGTTATGGCTCAGCTGGCTTAGTAGAGACACTGGTGATGGGTTAAAACCAATGTTATGGCTCAGCTGGCTTAGTAGAGACACTGGTGATGGGTAAAAACTAATGTTATGGCTCAGCTGGCTTAGTAGAGACACTGTTGATGGGTTAAAACTAATATTATGGCTCAGTTGGCTTAGTAGAGACACTGGTGATGGATTAAAACTAATGTTATGGCTCAGCTGGCTTAGTAGAGACACTGGTGATGGGTTAAAACTAATGTTATGGCTCAGCTGGCTTAGTAGAGACACTGGTGATGGGTTAAAACTAATGTTATGGCTCAGCTGGCTTAGTAGAGACACTGGTGATGGGTTAAAACTAATGTTATGGCTCAGTTGGCTTTGTAGAGACACTGGTGATGGGCTAAAACTAATGTTATGGCTCAGCTGGCTTAGTAGAGACACTGGTGATGGGTTAAAACTAATGTTATGGCTCAGTTGGCTTAGTAGAGACACTGGTGATGGGTTAAAACTAATGTTATGGCTCAGCTGGCTTAGTAGAGACACTGGTGATGGGTTAAAACTAATGTTATGGCTCAGCTGGCTTAGTAGAGACACTGGTGATGGGTTAAAACTAATGTTATGGCTCAGTTGGCTTAGTAGAGACACTGGTGATGGGTTAAAACTAATGTTATGGCTCAGCTGGCTTAGTAGAGACACTGGTGATGGGTTAAAACTAATGTTATGGCTCAGCTGGCTTAGAAGAGACACTGGTGATGGGTTAAAACTAATGTTATGGCTCACCTGGCTTAGTAGACACTGGTGATGGGTTAAAACTAATGTTATGGCTCAGCTGGCTTAGTAGAGACACTGGTGATGGGTTAAAACTAATGGTATGCCTCAGTTGGCTTAGTAGAGACACTGGTGATGGGTTAAAACTAATGGTATGGCTCAGTTGGCTTAGTAGAGACACTGGTGATGGGTTAAAGCTAATGTTATGGCTCAGCTGGCTTAGTAGAGACACTGGTGATTGGTAAAATCTAATGTTATGGCTCAGCTGGCTTAGCAGAGACACTGGTGATGGGTTAAAACTAATGTTATGGCTCAGTTGGCTTAGTAGAGACACTGGTGATGGGTTAAAACTAATGTTATGGCTCAGCTGGCTTAGTAGAGACACTGGTGTTGGGTTAAAACTAATGTTATGGCTCAGTTGGCTTAGTAGACACTGGTCATGGGTTAAAACTAATGTTATGGCTCAGCTGGCTTAGTAGAGACACTGGTGATGGGTTAAAACTAATGTTATGCCTCAATTGGCTTAGTAGAGACACTGGTGATGGGTTAAAACTAATGTTATGGCTCAGCTGGCTTAGTAGACACTGGTGATGGGTAAAAACTAATGTTATGGCTCAGTTGGCTTAGTAGAGACACTGGTGATGGGTTAAAGCTAATGTTATGGCTCAGTTGGCTTAGTAGAGACACTGGTGATGGGTAAAAACTAATGTTATGGCTCAGCTGGCTTAGTAGAGACACTGGTGATGGGTTAAAACTAATGTTATGGCTCAGTTGGCTTAGTAGAGACACTGGTGATGGGTTAAAACTAATGTTATGGCTCAGCTGGCTTAGTAGAGACACTGGTGATGGGTTAAAACTAATGTTATGGCTCAGCTGGCTTAGTAGAGACACTGGTGATGGGTTAAAACTAATGTTATGGCTCAGCTGGCTTAGTAGAGACACTGGTGATGGGTTAAAACTAATGTTTTGGCTCAGTTGGCTTAGTAGAGACACTGGTGATGGGTAAAACCTAATGTTATGGCTCAGCTGGCTTAGTAGAGACACTGGTGTTGGGTTAAAACTAATGTTATGGCTCAGTTGGCTTAGTAGAGACACTGGTGATGGGTTAAAACTAATGTTATGGCTCAGCTGGCTTAGTAGAGACACTGGTGATGGGTTAAAACTAATGTTATGGCTCAGTTGGCTTAGTAGAGACACTGGTGATGGGTTAAAACTAATGTTATGGCTCAGCTGGCTTAGAAGAGACACTGGTGATGGGTTAAAACTAATGTTATGGCTCAGCTGGCTTAGTAGACACTGGTGATGGGTTAAAACTAATGTTATGGCTCAGCTGGCTTAGTAGAGACACTGGTGATGGGTTAAAACTAATGTTATGCCTCAGTTGGCTTAGTAGAGACACTGGTGATGGGTTAAAACTAATGTTATGGCTCAGCTGGCTTAGTAGACACTGGTGATGGGTAAAAACTAATGTTATGGCTCAGTTGGCTTAGTAGAGACACTGGTGATGGGTTAAAGCTAATGTTATGGCTCAGTTGGCTTAGTAGAGACACTGGTGATGGGTAAAAACTAATGTTATGGCTCAGCTGGCTTAGTAGAGACACTGGTGATGGGTTAAAACTAATGTTATGGCTCAGCTGGCTTAGTAGAGACACTGGTGATGGGATAAAACTAATGTTATGGCTCAGTTGGCTTAATAGAGACACTGGTGATGGGTACAAACTAATGTTATGGCTCAGCTGGCTTAGTAGAGACACTGGTGATGGGTTAAAACTAATGTTATGGCTCAACTGGCTCAGTAGAGACACTGGTGATGGGTTAAAACTAATGTTATGGCTCAGCTGGCTTAGTAAAGACACTGGTGATGGGTAAAAACTAATGTTATGGCTCAGCTGGCTTAGTAGAGACACTGGTGATGGGTTAAAACTAATGTTATGGCTCAGTTGGCTTAGTAGAGACACTGGTGATGGGTTAAAACTAATGTTATGGCTCAGCTGGGTTAGTAGAGACACTGGTGATGGGTTAAAATTAATGTTATGGCTCAGCTGGCTTAGTAGAGACACTGGTGATGGGTTAAACCTAATGTTATGTCTCAGCTGGCTTAGTAGAGACACTAGTGATGGGTTAAAACTAATATTATGGCTCAGCTGGCTTAGTTGAGACACTGGTGATGGGTTAAAACTAATGTTATGGCTCAGCTGGCTTAGTAGAGACACTGGTGATGGGTTAAAACTAATGTTATGGCTCAGCTGGCTTAGTAGAGACACTGGTGATGGGTTAAAACTAATGTTATGGCTCAGCTGGCTTAGTAGAGACACTGGTGATGGGTTAAAACTAATGTTATGGCTCAGCTGGCTTAGTAGAGACACTGGTGATGGGATAAAACTAATGTTATGGCTCAGTTGGCTTAATAGAGACACTGGTGATGGGTAAAAACTAATGTTATGGCTCAGCTGGCTTAGTAGAGACACTGGTGATGGGTTAAAACTAATGTTATGGCTCAGTTGGCTTAGTAGAGACACTGGTGATGGGTTAAAACTAATGTTATGGCTCAGCTGGGTTAGTAGAGACACTGGTGATGGGTTAAAACTAATGTTATTGCTCAGTTGGCTTAGTAGAGACACTGGTAATGGGTTAAAATTAATGTTATGGCTCAGCTGGCTTAGTAGAGACACTGGTGATGGGTTAAAACTAATGTTATGGCTCAGTTGGCTTAGTAGAGACACTGGTGATGGGTTAAAACTAATGTGATGGCTCAGCTGGCTTAGTAGAGACACTGGTGATGGGTTAAAACTAATGTTATGGCTCAGCTGGCTTAGTAGAGACACTGGTGATGGGTAAAAACTAATGTTATGGCTCAGCTGGCTTAGTAAAGACACTGGTGATGGGTTAAAACTAATGTTATGGCTCAGTTGGCTTAGTAAAGACACTGGTGATGGGTTAAAACTAATGTTATGGCTCAGCTGGCTTAGTAGACACTGGTGATGGGTTAAAACTAATGTTATGGCTCAGTTGGCTTAGTAGAGACACTGGTGATGGGTTAAAACTAATGTTATGGCTCAGCTGGCTTAGTAGAGACACTGGTGATGGGATAAAACTAATGTTATGGCTCAGTTGGCTTAATAGAGACACTGGTGATGGGTAAAAACTAATGTTATGGCTCAGCTGGCTTAGTAGAGACACTGGTGATGGGTTAAAACTAATGTTATGGCTCAACTGGCTCAGTAGAGACACTGGTGATGGGTTAAAACTAATGTTATGGCTCAGCTGGCTTAGTAAAGACACTGGTGATGGGTAAAAACTAATGTTATGGCTCAGCTGGCTTAGTAGAGACACTGGTGATGGGTTAAAACTAATGTTATGGCTCAGTTGGCTTAGTAGAGACACTGGTGATGGGTTAAACCTAATGTTATGTCTCAGCTGGCTTAGTAGAGACACTGGTGATGGGTTAAAACTAATATTATGGCTCAGCTGGCTTAGTTGAGACACTGGTGATGGGTTAAAACTAATGTTATGGCTCAGCTGGCTTAGTAGAGACACTGGTGATGGGTTAAAACTAATGTTATGGCTCAGCTGGCTTAGTAGAGACACTGGTGATGGGTTAAAACTAATGTTATGGCTCAGCTGGCTTAGTAGAGACACTGGTGATGGGATAAAACTAATGTTATGGCTCAGTTGGCTTAATAGAGACACTGGTGATGGGTAAAAACTAATGTTATGGCTCAGCTGGCTTATTAGAGACACTGGTGATGGGTTAAAACTAATGTTATGGCTCAGCTGGCTCAGTAGAGACACTGGTGATGGGTTAAAACTAATGTTATGGCTCAGCTGGCTTAGTAGAGACACTGGTGATGGGTAAAAACTAATGTTATGGCTCAGCTGGCTTAGTAGAGACACTGGTGATGGGTTAAAACTAATGTTATGGCTCAGTTGGCTTAGTAGAGACACTGGTGATGGGTTAAAACTAATGTTATGGCTCAGCTGGGTTAGTAGAGACACTGGTGATGGGTTAAAACTAATGTTATTGCTCAGTTGGCTTAGTAGAGACACTGGTAATGGGTTAAAATTAATGTTATGGCTCAGCTGGCTTAGTAGAGACACTGGTGATGGGTTAAAACTAATGTTATGGCTCAGTTGGCTTAGTAGAGACACTGGTGATGGGTTAAAACTAATGTGATGGCTCAGCTGGCTTAGTAGAGACACTGGTGATGGGTTAAAACTAATGTTATGGCTCAGCTGGCTTAGTAGAGACACTGGTGATGAGTAAAAACCAATGTTATGGCTCAGCTGGCTTAGTAAAGACACTGGTGATGGGTTAAAACTAATGTTATGGCTCAGTTGGCTTAGTAAAGACACTGGTGATGGGTTAAAACTAATGTTATGGCTCAGCTGGCTTAGTAGACACTGGTGATGGGTTAAAACTAATGTTATGGCTCAGTTGGCTTAGTAGAGACACTGGTGATGGGTTAAAACTAATGTTATGGCTCAGCTGGCTTAGTAGAGACACTGGTGATGGGTTAAAACTAATGTTATGGCTCAGTTGGCTTAGTAGAGACACTGGTTATGGGTTAAAACTAATGTTATGGCTCAGCTGGCTTAGTAGAAACACTGGTGATGGGTTAAAACTAATGTTATGGCTCAGCTGGCTTAGTAGAGACACTGGTGATGGGTTAAAACTAATGTTATGGCTCAGCTGGCTTAGTAGAGACACTGGTGATGGGTTAAAACTAATGTTATGGCTCAGTTGGCTTAGCAGAGACACTGGTGATGGGTTAAAACTAATGGTATGGCTCAGCTGGCTTAGTAGAGACACTGGTGATGGGTTAAAACTAATGTTATGGCTCAGTTGGCTTAGAAGAGACACTGGTGATGGGTTAAAACTAATGTTATGGCTCAGCTGGCTTAGTAGAGACACTGGTGATGGGTTAAAGCTAATGTTATGGCTCAGCTGGCTTAGTAGAGACACTGGTGATGGGTTAAAACTAATATTATGGCTCAGCTGGCTTAGTTGAGACACTGGTGATGGGTTAAAACTAATGTTATGGCTCAGCTGGCTTAGTAGAGACACTGGTTATGGGTTAAAACTAATGTTATGGCTCAGCTGGGTTAGTAGAGACACTGGTGATGGGTTAAAGCTAATGTTATGGCTCAGCTGGCTTAGTAGAGACACTGGTGATGGGTTAAAACTAATGTTATGGCTCAGTTGGCTTAGGAGAGACACTGGTGATGGGTTAAAACTAATGTTATGGCTCAGTTGGCTTAGTAGACACTGGTGATGGGTTAAAACTAATGTTATGGCTCAGCTGGTTTAGTAGAGACACTGGTGATGGGTTAAAAGTAATGTAATGGCTCAGTTGGCTTAGTAGAGACACTGGTGATGGGTTAAAGCTAATGTTATGGCTCAGCTGGCTTAGTAGAGACACTGGTGATGGGTTAAAACTAATGTTATGGCTCAGATGGCTTAGTAGACACTGGTGATGGGTTAAAACTAATTTGATGGTTCAGTTGGCTTAGTAGAGACACTGGTGATGGGTTAAAACTAATGTTATGGCTCAGCTGGCTTAGTAGAGACACTGGTGATGGGTTAAAACGAATGTTATGGCTCAGTTGGCTTAGTAGAGACACTGGTGATGGGTTAAAGCTAATGTTATGGCTCAGCTGGCTTAGTAGAGACACTGGTGATGGGTTAAACCTAATGTTATGGCTCAGCTGGCTTAGTAGAGACACTGGTGATGGGTTAAAACTAATGTTATGGCTCAACTGGCTTAGTAGAGACACTGGTGATGGGTAAAAACTAATGTTATGGCTCAGCTGGCTTAGTAGAGACACTGGTGATGGGTTAAAACTAATGTTATGGCTCAGTTGGCTTAGTAGAGACACTGGTGATGGATTAAAACTAATGTTATGGCTCAGCTGGCTTAGTAGAGACACTGGTGATGGGTTAAAACTAATGTTATGGCTCAGCTGGCTTAGTAGAGACACTGGTGATGGGTTAAAACTAATGTTATGGCTCAGCTGGCTTAGTAGAGACACTGGTGATGGGTTAAAACTAATGTTATGGCTCAGTTGGCTTAGTAGAGACACTGGTGATGGGTTAAAACTAATGTTATGGCTCAGCTGGCTTAGTAGAGACACTGGTGATGGGTTAAAACTAATGTTATGGCTCAGTTGGCTTAGTAGAGACACTGGTGATGGGTTAAAACTAATGTTATGGCTCAGCTGGCTTAGTAGAGACACTGGTGATGGGTTAAAACTAATGTTATGGCTCAGCTGGCTTAGTAGAGACACTGGTGATGGGTTAAAACTAATGTTATGGCTCAGTTGACTTAGTAGAGACACTGGTGATGGGTTAAAACTAATGTTATGGCTCAGCTGGCTTAGTAGAGACACTGGTGATGGGTTAAAACTAATGTTATGGCTCAGCTGGCTTAGAAGAGACACTGGTGATGGGTTAAAACTAATGTTATGGCTCACCTGGCTTAGTAGACACTGGTGATGGGTTAAAACTAATGTTATGGCTCAGCTGGATTAGTAGAGACACTGGTGATGGGTTAAAACTAATGTTATGGCTCAGCTGGCTTAGTAGAGACACTGGTGATGGGTTAAAACTAATGGTATGGCTCAGTTGGCTTAGTAGAGACACTGGTGATGGGTTAAAGCTAATGTTATGGCTCAGCTGGCTTAGTAGAGACACTGGTGATTGGTAAAATCTAATGTTATGGCTCAGCTGGCTTAGCAGAGACACTGGTGATGGGTTAAAACTAATGTTATGGCTCAGTTGGCTTAGTAGAGACACTGGTGATGGGTTAAAACTAATGTTATGGCTCAGCTGGCTTAGTAGAGACACTGGTGATGGGTTAAAACTAATGTTATGGCTCAGCTGGCTTAGTAGAGACACTGGTGATGGGTTAAAACTAATGTTATGGCTCAGCTGGCTTAGTAGAGACACTGGTGATGGGTTAAAACTAATGTTTTGGCTCAGTTGGCTTAGTAGAGACACTGGTGATGGGTAAAAACTAATGTTATGGCTCAGCTGGCTTAGTGGAGACACTGGTGTTGGGTTAAAACTAATGTTATGGCTCAGTTAGCTTAGTAGAGACACTGGTGATGGGTTAAAACTAATGTTATGGCTCAGCTGGCTTAGTAGAGACACTGGTGATGGGTTAAAACTAATGTTATGGCTCAGTTGGCTTAGTAGAGACACTGGTGATGGGTTAAAACTAATGTTATGGCTCAGCTGGCTTAGAAGAGACACTGGTGATGGGTTAAAACTAATGTTATGGCTCAGCTGGCTTAGTAGACACTGGTGATGGGTTAAAACTAATGTTATGGCTCAGCTGGCTTAGTAGAGACACTGGTGATCGGTTAAAACTAATGTTATGCCTCAGTTGGCTTAGTAGAGACACTGGTGATGGGTTAAAACTAATGTTATGGCTCAGCTGGCTTAGTAGACACTGGTGATGGGTAAAAACTAATGTTATGGCTCAGTTGGCTTAGTAGAGACACTGGTGATGGGTTAAAGCTAATGTTATGGCTCAGTTGGCTTAGTAGAGACACTGGTGATGGGTAAAAACTAATGTTATGGCTCAGCTGGCTTAGTAGAGACACTGGTGATGGGTTAAAACTAATGTTATGGCTCAGCTGGCTTAGTAGAGACACTGGTGATGGGATAAAACTAATGTTATGGCTCAGTTGGCTTAATAGAGACACTGGTGATGGGTAAAAACTAATGTTATGGCTCAGCTGGCTTAGTAGAGACACTGGTGATGGGTTAAAACTAATGTTATGGCTCAACTGGCTCAGTAGAGACACTGGTGATGGGTTAAAACTAATGTTATGGCTCAGCTGGCTTAGTAAAGACACTGGTGATGGGTAAAAACTAATGTTATGGCTCAGCTGGCTTAGTAGAGACACTGGTGTTGGGTTAAAACTAATGTTATGGCTCAGTTGGCTTAGTAGAGACACTGGTGATGGGTTAAAACTAATGTTATGGCTCAGCTGGGTTAGTAGAGACACTGGTGATGGGTTAACATTAATGTTATGGCTCAGCTGGCTTAGTAGAGACACTGGTGAAGGGTTAAACCTAATGTTATGTCTCAGCTGGCTTAGTAGAGACACTGGTGATGGGTTAAAACTAATGTTATGGCTCAGCTGGCTTAGTTGAGACACTGGTGATGGGTTAAAACTAATGTTATGGCTCAGCTGGCTTAGTAGAGACACTGGTGATGGGTTAAAACTAATGTTATGGCTCAGCTGGCTTAGTAGAGACACTGGTGATGGGTTAAAACTAATGTTATGGCTCAGCTGGTTTAGCAGAGACACTGGTGATGGGTTAAAACTAATGTTATGGCTCAGCTGGCTTAGTAGAGACACTGGTGATGGGATAAAACTAATGTTATGGCTCAGTTGGCTTAATAGAGACACTGGTGATGGGTAAAAACTAATGTTATGGCTCAGCTGGCTTAGTAGAGACACTGGTGATGGGTTAAAACTAATGTTATGGTTCAGCTGGCTCAGTAGAGACACTGGTGATGGGTTAAAACTAATGTTATGGCTCAGCTGCTTAGTAAAGACACTGGTGATGGGTAAAAACTAATGTTATGGCTCAGCTGGCTTAGTAGAGACACTGGTGATGGGTTAAAACTAATGTTATGGCTCAGCTGGCTTAGTAGAGACACTGGTGATGGGTAAAAACTAATGTTATGGCTCAGCTGGCTTAGTAAAGACACTGGTGATGGGTTAAAACTAATGTTATGGCTCAGTTGGCTTAGTAAAGAGACTGGTGATGGGTTAAAACTAATGTTATGGCTCAGCTGGCTTAGTAGACACTGGTGATGGGTTAAAACTAATGTTATGGCTCAGTTGGCTTAGTAGAGACACTGGTGATGGGTTAAAACTAATGTTATGGCTCAGCTGGCTTAGTAGAGACACTGGTGATGGGTTAAAACTAATGTTATGGCTCAGCTGGCTTAGTAGAGACACTGGTTATGGGTTAAAACTAATGTTATGGCTCAGCTGGCTTAGTAGAAACACTGGTGATGGGTTAAAACTAATGTTATGGCTCAGCTGGCTTAGTAGAGACACTGGTGATGGGTTAAAACTAATGTTATGGCTCAGCTGGCTTAGTAGAGACACTGGTGATGGGTTAAAACTAATGTTATGGCTCAGTTGGCTTAGCAGAGACACTGGTGATGGGTTAAAACTAATGGTATGGCTCAGCTGGCTTAGTACAGACACTGGTGATGGGTTAAAACTAATGTTATGGCTCAGCTGGATTAGTAGAGACACTGGTGATGGGTTAAAACTAATGTTATGGCTCAGCTGGCTTAGTAGAGACACTGGTGATGGGTTAAAACTAATGGTATGGCTCAGTTGGCTTAGTAGAGACACTGGTGATGGGTTAAAGCTAATGTTATGGCTCAGCTGGCTTAGTAGAGACACTGGTGATTGGTAAAATCTAATGTTATGGCTCAGCTGGCTTAGCAGAGACACTGGTGATGGGTTAAAACTAATGTTATGGCTCAGTTGGCTTAGTAGAGACACTGGTGATGGGTTAAAACTAATGTTATGGCTCAGCTGGCTT
The DNA here is from genome assembly GCA_963383655.1 of Bathymodiolus septemdierum. Lineage (NCBI taxonomy): Eukaryota > Metazoa > Mollusca > Bivalvia > Mytilida > Modiolidae > Bathymodiolus > Bathymodiolus septemdierum. The sequence continues at coordinate 2,229,917 of OY726523.1, forward strand.
AGTAGAGACACTGGTGATGGGTTAAAACTAATGTTATGGCTCAGCTGGCTTAGTAGAGACACTGGTGATGGGTTAAAACTAATGTTATGGCTCAGCTGGCTTAGTAGAGACACTGGTGATGGGTTAAAACTAATGTTTTGGCTCAGTTGGCTTAGTAGAGACACTGGTGATGGGTAAAAACTAATGTTATGGCTCAGCTGGCTTAGTGGAGACACTGGTGTTGGGTTAAAACTAATGTTATGGCTCAGTTAGCTTAGTAGAGACACTGGTGATGGGTTAAAACTAATGTTATGGCTCAGCTGGCTTAGTAGAGACACTGGTGATGGGTTAAAACTAATGTTATGGCTCAGTTGGCTTAGTAGAGACACTGGTGATGGGTTAAAACTAATGTTATGGCTCAGCTGGCTTAGAAGAGACACTGGTGATGGGTTAAAACTAATGTTATGGCTCAGCTGGCTTAGTAGACACTGGAGATGGGTTAAAACTAATGTTATGGCTCAGCTGGCTTAGTAGAGACACTGGTGATCGGTTAAAACTAATGTTATGCCTCAGTTGGCTTAGTAGAGACACTGGTGATGGGTTAAAACTAATGTTATGGCTCAGCTGGCTTAGTAGACACTGGTGATGGGTAAAAACTAATGTTATGGCTCAGTTGGCTTAGTAGAGACACTGGTGATGGGTTAAAGCTAATGTTATGGCTCAGTTGGCTTAGTAGAGACACTGGTGATGGGTAAAAACTAATGTTATGGCTCAGCTGGCTTAGTAGAGACACTGGTGATGGGTTAAAACTAATGTTATGGCTCAGCTGGCTTAGTAGAGACACTGGTGATGGGATAAAACTAATGTTATGGCTCAGTTGGCTTAATAGAGACACTGGTGATGGGTAAAAACTAATGTTATGGCTCAGCTGGCTTAGTAGAGACACTGGTGATGGGTTAAAACTAATGTTATGGCTCAACTGGCTCAGTAGAGACACTGGTGATGGGTTAAAACTAATGTTATGGCTCAGCTGGCTTAGTAAAGACACTGGTGATGGGTAAAAACTAATGTTATGGCTCAGCTGGCTTAGTAGAGACACTGGTGTTGGGTTAAAACTAATGTTATGGCTCAGTTGGCTTAGTAGAGACACTGGTGATGGGTTAAAACTAATGTTATGGCTCAGCTGGGTTAGTAGAGACACTGGTGATGGGTTAACATTAATGTTATGGCTCAGCTGGCTTAGTAGAGACACTGGTGAAGGGTTAAACCTAATGTTATGTCTCAGCTGGCTTAGTAGAGACACTGGTGATGGGTTAAAACTAATGTTATGGCTCAGCTGGCTTAGTTGAGACACTGGTGATGGGTTAAAACTAATGTTATGGCTCAGCTGGCTTAGTAGAGACACTGGTGATGGGTTAAAACTAATGTTATGGCTCAGCTGGCTTAGTAGAGACACTGGTGATGGGTTAAAACTAATGTTATGGCTCAGCTGGTTTAGCAGAGACACTGGTGATGGGTTAAAACTAATGTTATGGCTCAGCTGGCTTAGTAGAGACACTGGTGATGGGATAAAACTAATGTTATGGCTCAGTTGGCTTAATAGAGACACTGGTGATGGGTAAAAACTAATGTTATGGCTCAGCTGGCTTAGTAGAGACACTGGTGATGGGTTAAAACTAATGTTATGGTTCAGCTGGCTCAGTAGAGACACTGGTGATGGGTTAAAACTAATGTTATGGCTCAGCTGCTTAGTAAAGACACTGGTGATGGGTAAAAACTAATGTTATGGCTCAGCTGGCTTAGTAGAGACACTGGTGATGGGTTAAAACTAATGTTATGGCTCAGCTGGCTTAGTAGAGACACTGGTGATGGGTAAAAACTAATGTTATGGCTCAGCTGGCTTAGTAAAGACACTGGTGATGGGTTAAAACTAATGTTATGGCTCAGTTGGCTTAGTAAAGAGACTGGTGATGGGTTAAAACTAATGTTATGGCTCAGCTGGCTTAGTAGACACTGGTGATGGGTTAAAACTAATGTTATGGCTCAGTTGGCTTAGTAGAGACACTGGTGATGGGTTAAAACTAATGTTATGGCTCAGCTGGCTTAGTAGAGACACTGGTGATGGGTTAAAACTAATGTTATGGCTCAGCTGGCTTAGTAGAGACACTGGTTATGGGTTAAAACTAATGTTATGGCTCAGCTGGCTTAGTAGAAACACTGGTGATGGGTTAAAACTAATGTTATGGCTCAGCTGGCTTAGTAGAGACACTGGTGATGGGTTAAAACTAATGTTATGGCTCAGCTGGCTTAGTAGAGACACTGGTGATGGGTTAAAACTAATGTTATGGCTCAGTTGGCTTAGCAGAGACACTGGTGATGGGTTAAAACTAATGGTATGGCTCAGCTGGCTTAGTACAGACACTGGTGATGGGTTAAAACTAATGTTATGGCTCAGTTGGCTTAGTAGAGACACTGGTGATGGGTTAAAACTAATGTTATGGCTCAGCTGGCTTAGTAGAGACACTGGTGATGGGTTAAAGCTAATGTTATGGCTCAGCTGGCTTAGTAGAGACACTGGTGAAGGGTTAAAACTAATGTTATGGCTCAGCTGGCTTAGTTCAGACACTGGTGATGGGTTAAAACTAATGTTATGGCTCAGCTGGCTTAGTAGAGACACTGGTTATGGGTTAAAACTAATGTTATGGCTCAGCTGGCTTAGTAGAGACACTGGTGATGGGTTAAAGCTAATGTTATGGCTCAGCTGGCTTAGTAGAGACACTGGTGATGCGTTAAAACTAATGTTATGGCTCAGCTGGCTTAGGAGAGACACTGGTGATGGGTTAAGACTAATGTTATGGCTCAGTTGGCTTAGTAGACACTGGTGATGGGTTAAAACTAATGTTATGGCTCAGCTGGTTTAGTAGAGACACTGGTGATGGGTTAAAATTAATGTTATGGCTAAGATGGCTTAGTAGAGACACTGGTGATGGGTTAAAGCTAATGTTATGGCTCAGCTGGCTTAGTAGAGACACTGGTGATGGGTTAAAACTAATGTTATGGCTCAGATGGCTTAGTAGACACTGGTGATGGGTTAAAACTAATTTTATGGTTCAGTTGGCTTAGTAGAGACACTGGTGATGGGTTAAAACTAATGTTATGGCTCAGCTGGCTTAGTAGAGACACTGGTGATGGGTTAAAAGTAATGTTATGGCTCAGTTGGCTTAGTAGAGACACTTGTGATGGGTTAAAGCTAATGTTATGGCTCAGCTGGCTTAGTAGAGACATTGGTGATGGGTTAAAACTAATGTTATGACTCAGTTGGCTTAGTAGAGACACTGGTGATGGGTTAAAACTAATGTTATGGCTCAGCTGGCTTAGTAGAGACACTGGTGATGGGTTAAAACTAATGTTATGGCTCAGCTGGCTTAGTAGAGACACTGGTGATGGGTTAAAACTAATGTTATGGCTCAGTTGGCTTAGTAGAGACACTGGTGATGGGTTAAAACTAATGTTATGGCTCAGATGGCTTAGTAGAGACACTGGTGATGGGTTAAAACTAATGGTATGGCTCAGTTGGCTTAGTAGAGACACCGGTGATGGGTTAAAACTAATGTTATGGCTCAGCTGGCTTAGCAGAGACACTGGTGATGGGTTAAAACTAATGTTATGGCTCAGCTGGCTTAGTAGAGACACTGGTGATGGGTTAAAACTAATGTTATGGCTCAGCTGGCTTAGTAGAGACACTGGTGATGGGTTAAAACTAATGTTATGGCTCAGCTGGCTTAGTAGAGACACTGGTGATGGGCAAAAACTAATGTTATGGCTCAGCTGGCTTAGTAGAGACACTGGTGATGGGTTAAAACTAATGTTATAGCTCAATTGGCTTAGTAGAGACACTGGTGATGGGTTAAAACTAATGTTATGGATCAGCTGGCTTAGTAGAGACACTGGTGATGGGTTAAAAGTAATGTTATGGCTCAGAAGGCTTAGTAGATACACTGGTGATGGGTTAAAACTAATGTTATGGCTCAGCTGGCTTAGTAGAGACACTGGTGATGGGTTAAAACTAATGTTATGGCTCAGCTGGCTTAGAAGAGACACTGGTGATGTGTTAAAACTAATGTTATGGCTCAGCTGGCTTAGTAGAGACACTGGTGATGGGTAAAAACTAATGTTATGGCTCAGCTGGCTTAGTAGAGACACTGGTGATGGGTTAAAACTAATGTTATGGCTCAGCTGGCTTAGTAAAGACACTGGTGATGGGTTAAAACTAATGTTATGGCTCAGCTGGCTTAGTAGAGACACTGGTGATGGGTTAAAACTAATGTTATGGCTCAGTTGGCTTAGTAGAGACACTGGTGATGGGTTAAAACTAATGTTATGGCTCAGATGGCTTAGTAGAGACACTGGTGATGGGTTAAAACTAATGTTATGGCTCAGTTGGCTTAGTAGAGACACTGGTGATGGGTTAAAACTAATGTTATGGCTCAGCTGGCTTAGTAGAGACACTGGTGATGGGTTAAAACTAATGTTATGGCTCAGTTGGCTTAGTAGAGACACTGGTGATGGGTTAAAACTAATGTTATGGCTCAGATGGCTTAGTAGAGACACTGGTGATGGGTTAAAACTAATGGTATGGCTCAGTTGGCTTAGTAGAGACACCGGTGATGGGTTAAAACTAATGTGATGGCTCAGCTGGCTTAGCAGAGACACTGGTGATGGGTTAAAACTAATGTTATGGCTCAGCTGGCTTAGTAGAGACACTGGTGATGGGTTAAAACTAATGTTATGGCTCAGCTGGCTTAGTAGAGACACTGGTGATGGGTTAAAACTAATGTTATGGCTCAGCTGTCTTAGTAGAGACACTGGTGATGGGCAAAAACTAATGTTATGGCTCAGCTGGCTTAGTAGAGACACTGGTGATGGGTTAAAACTAATGTTATAGCTCAATTGGATTAGTAGAGACACTGGTGATGGGTTAAAACTAATGTTATGGATCAGCTGGCTTAGTAGAGACACTGGTGATGGGTTAAAAGTAATGTTATGGCTCAGATGGCTTAGTAGATACACTGGTGATGGGTTAAAACTAATGCTATGGCTCAGCTGGCTTAGTAGAGACACTGGTGATGGGTTAAAACTAATGTTATGGCTCAGCTGGCTTAAAAGAGACACTGGTGATGGGTTAAAACTAATGTTATGGCTCAGCTGGCTTAGTAGAGACACTGGTGATGTGTTAAAACTAATGTTATGGCTCAGCTGGCTTAGTAGAGACACTGTTGATGGGTAAAAACTAATGTTATGGCTCAGCTGGCTTAGTAGAGACACTGGTGATGGGTTAAAACTAATGTTATGGCTCAGCTGGCTTAGTAAAGACACTGGTGATGGGTTGAAACTAATGTTATGGCTCAGCTGGCTTAGTAGAGACACTGGTGATGGGTTAAAACTAATGTTATGGCTCAGTTGGCTTAGTAGAGACACTGGTGATGGGTTAAAACTAATGTTATGGCTCAGCTGGCTTAGTAGAGACACTGGTGATGGGTTAAAACTAATGTTATGGCTCAGTTGGCTTAGTAGAGACACTGGTGATGGGTTAAAACTAATGTTATGGCTCAGCTGGCTTAGTAGAGACACTGGTGATGGGTTAAAACTAATGTTATGGCTCAGCTGGCTTAGTAGAAACACTGGTGATGGGTTAAAACTAATGTTATGGCTCAGCTGGCTTAGTAGAGACACTGGTGATGGGTTAAAACTAATGGCATGGCTCAGCTGGCTTAGTAGAGACACTGGTGATGGGTTAAAACTAATGTTATGGCTCAGTTGGCTTAGTAGAGACACTGGTGATGGGTTAAAACTAATGTTATGGCTCAGTTGGCTTAGTAGAGACACTGGTGATGGGTTAAAACTAATGTTATGGCTCAGTTGGCTTAGTAGAGACACTGGTGATGGGTTAAAACTAATGTTATGACTCAGTTGGCTTAGTAGAGACACTGGTGATGGGTTAAAACTAATGTTATGGCTCAGCTGGCTTAGTAGAGACACTGGTGATGGGTTAAAACTAATGTTATGGCTCAGCTGGCTTAGTAGAGACACCGGTGATGGGTTAAAACTAATGTTATGGCTCAGCTGGCTTAGCAGAGACACTGGTGATGGGTTAAAACTAATGCTATGGCTCAGCTGGCTTAGTAGAGACACTGGTGATGGGTTAAAACTAATGTTATGGCTCAGCTGGCTTAGTAGAGACACTGGTGATGGGTTAAAACTAATGTTATGGCTCAGCTGGCTTAGTAGAGACACTGGTGATGGGTTAAAACTAATGTTATGGCTCAGCTGGCTTAGTAGAGACACTGGTGATGGGTTAAAACTAATGTTATGGCTCAGTTGGCTTAGTAGAGACACTGGTGATGGGTTAAAACTAATGTTATGGCTCAGATGGCTTAGTAGAGACACTGGTGATGGGTTAAAACTAATGGTATGGCTCAGTTGGCTTAGTAGAGACACCGGTGATGGGTTAAAACTAATGTTATGGCTCAGCTGGCTTAGCAGAGACACTGGTGATGGGTTAAAACTAATGTTATGGCTCAGCTGGCTTAGTAGAGACACTGGTGATGGGTTAAAACTAATGTTATGGCTCAGCTGGCTTAGTAGAGACACTGGTGATGGGTTAAAACTAATGTTATGGCTCAGCTGGCTTAGTAGAGACACTGGTGATGGGCAAAAACTAATGTTATGGCTCAGCTGGCTTAGTAGAGACACTGGTGATGGGTTAAAACTAATGTTATAGCTCAATTGGCTTAGTAGAGACACTGGTGATGGGTTAAAACTAATGTTATGGATCAGCTGGCTTAGTAGAGACACTGGTGATGGGTTAAAAGTAATGTTATGGCTCAGAAGGCTTAGTAGATACACTGGTGATGGGTTAAAACTAATGTTATGGCTCAGCTGGCTTAGTAGAGACACTGGTGATGGGTTAAAACTAATGTTATGGCTCAGCTGGCTTAGAAGAGACACTGGTGATGTGTTAAAACTAATGTTATGGCTCAGCTGGCTTAGTAGAGACACTGGTGATGGGTAAAAACTAATGTTATGGCTCAGCTGGCTTAGTAGAGACACTGGTGATGGGTTAAAACTAATGTTATGGCTCAGCTGGCTTAGTAAAGACACTGGTGATGGGTTAAAACTAATGTTATGGCTCAGCTGGCTTAGTAGAGACACTGGTGATGGGTTAAAACTAATGTTATGGCTCAGTTGGCTTAGTAGAGACACTGGTGATGGGTTAAAACTAATGTTATGGCTCAGATGGCTTAGTAGAGACACTGGTGATGGGTTAAAACTAATGTTATGGCTCAGTTGGCTTAGTAGAGACACTGGTGATGGGTTAAAACTAATGTTATGGCTCAGCTGGCTTAGTAGAGACACTGGTGATGGGTTAAAACTAATGTTATGGCTCAGTTGGCTTAGTAGAGACACTGGTGATGGGTTAAAACTAATGTTATGGCTCAGATGGCTTAGTAGAGACACTGGTGATGGGTTAAAACTAATGGTATGGCTCAGTTGGCTTAGTAGAGACACCGGTGATGGGTTAAAACTAATGTGATGGCTCAGCTGGCTTAGCAGAGACACTGGTGATGGGTTAAAACTAATGTTATGGCTCAGCTGGCTTAGTAGAGACACTGGTGATGGGTTAAAACTAATGTTATGGCTCAGCTGGCTTAGTAGAGACACTGGTGATGGGTTAAAACTAATGTTATGGCTCAGCTGGCTTAGTAGAGACACTGGTGATGGGCAAAAACTAATGTTATGGCTCAGCTGGCTTAGTAGAGACACTGGTGATGGGTTAAAACTAATGTTATAGCTCAATTGGATTAGTAGAGACACTGGTGATGGGTTAAAACTAATGTTATGGATCAGCTGGCTTAGTAGAGACACTGGTGATGGGTTAAAAGTAATGTTATGGCTCAGATGGCTTAGTAGATACACTGGTGATGGGTTAAAACTAATGCTATGGCTCAGCTGGCTTAGTAGAGACACTGGTGATGGGTTAAAACTAATGTTATGGCTCAGCTGGCTTAAAAGAGACACTGGTGATGGGTTAAAACTAATGTTATGGCTCAGCTGGCTTAGTAGAGACACTGGTGATGTGTTAAAACTAATGTTATGGCTCAGCTGGCTTAGTAGAGACACTGTTGATGGGTAAAAACTAATGTTATGGCTCAGCTGGCTTAGTAGAGACACTGGTGATGGGTTAAAACTAATGTTATGGCTCAGCTGGCTTAGTAAAGACACTGGTGATGGGTTGAAACTAATGTTATGGCTCAGCTGGCTTAGTAGAGACACTGGTGATGGGTTAAAACTAATGTTATGGCTCAGTTGGCTTAGTAGAGACACTGGTGATGGGTTAAAACTAATGTTATGGCTCAGCTGGCTTAGTAGAGACACTGGTGATGGGTTAAAACTAATGTTATGGCTCAGTTGGCTTAGTAGAGACACTGGTGATGGGTTAAAACTAATGTTATGGCTCAGCTGGCTTAGTAGAGACACTGGTGATGGGTTAAAACTAATGTTATGGCTCAGCTGGCTTAGTAGAAACACTGGTGATGGGTTAAAACTAATGTTATGGCTCAGCTGGCTTAGTAGAGACACTGGTGATGGGTTAAAACTAATGGCATGGCTCAGCTGGCTTAGTAGAGACACTGGTGATGGGTTAAAACTAATGTTATGGCTCAGTTGGCTTAGTAGAGACACTGGTGATGGGTTAAAACTAATGTTATGGCTCAGTTGGCTTAGTAGAGACACTGGTGATGGGTTAAAACTAATGTTATGGCTCAGTTGGCTTAGTAGAGACACTGGTGATGGGTTAAAACTAATGTTATGACTCAGTTGGCTTAGTAGAGACACTGGTGATGGGTTAAAACTAATGTTATGGCTCAGCTGGCTTAGTAGAGACACTGGTGATGGGTTAAAACTAATGTTATGGCTCAGCTGGCTTAGTAGAGACACTGGTGATGGGTTAAAACTAATGTTATGGCTCAGTTGGCTTAGTAGAGACACTGGTGATGGGTTAAAACTAATGTTATGGCTCAGATGGCTTAGTAGAGACACTGGTGATGGGTTAAAACTAATGGTATGGCTCAGTTGGCTTAGTAGAGACACCGGTGATGGGTTAAAACTAATGTTATGGCTCAGCTGGCTTAGCAGAGACACTGGTGATGGGTTAAAACTAATGTTATGGCTCAGCTGGCTTAGTAGAGACACTGGTGATGGGTTAAAACTAATGTTATGGCTCAGCTGGCTTAGTAGAGACACTGGTGATGGGTTAAAACTAATGTTATGGCTCAGCTGGCTTAGTAGAGACACTGGTCATGGGCAAAAACTAATGTTATGGCTCAGCTGGCTTAGTAGAGACACTGGTGATGGGTTAAAACTAATGTTATAGCTCAATTGGCTTAGTAGAGACACTGGTGATGGGTTAAAACTAATGTTATGGATCAGCTGGCTTAGTAGAGACACTGGTGATGGGTTAAAAGTAATGTTATGGCTCAGAAGGCTTAGTAGATACACTGGTGATGGGTTAAAACTAATGTTATGGCTCAGCTGGCTTAGTAGAGACACTGGTGATGGGTTAAAACTAATGTTATGGCTCAGCTGGCTTAGAAGAGACACTGGTGATGTGTTAAAACTAATGTTATGGCTCAGCTGGCTTAGTAGAGACACTGGTGATGGGTAAAAACTAATGTTATGGCTCAGCTGGCTTAGTAGAGACACTGGTGATGGGTTAAAACTAATGTTATGGCTCAGCTGGCTTAGTAAAGACACTGGTGATGGGTTAAAACTAATGTTATGGCTCAGCTGGCTTAGTAGAGACACTGGTGATGGGTTAAAACTAATGTTATGGCTCAGTTGGCTTAGTAGAGACACTGGTGATGGGTTAAAACTAATGTTATGGCTCAGATGGCTTAGTAGAGACACTGGTGATGGGTTAAAACTAATGTTATGGCTCAGTTGGCTTAGTAGAGACACTGGTGATGGGTTAAAACTAATGTTATGGCTCAGCTGGCTTAGTAGAGACACTGGTGATGGGTTAAAACTAATGTTATGGCTCAGTTGGCTTAGTAGAGACACTGGTGATGGGTTAAAACTAATGTTATGGCTCAGATGGCTTAGTAGAGACACTGGTGATGGGTTAAAACTAATGGTATGGCTCAGTTGGCTTAGTAGAGACACCGGTGATGGGTTAAAACTAATGTGATGGCTCAGCTGGCTTAGCAGAGACACTGGTGATGGGTTAAAACTAATGTTATGGCTCAGCTGGCTTAGTAGAGACACTGGTGATGGGTTAAAACTAATGTTATGGCTCAGCTGGCTTAGTAGAGACACTGGTGATGGGTTAAAACTAATGTTATGGCTCAGCTGGCTTAGTAGAGACACTGGTGATGGGCAAAAACTAATGTTATGGCTCAGCTGGCTTAGTAGAGACACTGGTGATGGGTTAAAACTAATGTTATAGCTCAATTGGATTAGTAGAGACACTGGTGATGGGTTAAAACTAATGTTATGGATCAGCTGGCTTAGTAGAGACACTGGTGATGGGTTAAAAGTAATGTTATGGCTCAGATGGCTTAGTAGATACACTGGTGATGGGTTAAAACTAATGCTATGGCTCAGCTGGCTTAGTAGAGACACTGGTGATGGGTTAAAACTAATGTTATGGCTCAGCTGGCTTAAAAGAGACACTGGTGATGGGTTAAAACTAATGTTATGGCTCAGCTGGCTTAGTAGAGACACTGGTGATGTGTTAAAACTAATGTTATGGCTCAGCTGGCTTAGTAGAGACACTGTTGATGGGTAAAAACTAATGTTATGGCTCAGCTGGCTTAGTAGAGACACTGGTGATGGGTTAAAACTAATGTTATGGCTCAGCTGGCTTAGTAAAGACACTGGTGATGGGTTGAAACTAATGTTATGGCTCAGCTGGCTTAGTAGAGACACTGGTGATGGGTTAAAACTAATGTTATGGCTCAGTTGGCTTAGTAGAGACACTGGTGATGGGTTAAAACTAATGTTATGGCTCAGCTGGCTTAGTAGAGACACTGGTGATGGGTTAAAACTAATGTTATGGCTCAGTTGGCTTAGTAGAGACACTGGTGATGGGTTAAAACTAATGTTATGGCTCAGCTGGCTTAGTAGAGACACTGGTGATGGGTTAAAACTAATGTTATGGCTCAGCTGGCTTAGTAGAAACACTGGTGATGGGTTAAAACTAATGTTATGGCTCAGCTGGCTTAGTAGAGACACTGGTGATGGGTTAAAACTAATGGCATGGCTCAGCTGGCTTAGTAGAGACACTGGTGATGGGTTAAAACTAATGTTATGGCTCAGTTGGCTTAGTAGAGACACTGGTGATGGGTTAAAACTAATGTTATGGCTCAGTTGGCTTAGTAGAGACACTGGTGATGGGTTAAAACTAATGTTATGGCTCAGTTGGCTTAGTAGAGACACTGGTGATGGGTTAAAACTAATGTTATGGCTCAGCTGGCTTAGTAGAGACACTGGTGATGGGTTAAACTATTGCTATGGCTCAGCTGGCTTAGTAGAGACACTGGTGATGGGCTAAAACTAATGTTATGGCTCATCTGGCTTAGTAGAGACACTGGTGATGGGTTAAAACTAATGTTATGGCTCAGCTGGCTTAGTAGAGACACTGGTGATGGGTTAAAACTAATGTTATGGCTCAGCTGGCTTAGTAAAGACACTGGTGATGGGTTAAAACTAATGTTATGGCTCAGCTGGCTTAGTAAAGACACTGTTGATGGGTTAAAACTAATGTTATGGCTCAGCTGGCTTAGTAGAGACACTGGTGATGGGTTAAAACTAATGTTATGGCTCAGCTGACTTAGTAGAGACACTGGTGATGGGTTAAAACTAATGTTATGGCTCAGCTGGCTTAGTAGAGACACTGGTGATGGGTTAAAACTAATGTTATGGCTCAGTTGGCTTAGTAGAGACACTGGTGATGGGTTAAAGCTAATGTTATGGCTCAGCTGACTTAGTAGAGACACTGGTGATGGGTTAAAACTAATGTTATGGCTCAGCTGGCTTAGTAGAGACACTGGTGATGGGTTAAAACTAATGTTATGGCTCAGCTGGCTTAGTAAAGACACTGGTGATGGGTTAAAACTAATGTTATGGCTCAGCTGGCTTAGTAAAGACACTGTTGATGGGTTAAAACTAATGTTATGGCTCAGCTGGCTCAGTAGAGACACTGGTGATGGGTTAAAACTAATGTTATGGCTCAGCTGACTTAGTAGAGACACTGGTGATGGGTTAAAGCTAATGTTATGGCTCAGCTGACTTAGTAGAGACACTGGTGATGGGTTAAAACTAATGTTATGGCTCAGCTGGCTTAGTAGAGACACTGGTGATGGGTTAAAACTAATGTTATGGCTCAGCTGGCTTAGTAAAGACACTGGTGATGGGTTAAAACTAATGTTATGGCTCAGCTGGCTTAGTAAAGACACTGTTGATGGGTTAAAACTAATGTTATGGCTCAGCTGGCTTAGTAGAGACACTGGTGATGGGTTAAAACTAATGTTATGGCTCAGCTGGCTTAGTAGAGACACTAGTGATGGGTTAAAACTAATGTTATGGCTCAGTTGGCTTAGTAGAGACACTGGTGATGGGTTAAAACTAATGTTATGGCTCAGTTGGCTTAGTAGAGACACTGGTGGTGGGTTAAAACTAATGTTATGGCTCAGCTGGCTTAGTAGAGACACTGGTGATGGCTTAAAACTAATGTTATGGCTCAGCTGGCTTAGTAGAGACACTGGTGATGGGTTAAAACTAATGTTATGGCTCAGCTGGCTTAGTAGAGACACTGGTGATGGATTAAAACTAATGTTATGGCTCAGCTGGCTTAGTAGAGACACTGGTGATGGGTTAAAACTAATGTTATGGCTCAGCTGGCTTAGTAGAGACACTGGTGATGGGTTAAAACTAATGTTATGGCTCAGCTGACTTAGTAGAGACACTGGTGATGGGGTAAAACTAATGTTATGGCTCCAAACCTCCACTCTTAGTCAACATGATGTGGTCATGCTTGTGTCCTCCATATGTACGATAATAAAAGACACTTTTGGTGATCTATGTAAGCTGATCTTGTATACTGGTCGATATGGAAATGATCTTGTAGTAATCCAATAACCGGTTATTTTCCCGGGTTTGAAAATATGGACAGTTTACTTCCGGTCATATTGGTCATACAAAAATGCCTTTATTTGAACTAAGTATGTAATAAACCATTTTATTAGATACTGCAAACGATACCAACAGAAAATAAATGCACGTTGATGTTGTGTCGTTATAATAAAATTCAGGATTTATATTATTGCACGAATCGGAAAAGCTCAGTTTTAAAAAATCAGGAATTTATAGCAATAAAAACACATTCTGTCTCAAACATAAATATCTATATTTATTAATCTACTGTAAAGCTTGTTATTTTCGCAGGAGTTAATGTTGCATTTTTTGGGTTAAAACTGTTAATTTTGCGAAAATTGAAAACAAAGCAAAATTAAAATGTTACCATTTTTCAGAGTTATTATAAGTGATTCAAATAAAGACATCTAACATTCTGAAGATTAAGAAGATAAAAAATCAATGTCATTTGCTGGCATGTGCATCTAAAAAGGCGAAACAGAAGAACTGCGCGGTTTCATTTCAACGACAATACAAGCTATTTACCAGCCTCTACACTAAATACAAAATGTATGTGGACGGTGTTGATTTATATGATATGATAACGCTACATACAACGATAGGAGAAAATCATATGAATGGTTAAAGCACCAACCATTAAAATACAGCTTGAAAAATGGAAGTAATGTAATTATGGCCATTTAACGTCAAGTTAACGCTTTTAATTGAATGATGAAAGTAAAACAAAATACAAATTATTTCTTTGTGTTGATTTAATCTTCAAAGAGGTAATTATAAGTAATTATGATAATTCAAATTTTTAAGTTTATTTGAAGATTTTATGAATGTATCGTCAAAATAATAATTAATCAGGTATTGTCTTTAACCGTTAGATAAACATGTCTAGTGTCATAATTTCATATAGGTATAACCACCAACACCTGTAAATTGAGGCTCTTCTGAAGGAAATTCTTTTTTAAATAAAATTTATTTTTACAAATAAAATTAAAGGCAAATGTTGCTGTATTTCTAAATAATTACATTAATTCCGTTTTTCATTGAAATGTTACAATATGATTGGTTGTGAAGTGGTCATATGATTATAAAAGAGATGTTTTACATCCCAATACAACTCAAACCCGAACTTGGACGTGCCTCCATGACGACGTCAGATGTAAACAATCAATGGCGTAGTAATTTCCAACAGCAAATAATCTAACACAAATAAAATTCACAACGAAAAATTCAACTATATTAAATTTTGGTGTGATTTAAATGTAATTATAAGAATTTAATGCATTTTTTTTGGTAGTTTTATAGGCATGTAAAAGCGTGGACCGAGGCACATTTTTTGTATGAAGCTAGCGCGCTTCATACAAAATGTGCTTCGGTTCACGCTTTTACACGCCAATAAAACTACAAAAAATGCATTCAATTCTTAAGTGATGTTTCACATCCCAATGAAACTCAAATCTGAACTTGCACGTGCCTCCACGACCACGTCAGATGTAAACAATCAATGGCGTAGTAATTTCCAACAGCAAATAATCTAACACAAATAAAATTCACAACGAAAAATGCAACTCTGAAATCGATCATATATAGTTATTATAATACAACGAAACCTCGATATGACGAAGGAATCACAAATGTTAATTATCAGAGTATTCAAGCTATCAGAGGCATACATAGTTAACAACAAGTTTATAATTTTACATATCTCAAACTAAAATTATTGGACAACTGGAAGAAAAATTACGTTGCTTTTGTAAACTATGTAATTTTTAACATGTAATAGACCATTTGCATATTTCCGACTTTGATTCTAAAATCATGCGTATTGCAGGAGTTATTTCCCTTTATGGCAAGCAAAGAGGCCCTACTTCAAAAAACAATTTCATAATCTGCTTCACATTTTAATGTTGCAACAACTTATGATTTTTTTATTTGCTAAAAAAGTATCCTCTGATTTTTTTCAAAGTTCAAATATCTACTAATTCTGAAAAAAATATACTCAAATTCGTCGTCCTTTCCATTGCTCTTGCCATACCGTGAAACCATTACATCCGTCGAAAGGGAAATAACTCGTATATAAAGGCATAGAAGTATAATTTTAGAATCAAGTCGGATATATGCCGAAAGTTATTTGGTACAGTCGGTACTCACATTCATTTCAGATCCTTCAAACGACTGTATGTGTTCTTTATCCAATCGAAATGTCAATTCTTGATTGAAGAAGCTGACCTTTGATGTCATTTTAATAGTTCCATCTTCAACTGTAAATTCTATTGTTGGAGTTGCGGCCCCTGCTAGCTTTCTAAACACAATATTTAGACCTAGAAATATAGATAAATATAATAATACAATAATCATTTAAAATTCAGGTATGAGACACAAATCTGAATGATACCCGGTAATTCATAAATGTTTAAGATAATTATTTTCTTATTTATTGGGAGTTACCTAACCTGACTCTGATTCGTGTGGACTGGTGGTAGTTTCTATTTAAAAACACTATTTCCCATGCTACATTTTTTTTTAATAAAGTACACATATCATTCAAATGTATGATTAATCAAGGTGTTTATTGTTCATATTTGGCTTAGTCTTTTTCTGATTATCTATAGGGCCCGGGTGGCCCCATGAGTTAGGTAGTTGTAGGGTCCGGGTGGCTCCATGAGTTAGGTAGTTGGATTACCTAACAATTCATACAAGCCTATCACCAATATGGCTTTGTTAATTATAAAAGGGGTGCACTCGACTGGCAGCCACAAGTGATAAAGTTTACCAGTTGCTTGCCCATGGTTGGTGGTTCTCTCCGGGTATTCCAGCTTCTTCCACCATTAAAACTGGTCGCCATGATATAGCTGAAATATTGTTGAAAGTGGCGTTAAAACACCAAAAATCAATCAAATCAATCTGATTATTTATATCAATATTAAAGGTCTGTTATTTAATCCTTAATATTTTAAAAACAGCACATTCACATATCCTTTTTATATGATTGTTCTCCAATAGTGGGTGTACTCTGTGTAACTAGACTATTATCTTTTTTTTTCTCAATAAAATACACATATTAATAACAAGCTGAATTTGGTTTGAGCTCTCATTGTAAAAACAACAAATGAATGCTCCTTAATCAACAGCACAAGCAGCGTGATGGGACATTCTCATACGTGATGGGACATTCTCATACGTGATGGGATATTCTCATACATGATGGGACATTCTCATACGTAATGGGACATTCTCATACATGATGGGACATTCTCATACGTGATGGGACATTCTCATACGTGATGGGACATTCTCATACGTGATGGGACATTCTCATACGTGATGGGACATTCTCATACATGATGGGACATTCTCATACGTAATGGGACATTCTCATACATGATGGGACATTCTCATACGTGATGGGACATTCTCATACGTGATGGGACATTCTCATACGTGATGGGACATTCTCATACGTGATGGGACATTCTCATACGTGATGGGACATTCTCATTCGTGTTGGGACATTCTAATGCGTGATGGGACATTCTTATGCGTGATGGGACATTCTCATACGAATCTTAAAATAAGATAAAACTGTCAATGACAGTTGTGTCAGTGAATTGGTGTTTGACGATGGAAGATAAATCGAATTTCAGATAAAAATGTTCATCAATATACTGCACCATAGAAAAAAAATAAAGGAAAAATTGATAAGTTTATGGAATGCTGAGTACAATCTTCTTCATTGATAAGTTGATATGAAAGCTTAGTACACACTTCTTCATTGATAAGTTGATGGAACGTTTAGTACACTCTTCTTCATTGATAAGTTGATGGGAACATTTAGTACACTCTTCTTCATTGATAAGTTGATGGAATGCTTAGAACAATCTTCTTCATTGATAAGTTGATGGAATGCTTAGAACACTCTTCTTCATTAATTAGTTGATATGAACGTTAAGTACACTCTTCTTCATTGATAAGTTGATGGGAACGTTTAGTACAGTCTTCCTCATTGATGGGACATTCTCATACGTGATGGGACATTCTCATACGTGATGGGACATTCTAATACATGATGGGACATTCTCATACGTGATGGGATTTTCTCATACGTGTTGGGACATTCTCATACGTGATGGGACATTCTCATACGAATCTTAAAATAAAATAAAACTGTCAATGAAAGTTGTGTCAGTGATCTGGTGTTTGACGATGGAAGATAAATCGAATTTCAGATAAAAATGTTCATCAATATACTGCACCATAGAATAAAAATAAAGGAAAAATTGATAAGTTTATGGAATACTGAGCACAGTCTTCTTCATTGATAAGTTGATATGAAAGCTTAGTACACACTTCTTCATTGATAAGTTGATGGGAACGTTTAGTGCAGTCTTCTTCATTGATAACTTGATGGCATGATTAGTACTCTTCTTCATTGATAAGTTGATATGAAAGCTTAGTACACACTTCTTCATTGATAAGTTGATGGGAACGTTTAGTGCAGTCTTCTTCATTGATAACTTGATGGCATGATTAGTACTCTTCTTCATTGATAAGTTGATATGAAAGCTTAGTACACACTTCTTCATTGATAAGTTGATGGGAACGTTTAGTACACCCTTTTTCATTGATAACTTGATGGCATGATTAGTACTCTTCTTCATTGATAAGTTGATATGAAAGCTTAGTACACACTTCTTCATTGATAAGTTGATGGGAACGTTCAGTGCAGTCTTCTTCATTGATAACTTGATGGCATGATTAGTACTCTTCTTCATTGATAAGTTGATATGAAAGCTTAGTACACACTTCTTCATTGATAAGTTGATGGGAACGTTCAGTGCAGTCTTCTTCATTGATAACTTGATGGCATGATTAGTACTCTTCTTCATTGATAAGTTGATATGAAAGCTTAGTACACACTTCTTCATTGATAAGTTGATGGGAACGTTTAGTACACCCTTTTTCATTGATAACTTGATGGCATGATTAGTACTCTTCTTCATTGATAAGCTCATATGAACGTTAAGTACACTCTTCTTCATTGATAAATTGATGGGAACGTTTAGTACAGTCTTCTTCATTGATAAGTTGATGGGACGTTTAGTGCAGTCTTCTTCATTGATAACTTGATGGCATGATTAGTACTCTTCTTCATTGATAAGTTGATATGAAAGCTTAGTACACACTTCTTCATTGATAAGTTGATGGGAACGTTTAGTACACCCTTTTTCATTGATAACTTGATGGCATGATTAGTACTCTTCTTCATTGATAAGTTGATATGAAAGCTTAGTACACACTTCTTCATTGATAAGTTGATGGGAACGTTCAGTGCAGTCTTCTTCATTGATAACTTGATGGCATGATTAGTACTCTTCTTCATTGATAAGTTGATATGAAAGCTTAGTACACACTTCTTCATTGATAAGTTGATGGGAACGTTTAGTACACCCTTTTTCATTGATAACTTGATGGCATGATTAGTACTCTTCTTCATTGATAAGCTCATATGAACGTTAAGTACACTCTTCTTCATTGATAAATTGATGGGAACGTTTAGTACAGTCTTCTTCATTGATAAGTTGATGGGACGTTTAGTACAGTCTTCTTCATTGATAAGTTGATGGGACGTTTAGTACAGTCTTCTTCATTGATAAGTTGATGGAATGCTTAGAACAATCTTCTTCATTGATAAGTTGATGGAATGCTTAGAATACTCTTCTTCATTGATTAGTTGATATGAACGTTAAGTACACTCTTCTTCATTGCTAAGTTGATGGAACCGATTAGTACAGTTTTCTTCATTGATAAGTTGATGAAATGCGTAGCACAATCTTCTTCATTGATAAGTTGATGGAAGATTTAGTACAGTCTTCTTCGATGATATGTTGTTGGAACGTTTAGTACACTCTTCGTCATTGATAACTTGATGGCATGATTAGTACTCTTCTTCATTGATAAGCTCATATGAACGTTAAGTACACTCTTCTTCATTGATAAGTTGATGGGAACGCTTAGTACAGTTTTCTTCATTGACAAGTTGATGGACCGCTTAGTACAGTCTTCTTCAACGATATATTGATGTGACGTTGAGTACAGTTTTCCTCATTGATAGGTTGATGGAATGCTTAGTACAGTCTTCTTCATTGACAAGTTAATGGAATGTTTAGTACAGTCTTCTTCGTTGATAAGTTGATGGAATGCTTAGCACACTCTTCTTTCTTCATTGATAAGTTGATGGAACGCTTAGTACACTCTTTTTCATTGATAAGTTGATATGAACGTTTAGTACAGTCTTCTTCATTGATAAGATGATGGAAACGTTTAGTGCAGTCTCCTTCGTTGATAAGTTGATGGAACGTTTAGTACACTCTTTTTCATTGATAAGTTGATATGAACGTTTAGTACAGTCTTCTTCATTGATAAGATGATGGAAACGTTTAGTGCAGTCTCCTTCGTTTATAAGTTGATGGAACGCTTAGTACAGTCTTCTTCATTGATAAGTTGATGGAATGCTTAGAACACTCTTCTTCACTAATAAGTTGATGGGAACGTATAGAACACTCATCTTCATTGATAAGTTGACGGAACGTTTTAGTACAGTCTTCTTCATTGATAAGTTTATGAAATGCGTTGCACACTCTTCTTCATTGATAAGTTGATGGAACGTTTAGTACAGTCTTCTTCATTGGTAAGTTGATGGAACGTTTAGTACAGTCTTCTTCATTGGTAAGTTGATGGAACGTTTAGTACAGTCTTCTTCATTGATAAGTTGATGGAACTTTTAGTACAGTCTTCTTCATTGATAAGTTAATGGAACGCTTAGTACGGTCTTCTTCATTGATAAGTTGATGGAAGGTCTAGTACAATCTTCTTCATTTGTAAGTTGATGGACCGCTTAGTACAGTCTTCTTCAACGATATATTGATGTGACGTTGAGTACAGTTTTCCTCATTGATAGGTTGATGGAATGCTTAGTACAGTCTTCTTCATTGACAAGTTAATGGAATGTTTAGTACAGTCTTCTTCGTTGATAAGTTGATGGAATGCTTAGCACACTCTTCTTTCTTCATTGATAAGTTGATGGAACGCTTAGTACACTCTTTTTCATTGATAAGTTGATATGAACGTTTAGTACAGTCTTCTTCATTGATAAGATGATGGAAACGTTTAGTGCAGTCTCCTTCGTTGATAAGTTGATGGAACGTTTAGTACACTCTTTTTCATTGATAAGTTGATATGAACGTTTAGTACAGTCTTCTTCATTGATAAGATGATGGAAACGTTTAGTGCAGTCTCCTTCGTTTATAAGTTGATGGAACGCTTAGTACAGTCTTCTTCATTGATAAGTTGATGGAATGCTTAAAACACTCTTCTTCACTAATAAGTTGATGGGAACGTATAGAACACTCATCTTCATTGATAAGTTGACGGAACGTTTTAGTACAGTCTTCTTCATTGATAAGTTTATGAAATGCGTTGCACACTCTTCTTCATTGATAAGTTGATGGAACGTTTAGTACAGTCTTCTTCATTGGTAAGTTAATGGAACGTTTAGTACAGTCTTCTTCATTGGTAAGTTGATGGAACGTTTAGTACAGTCTTCTTCATTGATAAGTTGATGGAACTTTTAGTACAGTCTTCTTCATTGATAAGTTAATGGAACGCTTAGTACGGTCTTCTTCATTGATAAGTTGATGGAAGGTCTAGTACAATCTTCTTCATTTGTAAGTTGATGGAACGCTTAATACAGTCTTCTTCATTGATATGTTGATGAAACGCTTAGTACAGTCTTCTTCATTGATAAGTTGATGGAACGCTTAGTATGCTCTTATTCATTGATAAGTTGATGCGACGTTTTAGTACATTCTTCTTCATTGATAAGTTGATGGGACGTTTCGTAGTCTTTTTCATTGATACATTGATGGGAACGTTTAGTACAGTTGTCGTCATTGATAGATTGATGGAAAGCTTAGTACAGTCTTCTTCATTGATATGTTGAGGGAACGTTTAGTACAGTCTTCTTCATTTGTAAGTTGATGGGACGTTTAGTACAGTCTTCTTCATTGGTAAGTTGATAGGGCGTTTAGTAGTCTTCTTCATTGATAAGTTGATGGAATGCTTAGCACACTCTTCTTCATTGATAAGTTGATGGAACGTTTAGTACAGTCTTCTTCATTGATAAGTTGATATGAACGCTTAGTACAGTCTTCTTCATTGATATGTTGCTGGGAACGTTTAGTGCAGTCTTCTTCATTGATAAGTTGATGGAATGCTCAGCACACTCTTCCTCCTTGATAAGTTGATGGAACGCTTAGTACAATCTTCATTGATAAGTTGATACGAAGGTTAAGTACATTCTTCTTCATTGGTAAATTGATGGAATGTTTAGCATAGTCTACTTCATTGATAAATCGATGGAACGTGTAGTACAGTCTTCTTCATCGATAAGTTGATGAAACGCTTAGTGCAGTCTTCTTCGTTGATAAGTTGATGTAACGCTTAGTGCAGTCTTCTTCGTTGATAGGTTGATGGAACGTATAGAACAGTCTTCTTCATTGGTAGATTGATGGGACATTTAGTACAGTCTTCTTCATTGATATGTTGATGGGAACGTTTAATACACTCTTCTTGATTGATAAGTTGATGAAAAACATTGATACATTGATGGAACGTTTAGTACAGTCTTCTTCATTTGTAAGTTGATGGAACGCTTAATACAGTCTTCTTCATTGGTAGATTGATGGGACATTTAGTACAGTTTTCTTCATTGATAAGTTGATGGAAAAGTTAGTACACTCTTCTTCATTGATATGTTAATGGGACGTTTTAGTACATTCTTCTTCATTGATAAGTTGATGGGACGCTTAGTAGTCTTTTTCATTGATACATTGATGGGAACGTTTAGTACAGTTGTCTTCATTGATAGGTTGATGGAACGCTTAGTACAGTCTTCTTCATTGATATGTTGAGGGAACGTTTAGTGCAGTCTTCTTCATTTTTAAGTTGATGGGACGTTTGGTACAGTCTTCTTCATTGATAAGTTGATGGGAACGTTTAGTGCAGTCTTCTTCATTGATAAGTTGATGGAATGATCAGCACACTCTTCCTCCTTGATAAGTTGATGGAACGCTTAGTACAGTCTTTTTCATTGATATGTTGATATGAAGGTTAAGTATATACTTCTTCATTGGTAAATTGATGGAATGCTTAGTACACTTTTCTTCATTGATAAGTTGATGTAACGCTTAGTGCAATCTTCTTCGTTGGTAAGTTGATGGGACGCTTAGTACAGTCTTCTTCATTGATAAGTTGATGGAACGCTTAGTACAGTCTTCTTCATTGATAGGTTGATGTAACGCTTAGTGCAGTCTTCTTCGTTGGTAAGTTGATGGGATGCTTAGTACAGTCTTCTTCATTGATAAGTTGATGTAACGTTTAGTGCAGTCTTCTTCATTGGTAAGTTGATGGGACGCTTACCACAGTCTTCTTCATTGATAAGTTAATGGGACGCTTAGTACAGTCTTCTTCATTGATAAGTTGATGGAACGTTTTGTACAATCTTCTTCATTGATAGGTTGATGGAAACGTTTAATACACTCTTCTTGATTGATAAGTTGATGAAACACATTGATACATTGATGGAACGTTTAGTACAGTCTTCTTCATTTGTAAGTTGATGGAACGCTTAATACAGTCTTCTTCATTGGTAGATTGATGGGACATTTAGTACAGTCTTCTTCATTGATATGTTGATGGAAACGTTTAATACACTCTTCTTGATTGATAAGTTGATGAAACACATTGATACATTGATGGAACGTTTAGTACAGTCTTCTTCATTTGTAAGTTGATGGAACGCTTAATACAGTCTTCTTCATTGGTAGATTGATGGGACATTTAGTACAGTCTTCTTCATTGATATGTTGATGGGAACGTTTAATACACTCTTCTTGATTGATAAGTTGATGAAAAACATTGATACATTGATGGAACGTTTAGTACAGTCTTCTTCATTTGTAAGTTGATGGAACGCTTAATACAGTCTTCTTCATTGGTAGATTGATGGGACATTTAGTACAGTTTTCGTCATTGATAAGTTGATGGAAAAGTTAGTACACTCTTCTTCATTGATATGTTGATGGGACGTTTTAGTGCATTCTTCTTCATTGATAAGTTGATGGGACGTTTAGTAGTCTTTTTCATTGATACATTGATGGGAACGTTAAGTACAGTTGTCTTCATTGATAATACAACATTAGACACACAAAATAACACTGACACTGCCAGTAAGCATTAAAACATTAGACGCACAAAATAACACTGACACTGTCAGTAAGTATTACAACATTATACACACAAAATGACACTGACATTGCCAGTAAGTATTACAACATTAGACACACAAAATAGCACTGACACTCGTAATTAGTGTTACAACATTAGATACACAAAATAACACTGACACTGTTAGTAAGTAATACAACATTAGACACACAAAATAGCACTGACACTGCCAGTAAGTATTACAATATTAGACACACAAAATAACACTGACACTGCCAGTAAGTATTAAAGCATTAGACGCACAAAATAACACTGACACTGTCAGTAAGTAATACAACATTAGACACACAAAATAACACTGACACTCCTAATTAGCATTACAACATTAGACACACAAAATAACACTGACACCGCCAGTAAGTATTACAACATTATACACACAAAATGACACTGACATTGCCAGTAAGTATTACAACATTAGACACACAAAATAGCACTGACACTCCTAATTAGTGTTACAACATTAGACACACAAAATAACACTGACACTGTTAGTAAGTAATACAACATTAGACACACAAAATAGCACTGACATTGCCAGTAAGTATTACAATATTAGACACACAAAATAGCACTGACATTGCCAGTAAGTATGACAACATTAGACACACAAAATAACACTGACACTGCCAGTACGTATTAAAGCATTAGACGCGCAAAATAACACTGACACTGTCAGTAAGTAATACAACATTAGACACACAAAATAACACTGACACTGCCAGTAAGTATTATAACATTAGACACAAAAAATAACACTGACACTGCCAGTAAGTATTACAACTTTAGACACACAAAATAACACTGAAACTCCTAATTAGTGTTACAACATTAGATACACAAAATAGCACTGACACTGCCAGTAAGTATGACAACATTAGACACACAAAATAGCACTGACACTGCCAGTAAGTATTAAAACATTAGACGCATAAAATAACACTGACACTGCCAGTAAGTATGACAACATTAGACACACTCAATAACACTGACACTGCCAGTAAGTATGACAACATTAGACACACTCAATAACACTGACACTGCCAGTAAGTATTACAACATTAGACACACAAAATAACACTGACTCTGTCAGTAAGTAATACAACATTAGACACACTCAATAACACTGACACTGCCAGTAAGTATGACAACATTAGACACACAAAATAACACTGACACTGCCAGTAAGTATTACAACATTAGACATACAAAATAACACTGATACTGCCAGTAAGTAATACAACATTAGACACACAAAATAACACTGACTCTGTCAGTAAGTAATACAACATTAGACACACAAAATAACACTGACACTGCCAGTAAGTAATACAACATTAGACACACAAGATAACACTGATACTGCCAGTAAGTATTACAACATTAGACACACACAATAACACTGACACTGCCAGTAAGTATTACAACATTAGACACACAAAATAACACTGACACTGCCAGTAAGTAATACAACATTAGACACACAAAATAACACTGATACTGCCAGTAAGTATTACAACATTAGACATACAAAATAACACTGACACTGTCAGTAAGTAATACCACATTAAACATACAAAGTAACACTGACACTGCCAGTAAGTATGACAACATTAGACACACTCAATAACACTGACACTGCCAGTAAGTATTACAACATTAGACACACAAAATAACACTGACTCTGTCAGTAAGTAATACAACATTAGACACACTCAATAACACTGACACTGCCAGTAAGTATGACAACATTAGACACACAAAATAACACTGATACTGCCAGTAAGTATTACAACATTAGACACACACAATAACACTGACACTGCCAGTAAGTATTACAACATTAGACATACAAAATAACACTGATACTGCCAGTAAATAATACAACATTAGACACACAAAATAACACTGACTCTGTCAGTAAGTAATACAACATTAGACACACAAAATAACACTGACACTGCCAGTAAGTATTACAACATTAGACATACAAAATAACACTGACACTGTCAGTAAGTAATACCACATTAGACACCCAAAGTAACACTGACACTGCCAGTAAGTATGACAACATTAGACACAGAAAATAACACTGACACTGCCAGTAAGTATGACAACATTAGACACACAAAATAACACTGACTCTGTCAGTAAGTAATACAACATTAGACACACAAAATAACACTGACACTGCCAGTAAGTATGACAACATTAGACACACAAAATAACGCTAACACTGCAAGTAAGTATTACAACATTAGACACACAAAATAACACTGACACCGCCAGAGAGTATTACAACATTAGACACACAAAATAGCACTGACACTGCCAGTAAGCATTACAACATTAGACACACAAAATAATACTGACACTGCCAGTAAGTATTACAACATTAGACATACAAAATAACACTGAAACCGCCAGTAAGTATTACAACATTATACACACAAAATAACACTGACACTCCTAATTAGTGTTACAACATTAGATACAGAACACTGACACTGCCAGTAAGTATTAAAACATTAGACGCAGAAAATAACACTAACACTGTCAGTAAGTAATATCACATTAGACACACAAAATAACACTGACACTGCCAGTAAGTATGACAACATTAGACACACAAAATAACACTGATACTGCCAGTAAGTATTACAACATTAGGCACACACAATAACACTGACACCGCCAGTAAGTATTTCAACATTAGACACACAAAATAACACTGAAACTCCTAATTAGTGTTACAACATTAGATACACAAAATAACACTGACACTGCCAGTAAGTAATACAACATTAGACACACAAAATAACACTGAAACCGCCAGTAAGTATTACAACATTATACACACAAAATAACACTGACACTCCTAATTAGTGTTACAACATTAGATACAGAACACTGACACTGCCAGTAAGTATTAAAACATTAGACGCAGAAAATAACACTGACACTCTCAGTAAGTAATACCACATTAGACACACAAAATAACACTGACACTGCCAGTAAGTATGACAACATTAGACACACAAAATAACACTGACACTGCCAGTAAGTGTTACAACATTAGGCACACACAATAACACTGACACTGCCAGTAAATAATACAACATTGAACACAAAATAACACTGACACCGCCAGTAAGTATTACAACATTAGACACACAAAATAATACTGACACTGCCAGTAAGTATTAAAACATTAGACGCAGAAAATAACACTGACACTGTCAATAAGTAATACCACATTAGACATACAAAATAACACTGACAGTGCCAGTAAGTATTACAACATTAGACACACAAAATAACACTGACACTCCTAATTAGCATTACAACATTAGACACACAAAATAGCACGGACACCGCCAGAGAGTATTACAACATTAGACACTCAAAATAACACTAACACTGCAAGTAAGTAATACCACATTAGACACACAAAATAACACTGACACTGCCAGTAAGTATGACAACAATAGACACACAAAATAACACTGACACTGCCAGTAAGTATTACAACATTAGACACACAAAATAACACTGACACTGCCAGTAAGTAATACAACATTAGACACACAAAATAGTACTGACACTGCCAGTAAGTATTACAACATTAGGCACACAGAATAACACTGACACTGCCAGTAAGTATTACAACATTAGACATACAGAATAACACTGACACTGCCAGTAAATAATACAACATTAGACACACAAAATAACACTGACACCGCCAGTAAATATTACAACATTAGACACACAAAATAACACTGGCACTGCCAGTAAGTATTACAACATTAGACACAGAAAATAACACTGACACTGCCAGTAAGTATTAAAACATTAGACGCAGAAAATAACACTGACACTGCCAGCAAGTAATACAACATTAGACATACAAAATAACACTGACACTGCCAGTAAGTAATACAACATTAGACACACAAAATAACACTGACACCGCCAGTAAGTATTACAACATTAGACACACAAATAACACTGACACTGCCAGTAAGTATTACAACATTAGACACACACAATAACACTGACACTGCCAGTAAGTATGACAACATTAGACACACAAAATAACACTGACACTGCCAGTAAGTATTACAACATTAGACACACACAATAACACTGACACCGCCAGTAAGTATCACAACATTAGACACACAAAATAACACTGAATCTGTCAGTAAATAATACAACATTAGACTCACAAATAACACTGACACTGCCAGTAAGTATGACAACATTAGACACACAAAATAACACTGATACTGCCAGTAAGTATTACAACATTAGACACACCAAATAACACTGACACCGCCAGTAAGTATTACAACATTAGACACACACAATAACACTGACACTGCCAGTAAGTATTACAACATTAGACACACAAAATAACACTGACACCGCCAGAGAGTATTACAACATTAGACACACAAAATAGCACTGACACTGCCAGTAAGTATTACAACATTAGACACACAAAATAACACTAACACTGCAAGTAAGTATTACAACATTAGACACACAAAATAACACTGACACTCCTAATTAGTGTTACAACATTAGATACACAAAATAACACTGACACTGTCAGTAAGTAATACCACATTAGACACACAAAATAACACTGACACTGCCAGTAAGTATTACAACATTAGACACACAAAATAACACTGACACCGCCAGAGAGTATTACAACATTAGACACACAAAATAACACTGACACTGCCAGTAAGTATTACAACATTAGACACACAAAATAACACTGACACCGCCAGTAAGTATTACAACATTAGAGACACAAAATAACACTGACACCGCCAGAGAGTATTACAACATTAGACACACAAAATAGCACTGACACTACCAGTAAGTAATACAACATTAGACACACAAAATAACACTGACACTGCCAGTAAGTATGACAACATTAGACACACAAAATAACACTGATACTGCCAGTAAGTATTACAACATTAGACACACAAAATAACACTGACACTGCCAGTAAGTATGACAACATTAGACACACAAAATAACACTGATACTGCCAGTAAGTAATACAACAAATAGACACACAATATGACACTGACACCACCAGTAAGTATTACAACATTAGACACACAAAATAACACTGACACTGCCAGTAAGTAATACAACAAATAGACACACAAAATGACACTGACACCGCCAGAGAGTATTACAACATTAGACACACAAAATAACACTGACACTGCCAGTAAGTATTACAACATTAGACACACAAAATAACACTGAAACTCCTAATTAGTGTTACAACATTAGATACACAAAATAACACTGACACTGCCAGTAAGTATTACAACATTATACACACAAAATAACACTGACACTCCTAATTAGTGTTACAACATTAAATACACAAAAGAACACTGACACTGTCAGTAAGTATTAAAACATTAGACGCAGAAAATAACACTGACACTGTCAGTAAGTAATACCACATTAGACACACAAAATAACACTGACACTGCCAGTAAGTATGACAACATTAGACACACAAAATAATACTGACACTGCCAGTAAGTATTACAACATTAGACATACAAAATAACACTGACACTCCCAGTAAGCATTACAACATTAGACACACAAAATAACACTGACACTGCCAGTAAGTATTACAACATTAGACACACAAAATAACACTGACACTGCCAGTAAGTAATACAACATTAGACACACAAAATAACACTGACACTGCCAGTAAGTATTACAATATTAGACACACAAAATAACACTGACACTGCCAGTAAGTAATACAACATTAGACACACAAAATAACACTGACACTGCCAGTAAGTATTACAGCATTAGACGCACAAAATAACACTGACACTGCCAGTAAGTATTAAAACATTAGACACACAAAATAACACTGACACTGCCAGTAAGTAATACAACATTAGACACACAAAATAACACTGACACTGCCAGTAAGTATTAAAGCATTAGACGCACAAAATAACACTGACACTGCCAGTAAGTATTAAAACATTTAACACAGACAATAACACTGACACTGCCAGTAAGTAATACAACATTAGACACACAAAATAACACTGACACTGCCAGTAAGTATTACAACATTAGACACACAAAATAACACTGACACTGCCAGTAAGTAATACAACGTTAGACACACAAAATAACACTGACACTGCCAGTAAGTAATACAACATTAGACACACAAAATAACACTGACACTACCAGTAAGTAATACAACATTAGACACACAAAATAACACTGACACTGCCAGTAAGTTTTACAACATTAGACACACAAAATAACACTGACACTGCCAGTAAGTATTACAACATTAGACACACAAAATAACACTGACACTACCAGTAAGTAATACAACATTAGACACACAAAATAACACTGACACTGCCAGTAAGTATTACAACATTAGACACACAAAATAACACTGACACTGCCAGTAAGTAATACAACGTTAGACACACAAAATAACACTGACACTGCCAGTAAGTAATACAACATTAGACACACAAAATAACACTGACACTGCCAGTAAGTAATACAACATTAGACACACAAAATAACACTGACACTGCCAGTAAATATTACAACATTAGACACACAAAATAACACTGACACTGCCAGTAAGTATTAAAGCATTAGACACACAAAATAACACTGACACTGCCAGTAAGTATTACAACATTAGACACACAAAATAACACTGACACTGCCAGTAAGTATTACAACATTAGAAAAACAAAATAACACTGACACTGTCAGTAAGTATTACAACATTAGACACAGAAAATAACACTGACACTGCCAGTAAGTAATACAACATTAGACACACAAAATAACACTGACACTGCCAGTAAGTATTAAAGCATTAGACACACAAAATAACACTGACACTGCCAGTAAGTATTACAACATTAGACACACAAAATAACACTGACACTGCCAGTTAGTATTACAACATTAGACACAGAAAATAACACTGACACTGCCAGTAAGTATTACAACATTAGAAAAACAAAATAACACTGACACTACCAGTAAATATTACAACATTAGACACACAAAATAACACTGACACTACCAGTAAGTATTACAACATTAGACACACAAAATAACACTGACACTGCCAGTAAGTATTACAACATTAGAAAAACAAAATAACACTGACACTGCCAGTAAGTATTACTACATTAGACATACAAAATAACACTGACACTACCAGTAAATATTACAACATTAGACACACAAAATAACACTGACACTACCAGTAAGTATTACAACATTAGACACACAAAATAACACTGACACTGCCACTAAGTATTACAACATTAGAAAAACGAAATAACACTGACACTGCCAGTAAGTATTACAACATTAGAAAAACAAAATAACACTGACACTGCCAGTAAGTATTACAACATTAGACACACAAAATAACACTGACACTACCAGTAAGTATTACAACATTAGACACACAAAATAACACTGACACTGTCAGTAAGTATTACAACATTAGACACACAAAATAACACTGACACTGTCAGTAAGTATGACAACATTAGACACACAAAATAACACTGACACTGCCAGTAAGTATTACAACATTAGACACACAAAATAACACTGACACTGCCAGTAAGTAATACAACATTAGACACACAAAATAACACTGACGCTGCCAGTAAGTATTACAACATTAGACACACAAAATAACACTGACACTGCCAGTAAGTAATACAACATTAGATACACAAAATAACACTGACACTGCCAGTAAGTATTAAAGCATTAGACACACAAAATAACACTGACACTGCCAGTAAGTAATACAACATTAGACACACAAAATAACACTGACACTGCCAGTAAGTATTAAAGCATTAGACGCACAAAATAACACTGACACTGCCAGTAAGTATTAAAACATTAGACACACACAATAACACTGACACTGCCAGTAAGTAATACAACATTAGACACACAAAATAACACTGACACTGCCAGTAAGTATTACAACATTAGAAAAACAAAATAACACTGACACTACCAGTAAATATTACAACATTAGACACACAAAATAACACTGACACTACCAGTAAGTAATACAACATTAGACACACAAAATAACACTGACACTGCCAGTAAGTATTACAACATTAGAAAAACAAAATAACACTGACACTACCAGTAAATATTACAACATTAGACACACAAAATAACACTGACACTACCAGTAAGTAATACAACATTAGACACACAAAATAACACTGACACTGCCAGTAAGTATTACAACATTAGACACACAAAATAACACTGACACTACCAGTAAGTATTACAACATTAGACACACAAAATAACACTGACACTGCCAGTAAGTATTACAACATTAGACACACAAAATAACACTGACACTACCAGTAAGTATTACAACATTAGACACACAAAATAACACTGACACTGTCAGTAAGTATTACAACATTAACACACTCAATAACACTGACACTGCCAGTAAGTATTACAACATTAGACACACAAAATAACACTGACACTGCCAGTAAATATTACAACATTAGACACACAAAATAACACTGACACTGCCAGTAAGTAATACAACATTAGACATACAAAATAACACTGACACTGCCAGTAAGTATTACAACATTAGACACAAAATAACACTGACACTGCCAGTAAGTAATACAACATTAGACACACAAAATAACACTGACACTGCCAGTAAGTATTACAACATTAGACACACAAAATAACACTGACACTGCCAGTAAGTATTACAACATTAGACATACAAAATAACACTGACACTGCCAGTCAATATTACAACATTAGACACACAAAATAACGCTGACACTGTCAGTAAGTATTACAACATTTGACACACAAAATAGCACTGACATGGCCAGTAAGTATTACAACATTAGACACACAAAATAACACTGACACTGCCAGTAAGTAATACAACATTAGACACACAAAATAACACTGACACCGCCAGTAAGTATTACAACATTAGACATACAAAATAACACTGACACTGCCAGTCAATATTACAACATTAGACACACAAAATAACGCTGACACTGTCAGTAAGTATTACAACATTTGACACACAAAATACCACTGACACTGCCAGTAAGTATTACAACATTAGACACACAAAATAACACTGACACTGCCAGTAAGTAATACAACATTCGACACACAAAATAACACTGACACTGCCAGTAAGCATTACAACATTAGACACACAAAATGACACTGGCACTGCCAGTAAGGATTACAACATTAGACACACAAAATAGCACTGACATTGCCAGTAAGTATTACAACATTAGACACACAAAACAACGAATGCTATTAAAATATTAATATTGTAAAACCTTAATTCTAACATACTTTTAACAATATCCATAAACTATGGAATTTTCATTTGATTCTTAAATACTATGTGGTCGAACGCCAAAATTCATCCTAATTTTCAGGAGATATCAAATTTCTGAAATTTATTATGGTTCATTAACAATCAACAGTTTACCACTTCTTATCAGCACCTCCACTGTGACAAATGAAGACATTGTCTGCCATATGCTTATTTATATCACTGACCATCAATATTAGAGAGTCCTGAGAAGGATGAACATCTGTGTGTATATATGTGTGTAAAAAAAAAGCAGAATATTAGATATAAATGGTAAGTTATATTATATTATATATAAAGTTCTTAAATTAGAATGCAATCTCAATAGATATAAACAGAAAACTTAATAGTGTAACAACACTATATATATGATAAACATTTTTTTACAGAAGTATATTAATTTCAGAAATTTCAAAGGGAATATATAGGAAAAAAAGGGGGGGGGGGATATTGGAAGATTAGATTTAGCTAGGCAGTTTATAAAATATATTTTTCAGATAAGGAAATGGATGTTGCCTAATGTCTTTCATGATTTCCTTATTCAAATATCCATAACTTGTTTTAGTAAGACTTTGCATTATAAATTATCAATATATATGTATTATGTATTACCTGATACTGTAACTTTTGGTTCTTAAAAACTTACTTATTTCAAATTTCAGAATGGAAATGAGATGTCTATTTTGGTCCCAAGCCTACAGAAACTTAATTTTCAAGATACAGATGATGAAACTGTTTTACCTTTTGAAGACTTTATTAAATTTTTAAGACAAAATCTAACAGACAGAGATAACAATATTTGAGTGGACAACATAAAAGTGGAACTGTCAAATAAAAATGAACTAAGAAAGATAGCTGGCAAGATCTTTGTGACATTTCAAGGTTTAATTGTCTATACTGCAAGCCATATTAATGACTATGCTATATGCAAAAGTTCATTTCAGGATATCTGTAATATTCTGTGTGGGAAAAACTGTACCCCAATATATTCAACGTTGGAATTATACAAGGTCATCGCTAAACTGAATATCTCCATGCCTTCTAGTTCAACATGCTTGGATGAAGACATTTTACAAACCCTTCACAATGACTACAAATCAAACTTTAATGAAGATGAATGGAATAAAGTCTGCAGGTTCGAATGCCAGTTTCATAGAAAATATTCAGAAGTTTTTGACTTTGAAGAAACATTGAAAAAGAAAGTTGATTTCTTCCGTAAACTTCAACAGGTATTTGATGTTTGTCAGAACCTGAATACTGATACTTCAAGCTACATTGCTGAAAATCAGAAAAGAAAAGAAGTATCAGATCTGTTGAATGGTGAAATTGTAAAACTAAATAACATAACTCACACATATGATGGGTTTACTAAGTCAGTTGGAGAATACCAAGAATATATTCTCACAAGGAAATGCATCAATATATTATTGAATGCATAAATGTAATGTGCACAAACCACACTCATGGGATACATGTATTCGTAGCTCTGGAAGAAGAGGAGACAGTGTCAGATCTGCAAATATTAGAAGATTACGCCACCATAATTAGATCAGATTTGCATAAAACACACGGCGTTACAGTACCAGAGGTCATATTCTTGGATAAGAACACTGTAAAAGGATACATGTGCAAACATTGTACAGATGGCTCGTTCCACAAGTTTCATCTTAGAGATGATTACTTTTCAAAAAGGCTGGTGGACAAAAATTACTATATTTCAACCTTTTACGATGACAGTTATGCTGATATTTTAGATCCAAAGACCATAAAATATAAAGATGAAGTTTACTGTACCTATTGTTTTGAGGCAGTTTCTGAACGTTTGCATAGACCATTAGATTGGAAGCAATTTGACCTAATGAAAGAGTGGTATTTAGAAGTTCCCCTTGAATTTCAAATACTTTTGAGCAATTTATTTCTAAATAAAGACAGTCTTAGAAGATTAGATGACAGTGACAACTATTTGTACAACAGAATTGGGAAACTGTACAGTCTTTTGGACTGTGGTTTGAACATTTTTAATAGGAAATACAATGGAATTTTACAGCAACTGAATACTGAAGAGCTAATTGTAAATTATCATTCTGTTTCTACGGTGTTTGCTGTCACTGGACAAAGTGGCGCTACAAGGAGCTTGAAATGGGCAAGTAGATGGCTACAGTTACGTTCCGACATTGACAAACGATATTATGATACATACCTTAAATACTACCCAATAAAGTTTGAAGATGTACAGAACAATACCTCTATTAAAAATGTGTGCATGAGGGACTGTTACACCATTCTTTACTTAGACAACTTAGTTCGCTTAAGTATACATTCTGATCCAGATCCAGGAAAGAATCGCACCAGCCAGATATGCACTCTCCCTATCACTGTCAAGGGACTGCCAAAAGATTCCATTATCACAAAATCATGGCATCTAGATGAATGTGAAATGGATGAAAATTATTCATGCAAGGACCAGCTAATTTTAGGAAAAGATCATCATGAACTCCTATCAGAATACACTGATTCTGAAGAAAAATCACTACACGCCTTAGATGTACAGATGAGCTTAGGTATTGGCTTACAAACATTTGATTTTGAAACTCTGTTGTATGAGTGTAACTCATATTCTGTTGACAAAAATGACGACCAAAGCAAAATTTCAAAGGAACTTATCTTAATGTGTCAATGCAGTCCATAACATTGGAGGATCAACTATGTTCAGAAGATGAAAATGATGCACTAACTCCAGTCAGAGAAATTGTAGACTCAACAATCGGCAGATATAGATAGTATAGTTATACATCTTTTTTTCAATTTCATTCTATTGGGCAAGAAATTGTAGACTCAACAATCGGCAGATATAGATAGTATAGCTATACATCTTTTTTCAATTTCATTCTATTGGGCAAGAAAAGAAAATGGAAAATTCAAAAATAAAGTCTATGTTCTCTCACAAAAACAGAAGCCAGAACTTTACAACATAACAGGAATTATTGAATTACTAGAAGAACGATTTGGACTGGAAAGTGCTTGCAATATATCTATTATATTGTGTCTTGGGGGAAATGATTTCCTTCCAAAATATCAAGGAATATCACATGAAAAGTGGATATCAACAGTGATTGACACACCAGGAACACTTTCAAATTTGATAAAATTTACCAAAGAATCTGGGAAACCAATCAGTGGAAACTTAAATGAAGAGATTTATCTCAACATTGTCAAAAAACTTTACTGTCCTTGCAATCTTCAACCTGATGTTTTAAGTTTAGAATGTGTGAGACAAATCTCGATAAAACCTCCAGGAAAACCACACCGACACCCAAAATCATGGATGTCACCTGTAACAGCATTGAAAAATGTTGCAAATCTCATCAACTGCCAAATAGCTTACTTGCTTACACTATGGAAACATGATGCTGTGTTGCCAGAGTTTTTGATAGAGGGGTGTCTAAAAAAAGATGGACTTGGTAACATACAGTTTGATTTTGGAGGTGATGTAAGAGTGCAAAAATTGGAAGACCTCTTAACAATAGATGAATCAGAGCTGAGAGTGCGAATGAATGAAGCATCATTAACATCAAAAAGGAAGAGACAGGACACAACTCCATCAAAACCAGGAACCCGGAGGAAAAAGAAACCTGTTATGTCAACACCAATTAAGTAGAGAAATAAATCTGGTCAGATATATATAAAAATGTACATCCAAACCTTATTTTGTCCAAATAGTAGGTAATAAATACTACTTTAATTAAATTCAAACATTATCAAGTGTTCATATGTACATAAACAGTGTCAATGTATTTCAGCCTATTTTGGTGTATGTAGCTTGTGTCACTACTATCATATCTACAAGATATATATAAAGTTTAATGATTGCAGGAATATGGAATACGATTATAAAATGTAAATTCTCCTCCACATTCAATTGCAGTTTTTTTCTTATCTTACATTTATTTGTACCTTCACATCCTTTCACAGTGTACTAAATATACAAAAAATTTAATATTTTCATTTTTATTACTGAACTATTTAATTGAAATGCTGGATTAGATTTTCCCATTATTATACAGTACAGTATGGTATACAAGAAGCCAGTCAAAAAATGTACAGGTAACTGTATGTCTATGACAATTATTATCTACCCTAAATACAAATTGGTGTTTTTTTTTATTTCAGAAAGATGAAGTTGTCAAAGTAATATATTGTTTATGGAAGGATATGTTTGTTCATTCATTAATGAAACATTATACTGCCATTGAATATGTGACTTCAGAAGGACAATACCATACAAAATTGGAGAGATACTGCACAAAATTTTCAGTTTCACCCTGATTGATGAATATGTATAGTTTTATGGAATTAATGTGAAATCTATAGTGTTTAATTGAGACAATGACCAAAATCTGATTTTTGTTATACATGTAAACAATTATCTTGTCAGTTATTTATTCTAAAGGGATATGAACAACAAGTTCAGCATAACAGTTGTTTTTGTCAGCATCTTAACCTCAGGAGTAAAATCTTTTAATGTTTTTTTTAATTACAGTGTGTGTGTATTATGAAAAAAGTTACTCACTGATTATTGTTTCCACACTTATTTGAATGCGACAGATTTCATATACTCTAAAGTGTGATGCTTGTGTGTGCTTGAGAGTTTCCCAACATTGAAATGAAATATACATTCTTTATAATTAATAATTAACAAATGTTATAATACCAAAGGACTTTTTATTTAATTTGTTTTTTTATCTTTATTATTTTTAAAGGGAATTTTCATTCTCAACAATAGAAAAAATTGTAAAACTTTGCTGATTGATAAATATTAAGGTGTTATTGTTTGACTACACATTTAACATGTGTGCATTTCTTATCAGTCATCAGTTGAAATCTTCTGCAATAAAATTCCCACTGAG
The DNA here is from genome assembly GCA_963383655.1 of Bathymodiolus septemdierum. NCBI lineage: Eukaryota > Metazoa > Mollusca > Bivalvia > Mytilida > Modiolidae > Bathymodiolus > Bathymodiolus septemdierum. Next base: position 2,267,858 of record OY726523.1, read on the forward strand.
AAGATAAATATCAAACATGTGATTTAATAGCTTATCAATTAGATGTAAAATCATTAATGACAGGGGTCCTTAACAGACAAAATGAAAATCTGGCGTTCGTCCTATAAGTATAAATGAAAGTATGCATATTTGGAAAACAGAAAGTTTCGATCATATTTAGATACGATATTATTTTGAAAATACCATGAAAATCCACGACATTGTGAGCACAAGAAGAGTTTGAAGATACCAAAGATGTAATCACAACACAATGGCCAAAAGAAAAAGTACAAAAGGACAAACAACGATCTACAAAACATACACATAAAACTAAATATCGAGTAACACGAACCTCACTGAAAATCGGGGGTGAACTCAAGTGCTCCAGAAGTGTAAGCAGGTCCTACTCCACTAGTGGCATCTATCATGTTAATCTAGTTACAAATCCGGTGATAAGTCATGAATGAGGAAAGAACCAGGAAGTGTTTACGACAAGTGGAACATATCCGTGGTCATTTGTGTCACAGATGTTCCATAACGGTCCACCAAGTCATGATGACAACCGCATAGCTTTCGAAGTGATGACTTCAACTTAACCAAGAGGAACCCTGGGTTCAGTAGTTTCCTTGTTAGCAGCAACACTCTATCAAGGAAATCCGAATAGGAACCACAAGCTCTGGAATATCGTATCAACTGTGAGATATATACTCCATATACAGGTGCTGCTGGAATGTTGCTACATATAAATGGAAAGTTCACAATGGAAAAATTGAAATCATCTCTTTTGGCGTAAAGTTTCGTTTTTAACCGCTCTTTCCTCTTACTACAAAATGTTGCGTGTTTAGCCTAGAAGCAACACAAACATTAAAATAGTCTTTTTGTTTTGACAGACCGGAGCTCGAACCCAAGTTCTTCCACATTCGAAGCAAACATACTAATAATTTTACCACTGATGTGATTTTTAGGAATTTACAATATGTGATTACTATTCAAACATGCAAATAAGATATTGTCTTTCATGCACAAATTGATATTTGAAATCGCTAACATGCGTTAGCTTCAGGCAGTGCCGGATTTACATATATGCTTGACAGGCTGAAGCATAGTGCGGCAAAATGTATGGGGCCTCCGGCCAAGGTGTATGATATTTTGACACTGTCAATAGACTTTCATCCATATACTGTTATAACGCACTGTACTCTCTAAACAACCCTCAGTAATTTTCCTTACACAGTTGCACTCCATTTTAGAATATTGCCACCCCCTCGCCTTTATTCAACTTGATTAAACACTCTTTGATCTTCCTCTAATCGTGAGGATGGGGGATGGGTGAGGGTCTAGCGAAATAACCTAAGGCCTCTCTGTATCTAAATTCGACACTGGCTTCAGATCCCATCAAGCATCTCGCTGACTACTTTATGAGTACACTTCTTTTAACTCTTGTTACGCCTATGACTTAATGTCATCCTTCAATAAGTTAATTCGTATTTCCTGTGGGGATTATACATAACGCTAAAGAGTACAATTTTGAGGTTTGCGTGTATCACTAACATTAAAGTTGTACTTAGATAAAGGTCAAATTATACTTTTATGTTTCATCACTTTATAATTTCAATATCTTAACGCATGCAGCAATATGGTCGTTAGAAGCTGCGTAGAGTGTTAAATGTCTGCTCGTAAATGTTACATTTAATTAAGCTACATCATGCAAACCCATATTATTTGATATTTAACAACACCACCCACATTGTTAATTTGTCTGAGATTTCTTTTTTTGATTACATTGAAATTTGTATTTATTATTGGGGGGGGGGGGAGGTAAAATCCACATACACTTTATATGGATCTAAATGGCTAGTCCAAAGAAACGCTAGACATTAACCCAACCCCCTATATATGCTATATACCTTAACGGGAGCTAACGTTGATTTACCCAGTCCACTTTAATATTTTGTGTCTCAACTAATACATGTCTAAATTGCTTAAAATATATAATAGATACGAAGTGCACGTTCACATTCGTTCTTATTTCTTAAACAAGAATTATTAGTTTTTTTTATTTTATTTTATTAATGCACACAAGTAATCCATTTGGGTTTTAGCATTACAATTTACATAATATACATGTACCATGTACAGACAAGACAAATAAAGCATATACATGACTACATGAAAAATAAAATACAATAACATGAACTGTGTTAGGATATGTCTATAGATTGAGCCCTTTGAATTGTTACCAGTACGTATGATCATTGTTGTTCACTTATATGTAATAATTAACTTATTTAATAAACTAATATGAACATGTAAAATAAACTACTACTAATAAACTGCTACTATATGAAAAAAGACACCAATAAATCACAATTAACCTCATACAAGTGACAATAAACTAAATACTCATGTACATGACATTGTGAATACGTTGTGGCACCCTTTTGATATACAAATATATATATGTATATATATAAACGTCTGAAAAAAGTAGCCAACGTTTGTACCCACGGGATGTCGGATCGGAAACAAGTGTTAACGATTCTGTACAAACAAACACAAATGATAAATAAACGTCTAAAATGCAGCACAACAACATCAAAAAAGATGTTGAAATATAACAAAAATAACTATAAGTCTACAAAAAGACTATAATTATAATCAAATTGACGAATATTTCGCTTGACCGACAAGCTTCATCAGCGTCTGTAATCTGATCTGAAAGATGATCTGAGGATTAGATTGTCACGTGACCATCAGTTATCGTGACGTAAAAATCATAATCTTGAACTTTATAAAATCATAATCTTGAACTTTATATTATTCAAATATATATGTACATTAATTCATAAACATTGTTTTCATAATGTTTATAAATTAGCATACATATATATTTGAATCTAATTCTAACACTGTTTGGTTTAATTTTCAGACGTATATAATATTTAGTATTAACCTAGTTTCCTTAGTAACTTTGAGATCCAGTGGGACAGATATATTGTATGGTTGTCACTTGCTTCTAGACGTTTGTATAATATCCTTTATTTCCTGTGACTGTATAATGAATTCTTCATTATCCTATACAATATATTAAAAAATTGCTGAGTTAGATTGCTGTCAAATTATAATATTGAGTATATATGTACCATCTACACACGCTTATACACATGTCTTACGTCTATCCCTAAATTTGCCTTACGAGAACAGGTAACACTACGATTATTGAAGCTCCTTTTTCAGGGAGTGGATGTAGTCGAGTGGCCTAGGGCGCTGGACGTAAGGCTAAGCGAATGGTGCTGCAGTGTATCAATGGTGTGGGTTCAAATCCCGTCGAGGGAAGAACAAAAATTTGACAGCTCTAAAATCTAATTCTAACACTGTTTGGTTTAATTTTCAGACATATATATGATTAGATTTAAATAAACATTGATAAAGTCCCTCGGTGGGACGAAAAGTTTGTCATTCAACGAAGTGTTTAATTATTTAAGATCTCTTTGTTTTGTGTACGTGGTGTTGTTTTACAAACCACTTTAGACGTTTATAAATGTTGTTACTTGTATATTATCGTTATACCGTAACGATCCAACACTCACCCAGTAAGATTGATCGTTGACTGGTTTTTCAAAATTAAACCAAACAGTGCTAAAATTAGATCTTTGAGCGGTCAAATTTTTGTTCTTCCCTCGACGGGATTTGAACTCACACCATTGATACACTGCAGCACCAATCGCTTAGTCTTATATCCAGCGCCCTAGACCACTCGACCACATCCGCTATATAAAAACATGGCTTCAATAGTCGAAGTGTTACCTTGTCTCGTAAGGAAAATCTAGAGATAGAAATAAGACATGTGTCTAAGCGTGTGTACATATATACTTAATATTATAATTTGACAGCGATCTAACTCAGCAATTTTTAATATAGTGTATAGGATGATGAAGAATTCATTATACAGTCACAGGAAATAAAGTACATTATACAAACATCTAAGCAGGTGACAACCATACAATGTATCTGTCCCACTGGATCTCAAAGTTACTTGTGATACTAGGTTAATACTAAATATTAAATATACGTCTGAAAATTAAACCAAACAGTGTTAGAATTAGGTCTTTGAGCTGTCAAATTTTTTTTCCCTCGACGGGATTTGAACTCACACCATTGATACACTGCAGCACCAATATTATATGTATAATTTGACTTACCTAATTCCTTTAGAAATTCGTCGAAATTTTCACTCCTATCCAGCTTCCATTTGCCTCCTAATTGAGATTTAATTTCTTCTAAAGCCATGCTATATCACAATACCGTCCTTTGATTTGATAATTTTTTATACTGTAATAAAACGGACAATATTCCTGCAGAATAAACAAATATTAGATATTACTTAGAAAGTGTTACATTTGATATCACCAGTAACTAACAATTCCAATATTAGAATCACTTTCAACACTTAGGTAATAAAGTGATCGATATTGACAGATTGAAATTAACAACAACGTTGACGATCCCATATAATTCACAACAGCAGTTTATCATAGCGCTTTCTGTTTAACAATAACATCTGATTACAACCAGATATACTATACTGCTGTCTACTTACAAATATCGACGTGTCTATCATTTTACACATCAATGTAGTATCGATTCAACTTTTATTGTTGATATATCTTTTTTTAAAGAAAAAGAAGTTCTTTTGTTTACAATTTTTTGGTGTATTAATATGTTAGTTATATGTCGAGTAAATGTTTTGTAATATTTCCGACTTTTATTTTAAATGTTATCAATATATGAGTACAAATGAATGAATAAACGTATTTATTGGTTAAATATTTTCTGCTATATTGGATACAGGCATGTAGGTGTAGACAGCTTTGTATGTCACATCAACCTATTTTTTTTCTACAACATCTAATCATTCCGATATTGATGTATGATTATAAAAAATCCATAAATCAAGATGATATACAAGATATGAATGAAAACGAATGACAATACGCTACAAGAAAATAAAATAAGAAAGTTAAATAGCTGACAATACGCAGGGAGAAATTTAAATAAGAAAGTTAAATAGCTGACAATACGCTACAAGAAAATAAAATAGGAAAGTTAAATAGCTGACAATACGCTACAAGAAAATAAAATAAGAAAGTTAAAAAGCTGACAATACGCAAGCAGAAAATAAAATAGGAAAGCTAAATAGCTGACAATACGTTGGAAGAAAATAAAATAAGAAAGCTAAATAGATGACAATACGCTGGAAGAAATTAAAATAAGAAAGTTGAAAAGCCGACAATACCTACAAGAAATTAAAATAAGAAAGTTAAATAGCTGACAATACGCTGGAAGAAATTAAAATAAGAAAGTTAAATAGCTGACAATACGCTGGAAAAAATAAAATAAGAAAGTTAAATAGCTGGCAATACGCTACAAGAAAATGAAATAAGAAAGTTAAATAGCTGACAATACACTACAGGAAAATAAAACAAGAAAGTTAAATAGCTGACAATACGATACAAGAAAATAAAATAAGAAAGTTAAATAGCTGACAATACGCTACAAGAAAATAAAATAAGAAAGTTAAATAGCTGACAATACGATACCAGAAAATGAAATAAGAAAGTTAAATAGCTGACAATACGCTACAAGAAAATAAAACAAGAAAGTTATATAGCTGACAATACGCTACAAGAAAATAAAATAAGAAAGTTAAATAGCTGACAATACGCTACAAGAAATTAAAATAAGAAAGTTAAATAGCTGGCAATACGCTACAAGAAAATAAAATAAGAAAGTTATATAGCTGACAATACACTACAAGAAAATGAAATAAGAACGTTAAATAGCTGACATTATTATACCTCAGTATATACTTTCTTAAAGCTTTTTTAAAGAAATAAAAATGCTATTGTTTCATATTTTTAACACTGAGACTATTGACACACTTACACCATTATACCTGCATTCAAACCATACATTTGTACCAAGGTTGGGCGGTTAACCGCCCCCGGTTTTAACCGGTTTTAACCGTCCCGGTCAATACTCCTTAAGTGGTCAATACTGGCCAATACTATTATCTTAAGTGAAAAATTGTCAATTTTGCTCTTTTTCATATCTAAAATTATGAAAATTTTCATTTGAAGTCCCAAATTTAAATTTGTATTGCTGTATTAATCTGTTGAATGCTAAAACAAAATAACCCCAATAAATGTGTTCATAAGAAGGAAAAGGGTAATAAAAGTGGCCAGCTTGAAACAATAAAATGTTTAAAGTTCATTCATATGTACATGTGAGACAGAATGATTCTGAATGCAGGAAATGGAAAGTTTATAGGGGGTTTACTCTTCATGGCTTCTCTTATGTATGGCCTCTTACCAAATGATTTATAATGACTTAAGCCACCTGACGAGTGGGGACGAAACAGTTTTCTATATTATAAAATTGTCTTGTGTAACACATATAAATATAATATTTTATTTTATTAAATTAAAGAAATACTAACTTAAAATCATTACAAGTTAAAAATAGATACACCCACTAAAAAGACCCTCTTAGGAATCAATTTACATAATCCTATCTGGCTTTTACTCCAATCGACCAGTATTGACCGGTTAAAACCAGTATTGACCAACCCTAATTTGTACACACATGACAAGTTTAAAAAAATGTACTGTATTTATATTGGTAACGACATAAGATTTAAACTTGTACCTTCATGACATTAACATATTTAAATTTGATTATTTTTTAGGAGATGAGAAATGTCCAGTGAGCTCATTTATCAAGTAATTTCAGCAAATTAAACCCTGGGAATGACAATTATTGGCAACAACCAAAGTTGATATACAATGAAACAAATGATGTGTGTTATGATAATGTTGTGGTGGGAAAAAACACACTAGGTGGATGATGGCTAAAATTAGTCAAGTATGCAATTTATCGAAACGCTATACTAATCATTGTGTACGAAGTACATGTATTACTGCACTAGATGATAACGGAATCGAGACTCGCCATATTATGGGACTAAGCGGACACAAGTCAGAAAGGGCCGTAAGAACTTATAGTAAAAGACTAAGTGAAAAGAAAACACGGCAAATGTCTTATATTTTAAGTGCCACTGTACAAGAAACTGGAAATGACGAGTCTAGAAATTCATGTACATCCACCAATACTTCTGCTTCCATTAAATGCCATGTTTCAGATTTTAAATCTCATTCTACATCAACCTGTACTTCAGCAGCTGCTGGAGTTCAGCAACATGAGGAATCTAACTCAACAAATTTACCAGATTTTTTAACTGAAGACTATGTTTTTGCAAATGTTCTGAATGACATGACAAACTATGAAGCTCATCAAAATAGTGTACTAGCTCAAAAGTTGTCTCAAAATGCGACAAATGCACCAACATGTAATTTGAATAACTTCCAAATTCCCACTTTTCAGGGCCCTCCCGATACAGGGTTTGCTATCAGCAGCATAAACAATTCAACAGTTAACATTTATTTCCAAAGCAAATAGTCTATAACTAGTACAAAGCAAAGAAACATGTTCTTGCTATAATTGTTGTTCATTCAATGTTATTTGAAGTTGAGCTAATAATATTCTGAATTTACTACTCTTGTTCTTTTTTAGCCATAGCAAAAATGATCAGTATTATTATCATGGTAATCAACCTTATGAATATGTTCGGTATGATAAATTACTTAATGACTGGGTATTCAGGTAATAACAAGTTTATTGTCCTCCTCGACACTGATTATTGCCCTCGGCTTCGCCTCGGGAAATTTTCAGTGTTTCGGGTGACAATAAACCTGCTATTACCCTCATACCCAGTCAATAAGTATATATAATGATATACTTGAAGAAACTAAAATAAGAATGTTAAATAGCTGATAATACGCTAAAAGAAAAAAAAATAAGAAAGATAAATAGCTGACAAAACGCTGGAAGAAATTAAAATAAGAAAGTTAGATAGATGACAATACGCTGGAAGAAATTAAAATAAGAAAGTTAGATAGCTGACAATATGGCAAATCTAAAACGTGTAACGGAACGAAACGAAACGAAACGAAATTGTTTCGTTTCTTGCTTTAGTATTTATCTGCGTGTAATTACTAATTCAAGGAACTGTTTCGTTTCGTTAAGGGTTCCGTTTCGTTTCTTTAATTAGTAAAAATACACACACTACTTTCTATATTTATTTTACCATTAGTTCACATTAGACCTAAGCTGCGATCACAGGGACTTGTCTTTAGGATATGACCAAAATCTGATTTTTGTTATACATGTAAACAATTATCTTGTCAGTTATTTATTCTAAAGGGATATGAACAACAAGTTCAGCATAACAGTTGTTTTTGTCAGCATCTTAACCTCAGGAGTAAAATCTTTTAATGTTTTTTTTAATTACAGTATGTGTGTATTATGAAAAAAGTTACTCACTGATTATTGTTTCCACACTTATTTGAATGCGACAGATTTCATATACTCTAAAGTGTGATGCTTGTGTGTGTTTGAGAGTTTCCCAACATTGAAATGAAATATACATTCTTTATAATTAATAATTAACAAATGTTATAATACCAAAGGACTTTTTATTTAATTTGTTTTTTTATCTTTATTATTTTTAAAGGGAATTTTCATTCTCAACAATAGAAAAAATTGTAAAACTTTGCTGATTGATAAATATTAAGGTGTTATTGTTTGACTACACATTTAACATGTGGGCATTTCTTATCAGTCATCAGTTGAAATCTTCTGCAATAAAATTCCCACTGAGAAGATAAATATCAAACATGTGATTTAATAGCTTATCAATTAGATGTAAAATCATTAATGACAGGGGTCCTTAACAGACAAAATGAAAATCTGGCGTTCGTCCTATAAGTATAAATGAAAGTATGCATATTTGGAAAACAGAAAGTTTCGATCATATTTAGATACGATATTATTTTGAAAATACCATGAAAATCCACGACATTGTGAGCACAAGAAGAGTTTGAAGATACCAAAGATGTAATCACAACACAATGGCCAAAAGAAAAAGTACAAAAGGACAAATAACGATCTACAAAACATACACATAAAACTAAATATCGAGTAACACGAACCTCACTGAAAATCGGGGGTGAACTCAAGTGCTCCAGAAGTGTAAGCAGGTCCTACTCCACTAGTGGCATCTATCATGTTAATCTAGTTACAAATCCGGTGATAAGTCATGAATGAGGAAAGAACCAGGAAGTGTTTACGACAAGTGGAACATATCCGTGGTCATTTGTGTCACAGATGTTCCATAACGGTCCACCAAGTCATGATGACAACCGCATAGCTTTCGAAGTGATGACTTCAACTTAACCAAGAGGAACCCTGGGTTCAGTAGTTTCCTTGTTAGCAGCAACACTCTATCAAGGAAATCCGAATAGGAACCACAAGCTCTGGAATATCGTATCAACTGTGAGATATATACTCCATATACAGGTGCTGCTGGAATGTTGCTACATATAAATGGAAAGTTCACAATGGAAAAATTGAAATCATCTCTTTTGGCGTAAAGTTTCGTTTTTAACCGCTCTTTCCTCTTACTACATTCTGCCTTACTGGAAGGAACTTTCGACTCAACAGCTTTTATCACTGTTTATTAAAAAAATAACTCTCAAATAAAGATCAAGATATTTTCTTGTTAATGTCGAAAACAAACAAAAAAAGTCTGAAAGAGATTACATTTATGTTGTAAATTGGAGATTTACAATTTAACACCGAGTTTTAGAAATTCGCGTCTATCTTCCTCGGAGAGGCTTTGTTGGGTTGTGTGGTCTATTACTAGGTCCTTCACTTTAATTTATCCATATCCGTTCTTTTTCGCTTTGAAATACCTACTTTGTCATAAATGAAGAAAAGTCAAAAAATTCTTACATTACTATGTATGGCATAAGGTATCATCAAAATGACACACAGACACAGTCTTTTTTCAAATTCCTACTTTTTTTTTCTTTTTTTTTTTTCCGATTTTGGCCAATTTATTTACAAGCTTTGAGACTGGAAAATTGTCTGCGAATGAAAGAAACAATTTCATATTTCACGTAAATATGCATTTCTGTAATATTGTCTTGTTTCATAAATGCAGATATTGAGTATTGTCGACCCAGCCGAGGGTATCATACTCTACAAAAATTTTGCAATTGTGTCGTCAAATGAGCAAACATGTTAGCTATGAGACAATTTTTATATGATACAGCATACGATTACAGGTGAATGTTGTACCACAGTGTCGTAACACCTTGCAGTATGTAGTTTCATATGTAAAGTTTCTGGAGGATTTCGCTTAAACTAAGTACTGCTCCTCAAACGAAAAAAAGATACAAATTTTTGTAGAGTATGATACGCTGGATCGTATTTACAAGTTTGAAGACAGATGAAAACTGGCATGACTCTGGGCCACAAATGTTTTATCACACAATTTTCGACAAAAGAGGTGCTATACTATGATGACTGTTTAAAGAACTAATGAAAGTTTTTACATGGCTTGTTGGATTCCCATATCAATTATCTATAATTTCAGCTTTAATTAGAAAGTATATTACAAATTTTAGGTGAAAACAAGCAGAAAATCTGCCATGTGTCGTACAATAAACAAACTCATTTGCCGAATGCTCAAATAGCACGACTACACCGTGTACAAATATAGGTCGGTCGTGTCTTTGTCTGAACAAAGTAACTAAGTACAGTCCACATATAGGAAATTACTTAAACACGAAGCGAAACGCAAAAATTCAGAAACGAAACGGAACGAAACGGAGCGAAACGAAACGGAATAGTTTCGTTTCTAAAAATAGTGATATCCCTATAGTAATTACTAAAACAAAAAACGAAATCATTCCGTTTCGTTTCGCTTCGTTCCGTTCCGTTACACGAAATAATATCACCCGCTGACAATACGCTACAAGAAATTAGATAAGAAAGTTAGATAGCTGACAATACACTAGAACAAAATAAAATAAGAAAGTTAAATAGCTGACAATATGCTGGAATAAAATAAAATAAGAAAGTTAAATAGCTGACAATACGCTGGAAGAATTTAAAATAAGAAAGTTAAAAAGTTGACAATACACTACAAGAAAATAAAATAAGAAAGTTAAATAGCTGACAATATGCTAGAAGAAATAAAAATAAGAAATTTAAATAGCTGAAAATACGATACAAGAAAATAAAATAAGAAAGTTAGATAGCTGACAATACGCTGGAAGAAATTAAAATAAGAAAATTAAATAGCTGACAATGCGATACAAGAAATTAAAATAAGAAAGTTAAATAGCTGACAATACGATACAATCAAATAAAATAAGAAGTTAGAAAGCTTACAATACGCTGAAAGAAAACAAAATAAGAAAGTTAAATAACTGACAATACGCTACAAGAAAATAAAAAAAGAAAATTAGATAGCTGAGAATACGCTACAACAAAATAAAATAAGAAAGTTAAATAGCTGACAATACGCTACAAGAAAATAAAAAAAAAGAAAATTAGATAGCTGAGAATACGCTGGGAGAAATTAAAATAAGAAAGTTAAATAGCTGACAATACGATACAAGAAAATAAAATAAGAAAGTTAGATAGCTGACAATACACTACAAGAAAATAAAAAAAGAAAATTAGATAGCTGAGAATACGCTGGAAGAAATTAAAATAAGAAAGTTAGATAGCTGTTCTTCTTTTGGTCATTGCATTGTCTGTCCTTCTTTTGGTCATTGTATTGTCTGTCCTTCTTTTGGTCATTGTATTGTCTCTCCTTCTTTTGGTCATTGTATTGTCTCTCCTTCTTTTGGTCATTGCATTGTCTCTCCTTCTTTTGGTCATTGTATTGTCTCTCCTTCTTTTGGTCATTGCATTGTCTCTCCTTCTTTTGGTCATTGTATTGTGTGTCCTTCTTTTGGTCATTGTATTGTCTCTCCTTCTTTTGGTCATTGCATTGTCTCTCCTTCTTTTGGTCATTGTATTGTCTCTCCTTCTTTTGGTCATTGCATTGTCTCTCCTTCTTTTGGTCATTGTATTGTCTGTTCTTCTTTTGGTCATTGTATTGTCTCTCCTTCTTTTGGTCATTGTATTGTCTGTCCTTCTTTTGGTCATTGTATTGTCTGTCCTTCTTTTGGTCATTGTATTGTCTCTCCTTCTTTTGGTCATTGCATTGTTTGTTCTTCTTTTGGTCATTGTATTGTCTCTCCTTCTTTTGGTCATTGCATTGTCTGTCCTTCTTTTGGTCATTGTATTGTCTGTCCTTCTTTTGGTCATTGTATTGTCTCTCCTTCTTTTGGTCATTGCATTGTCTGTCTTTCTTTTGATCATTGTATTGTCAGTCTTTCTTTTGGTCATTGTATTGTCTGTTCTTCTTTTGGTCATTGTATTGTCTCTCCTTCTTTTGGTCATTGCATTGTCTGTCCTTCTTTTGGTCATTGTATTGTCTGTCTTTATTTTGGTCATTGCATTGTCTGTCCTTCTTTTGGTCATTGTATTGTCTGTCTTTCTTTTGGTCATTGCATTGTCTGTCCTTCTTTTGGTCATTGCATTGTCTGTCCTTCTTTTGGTCATTGCATTGTCTGTCCTTCTTTTGGTCATTGCATTGTCTGTCCTTCTTTTGGTCATTGCATTGTCTGTCCTTCTTTTGGTCATTGCATTGTCTGTCCTTCTTTTGGTCATTGTAATGTCTGTCCTTCTTTTGGTCATTGCATTGTCTGTCCTTCTTTTGGTCATTGCATTGTCTGTCCTTCTTTTGGTCATTGCATTGTCTGTTCTTCTTTTGGTCATTGCATTGTCTGTCCTTCTTTTGGTCATTGCATTGTCTGTCCTTCTTTTGGTCATTGCATTGTCTGTTCTTCTATTGCTCATTGCATTGTCTGTTCTTCTTTTGGTCATTGCATTGTCTGTCCTTCTTTTGGTCATTGTATTGTCTGTCCTTCTTTTGGTCATTGTATTGTCTGTTCTTCTTTTGGTCATTGTATTGTCTGTCCTTCTTTTGATCATTGTATTGTCTGTCCTTCTTTTGGTCATTGCATTGTCTGCCCTTCTTTTGGTCTTTGTATTGTCTGTCCTTCTTTTGGTCATTGCATTGTTTGTTCTTCTTTTGGTCATTGTATTGTCTGTTCTTCTTTTGGTCATTGTATTGTCTGTCCTTCTTTTGGTCATTGTATTGTCTCTCCTTCTTTTGGTCATTGCATTGTCTGTCCTTCTTTGGGTCATTGCATTGTTTGTTCTTCTTTTGGTCATTGTATTGTCTGTCCTTCTTTTGGTCATTGCATTGTCTGTCCTTCTTTTGGTCATTGTATTGTCTGTCCTTCTTTTGGTCATTGTATTGTCTGTCCTTCTTTTGGTTATTGCATTGTCTGTTCTTCTTTTGGTCATTGTATTGTCTCTCCTTCTTTTGGTCATTGCATTGTCTGTCCTTCTTTGGGTCATTGCATTGCCTGTTCCTCTTTTGGTCATTGCATTGTCTGTCCTTCTCTTGCTCATTGCATTGTCTGTCCTTCTTTTGGTCATTGCATTGTCTGTCCTTCTTTTGGTCATTGTATTGTCTGTCCTTCTTTTAGTCATTGCATTGTCTGTCCTTCTTTTGGTCATTGCATTGTCTGTCCTTCTTTTGGTCATTGCATTGTCTGTTCTTCTTTTGGTCATTGTATTGTCTGTTCTTCTTTTGGTCATTGTATTGTCTGTCCTTCTTTTGGTCATTGCATTGTCTGTCCTTCTTTTGGTCATTGTATTGTCTCTCCCTCTTTTGGTCATTGTATTGTCTCTCCCTCTTTTGGTCATTGCATTGTCTGTACTTCTTTTGGTCATTGCATTGTCTGTCCTTCTTTTGGTCATTGTATTGTTTGTCCTTCTTTTGGTCATTGTATTGTCTGTCCTTCTTTTGGTCATTTCATTGTCTGTCCTTCAGTTGGTCATTGTATTGTCTGTCCTTCTTTTGGTCATTGCATTGTCTGTCCTTCTTTTGGTCATTGCATTGTCTGTCCTTCAGTTGGTCATTGCATTGTCTGTCCTTCTTTTGGTCATTGCATTGTCTGTCCTTCTTTTGGTCATTGCATTGTCTGTTCTTCTTTTGGTCATTGTATTGACTGTCCTTCTTTTTGTCATTGTATTGTATATCCTTCTTTTGGTCATTGCATTGTCAGTCCTTCTTTTGGTCATTGTATTGTCTGTCCTTCTTTTGGTCATTGTATTGTCTGTCCTTCTTTTGGTCATTGCATTGTCTGTTCTTCTTTTGGTCATTGTATTGTCTGTTCTTCTTTTGGTTATTGCATTTTCTGTCCTTCTTTTGGTCATTGCATTGTCTGTCCTTCTTTTTGTCATTGTATTGTCTGTCCTTCTTTTGATCATTGTATTGTCTGTCCTTCTTTTGGTCATTGTATTGTCTGTCCTTCTTTTGGTCATTGCATTGTCTGTCCTTCTTTTGGTCATTGCATTGTCTGTCCTTCTTTTGGTCATTGCATTGTCTGTCCTTCTTTTGGTCATTGTATTGTGTGTCCTTCTTTTGGTCATTGTATTGGCTATCCTTCTTTTGGTCATTGTATTGTCTGTCCTTCTTTTGGTCATTGCATTCTCTGTCCTTCTTTAGGTCATTGTATTGTCTGTCCTTCTTTTGATCATTGCATTGTCTGTCCTTCTTTTGGTCATTGTATTGTCTGTCCTTCTTTTGGTCATTGCATTGTCTGTCCTTCTTTTGGTCATTGCATTGTCTGTCCTTCTTTTGGTCATTGCATTGTCTGTCCTTTTGGTCATTGCATTGTCTCTTCTTCTTTTGGTCATTGTATTGTCTGTCCTTCTTTTGGTCATTGCATTGTCTGTCCTTCTTTTGGTCATTGTATTGTCTCTCATACTTTTGGTAATTGTATTGTCTGTCCTTCTTTTGGTCATTGTATTGTCTGTCCTTCTTTTGGTCATTGCATTGTCTGTCCTTCTTTTGGTCATTGTATTGTCTGTCCTTCTTTTGGTCATTGCATTGTCTCTCATACTTTTGGTCATTGTATTGTCTGTCCTTCTTTTGGTCATTGTATTGTCTGTCCTTCTTTTGGTCATTGCATTGTCTGTTCTTCTTTTGGTCATTGTATTGTCTGTTCTTCTTTTGGTCATTGTATTGTCTGTCCTTCTTTTGGTCATTGTATTGTCTGTCCTTCTTTTGGTCATTGCATTGTCTGTTCTTCTTTTGGCCATTGTATTGTCTCTCCTTCTTTTGGTCATTGAATTGCCTGTCCTTCTCTTGGTCATTGTATTGTCTGTCCTTCTTTTGGTCATTGCATTGTCTGTTCTTCTTTTGGTCATTGTATTGTCTGTCCTTCTTTGGGTCATTGCATTGTCTGTTCTTCTTTTGGTCATTGTATTGTCTGTCCTTCTTTTGCTCATTGCATTGTCTGTCCTTCTTCTGGTCATTGCATTGTCTGTCCTTCTTTTGGTCATTGCATTGTCTGTCCTTCTTTTGGTCATTGCATTGTCTGTTCTTCTTTTGGTCATTGTATTGTCTGTTCTTCTTTTGGTCATTGTATTGTCTGTCCTTCTTTTGGTCATTGCATTGTCTGTTCCTATTTTGGTCATTGTATTGTCTGTCCTTCTTTTGGTCATTGTATTATCTGTCCTTCTTTTGGTCATTGTATTGTGTGTCCTTCTTTTGGTCATTGTATTGTGTCCTTCTTGTGGGCATTGTATTGTCTGTCCTTCTTTTGGTCATTGTATTGTCTGTCCTTCTTTTGGTCATTGCATTGTCTGTCCTTCTTTTGGTCATTGCATTGTCTGTCCTTCTTTTGGTCATTGCATTGTCTGTCCTTCTTTTGGTCATTCAATTGTCTCTCCTTCTTTTGGTCATTGCATTGTCTGTCCTTCTTTTGGTCTTTGCATTGTCTGTCCTTCTTTTGGTCATTGCATTGTCTGTTCTTCTTTTGGTCATTGCATTGTCTGTCCTTCTTTTGGTCATTGCATTGTCTGTCCTTCTTTTGGTCATTGTATTGTCTGTCCTTCTTTTGGTCATTGTATTGTCAGTCTTTCTTTTGGTCATTGTATTGTCTGTCCTTCTTTTGGTCATTGTATTGTCTATCCTTCTTTCGGTCATTGTATTGTCTGTCCTTCTTTTGGTCATTGCATTGTCTGTCCTTCTTTTGGTCATTGTATTGTCTGTCCTTCTTTTGATCATTGCATTGTCTGTCCTTGTTTTGGTCATTGTATTGTCTGTCCTTCTTTTGGTCATTGCATTGTCTGTCCTTCTTTTGGTCATTGCATTGTCTGTCCTTCTTTTGGTCATTGCATTGTCTGTCCTTCTTTTGGTCATTGCATTGTCTCTTCTTCTTTTGGTCATTGTATTGTCTGTCCTTCTTTTGGTCATTGCATTGTCTGTCCTTCTTTTGGACATTGTATTGTCTCTCATACTTTTGGTCATTGTATTGTCTGTCCTTCTTTTGGTCATTGTATTGTCTGTCCTTCTTTTGGTCATTGCATTGTCTGTCCTTCTTTTGGTCATTGCATTATCTGTCCTTCTTTTGGTCATTGTATTTTCTCTCCTTCTTTTGGCCATGGCATTGTTTGTATTTTTTTTGGTCATTGTATTGTTTGTCCTTCTTTTGGTCATTGCATTGTCTGTTCTTCTTTTGGTCATTGCATTGTCTCTCCTTCTTTTGGTCATTGTATTGTCTGTCCTTCTTTTGGTCATTGTATTGTCTGTCCTTCTTTTGGTCATTGCATTGTCTGTTCTTCTTTTGGTCATTGTATTGTCTGTCCTTCTTTGGGTCATTGCATTGTCTGTTCTTCTTTTGGTCATTGTATTGTCTGTCCTTCTTTTGCTCATTGCATTGTCTGTCCTTTTTTTGGTCATTGCATTGTCTGTCCTTCTTTTGGTCATTGTATTGTCTGTCCTTCTTTTGGTCATTGCATTGTCTGTCCTTCTTCTGGTCATTGCATTGTCTGTCCTTCTTTTGGTCATTGCATTGTCTGTTCTTCTTCTGGTCATTGTATTGTCTGTCCTTCTTTGGGTCATTGCATTGTCTGTTCTTCTTTTGGTCATTGTATTGTCTGTTCTTCTTTTGCTCATTGCATTGTCTGTCCTTTTTTTGGTCATTGCATTGTCTGTCCTTCTTTTGGTCATTGTATTGTCTGTTCTTCTTTTGGTCATTGCATTGTCTGTCCTTTTTCTGGTCATTGCATTGTCTGTCCTTCTTTTGGTCATTGCATTGTCTGTCCTTCTTTTGGTCATTGCATTGTCTGTTCTTCTTTTGGTCATTGTATTGTCTGTTCTTCTTTTGGTCATTGTATTGTCTCTTCTTCTTTTGGTCATTGCATTGTCTGTCCTTCTTTTGCTCATTGTATTGTCTCTCCTTCTTTTGGTCATTGCATTGTCTGTTCTTATTTTGGTCATTGTATTGTCTGTCCTTCTTTTGGTCATTGTATTGTCTGTCCTTCTTTTGGTCATTGTATTGTCTGTCCTTCTTTTGGTCATTGTATTGTGTCCTTCTTTTGGTCATTGTATTGTCTGTCCTTCTTTTGGTCATTGTATTGTCTGTCCTTCTTTTGGACATTGCATTGTCTGTCCTTCTTTTGGTCATTGCATTGTCTGTCCTTCTTTTGGTCATTGCATTGTCTGTCCTTCTTTTGGTCATTGCATTGTCTCTCCTTCTTTTGGTCATTGCATTGTCTGTCCTTCTTTTGGTCATTGCATTGTCTGTCCTTCTTTTGGTCATTGCATTGTCTGTTCTTCTTTTGGTCATTGTATTGTCTGTCCTTCTTTTGGTCATTGCATTGTCTGTACTTCTTTTGGTCATTGTATTGTCAGTCTTTCTTTTGGTCATTGTATTGTCTGTCCTTCTTTTGGTCATTGTATTGTCTATCCTTCTTTCGGTCATTGTATTGTCTGTCCTTCTTTTGGTCATTGCATTGTCTGTCCTTCTTTTGGTCATTGTATTGTCTGTCCTTCTTTTGATCATTGCATTGTCTGTCCTTGTTTTGGTCATTGTATTGTCTGTCCTTCTTTTGGTCATTGCATTGTCTGTCCTTCTTTTGGTCATTGCATTGTCTGTCCTTCTTTTGGTCATTGCATTGTCTGTCCTTCTTTTGGTCATTGCATTGTCTCTTCTTCTTTTGGTCATTGTATTGTCTGTCCTTCTTTTGGTCATTGCATTGTCTGTCCTTCTTTTGGTCATTGTATTGTCTCTCATACTTTTGGTCATTGTATTGTCTGTCCTTCTTTTGGTCATTGTATTGTCTGTCCTTCTTTTGGTCATTGCATTGTCTGTCCTTCTTTTGGTCATTGCATTATCTGTCCTTCTTTTGGTCTTTGTATTTTCTCTCCTTCTTTTGGTCATTGCATTGTTTGTATTTCTTTTGGTCATTGTATTGTTTGTCCTTCTTTTGGTCATTGCATTGTCTGTCCTTCTTTTGGTCATTGCATTGTCTGTCCTTCTTTTGGTCATTGCATAGTCTGTCCTTCTTTTGGTCATTGTATTGTCTGTCCTTCTTTTGGTCATTGCATTGTCTGTCCTTCTTTTGGTCATTGCATTGTCTGTCCTTCTTTTGGTCATTGCATTGTCTGTTCTTCTTTTGGTCTTTGCATTGTCTGTCATTCTTTTGGTCATTGTATTGTCTGTCCTTCTTTTGGTCATTGTATTGTCTGTACTTCTTTTGGTCATTGCATTGTCTGTCTTTCTTTTGGTCATTGTATTGTCTATCCTTCTTTTGGTCATTGTATTGTCTGTCCTTCTTTTGGTCATTGTATTGTCTGTCCTTCTTTTTGTCATTGTATTGTCTGTCCTTCTTTTGGTCATTGCATTGTCTATCCTTCTTTTGGTCATTGTATTGTCTATCCTTCTTTTCGTCATTGTATTGTCTATCCTTCTTTTGGATATTGCATTGTCTCTCCTTCTTTTGGTCATTGCATTGTCTATCCTTCTTTTGGTCATTGTATTGTCTGTCCTTCTTTTGGTCATTGCATTGTCTGTCCTTCTTTTGGTCATTGTATTGTCTGTCCTTCTTTTGGTCATTGCATTGTCTGTTCTTCTTTTGGTCATTGTATTGTCTGTCCTTCTTTTGGTCATTGCATTGTCTGTCCTTCTTTTGGTCATTGTATTGTCTGTCCTTCTTTTGGTCATTGTATTGTCAGTCTTTCTTTTGGTCATTGTATTGTCTGTCCTTCTTTTGGTCATTGTATTGTCTATCCTTCTTTCGGTCATTGTATTGTCTGTCCTTCTTTTGGTCATTGTATTGTCTGTCCTTCTTTTGATCATTGCATTGTCTGTCCTTGTTTTGGTCATTGTATTGTCTGTCCTTCTTTTGGTCATTGCATTGTCTGTCCTTCTTTTGGTCATTGCATTGTCTGTCCTTCTTTTGTTCATTGCATTGTCTGTCCTTCTTTTGGTCATTGCATTGTCTCTTCTTCTTTTGGTCATTGTATTGTCTGTCCTTCTTTTGGTCATTGCATTGTCTGTCCTTCTTTTGGTCATTGTATTGTCTCTCATACTTTTGGTCATTGTATTGTCTGTCCTTCTTTTGGTCATTGTATTGTCTGTCCTTCTTTTGGTCATTGCATTGTCTGTCCTTCTTTTGGTCATTGCATTGTCTGTTCTTCTTTTGGTCTTTGCATTGTCTGTCATTCTTTTGGTCATTGTATTGTCTGTCCTTCTTTTGGTCATTGTATTGTCTGTACTTCTTTTGGTCATTGCATTGTCTGTCTTTCTTTTGGTCATTGTATTGTGTATCCTTCTTTTGGTCATTGTATTGTCTGTCCTTCTTTTGGTCATGTATTGTCTGTCCTTCTTTTTGTCATTGTATTGTCTGTCCTTCTTTTGGTCATTGCATTGTCTATCCTTCTTTTGGTCATTGTATTGTCTATCCTTCTTTTGGTCATTGTATTGTCTATCCTTCTTTTGGACATTGCATTGTCTCTCCTTCTTTTGGTCATTGCATTGTCTGTCGTTCTTTTGGTCATTGTATTGTCTGTCCTTCTTTTGGTCATTGTATTGTCTGTCCTTCTTTTGGTCATTGCATTGTCTGTCCTTCTTTTGGTCATTGTATTGACTGTCCTTCTTTTGGTCATTGCATTATCTGTACTTCTTTTGGTCATTGCATTGTCTGTCCTTCTTTTGGTCATTGCATTGTCTGTCCTTCTTTTGGTCATTGTATTGTCTGTCCTTCTTTTGGTCATTGTATTGTCTGTCCTTCTTTTGGTCATTGCATTGTCTGTCCTTCTGTTGGTCATTGCATTGTCTGTCCTTCTTTTGGTCATTGTATTGTCTGTCCTTCTTTTGGTCATTGCATTGTCTGTCCTTCTTTTGGTCATTGCATTGTTTATCCTTCTTTTGGTCATTGTATTGTCTGTCCTTCTTTTGGTCATTGCATTGTCTGTCCTTCTTTTGGTCATTGCATTGTCTGTCCTTCTTTTGGTCATTGTATTGTCTGTCCTTCTTTTGGTCATTGCATTGTCTATCCTTCTTTTGATCATTGTATTGTTTATCCTTCTTTTGGTCATTTTATTGTCTGTCCTTCTTTTGGTCATTGTATTGTCTATCCTTCTTTTGGTCATTGTATTGTCTGTCCTTTTGGTCATTGTATTGTCTGTCCTTCTTTTGGTCATTGTATTGTTTGTCCTTCTTTTGGCCATTGCATTGTCTGTCCTTCTTTTGGTCATTGGTGATGTGGTAATTGGCGGCAGCACATGGAACATAGGAGGTAATGTGATGTGTTAACTGACCGCAGCACATGGATAATAGGTGGTGATGTGATGGGGTAATTGACTACATCATGTTGGAAATAATGTCGATGTGATGTGGTGTGGTTATTGGCAGCATCACATGGGTAAATGATGTTGATCTCGTCTGGTAATTGGCGATAGCACATGGGTAATATGTGGCGATGTGATCGGATTATTACCTACATCATCTGGGAAATGATGTCGATGTGATGTAGTAATTGGTGGCAACACCTCGGAAATAGGATGCAATATGATGGGTTAATTGGCGGCTACAACTGAGTAATAGGTACCAAAGTGATGGGATCATTAACTACATCATCTGGGAAATGAAGTCGATGTGATGTGGTAATTGCCGACAGCACCAGGGAAATAGGACATAATGTGATATGGTAATTGGCGGTAGCACGTGGGTAATAGGTGGCGATGTTATTGGGCTATTCATTACATTATCTGGGAATTGATGTCGATGTCATGTGGTGTGGTTATTGGCAACATCACAGGGGTAAATGCTGTTGATGTGATGTGGTAATTGGTGACAGCACATGTGTAATAGGTGGCGATGTTATTGGGTTATTGACTACATCATCTGGTAGATGATGTCGATGTGATGCGTTAATTGGTGGTAGTACATGTGTGATATGTGGCGATGTGATGGTGTTATTGAATACATCATCTGGGAAATGATGTCGATGTGATGTGGTAGTTGGCGGCAACACCTGGGAAGTAGGACGCAATGTGATGTGGTAATTGGCGGCAGCACATGGAACATAGGACGTAATGTGATGTGTTAACTGGCCTCAGCACATGGATAATAGGTGGTGATGTGATGGGGTTATTGACTACATCATCTTGGAAATGATGTCGATGTGGTGGGATTATTGCCGACAGAAAATGGATAAATAATGTTGATATGATATGGTAATTGGCGACAGCACCTGGGAAATAAGACACAATATGATATGGTAATTAGCGGCAACACATGGGTAATAGGTGGCGATGTGATTGGGCTATTAATTACATCATCTGGTAAATGATGTCGATGTGATGTGGTAATTGGCGGCAGCAGCTGGGTAATAGGAAGCAATATGATGTGGTAATATGCTGCAGCACATGGGTAATATGTGGCGATGTGATGGGGTAATAACTACATCATTTTGGAAACGATGTCCATGTGATGTGGTAATTGGCGGCAGCACATTGGAAATAGGACGCAATGTGATGATGTAATTGGCGACAGCACATGAGTAATAGGTGGCGATATGATGGGGTTATTAACTACATCATCTGGGAAATGATATCCATGTAATGTGGTAATTGACGGCAGCACATTGGAAATATGATGCAATGTTATGTGGTAATTAGCAACAGCACATGGGTAATAGGTGGTGATGTGATTGGGTCATTAACTACATCATCTGGAAAATGATGTCCATGTGATGTGGTAATTGGCGGCAGCACATGGGTAATAGGTGGCGATGTGATGCGGTTATTAACTACAGCATCTCAGAAGTGATGTCGATGTGTTGTGGTAATTCGCAGCAGAACCTGGGAAATAGGAAGCAATGTGGTGAGGTATTTGGCTACAGCACCTGGGAAATAGGACGTAATGTAATGGTGTTATTGGTGTCAGTATATGGGTAAAAGATATTGATATGATGTGGTAATTGGCGGCAGCACATGGGTAATTGGTGGTGATGTGATCGGTTCATTAACTACAACATCTGGGAAGTGATGCTCATGTGATGTGGTAATTAGCGACAGCACATTGGAAATAGGACACAATGTGATGGTGTAATAATTGGCGACAGCACATGGCTAATAGGTGGCGATATGATGGGGTTATTAACTACGTCATCTGGGAAATAATGTCCATGTGATGTGGTAATTGGCGGCAGCACATTGGAAATAGGACGCAATGTGATGTGGTAATTAGGTACAGCACATGGATAATAGGTGGCCATGTGATGGGGTTATTAACTACATCATCTGGGAAATGATGTCCATGTGGTGTGGTAATTGGCGGCAGCACCTGGCAAATTGGACGCAATGTGATGAGATGATTGGCGATAGCACATGGGTAAAAGGAGGCGAAGAGATTGGGTTATTTACTACATCATCTGGGAAGTGATGTCAATGTGATGTTGTAATTGGCGAGAGCACATGGGTAATAGGTGGCCATGTGATGGGGTTATTAATTACATGATCTGGGAAATGATGTCGATGTGGTGTGATAATTGACGGCAGCACCTGGGAAATAGGACGCAATGTGGTGAGATAATTGGCGATAGCATATGGGTAAAAGGTGGCGAAGAGATTGGGTTATTTACTACATCATCAGGGAAATGATGTCAATATCATGTGGTAATTGGCGACAGCACATGTGTAATAGGTGCCGATGTGGTGGGGTTACTAAATACATCATCTGGGAAATGATGTCGATCTGATGTGGTAATTGGCGGCAACACCTGGGTAATAGGTGGCTATGTGGTGGGGTTTTTAACTACATCATCTGGGAAATGATGTCCATGTGATGTGGTAATTGGCGGCAGCTCCTGAGAAATAGGTCGCAATTTGATTGGGTAATTGACAACAGCACCTGGGTAATAGGTGGCGATGTGATGGGGTTATTAACTACATCATTTTGGAAATGATGTCAATGTGATGTGGTAATTGGCGGAAGCACATTGGAAATAGGACGCAATGTCATGGTGTAATTGGCGACAGCACATTGGTAATAGGTGGCGATATGATGGGGTTATTAACTACATCATCTGGGAAATGATGTCCATGTGATGTGGTAATTGGCGGCAGCACATTGAAAATATGACGCAATGTGACGTGGTAATTGGCGACAGCACATGGGTAATAGGTGGCGATATGATGCGGTTATTAATTACATCATCTGGGAAATGATGTCGATGTGATGTGGTAATTCGCGGCAGAACCCGGGAAATAGGAAGCAATGTGGTGAGGTATTTGGCCACAGCACCTGGAAAATAGGACGTAATGCAATGGTGTTATTGGTGTCAGTATCTGGATAAATGATATTGATGTGATGTGGTAATAGGCTGCAGCACATGGGTAATTGGTGGCGATGTGATCGGGTCATTAACTACAACATCTGGGAAGTGATGTCCATGTTATTTGATAATTAGCGACATCACATTGGAAATAGGACACAATGTGATGGTGTAATAATTGGCGACAGCACATGGCTAATAGGTGGCGATATGATGGGGTTATTAACTACCTCATCTGGGAAATACTGTCCATGTGATCTGGTAATTGGCGGCAGCACATTGGAAATAGGACGCAATGTGATGTGGTAATTAGGTACAGCACATGGGTAATAGGTGGCCATGTGATGGGGTTATTAACTACATCATCTGGGAAATGATGACGATGTGATGCAGTAATTGGCGGCAGCACCTGGGAAATAGGACGCAATGTGATGGTGTAATTGACGACAGCACACGGGTAATAGGTGGCGATATGAAGGGGTTATTAACTACATCATCTTGGAAATGATGTCGATGTGATGTGGTAATTGGCGGCAATACCTGGTAAATAGGAAGGAATGTGCTGTGGTAATTTGTGGCAGCACATGGGTAATAGGTGGCGATGTAATGGGGTCATTAACTACATCATCTGGGAAATGATGTCCATGTGATATGGTAATTGGCGGCAGCACATTGGAAATAGGACGCAATGTGATGTGGTAATTGGCGACAGCACCTGGGAAATAGGACGCAATGCGATGGTGTTATTGACGTCAGTATCTGGGTAAATGATATTGATGTGATGTGGTAATTGGCTGCAGCACATGGGTAATTGGTGGCAATATGATTGGGTTATTGACTACATCATCTGGGAAATGATGTCCATGTGGTGTGGTAATTGTGCGGTAGCACCTGGGTAATAGGACGCAATATGGTTGGGTAATTGGCAACAGTACATGGGTAATAGGGGTCGAAGAGATTAGGTTATTTACTACATCATCTGGGAAATGATGTCAATGTGATGTGGTAATTGGCGACATCACATGGGCAATAGGTGGCGATGTGGTGGGGTTATTGACTACATCATCTGGGAAATGATGTCTATGTGATGTGGTAATTGGCGGCAACACATGGGAAATAGGACGCAATGTGATGGGGTAATTAGGTACAGCACATGGGTAATAGGTGGCCATGTGATGGGGTTATTAACTACATCATCTGGGAAATGATGTCCATGTGGTGTGGTTATTGGCGGCAGCACCTGGGAAATTGGACGCAGTGTGTTGAGATGATTGGCGATAGCACATGGGTAAAAGGTGGCGAAGAGATTGGGTTATTTACTACATCATCTGGGAAATGATGTCAATGTGATGTGGTAATTGGCGACAGCACATGGGTAATAGGTGGCGATGTGGTGGGGTTATTGACTACATCATCTGGGAAATGATGTCTGTGTGATGTGGTAATTGGCGGCAACACATGGGACATAGGACGCAATGTGGTGAGATAATTGGCGATAGCATATGGGTAAAAGGTGGCGAAGCGATTGGGTTATTTACTACATCATCTGGGAAATGATGTCAATGTGATGTGGTAATTGGCGACAGCACATGGGTAATAGGTGCCGATGTGGTGGGATTACTAACTACATGATCTGGGAAATGATGACGATGTGATGCAGTAATTGGCGGCAGCACCTGGGAAATAGGACGCAATGTGATGGTGTAATTGACGACAGCACACGGGTAATAGATGGCGATATGAAGGGGTTATTAACTACATCATCTTGGAAATGATGTCGATGTGATGTGGTAATTGGCGGCAATACCTGGTAAATAGGAAGGAATGTGCTGTGGTAATTTGTGGCAGCACATGGGTAATAGGTGGCGATGTAATGGGGTCATTAACTACATCATCTGGGAAATGATGTCCATGTGATATGGTAATTGGCGGCAGCACATTGGAAATAGGACGCAATGTGATGTGGTCATTGGCGACAGCACATGGGTAATAGGTGGCGATGTGGTGGGGTTATTGACTACATCATCTGGGAAATGATGTCTGTGTGATGTGGTAATTGGCGGCAACACATGGGCAATAGGTGGCGATATGATTAGGTTATTGACTACATCATCTGGGAAATGATGTCTGTGTGATGTGGTAATTGGCGGCAACACATGGGAAATAGGACGCAATGTGATGGGGTACTTGGTGAGAGCCCATGGGTAATAGGTGGCGATGTGATGGGGTTATTAACTACATCATGTGGGCAGTGATGTCGATGTAATGTGGTATTTGGCTGCAGCACCTGGAAATAGGATGCAATGCGATGGGGTTATTGTCGTCAGTATCTGGGTAAATGATATTGATGTGATATGGTAATTTGCGGCAGCCCCTTGGTAATAGATGACGTTGTGATTGCATTATTGTCTACATCACCTATGTAAAGACAACAATGTGATGGGTTTTTGGCGGAAACACCCGTCGTATATAGTGTATCGACGTAATTGGACTATTGGTGAAAGTACCTGTACAAAGATAGTGATGTGATGGGGCTATTGGTGGCAACAGCTGTGTAATTTGAGATGGAACCGAGTATTTGAGCCCCTCAATATGCAATATCACTTTTTAAATGTAGTTTTCCACTAATGTAAATGACAGTTGGTATTCACTTGAGGTAGACACTCAAAACTAACATAGTAGACTGATGTTCAAAAAACAAATAAGTTCAAATATATCTGTACCTCCCTTTTGCTTTGGGTACAAGAAAATATAACATATTCCATTGTCAATTTAGAAAATTGGCAAGTAACTTGAATCAACACAAGTTCTTGTCACACTTGTCAGATAGTTCAAAGTGTTCCTATGTTGAAGACAATGTCCACTACGTTTATGCTTATTAACTTTTCATTTGCCAAATAATTGTGTTGTCTGAGGGATGTAACCGAATTTCTAAACATTGATGTACTCTTAAAGGGATCACCCGATTTTGTTTTGGTGATTATTATCTGTCTACACCTTAATTTGTGGAATCAAGAAACTTGACTTTTAATATTTCTCAGCTTGTTTTTGTATTATTTGTTTTGATTCTTCTTCAATTTGTTTCTTAAAATTATTTAAAAGAATATATATGTATATGTGTGTGTATATTTATATATGTATGTATGTGTGGATACATATATATCATTGACAAAAAATATTGATATTAGTCACTCGTTAACTTATTGACACTCTAAATTAATACATTTCTCAATCATAATGAATAAATGGACAGTTTTAAAATTATTGTAAATTTTCAAATTTCTCCTAAGTAAAACGTTTGTTCACTAATTATAATGTAAATTAATTATGTGTTCTTATTATTATACCTGGTGTCCTTAGTAATTGATGGAGGGCACTTACATTGGCTATGTTTGATGTGCAATCCCATTGGATATTGTATTACTAGTATTTATTCAATAAAATATTTGAATTGAAATTGAACATCTAGGTATCTGGATACAAAGTGATGATGTGATAGGGTTATTTATCTGGATAAAAAGTGGTGATGTGATAGGGCTATTTATCTGGATAAAAAGGGGTGATGTGATAGGGTTATTTATTTGGATAAAAAGTGGTGATGTGATAGGGCTATTTATCTGGATAAAAAGTGGTGATGTGATAGGGCTATTTATCTGGATAAAAAGTGGTGATGTGATAGGGCTATTTATCTGGATAAGAAGTGGTGATGTGATAGAGCTATTTATCTGGATAAAAAGTGATGTGATCAGGCTATTTATCTGGATAAGAAGTGGTGATGTGATAGGGCTATTTATCTGGATAAAAAGTGGTGATGTGATAGGGTTATTCATTTGGATAACAAGTGGTGATGTGATAGGGTTATTTATCTGGATAAAAAGTGGTGATGTGATAGGGCTATTTATCTGGATAAAAAGTGGTGATGTGATAGGGTTATTCATTTGGATAACAAGTGGTGATGTGATATGGTTATTTATCTGGATAAAAAGTGGTGATGTGATAGGGCTATTTTTCTAGATAAAAAGTGGTGATGTGATAGGGCTATTTATCTGGATAAGAAGTGGTGATGTGATAGGGCTATTTATCTGGATTAAAGGTGATGTGATCAGGCTATTTATCTGGATAAGAAGTGGTGATGTGATAGGGCTATTTATCTGGATAAAAGTGGTGATGTGATAGGGCTATTTATCTGGATAAAAAGTGGTGATGTGATAGGGCTTTTTATCTGGATAAAAAGTGATGTGATAAGGCTATTTATCTAGATAAGAAGTGGTGATGTGATAGGGCTATTTATCTGGATGAAGTGGTGAGGTGATAGGGCTCTTTATCTGGATAAAAAGTGATGTGATCAGGCTATTTATCTGGATAAGAAGTGGTGATGTGATAGGGCTATTTATCTGGATAAAAAGTGGTGATGTGATAGGTCTATTTATCTGGATAAGAAACGGTGATGTGATAGGGCTATTTATCTGGAAAAAAAGTGGTGATGTGATAGGGCTATTTATCTTGATAAAAAGTGATGTGATAAGGCTATTTATCTGGATAAGAAGTGGTGATGTGATAGGGCTATTTATCTGGATAAAAAGTGGTGATGTGGTAGGGCTATTTACCTGGATAAAAAGTGATGTGATAAGGCTATTTATCTGGATACAAAGTGGTGATGTGATAGAGCTATTTATCTGGATAAAAAGTGATGTGATAAGGCTATTTATCTGAATAACAAGTGGTGATGTGATAGTGCTATTTATCTGGATAAAAAGTGGTGATGTGATAGGGCTATTTATCTGGATAAAAAGTGATGTGATAAGGCTATTTATCTGGATAAGAAGTGGTGATGTGATAGGGCTATGTATCTGGATAAAGTGGTGATGTGATAGGGGTATTTATCTGAATAAAAAGTGGTGATGTTATAGGGCTATTTATCTGGATAAAAAGTGGGTATTTGATGGGGCTATGGGTGGATTTTCTATGGGGCTAAGGGTGGATATTTGATGTGGATATTGGTCGATATTTGATGATGTTATTGGTGGATATTTGATGAGGCTATTGGTGGATATTTTATGGGGCTATTGGATGATATTTGATGGGGCTATTGGTGGATACTTGATGGGGCTATGGGAGGATATTTGATGGGGCTATTGGTGGATACTTGATGGGGCTATTGGTGTGTATTTGATGGGGCTATTGGATGATATTTGATGGGGCTATTGGTGAATACTTGATGGGGCTATTGGTGTGCATTTGATGGGGCTATTGATGGGTATTTGATGGGGCTATAGGTGGATATTTGATGGGGTTATGGGTGGATATTTGATGGGGCTATGGGTGGACCTTTTGATTGGCATGAATGAAATAGGATAGAAGTAATAGTTTCGAAAAGAATTACTCTAAAACCTTTTTTGCCTTCGTCCTGCTTCTTGTGTGTCCAATGTTGCCAGTGTCTTTGATCGTCCATTCGTGATTGGTCCTTCTAGCGTTAACTTATGAACTTATTCTGGTTCTTTGTTACTTAATCTATATCATATAAATTTTGCTATTTATTAATGTACATTGATATTGTCGCTCCCATAGTCTGATGCTAAAACACAAGGGCATACAGTAATAAGCACGCAATTGATAGTGCTATGCTAAAGCACAAGGCCATTTAGTAATAAGCATGGTAATTGGTAATTTTATGCTACAGCACAAGGCCATTTAGTAATAAGCGCGGTAATTGGTAGTTCTATGCTAAAGCACAAGGTCATATAGTAATAAGCACGGTAATTGGTAGTGCTATGCAAAAGCACAAGACCATATAGTAATAAGCACGGTAATTGGTAGTGCTATGCTATAGCCCAAGGGCATATAGTAATAAGCACGGTAATTACTTTAAACATATTTTATTGTTCAATAAGAAACAATTGGATAGGACACAAGTTTCACAACTTAGAAACGTCTTCTCCAATACATACATGAATTAATACAAAATGAACTTATATAATATTATATACATATTTCATATTAAGTGATGACATGAAAAAAACAAAAGCAAAAACAAACAAAGACTAAAAATGTTGAGCGTCATGCAGGTGGATTATCCAAGCTAAAGTATGCTTAATCGAACACACCCTTTCATCTTAATGACACGAACACACCAAACATTCAATTGGGATTTAACTTTCTAGTGAATTTATATATAAAGTGGGTGCTTAATTAAGGTAGTTAGCATGTGAAAATATAGGGAGGAATCATTATTCTATTAACGTTCGGTAAGTATATTGCTTTTTTATAATATTTTTGTTAAAAACGGTTATTTATGATATGACGACTCGATAATCCAGTTGCATGAGGCTGTCTCGAAACTAGTTCATACGATCTTGATCAATAAAGTAAAACATTAATCTATTATTAACCTGCAACACATTACAAATATGACTAATTTACAAATATTTATGATCATGACATAGAAAAGCGACAGGTGTTTTTAATGTATTTTTGTACAGCCAAAAATATGGAACAATTTATATCACAGTTAAGAGTTTCATTTCCGAATAATAATAAACCAATATTTACCGGAATTCCAATCAAATTCAACTTATTTATTTCAAATAACATAATAATACGCGATAAGGTAACAAGTAATGCTCTGCATTTTCATTAAAGTATCCACGGTAATTGGTAGTGATATGCTAAAGTACACGGCCATATAGTAATACGCACGGTAACGTAAATTGCTATTTACGTAGTGGTAGGCTAAAGCACAATGCCATATAGTAATCAGGACGATAATTGGTAGTGTTATGCTAAAGCATACGCCATATAGTAATCAGGACGATAATTGGTAGTGTTATGCTAAAGCATACGGCCATATAGTAATCAGGACGGTAATTGGTAGTGTTATGCTAAAGCATACGGCCATATAGTAATCAGGACGGTAATTGGTAGTGTTATGCTAAAGCCAAAAGAAAACCCCAGTACATTAGACACAAATATAATACGACGTGTCTAGGTACAAAAACATTTTTGTGAGTAATTACCCCCCTCCCCCCTCTTTTTTTTACATCCTCAATTTTAGGTGTGTGTGTTGTTTAAACCAGACTTTTTGTAATATTTCTTTCAGCTACAGAAAGAATTAAAGATCAAACTTTGTTGCGATACTCATGAAAAGTTCTAATTATGTTATTTACTTGAAAAAAAGAATGGATATGGGTAAATGTACATTATGTATATTGTACATAAAACAAAATCCAACAACAGACAAGGAAACAACCATTTCACAAAGGAACAACACATTAATTGCTGCTTTTCTTCTTGAATCTTCAACAACAAACCAATTTATTCCTAACAACATCATCTACTCTCCCCACCCCACCCCACCATTTTCCAAAAAAAAAGAAAGAACAAAAATGATCATCAACAGAGTCCTAGATATAATCTGACGTGTACTTCTCGTGCTTGTTCTTTGAAAGTTTTGCCAAAATAACAGTATTTTTGTTGAAGCTTATATTCTTTTTTATTCTTAATTAAAACTCCCGCTTAATAGGCCTCTCGATACGAAATGGATTGGCCGTGCGTAGCGGTGAACAAGCTAAAAAAGTTCCGAAAATCTTTCAGACCAATGAAATAGCCCGAAACAAAATATGCTCGGTTGACCTCCTGAATGGGCACGAGTGGAGGAAAGTTGGATGTGTCGTCGAGAATAAGTTTGAATTTCGTCAATAAATATTTGTTGTTCGTACGTATGAACTAGATAGGAATGAAGGGAAATTATTTTTGAGACGAGGACAAGCGAAGGTCCTTTTCAAAACTGGCGCGTTATTGTAAAATATCGAGTGGAAGCGAGGATTCGCTCTTCGTATTTTGACGATTGTTTTTTTAAGTAAAACGGCAGCTGGACCTAGAAACAAAAATTAGTAGAACGAGAGAGTTGTAACACGAAATGTTGTAAAATATGGATAAATGGTTCAAAGATATATTTCCAGACAAAGATCCATACCATAATCGCGGGAGGGACTAAATGAGGAAAAAGGGGGGTCCGCAATTCGAGTACCTGTGGTAGCGATGACCGGATTGGTACCTTGGGAAGCTACCAAAACTTATAAGTACATTACAAGAAATAAGTCATATTAAAGTGACTGTGTTTCGCTTGATCTGCTTTAGATTAAAGTTAATTATGATTCCAATATGCACGATAGGGTATTTAGAGGGGGGTTCTATTTACAAACCACCTTTCCCACGTCATATGTTGTGATCTTTTTGTGTTTGTTGATTGTTCGTTTTGTTGATATTTGAAAAATTGTTGACCTTCACTTTTTAAACTATCTTTTGATAACAAAATAAAATCGCGAAATAAACAACAAATATATATACGTAACGAGTAGTGGGGTCTATTTTTGGAAATGTAATTTTGACTGTCGAACAGGGCAGGACCAACTCCTCGCCCCTTTCCACAAGTGAAAAAACAAGCTCAGATATGAATAGTATTCTTTGTACCGCGTGACTTATGAAATCCCATGATATAGCAATGGAGAACCGTCATCCAAGAAACGTGGGATTCAGTCATCAAGGATTCGCATAGGAGAAATTAGGTAATTACATGTTGATATTTATCTGCTAACAGTCTAAACATGCAGTATTAAGAAGAAACATCAAAGACTGATTGGCTTGAAGTCATGATAATTGATCTAATGTGTGCAAACGCCAAATTTACGGGTCACAATATGTACATATTTGCCCATTCACTGATTAGGTATCAATCCTGTTGGCAAAATTGCTATGCAGTCATTGCCTTGATAAACATACTCTAAGATTTCTTTCTGCTTCTCCTCTAACTGGATATCACTTCCATATTTCATCAATGCTGCTGTTAACGAGGACTCCATGCTTGTTTGTTTACATATTAAAGGACAAGATCAATGTCAAATTTTAGATAATTATTAGTTTTATTTATCGATTTTATATTTTTAATGCTTGCTTGGCAATAATATAGATATAATTTGATATGAAATTATTTTATAAAATACTTTTAATTTTTTTGGGGAAAGGATTATTTTCTCTTCCTTTTCACAACCCTGGCCGAATAACCAGCATTTTAACGCATATCAATACATTCATATCCGAGCTTGTTTTTTTCACTTGGGGAAAGGCGCGAGGAGTTCCGGATGAGAGCAGGACAGGACTTACATCAATAGAAAGTAGGTTTGATATGGAACCGATTCCAGATTAGACTAGAAACGCAAATTGTAATAAAATGTGGATTTGGTAGCAATTAGGGATAAATACAATATCTTCAGAAAGATACTAGGATGAACGATCGCAGACTTTTCTGAGCCTCTAGTTTGAATAGAAACAAAGCGGACATCTTGTATATTTTAATCGGCACAAAAAGTTAAAAACTAGTACATGAATATTTAATGATCGTCCACTATCAAAATAATTTATGCCCAGTGCATTTCCAAGAAGATTTTTGAAATGTCAACCAATCAGAACATATCACTGGCTCTGGGAGTCATTGCCTTTCAGATCAGCACCAACAACTCAATCTTTGTAAAGTACCATTTAATACAGATTCCTGCCAAAGTTTGACTATTGGGCCAAGTAGTTTCGGAGAAGAAAATTCAATGTGAAAAGTTCACAGACGATGACAACAGCAAACGACAACGTAAGCAAAGTGATGACAATAGCCAACATGACCCTTGGGGTCAGGTGAGCTTAAAAGACGTCATCATAGGACAGGTACGGCGTTCCATAATTTGACAAGAAAATACACTTCAGCTGTAGATTCTTAAAAATAAGGGTCGAGTTGATGATTTTTGAAGTGTATTCTCTTACATAATACATTTCCATCTGCAACAGTGTTTTCATTTTATATTTTTACCTTTTTAATGTTCTAAAAGCTAAATAAGCCACAATTAACAAAAATTAAACAACCAAATTTTATAACAAATCAGACAAACCACAGGTAAACATTTGGGACACTTGAAAGACCTTGAAATATCTAAATATCAACGATTCTTTTCATTTGAAAGACTTTGGAATATATAAATATAAACGAGAATCGAAAGCACGAATGCCGATAAAATTTTGTTGTTTTATTTTTGTTAATTGTTGCTTATTTAGCTTTCTGAACATTAAAAAGGTAAACGTATATAATGAAAACACTGTTGCAGATGGAATTGTATTATGCTATAGAATACACTCCAACGTGTAGATTCTCCATTACGTAGTATCGAGTACACCTCGCCATGAGCAGAATTATTATTTACGAGAAAGATTAAATGTACTTAAAAAACATTAGATGATGAAATCTGTTGAATTAACTAGACTGACATAATAGTAAAAACATTATTAAAAAATACTGATTAAATATTCTAAATGGTCGTTGGAACCCATTTTTTTTATAGCTAGTAATTTGCCCACTACCGTTAATGTCTTCTGTTTAATGTCGTAATCACACTATTCGTCCATCTGACAATCTTAGAACAACTTTATTGTATCTACTTACTAATTAAAAACTGAACTTGTACTTGTCGTGTACGCTACTGCAAGACCGCTCACTCGGCTTTATACTTCAATAGAAAATAATGTACTGAAAGCATAAAGAAAATTCAAGAATTTATTTCTTGAATTGATTATGGAAATTACAGTTCCTAAGTAATGTAATTATTATCAAAACTAAGATTATTCTCCCTCAGACATGGATGACCTGTTCAGATACTTTGATTTTATTGTTCCCAAGCGCTTACATTATTTGACTTTTCAATCTTACAATTGTGAGAATACTTGATGAAGGTGATTCCAGAAATGGAACGTGCACACTAAACTTGATATCTACATTTTTATTTCTAAATCAAATTATAACACAAATTCTTTTATTAACGTAGATAGCAACTTATCGAATATCTATGTCATATGTATCAAATCGTACCTTGTATGTTTCTAAAATTATTATAAATTGGAAACCATTAGCCATACTAGATAACTTGATCTAGGTATGAAACCACTAATTAATTTCTTTAAGGTTTTCTACTAAATTTGTGTTTTTTTTCTCGAGCCTACCTGGCCATTTTATCTTAGGCTTAACCTTTCCAAGACCATAATTTTCTGAAGCGTACACGATTCCTCTACGTTCTATCAAAATATCAGGGCATGTTTAAAATCTTGCAGTGAAATGCCAGGCTACGGAAAACACCTACTCTAAAAATAGCTTGGTCATCCCCCAAAAATTCAGTATGTATAGGTCATGCATCAAATCCTCCATAGAGGTATTAAAATACAACCTAAGTCCATCAAATTTGGACTCAAAATAATCACTATATATTTAACTTCAATTATCAGTTTTAATCATTCCATTCCATTCAGTAGTTTTCACAATACTACAAAGTGAAAAGAACTTTTTTCTTGAAAAGGGACTACTTTCGTAAGCTCTGATTGGTGAATTAGTGGTTTTACACCTAAAGAGCAAAACAACTTGTTTCTTTAATAATTTGTTGGCCTAGTTTCTATTCCTTAGGCAATATCAGCCTAAGAAAACCTCATTTGATATGTGGCTGTCTCATATTTACAAGAAGAAGTGTACACATGCAAAGGTACCCCCTTGAAGATTTTTAATGAAAATACCTTCATTTACAGCTGTTGAGTTCAGTTTGTGTAATATACCACAACTTACTAATTCTCTAATATATTATAGTTATTAAGCTAATTTCTAACATAATAAGCAACTTCAACACATATATATGCCTCAGTTGTATGCTTAATATCTAAATACTATGAAATGTTTGCCTTTAAGCCCCCCCCCCTTTTTTTCTCATAAAATGAGTTCACAGCATTCTAAACTTTGTTAATTTATGCTTTAACCCCATAAATTATGTAGTTTAAGACATTAACTCAGTTTTTGTATCTAGATCTCCAGTTGAAATTCCTTCTATTTGTATCTGATTTGCAAAAATATGATTTATTGATATTCAAGTCTTGGAATTTCTTTTCAGGCATGACAGTAATTTCCCCCAAAACTCAAAAAATATATGCTTCCACATAATGTTTTTCACTGTTAAAGTAAGCCAGATGTTCAAATGTACATTTACAATCAAATAATACTCTAAAACAGGAAATCCAAATTGACAATTTGAAATATTAACAGAAAATGCTAAGCGGTCCATATAATTTTCCTGAGAACACATAAATTACCAGGTTTTCACTACATAATTTTCAATTAAAACTGTTATCTATAGCCTTATATTGTTTTCTAAGTACATTTTACAAGTATTCCAAGTGAAACTACCAAAATTTGTAGGATTGAAAAAAATCCAATAATTCTATCACCATATTCTATGTTTGAAGTCGACAAACTGGGTCAGGATGGTTTTTTTTTATTATTAATATCAACCATATTTTCAATATTATATGCCCTTCTACTGCAAAAACACATTCAATCATATATTCTCAATAATTATAAAGTCATGAATAAAAATAAGATGAATTGCAATACCCTCTGTCCATGTATATCCAGTGTTGGGGAGCAATATTCCAGAATATTACATAACATGCATTTTGACCATGTAATCTGACACCACAATGCATTTTTTTTATTTTGTATGAAAAATGTCACTCTGGGTCTGTTATGACATTTTAGGCCAATTTAAACATGATAGCAACACAAGTTACATTTGTTGTTTTTTTCCTTAAGGTATGAAACCACTAATTAATTTCTTTAAGGTTTTCTACTAAATTTGCGTTTTTTCGAGCCTACTTGGCCATTTTATCTTAAGCTTAACCTTTCCAAGACCATATATTTTCTGAAACGTACATGATTCCTCTACGTTCTATCAAAATATCAGGGCATATTTAAAATCTTGTAGTGAAATGCCAGGCAACGGAAAACACCTGCTCTAAAAATAGCTCGGTCATCCCCCAAAAATTCAGTATTTATAGGTCATGCATCAAATCCTCCATAGAGGTATTAAAATACAGCTAAGTCCATCAAATTTGGGCTCAAGATATTCCCTATATATTTAATTTCAATTATCAGTTTTAATCATTCCATTCCATTCAGTAGTTTTCACAATACTACAAAGTGAAAAGAACTTTTTTCTTGAAAAGGGACTACTTTCGTACATGTTCAAAGCTCTGATTGGTGAATTAGTTGTTTTACACCTCTAAGCATTAACATTGACGTTATTTTATTATTTCAACAGTGAATAATATCTGTATCATCCACTGGTTGTTAATTTAATGTTAAGTTATGAGATATGTTTAGCCTACTTACAAAATATTTTTTCGGCTTTTTGGAATTTAAATCATTTTTTTCAGTAACAAGACACAAATGAGATAAAAAAAAAAATAGTTGTATTTTAGCATTAAACTACCAATTACCGTGCTGATTACTATATGGCCATATGCTTTAGCATAACACTACCAATTACCGTCCTGATTACTATATGGCCGTGTGTTTTAGCATAGCACTACCAATTACCGTGCTTATTACTATATGCCCTTGGGCTATAGCATAGCACTACCAATTACCGTGCTTATTACTATATGGTCTTGTGCTTTTGCATAGCACTACCAATTACCGTGCTTATTACTATATGACCTTGTGCTTTAGCATAGAACTACCAATTACCGCGCTTATTACTAAATGGCCTTGTGCTGTAGCATAAAATTACCAATTACCATGTTTATTACTAAATGGCCTTGTGCTTTAGCATAGCACTATCAATTGCGTGCTTATTACTGTATGCCCTTGTGTTTTAGCATCAGACTATGGGAGCGACAATATCAATGTACATTAATAAATAGCAAAATTTATATGATATAGATTAAGTAACAAAGAACCAGAATAAGTTCATAAGTTAACGCTAGAAGGACCAATCACGAATGGACGATCAAAGACACTGGCAACATTGGACACACAAGAAGCAGGACGAAGGCAAAAAAGGTTTCATAGTAATTCTTTTCGAAACTATTACTTCTATCCTATTTCATTCATGCCAATCAAAAGGTCCACCCATAGCCCCATCAAATATCCACCCATAACCCCATCAAATATTCACCTATAGCCCCATCAAATACCCACCAATAGCCCCATCAAATACACACCAATAGCCCCATCAAATATCCACCCATAGCCCCATCAAGTATCCACCAATAGCCCAATCAAATATAAACCAATAGCCCCATAAAATATCCACCAATAGCCTCATCAAATATCAACCAATAGCACCATCAAATATCGACCAATATGCTCATCGAATATCCACCCATAGCCCCATAGAAAATCCACCCATAGCCCCATCAAATACCCACTTTTTATCCAGATAAATAGCCCTATCACATCATCACTTTTTATCCAGATAAATAGCACTATCACATCACCACGTCTTATCCAAATAAATAACCTTATCACATCACTTTTTATCCAGATAAATAGCCCTATCACATCACCACTTTTATCCAGATAAATAGCCCTATCACATCACCACTTTTTATCCAGATAAATAGCCCTATCACATCACCACTTCTTATCCAGATAAATAGCCTGATCACATCACTTTTAATCCAGATAAATAGCCCTATCACATCACCACTTCTTATCCAAATAAATAGCCCTATCACATCACCACTTTTTATCCAGATAAATAGCCCTATCACATCACCACTTTTTATCCAGATAAATAGCCCTATCACATCACCACTTTTTATCCAAATAAATAGCCCTATCACATTACCCCTTTTTATCCAGATAAATAACCCTATCACATCACCACTTTTATTCAGATAAATAGCCCTATCACATCACCACTTTTTATCCAGATAAATAGCCCTATCACATCACCACTTCTTATCCAGATAAATAGCCTGATCACATCACTTTTAATCCAGATAAATAGCCCTATCACATCACCACTTCTTATCCAGATAAATAGCCCTATCACATCACCACTTTTTATCCAGATAAATAGCCCTATCACATCACCACTTTTTATCCAGATAAATAGCCCTATCACATCACCACTTTTTATCCAGATAAATAGCCCTATCACATCACCACTTTTTATCCAAATAAATAGCCCTATCACATTACCCCTTTTTATCCAGATAAATAACCCTATCACATCATCACTTTGTATCCAGATACCTAGATGTTCAATTTCAATTCAAATATTTTTTTGAATAAATACTAGTAATACAATATCCAATGGGATTGCACATCAAACATAGCCAATGTAAGTGCCCTCCATCAATTACTAAGGACACCAGGTATAATAATAAGAACACATAATTAATTTACATTATAATTAGTGAACAAACGTTTTACTTAGGAGAAATTTGAAAATTTACAATAATTTTAAAACTGTCCATTTATTCATTATGATTGAGAAATGTATTAATTTAGAGTGTCAATAAGTTAACGAGTGACTAATATCAATATTTTTTGTCAATGATATATATGTATCCACACATACATACATATATAAATATACACACACATATACATATATATTCTTTTAAATAATTTTAAGAAACAAATTGAAGAAGAATCAAAACAAATAATACAAAAACAAGCTGAGAAATATTAAAAGTCAAGTTTCTTGATTCCACAAATTACGGTGTAGACAGATAATAATCACCAACAGAAAAATCGGGTGATCCCTTCAATGTTTAGAAATTCGGTTACATCCCTCAGAGAACACAATTATTTGGCAAATGAAAAGTTAATAAACATAAACGTAGTGGACATTGTCTTCAACATAGGAACACTTTGAACTATCTGACAAGTGTGACAAGAACTTGTGTTGATTCAAGTTACTTGCCAATTTTCTAAGTTGACAATGGAATATGTTATATTTTCTTGTACCCAAAGCAAAAGGGAGGTACAGATATATTTGAACTTATTTGTTTTTTGAACATCAGTCTACTATGTTAGTTTTGAGTGTCTACCTCAAGTGAATACCAACTGTCATTTACATTAGTGGAAAACTACATTTAAAAAGTGATATTGCATATTGGGGGGCTCAAATACTCGGTTCCATCTCAAATTACACAGCTGTTGCCACCAATAGCCCCATCACATCACTATCTTTGTACAGGTATTTTCACCAATAGTCCAATTACGTCGATACACTATATACGACGGGTGTTTCCGCCAACAACCCATCACATTGTTGTCTTTACATAGGTGATGTAGACAATAATGCAATCACAACGTCATCTATTACCAAGGGGCTGCCGCAAATTACCATATCACATCAATATCATTTACCCAGATACTGACGACAATAACCCCATCGCATTGCATCCTATTTGCAGGTGCTGCAGCCAAATACCATATCACATCGACATCATTGCCCACATGATGTAGTTAATAACCTCATCACATCGCCACCTATTACTCATGGGCTCTCACCAAGTACCCCATCACATTGCGTCCTATTTCCCATGTGTTGCCGCCAATTACCACATCACATAGACACCATTTTCCAGATGATGTAGTCAATAACCCCACCACATCGCCACCTATTGCCCATGTGATGTCGCCAATTACCACATCACATTGACATCATTTCCCAGATGATGTAGTAAATAACCTAATCTCTTCGACCCCTATTACCCATGTACTGTTGCCAATTACCCCACCATATTGCGTCCTATTACCCAGGTGCTACCGCACAATTACCTCACCACATGGACATCATTTCCCAGATGATGTAGTCAATAACCTAATCATATCGCCACCTATTGCCCATGTGTTGCCGCCAATTACCACATCACACAGACATCATTTCCCAGATGATGTAGTCAATAACCCCACCACATCGCCACCTATTGCCCATGTGATGTCGCCAATTACCACATCACATTGACATCATTTCCCAGATGATGTAGTAAATAACCAAATCTCTTCGACCCCTATTACCCATGTACTGTTGCCAATTACCCCACCATATTGCGTCCTATTACCCAGGTGCTACCGCACAATTACCTCACCACATGGACATCATTTCCCAGATGATGTAGTCAATAACCTAATCATATTGCCACCAATTACCCATGTGCTGCAGCCAATTACCACATCACATCAATATCATTTACCAAGATACTGACGTCAATAACACCATCACATTGCGTCCTATTTCCCAGGTTCTGCCGCCAATTGCCACATCACATCGACATCATTTCCCAGATGATGTAGTTAGTAACCCCACAACATCGCCACCTATTACCCATGTGCTGCCACTAATTACCACATCACATTGCGTCCTATTTCCAATGTGCTGCCGCCAATTACCATATCACATGGGCATCATTTCCCAGATGATGTAGTTAATGACCCCATTACATCACCACCTATTACCCATGTGCTGTCGCCAATTACCACATCACATTGCGTCCTATTTCCAATGTGCTGCCGCCAATTACCATATCACATGGGCATCATTTCCCAGATGATGTAGTTAATGACCCCATTACATCGCCACCTATTACCCATGTGCTGTCGCCAATTACCACATCACATTGCGTCCTATTTCCAATGTGCTGCCGCCAATTACCATATCACATGGGCATCATTTCCCAGATGATGTAGTTAATGACCCCATTACATCGCCACCTATTACCCATGTGATATCGTTAATTACCATATCACATTGCATCCTATTTCCCAGGTGCTGCCGCCAATTACCACATCACATGGACATCATTTCCCAGATGATGTAGTTAACAACCCCACCACATCGCCACCTATTACCCATGTGATGCCACTAATTACCACATCACATTGCGACCTATTTACAAAGTGTTGCCGCCAATTACCACATCACATCGACATCATTTCCAAGATGATGTAGTTAATAACCCCTTCATATCGCCACCTATTACCCATGTGCTGTCGTCAATTACACCATCACATGGCCACCTATTACCCAGGTGCTGCCGCCAATTACTGCATCACATCGTCATCATTTCCCAGATCATGTAGTTAGTAACCCCACCACATCGCCACCTATTACCCATGTGCTGTCGCCAATTACCACATCACATTGACATCATTTCCCAGATGATGTAGTAAATAACCCAATCTATTCGCCACCTTTTACCCATATGCTATCGCCAATTATCTCACCACATTGCGTCCTATGTCCCAGGTGCTGCCGTCAATTACCACACCACATCGACATCATTTCCCAGATCATGTAATTAATAACCCCATCACATGGCCACCTATTATCCATGTGTTCTCGCAAAATACCACATCACATTGACATCACTTCCCAGATGATGTAGTAAATAACCCAATCTCTTCGCCACCTTTTACCCATGTGCTATCGCCAATCATCTCATCACACTGCGTCCAATTTCCCAGGTGCTGCCGCCAATTACTACACCACATGGACATCATTTCCCAGATGATGTAGTTAATAACCCATCACATGGCCACCTATTACCCATGTGCTGTACCTAATTACCACATCACATTGCGTCCTATTTCCAATGTGCTGCCGCCAATTACCACATCACATGGACATTATTTCCCAGATGAGGTAGTTTATAACCCCATCATATCGCCACCTATTAGCCATGTGCTGTCGCCAATTATTACACCATCACATTGTGTCCTATTTCCAATGTGCTGTCGCTAATTACCACATCACATGGACATCACTTCCCAGATGTTGTAGTTAATGACCCGATCACATCGCCACCAATTACCCATGTGCTGCAGCCAATTACCACATCACATCAATATCATTTACCCAGATACTGACACCAATAACACCATTGCATTACGTCCTATTTCCCAGGTGCTGTGGCCAAATACCTCACCACATTGCTTCCTATTTCCCAGGTTCTGCCGCGAATTACCACATCACGTCGACATCATTTCCCAGATGATGTAATTAATAACGCATCACATCGCCTCCTATTACCCAGGTGCTGTCGCCAATTACCACGTCACATTGCGTCATATGTTCAATATGCTGCCTCCAATTACCACATCACATGGAAATCATTTTCCAGATGATGTAGTAAATGACCCCATCACATCGCGACCTATTATCCATGTGCTGTTGCTAATTACCACATAGCATTGCATCATATTTCCAATGTGCTGCCGCCAATTACCACATCACATGGACATCATTTCCCAGATGATGTAGTTAATAACCCCATCATATCGCCACCTATTACCCATGTGCTGTCGCCAATTACACCATCACATTGCGTCCTATTTCCAATGTGCTGCCGCCAATTACCACATCACATGGACATCATTTCCAAAATGATGTAGTTAATAACCCCATCACATCGCCACCTATTACCCAGGTGCTGTTGTGAATTACCCCATCAAATTGCGACCTATTTCTCAGGAGCTGCCGCCAATTACCACATCACATGGACATCATTTCCCAGATGATGTAGTTAAAAACCCCACCACATCGCCACCTATTACCCAGGTGTTGCCGCCAATTACCACATCAGATCGACATCATTTCCCAGATGATGTATTTAGTAACCCCACCACATCGCCACCTATTACCCATGTGCTGTCGCCAATTACCATATCACATTGACATCATTTCCCAGATGATGTAGTAAATAACTCAATCTCTTCGCCACCTTTTACCCATATGCTATCGCCAATTATCTCACCACATTGCGTCCTATTTCCCTGGTGCTACCGTCAATTACCACACCACATCGACATTATTTCCCAGATCATGTAATTAATAACCCCATCACATGGCCACCTATTACCCATGTGCTCTCGCCAATTATCAAATCACATTGATATCACTTCCCAGATGATGTAGTAAATAACCCAATCTCTTCG
The DNA here is from genome assembly GCA_963383655.1 of Bathymodiolus septemdierum. Classification (NCBI taxonomy): domain Eukaryota; kingdom Metazoa; phylum Mollusca; class Bivalvia; order Mytilida; family Modiolidae; genus Bathymodiolus; species Bathymodiolus septemdierum. The sequence continues at coordinate 2,311,371 of OY726523.1, forward strand.
CCACCTTTTACCCATGTGCTATCGCCAATCATCTCATCACACTGCGTCCAACTTCCCAGGTGCTGCCGCCAATTACCACACCACATGGACATCATTTCCCAGATGATGTAATTAATAACCCCATCACATGGCCACCTATTACCCCATGTGCTGTACCTAATTACCACATCACATTGCGTCCTATTTCCAATGTGCTGCCGCCAATTACCACATTACATGGGAATTATTTCCCAGATGAGGTAGTTAATAACCCCATCATATCGCCACCTATTAGCCATGTGCTGTCGCCAATTATTACACCATCACATTGTGTCCTATTTCCAATATGCTGTCGCTAATTACCACATCACATGGACATCACTTCCCAGATGTTGTAGTTAATGACCCGATCACATCGCCACCAATTACCCATGTGCTGCAGCCAATTACCACATCACATCAATATCATTTACCCAGATACTGACACCAATAACACCATTGCATTACGTCCTATTTCCCAGGTGCTGTGGCCAAATACCTCACCACATTGCTTCCTATTTCCCAGGTTCTGCCGCGAATTACCACATCACGTCGACATCATTTCCCAGATGATGTAATTAATAACGCATCACATCGCCTCCTATTACCCAGGTGCTGTCGCCAATTACCACGTCACATTGCATCATATGTTCAATGTGCTGCCTCCAATTACCACATCAAATGGACATCATTTTCCAGATGATGTAGTAAATGACCCCATCACATCGCGACCTATTATCCATGTGCTGTTGCTAACTACCACATAGCATTGCATCATATTTCCAATGTGCTGCCGCCAATTACCACATCACATGGACATCATTTCCCAGATGATGTAGTTAATAACCCCATCATATCGCCACCTATTACCCATGTGCTGTCGCCAATTACACCATCACATTGCGTCCTATTTCCAATGTGCTGCCGCCAATTACCACATCACATGGACATCATTTCCAAAATGATGTAGTTAATAACCCCATCACATCGCCACCTATTACCCAGGTGCTGTTGTGAATTACCCCATCAAATTGCGACCTATTTCGCAGGAGCTGCCGCCAATTACCACATCACATGGACATCATTTCCCAGATGATGTAGTTAAAAGCCCCACCACATCGCCACCTATTACCCAGGTGTTGCCGCCAATTACCACATCAGATCGACATCATTTCCCAGATGATGTATTTAGTAACCCCACCACATCGGCACCTATTACCCATGTGCTGTCGCCAATTACCACATCACATTGACATCATTTCCCAGATGATGTAGTAAATAACTCAATCTCTTCGCCACCTTTTACCCATATGCTATCGCCAATTATCTCACCACATTGCGTCCTATTTCCCAGGTGCTACCGTCAATTACCACACCACATCGACATTATTTCCCAGATCATGTAATTAATAACCCCATCACATGGCCACCTATTACCCATGTGCTCTCGCCAATTACCAAATCACATTGATATCACTTCCCAGATGATGTAGTAAATAACCCAATCTCTTCGCCACCTTTTACCCATGTGCTATCGCCAATCATCTCATCACACTGCGTCCAACTTCCCAGGTGCTGCCGCCAATTACCACACCACATGGACATCATTTCCCAGATGATGTAATTAATAACCCCATCACATGGCCACCTATTACCCATGTGCTGTACCTAATTACCACATCACATTGCGTCCTATTTCCAATGTGCTGCCGCCAATTACCACATCACATGGACATTATTTCCCAGATGAGGTAGTTAATAACCCCATCATATCGCCACCTATTAGCCATGTGCTGTCGCCAATTATTACACCATCACATTGTGTCCTATTTCTAATATGCTGTCGCTAATTACCACATCACATGGACATCACTTCCCAGATGTTGTAGTTAATGACCCGATCACATCGCCACCAATTACCCATGTGCTGCAGCCAATTACCACATCACATCAATATCATTTACCCAGATACTGACACCAATAACACCATTGCATTACGTCCTATTTCCCAGGTGCTGTGGCCAAATACCTCACCACATTGCTTCCTATTTCCCAGGTTCTGCCGCGAATTACCACATCACGTCGACATCATTTCCCAGATGATGTAATTAATAACGCATCACAACGCCTACTATTACCCAGGTGCTGTCGCCAATTACCACGTCACATTGCATCATATGTTCAATGTGCTGCCTCCAATTACCACATCACATGGACATCATTTTCCAGATGATGTAGTAAATGACCCCATCACATCGCGACCTATTATCCATGTGCTGTTGCTAATTACCACATAGCATTGCATCATATTTCCAATGTGCTGCCGCCAATTACCACATCACATGGACATCATTTCCCAGATGATGTAGTTAATAACCCCATCATATCGCCACCTATTACCCATGTGCTGTCGCCAATTACACCATCACATTGCGTCCTATTTCCAATGTGCTGCCGCCAATTACCACATCACATGGACATCATTTCCAAAATGATGTAGTTAATAACCCCATCACATCGCCACCTATTACCCAGGTGCTGTTGTGAATTACCCCATCAAATTGCGACCTATTTCTCAGGAGCTGCCGCCAATTACCACATCACATGGACATCATTTCCCAGATGATGTAGTTAAAAACCCCACCACATCGCCACCTATTACCCAGGTGTTGCCGCCAATTACCACATCAGATCGACATCATTTCCCAGATGATGTATTTAGTAACCCCACCACATCGGCACCTATTACCCATGTGCTGTCGCCAATTACCACATCACATTGACATCATTTCCCAGATGATGTAGTAAATAACTCAATCTCTTCGCCACCTTTTACCCATATGCTATCGCCAATTATCTCACCACATTGCGTCCTATTTCCCAGGTGCTACCGTCAATTACCACACCACATCGACATTATTTCCCAGATCATGTAATTAATAACCCCATCACATGGCCACCTATTACCCATGTGCTCTCGCCAATTACCAAATCACATTGATATCACTTCCCAGATGATGTAGTAAATAACCCAATCTCTTCGCCACCTTTTACCCATGTGCTATCGCCAATCATCTCATCACACTGCGTCCAACTTCCCAGGTGCTGCCGCCAATTACCACACCACATGGACATCATTTCCCAGATGATGTAATTAATAACCCCATCACATGGCCACCTATTACCCATGTGCTGTACCTAATTACCACATCACATTGCGTCCTATTTCCAATGTGCTGCCGCCAATTACCACATCACATGGACATTATTTCCCAGATGAGGTAGTTAATAACCCCATCATATCGCCACCTATTAGCCATGTGCTGTCGCCAATTATTACACCATCACATTGTGTCCTATTTCTAATATGCTGTCGCTAATTACCACATCACATGGACATCACTTCCCAGATGTTGTAGTTAATGACCCGATCACATCGCCACCAATTACCCATGTGCTGCAGCCAATTACCACATCACATCAATATCATTTACCCAGATACTGACACCAATAACACCATTGCATTACGTCCTATTTCCCAGGTGCTGTGGCCAAATACCTCACCACATTGCTTCCTATTTCCCAGGTTCTGCCGCGAATTACCACATCACGTCGACATCATTTCCCAGATGATGTAATTAATAACGCATCACAACGCCTACTATTACCCAGGTGCTGTCGCCAATTACCACGTCACATTGCATCATATGTTCAATGTGCTGCCTCCAATTACCACATCACATGGACATCATTTTCCAGATGATGTAGTAAATGACCCCATCACATCGCGACCTATTATCCATGTGCTGTTGCTAATTACCACATAGCATTCCATCATATTTCCAATGTGCTGCCGCCAATTACCACATCACATGGACATCATTTCCCAGATGATGTAGTTAATAACCCCATCATATCGCCACCTATTACCCATGTGCTGTCGCCAATTACACCATCACATTGCGTCCTATTTCCAATGTGCTGCCGCCAATTACCACATCACATGGACATCATTTCCAAAATGATGTAGTTAATAACCCCATCACATCGCCACCTATTACCCAGGTGCTGTTGTGAATTACCCCATCAAATTGCGACCTATTTCTCAGGAGCTGCCGCCAATTACCACATCACATGGACATCATTTCCCAGATGATGTAGTTAAAAACCCCACCACATCGCCACCTATTACCCAGGTGTTGCCGCCAATTACCACATCAGATCGACATCATTTCCCAGATGATGTATTTAGTAACCCCACCACATCGCCACCTATTACCCATGTGCTGTCGCCAATTACCATATCACATTGACATCATTTCCCAGATGATGTAGTAAATAACTCAATCTCTTCGCCACCTTTTACCCATATGCTATCGCCAATTATCTCACCACATTGCGTCCTATTTCCCTGGTGCTACCGTCAATTACCACACCACATCGACATTATTTCCCAGATCATGTAATTAATAACCCCATCACATGGCCACCTATTACCCATGTGCTCTCGCCAATTATCAAATCACATTGATATCACTTCCCAGATGATGTAGTAAATAACCCAATCTCTTCGCCACCTTTTACCCATGTGCTATCGCCAATCATCTCATCACACTGCGTCCAACTTCCCAGGTGCTGCCGCCAATTACCACACCACATGGACATCATTTCCCAGATGATGTAATTAATAACCCCATCACATGGCCACCTATTACCCCATGTGCTGTACCTAATTACCACATCACATTGCGTCCTATTTCCAATGTGCTGCCGCCAATTACCACATTACATGGACATTATTTCCCAGATGAGGTAGTTAATAACCCCATCATATCGCCACCTATTAGCCATGTGCTGTCGCCAATTATTACACCATCACATTGTGTCCTATTTCCAATATGCTGTCGCTAATTACCACATCACATGGACATCACTTCCCAGATGTTGTAGTTAATGACCCGATCACATCGCCACCAATTACCCATGTGCTGCAGCCAATTACCACATCACATCAATATCATTTACCCAGATACTGACACCAATAACACCATTGCATTACGTCCTATTTCCCAGGTGCTGTGGCCAAATACCTCACCACATTGCTTCCTATTTCCCAGGTTCTGCCGCGAATTACCACATCACGTCGACATCATTTCCCAGATGATGTAATTAATAACGCATCACATCGCCTCCTATTACCCAGGTGCTGTCGCCAATTACCACGTCACATTGCATCATATGTTCAATGTGCTGCCTCCAATTACCACATCAAATGGACATCATTTTCCAGATGATGTAGTAAATGACCCCATCACATCGCGACCTATTATCCATGTGCTGTTGCTAACTACCACATAGCATTGCATCATATTTCCAATGTGCTGCCGCCAATTACCACATCACATGGACATCATTTCCCAGATGATGTAGTTAATAACCCCATCATATCGCCACCTATTACCCCTGTGCTGTCGCCAATTACACCATCACATTGCGTCCTATTTCCAATGTGCTGCCGCCAATTACCACATCACATGGACATCATTTCCAAAATGATGTAGTTAATAACCCCATCACATCGCCACCTATTACCCAGGTGCTGTTGTGAATTACCCCATCAAATTGCGACCTATTTCGCAGGAGCTGCCGCCAATTACCACATCACATGGACATCATTTCCCAGATGATGTAGTTAAAAACCCCACCACATCGCCACCTATTACCCAGGTGTTGCCGCCAATTACCACATCAGATCGACATCATTTCCCAGATGATGTATTTAGTAACCCCACCACATCGGCACCTATTACCCATGTGCTGTCGCCAATTACCACATCACATTGACATCATTTCCCAGATGATGTAGTAAATAACTCAATCTCTTCGCCACCTTTTACCCATATGCTATCGCCAATTATCTCACCACATTGCGTCCTATTTCCCTGGTGCTACCGTCAATTACCACACCACATCGACATTATTTCCCAGATCATGTAATTAATAACCCCATCACATGGCCACCTATTACCCATGTGCTCTCGCCAATTACCAAATCACATTGATATCACTTCCCAGATGATGTAGTAAATAACCCAATCTCTTCGCCACCTTTTACCCATGTGCTATCGCCAATCATCTCATCACACTGCGTCCAACTTCCCAGGTGCTGCCGCCAATTACCACACCACATGGACATCATTTCCCAGATGATGTAATTAATAACCCCATCACATGGCCACCTATTACCCATGTTCTGTACCTAATTACCACATCACATTGCGTCCTATTTCCAATGTGCTGCCGCCAATTACCACATCACATGGACATTATTTCCCAGATGAGGTAGTTAATAACCCCATCATATCGCCACCTATTAGCCATGTGCTGTCGCCAATTATTACACCATCACATTGTGTCCTATTTCTAATATGCTGTCGCTAATTACCACATCACATGGACATCACTTCCCAGATGTTGTAGTTAATGACCCGATCACATCGCCACCAATTACCCATGTGCTGCAGCCAATTACCACATCACATCAATATCATTTACCCAGATACTGACACCAATAACACCATTGCATTACGTCCTATTTCCCAGGTGCTGTGGCCAAATACCTCACCACATTGCTTCCTATTTCCCAGGTTCTGCCGCGAATTACCACATCACGTCGACATCATTTCCCAGATGATGTAATTAATAACGCATCACATCGCCTCCTATTACCCAGGTGCTGTCGCCAATTACCACGTCACATTGCATCATATGTTCAATGTGCTGCCTCCAATTACCACATCACATGGACATCATTTTCCAGATGATGTAGTAAATGACCCCATCACATCGCGACCTATTATCCATGTGCTGTTGCTAATTACCACATAGCATTGCATCATATTTCCAATGTGCTGCCGCCAATTACCACATCACATGGACATCATTTCCCAGATGATGTAGTTAATAACCCCATCATATCGCCACCTATTACCCATGTGCTGTCGCCAATTACACCATCACATTGCGTCCTATTTCCAATGTGCTGCCGCCAATTACCACATCACATGGACATCATTTCCAAAATGATGTAGTTAATAACCCCATCACATCGCCACCTATTACCCAGGTGCTGTTGTGAATTACCCCATCAAATTGCGACCTATTTCTCAGGAGCTGCCGCCAATTACCACATCACATGGACATCATTTCCCAGATGATGTAGTTAAAAACCCCACCACATCGCCACCTATTACCCAGGTGTTGCCGCCAATTACCACATCAGATCGACATCATTTCCCAGATGATGTATTTAGTAACCCCACCACATCAGCACCTATTACCCATGTGCTGTCGCCAATTACCACATCACATTGACATCATTTTCCAGATGATGTAGTAAATAACTCAATCTTTTCGCCACCTTTTACCCATATGCTATCGCCAATTATCTCACCACATTGCGTCCTATTTCCCTGGTGCTACCGTCAATTACCACACCACATCGACATTATTTCCCAGATCATGTAATTAATAACCCCATCACATGGCCACCTATTACCCATGTGCTCTCGCCAATTACCAACTCGCATTGATATCACTTCCCAGATGATGTAGTAAATAACCCAATCTCTTCGCCACCTTTTACCCATGTGCTATCGCCAATCATCTCATCACACTGCGTCCAACTTCCCAGGTGCTGCCGCCAATTACTACACCACATGGACATCATTTCCCAGATGATGTAATTAATAACCCCATCACATGGCCACCTATTACCCATGTGCTGTACCTAATTACCACATCACATTGCGTCCTATTTCCAATGTGCTGCCGCCAATTACCACATCACATGGACATTATTTCCCAGATGAGGTAGTTAATAACCCCATCATATCGCCACCTATTAGCCATGTGCATTCGCCAATTATTACACCATCACATTGTGTCCTATTTGCAATGTGCTGTCGCTAATTACCACATCACATGGACATCACTTCCCAGATGTTGTAGTTAATGACCCGATCACATCACCACCAATTACCCATGTGCTGCCGCCAATTACCACATCACATCAATATCATTTACCCAGATACTGACACCAATAACACCATTGCATTACGTCCTATTTCCCAGGTGCTGTGGCCAAATACCTCACCACATTGCTTCCTATTTCCCAGGTTCTGCCGCGAATTACCACAACACATCGACATCACTTCTGAGATGCTGTAGTTAATAACCCCATCATATCGCCACCTATTACCCATGTGCTGTCACCAATTACCACGTCGCATTGCGTCATATTTTCAATGTGCTGCCTCCAATTACCACATCACATGGACATCATTTTCCAGATGATGTAGTTAATGACCCAATCACATCGCCACCTTTTACCCATGTGCTGTTGCTAATTACCACATAACATTGCATCGTATTTCCAATGTGCTGCCGCCAATTACCACATCACATGGACATCATTTCCCAGATGATGTAGTTAATAGCCCCATTATATCGCCACCTATTACCCATGTGCTGTCGCCAATTACACCATTACATTGCGTCCTATTTCCAATGTGCTGCCGCCAATTACCACATCACATGGATATCATTTCCCAGATGATGTAGTTAAAAACCCCACCACATCGCTACCTATTACCCAGGTGGTGCCGCCAATTACCACATCAGATCAACATCATTTTCCAGATGATGTAGTAATTAACCCAATGTCTTCGCCACCTATTACCCCATTCTCTATCCAGAGATGTCGTTCCTGCTACGCTAGACTCTATCTCTGTCAACGCCCATTTTACAGAATTCTTGTAAAAGTTAGAAAAATGTACTTAAAATTGTTTTAATTATTGTAAATATCAATAAAGATGAAAATAAATCACTCATTTCAAATCAATTCTTTCTTAGTTACCACATCACATGGACATCATTTTCCAGATGATGTAATTAATAACCCCATCATATCGACACCTATCACCAATGTGGTGTCGCCATTTACCTCACCACATAGCGTTCTATTTCCCAGGAGCTGCCGCCAATTACCACATCACATCGACATCATTTCCCAGATGATGTAGTTAAAAACCCCACCACATCGCCACCTATTACCCAGGTGTTGCCGCCAATTACCACGTCAGATCGACATCATTTCCCAGATGATGTAGTAATTAACCCAATCTCTTCGCCACCTATTACCCCATTCTCTATCCAGAGATGTCGTTCCTGCTACGCTAGACTATCTCTGTCAACGCCCATTTTACAAAATTCTTGAAAAAGTTAGAAAAATGTACTTAAAATTGTTTTAATTATTGTAAATATCAATAAAGATGAAAATTAATCACTCATTTCAAATCAATTTTCTCTTAATTACCACATCACATGGACATCATTTTCCAGATGATGTAATTAATAACTCCATCACATCGCCACCTATTACCCATGTGCTTTCGCTAATTACCACATCACATTACGTCCTATTTCCAATGTGCTACCGGCAATTACCACATCACATAGACATCATTTCCCAGATGATGTATTCAATAATCCCATCACATCGCCACATATTGTCAATGTACTGCCGCCAATTACCACATCACATCGACATCATTTCTCAGATGATGTAGTCAATAGCCCAACCACATCGCCACCTATTACAACTGTGCTGTCGCCAATTACCACATCACATCAACATCATTTACACATGTGATGTTGCCTATAACCACACAACATCACATCGACTTCATTTCCCAGATGATGTAGTCAATAACTCAATCACATCGCCACATATTACCAATGTACTACCACAAATTAACGCATCACATCGACATCATTTCCCAGATGATGTAGTCAATAACCCAATCACATCGCCACCTATTACCCATGTGCTGTCGCCAATTACCACATCACATCAACATCATTTACCCATGTTATGTTGCCAATAACCACACCACATGTCATCGACATCATTTCCCAGATAATGCAATCAATAGCGCATTCACATCGCCACCTATTACCCATGTGCTGCCGCCAATTACCATATCACATTGTGTCCTATTTCTCAGGTGATGTCACCAATTACCACATCACATCGGCATCATTTCCCAGATGATGTAGTCAATAGCCTCATCACATCGCCACCTATTGCCCAGGTGCTGTCGCCGCCATTAACCACATCACATCAACATCATTTACCCAGGTGCTGCCGCCAATTACCACATCACATCGGCATCATTACCGAGATGATGTGGTCAGAAACACCATCACATCGCCACCTATTTCCCATGTTTTGCCACCAATTATCACAGCTATTACTCCATCACATCGCCACCTAATACCCATGTGCTATCGCCAATTACCACATAACATTGCATGCTATTACCCAGCTGCTGCCGCCAATTACCACATCACACGACATCATTTCCCGAATGATGTGGTTGATAGCCTCACAACATCGCCAACTATTACTCAGGTGCTGCCGCCAATTACCACATCACATTGCATTTTATTTCCCAGGTTTTGCCCGCAATTACCACATCACATCGGCATTATTTCCCAGATGATGTAGTCACTAATCCAATCACATCACCACCTATTACACATGTGCTGTCGCCAATTACTACATCACATCAACATCATTTACCCATGTGCTGTTACCAATTACCACACCACATCACATCGGCATCATTTCCCATATGATGTTGTCAATAACCCCATCACATCGCCACATATTACACATGTGCTACGACCAATTAGCGCATCATATTGCGTCCTATTTCCCAGGTGCTGCCGCCATTTAACACATCACATCGACATCATTTCCTAGATTATGTAATCAATAACCCAATCACATCGCCACCTATTACCCATGTGTTGCCGCCAATTACCACATCACAGCGACATAATTTCCAAGATGATGTAGTTATTATCCCATCACATCGCCACCTATAACCCATGTGCTGACGCCAATTACCACATCACATTGCGTCCTATTTCCCAAGTGTTCCCGTCAATTACCGCATCACATCGACATCATTTGCCAGAGTCAATAGCCCAAACACATCTCCACCTATTACACATGTATTGTCGCCAATTAACCCAGATGGTGTAGTCAATAACCCCATCACATCGCCACATATTACCAATGTACTGCCGCCAATTAACGCATCACATTGACATCATTTCCCAGAGGAAGTAGTCAATAACCCAATCACATCGCCACCTATTACCCATGTGTTGCCGCCAATTACCACATCACAGCGACATAATTTCCCAGATGATGTAGTTATTATCCCATCACATCGCCACCTATTACCCATGTGCTGACGCCAATTACCACATCACATTGCGTCCTATTTCCCAAGTGTTCCCGTCAATTACCGCATCACATCGACATCATTTGCCAGAGTCAATAGCCCAAACACATCTCCACCTATTACACATGTATTGTCGCCAATTAACCCAGATGGTGTAGTCAATAACCCCATCACATCGCCACATATTACCAATGTACTGCCGCCAATTAACGCATCACATTGACATCATTTCCCAGAGGAAGTAGTCAATAACCCAATCACATCGCCACCTATTACCCATGTGTTGCCGCCAATTACCACATCACAGCGACATAATTTCCCAGATGATGTAGTTATTATCCCATCACATCGCCACCTATTACCCATGTGCTGACGCCAATTACCACATCACATTGCGTCCTATTTCCCAAGTGTTCCCGTCAATTACCGCATCACATCGACATCATTTGCCAGAGTCAATAGCCCAAACACATCTCCACCTATTACACATGTATTGTCGCCAATTAACCCAGATGGTGTAGTCAATAACCCCATCACATCGCCACATATTACCAATGTACTGCCGCCAATTAACGCATCACATTGACATCATTTCCCAGAGGAAGTAGTCAATAACCCAATCACATCGTCAACTATTACCCATGTGTTGCCGCCAATTACCACATCACAACGACATCATTTCCTAGATGATGTAGTTATTACCTCATCACACCGCCACATATTACCCATGTGCTGTAGCAAATTACCACATCACATTGCGTCCTGTTACCCAGCTGCTGCCGCCAATTACCACATCACATCGACATCATTTCCCAGCTGATGTAGTCAATAACCCAATCACTTCGCCACCTATTACACATGTACTGTGGCCAATTACCACATCACATCAACATCATTTACCCATGTGATGTTGCCAATAACCACACCACATCACATCAACATCATTTACCCATGTGATGTTGCCAATCACCACACCACATCACATCGGCATCATTTCCCATATGATGATGTCAATAACCCCATCACATCGCCACATATTACACACGTGCTGCGGCCAATTAACGCATCATATTGCGTCCTATTTCCCAAGTGTTGCCGCCAATTACCACATCAAATCGTCATCATTTGCCAGAGTCAATAGCCCAAACACATCTCCACCTATTACACATGTATTTTCGCCAATTAACCCAGATGGTGTAGTCAATAACCCCATCACATCGCCACATATTATCAATGTACTGCCGCCAATTAACGCATCACATCGACATCATTTCCCAGAGGATGTAGTCAATAACCCAATCACATTGTCACCTATTACCCAGGTGTTGCCGCCAATTACCACATCACAACGACATCATTTCCCAGATGATGTAGTTATTACCCCATCACATCGCCACATATTACCCATGTGCTGTAGCATATTACCACATCACATTGCGTCCTATTACCCAGCTGCTGCCGCCAATTACCACATCACATCGACAAAATTTACCAGATGATGTAATTAATAGCCCAATCACATCGCCACCTATTACCCATGTGCTGCCGCTAATTACCATATCATATTGTGTCTTATTTCCCAGGTGATGCCGCCAATTACCATATCACAATTACCACATTACATCGACATCATTTCCCAGATGATGTAGTCAGTAACCAAATCACATCGCCACCTATTACACATGTACTGTCGCCAATTACCACATCACATCAACATCATTTACCCATGAGATGCTTCCAATAACCACACCACATCACATCGACATCATTTCGCAAATAATGTCATCAATAGCCCAATCAAATCGCCACCTATTACCCATGTGCTGCCACCAATTATCATATCACATTGTGTCCTATTTCCCAGTTGCTGTCACCAATTACCACATCACATCGGCATCATTTCCCAGATGATGTAATCAATAACTTCATCACATCGCCACCTATTGTCCATGTGCTGCCGCCAATAACCACATCACATTGCGTCCTATTACCCAGGTGCTGTCGCCAATTACCACATCACATCAACATCATTTACCCAGGTGCTGCCGCCAAATACCATATCGCATCAACATCATTTCCCAGATGATGTAGTTAATGATCCCATCACATCGCCACCTATTACCCAGATGCTGTCGCCAATTACCCCACACCACATTGCGTCCTATTTCCCAGGTGTTGCCGCAAATTACATCACCACCTATTACACATGTGCTGTCGCCAATTACTACATCACATCAACATCATTTACCCATGTGCTGTTGCCAATTACCACACCACATCACATCGACATCATTTTCCAGATGATGTAGTTAATAACCCCATCACATCGCCACCTAATACCCAGGTGTTGTCGCCAATTACCACATCACATTGCGTCCTATTACTCAGGTGCTACCACTAATTACCACATCAAATCGATATCATTTCCTACATGATGTAGTAAATAACCCCATCACATTGCCACCTATTACCCGTGTGCTGTCGCCAATTACCCCACACCACATTGCGTCCTATTTCCCAGGTGCTGCCGCCAATTACCACATCACATCGACATCATTTCCCAGATGGTGTAGTTAATAACCCACCCCATCACATCGCCACCTATTACCCAGGTGCTGTCGCGAATTACCACACCACATTGCGTCCTATTTCCCAGGTGCTGCCGCCAATTACCACATCACATCGACATCATTTCCCAGATGGTGTAGTTAATAACCCACCCCATCACATCGCCACCTATTACCCAGGTGCTGTCGCGAATTACCACATCACATTGCGTCCTATTACCCAGGTGCTGCCACCAATTACCACATCACATCGATATAATTTCCAAGATGATGTAGTTAATAGCCCCACCACATCACCACCTATTACCCATGCGTTGCCGCCAATTACCACATCACATTGCGTCCTATTTCCCAGGTGCTGCCGCCAATTACCACATCACACCGACAACATTTTCCAGATGATGTAGTTAATAACTCCATCACATTGCCACCTAATACCCAGGTGTTGTCGCCAATTGCCACATCACATTGCGTCCTATTACCCAGGTGTTGCACATCAACATCATTTACCCAGGTGCTGCCGCCAATTACCACATCACATCGACATCATTTCCCAGATGATGTAGTCAAAAAACCCATCACATCGCCACCTATTTCCCAGGTGTTGCCACCAAATACCACAGTTATAACCCCATCACATCGCCACATATTACCCAGGTGTTGTCGCCAATTACCACATCACAATGCGTCCTAATACCCAGCTGTTGCCGCCAATTACCACATCACAGCGACATCATTTCGCGAATGATGTAGTTAATAGGCCCACCACATCGCCACCTAAATAACATAAAAGCTGTATCAATCTTCATGGGCTTTTGCACCAACAAAATAAACTATAAATAGTTAAAAGCTTTTAGACACCAGCAATAGGGACCATTCACTTGCTTCTCCCATCAGACTTGGGGTCAATTACTTTCAAATGTAATCGATTACAGTACAATTACTTTGCAATTTTCATGATTACATTACATTACGATTACATCAATTTTCAAATGTAATCATTAAATTACAATTACTTTGTAAATGTAATCGATTACATTACTGATTACATTTAATGTCATGACAACCAATATTAGTGTTTTATGTTATAATTTTGTCTCGTATGCATCTATCCAATATCTCCTTTTTTAATGTATTTCTTACTCCGAACAATGAATTACAATTCAGTTTTAATGTGATCATTACATGCAATAAGATACATTATTAATTAACTCTATATTATTGTTGTCAATACAACCTAAACTGTCTTTACAATATAAAATCATAAACTCGGCCAATATAAAAAAAACTAAACCAATATCGATATTGGCTTAGTTTTTTTTTATATTGGCCGAGTTTATGATTTTATAATTACCCATTATAAGATAAAATTGTATGCTTAATTAATAAATATATCATTTACGTTGTAAATTATAAATAGCAATTCTCATTTTCCTTTTTTCATAAAATAAGTTGTGTCTTATTACTATGACCAATATTCATTCCATCTTATACTATTAGTAAATATTATAATACATTTGCACATTTTAATAATATATATCAAATAATTTCAAACATCCTGTCAATAGTTTATTGTGGATAATAAACTAGCAGTTACCCTGAGCCACAAATAAAATTTGTAATTAAGGTCTTATTTATGACACCATATTATGTAACAATCATCATTACTAAATTTCACACCATTTACATGGGTGTCCTTGATATATAATTCAGAAGATAAGAAAAAACAAGTCATTCTGATTCTAAACATTTGCTTAAAAATATGCATAATTTCTCAGTTTAAATACGAAAACTAAATCTTTAATTTATGTAAATAGGTTTAATAAAATATAATTTAAAATTTTAGAGCTGTTTTCACTGAAATTTTTAAACCCCATTGAAATTGAGATATTATTTGTTTGGATATCAAGTCTTTGAAGCCATACTTAATATTTTTGTTGTACTTGTGATAGTTTTGATTGCAAAATATCTTTTGATCATGTTGTGATTGCCACTTTATTTTAATAGAGGTTTTTTTTAAATTTCATAACATATTTTTTTATTTAGATGTCAATAAACTTTATATGTTTTCTAGTAAACCATTCTACATTATTTGTTAAATAAATTCAATGAAGAAAATTATTTACATAAATCATACATTAAATATCTAAGGAGATATATGTTTCAGTTAAGAAAAAATAAGTCAAAATGATGAAAAGTAATCTAAATGTAATCAGAAAGTAATCATGACCTAGTAGGTCAAAATGAATGTAATCGATTACATTACGATTACATGTAATCTAAAAAATGGCCGATTACAGATTACATCCGATTACATGAAAAAATGTAATCGATTACAACTGATTACAATTACAAATTACGATTACCCCATGTCTGTCTCCCATTTAGTGACGCTGCTGTTCCTATAAAACTTGGACAGTGCAAACATTGAAGGTTTAACTAGTACAGCGTGGGGTGGTATTACCTGTTAGAAGTATAGATTTTGTTGACGACTATATGTAAAATAAAAGTATAAGTCGTTAAGTCGTAAGAAAAGAGTTTTATTATGAACATATTAAGAAATACAACGACGTTTACAAGCCATATGGGCATGTATCTTGGTGTAGCCTATACAAGGTGTACATGATGTTTGGTTACTCACACTGCAATACTGATGAACTTCATTTCAACATTTTAAAGTACCTGTATTTTGGGAAATACTACCTCTAAGTGAACAAAATAGAATGATAAAGACACCGTCTCCAAATACAAAATTTTGAATCATGAATATATCTAGGTCTATCTATATTTAAGCAATCTTCAAATCTAAATCACACTCTTTAAAATTATTTGGTACAAAATTATACATATACATATAATATATTCCTTCTTCGTGTAGTGTTATTAATTGTTAAAGATTCGACAACAAGCTGATAACTGACCCGTGGAAAAAGGTCTGTTGCATTGTTGAGGTTCAGCAAAGGTAGGTGTTTTATACATCATTTTGTAGATAAATTATCGTAGTTTCAGATGATGTAAGGCCATTCCTCCACGCTGGCGTCCGTCGAGTTGAAAAAACGCGAAAATCGCGATGACCTAGATTTTTTTACAAATGAACGGTTACGTACCTTGTAGTATATATAGTATATATCGTATCTAGGTAAAAAAAAATTACCAGAAACAAGTGCTTGTGTGTTCAATGTATGCATAACCAGGTATGTCTTCTAAGAAAAAAAATTAATACCGGTATCAATGCGATAAGTGCAATTTTTAATTATGTAAAGGTTTAATTTTACTGAACATGTTTTGGCATAACTAAATAAACTACAATATGTATATTAAAAGGAATCTGTCTTAATATATGTCTCAATAAAAATTTCTTTGATCAAAATGTGATATTGTAGCACGACCAGATCACCCACCTTTAATTAAAAATTGGATTTAAATTACAATGTACATAATTAAGTTTCATTTCAGGTTTTGGTTTTATGGTTTTATGTAATAACTGTATGGACCATGATCTGTTAGTTGGTAAAAAAACAAACTGGATTTAGAGAATAACTAACTGGTGTTAGATCAGTTTTCGCCCGTTGTTTATTTGATCAAATCTGTTATTTGCAAATGAATTTTGACCAAAAAAATTTCAGAATCTTAAATGTTTATGAAATTGAAGTCATCCTCCCCAGTAACTTGACAGAAGATTTGTTTGAGGAAAAAAAAAATCTCTGAAAAGGGATGTTATTCTCTGATAATACATACATGTACATACTTTTTGGTTGTCGATTATTAATATGCATTGAGAACTGGTCCTACACAAGTTGTCAGAATGGACAATTTGCCTTTCCAAGCCAAGGTGTTATGGAGATTGTATGTTACTTGTAAAGAAAACAAATGTAAATTCTAAAAATAAACAGGACCCCCAACCTATCAAGATATTTATTGTATAAAGATTCAAACGTTTTTTAATGGTTTTCATCATTATAGTCCTTATATTGATTATTTCTCTATAAATTGTGTTCCACAACTTGCAAAACTAAAAAGGGGGTGGTGGTGTCTGATTCACCTGTGCCTGTGGTAAAAATAAATACTGCATGCAAATCAAACATCTCGATCTTTAAAAAAAATATCACGAAAATGTTGGTATTGACATGATAAGAGTTCTAGGCTTATGTATCTTATTTTGATTCTCCATGTGCTTTCTTCAAGTTTGGTAGGTATAATATACGACCCCCTTTTTTCAGTATACATGTGCTTCAGGAGATTGTCATTATTAATTTAAACTAAGGTTTACCTCTCAGCATCATTTGTCTGCAACTGACGATTGTGTACATTTTCCTTTTTTTGTGAAATTCTGCTACATAAGTATCATATTGATAGTAAACAGGTGCGTGTGTATCATTCTCGTATTTGTCAACAAACAAGCTTTTTGGCGATGGCGATTTCCAAATATGGGCATTGAAGGGGTGGAGCTTCGCAAGACTGACAAGCGCCAAAAATCATATATTACAATCGACGTATTCAAAATAATGATATATTCGCAATCTGGATAGTCAATAAATATATATGTTAATCTTACTGTCACAAAACGAACAAGGAATAAGTGCATTAGATCTGCAGAAACACATTTTTCCTTCGGGCAGTTCATCCATGAAGAGTACGTTTCCATGGATGCAACGTCATTACGTGAACTATTACAAGTGGGAGCAACTGTATGAAACAAACCGACGTGAAACAGCCTTAACACACCCGCGAACCCACCCAGGCACTTAAGTCAGTAAAAGACCCGGGTAATACCTTTGACTTCCTCCCCAAGTGAGAAAGAACTTTGCCGGCCGTTGGCAATTTTTCATGGAATATTTATAGGGTCCCCACAAGAAAAATCCAAATATCAAAGTTGATATTTGACACCCTGTTGTGGACTTCAGGTGCAGAAACCCACCCAGGCATTTAAGTCAGTTAAAGGCCCTGGCAATACCTTTGACTTAAACTCCAAGTGAGAAAGAGCTTTGCCTCCCGTTGGCAATTTTTCATGGAATATTGATAGGGTCCCCTCAGACATTTTTCCAAAAACCAAAGTTGATATTTGACACCCTCCTGTGTGCTTGAGGTACAGAAATCCACCCAGGCACGTAAGTCAGCTAAAGGCTCGGGCAATACCTTTGACTTAAACTCCAAGTGGGCAAGAACTTTGCCGTTCGGAATATATTTTTCATTGGATATTTATAGAGACCCTCTCCACAATTTTTTTTTCAAATATCAAAGTTGATATTAGACACCCTGCTGTGGGCTTGAGGTACAGACCCCACCAAGGCATTTAGGTCAGTTAAAGGCCCGGGCAATACCTTTGACTTAAACCCCAAGTGAGCAAGAACTTTGCCGTTCGGAATATATTTTTCATGGGATATTTATAGAGATTCCTCCCCTCCACAAAACAATTTCAAATATCAAAGTTGATATTAGACACTCTGCTGTGGGCTAGAGGTGCAGAAACCCACCCAGGCAATTTAGTCAGTTAAAGGCCTGGACAATACATTCGATCTAAACCCCAAGTGGGCAAGAACTTTGACGTTTGGAATATATTTTTCATGGAATATTTATAGAGAACCCCAATCCACAATTTGTTTTTCAAATATCAAAGTTGATATTTGACACCCTGCTGTGGGTTTGAGGTGCAGAAACCCACCCAGGCACTTATGTCAGTTAAAAGCCCGGGCAATACCTTTGACATAAACCCCAAGTGGGCAAGAATTGTTTTTTGTTCTCTATAAATATCCCATGTAAAATATATTCCGAAGTTCTTGCCACTTGGGGCTTAGATCAAAGGTATTGCCCCGGCTTTAAACAGACTTAAGTGCCTGGGTGTGTTTCTGCACCTGAAGCCCTTAGCAGAGTGTCAAATATCAGCTTTGATATTTAAGAAAACAATATGAGTGGGGGAGGGGGGGGGGGGGGGGGGGGTGCGGGGGTCTCTATGAATATCCCATGAAAAATATATTCCGAACGGCAAAGTTCTTCCTCACTTGGAGTTTAAGTCAGGGGTATTTCCCGGGCCTTTAACTGACTTAAGTGTCTGGGTGTGTTTCTGCACCTGAATCCCTCAGCAGGGTGTCAAATATGAACTTTGATATTTGAAAAAAACAATATGTGTGGAAGGGGGGGGGGGGGGGGTGGGGGCGGGGATCTCTATGAATATCCCATGAAAAATATATTCCGAACGTCAAAGTTCTTGCCCACTTGGAGTTTAAGTCAAAGGTATACTTAAGTGTCTGGGTGGGTTTCTGCACCTCAAGCTCACAGTAGGGTGTCAAATATCAACTTTGATATTGGAAAAAAAAATAGTGGAGGAAGGGTCTCTATAAATATCCCATGAAAAATATATTCCGAACGGCAAAGTTCTTGCCCACTTGGAGTTTAAGTCAAAGGTATACTTAAGTGTCTGGGTGGGTTTCTGCACCTCAAGCTCACAGTAGGGTGTCAAATATCAACTTTGATATTTGAAAAAAAAATAGTGGAGGAAGGGTCTCTATAAATATCCCATGAAAAATATATTCCGAACGGCAAAGTTCTTGCCCACTTGGAGTTTAAGTCAAAGGTATACTTAAGTGTCTGGGTGGGTTTCTGCACCTCAAGCTCACAGTAGGGTGTCAAATATCAACTTTGATATTTGAAAAAAAAATAGTGGAGGAAGGGTCTCTATAAATATCCCATGAAAAATATATTCCGAACGACAAAGTTCTGTCCCACTTGGGGTTTAAGTCAGGGGTATTTCCCGGGCCTTTAACTGATTTAAGTTCCTGGGTGGGTTTCTGCACATCAAGTCCACAGCGGGGTGTCAAATATCAACTTTGTTATTTAAAAAACAAATTGTGGGGGGGGGGGGGGGGGTCTTTATGAATATCCCCTGAAAAAACTATTCCGAACTGCAAAGTTCTTTTGCAGTTGGGGTTTAAGTCAAAGGTATTGCCCGGGCCTTTAACTGACTTAAGTGCTTGAGTGGGTTTCTGCACCTCAAGCCCACAGCAGGGTGTCTAATATCAACTTTGATATATGAAAACAAAAAATGTGGAAAGGGGGGGGGGGGAGGTTTCTATGAATATCCAATGAAAAATATATTCCGAATGGCAAAGTTCTTGCCCACTTAGGGTTTAAATCAAAGATATTGCCCGGATCTTTAACTGACTTAAATGCCTGAAAGTAGATTATTTGATTAATCTTTGTTTATTTAAAGTTGGCCGATTGTTTTGTAAGCTCGCCATCCAAAATATATTTGTGTTTTTGTTATTTAGCCCAGTAAAGAAAAGAAATATTTTATGTTCGGGTGACCATATGAAATAGACAGGTCGGTGGTTTTATCTGGTTACTTCGGTTTCCTACACCAATAAAACTGACGACCACGATATAACTGAAATATTGTTGAAAGTGGCGTTAAACACCATAAATCAACTAGATACAGAATTATGGAACGTATAAGCCATTCCATAACGATGACCATCGGAAAAACAGATTTCTAGTTTTGATTATCCTACATATTGTTACATGCAAAAATGATATTCTAACTTCTTCTAGTCGTTCTGAAATTTTATTTATCAAATTATACAGTAGACGATTATTGAATGCACGAACGTGTAATACAGTGATATAACAATACCTTTCAGACCAAAATTCAGCACTGTTTAATAACACTCCTTCCCCCTTTTTTCACAAATATGAGTGAGTGATTGTTGTTTAACGCCAGCGATTCACAAATATGTTTTTCAAGATACATCTGACTTTTTGCATAAGGCCGTAAGACTTATTATTGGTATACTTCTTGTATTTTTATTTATAAATATAGTACACATCCCAGTATATCACCTGTCTTGGGGGGACTTTCTTGTATTCTAAATTTTAGTATTAATTACAATTATGAAAGACAAGATTTAATCAAATATATGATACAGAGGTTTACAAAACTGGTTTTTGATTACTCATCCCATTAACCACATAATTGATGTAAATATTCCTATTTTACATGTGGTAATTGACAAAGTGACACTAAAGGGGACTTCAATAGAGTACATTAAATGATAACGATCTTCCTTTTATTTTCTACTATAATATGACTGAATGGTTAAAGTAAGACAAATTATACATATATCTTGCTCTATTAACTTCTAAATTGACAAATATTGAAATTTGAATCTCAATTATTTGGAATATGGGAAAAAATCAAGATGTACTCACAGTAAGTGCATATAATTATCATTATTATAATTATAAGTTCATCGGAACACGTGTCTTTTTGTTAAGCCTTCGGTTAAATACAAAGTCAATAGTTCTGTTGCTATACTTTGCATCAACCCAGCTGTGAACAAAGCGAAAATGGTTGATACTTGTAAACACTTTGAAATCGG
Source organism: Bathymodiolus septemdierum (assembly GCA_963383655.1). Taxonomy (NCBI): domain Eukaryota; kingdom Metazoa; phylum Mollusca; class Bivalvia; order Mytilida; family Modiolidae; genus Bathymodiolus; species Bathymodiolus septemdierum. The sequence continues at coordinate 2,333,646 of OY726523.1, forward strand.
AAGCGGAAGTGTGAGGAGTTTAAGCCGTTTGCCTGTTTTCGTAATTGAGCATCTTTGTCGCGCTGACCAACACGAAACAAATAAAATAAAGTAATGACTTTAAAATTGTATTGAGAATTAAAACTTACGTTTCGTGCCGAAGACACGACTTATCATTCAAATAGAAAACAGGGTTTTACTTTCGAACTTGAAGGTTTCGTAAATGAAATAAATAATAAACTTTGCGTCGTGCCGAAGGCAAGAACACAATGAATAAAGAAATAAAATCGTCGTGCCGAAGGCACACCCGATATGAACAAAAGAATGAATCAGCACGGCCACATTAAATGTTGCAAATGGGTCCCATGGCAACACCTTGACGGAAGTTGATTCACCCTTTATTTTCATAGACAAAGAAACATTAAGTTTTCGTTCCGAAGGCATATCTTATATAATAAAATTAATTTACTAGTCGTGCAGAAGGCACGACCATTACGAACAAAATTTCAAAAGTCCCCGTGCCGAAGGCATGAAAACAGTATAGTCGGAATGGATCCCATGGCAACACATTGCCGGAAGTTAATTGTAAAAGGTATTTACCAAGCAAATTCGTACCAAAAATTCGTCATGTCATACTGATTGGCATTCGTGCCGAAGCCACTAAATATGCTATCAGTATTGAAATGTAATAATTATGTTTTGGCAATCGGCCTTTTTCGGGCCTTTCCGTCAAACAAAATTTTTCTGCTTGATGGAATTATCCCATCTAATCTTGAAATACGAGGAAAAATCTTTAGCTAAATAAAATGAGATATTGAATACTTTGATTTAATTTATGTTTTAATTTGCTTTGTGACTGTGTTTAAATAAACATTCTACAGCATCGGAAATGCCCGAATTGGAAAAGGTAAAGAACGCTGAAAAAATGAAAGTAAAGAAAGCCGGGGGAAATAGGTAAAATATACTTTAATGAACACAAAGATGGAATAATTATATATTGCTTTATGATAGTCATAGCTATTTGAACATCCTTCATCCAATTATTCGTCCAAATAATGCTTTGTAAATAAAATAACTGATTAAATTATATTTGAAATGGTGGGGGGAGGGGGTGCTGCTGTTTACTATTTATCAGACGACGATGAAATGTGTTTGAGAAATCACAGCTAAATGTCCTCATATTTACCTAATTTGTGTGTGCTTGTTGGAGACAGCAGGGTTAATAATTTTGACACATATTCACAATCTCAGGACCTTAATATTCATTACATAATTCAAAGAGGAGCCACTGTTGATATTTTAACTGATTTGACCTGTTCTTTTCTTTAGTCATGAAACAAATTTTGATAATTATCAAGTAATATTAGTTAAATTATCTGCGGGAATTAATAATTTATTGCATAGAGAAAATGTATTGTCAGATATAAGTCCTCAACAATTTATTGACAAGTTGTTTTCTAAGCAACTTTTTCCCCTCAATCTGTTAAATATCGAACAAGTTAATTTGATTGTAGATTACAATTAAGAATAATTTACTAGCAGACGACAAAAACCAACGAGTTACTTCCCTTACATAATGTACAATACGAAAAAAACCGTGTTGGACGTCCAATACGGAAAAAATACGGCTTCCGTTGTACAATACGGGAAAAATAATGTACGGTCACATGTCTTAAATGGGTGTTTTTGATTGGATTAAAATTATAGCTGTATAATAATTGTATATTAGTATACCTTACATTATATATTATATATAAAATAAAAGTGATGTTTTTACAAAATTGGTACCCCAGGGAAACATCACTGTTGTTCGCCGGTCGACCAATGTTATGTTCCATATCTGTCCGGAAATGTATCCGTTTTTGCATTCCGGAATTACAATCTTGACCGGAAGTTAAAAACACAAATATGAAGTTTATGAAAACACAAGATAAAAACACACAAATAAGTGTTTATTGCATCCAACATTATTGTAAATAGAGTTTCGGTATAATAAAACAATTATTGCCTGCACTTGCGGTAAACGTCATAATTGTTCCCCCTTGGAATGTTGTTTTCGCTCGGGCTAAAGCCCTCGGGGAAAACAACACGGCTCGGGTGAACAATTATGATGTTCATCTTAAGTGCAGGCAATAATTGTATATTGTCAGATGTCGATTTAGAAAGAATAGAAATACATAGTAACATTTTACATTTATGTGTTGTTTCACGTATTTCGATAGATATATAATTTTTCTATTCAACTTTAAATATTCTATAGCAATAAATTATTAATCACTGAAATGTATATATTTACATACATTAATTAATTAAGCAAGGGGAAAAAAATACAGTTCGTAAAAACTTTTCAAAAATTCAAAGTTTTATGAAATGAGGGATCGTCGCAAAATGTGACAGTTTTTTTTCAAACAAAGTTAGTTTCGTTTGGTAGGTGGGTGGTTTTCAGCTGTCACGTTTGGAAAAAAACCAAAATCGCACATTGAGATTTGTCAATAAATCTTAAAAAATGCACTTAAAAAACGGCATAAAATTGAATGGAACATCGTTTTAATTTCTTTCGAGTCTGTATATTGTACTGTTTCTTTAAGTACTGAATAAGTAATGGGTATATATGTCCACAGCTCTGGTTTCCTGTTTGCGGTACAACTAAATAGCATACGCAACGAGAAGCAACGGTGTTCTTTAACAAATTAAAAAAAATAATGTTTTCGATTCTTGGAACGTTTTATGGTTCACATGTATAGAAAGGGCTTTAAATGGATTTCTTGATATACAAGATGCATGCACTGCTCCACAAATAATAAATAAGTGGTCCAGATCTTTGCATTTATTATAAGAATGCACATTACAGAGATATCCATATTAATCTATAAATATCATTTTATTGGTACAGTATGTTTGTTGAATTATATTTACACTTGGATGAAATCAAGTGTCTGTGATTTTGAAAAGATAAAGATTCATAGATAGACCCTTTATCATGACATGCATATGGAGAATACATGGTTCTAAACCCAATATTGTTAGGTGGAGTTTGGTTTATAATACATCGGTATTCTATTTTTCACACTTTCATTTGGAGGGGTGGGTGGGTGGTCTGAGCCAAATGAAACTAACTTCATTTGAAAAAAACTGTCACATTTTGAGACGATCCCTAAGAGTTATGCAATCTGGCGCAATATCCCTTTGGATAGCCGCCATCAAACCCCAAATAAATAAATCATCAGTTTATGTTCAACCATGGCAAATGCATAGCTGGCTGAATGCAAAGTTTCTTACCAACAGTGGAGGGGGCCAGAACTTGGCACTACATGGGTTAACCGCAGGGGACCAGACAAAGTATTCTGGAGATGCACCATACCAGAATGTTCTGCTACCATGTCAACAGAGAACATATCAGTTGGATTTGGAAGACAGCAACACAATCATCCAGCGGACCACACTCAAATAGTTGCAAAGCAAATTATGAACTTAGTGACCGAGCGGTGTGCAAAAGAAGTGAAACCAATAGCATCCATATACTCAGAAGAACTCAACAAGCTACGGGACAACGAATGGGGCGGGACAAGGAATGGGGCGGGACAATGAATGGGTCGGGACAACGAATGGGGCGGGACAACGAATGGGGCGGGACAACGAATGGGACGGGACAAGGAATGGGGCGGGACAACGAATGGGGCGATACCAGCAGAGAAGTAGTTGAAAGCCTACCCACATTTAACTCCGCGAAATCATCTTTATGCAGATCACGCCGTAAACAGACACCACCTCTACCAAGATCACGCCGTAAACAGACACCACCTCTACGAAGATCCATGACCGACCAGACATGGGGTAATCGTAATTTGTAATCGTAATCAGTTGTAATCGATTACATTTTTTCATGTAATCGGATGTAATCTGTAATCGGCCATTTTTTAGATTACATGTAATCGTAATGTAATCGATTACATTCATTTTGACCCTGTAATCATGATTACTTTCTGATTACATTTAGATTACTTTTCATTATTTTGACTTATTTTGTCTTAACTGAAACATATATCCTTAGATATTCAATGTATGATTTATGTAAATGAATTTTCTTCATGGAATTTATTTAACAATAATGTAGAATGGTTTACTAGAAAACATATAAAGTTTATTGACATCTAAATAAAAAAATATGTTATGAAATTCAATTGTTAAAAACTCATAAAACTATTAAAATAAAGTGACAATCAGAACATGATCAAAAAATATTAAGTATGGCTTCAAAGACTTGATATCCAAACAAATAATACTCAATTTCAATTTGTTTTTCTATTATCTCAATTTCAATTTCTTTGGGGTTTCAAAATTTCAGTGAAAACAGCTCTAAAATTTTAAATTATATTTTATTAAACCTATTTAATTACATAAATTAATAATAAAAATTTAGTTTTCATATTTAGACTGAGAAATTATGCATATATTTAAGCAAATTTTTAGAATCAGAAAGACTTGGTTTTTTTATCTTCTGAATGACAAGACATGCATGGAAATGGTGTGAAATTTAGTAATGATGATTGTTACACAATTTGGTGTCATAAATAAGACCTTAATTACAAATTTTATCTGTGGCACAGGTTAATTGCTAGTTTATTATCCACAATAAACTTTTGACAGGATGTTTGAAATTATTTGATTATTAAAATGTGCAAATGTATGTTATAATATTTACTAATAGTATAAGACCTACAATGTATTCTCATTTTACTTTTTTCATTAAATAAGTTGTGTCTTATTACTACGACCAATATTCATTCCATCCTATGCGGGTACCTATAAAGTGCGAAGCGAAATAGAAACGAAGCGAAACGAAACGAAACGAAATCAACAAAAACGAAACGAAACGAAACGAAAGGAAACGAAATCAACGAAATGAAAACGAAACAAAACGAAACCAACGAAAGCAAAATGAAATCAACGAAAACAAAACGAAATACGATGCTAGACTACTTCCCACACATGTCTCAGTGTCTTTCATCAGGAGAGGATAGGATTTGATCACCATTGAACAAGAATACTCTGCATTTATTCAGCGGGAGTCTGTCCTTTTCACTTAGTGGCTTCTTTTAAATTTGGGAACCATAAGAGCAACGTCAAGTCTGTTGAAAGGAGAGGCATTAAAATAACAGAAGTGCAGTAGTTAAAGTTCACTAATAAATATCCCCGTCCGAGCAAAATTTAAAAGTTTGTCGGAGATATGCAAATCCTATCAAAAATTAACTTTAGAAATTTAAAAAAAATCTACATATCTTGTAAAAGTACCTTTTTTCCATTTGGCATTGATCCCTTTTCATATTAAAAAAAACCCATATCACCCCCCCTCCAATTTTTTTTCCGGTATTAATAAAATTTGATACGGCACATATTTTTATACCCCCGCTATCCAGTGGGAGGGGAGTATATAGTATATGTCCGTTTGTCCGTGAGTGCTTCCCTCACTGCCTATGCAATTCCTCCTTAACAACTTGATGGAATTGAATGAATCTTACAGGAAATCTTTAATACCATATGGTAAGGTTCATTAATTTCATGAATTCTTTAGTACCAAATGGCATTGTGCACCTTCTATTTTTGTTTTCCCATTTTAACAGTTCTTGCTAAAATTTCTTCACTTTTGGACTTTGTCATTTAAGTCTATGTAATTGTCATACAAGGCTATACAATAGAGAGAGGATATTGTTGCGTTATCCATAACTCTTCCTAAACAACAGAATGGATTTCAATAAAACTTCCAGAGTTTCTTATGCTTAGTTTCTGCAAGCATTATTTTTTCCAGAAGTTCTTCTGTAAGGAGGGCGCTCACTGTACGTCCTGTTATGTTGCTGTTGGTTTTTTCTTAGTTCTTCAAAATAGAACAATAGGATTTGAAATAAAAGGTTTATAGTGTTGAGTATTTTTGACCCCTGTATATCTCGGAAAGAACAACGGTAAGACATTACGCCAGATCTGTTGGCACACTACCGAATAAAGGTAATAACAATGGTACCGTACTCCAAGGCGCATTCAAAAGGGAAAGTCCACAAAAACAGACAAAACCGATAAGAAGCTCAACCATCTGAGTTTTCAATCAACGGAACAACTGAAAAACAACACATTCCTGATTTGGTACAGGTATTTTCCCAGGAAAATGGTGTGTTCTGATAGCAGATAGGCAGATGCCACTCGTCTAACTCTAAGACGTTACCAAGTATAAAAACAATCGGTACATGCAAATTCTCTAATCCTAAGACATGACCAAATTTGAAACTAGAAAACAACTATCATATTCCCGACTTGGTACAGGCAATCCCCAAGAAAATGGTGGGTCAAACCTCCCACTTGTATGACAGTCGTTAATAGTTCCGTTATATTGACAAATGGGGGGGGGGGGGGGGGGGGTAATTGCATGGGGATTAAACGTGACAAGTCGGGAAAATCCAGTAGTCAAATAGTGCTGAGAATCTGAAACCCGAGACCATCCTGTATGATTTGCGAATAAGCAAATTTATGAAGAATACAAACGAAAAACGTAATAAAATCAGACGAAAAATGAACCCTCAATATCCCAATCTATGAAAATACCCCCTCATATCCCCCCTTTTTTTCTATATGCCCACTCCAGAAACTTTATAATTCATAAATACTGACACACACTCCAACACAAATAAAAATATGACATTTGAACTTCTGAAAGTTTGTCGGCAAGCAAACCCGGCTTGAATTGAACTGCGGGTAATGTACGTGAGGAGTACTGTAACGGACAGACATGCAAGATGGGTTTCCCGGTTATAATTAATCAAAATTATTGTATTTAAAAAATCGAATTATCTTTTTTTTTATTTCTTTATTTCGTTTTGTATTTTATTATTTTCCGTCCATTTTCTTCATATCAGTCTATTTCGTTTTGTTTTCGTTGATTTCGTTTTGCTTTCGTTGGTTTCGTTTTATTTCGTTTTCATTTCGTTGATTTCGTTTCGTTTCGTTTCGTTTTTGTTGGTTTCGTTTCGCTTCGTTTCGTTTCGTTTTCGTTGATTTCGTTTCGTTTCGTTTCGTTTCGTTTCGTTTCGTTTCTATTTCGTTTCGCACTTTATAGGTACCCCATCTTATACTGGTCATAGTAATAAGACACAACTTATTTTATGAAAAAAGGAAAATGAGAATACATTGTAGCTGTTTATAATTTACAATGTACTGTATCTTATTGCATGTAATGATCACATTAAAACTGAATTGTAATTCATTGTTCTGAGTAAGAAATACATTAAAAAAAGGAGATATTGGACAGATGCATATGAGACAAAATAACATAAAAACACTAATATATTGGTTGTCATGACATTAAATGTAATCAGTAATGTAATCGATTACATTTACAAAGTAATTGTAATTTAATCGATTACATTTGAAAATTGATGTAATCGTAATGTAATGTAATCATGAAAATTGCAAAGTAATTGTAATGTAATCGATTACATTTGAAAGTAATTGACCCCAAGTCTGTGACCGACATCGCATTAGAAGGAAAATGGACACAGACAGCAACTGGGGACAGCTTTTTACTCTTCGATGACAATCAGCCAACAAGACACATCATAGCCTTTGCCACTACTGAGACCCTGGGAGACCTAGTGAATGCAGACATTTCCTTCTGTGATGGTATTTTTTCTATGTTTAGATATATGTAATGTGTAAAACTTGTATAGTATCAAATTTCATTCCAGTACAGTGCTATTTGTTTTATAAATGTTGATAAGAAATTTCATATTAGTGCTGCCTTCATATAGGTTTGTTGAAATTTAATGACTTAACATGTTAAAGTTGTTTGTATTTCACTATAATTCATACTTTGCTGAATTAAAAGATATATCTGCAATATATTGTTGTATTTTTTATTTAATTCAAATAAATATATCATAACTATCCCGGGTGGCTCAATGAGTTAGGTCGCTGGATCTAACAACTCATACAAGCCTATCACCAATACGGCGTGGGTTCGCGCCCGGCTTTGTAAATTACAGAAAAAGGTGCACTCGACTCGCAACCGCAAGTGATAAAGCTTATTGTCTGTTTGGTGACTCTGAAAATAGGGAAAACAATTATTTAAATATCAGGGATTTGCTTTCTATTGCTCTTTTTAACATTTCAGGCACACATTATTTAATACATATCTGAGAAAAAATTGTCAAAGAAATAATTCAAATAATAAAAAAAATCTCCATAGGGCCCAATACTAATTTTATCAGATTGTAAGTAAAGGAGGCTGCCATTATAATGAACAGCATTACCTGTTCTTTCCTGTCTGTTGTTATGCTAATTTCAGTCACATGGGAATGTCATATTAGGTTAAAGGTTCAAGATGTTTTGAATAATTGATAAACAATTTGACCATATGATATTTGCTTGCAAACAATTAATAACTGCTGATCACATGAGACCCTTATATGGAAATGTCCCTTGTTATTCACTCATGCTGATTTATAAAAAAAATTAAATTAACACTTAAAAAATGATACCAAAATAAAATAAATGCTAATTTCGTGAAAGTATAATTTTCATAAATATATAAATTAAATAATATTCTTATTTGATACTTGTTTTCTTCCAAAAATTAAACAATTCATATACAACGTTAATTTCTTATAGGCAAATTAGATAAACATTTTGTTCATGACAGTGGGGGCCCCGGATGGCTCAACGGTTTTTTAAATTTGTAAATTACAAAAAGGGTGCACTCGACTCGCAACCGCAAGTGATAAAGTTTACCAGTTGCTTGCACATGGTCGGTGGTTCTCTCCGGGTACTCCGGCTTCCTCCACCACTAAAACTGGTCGCCATGATATAGCTGAAATATTATTGAAAGTGGCGTTAAAACACCAAAAATCAAATATCAAAATCAAATCATGACAGTGAGGTTGAAACTACTGATATGTACTGGTCAGAATATACAACGTTTTCATGTAATTTTGTTCTCTTTTATTAACCTCTATACACATAAAGAGAATGGGTAGTTTGCATGTATTTTAAATGCTCCACAATCAGTTATGTAATAATGTATCATCATTATTGATTTTTACCTGAACAGGTGTGAATCAAATTTGAATATTGTCCATATTTGGTATGGTCAGTATGTCAACATCTGATATAACATGCTAATGATGAAATCAGCTGACTTGCTGTTTGTCAATACTGACCACATGTTGCTGTTCATTTCAGCAGTACTTACTCCCATGTTTGTTACATGACAAAATGACAGAATTTTACAATTAAGTCCTATGGCAAACTTTTTTATTCTTTAATGATTTTTTTTGAAAAATTCACCTATAATATGTATTAATCAGTCCTTAATATAAATATAATTAAAAAATAAATCTGATAACCCGTTGATTTTTTAGGAATTGTTTTCCCTATTTTCAGAGTCACCAAACAGACTATACCAGTTGTTTGACCATGGTCGGTGGTTCTCTCCGGGTATTCCGGCTTCCTCCACCACTAAAACTGGTCGCCATGATATAGCTGAAATATTGTTGAAAGTGGCGTTAAAACACCAAAATCAAATCAATCATAACTACCCCAAGCCTTTCCCTTTCTATGGATGAGAATACATACATAGTTAATTTTTGTAAAATAAGCTATTATATATACAAAAATTTACTTGATACAGTTTTCATATTCATGTTCTTACATATACATTTGATACTTAAAATTGTTAGTCTACCAATTTATAAATAAGGAGGCTTATAAATGTCTTTCAAATGAACAGCTTAGAACTCTGAGAAAATAAAATATAATCTTGTCTTTTACAGCCTGGGACGTTTCAACTTTTACATCGTTGACATGTAAACAATATTTACATTCCATACAATTGGTGTAAATTCTTAGCGTCCTAGGGTTCCATAGTGAAAACGAAGATATTCATACGTACTTTTTTAATGTTTGTTTATTACCGTAATATAATTTTGTTTACCTTAGTAGGTTTATGTGCTCCATGCCTCATCAAAATTTAACATTTATCTTTGGCTTAATCCGTTAGGTTTTCCAAAACACCTGTCAAGCACGCTCATCCATATAAATCTATTCAATGGGTAATAATAAATCTTGATGTGAATTATACTTCGGGATTTAAACATCAATTTTACCACATTTTAATATTCAACAATTCAATTCCGATTCATTTTCGTATTGTGCAAGTCGTTAGCTATTTTATTTGACTTTTTATTTTTGATTGTTATATGATAGTTGAGGAACCAACAGTCAGATACGACATATTCTATCAGTGGCATGAAATAGATGCACATTTAATTCAATTTTATTGTGATTTTTTTAAGTGAAACCGTTTAATAAGAAGAAATATTAAATGTTATGACAATCTAAGAAGGGAAAGGCGTGATAATAGAACATTTATATCAGAATCAAATATATAGCTTTTCTATTAGAAAGGACAAAACGTTGTTAATACATTTATACCTATTGTGCCAGTGTGAAGAATTACTAAAAGCTAAAAAATAAAAAGTATAAGGATTTCCTGTGGTTAAAATCTATAAAGGTAAGACTTGTTACGATTTGAAAAAATGCACAAAAGACATCAATTCGTGATAGATTGCAAATACAAATGAAATAGAATCTGCCTTGTATTGTCTTCAATAATGAGAATGTAAAATTAGTAGAAAACCACAAACATTTAGGTGTCACCTTTTCCCACAATTGTAAATGGCATTGTCATATTGAAAATATACTAAAAAGCACGTCTAGTCAACTATCAATGTTACGAAAATTTAAATTTTCTTTAAGCAGACACAACCTGGAAACAATTCACTTTACATATATTTTGCCCCTTTTAGAATATGTTTGTGAATTATGGGATGGGTGTACTCAGCAAGAATATAATAAAATTGAACAAATTCAGCATGACGCTGCCAGAATTATAACTGGATTACCCAAATTTTCCAGTTTGGAATCGCTTTATTTCGAAACTGGATGGGAACCACTTCACTCTCGTCGAAGAAGAAGACAATTAAATATGTTTTACAAAATTCGAAATAACAATGCACCTTCTTATTTATGCGACTGTCTATTACCCTTTGAGCGAAACGAAAATGCTTACAATTTGCGTAATCAAACAGATTATAGTAACCCATTTAATAGGTTACAATTGTATCGCAACTCATTTTTCCTTCTTTGATCAAACTTTGGAACAATTTGACACCAGGGATAAGAAGTGCCCCGACAGTTAGTAGTTTTAAAAAGTCACTAATAAATGATGTTAATTTATTGAAACCATCTAGATACTATTCATATGGTTGTAGAGTGTTAAATGTCCTACACACTAGACTAAGACATAGATCTAGTAACTTGAATGCCGATCTTTATAGGGTAAATTTAATTAATGACCCAGGTTGTGTCTGTGGATGGGTAATAGAGGATGCGATTCACTTTTTTCTAGAGTGTTGTTTATATGTTGAAACTCGTGAACAGTTGACAAATAATCTGCAATTTCTTGACAGTTTACTTATTGAAACTTTACTATTTGGCGATGATAGCTTATCTGAGGAACAAAATGCACAAATATTCAAATCAGTGCAGTTATACATCAAACAAACGAAACGTTTTACCCCACAGTGATCACACTTCATATATTGAATTTAACTATTTTCTTTTGTGAACATTTTCTCCATTGTTGATTTCCCCCCACGAATAATTATGACAATTCTGTACTGTTATAACTCAATGTATATTATATAATTTCAAAAATCTTTTTTTTTCTCATTGTTGTTATAAAATGTAATTGTTATTTATACATTATTACTTGCTGGTGCATGGAATATATAATTGTATGTAAATATGTGGAGAGGACCTTTGTAATTTGGAATAACTTGTGTCCGATCCAAATGTTACAATAAAATACGTTTAATCTAAAAAAAAAAAAATTTTAAATCTAAAAATAGAATCTGTACTACCGGTAATTTCTGCAGCTATCTAATTTTTGCGGTATTCTGCGGTCAACTCCGGACCACAGAAATTAAAATAGCAGAATATTATGCAAAACAAATGTTTAATATCGAGATAGGTCCTCTATATATGTACATGTCATGAGGAGTAGATATCACATAGTCGTATACATGTATTAACATTCACTGAAAAGTACTTGTGTACATTTAGACTTTGTTATTATAGGAGAATGTAACTCTCCATTCATTAAAAGTAATGGAGAGATACGATGACATTCTCCAACTTAAAATCCACCCATTGTACTTTATTAATTTTATTAATTATTAATCTTGTAACAAAAAAAAGTCTGTGTACAGTATCTAAAGTACAAAGAGAACAATAACTCTCCATTCCTTAAAAATAATGGAGAGTTTTGACAATAGATTTACATCACAGGTGGATTTTAATTGTCATTATCATCTTTATTTAGCAATGTCATACAACATATAGGCATACATATATACAATAAATAATTCATAAGGGCCCGTATTCATAAAGCCACTTAAGTTAAGATTTTCCTAAGGAAACACTTAAGTTAAGGAAACTCCCCCCATTTTACTTAAGTGGTATTCATAAAACTTTTTATCATAAGTATTTCCTAAGATTAACCTTAAGTTAAGGAAACTCCGCCCATCATACTTAAGTGGTATTCATAAACGTCCTTAAACTAAGAAAACACTTAAGATTTCCCTTAACGTTAAGGTAGATGGGTAGGTTCCTTAAGTTTTCCTGATTTGCTATTTATATTGATTGTGAGTTATGAAAGTGATATTGTATGAATAAAAAGATAACAACAAACCATATTAGCAATATTTCATAGGCATTCGAGTTTATCATCAAATCCATATCATATCTTACATGTACATAACATTCACCATCAAGGTCATTTTCCGGATGAGTAAATATTTTTACAACCGTACCATTTGATGGCACGTGCTTTGCGGGTATATGAAATAGGTATAATTAAAGCTTACTAGTATTGCATTATTACCAATACAAACATGTTAGGCCAGCGGCGAAATCTAAAAAGTCGCTTATTTAAAGAGTTAAATCAACCCATCGACTACACACCTAAATATACTTTCAAACGCTAGATTATGCTTTTAGCTAATAAATTTAACATGCCGTAATACAATCGTATGGTCACGTTATCACGAAAACTACATTTTTCTAGGATACTGCGTTTTTGGAGAAAGTCCAATCATACTCAGTAAAATCAATATTATACATGATTTATGCATCTTCGGCAATTTGTTGCCCTTGTAGTTTTTAAATCTAACTTAAATAAATAAAATAATTCAAAATATCTTATTAAAATAACTTTTATTTCATCAGTTTGGCTTCTTTGAAACCAGCAGATGTGTTAAATATTTCAACGGTCACTTTTAAAATTATGTCAGAAGAAATGCTTTCATTAAATTGATCTCAAACTTTTTTAAAAACAAAGTGTAAACATAGTTTACATAAAACATTATCATTATAGTGCCAATTTCTACTAGTTTAAGAGGTTTGGACCGTTTTTAAATGCACATCAACATATCGAAAGTAGAAAATGATTCCGGATATTTTGCCCGTGACTTTTTAAAATTATAATCCTCAGTCCGATCAAATCTTATTGCATCGAGACTAAAGCATATTTTTCTTAATAATTACTTATATTCTTGTGTTAACTGTATTTAACTGTTGTCACCCTTCATTGTTAACATTTGCTGTTTTTAATTGTAACGTTTTAGTAACAAAAGATGGTTTGAAATATTGTTTGTAGAGAATTTAATTAATGTTTACAAATTGTTAGAAAATCATTTGTCGGAACTGTTGTGAGTGTTTTCCGGAAAATGGCACAGTTTGGTAGCCAACTTAAACTTCTTCCATCTAGGGAAGTTCAAGAATCATTATTGAATTGTGTTGAAGAAGGTACAAAAATGGTCACATCACTTGTTGATGGTTCTTTGTCTGAGGGCCAGTCTCGTAGTTTCTACAATCCTAGTACACGGTCCAAGTTGAAGTCATTCGAAGATATGGCTCACAAAACTAAGCTGAAGTGTCGTTCTGGGGACACAGTCACTGTTCATATGAATCCTGAGCTAGTTTTTCGTCGGGAACTGGTTTTGCAAATTGTCGAGAGGACGTTACTGTTAAAAAGGTTCTGTCTTTTCCAATTGGTCCGATTCCAACATAATTGTTTCACGACGATGGCACAATGCGCAAAACCAGTAAGGCAGATCTTGTACACCAGCTGGAACAGAACGTTTCTATAATACAAACACTGCCCATTTTTTGATATTTCCAGAACAACTCTGATCAGAGATGACATGCCTTTGTTGCAGTCAATAAATGCAAAAAGGTTTAGAACCTTTGGTGAGATGGCACTTGATTTTGTTAAAAAATCAGATCTCTTGTTTTCAGTTTACATCCGTTGTCGTCGATATCTTTGATAGATATGACATTCAAAACTCTATCAAAAAGGCAGAACGGGACCCTCGATCCAAATCTGTTTTCACTGCATTTGATTGAAGGTAGGGTTATTCCTGACTGAAATTTTTTTATTAGTTCTGGTGAAAATATTATTAGATTTCTCGGCGATTACATTAATTGCCAAACATATTCGTCAGAACAGTTCTCTCCAAGAAGGGCAATCACTTTACCTGACCGGTTTATTTTCTAATCCTGAAACAGTTAAAATGTTGAATCAGAATGGTATGTTAGATTGCAGTTGTTTGGCAAGCACACAAGAAGAGGCGGATACCCGCATAATTTGGCATGCACTGTATTCTGACAAACTGTATCAAGAGAATAACGTTCAAGGTCGCATCGTTGTGAAATCCCCAGATACGGACGTTCTTGTCCTTTTAGTACATTATTTTCCAAATATGAAAAACACAAGTGAGCTTTGGTTTCAAACAGGACTTATTACGAGCACTAAGGATTGTAGACGTTATATCCCTGTACACGAGTTATGTAAGTCATTGAGCTCCGTTGTGTGTGAGATCTTGCCAGCTGATCATGCTCTAACTGGGTGTGATACCACTTCTTCGTTCTTTGGTATCGGGAAGAACTCTATGTTCAAAGCTCTGAAAGAGCCACCCAATCAGTTTAGTGATTTTTCTCGAATAGAATGATTCAGTCGATCTAAGCCGAAAATTAATATCAAGGTTGTATGATCCGAAGGAAAAGTCGAAACGATGCCATATCGATCTGAACAAATTGCGGGTAAAATTGGAAACTGTCAAAGATTCTACTTTGGTGAGACTTCCTCCGAGTGAAGACACATTTAAACAGCATGTTCTTAGATCTTCGTACCAAGCAAAGATATGGTTAATTGCACATATTCCAAAGCCAGCAGTTGGATCACCTCTTGAGCATGGTTGTAAAGATGGAAAGTTTGATCTTGAACCAATATTGTTTGAAGGTCAAATGTCATCTGACTTTTTGCAGGACCTCGTATACAACGGAAGATTCGTTTGTAGTAAAGGTTGTGTTTGTTTTGAACAGAATGTGTCTTGCACAGAACTTTGTCCTTGCCAAGCATTAGACCTCTGTCACAATGTGATTACACACAGGACAGATATCGAAGATGACGATGCGTAAGCATGCAAGAGTTCTTTTTTTAAACAAATCATAAAAACAACTACATTATGTATTTATTTGATTCTCTGGATATCTCCATATGCGATTGACCAGATCAAATCCATTATCCAAACACCCAATTTTTCTGATAATAATTGGGTTTTGGATTACGATGGTGAATGAAACATGTATATTTACGTTTTAAACGTTCAAAATGTCTAAAAGGGTGTTTTTATTTATGAATCACTTTAATAAAAAAAAATACAAGGGTTCACATGAGATGTACAATGCTCATAGCTATTTAGGGACTGACAAAATACAGACTTACAAAAAAATACCTGTGTTGGGTGAATCGGGTATGTTTTGATTTACTTCCTTGTATCGAACAGTATATATACAAAATATAATGAAACATAAATAAACGTCATTATTACGTAAATAGGGATGACCTTGGGTCAAGGTCATTGTTTTATGGAAGCAAATACACTTACATTGAAAAATCACATTCCCATCCAAAAACAGTCATTTCGACGTCATTCATTTCTGAATTTTGGTTCAATAATCTAATTTAATATGTGGTCCATCAAATAAAAACCATCAAACTTGTCGAATTGAATTTCATTTTTAAGGAAAATGCACTTTTCGAACGAAAGTCGAAAGCGAAAAACGTGACCACTTCCGACTTTTACGGCATCATTATTCTGAGAGGCCCGTAATTCCTCTTTCCAATGACATATGATATAGGTGTGTAGCCCATGGGTTCATTACATTTTATTTTTTGATTTTCTACCGCTGGTCTATGTTCCATGTCGGACGTTTTCGGTTGTTTCATGCTGGGAGAAGAGCTTTACGTAGAGAGCGAGTATTCAGAGACCGTACAAAACCTCTTGATATCTACGATGACTTCCAGTTAATAGACAAATACAGATTTAACCGACAGTTTATTATAATGATATGTGATATGTTACAGGATGACTTAGAAAGCAGTACATTTAGGAATCGAGCCTATTTTTTTTTTATGTTTTATTTACATGATAGTTCCATACAGTCATTAAAATTAGTTTCGTATATAACTGTTGAACGTAATATCCTCCAAATAGATGAGGGAGGTGCATCCAAACTCAAAAGTGGGAAGTTGAGGAACATTATGATTGTGTGTCCCTGTTAAACAGACATTTACCTAAATTTTAAAGAAATATAATTGTCGACGAAGTAATTGTTGACGAAAATTTTGCTCTTAAAACGTCCTTTCTTTTCTCGTATTCCTCCATTAGTATCATCTTCTCTCAATCGGTCCGGTTTGGCTTTCTCTTAGACATGTTTAATAGTTAAAGATTTTGATACGATTTCAGTTTTATTTATATATGTATGTATGTATTGAATTGGTCAAGCAATGCACGTGAAAATAGTGTAAGCGGGAATTGAAATACAATACAAAATATTTATTGACAATGAAATCAATCATCAATGTACAATAATAGCTTTATAACTGTGTGTCCACTTTTCATTCATATATTTACATTTTCTTAATGGTAAAGTACGAGAAGTTCCGTAGTTTCAAATACTTAAGTATTCCTTAGTTAAGGAACCACTTAAGATATTTTATGAATACCACTTAAGTAACTTCCTTAACTAAGGAAATCCTTAGGAAAATCTTAGTCTAAGGAACACTTAAGTTAAGAAGTTTTATGAATACGGGCCCAGAGCATGATCAATGTCGTCAAAGAGTTCCGATCGAAAATGTTTCGTCAACATCCGGGATATTATAAAGCGGTATTTTTACAGAAGACACAGACGATTATCGTCAGTTTTTATGAATATAGTGTATATATAATGTTTTGAATTATGATGCTTTATTATTGTTATTATTATTATTGTCATTTTTTGTCCATATACCATTGCTTTTTGCAGTGTAAAATTAGATTTTTTCTAAAAGTTATAAGGAATCCGGCATCAAAATCATTACGATCAATTGAAATATCGCTATATTTTGCATTTATGAATGAATGGAATGTTGCCAAAAAAGAAAAATGATTAATGAATGATTTATTTTACTTAGAGATATTATTTTGTTGAGGAAAAGTCAATTAGTAACTAGTTATAGCCTAAAACTTGATGTCAACAGATGTTTTTGAAATCCGGCTTTGTCAAATTGTAAACATGTACAGAAACCGGTTGTGTCATTTATAAGAACCGGATTTGTCAGTATATAAATACGACTGATCGTATTATTATTGATCATTATATTGCAATTATTATGATTAGTATATATCTCAAAAGTGATAAATCCTGATCCATAGTATGAATATTCGTCATGGCTCCTAATTTCGGCTACATTGTACAATAAAAAAAATCGTTATTTCTATGTTAAATTGCTACTGTCGCGAACACTTGATTTGTTTATGCTTATTGTGGCACTGACATCACGGCTGGCGCTCAATACGCTACATTCACTTGCGATCGCTGTCCAGGCGCATCAGTTGAGTAGTGGGAGATTCTTTTTAAAATATAATATTTGAATTTTATACACGTTGATAACGATGATTTAATTTATTTTTTGTGTTTTAACGCCACTTTCAGCAATATTTCAGCTATATCATGGCGACCAGTTTTAGTGGTGGAAGAAGCCGGGGTACCCGGAGAGAACCACCGACCATGGACAAGCAACTGGTAAGCTTTATCACTTGCAGCTGCGAGTCGAGTGCACCTTTTTTGTAATTTACAAAGCCGGGCGCGAACCCACGCCGTATTGCTGATAGGCTTGTATGAATTGTTAGGTAATCCCACTACCTAACACATCGAGCCACCCGGGCCCTACAACTGCCTAACTCATCGAGCCACCCGGGCCCTCGTTGATAACGAAGTAAGTCACTCTGCGGAAATAACTTCGTGGAAACGATATTTAAATTTCTTCACAGTATAATATTTACATAAACGTTATAGATATGCAAATTAACAAAAGCTATAGTATTGAATTCCTTTCCTTACGGACGATTTTGGCAGTTAGTATATAAAGAAAATTGTAGGTGTACTCGATTAATGCGACGTTCATTTCAAGTTGTAATACGACAAAAGTTCTTGATTTGGATGTCATAGCCCCCCGCCCATCCACCTAGATTAATGCCAAAAGAATTTCAACTACTCAAATATATTTTGCATTTTTTAGGGGTAGAAATGCCAGAAGTTGAATGAATTTGCTATGTTGATATATCTTTATAATAAATGGTATGCGATCTTGTAGCGAACGCACAATCCTACACTGTGTCGAATCTTATTTATATTACATTATTTTGGTTAATAACAAAATTATTTACTGAGGGGGTGAAACGAGGGAGAAAATAAATAGACAATATACATACATTGTCGAAAATATAAAATTTATATATACGAGTTTTCACGAGTTTTTCTTACCTGTTTCGCAGCGAGTGGAAATGAATTATATATTTTCCGACAATATACGTATATTGTATCTATCGTGGTATGTCAAAAGCCTCAAAGAAACTGTCAAATTGTCTAAAAAGAGCAGAAACAAGCGTCGTTCTTATCGTTTTTGATTGTGTCCTCTGTGAAGTCCGCGCTTATAAGCATGCATGCTGTTACTGTTTCTTATGAATCAGGTACCAGAAAACAATGTCTTGGCCAATAACCAAATATAACAAAAATATCCGATCGATGCAACTGCTCAAATAGAACTAGTGCAGGATAAAAAAAAAACAGTAACGGGACGGCGAAGAAATACTATTAAAACATCTTATGTTTCAATCTTGCGATTATCCTCATTTTATTTGTATTAGCTTCAGACAATTTGATTGGTACATTTATATTATATTGTAAAATTCAAAAATGTCGTTTGACAATAGAAACAACCAAATGGCGACAAGCTTCCAGTATTTATCTCTACCTGAAATGCAAGTAAACAAAACTAGAATTTCATAGCATCAAAATATTAAACAGCGTAGGTATGCCATGTCATGGACCGGTTTTTGTAATATATACTGATTAAGCAAACAGTTGCATACTAAAGGTTCATTATAACACTTATCAAAATCAATAAGTGAGTGAGTGAGTGAGTGAGTGATGTTTAGTGCCAATTCAGCAATTTTTCAGCTATATCATAGTGAGAACAAGTTAATTTTCAATGAGATGATGATGACGTCCGCTTTGTTCTAGACCAACACGCTGCGTGCTTAACGGAGAAGTAACACATACCAATTTTATATTCTTTGGTTTGACCCGACCGGGCTGGAACTCACAATCTATCACACTCGATCCGAGCACGCTAACCATTACGCTACCGATGCGGTCCCCAGTTTTTATTTTATTTTATCTTTTTTCTGGTCAAAATTTCTTAGTGTCTTTCAATATATTATTTGAAAACAAAAATGAATCCAAAACAATAAGAGTTACTTGTTATCTATACAAGATGATGTTTTCACATAGACATCTTACACGTCTAATAATGGGTGGTAAAGTTTCCGTTTTGCATGATTCCTCATCATTTTTATAGAATTCAGATGTTTTGTTCTAAATAACAAAATTTAAAAAAATAAATAGCACAATATGATGTTAATGGAATAGGCATATATTATATGTTATTCAGCTATCAGACAGGGTATAGAATGTGACATTCCCGGCTTAGAATTTATATTCCCTGAGGCGCAGCCGAAGGGAATATACATCGTATGCCGGGAATATCACATTATATACCCTGTCTGATAGCTGAATAACAGATATATTACGGATTTAACCTTTTTTTAAAAATACAACATCCAACTGTATTAAATAAATTTGCCTCTTTTATTTTCATTTTTCGTATCTCTAGATGTCCGTTTCCGTACCTTTGACGTCATTCTTCAATGACGTCAAAATATGTGTCACGTCATAGTTCATGTATAGGGTGTCTCATGAAGGAACATACTGTACTAAATTTCTAAATCAATACAGTTTCATATGTAGTAAATTTTATAAACTTTATAAATATAACATTAATATATCACATAACAAAACAACGGGTTTGCGAAACAGTTTCAATAATTTAAATGTTAACTACATGTAAATAAAACCTTGGTGTGGCCCCATGACGTCGAAAGTTTTCAAAGCTCAACGTTTTGTTTATTTGTTATGGTACAGCCGTGGAACATAGGAGTTTGCTGTATTTGTGACGGAATTAACCGTTGTAATATTTTTTTGTTCATGCAGCCGTTTTGAGTATAAAAACAGCATTTAATTTGGTAAAAATACATTTATTATTCCGTATTATACCATTGATTCAGTGAAGCGTAATGTTTTGTCGTCCATGTTTTAATCGTTTTTGGGGACTGAAATATATACCCCGTCTGTTTTCCGAATATATGCTGACATTCAGGGCTGAAGAACCAATGAAAATATGTGTAGCAAACTAAATCCGTAATATATAGCGTTATTTAATTTAAAAATTTGAAAAGATACCTCAGAACTTGAAAACTTTGTGAATATGTCGTACATTTTGCAACTTTTTCCACTTCTGAAACAGTTTCCAGGCATTAAAATACAACTTATGAGCATATAAACTGAGAGTTCCTACTTTTGATCAAACCCTCTTTAAATATTGCAATAATCCAACTGCATAGCAAATAAAGAAAACATTCTATTAAAAAATCATGACCATTCTGTCGAAGATGACTTTGGCGAATGCCAATTCTGCACAAACCGTTTTGTATTTCTTTCTTTTAATGTTCTATAAAGCATCCACATGTAAATTATTTTAACTATGTGCTGTTGTTTTCTTTATTCATTTAAGACCAATTTGTGTTTTTTTTCTTTATATCAATTTGCAAGTCGAACACACCCTTGGCAAGTGTTATAATGAACCTTAAATAAATTATAAAAAGGAAACATAACTGATATTGAACTTTTTCACGCTATTCTTTCAATTTTGTACATTGACAAAACCGGCTCTACTTAAATACAATTTTTGGAACTCAACCGGATAGTAATGGTTGACAAAGCCGGACCGAATGTACGTAAATAAGCATTGTGTTTTTCACTGTAGTAAGTCTAAAACTATTCATGGTAGCACGCTAGTGCAAATTATCATTTATCTAAGTATTGCAAAGGTTTGTGTACTTTAATTACATATATAGACTACTTTTTATAGTTTTATTTGATGATTCCAAGCTCATTATTAGCATTTGTCATTGGTTATGTCCATCATTTTATCCATATCTGAGTAATCGATGAAGTTAACCACAGAAACATATAGGTAAAAACAAACAAAATTAATCGACCGATAACGACATCTTCTGAATTCAAGATATAATAATACTATATGATCATAATACTTACTTCTTGTCGTCGCCTGTATGTCAAACATACCTAAGTGACTTGTACCGGAAGCTGACGGACGTTTTCGACCGGAGCTCTTTGACGACAGTGATGATACAAACAAATACAATAAATGGTTATAACACAATATAAACATACAAATACAATAAATGGTTATAACACAATATAAACATACAAATACAATAAATAAATAATAAAAAAAAACTTACATTAATGACTAAGACAGAAGTTTGAAAATAAAATTATTACCGTATGTGTTTTAGAAATTTCATAGCCAGACATTTCTGAGTTTTGTAGCATTAAAAATATATTTACCAAGATTACATAATTCTTTGATATTGGTAACACTTAATAGTTGCAACATTTAATAAACAGACGGCTTTTTCCAGTCATACGATTTGATAAATTATTTTCATAAATTTACATATATGTTGGACATAATAAAATGAAATGCATTTCATCTTCAATATCATTTATACACAATTTACAGGTTCTTCTGTTTGTGTTAGTTTTATTATATCTTCCTTGTTCAATTGCAAGTTTATGTGATGACAATCTAATTTTAGTAATACAATTTTTGGACAATTCTGGTATAGGTTTGTATAAATATTCTTGTAAGCACACATTTGTAACAATATACTCATAAAAATAGCATTTCGATGAAACATAATACAGCATCAAATTCCTGCTTGGCAATATTGAGCAGTCTTTGTTTAATCGACAGGAAACATGTCAATAATTAAATATTTAAAAAGAAGCACGAATCTTTATGACCGAATCCAATTTTTTTTAATTTTTATTTGATAACTATTATTTAAAGGGTTTCTCAGCACAGTCACACAAGTCTTAGACCTTGGCCCGTATTCATAAAACTTCTTAACTTAAGTGTTCCTTAGACTAAGATTTTCCTAAGGATTTCCTTAGTTAAGGAAGATACTTAAGTGATATTCATAAAATATCTTAAGTGGTTCCTTAACTAAGGAATACTTAAGTATTTGAAACTACGGAACTTCTCGTATTTTACCATTAAGAAAATGTAAATATATGAATGAAAAGTGGACACACAGTTATAAAGCTATTATTGTACATTGATGATTGATTTCATTGTCAATAAATATTTTGTATTGTATTTCAATTCCCGCTTACACTATTTTCACGTGCATTGCTTGATCAATTCAATACATACATACATATATAAATAAAACTGAAGTCGTATCAAAATCTTTAACTATTAAACATGTCTAAGAGAAAGCCAAACTGGACCGATTGAGAGAAGATGATACTAATGGAGGAATACGAGAAAAGAAAGGACGTTTTAAGAGCAAAATTTTCGTCAACTATTACTTCGTCGACAATTATATTTCTTTAAAATATAGGTACATGTATGTTTAACAGGGACACACAATCATAATGCTCCTCAACTTCCCACTTTTGAGTTTGGATGCACCTCCCTCATCTATTTGGGGGATTTTACGTTCAACAGTTATATACGAAACTAATTTTAATGACTGAATGGAAATATCATGTAAATAAAACATAGAAAAAAAATAGGCTCGATTCCTAAATGTACTGCTTTCTATGTCATCTTGTAACATATCACATATCATCATAATAGACTCGGTCAAATCTGTATTTGTCTTGAAGTCATCGTAGATATCAAGAGGTTTTGTACGGTCTCTGAATATTCCCTCTCTACGTAAAGTTCTTCTCCCAGCATGAAACAACCGAAAACGTCCGACATGGAACATGTTTGTATTGGTAATAATGCAATACTAGTAAGCTTTAATTATACCTATTTCATATACCAGCAAAGCACGTGCCATCAAATGGTACGGTTGTAAAAATATTTACTCATCCGGAAAATGACCTTGATGGTGAATTTTATGTACATGTAAGATATGATATGGATTTGATGATAAACTCAAATGCCTATGTAATATTGCTAATATGGTTTGTTGTTATCTTTTTATTCATACAATATCACTTTCATAACTCACAATCAATATAAATAGCAATTCAGGAAAACTTAAGGAACCTACCCATCTACCTTAACGTTAAGGGAAATCTTAAGTGTTTTCTTAGTTTAAGGACGTTTATGAATACCACTTAAGTATGATGGGCGGAGTTTCCTTAACTTAAGGTTAATTTTAGGAAATACTTAAGATAAGAAGTTTTATGAATACCACTTAAGTAAAATGGGAGGAGTTTCCTTAACTTAAGTGTTTCCTTAGGAAAATCTTAACTTAAGTGGCTTTATGAATACGGGTCCTTATCTCCATGCAGTCATACCAGTCTGAGACCTTATCTCAATATGTACAAGGAAGGAATTATTAATAGTTTATTTCCCCAAATATTTAACATGACAAGGAAAACTAAGATTTGATTGAAAAAGGAAGACATTTACCAATAAACAATGATAATATCAAAATTTGGTTAAGACCATTTTTAGGGAGGAATGTAGGTTATTAATGACAGAGAGAAGTATCGGTGTCATCCTGACTGTCCCACTTTCTAAAATTATAGGCATAAAAGGGTAAAAAAAAACAAAAAACGTAGATATGTGTCAAACAAAAATGAAACTCGTATTTGAATATGTTTCGCTTACTATAAAACAACGGTTGACGACATGTCCATGCATCTTCATTCCGAGATCGAGTTTTCAAAAAGTAAAATGTAATACGTGTGAAGACAAAAAAGTTAAAAAAGAAGCAAGAAAAAACAGGGGAGTATGTATGTAACCAAGGATGCTCGAAAGAGCCACATTTTACTAATGTATGTCATATAATAACAATCTGCCATTGCAACCTGTTATAATATAATACTAATTATTTATCTACCTTTTCTTGTGAATTTCAAATTAAAAAAATAAGTATAATTGTGTTATCTGGATGTGAATGGAGAACATTCACCCAAATTTACTCAACAGGTGTCGCTCGAGTACCAACGGTGGTTAGCGGAGCGTTTTATTATCGCTTAGATGTTTGTAACCTATGTAAACTATTATTTCAAACACCATTTCTATCTAATTATCCAACAATAATTATTTTTTATTTGCATAACAATATTCCTCAAGTTAACAACAAATGCATCATAAGTTGTAACCATCTTCTGACATGTTACTAAATTACTAAAGTGATCACGTCATTACGTTGAAATAAGACAAGGACAACGTTACAATCATATATCTGGGTCACGGGCACCTGTTACTAACTGTGAATGCGAATATAGAATAAAATTGAATACATTCTTATTAATTTTTTCTTATGTTCTCCATCAGCAAAAATCAATATTTTCAATACTTTTGTAATTAGTAAATACACATAGCATACGTACAATAACTGTAGAATGAGGAAACTATAGTACACGTGTACGTATTTGTTCACATTCTTTGCATTTCCCGGTTTTAAAGATTTTCGTGTTGGTTTCCTAGTTTTGTTGTATCGTGATTTTCATCGTTTATTAATGGTTAGAATCAAATAATTTCGATCAATTAATTAATTAATTAATTATTCCTGGCGAATTGTATGTACTGTTCTGTTCCGGATTCCAACCACAGTGGCTTTTCTTTAAGACATATAACTTTATTAATAAAAAAATATGCACCCCTATATCATTTTTAAGATATTTATATATATTATAAAAAAAACAACAACTAAGCGTGTTGGGACCTCATCTTCATCTCATTGAAAATTAACTTGTTCTCGTCGTGATATAGCTGAAAAATTGCCGTAAACAACAATTACTCACTGATCCCCAACATGATGCTAAAAACATATTCTGTCTCAAGCATAAATATCTACATTTATTAATCTACTTTTCAAGTGGTTATTTTCGAAGGAGTGGTAATTTTTCGTTTTTTAGTCAAACTGTTCGTGTGGGCTCTAATTTTGCCAAAATTGAAAAAAACAAAATTAAAAATTTTACGATTTCAGCTTTATCTTAAGCCATTCAAATAAAGGCATCAAACATTCTGAAGATTTTGATAAAAAAATATCAAACGTGAATACCTGGGTCGTATTATAGATAATGTTGATTTTTTTCATGAACAGTCATGTGTACATTTTATTTTCATCAGCAGTCATGTGTGGATTTTATTTTTCATCAACAGTCGCTTGACTATTATTAATTGGTAATAATACTAAATGTGATTTCTATGTGATAAGGATTGTCAGTGACTTGCGGCAGGTCGGTTGTTTTTTCAGGGAACTCCGGTTTCCTCCACCAATAACACGGGCCGAATAAAACTGACCGTCACGAAACAAGAAGTGTACTGTTTCATTTCAACGGTAATACAAGCTATTTAACAACCTCTACACTAAATACAAAATACATTTGGGCGGTGTTGATTAAATTACATGATAGTGCTACATATGATGATAGAAGAAAATCATATGAATGGCTATTTAAGCACCAAGCATTAAAATACAAGTTATCTCTTTAAAGGTTTACTTTTTAAGGAATCAATCCTATCGGGACAAATCCGCGAATCAGAAGCAATAATTAAACTGTTGAACTTTTTTGCATAAGGTTCTTGAAATCCGGACACGTATTATACGAGTGATTGGTGTTGCTTAACGCCAATTCAGCAATTTTTCAGCTATATCATGGCGAGAACAAGTTAATTTTCAATGAGATGATGATGAGGTCCGCTTTGTATTAGACCAACACGCTGAGTTGGATTTTTATAGTGCTAGCCCACTAAAACAACAGTTCGCGGATAGACATGTCGCCCCACTCGGACACATTATTGTGATTCCGAGTCGACCAGTCTTTGCTCTTTCTCCTTAATGCTGCGTGCTTACCAGAGAAAAAACAAATATCAATTTGCATAGTCGTTGGTATGACACGACCAGGGCTCGAACCCACGATCTACCGCACTCGAGGCGAGCACTCTAACCATTACGCCACGATGCGATTCGTATTATACGAAGCTACATGGACGCGGCCAAGACACACATTCATGTCATTAACTTTTAGGATGTTTTTTTCTGAAAACAAAAAAATATGTGGTGAAATTTTAAAGAAACAAAATAAATTGACACGAAAGATGCAGAAATATCATTAATCCGACCCTACAGTTCTCAACGAGAAATTTATGATAAAAATTTGAAGGGAAATTACTGATTTTTTTTTTATGTCCAAAAAATAAAAATCTGATTTTTGTTTCCTGTGAAAAAATATATCGCTGTGGGGGAAATTATAGTTTTCTGTGTAGTGTTTTGTAGATCAGTGATTGTCCTTTTTCTTTTGGCCATTGTATTGCCTGACCTTGCGCTTGGGGATCTTAAAACTCTTCTTGCATTGTTTTTGAAGCAAAAGCGAACTTCGTACGCAAATTTACATGGTTAGACCCTATACAGTGTGAACAAAATACGTGTACAATTTCCAATCGGGTTCAATTTAGTCTGAAAACTCGTGTGCAATTTTATGTCATTAGACAACAAATGAAGTAAAGACAAATTCGTGTGCAATTTTACGTCATTAGACACCAAATGAAGTAAAAAAAAACAAACATGTACATGCAATTTTACATTGCCATTGCAGGCTTTGAGCCCTTTCGGCTATGATTGTTACCGGTCACTGTGAAATAAACTAGAAAAAAAAAGGTATTGGAAATATCAAATTAAAATCTATTATGTTCACTTCCGTTCTCTCTATAGGCCGTGCCTACCGTCATATTACGCAACGTTTCAGATCAAGGACACCACGTAGGTAATGATATTACCATTAGATTTCATTGGTTACAAGCGTTTATCGGAAAACAAACGTTTTCCTAACCACCGTTGGTACAACGACGCCACCTGAGGGGGAGGGGGAATGGGTGAATGTTCTCCATTGATTGATACCGAACATATCAGCCTGCCGAGCCCACAGGTACTTGTGGACAGGACCCTCCCCCTTTTTTCTTGAACATCGATTTTTGTTCATGTAAACAACATTTTGCAACTCTCTATGTATCACTGGATGACATATATACAATAAATACAAACAAATAGTAGTAGTTTCTATCCATACCGGGTTTCTGACATGTATATAAGAAAGAAGGTAAGTCACTCTTCTTTAGTTTAGTCTGAAAATCGCAAATCGCGAGTGGAAAATGTTCCATGGAGAGTTGTCAACTTCTGTAAATAAATATCGATGTGTGTTTTCAGGGAGAATAATATATACAGAGAAGGAATAAGCCAATTTCCAGACAGGCAGGCCTTTTTAATTCACTAAATTTAAGATGAATGCACAACAGGTACCCCAATGTAAACAAAGAAGAGTGACTTACCTTCTCTCTTATATACATGTCAGAAACCCGGTATGGATAGAAACTACTGTTTGCTTGTATTTATTGTATATATGTCATCCAGTGATACATAGAGAGTTGCAAAATGTTGTTTACATGAAAAAAAATCGATGATGAAGAAAAAGGGGGGAGGGTCCTGTCCACAAGTACCTGTGGCCGAGCCAGAATATGAAGTTTGATGGCGAATGAGTGAAGCGAACGAGTCACAAACTTTATATTCTGTCGAGCAGGCTGATATTTTTCAGTATCTATCATATTCATATTCAGATGATATGCTTATCATCCTTAAATCAAACATAAACACGAATACATCTATATTTGTATTTTCGCGGGAAAAATCACATGATTAAAAATATTCAAAATACGCTTCCCCAAAACATAGTTCATAAGTAGTTTGCAAATATACCATTAATTTTTACAGGTTTATATAAATGTTAAGATTGTTGGATTTTTTCTTTAATGGTGATATTCATTGGGTTTTTTTTTATTACAAACATCAAAGTCGGCAATTTACCGGTTTTGTTCACAGGCACTCGAATTCCGGACCCCCCTTTTTCCTCATTTGGTCCCTCCCGTGATTATGGTATGGATCTTTGTCTGGAAGTATATCTTTGAACCATTTATCCATATGTTACAACATTTCGTGTTACAACTCTCTCGTTCTACTAACTTTTGTTTCTAGGTCCAGCTGCCGTATTACTTATATATACATAAAGGTATGAAACAATCGTCAAAATACAAAGAGGGAATCCTCGCTTCGACTCGATATTTTACAATAACGCGCCAGTTTTAAAAAGGACCTTCGCTTGTCCTCGTCTCAAAAATGATTTCCCTTCATTCCTATCTAGTTCATACGTACGAACAACACATATTTATTGACGAAATTCAAGATTATTCTCGACGACACATCCAACTTTCCTCCACTCGTGCCCATTCAGGAGGTCAGCCGAACATATTTTGTTTCGCGCTATTTCATTGGTCGGAAAGATTTTCGGAACTTCTTTAGCTTGTTCTTCGCTATGCACGGCCAATCCATTTCGTATCGAGAGGCTTATTAAGCGGGAGTTTTAAATAAGAATAAAAGAATACAAGTTTCAACAAAAGTACTGTTATTTTGGCAAAACTTTCATTTGTGTTGCATTTTTTTATTGGTTTATTTAAACATGAAGTACAAAAAATGCACACCTTCATGTTTTACTTATTTCAACTGTTTATATCAAAACTGGGCATCAGAAATTGCATTAAGAGGGGTTTTTTTTTCTTGTTTTTTTTTTTACTTATTTTTTTTGGGGGGGGGGGGGGGGGTCATTAATTATTTGTGTGGAACAAAAATGTAAATTAAAGAATATTTTGTTCTTTCCTATGTTTTTTGCAAAGGCCATTACAGTTGGAATTTTACACGTATCTCCCTAACAGAAAAGAAATACAAAGAGTAGTTCTAATCCCTTTAATGCAAAAAATTCTTTTGAGGCATATTTACATATACCTGTTTCTAAGGGAGAAGAGGGGAATTAAGAAAGCTACAATTTACAAGGGGTTTACTTATGTACACTGTCTTTTTGTTGTTACTGGGATAGGGGTTGAGGAGCGTTAGCTCATTTTTTTTTTTTGACAAGCCTAAAAAGGAGATTTTTTTGCTTTATGATAACTAGTGTCCCTTTCTCTCTGATCTTTTCAGTGATCAATTGGTCATCCGTCAAAATTTATGTTTGAAGTGCATTTTTCCATTTCAGACAATATTCTTACCATGTCACTAGGTTCGTCATTTTTTTTCTGGTGCCTATATAACACATTGGCTGAAAAGGTTTACTTTCCACTTTTATTCTTATTTAAAACTCCCGCTTAATAGGCCTCTCGATACGAAATGAATTGGCCGTGGATAGCGAAAAACAAGCTAAAAAAGTTCCGAAAATCTTTCCAACCAATGAAATAGCGCGAAACAAAATATGTTCGGTTGACCTCCTGAATGGGCACGAGTGGAAGAAAGTTGGATGTGTCGTCGAGAATAATCTTGAATTTCGTCAATAAATATGTGTTGTTCGTACGTATAAACTAGATAGGAATGAAGGGAAATCATTTTTGAGACGAGGACAAGCGATGGTCCTTTTTAAAACTGGCGCGTTATTGTTTGTATTTTGACGATTGTTTCATACCTTTATGTATATATAAGAAATACGGCAGCTGGACCTAGAAACAAAAGTTAGTAGAACGAGAGAGTTGTAACACGAAATGTTGTAAAATATGGATAAATGGTTCAAAGATATACTTCCAGACAAAGATCCATACCATAATCACGGGAGGGACCAAATGAGGAAAAAGGGGGTCCGGAATTCGAGTGCCTGTGGTTTTGTTTACCAATGCCGTTCCGTTTTAGAAAACATAAAGGTCACGACCTCGCTTATGACGTAAAAATTATGACGTCTCAGCAGAGATTATCAAGAATTGTGACAAGTACATTTTTGTAGGACGATGTTTGTTGATATTGCTGACACGACAGTTCCTAATTTGATATATGTTTAAAAAATAAAATGTTAACTAGCTAATGGTGTTGCTGAATTTTATTTACTTTTATTATCTTCACAGGAATTATCGTTTAAATGTTGGGAGAATTTGGTGATAATTCCTGCTCACTGTTGATAAGTCTAGCTCAGCTCACGAGAACTTTGATACGAGTGTTGCTTATGGAGTTAGCAGATAGATATAGCGGGAGGGAAGGATGGTAAATATATATATTGACCGCAGAATACCGCAGAAATTACCGGTTATATACGATATTATATATATATTCTACCATCTACCCACACACGCTTAAACACATGTTTTATGTTTATTCCAGATTCTGTATGGCTTATGGCGTCTAACGCCACTTTCTAAATTTGTTCAGTTATATCGTGGCTGTCAGTTTTATTGATAGAGGAAACCGGGCACTCTAATAAACTTTATCACATAATGTTATCCCAGATCCGCCTTACGAAACAAGGTAACCATTCGACTATTAAAACTATATTTTTATTGAGCAGATGTGGAAAAGTGGAGTAGGCCACTGGATATAAAGCAAAGCGATTGACGCTGTAGTGTGTCAAATCCCGCCGAGGGAGAGCAAAACAAATGTCAGCTCAAAATATAATTCTAACATTAATCGACTGATATATTTGTTGAGGTATTTCTGATAGACAGAAAAACACATTCAAAGAACATTCCAGGGATTTTTTTTTCATTTTATTAACGGTCGAGATAAAAATATATGTTATTTATTCTCCCATAGAATATGGCGGTATACCGTAATTGCCATCTTGGATTCGTACACATATTCATCTACTGTATTTGTATATATTGTATATACTTTCTAATGAGTATTTCTCTATACATATGCACATGCATATGGTTTATTGAGAAAATAAAGATATCATAGCAGATCATTAATCTGTTTTCTCTAATTCTTGTTCAATTTTCACACTTCTCAACCCGTGTGAGAAGAAATCGATAATCAACGTGTGGATCACTTTGTTCTCAGTCGCTGATTGGTCAATTACGCAATTATGTCTCAACCCGTGGGTGAGATAAGAATTTCACGCTACTTTTCCCGTAAAAATGTTGCGTTTCGCAAAATGTCATTTTGTCAATAAAATCGTTTCATTAACCGTAACTAACCGTAATTAACCGTACCGTCATCAAGAACCCCTCATCTGGAATCTTGTCCTTTCTCCATCATTGCTTCAAAAACATTCCTTACGGGTGTGACGTCAATTGAAGTATACGTCAGTGACGTCACTGAACGTCGATTTGAGAAAGTGAAAACGGCCATATATTTTGTTAAATTAGTGAGAAAAAGAATCAAACAATTTTTTAGTGGTTCATTAGAGAAACAATCTCTAACATTGTTTCCCGTTTATTACGATAATTTCTCAAATCTCGATAGTTAATTTTTTACATTTTAAAATTCTCGGTAAACCTCGAACTTTAAAATGTGAAAATTTAACTATCTTGATTTGAGAAATTATCGTAATAAACGGGAAACAATGTTAGAGACTATATATATCAGATTAGTAAGTATTGTTATGGCAGATTAGTAATCTGTTTTAACAGCTAAGTAGTTAGTTTACTTTTATAATGGTATAATCTATTTAAATCAATAATAACAAACCAATCAAATTAAAATTAAGTTTTTTGATAGCTCCCATTTTCCTATATATATGTAGCGAAAACAATTTCGATTGAGCTATTTTAAAAATTGTAAGATTAAAAATTCTGCCAATAATGAATTTGACGTCTGTATGACCGTCACAGTAAAAACATGACGTCATAATTTGCTTCAAGAGGACGGGTTTTCAGTACCTTTACGCTTCAAAAGTGAATAATATTTCATTTAATCCAGTTTTTGAGGTAAGCGATTTTCTTGTTTATTCTGTTATATTGTTTTATCAACATCCTGGTCTTTAAGAATTCAATATGGCGACTCATTCCGTTTTGACCATAGAACGGTCTGTGAATTTTACGCAACACGTTAGCCATTCAAATTCTTTTATGCTATCTGCAGAAATTGCATTATGTTTCACATGTTAATCAATTACTCTTTGAATGACATTTTCGGTAATTGAAAACAAATGTTTAATAAACTTGTTGCTTGTCTAAGCTTAGCAGCGACACCTATTTATATCCCCCTTCCACATTTGTTGAAAAGCAATAGTAAAGGTGTAGTAATAACGGTGGTAGTCATGACCTTTATTTTCTGCTAAATCGAAGCTGATACATGCTATAACAACATATGTAGAATATACATATATATACAAATGTGGAAAGAGTCCTTGTAAATTGTTATATTTTGTGTCCAATCCAATTGTTATAATATTTAGCAATAAAATATGTTTATTCTAATCTAAATCTATACAAATGATTCAAATGACAGCAATACTTGCAAGTAATATTTATAACATGCATTGGATATTGGGGACAGTCCCCAGTGCTCGATCCACCGAGCTGCCCAGGTCGTAAATATGCGGAAATCCTGTTCGTGGACCATAAATGATAATGAAAATAATATAGGTATATGCAACATTAATAATCAAACAAAACTGTTAACCACACGACCACCCAATAAAATAAGGTGTTTAACAGATAGAACAACACGTGTGTTTGATGAATTTTTAAATGTGCATCATAAAATGATATTTTATTAAGTTCGTCTCAAATTCAGTTTGACCAAAAAAAATATGCAATAATAAGAATTGACTGGATACAATCTTTTCTAATTTCCAATTCTAAAGGACATTTTAACAAATAAATAAACTTAGTATTCTAAATGAACGCATGTTGACGTTATGTCACATAAGATAAATGTCATTTAACACATTTTAGGAATTATTTTTGCAATGCAGATTTAAACAATATTTCCCCCATTATTACGGCGTTTTTAACCCCACTGAACCAGTGGTGGAACAATCTGTAATCCTCTAGAGGATTAAAATGTCTCGTGCCTTTTCCCGCATGTTGTCAAATCGAGAATCTATATTTTAGAGGATCAAAGGATTTTGAAATACAGTTCGCGCTAAATAATGGGAGAAACAAATTCTCCTTCAGTTGCCTATGTGGGTTACGATATTTCTCCACTCTCGAGAGTTAAAATTAAAATTTTAATCACTCGCTTGACGGCTTGTGGTTAAAATTTTAAATTTAACTCTCTTGAGTGGAGAAATATCGTAACCCACGGGCAACTGAAGGAGAATCTATATTTTAATTTTTAAGTGAGTTAAAAAAAAATTACATAATTCTTATTCAAAGTCAATGGTTTGATAAAAATTCGTTCAATGACAAATAACAGGAAACAAGGAAATATTCTTCCAGACAACAACATACATATTATGTACAAATAAATTTATACTTAAAGGTGAAATATAGTAACAACATGTGAAAATGTAAAACGAAACCGTTGAAGGAAATACAAGTCATTGAAGGAGAACGAGAGAAAATGTACTTTATAATTGATAATCAAAAACCGTATCATCTAAATATAACATTACGTAATGGAGAATATACTCCAACTGTTGATTCTTAAAAACAATCAAACGAGACACGTAAGGGTAACAATAATGACACGTAAGAGTCGAGTTAATTATTTTTAAGAATCTACAAGTTGGAGTGTATTCTATAGCATAATACATTTCCATCTGCAACAGTGTTTTCATTATATATTTTTACACTTTTAATGTTCAGAAAGCTAAATAAGCCACAATTAACAAAAATTGTCCCAAATGTTCACATGTGGTCTGTCTGATTTGTTATTACTTGCGGTCGGTTCGTTAGTTGTTTTTGTATTACGAGAATACATTTTAAGAGTAGTTCACATACTCGTCAGTACTTAACATAAATTATGCCAGATCTGAAATACTTGTATCGTATCTTGTATATATTGATCAATTGCTTTTCTAAACAAATTGTTAAAAGAGTCATATACTAGTATACTAATTATAGAGTATAGTAGTATGATCACCGTAGGCGAGTGGTTAGATGGAAGTTTTGAAGGTCAAAGTAGACTTTTTTGAATTAATAAAGATATACACAAAAAAAAAAATGGAAGTTTTGAAAGTCAAAGTAGACTTTTAAAAGCCCGGCAGTGGTTCGATTCCCGAAAGTCCCAAAATATGGATATCACGTTTTTAAGCCTAAAACAGTAAAAGGTTAAAGTTCAAGAACAAAAGAATAAACTGTAGATTCTTAAAAATAATCCACTGTTCGAACAATCGTGTGAAATGTATTATTGAAAATTATCAAAAACCGTATCATCTAAATAAAACATTAATGAAAATTATCAAATGACTGTCAGAATGGACAATGACCTCAATTATATATATAAATATAAAAATAAAAAAATATTGAAATAATAAAATGAACAAAGGAAACTCTAGATGTAGATATAAATGAAGTCGGACAGACGGACGGACACGCAACAGGTAAATCATTATAATAAACTTGTTCAAATGTCCCATATTGCTCATGTCTTTAGTTTTTTGTGGTGTCCTATGATGTATCTTTACGTTCTGAGATCCGTGTTGTGATGTCCGTTACGATTTCCGCATAAAACGATGTTCGGTTCATCTTTACCTCCAGTTGTTTGTAGGAAGGCTATACGTCTTATTTACGTTATTTGTGTTTGTTTGCGGAGAGTGGTGTCCACCACATATTGTGTTGTGTTTTTGTTTTGTTTTTGTTCGTCTTGTGTACCATATGTTTCCCGTTTCTCTGGATTGTCCAACTTTCATCATACCTACTCTAAGGGGTGTCCCCTAGGTGTGCTGGATTTAATAGAATATGGAACCGTCGTCAATATGGATCTGGTGTATAAAGAGTATCACCCTACCAAGATGTGGTGAATATCTATCGAGGACCAACTAATAATGGTTGTTAGTAGTCCGTTACACAACATATAGGGCATAACACCAGGAGAGGTACAAAATCTGAGAAACAAAGAGGATTAGATTTAAATCGTATCGGAAGAGGCTTGCCGCGAGTAAGATATTTAAATCTTACTCTAGGGTGTCTCGGATTTTACGATCCTGAACCTTTCACGGTCTGAAATCTTTCTACCGTGTCAATGTTTGTTTACTTTTTGCATACTGTTAAATAAAAAAAATGTACTTCCCTTTGACCAAGTTCTACGAAAAGTAGTCCCGGAAAATGTGAAATGTAGGTGAAATGAATTTGTATTGGTATTTATCGTTTTTGTAGTATGATTGATTGATTGATTGATTGATTGGTGTTTAACGTCCAGCGAGCAATTTTTCAGCTATATTCAGGACGAGAACATTTAACAATTTAAACGCCATGGGACTCGAAACAAGGAAAGGTGATGGGTAGGGACGGATAATTTTGCCAGTGCAATAGGTCTCCTATGGACCACTCATCATGAGCATGCTCATAATGAGCTGTTACACTGGGTTCTTTAACGTGCGGAGAGGGTGGCAATCTCTCAACACGGGACCTCGGTTTTATTTACGTCTCATCCGCAGGACGGGTTGGTTGTGAATTTCAATTAACGACTTTGTCATGAATCTGTTTTTATAACTTTCTATAAAAATATTGATTCAAGAAAAAGGTCTTTAAAATGTTATCATAAAAAAAAACTAAATCAGAAAAACAAATATTTATTATCATTACTGGTCCGTCTATTATCATAGAGACAGAAGTATGATCCGTTTATTATCATAGAGACAGAAGTCTGATCCGTCTAATATCATAGAGACAGAAGTCTAATCCGTCTATTATCATAGAGACAGAAGTTTGTTTATAATGACCTTGATGTCCCGAGCTACAAATGACGGTTCAAGAATTTGTCAACATTGACAAAGATCTGCAAACTGTACAGGACATTTCGGATGTGAATATAATTATTCTAATTTATTTATTTATTAAACATGTATTATTTATACTTATGTATTTGTACAAGTGCAAAATGCATGTCAGTCGAGTTGAAAGTTTATCTTTTCATATGATCACATAACTTCCAGTTTTCAATGTCCCTCACTTTATCGCCAAACTCGTTATACCGCCAAACTACCGACTGCACAGAAGATGGCGGTTTAACGAGGGAGCACTGTATGTCATTGAATTGTTTAGTGTAGATACGCTAGTATTTGAAAAAATCAAATACAGGTATGATTTAGGAGATAACTATATTGTATTTGAAAATTTCACGGCATCAATTGGAGATTTGATGGTCGCAAATTGAGTTTACTGGCGACGCGTTAGCGGAGCCAGTAAACGGATATTTGCGACCATTAAATCGACATGTAATCATGTGTATCTATGCATAGATGCTGATGTTCATTGCTACATTATTGACAAGATGACGTTAGCGGTAATCAGCTAAAATTCTGAAAAATATCTCATGCTATTTCAACCGTGCAATTGATACCGTGAAAATTACACTGTTAAATCGACAATTGATGCCGTAAAATTTTGAAATACAATACAGTTATCTCCATTCTAATGTAATCATGTGTATATATGTGTATTGCCACCGAATTGACAAGATGACGTAAGCGGTAGTCGGCTAAAATATGTTCAACCGTGGAATTATTACCGTGAAAATTACAGCATTGTCCAATCACAAACCAGTAATATTAAACAACTACATTAGAATGAATGATTGATTGGTGTATGGAATTTGATCACATATTAAGAGATTATTACATGACATTTCCATATTGGCCCCAGTATCAGCACGAGACTCCCATATCAAGCCCGACAGCGAAGCTGGATGGCTAATATGGGTCGAGGGCTGATAGCAGGGATGATATGGAAAATTTCATGTCATAATCTATTTATCACATATTTTACATTGATTTTTTTCAAGCAATGACTTTTATATTGCAGAAAAAACAAATTGCGAAAATAAGTCCTAAAGAGAGTTGCCTTTATTCAACTTGCAAATATTTTTGTTTCTAGTCTTGTTTCAAAAAGATATCAAACAATGTCGTTCTGTACAATGACGCTATAAAGTGTTTGTAAAATCTACCCAAGACGTTGACATTTGAATGGAAATTCCTATTCAACACGACCTATTCATTTGACCTAATTATTCCGTTTCAAGTTATTTAAACTTTATTCCAATATCTTCAAATGTGTTAATTTGATTGAAATACGATTTTATGCATATCTTTATGCACCATCTTTCCTTGTACTTTGACATATAATCTTTGAGACCACTGCGCAGATACCGGAAGTTGAATTCGAGGGAAATTACGGAAATCTGATGGCAAATACTGATATTTGAGAGCAAATAACCAACACTGATTTCTAGCTATCATTGGACATGCTAAAACGAACATGTTTCAACAAAATATGTGATAAATAATGTATATCAACAAATAGAAGAAAGAAAAACAAATATCGATTTAATTATCAATTAGGAAAATATAACTAATTTTTAGAAATATCAAATTCAATACCCGTATAACCGGTAATTTCTGCGGTGTGAAATTTCTGCGGTTTTGGACTAAAAAGAAGACATTTAATCTTTGCGATTTTTTTTTTCTGCGGATTGAAAATCTCGGCGCTGAAAGTTTTTTTTGTATTACAGGAAGCAACATCTGAAGCGACAGACAGTGGTTCTTAGAAGTAAAAACATATTTAAATCTTTGTGAAGTTTTCATAGGTTACAGCTTCTGATTACACATTTGGTAACTTCAAATTTTTCTAAGTATCTATTTTTGTCACTGTTTTCGCGATCTATTTTGCTGACAGGAAATACGAAGTCAACAGTTGGATCGATATCGGTATTTGATAGTTCGGAAATATATATACTGACCATCATTAGAAACGCATCACTTTCTTTTTTAAATATTTGTTTTAATGAGTAATTTGACAACATATATAAATACGTCAAACAATAACAACAATACACACTCTAACAGATGAGAACAAGTTTGAAACACAGTTTCTCTTTTGGGACGTCTCTTTATGGTTGAAACACAGATACTCTCGATTTCAAAATTCAGTACTTCGTATGTCCATCTCTTGCGGTGATACAGGCAACACAACGGCGACGCATCGAAAGAATAATGTTTTGAATAACTCTCTGGGGCATATTGTTCCAATCCTCTAATAATCCCTGACGTAAGGTGGCCCCAGTAGTCGGCTTGACGGGACGGTTATCTACACTTCTTCATAATGCATCCCAAACATGCTCTATTGGTGCCATATCCGGTGATAGTGATGGCCAAGTGCATACAGTTGACATTCTGTGCTTGCAAATAGTTCATTGAGACCCTTACTGTGTGTGGACGCGCGTTATCTTGCTGGGCTTGAAACATTGGAACAACATAAAGAGCCAGGATTTCATCTCTATAGCATTGTCCGGTATGAGATCGGTCACAGAAGTGAAGTGGAGACTTGTAACGGAATGATACAGCTGCCCAAATTATAACATTTGTGCCACCCCATCGGTCTACCTCATTAATGCAGCAAGCGGCAAGTCTTTCATTTTGACGTCTCCAAACCCTTATTCGACCGTCTGCATTCGAAATACAGAAACGGGATTCGTCCGAAAACAACACTTCCTGCCATCTTTGCCTTGTCCATTGCAAATGGATTCTAGCCCATGCTAAACGTTGTTGGCGATGTCGCGGTGTAAGCAGTGGTCCTCTGAATGGTCGTCTTGCACGTAGGCCATGTTCATGCAGTCTGCGACGCACTGTTGCCAGCTGATCCGGGGACTGTGTCTTCTTGGAGTTTCCCTAGCAGCTGATACAGTTGTTTTGAACCGGTTGCGTAAATGCTGTAACCGGATATTACGATATTGTTGGTCGGTTGTTACTCTTGGTTGTCCTGGCCGAGGACGATCGGACACATTGTTCGTGGCTTGAAACCTCTTTCTGAGGCGTACAACAGTACTTTGATGGCTATTGAATAGTCGAGCAACTTCTCTGGTTGATATGCCTGCTCTCATCATACCCAAAGCTTGGTTGCGATCATTATTATTCAGACGTGGCATTTTTGAAAAACTTTACCATAGCAAACAGTGCTGATATCTGATTATTCTTTTCACATGTGGACACAGTTCTTTCAAAAAGCGGGTTTAAAAAATTCATATCGCCCGTTCACGATTTGCACGTGCAAGAAATACTGTTTTTAAAATTCAATAGATAC
The DNA here is from genome assembly GCA_963383655.1 of Bathymodiolus septemdierum. Taxonomy (NCBI): domain Eukaryota; kingdom Metazoa; phylum Mollusca; class Bivalvia; order Mytilida; family Modiolidae; genus Bathymodiolus; species Bathymodiolus septemdierum. Next base: position 2,373,445 of record OY726523.1, read on the forward strand.
CTGTTTCAGGTGATAAGACACATCAGAAAATTTACCTGTATTTTTTTAAGGAGGACATTATTAACAATTACATTTAATCAAGCATTAATTTTTTTGGAAATTTTAGCAAAAAAAAAATATTTTCTAGTGATGCGTTTCTAATGATTTCGAAATTTCATACTTTAACATATAACATTAAAAAAAAATTAGAAATAGAAGCAAGTATGTATTCATTTCTTTTAGTATAATGTAGACATAAAAACTCGGCTTAACCGGAATTAGACTACCAGTACATTTCTGTTTTTTGGTTTTTGGATGAATCCTGATGAGATCGCGCAGTTTGATAAAATTATTCGATGCACTATAACAATTAAAAAAACACTAATGTTAATTTATATAAAAAACAATTTTAAATATTGCTTTAATAAACTTTATTATGACTGTAAATATTTGATCATGTCATTGTTTCGATTATTATCGGTGTCAGCTTGGTATAATAATATTTCTCGATCTAGATTAATTGTAATTAACGGTTAAAAGTAATAAAGTCACAGCTAAGCATTTATATAGTACCAGTTTTTTTCTTTTATCTGGGTATAGTAATTAGGCCTAATTAGATATTTGACACTCCGGATTAATTGGAGTTTGAAAAGGTCATTTGTGCTGATTTATAAATACGGACATCAAACATTTATTTTGCATATTATTGTGCGATTTTAATTTCTGCGGTCCAGAGTTGACCACAGAATACCGCAGAAATTAGATAGCAGCAGAAATTACTGGTTATACGGGGTATATATTTTGTTACTTTTCTGTCAGAGGAGAAAACATATTATGTAGATTTAAGAATCTTTGATTAAGAAATAATTCATTGAAGCCATTAGTATATCGGAGATTAGAACATGGGTACTACTGTTTTCGTAAGCAATTAATCCCGAGCGATAGCGAGAGATAAAATACAACAAACTATTGTTACCCATGCTAGAATGTAACTCATTAACTATTTGATTCCAATGGGAAGAATCAAAGTTAAGCTTATATTTTGAAGCGGAAGTCAATATAGAAAGTGCATCTCATGACAAAATCCACTAATCTCCATGTTTACAGTCGTTTTCTATATATAGACAAATAACCTCAGTTACAGTTAAGTTACTGTATATAGACAAATAACCTCAGTTACAGTTAAGTTACTGTATATAGTCAAATAACCTCAGTTACAGTTAAGTTACTGTATATAGACAAATAACCTCAGTTACAGTTAAGTTACTGACATTTTTAATTTGATAGCATTTGAACTTTAGCAGACAAACACATAAAATGCTTAAAAATTGAAAATAAATCATCAACCAGAACTATATCAGTGTCACCATCGTTACATGGAAACAGCCTCACCGGAAGTCGCCAATTTACAAGAAGCAAAAATAGGAAATATGATATGTAAAGAAACAACACGAATGTTTTAATGCATGCATTTCCCACGGTCATGTATAAATTAATGAAATCACTCTGAAATGACAATCACAATATAACCATGAAATCGGCATATGCGAATCATAATTTATCAGGAGTTTTATCACGACATTGGTTATACAGCCAGTGAGGCACGACACATATTATAAGTTATAAGCTCCCTAGTGACCGTCTAAATAACCATAGTCGGTCACGGGAGCTTATAACATTTTTGTACGATGTTGCTGATCTATAACTCGAAACAGTAACTAAGTTTTTTCCACGAACTATGTTTGACGGACTTTCTTGGAAGTTCTAAGGCTAAAGACGTAATGGTCAATACACAAAATTAAGAACCGCCCACTGCCCTTCTGTAATTTTCCGTCTCCATCGTTTCGCAACTGCACGTTATTTAAGAAGAAAATATAAATTTTCATCTTTCTTGCAGTTGTGTTTAATTATGCTAAATCAAAATACACACACATATATATATATATAGAGCCTGGTCAAATAGCTGCAAGTTTATCTATCGTCTGCATCGTTATTTTTATGAATAGAATTCTAAGACTAAAGACGTAATGGTCACTACACAAAATTAAGCACCGCCCACTGACCTTCTGTAATTTTCCGTCTGCATCATTTCGTTACTGCGCGTTATTTTTATGAATGGAATTTTCTCCTGGCCAGGTAAAGCGTATTAATCTTTTTCTCTAGATTTCCATATATGGCTCTCCTTTCTATCGTTATTTTTAGGAATGATTTTATCTAATCATAGGTTGTCAAATAAATGCAACATCGTACAAATCAATATATGGAGATCAACTAGAATTCTGTCTTGTGCGTTGACCAGTATTAAAAGGTCCGAACTGGACCCAACCATAGACCCGGTGTCGTCAGATAAGGCATCTGTCCCTTTGTCTTCAGAAACATTAAATAACTCTGATATTCAAAATTCAGATAATCACTCTAGCCTAAGGATTAAAATATAAATTTATAGATTATGGGCTACGGTTTGTTCCGTTTGTTGTAATTAAACCTTATGAAAGTTATCGGGGGTAAAAGAACACAGCCTCCCCTAAGTGGTAAATGGTTGCTCCCTTAACGACATATCAATTTCAATCAGTCTTTTCTGACTAAGAGGTTGAATACTGATGCAATATGAAAACAGACTATATATATACCATGCCTGATATTACAATAACATATAAACATGTATATTGATGTGTATGTTAATTGCTAAACTGTTAATGAAGTTAAATCGTCCGAAAGCTACATAACCCGATCAATTAACACCTAGATCACTTAATGCTTAACGCCACTGCGTTGTCTGTCCTTCTTCGATTTACTGACTCTCATTACCCCTTTGGTATCTTCAACCTCTTCTTACACTCCTAAGATACTTTGTCTGGGCATACATATCTTTATTCTCATTAAACCATTGTTTATTGCCATGTTACCTATCGATGAGATCAGGTGAACCATTGGAAGAGGTCTCTGTTTAGTCTTCTAATGCATAGGCGATAATATATTTCACTACCATGTTAATGTTATGCGAATCGAACACACACAAGAAAGACATCGACAAACTTTCGAACTGGCCACGAAAATGGGAACAGCTTTTCATTCTGACAGATGCAACATATATCATGTCTGCTATTAGAAATATATAGGCGCTCAAATTAAATGATAGAGAATCGCTAGAAGACTGTGAGATTGTAGGCACTAGAATTGAGTGCAGCAAAAATACATTGTCATCTCAGAATACAGACCAACAAATAATGATGATGCGTATGCTCATACTCTTGGAAACACCATTATCGATATCTGCAATAAATACCCCAAGGACACCATATGGGTAGACGGCGACATGAATATACCCGATATAGATTTGGAGGAAAATACCATCACAGGAAATCAATACAAAAAAGTAATTAATGAAGTACTGAATTCAACCATCGACGATGTAGGCCTTGAACAAGTAGTACATTTCCCCACTAGAGGACAAACATACTTGATATTTTTGCAACAGACAGACCATCCCTAGTAACAACATGCAAACCAATAAGCGGGGTTAGCGATCACGAGATAGTACATGTGGAATCTAGGGTGTATGCCAAATACCAACGGTCCATCCAGCATAAAATCTGTCTTTGGAAAAAGGCCGATATAATTAACTTAAAATCAGATATACTTGATGCAGTAAGAACGTTTATTGAAGTTAATACCATCAGTACTAAAATTAATAGCCTGTGGGAACATTTCAGTAAAACGTGCCAAGAGCTTATAGATAAACATGTACCATCCAAAATGACATCAGTCAGATACAGCCAAACCTGGATTAATACAGAAATCAAAAGACATTCCAGGTAGTAAAAAAGGCTTATAATAAAGCGAAGGCAAGCAAGAAGACAAACGATTGGGACCACTATAAATCCATCAAAAAGAAATGTCAAATTGAATGTCGTAAAACATATAACAACTATGTTAGTACAATGTTGAACAACAACATAAAATCAAATTCTAAGCGTTTATGGTCATTCAATAAAAGCAAAAGATGTAATTCAACTGGCATTGCACCATTGTCTAAAGGCGGGAACAATCATAGCAGTAATCTGGAAAATAACAACGTTCTTAACGACCAGTTTACATAAGTTTTCACTGAGGAGGACACAATTAATGTACCAGCTATGGGTCCATCACCATTCCTTTACCTCAAACAAATAGAAATACACCCTAATGGAAGGTAGAGAAGACAGAAGACATTTCTAAGCTGTAAAACTTGTGTCTGGTCCATTTGTTGTTATTTTGGACAATAAAATAAGGTTAAATCACCCTAATGGAATAAAAAAAAAAACTTCTTATCAGCCGTAAATCCAAGCAAGGCAACAGGACCAGACAACATATCAGGTCGTTTTCTACAAGAACTACACCAACAGTAAGCACCAGCTCTAACTTTAATTTTCCAGGCATCACTACATCAGGGCCAAGTGCCAACAATCTGGAAAGAAGCATTTCATCACACTACTATTCAAGAAGGGAGATCGTAGTAAACCATCAAACTACAGACCAGTATCACTAACACCATGCTGTAAGATCATGGAGCACATCATACATAGCACTGTAATGAAACATCTCGACATGCATTATATGTTAATAGATGACCAGCATGATTTTCGGAAATCTCGATCATGCGAGTCACAGCTCATAATGGCAGTCCAGGACCTTGCAAATAGCCTGAATGGAAATAACAAGTAGATGGTATACTTCTCGACTTCAGTAAAGCATTCGACAAAGTGCCACATCAGAGGTTATTAGAAAAATTCAGCTATTATGGAGTTCGTGGAAATCTGCACAGTTGGATTAAGGATTTCCTTACCAATCGGAAACAAGAAATAGTACTGGAAGGGAAACACTCTTCAAGATCGGAGGTTACATCTGGTGTACCCCAAGGAACCGTGTTGGGGCCACTTCTCTTCCTTATCTTCATCAACGATATAACAAAGAACACCTCATCAACTGCTAGACTATTTGCGGACGATTGTTTGTTGTATCGTACGATTAACTATGAAGCAGATGCAATAACATTACAAAAAGACCTAAGCACAATGCAGCAATGGGAAGCAACATGGTTAATGGAATTTAACCCCGACAAATGTGAAGTCACCACAATTACCAGCAAAAGGTCACATAAATTATCCATACAACATCCATGGCAAAGAACTAGTACACGTACAACATGCTAAATATTTAGGATTTATTTTTAGTAACAACCTAAGTTGGAACACCAAGAAGACAAATGCCACCTGTGCCTTCTTGAGAAGAAATATAAACAGTTGTTCAAGGCAAGTAAAGGTACAATGTTACACACCACTCGTCCGTTCTAACTTACAATATGCTGCAACCGTATGGGATCCTTACACCAAATTCAACATAAGCATATTAGAAAAATGGCAACGCCGTGCTGCCAGATTTGTGAATGGGAACTACTCAAGAGAAAACAGTGTAACATCTATGTTAATGGAACTAAAATGGCCAACCTTACAACAATGGAGAACCAACACAAAAATGGTAATAATGTACAGGATAGTGCATCACTTTATTGCCATCCCATCGCAAATGTACCTTACTCCTGCAACCACCATAAAAACAAGAGGCCATTACCAAAAATTTCAAATACCATTCTCCAGAATACACAACCACCAAAACTCTTACTTCCCCTCAGCAATCCGAACATGGAATAACTTGCCAGCAGTGTCAATAAGTGTTCCCACACTTGAAGCGTTCAAGGTGGAGTTGGCTTATGTGTAGATATTCACATCATAGCTTTAACTGTATATATTACATTTTTGAGAAGTGTTTTTAACTATGTTTGACTATTAATTCTGAACAATTGCAACATTCTACTTGTGACAAATTACTTGGAATCAAAACGGACTCCAATTTAAATTGGAAAAATCAAATTGATCACATCTGTTCTAAAATATCATCAAAAATCTACCTTCTTTCAAAAATTAAGAAATATTTAAATCTTGAATCAAGGCAACTTTTTTATTCGGGTTATATTGTGTCTTTAATTGATAATTGCTGTGTTGTTTGTGGAAATTGTTCAAATGAGGAATTAAATCGCATTCTTAAATTGCAAAACAGAACAGCAAGATTGATATTAGATCAAGATCCCATAGCACCATCTGAACCTCTGTTTAAACAACTGGGATGGATGAGTATTGAACAAAGAATCAAATACCATCAATATCTTCTTGTTTCAAAATGTCTAAAGAATGAAGCACCTGTATATTTAAAAAAATCAAATCTAATACTTGTCTGATCCAAATCCTTACTCTCTCCGAAATGTTGTGAGTGAAAAATTACAAATCCCAAAGGCAAAAACTGAACTTGTTAAGAAAACTTTAACATACTCTGAACCAAATCTATGGAATGAACTTCCGTTTTCGATACGGCAAGCTTCCTCTCATAATGCATTTAAAATAAAAGTTAAAAGTCTCATTTTAAATGATTATGTACCTTGAATTACCATTAAATATTTACTAAATCTTTTTGTGTATACTTATTACAATGTATTGCTTCTTGTGTGTAACTTATATAGTGCACTTTACAATGTATGTTGAAATATGTCAATGAGGGCCTCAGGGAAGATGAGTTATTAACTAACTGTGTAACCCTCTATAAATAAAGAATTTATTGTTATTGTTATTATTATTATTATTGGGAACAGGACAAAAGCCCCCCCCCCCCCCGACAAAAGCCCTCCGGACAAAAGCCCCCAATAATGAAAAGTAAAAGTTAATGTTTTTTGTTATACATTTTTTTTATATTGATGGTGATATTAGATATATTAAAGTATGGTCTGGTCTTTTGTTTTTGATTTACGTGACATGACGAAGGAAGTGTGTGTCTCTGCTCTCTTGTCTCTGTTTTTTTTTAGAACGAAGACTTTGTGTCGATGGAGTCGATTGGTTGTTTCTTTTTGTATCCTGCTTTCTGATTGGTTCTTTTTCCTGTAATCTGATTGGCTAATCGACTAGAAATGGTGACTTCTGATTTGTCAGATTTCCTGGCTGTTGATTGGTTGACGATGGAACACATCCCAATCCGTTTTTTTTTTGTCAATCCAAAAAGCCTCTGCATTTTATCCAGGCTTGTGACTGGCTCTATAGATAGAGGCTGCATTAACCTTTCTTTCTTTTTTTTTTCTTTTTACTTATATATATTTTTTTTTTTCTTCATTTTTTTTTCTTCAACTAAATACAACAAGGATTACATTCACAGCAATACATGGCACTGTCTACATTTTGGTGCGTCAACTGACATGGTCATGTCTTCTTGAGGTCTGGAACGATATCAGGCAGCACTCGATCTACATCTTTCAACTTCTGGTATTGATCGAAATCCAAGGAAACCCCATGGGATGAGGGGTGTCGTTTGTCATTCATCCAATAATAATGACGAATGTCCAAGTGTAACGCTGGACTCTCTCCCGTCACGAACACGTTAGCTCCAAGATGAACATCTAAGGAAGTATCTCTGTTGTGTTCCAAATAATGTACAGCATCATCTATGTAGCCCCAAGTAGTCTGCAGTTGTACCCAACGTACTAGTGGAAAGTAAATATCACTCATGGTATTCTTGTCAGTCAGCAGGATTCCGTCTTGTTCTGCAATCAGGTATAGGTTTCCTCCTAAATGAAAACTCGATTGTTCCGGAAAACACATTTCCATGTCTTCTGTGTCTGTGTTGGTAAGCACCTGCACCAAATCCTTTCTCTTCAAGGTCAGCAAAGCATAGCTTAATTTTTCCATCAACTTTGTCGGTCTAGAAAGTAGCTAAAAATAACACCAAAAACCCCAAATCGGGTTGAAATGAAACGTAAGCAAACGGACGATATTTCTAATAAATAGCAGACGAATTATGACAACTATGGCTTAATTATTGGACATTTTACAAAGCATGATATCAGGGTTAAATACGCTATTTCTAAGGGAAAGATAAAAATACTTACAAAAATCCAAGACATTTGAACAGAATGACCAGACGTTCCGATAAATGTGACTGTTGTGTTTATGAATATATAAATAGAAAAACCGGCGGGTGACGCTGCAGTACATAGGAACAGACAAAATAAATACCGTGGGATGATCCCGCTGTACCCTAGGAAGGGGGGGGGGGGGGGGGGTAGCCCCGTTAAAATACGATGGTTGGATTTTTTTTAAATTTTATATACATTTATTTAACCACATCGGCGGTGTAATTGGCTCGCCTTGCGGTAGTGAGTTTGATCTCCGATGGGGTCAAAATAAAATGTGTATTTGTTGCTTCTCCACTAAACACACTTAGGAGAAAGACTGGTTGGCTAGGAACAGAGTGCGGCGATATGTCTACTCGCGGACTGTTGTTTCAGTTCACTAGCACTATCTATAGTTCTTCCATAAAACAGACATCATTTCATAAAAAAAAACATGCTATCATAACTGAAATTGTTCACTTGGCGTTAAACAACAATCAATCATTTTATGAAACCTTGCGACAAAATATAAAACGCATGTGTATTTTTCCAGTCGTGTCTTGTGAGATATAAAGATAGTAAATTTGCCTTTCATAGTATGTACCCAGCGTAGCTCAGTCGGTAGAGCATCAGACTTTTAATCTCAGGGTCTACTGTTCGACTCACTATCTGGGCGGCTACATTTTTTTTTCCGTTTCAATGTGCAATGACAATTTGATAAGATATTAATCCATTTGTGAAGCAAAAGTCCAAGTAGTTTTAGTTTTTCGGTCAGTGAATTTATGCTAAACGATTTTCTGGGGGAAAATGATAACCTTCATTATGGTCAGAATGAACAAGTCTAATATATGATCACACCTACCATGTAAGCAAACATAGAAGATAGAATGTTTTTCTTTGTTTTCACTTGACATAGATATGCTTAGTACTTATGTACCAATTTCTGCAAATTGCTTGTTTGTATACTGTTTATTACATTTATGTATTAGAATGTTTATTGTTTTTTTTTGTGTGTAATATAAATCACTGTAATGACTCTGCCCCTTGCTGGGACCTTGATTGGACAATACAATCTTATCTTATCTTATCTGTACTACCAAACATTTTGAGATTATAACATTCTACAAGTACATCTCTTTTTAACAATTACACATTATTGCAAATACATCATCCAAAGTAAAGACAGTATCAAAAATAAATCACCGGTACCAAAAAAAAATTGGAATCGTTGACAGGATTCGAACCTGAGCGAGGAAACCCTAATATATTCTAGTCAAACGCCTTACAATCGGCCACCACAACTTATAACTAAAGAACAAAACTTATGCATTTATACTTGATTTTTTTTCTGTGTATCTTTGAATGACACATTACATACATCGTATCTTACATTTCATACGAGAATGTACATGTGTATGATTTATCAGTTTCTGCTTTGTTTCTTGTGTGACGTTTTTATCCTCTTGACACCTAGAAATAGTGGGTTTTTTTTCTTTTTTCAGTGACAAATAAAAATAAATAAAAAACTGTCCCCAAAATTATCGACATCCAATGGAATAAAGATAGAAATAAGGTAAATAAAAAAACCAAACTGTCCCCAACATTATCGACATCCAATGGAAGAAAGGTAGAAATAAGGTAGGAACAATGGAGAACATTCACCCAAATTTACTCAACAGGTGTCGCTCGAGTACCAACGGTGGTTAGCGGAGCGTTTTATTATCGCTTAGACGTTTGTTTCAAACACAATTTCTATCTAATTATCCAACAATAATTATTTTTTATTTGTATAACAATATTCCTCAAGTTAACAACAAATGCATCATAAGTTGTAACCATCTTCTGACATGTTACTAAGTTACTAAAGTGATCACGTCATTACGTTGAAATAAGACAAGGACAACGTTGCAATCATATATCTGGGTCATGGACACCTGTTACTAACTGTGAATGCGAATATAGAATAAAATTGAATACATTCTTATTAATTTTTTCTTATGTTCTCCATCAGCAAAAATCAATATTTTCAATAATTTTGTAATTAGTAAATACACATAGCATACGTACAATAACTGTAGAATGAGGAAACTATAGTACACGTGTACGTATTTGTTCACATTCTTTGCATTTCCCCGTTTTAAAGATTTTCGTGTTGGTTTCCTAGTTTGGTTGTATTATGATTTTCATCGTTTATTAATGGTTAAAATCAAAAAATTTCGATCAATTCATTAATTAATTAATTATTCCTGGCGAATTGTATGTACTGTTCTGTTCCGGATTCCAAACACAGTGGCTTTTCTTTAAGACATATAACTTTATTAATAATAAAATATGCACCCCTATATCATTTTTAAGATATATATATATATACTATAAAAAAAACAACAACTAAGCGTGTTGGGACCTCATCTTCATCTCATTGAAAATTAACTTGTTCTTGTCGTGATATAGCTGAAAAATTGCCGTAAACAACAATTACTCACTGATCTCCAACATGATATTAAAAACATATTCTGTCTCAAATATAAATATCTACATTTATTAATCTACTATTTAAGTGGTTATTTCCGAAGGGGTGTTAATTTTGCGGTTTTTAGTCAAACTGTTCGTGTGGGCTCTAATTTTGCCAAAATTGAAAAAAACAAAATTAAAAATTTTACGATTTCAGCTTTATCTTAAGCCATTCAAATAAAGGCATCAAACATTCTGAAGATTTTGATAAAAAAAAATCAAACGTGAATACCTGGGTCGTATTATAGATAATGTTGATTTTTTTCATGAACAGTCATGTGTACATTTTATTTTCATCAGCAGTCATGTGTGGATTTTATTTTTCATCAACAGTCGCTTGACTATTATTAATTGGTAATAATACTAAATGTGATTTCTATGTGATAAGGTTTGTCAGTGACTTGCGGCAGTTCGGTGGTTTTTTCAGGGAACTCCGGTTTCCTCCACCAATAAAACGGGCCGAATAAAACTGACCGTCACGAAACAAGAAGTGTACTGTTTCATTTCAACAGTAATACAAGCTATTTAACAACCTCTACACTAAATACAAAATATATTTGGGCGGTGTTGATTAAATTACATAATAGTGCTACATATGATGATAGAAGAAAATCACATGAATGGTTAAAGCACCAAGCTTTAAAATGCAACTTATCTCTTTGAAGGATTACTTTTTAAGGATCAATCTTATAGGGACAAATCCGCGAATCAGAAGCAATAATTAAACTGTTGAACTTTTTTGCATAAGGCTCTTCAAATCCAGACACGTATTATACGAGTGATTGTTGTTGCTTAACGCCAATTCGGCAATTTTTCAGCTATATCATGGCCAGAACAAGTTAATTTTCAATGAGATGATTTTTATAGTGCTAGCTCACTAATACAACAGTCCGCAGATAGACAAGTCGCCCCACTTGAACACATTATCCTGATTCCGAGCCGACCAGTCTTTGTTCTTTCTCCTTAATGCTGCGTGCTTACCAGAGAAGCAACAAATATCAATTTGCATAGTCTTTGGTATGACCTGACCGGGGCTCGAACCCACGATCTACCGCACTCGAGGCGAGCACTCTAACCATTACGCCACCGATGCGGTTCGTATTATACGAAGCCGCATGGACGCGGCCGAAACACACATTCATGTCATTAAGGGGACGACCATTTAACTTTTAGGATGTTTTATTCTGAAAAAAAAAAATATATTAATTATGTGGTGAAATTTTAAAGAAACAAAATAAATTGACACGAAAGATGCAAAAATATCTTTAATCCGGCCCTACAGTTCTCAACGAGAAATTTATGATAAAAATTTGAAGGGAAATTACTGATTTGTTTTTATGTCCAAAAAATAAAAATCTGATTTTTGTTTCCTGTGAAAAAATATATCGCTGTGGTGGAAATGATTAGTTTTCTGTGTAGTGTTTTGTAGATCAGTGATTGTCCTTTTTCTTTTGGTCATTGTATTGCCTGCCCTTGCGCTTGGGGATCTTAAAACTCTGCTTGCATTGTTTTTGAAGCAAAAGCAATTACGCAAATTTACATGGTTAGACCCCGTTATACAGTGTGAAAAAAATACGTGTACAATTTTCAATTTGGTTCAATTTAGTCTGAAAACTCGTGTGCAATTTTACGTCAGTAGACACCAAATGGGGTAAAAAAAATAAACCACGTATAGGCTATGATTGTTACCGGTCACTGTGAAATAAACTAGAAAAAAAGGTATTGGAAATATCAAATTAAAATCTATTATATTCACTTCCGTCCTCTCTATAGTATAGGCCGTGCCTACCGTCATATTATGCAATGCTTCAGATCAAGGACACCACGTAGGTATTGCCATTTGATTACATTGGTTACAAGCGTTTATCGGAAAACAAACGTTTTCTTAACCACCGTTGGTACAGCGACGCCACCTGGGGGGAAACTGGGTGAATGGTCTCCATTCGTGCATGATGTCACGTTATTTTTCCATTCAACGTTGCACACATTCCAATGATATGACGTCACGACTAAGTAGTTGGACGGAGAACCGCATGTTTACTGTGACGTCATCGATGAATGGGGTTTTACACAAAGTTTATAAATAGGGCGTTGGCACTCGAGGGGGGTGGTTTGAAAAGCCTAAAAATAGGCTCTTTGGAAAAATAAGACTTTTTGGACATGTAAGGGTTAAATAAGTAATTCATTAATATATACATGTCACAATACAAGTATTTCAAATCTGGTATAATTAATAGATCCTCACAATACCAAAAATAAACCAAATAGACTAACCGCAAGTAATTACAAATCGACCATGGAATTTATCGATTTTATTTTTGTTAATTGTTGTCTTATTTTAAACATTAAAAGTGTAAAAATATTAAAAAAAAGCATTATTGCAGGTGAACATTTTCAAATGTACAAAGTAGAAATACTACACAACCTATATAGACACTATATGAAAATAAAAGGGGCAGATAACCAGGGCTAGTACAGTAACCATGCTAAATATAGGACGCGGACGTCGCAGAGAACACCCCAAGAACACTACGGGTGTTGCACAACTTCCGGTTGCGCATGCGCACACCCAAGGGAACCCCGAAGAGGGGGTAAAGTGACCTTCGGTCACATCCGGTAGCCATGTTACTACTACTAAGAAAAAAAACGCGGGGGGAAAAAAGCCGGTCATGCGCAGAACATACTTCCGGTCAGGACCGCTTCCGGACAGGGCCTCTCCCGGTCACGTTAATTTGTCACTTCCGGTCAAAAAGGCCCCACTAGGGCGGATATGGCGCAACTTCCGGTTGCACATGCGCATGACATACTTCCGGACACATGACTGACGTCACTTCCGTTCACGTTACTTCCGGTAGCTCCACCGCATCGCTCCACCGCAAATACCACTTTGTCCGTCCCCATATACTACTAATGTAAATTACAAAAGAAAAACTGATAATTCATTTATAAATTAAAGTTATTTTTTTAATTATTCATAATTAAAGTCAATCAGGTAAAATTAAGTATACAGTACCAATCAAGGATGTTTTTATATATACAATTGACAATTACTTTTATAACCTTTGAAGTTATTAAAATAAAAGATTGAGTTATTTTTCTCATCCTGTTTTGGATATACTATTAGGAATGTTTTCTTTTAAGATAAAACAACTTTCTTATTGTTTTTAATTTCTTGTTGTACACCTCTCCCTGATCAAGGTTCATACTCACATCAGTGATGATAGGCACTGATTGCATAGGCAGTTGTGCAAAGACACAAAGATGTAAATATTTTTACACTATACAGACACAAGAAATTAAAATTCAGAGGTACAAAAAATCTTGAATCATGTTAGAAAACACAAAGAAAATTTTACAAATCCAAACAGTTGAACAATGACACAGAAAAAAATGAAATGTATTGACTTTAATTATGAATAATTAAACAAATTACTTTATCAGTTTTACTTTTGTAATTTACACTTTATAAATATAAATGTTAATAATAATAAACAAAATGTGAAGAATTTTTTTTCTATAAGTATTAAAAAAATTTAATTAATTTTTCATTTTCTTCCCTTTATACTTTAATATACAGTATCTATTCAGAGGTATCTAATATCACCATCAATATAAACAAATGTATAACAAAAAAACATTAACTTTTACTTTTCATCATTATTGGGGGCTTTTTGTCAGAGGGCTTTTGTCCTAGGGGCGTTTGTCTGGGGGGCTTTTGTCCTAGACCCTAATGACCCATTATCATTATATAATCACATGCCTCTTTGTCGACAAATGTACATATCACAAGTTCGATAATACTCAGGATCACTGAGGGATGAACTTCATTGGAAGAAGAAGAGGAAGTAAAATATCTTGGATTTACTATATAACAAGACTTTATCTCCAGTTTTATTGTAGGAGGGCTGATACGTTATTTGTGTTTGCTTGCGTATAATGGTGTCCAACACATATTGTGTTGTGTTTTTGTTTTGTTTTTCTTCGTCTTGCATACTGATGTTGTCAGTTTCTCTAGATTGTCCATTTTGATTGCCCCTTTGGTATTCTCTAACATTTATTTTTGGAAAAACCTGGTCAATAATGTCTGCGCAATACAACTATTGACTGATATTAAACAAGCGTATCAATCGAGAATAGGCAAATACAGTACTGTTCAGTTTGCTACAATGAGTGAGCGAAAACTGTTCGTGTTGTAGCAAGGAGTGAGAGAAATTGTAGAGCACAAGATTGTCCTGCAGTCAGCGAAATAATAAAAAAAAAACATGGAATGTTCGATTTGTGTCAAGGAAAAGCGAAAAAAAAAACATTGTGTTTTCGGAAATGTGATACAATGTTTATACTGGAGTAGCATTGAAACCAGATGTAAGCATGTCGTTTAACATACAAATGTTTATTCAATGACAATTCAATTCCCCCTTCTTCCTATCATGCATGTCGTTGCCAGGTTCCTGATACAATTTAATTGAACACGGCAAATTGTCATTTAAACAATATAATTGATTTGGTGAAGGTAGTGGTGAAAAAAATTGCTCACTTGACACAAAATATTCACTCTCTGATTTGTAGAGTATCAGATTACAATTTTTAACCAGATCTAAAATATTTTTCATGCTGCATGTCATTTGCAGGGCCCGCCTTTGGAAGTGTAAGGCCCTACAGTGTGATGTTGTGTGTACTGGAACAGCCGAGGGTAGATAATTCCAGCTCTTAAGTGCGGGACCCAATTGCGAGCAATTGATCCAATTTGCGTAAGGCCGGCCCTGGTCATATGCATTGCAAGCTTAAAGACACCAAAGGGGTAATCAGAAGTGGTAAAGCGAAGGACAGACAATACAATGACCAAAATAAAAAGGCCAAACAACGATCTACAAAACACCACACAGAAAACTAAATATTAAGTAACACGAAAGCTAATTGATATCATTCACCGATACAAATATACACTCCGACAAAAGTTAAGCACCACCCTATATTTTTACCGGATATATTTTTTTTACATCAATACTGTTAAAACAATAAAATAGATATCACAATTTTTCTTACACTTCTTAAAAGACTACACCAAGGGCTCTAATATTACCAATCTACGAAGTATTTATCATCCTGAAAGACGTGACTATGACGTGGCAAAAATGGGGTTCAAAACAGGCGCTGGAAAAACGTAAAACCAGTTTGTCTTTGATGGAAGTTTTTAACATTGCATTAAAATGCAGTCTTCAGATTTTAAGAACTTTTAAATGCATCCATTGTGCGTATGTGTAAGGCATAAAAATCAATAACGAGTATATCCACCGCGTTTGTTGTGAAGTTCTGTAACACGCCTCGTCATGCTTCGCACAAGACGCCTAAGCCGTTCTTGTGGGAACTGTTGCCACTCCTGTAAGATAGCAGTTCTTAATTCGTCAATATTTTGACGTTTTGGATTGCGTTGGTTAATTTTTCGACCAATAAAGTCCCATACATGCTCTATAGTGTTCATGTCTGGCGACATCGCAGGCCATGGAATTGTGTGAACAGCCTCTTGCTGTAAAACATGTTGTACAATTCGGGCTCTATGCGGCCTAGCGTTGTCGTCCATGAACATTGGCCTGTCAGCCAACGCATGATTGTCGAAATGGGGGACTACGCGTGGA
The DNA here is from genome assembly GCA_963383655.1 of Bathymodiolus septemdierum. Lineage (NCBI taxonomy): Eukaryota > Metazoa > Mollusca > Bivalvia > Mytilida > Modiolidae > Bathymodiolus > Bathymodiolus septemdierum. The sequence continues at coordinate 2,389,537 of OY726523.1, forward strand.
GCGAGCACATTGTCACGGTATTTTTGGCCTGTCATAATACCATCAAGAACTTACAAGTCCAACTTACAGTCAAAGGAAAAACAACCCCAGACAGTTACACCCCCACCCCAAAAGCCGTTGTGCCCAAAATGTGGTTGTCCTAAAATGAAGTGTTTCGTTGGAGCCAAACCCTTGGACGACCGTCGGTAGGGCGTAACAAAAAACGACTTTCATCAGACCAGTGGACCCGTCTCATTGTGCGAATAGTCCACCCCAAATGATCATGTGACCAGTCAAATCGAGCATGGCGATGATGTAATGTCAACTGTGGAAGTTTTATGGGTCGTCGCGCTCGCATTCCCTGATGGTGGAGGCGTCTGATTACAGTGCGTGTGCTAATGTGGCCTCCAAACGCTAAATTACCACGAAGTGCACCAGCTGTACTGTACGGCCGTTGCCGCGCCCTTCTGGATATGAGCCGGTCCTCTCTCGGTGTCATTTTGCGAAGTCTACCTGCACGTGGACGGTCAGTAACATTCCCCGTTTGACGAAAACGTTGCATCAGTCGTACAATGATGGAATGGTTAACCCTGAAGTGGTCTGACACCCTTCTATGGCTAAAACCAACGTTATGCATGCCAACAGCTTGCCACCTTTCTGATATGGTTAATTTTCGCCGCACCATACCAAACCAATAGAAAATGAAACTTAAAACTCTACACAAAAATAATCAGCTTTCGTTCGCAAACACAAATGTTAAAAAGTACACATGGCACTTTACACACCCTGTCATATACACATAAATACAAATCGATCAATAACCTGTTTCACAGGTAAGTAAGTATGTGTGTACAGGTAGCGAAAACAGGAAACCGATTTGAAATAAGTTCATTATTAGAAAAGATATTATTGAAACAAGTCAGGTGGTGCTTAACTTTTGTCGGACTGTATATACGATCAAATAATAACCTAAATTCACCCCGATTTTTAGTGGGGTTCGTGTTGATGTGTATGTTTTTAGATCGTTGTTTGTCCTTTTTCGTTTGGTCATTGTGTTGTCTGTCTTTCTTCGATTTACGGATTCTGATTACCCCTTTGGTATTCTCAAACTCGTCTTATTCGTGTTTGTAGCTACATTATATGGACGTTGATAAGAAGTCTTGTTGTTTCACATTTACATATATAAAAGAGTAACCAAGCAAAGCAACACAAATTAAAAAACCATTACATTTGTCATCATTATATAGCAAAAAAAGATTCCAACATTCCTTCCTATTAATGTACTGTGAATTTACAGGTGGAGAAACTAGCATATAGATATATGATAATAAAACTGGCTTCAGCTAAATCTTCTATTAATTAATCCAATAAGTATATATTTTACAAAATAAATAAACAATGTTCACATATGGTAGTCCAATATAACAATCATGATATAAGTCCAGTGTAACATACGATCTGTACACGATTCGATCAGGTAACCTAATTACTTTTTACATCAATTGGCGTCTGCATTTATACCATTTTTCATGACAACGATTTGTTGTCACTCGTGTTCAAACGGTGTAACTCTGGACAAAATTATTTTTAAATTCATTAATGTAAATGCAATAATTTTGTCCAAAGTAACACCATGACACTATTACATTTCACATTGGGTTGTGAGTCAAACATTTGTTGTTTGAATTCTCTGAAACATAATACATTTCTCTGACGTCACACTATTGTTCTAACAGTGGTTTATTTTTAAGTTTATTCTTTTGTTCTTGAATATATGAACTTAAACGTTTTACTGTTTTAGGCTTAAAAACGTAATATACATATTTTGACTTTCAAAACTTCCATTTAACCACTCGGCTACGGTGACCACACTACTATACTCTATAATTAGTATTATCACTCTTTATAGTAAGCTTTGTTAAAAAAAATATCAACAATTTGCTTAAAAATGCAATTGATCAATATACCGGTATATACAAGACACCATACAAGTAAAATGTATTCTCGCAATGCAAAAACGGCAAACGAACCGACCGCAAATAATAACAACTCAGACAGATCACAGGGGAACATTTGGGACACATGAAAGACCTTGACATATCTAAATATAAACGATTCTTTTCGCTTGAAAGACCTTGAAATATCTAAATATAAACGAGAATTGAAAGCAGGAATTCAGATAAAATTTCGTTGTTTAATATTTGTTAATTGTGGCTTATATATAGCTTTCTGAACATTAAAAAGGTAAAAATATAAAATGAAAACACTTGCAGATGAAAATGTATTATGTAATAGAATACACTCCAACTTGTAAATTTTTAAGAATCTAGTTGAAGTGTATTCTCCATTGCATAATCAATATTTTTTCTCAAAATAAATAGTTGAGTTGTACTTTACTTATAATATTGAATGCTATGACAACATGATGATGACAACATGATGTGAATGGTATGACAACATGATGATGACATGTCATATTTTTTAAAGCACTTTAAATAATAACGTGATTGCACGAATCGTTTGATATAATCACTACCCAAATTCATGTGCAACCAAGGACACGTGACATTAATTGGAATGTCATTGGAAAGTTATATATACGGAATTTAAATTTTGACTTAGCACGAAATGTTAATGATATCCATTCAAAGACATATTAATGGACGTTAATTCTCATTCAATTTTTGATGTAATAGCAGTGGCGTCTCTAAACTAAGCTACTTCTATGACAAGCTGCAATATAATTACAGGAAATTCCACCATAAATTACATCAGTTCTAGTACTTGTTAATTAATTGTGACATGTAGTTTCAAAACTGCATTGTGTTTATTGCACTATAGCACTACATCGTGCACTCATTTTGTGCAATGCATTTGATTACACAATTTAAAAGATATATATATATATATATATCATTTGAAACTTCAACCATTTGGAAAGCATCGATGAAAGATAAATACAAGTGTGATATATACTAGTCATCAAATGAAACGTGCGAGTGCGAATCCTGCTCAGACGATGTGTACTCGACACAACATTATGTGATAAAGTTTGTTAGCGACTTGTGGCAGGTCGGTGGTTTTCTCTGTGTACTCCGGTTTCCTTCAGCAATACAACTGACCGCCACAGTATAGCTGAAATATTGTTGAAACTTTCGTTAAACACCATAGCTCTCAAATGAACATATACACGAATCAGTTTACGTACATATTATTAATTTATCATAACTACGTAAATATCTGAGACATAAGTGTCCAAATCAATGTATGATATTATCGTTTCAGTTGTAACACAGTTGTTGCGTCATATTAAAAAAATGACATTTTGCCGCAAAAAGAACAGGTTTTAAATTTACCCTGGGTCAGTAATAATTGCTATTTCGCCGAACGTGAAACCTAGATTAGGTAAAAATAAGAGTTATTACGAGCGTGAAGGAGCAGCTGATGTGGTGCAGCATGTGTGTCGTACGTACGTCATTAATCACTTTATGTATCCGGAATGACCATATAAAGACAGGATTCGGTTGCGACACACTTGTACACCAGCAGTAAGTCAGGTGCAACTCTATGACGTCAAAATAGGCATTTATCTTCACAATCGAATATACTGACTTGTCGATTATGAACATCTTCAAGATTACGGCGAGCGAACTCTAGAATCCTTTTACCAACAATATTTTCGATGTGCATATAACCTGTTTTCATTTGTTTGTAGGTTGGTGGTATCAACTGTTTATTTCTCAATGTTGTTATTCTTATTACAATGCATTTTTCGTCGGTGAAGTTCATTTACTATTTGCCTTTCTAACCTTCAAGTATGCTATGTCTTTCTGTGGAAAGTTGTTTTAAGCTGAAATAGCAAATAATTTTATCTCTGGTGAAGTTTGTGTTTCTGGTATGTCGTTGATATAGGTCGATAACGGTATCTTGAAATTGAGGTACATCAGGGAGAACTAGGGTTAGCGTTGAAGTAGTACCCTGAAGTGTAATGCTCTGTTTTCTATTCTAAATGAATGAACGAATCCATCTGTTTAGTTTAGAGTTGACGTTGTTGTATTCTAGCTTATGCAATACGTCTGGTGGTGTGATAACTTGTCAAATGATTCTGGAAATTCTCGGAGACGGATATAAACTTTGAAGTCTTTTGCTCATTTTGACGCAATCTCATAGATTGTAATAGTGAGTTGTGACTACAATGACTTTCTGTGAAGGAATACGTGTGACTACAATGACTTTCTGTGGAGGAATACGTGTTGTGCGTTTGTTACAATTTTATTGCTGCAAAAGTTATCTACTATGCTGCTATGTACTATGTGTTCGAAAACCTTGCATGCGATATAAGTGCATGTGTGAAACAGGTTCGTAATTTGCAGATTAGTGTCTTTCGTCTTTTTGAATAGGAGAGCTATCTTGTGGGATTTTCTCGATGTTGAGTGAGCCTGACAGCTCAACAGGAATGTGCGAGTTAGTCTGCTTCAGATTTCTGTATAAAAGTGGGCATACAGAATGTGGGTTAGTAGCCTTGCATCATTTAAGATTTTCTGGTTGTTTATGTACTTTATTGATGTTAATATTAATACCACTCATAGAAGAAAAAGGACTGATATACATTTGCTTGAAAGTCTTTTAGGATTTCGATAGTATACCGGTATACAGACTGGAATTGTTTGTAAAGTATTTAATCTTTATTCTTGTCACATGTAGCAAACCCATTTTGTTTTTAAAGATGATATTCCTACCCATATCATGATGGCGCTTATACCGGTGCGTAATGAATTGATGAATATTATTCAATGCAACTGTAAACAACAATGTCACATAAAGATATGGGCTTTTCCATAATTGAAGATTTTTCCCAAAAAAAATAATTTTTCACACAAAATCCACATTTCCCCCCCTCATACTGTGGTAGACTTTTAGTAGGATGAGAAAAAAGCATTTTCCAAATTGAAAAATAGCCAAAACATTTCTGTTGCAAGTTATTTTAGGCTTACTCGTGTGTTTGTCTATTTTGACTAGAATAATAGTAAATGAACAGGAAACATCCCAATGTGAGTCTGGAAGAAGAAACAATATATACCAGACGTGGATTGTGTGAAGCAGGAAGCTCTTATCAAGTTAACTTATCACCATGGATACTGCTAATTTACACCACGTATATACACCAGACGTCGATTGTGTGAAGCAGGAAGCTGTTATCAGTTAACTTATCACCATGGATACTGCTAATTTACACCACGTATATACACCAGACGTCGATTGTGTGAAGCAGGAAACTGTTATCAGTTAACTTATCACCATGGATACTGCTAATTTACACCACGTATATACCAGACGTCAATCGTATGAAGCAGGAACTGTTATCAGTTAACTTATCACCATGGATGCTGCTAATTTACACCACGTATATACCAGACGTCAATTGTATGAAGCAGGAAGCTGTTATCAGTTAACTTATCACAATGGATACTGCTAATTTACTCCACGTATATACCAAACGTCAATTGTATGAAGCAGGAAGCTGTTATCAGTTAACTTATCACAATGGATACTGCTAATTTACTCCACGTATATACCAGACGTCGATTGTGTGAAGTAGGAAACTGTTATCAGTTAACTTATCACCATGGATACTGCTAATTTACTCCACGAATATACCAGACGTCGATTGTGTGAAGCAGGAAACTGTTATCAGTTAACTTATCACCATGGATACTGCTAATTTACTCCACGTATATACCAGACGTCGATTGTGTGAAGTAGGAAACTGTTATCAGTTAACTTATCACCATGGATACTGCTAATTTACTCCACGAATATACCAGACGTCGATTGTGTGAAGCAGGAAACTGTTATCAGTTAACATATCACCATGGATACTGCTAATTTACTCCACGTATATACCAGACGTCGATTGTGTGAAGCAGGAAACTGTTATCAGTTAACTTATCACCATGGATACTGCTAATTTACACCATGTATTCGATTTTTAAGAACTACGTTTCTTTTGTTGAATATTGAAATTTGATATTGTTGACCACCCTCTATATGTTCAATTGCTCATTTATAAACCTAGTCGATTTTGGCTATCCTGTTTATGACCTTTGGTTTTCGTTCTCCCAAAGATTTTAAAATTATTTGGCTTTCAAATATTTTGGCCTTGAGCGTACATGCCGACTGTTATTCGAGAAAGGCGTCGAGTGCACTAACTTTGTTATCTACGTTTTTATATTTTTCGCTATTGTTATGACCTCTTTGCTATAAATATGTTCGTCTTTACTGTCATTTGTTTTGTAGAGGATTCACGCGTCGTTTTATTTATTCTATTATTTATATTTCTTTACATATTCTGGTGTCCATTACAATTTCCATATCGCATGATGCTCGTTTCGTTTCATAGCAACGATGTCGGTGTCACTAGTGGAGCAGAAACGGTCTTGCCATTACGGATCACTCGAGTTCAACCCCTGTATTTAGCGTGATTTGTGTTGCTCAATCTTCAGTTTTCTGCATTGTGCTTAGTAGACCATTTTTTTTTTATCCTTTTGCCCTTTTTCATGTGGTCATTGTATTGCCTCTTCTTCGATTTAAGGCTTCTTATTACATCTTTAGTATCTTCAAACTTTTCTTGAAGAAATATTAATTTCTGAAGTCCTAAAGTCATGTATACTGTAATATATTTTGTTCACTAGTATATTAATAATTTCAACGTACAATATATACTTTTTATTGACATAAGTAAGATGCTATAAATGTCTCTAGACAATTGAATAAAATATTGATGAAACACCATAATTTCTCCCTGCAGACGAAATAACCTGCTAAATATTCATTTCCTACTACAATGTATATTGTATATTTACAATGTCTACAATATATATTGTATATTTACAATGTCTACAATGTATATTGTATATTTACAATGTCTACAATGTATATTGTATATTTACAATGTCTACAATGTATATTGTATATTTACAATGTCTACAATGTATATTGTATATTTACAATGTCTACAATGTATATTGTATATTTACAATGTCTACAATGTATATTGTATATTTACAATGTCTACAATGTATATTGTATATTTACAATGTCTACAATGTATATTGTATATTTACAATGTCTACAATGTATATTGTATATTTACAATGTCTACAGAATCAATGTTGGATAACATGGTAGACATAAGTCGTTATTTTCCCGTAAAGATCAAATAGAGTTCACAGGGGACCAGCTATATTTTACAAACAATTTAGATTTATAGACTATCATATATTTGGATAAACGAATCATGAACTTTATGGGTCTGTAAAAACACCTAAATCTCTGATAGCCATCTTTTCTTTTTTTTACGCAGGTTCGTTTTTATATATTATCAACATTTTATGGATATTCTAAAATATTGAAATATATTCGATATTCACGTATTAATGCCATAAAATACGTAAATTTACGTCGTCCGAATTTCTATCTCGTTAGCTCATCCAATGTTAATCTTCTCTAGAATTGCTAAACCAAATAGAATATTAGAATACATAATTCCTGTTCGGTGATTGCCCATATTTGCTATGGGAATGAATAAGGGTTCAAATGGCACTATTTGATTGATTAAGTGATTGATTAAGTGGTTGATGTCTAAAGTCATACAGCCAGTATTAGGTTGGTTTATGGTGTTTAACGTCACTTTCAACAATATTTCAGCTATATCGTGGTGGTCAGTTTTATTGGTGGAGTAAATCGGAGTATCCGCAGAAAACCACCGACCTGTCACAAATCACTGACAAACTTTATCACATAATGTTGTATCGAGTACACCTCGCCATGAACGGGGTTCGAACTCACAACTTTAGTGGTGATAGGTACTGGTTGCACAGGTAGTTGTAAAATCAACTACCTTACGGTAACGACCACGTCGGAACCTTCAGCCAGTCTTATAGCCAATACATTGGATATGTACAGGAGAGAAAAAAACATGAGCAGGTAGCTGGTGTACAAAGGAGGAACATTTGATTAACAGTTGTAATATGTAGCAGAACATACAATGAATAGGGGCAAATGCACTTGAGGAAAGGACCTTCCCCGTTTATGATTTTTTTGTATTTAATTCTTAATTACTAGATCTTATAGTTGTAATTTTTCACTTAGGACATATTATGCAAGTCACTGAAGATACGTTAATGGTAGGTCCACATTGTTTTCTACTAAAACATTGTAAAGAGAAAAATCACATGGTGTGCTTGCCTCGAGTGCGGTAAATCGTGGGTTCGAGCCGGAGTCGGGTCAAACCAAAGACTATAAAAATAATATTTGTTGCTTCTCCGATAAGCACGCAACAAAGACTGGTTGGCTCGGAATCGGGATAATGTGTCTGAGGGGAGAGATATGTACCCGCGGACTGTTGTTTCAGTGAGCTAGCACTATACGTGTTGATCTAGTACAAAGTGACATCATTACCATTTCTTCGAATGTGACTTGTTCTCGCCATTATAAAGCAGATATTGCTGATGTTAAGCAACATTCACTCACTCACTCTAGGCTTGGCACTTAAACCCAAAATTTAGAAATTTCAAAAACTTTGCAGCACATCTATAGGTCATAAACAAATAATATAAAACCAAAATTATTCACAAATAATATCGGAATTAAAATCACAAGATATACAGATATATCATAAAAGAGGGGATTATGGTTATGGTGTTTAACGCCACTTTCAACAATATTTCAGTTATATCGTGGCGGGTATGATACAAGACTTGATCCAAATTTGCTCCTTCGTCGCTAAACAACAATCACTCACTCACTGTAAAGAGAGAATGGCTGCAACATAAACTCCAATTCTTAACGAATATAAATTATATTCTATTATATTATAATAGATCGGAAGTGCAAGAACGGCAAGTCTGCGCTTTTCTATGAAAGAGTTTGGCTAATGTGACTTTCACTATATGTAGATATAGATATTGTGCAATCAATACAATATTATTGTATTCTATAGAGTGGCTACTATCATTATTTTCGAATATTCACTAGTCACTTGGCAAATTGTTTCTTCGTTTATAGAAAAATACTTGCAAATACTCGGATTTTACTACTTGATTTATGATATGGTATTACATTCGGAAAGTTGTCAATTTTACTCTTTCGGTCAATGAAATTTTGTTGACAAAATATTAGCTGTCGGTGAAGGCATTTTTTTTTTTAAACAAGAAGTAATTAGACAGAAGCTTTGGACAAAATTCAAATACGAATCCTCAGGTAAGGATATTAGAAATTCGAGAAAAAAATATTTCTACAAGCATTAGTAGAAGGACGAAAAGCGGCCTTCTAATGAGCTTTTCTGTCATGTTTCAAAGCGAGTACATATACATTTTATATTCACCGACAATGTAAGTATATTTCAAATATCTTACAAGTTAAATTTGATCAACAAAGATCCTAAATATTCCAACACGGTTTAAAACGGAGTCGAACAGATTGTGTGCATTATATCAAAAGGGGGGATTGGTGTGGAATTTCATTAAATTATGGAAAGCTCTTTTTTTAATACTAAAGAAAATGTGGACCTTATACGATTAAAGGAGCATTATCTGCCATAATCGTAAATCTGTGTTACCCATAAAACTATCAGATATGATTGATGCCTTAATAAAACGTGCTTCTGTAACTTATAAATGTTTTGAAATGTACGCACATCGAGGAAAAAAACATGCAACTGCTCGTGTTTTGAGATCGATCAAGAAATGGACGCCATCTTATTAATTATCGACATTGTTTACGGAGTTTGTCGAATCGTCATTAAATCAGTACAACAATGCAGATATTTCTTATTTTTTGTGAATCTGCTTCTAGTCGGTGTTAATTACGGACAAAGAACCATGCAAGTTTGCAGTTAATAAGCGACAAAATATAAATTATTCGTTTTTACCTGGTCAGTTGCATATGGAAAAAGCGAAGTCAAATTATTTGCTTGCAAGGAAATAATTAATCGATGGTAATTTTCGTTCTCAAAAGGCGAAAAGTGGTTCGATAAGCTGTTTAATGTGAAATATTATACAATTACTGCACTTGAACGAGATCAATATGATGTTTTATGGAGCAGAGTACAACAATATTGAACGAGGCGATTTTTTTTTTTAAATATTTAGAAATTTTTGAAATGCCTTGAAAATTTTGAATTTTTAAAAAAAAAATTGAAATTATAAGAAAATTTTGAAATTTTGAAATTTAAAAAAAAAAATGAACTTTAAATTTTTTTTTTTTTTAATTTCATTATTTTGAAAATTTAGAAATTTTAAGAAATTTTCGAACATATTGATTAGCAAAAAGCAATTTCTGTGCAATAAAAAACCATATTGCACTCTCGTGCCACGTAATTTCATTCATATTTTGCACGAGAGTGCAATATGATTATTTATTGCACAGAAATTGCTGTTTGCTAATCAATATGTTAGAAAATGGAATGTCACGTGTATTGCTTCTGGCCAATAGAAAAACAGTAAAATAGAGCCTTATGTAATAATACAATATATATGTAGAATTGAATTAAAGCTGTGGCCAATAACTGCCAATAATTTCGTATACTATTTGTTTTTATTCTAAGGTTTTCTCAAGATAAATATATTTTAATATGTAATGAAACATTGATCACATTTTCATGTATATACCACGGTCCTGTATAAATAAAAAAAAAATCAGTAATGATGATCACAATTTGTTCGACAATATGCATGTGTTAAACATAATTTATATGGAATTTTATCACGGTATTGTTTAAAAAATCAATGAATGACATCGTTTTGTAATTGATGGTAGACCATATGTACTCCATTTGTGTAATGATTGCCCCTTTCTTGTAGGATTATGATAACCTAAGACTTTCTCCCCCCCCCCCCTCCACATTGAAACAAACAGTACCCTTTATACATGTTACATGGATATCCGTACAAATTTTGAATTTACATGCACAATGAAGTTAAATATCAGTAGTAAAATGTAACAAACATATGTTGTAACATGAATGCATTCTTTTCCTTTGATCTTTTGATGGTTTATATACCAGAATGTGAGAGTAAAATAGAGCCGTATGTAATAAAACAATTACTACACTTGAACTTGATCAATATGAGGCTTTATGGAGCAGAGTACAACAATATTGAACGAGGCAAAGCTGAGTTCAATATTGTTGTACTCTGCTCCATAAAACCTCATATTGATCTCGTGCAGTAATTGTATAATATATTGGGGTTGGCTAACTTTCTTTTAAAAGAAAGTTTAGATTTTTATTACAAATTGGATTCATCAGTAAATTAAAGTTCAAGTTCAAGTATTTCATTTAATTTTCATAGAAGAAATTATTTCAGTCTGATAATTAACTGTAATTATCAATGGTATTTCGAAATAAGTAGAAATCTTTATATCAGATTGAATTTACTTGAGCATAAATTCATTTTAACATGATCGATAAAATTGGAAGTTGCTTAGCGCTAAATTTTGAAATTGGACAAGCATGACTTCAGATAAATTTGTCGTAGTTTTGGATCATGACACAATGTCTAATGATTATACCTGGTATATAGGTGAATTCAGCTACTTACATCTCTCATAATGTTGAGATTCAACCAATAATGACTGAGAAATTGACGGAATTCCATTGTTTACAATTTTACAAACTTCATTTTTGGCAACAAAATAATCACCTGTGGTCATACTTCCGGTTTATAGTTCGTCTTTATTTTGTCATGTTTGGGGTGTATTTTACATTTGCAAAGCTAACATAGTATTCAGAACATTGGTTGGCCTTCCAGAATTGTATTTATAAATATGTTTGTTAGTTAATTTTATTTGTATGTGCCTTCGCTAAGAACTATGTTTTGATGCGGATTAATTGACATGCGTTGTCACGACCTTGACAAACAGATGAAGCGTATTTTTGTCAGTTCACGTCATAAAAGTTCAAGAACCCGGGAAAATCTGAATATAAGATTTTTTATTAAATATTATCTGTTTTCAACCTTGACTGACAAGGGAAATATGAATTATTTCGATGTCTTAAGGAGAAATAGTTTGCTGTCAGCCAAGTATGAATTTGTCAGGCACCTGTCAGTCAGAATGCCAAGCGTTGATTGGTCAAAGATGGGTATAAATACGGCGCGAATTCAGAAGATGGCAGATCACATCCCAGTCTTGGTACTGGACACATCAAGAGCCAAAAGCCAACAGTAGATAAAATACCATTCATTACTATAACAACAAGATATATACATCTTCATAAGCTTAGGTACATCTACAAGTAAATTTATAAGGAAACGAACCAATTATGGAAACAATATATTTAAAACAATATTTCCATCACTTTAAAGAATAATTAAGTTTATCGTTTCAAACCTATTCTTCAACAAACAAGATGTCGATTTTTTACATTTACTTCCGTTTTGGACTTTTTATTAAAGATCATAGAGTTATTACTGTTAAAGAATACAACATTTACGAAGAGCTTTTAAAGATTTGTATGGAATATTAATATATCTTCATGTCATATACGATGCGATCTCCCACCACACTGATGCCCCGATTTGCTTATTTGGAATATCTGGATAATTTGGAACACAACTGTAAATGAAGTTTTACAACGGAAGGCCAACATCCTACTTGTTATTTAGTTTTTATTATTATTATATAAACTTATGCTGTAGAAATTTATTATTACTGATGAACGTCAACAGAAATGAATACAACATTTTATTGACAATATTCGTAGTCTTTATCGCCTTTACATGTATTTAAATGGACAACAAACCACTCGACAGTCTATTACAATATAGATAGATAAATACATAAATAAATAAATAGATAAATAGATAGTAGTACATTTTGTATATATATATATAAATAGTTAGTTATATTAAATGAAGACACCATTACTAGCTTCATACTTTCAAATGTTCAACGGTTGCCGAATTTTGTAAATGGCAACAACTAGATAGATAAATAGATAATATCAATATGGAAATTGTCGGAAAATCACAAGTCGCCCTGGGAAACAGAGGTAACTGATGTTATCCGTTTGAAAATCAAGACACCATGGGAACAGAGACGCTTGTTATTGACTTAAAGTTCGATATTACGCAGTGAATTATGCCAAACTGGTTGAGCAACTGAAACTTTTCAGCTTGCCAGACAACCGCAACAATGTGGTTATGCTGTGCCAATACTTCAGTTAATGTAAAATTATTAAGTAAAGATAATGCCAATTAAAACTGCCAATAAACCAATGATTTACAAAATACATAGTAGTTGAGTGAAAACGTTTCTGCACATCCAGACAATTTATATACTTTTGCATTAGTTTCAAGGGCCCTGGAAATTATGCTCAGTAATATATCACTACCTAAATAATTTAAATGCATATCATTTTATTTTTAAACTCCTCTCGATTCTATGTGATATTTGGGGGGAAATTGTATAACTGACCCCTGCCACTTTCTCTGGGCGCACTAATAAATTCATCATTTAGTTTCTTCCTCAGTTCTTCAGAGATAATTTTCCAATATCATTATCCCTCAATCAATCATCTTTAATCTTATAAACCATATAAATACAACGGTACAGAGAAGACATACATATCTACAATATTAAATACTAAATGAGGATATAAATATATTTACAATATACATACAACAGAGACAGGGGTGTGAGACAGCCTAGAGAACAAATGATTTATTTATAGCTTGTATAAATTTACATATTTTTTCTAGTGTGTTTTTGAGAAGCACTCATAATTTGCTTAATTTAAGAACATTTGGCCTTCTCGTAAATTTGTAATAATGAACCTATTTCTAAAATTTGACAAATATTGACACTGGTATGATTCCCCGGTGTCAGTTTTCTAACTCAATAAATGGCTTACCCCAATAACTGCGCTTTAAATAATGAATGAACCAACTAACCACATCTTAAGACTTGTAATTCTTATATATTCTAAAATACATGTATACATGTATATATTTAACAAGATTATCTAATACAAAAAGCATTAAAATTGAAGGTTCCTTATAAGAAAGTGACACTTTAACCTTCAAAACCCACGGGCTTTCCATCTTCCCATGCTTTTATTTTCTCATCAGGCCTTCCTTTATCCCTCAATGCAGTTGCCATTCCTATTCGGAATGATTTTTTTCTTTTTTTAAATATACAAAATAATGTATATATCTATATGCTGAACCATTAAATAAGCCAGCGATTTTTCTTTCTTTTAAATACTGGATTTAATTCATTATCTACTCAAATGGGTGTTATCAAAATGATGACATTGTAAAAGTATTGGTATTAACAAATATTATAGTAGTTTTATTACTGGATAAACATAGTCAGGTTGAGGGAAGAACTACCGTTGTACCCCTGCCTAACCGATCCGTTGTGGAAGAAGGGACACGTACATTACTTCGACCTTTCCTGATTTTTTTTTTTAATGTCAAATGCTCCGCTTCCCCCTAGTGTCTTTTGTTATTTCATCGATCCGAAAAGTCATGATCGTAAACGCATTCGCAAAAAGTTGGCTTCATACCTAGGGATTTGAACTCACATCATTGATACATTGCAGCACCAATCGCTTAGCTTTATGTCCAGCGCCCTAGACCACTCGACCACATCCGCAATAAAATATAGCTTCAATAGTCGAAGTGTTACCTTGTCTCGTAAGGAAAATCTAGAGATAGACATAAGATATGTGTCTAAGCGTGTGTAGATGATACATACATACTTAATATTATAATTTGACAGCAATCTATCTCAGCAATTTTTAATATATTGCATAGGATGATGAAGATTTCATCATACAGTCAAAGGAAATAAAGTATATTATACAAACATCTAAGCAGCTGACAACCATACGATATATTTGTCGCACTGGATCTCAAAGTTACTTGTGATACTAGGTTAATACTGAATATTATATACGTCTGAAAATTAAACCAAACAGTGTTAGAATTAGATCTTTGAGCTGTCAAATTTTTGTTCTTCCCTCGACGGGATTTGAACTCACACCATTGATGCACTGCAGCACCAATCGCTTAGCCTTATGTCCAGCACCTAGACCACTCGACCACATCCGCTATGAAATATAGCTTCAATACAGGGTTACCTTGTCTCGTAAGGAAAATCTAGAGATATACATAAGACGTGTGTCTACACGTGTGTAGATGGTACATATATACTTAATATTATAATTTGACAGCAATCAATGTGACATCTCATGTGACATCGGGCCTTTTCCATTGATAGGGTCACCTTAACTGCATATTTTCCGTCTGAATAAGCCCCATGACCAGGCTAAGGTTTGCATTTTCTGTGATGTTGTAAACTGCTACAACATTTTTATTATCGCTCATTCCTTTCGGAAAATTATTCAGCCCCATTGAAATGATAAAGTATTCAAACCACATCAATTTCCATTTCATTAGTGACCCTCACCTTATAATAGGGTTTCCGAACTTTTCCAGGTGACATCACGTCATCAAGACGTCTTTTAAATGCCCTTGATGAGGACAATGCCTTTAAACAAAATCTATCAACACAGTTAACGATTCTAAATATTTAACATTATTTTTTTTTTTTTTTTTATGCGGAATCCTAAAGTGAACATCGTATAATTATGGGTTATAATGGAAGGATGTTGTGTTATGGCTAAGCTTGGTATTAAAGTTAGGTAATTTTTATCTCGTGTATATTCTGTACAGCAATTTTTCGTCAATAGAGTAAAATCGAAAATGAAAATAAAATTTTCGAACAAGACAAATAGTATCCATCAGGGCCCGGTTGTAGTTAAATTTTATAATTTGTATAACTTGTAGTTAAATTTTAACCAATGGTTAAAAATGATAGCCCATGATTAAAATTTAACCAAAGCACACAATGCGTTGTTCAACTTATGGTTAGATTTAACTACTGGTTAGAGCATGGTTAAACTGATTAATATTTAACCACGGTATAAGGGCTCTGTTAAAATATTTAACCGTTGGTTATCAATTCAAAATGACTGCCAGACAGAGTCTTTCTATGATGCCTCCCGTACAAAACAGGAATCCCAGAGTGTTTCGGGCAATTGAGCTCAGTGCAAATTTGTTTGAAATAGAAGTTTCTGGGGTGGATGACATTTCCAATGAAATTAAATTTCTATTACCATTTACATTGTTCAAAACAGTGCATTACATTTGCGCGGAAAAATCCTACATTTGCGTGCATAATATCATTACATTTGCGCTTATTTTTTCAAGGTATATACATGTAAATCAAGGTAAATTCAGATGAAAATAGTGAAATTACTTACGATTTTTTTTTTTTTTTTTCAATTTTACACTAAGAACAATGTTTATAAAGTAGTATTGCACCCCTTCCGTTAGTCGACCCCTTCCCTCTATTTGTTTCATGTAATCTAAAATCATTAGCGATCGCGGGTTTACAGGGATGTTTCTTATGTTTCAAGTTATGATAAATTGATATATCTTTTGCTGTTTATGGTGAGAGAAATTGCATGTATTTCCCATGAATAGTCGGGGCATAGGCGGCGGAAGCGGGTACAGTTTTTGTTGTTGCTTTTCTCTTTTTTTTTGGAAAAAATTTCCGGTATCAACATTTGTTTCATGATTCTTGCCCCTCACTCGAAATTTGAGTCGGTGTAATTAGTCAAATAGTACGGAAATGACGAATTACTGGGACGTGGAATAAATGTCCATGAGACAACATTCCAGAAAAGACCAAAGTAAAAAATCTCAAATAGCAGTCTACAACAACGAACATATGCCCAAACTACAAGACGATATGGCCACAGACTAGACAAAAGCTAAGTAGGGTAAATTAACAACAGACCGAGAAATGCGAAGTAAAAGACTCCTTTCAAGACAAAAACCATAGAGAAAAATAATGACTTTTACAAAGGCTCTTTGCATAGGAAAGGCACATATAAATGTGACTGGGGTTAAAATAATCATATCATCCCCCCTTTTTAGTAACAATGTCAAAAATCAATATCGACGAAAAGTCTAAGTCAATCAGAAAATACGCGGATCGCACAATTGTACAATTGCGTTGGAAAAACAAAATTATAAAACTTCAAAAATAGCATGAGGTACCTCAATGACATCATGGACATTCCTCATCAATTGGAGAAATTGGATAATTTACATATGAGACACCAACCATTCATTTCATACTGAAAAGGGACTTATATTTTTTCTTGATTGTTATTCATGAACAACTTTTTGCATGTTAATTGAAGTAAAAAGAAATTTACACAGTAAAATCAGAGAGAAAAACAGACTTTTGACATACATGCATGGACCCAATTTTAATGAGATGTTGGAAACTAAAGAAAATATTCTACGGCTAACTTACATATTGAAAATTAACAGTTCTTGAAATTGTAAGACAATTAGAAGATTTAATTAAAAGTAGTTTAATGAGTAAAGGGAGTTATTGTCACATAAATAACACACCCTTAGTGTAATATAATGCACTAAACACGTCTTATTAACATTTCTTTTAATGTTATTAAGTAACTAAGACGAGGTCCATATACTCTTCCGTGCTAATTTGTACAAAATACTCTTAATAAATAGGACAAATAACCTTAGACAATGACATGTAAGTTATATTCCTCAAATAGGATTTCATTTTTTATTTTATTTTATTGCTTTTTGTCCCGAGAAGCTGGGATTGAGTCAGCCATATTTATTTTGTTATTTATCTGCTGCTAAGATAAAACAAGGAATTGTGGGATACATTGGTCTTGGTTAAATATTAAACCTACAGTTATTGGTTGGTTAAATTTTAACCAAATGGTTATTTAACCAAGTGGTTAAATGAAGTTGAAAAACTCATTTTTATCCCTTGGTTTACTAACCCATGGTTAAATCTTTAACCAATGGTTAAATATAACCATATGGTTAATTTAACAACAAGTTGAACAACCGGGCCCAGTAGACGTTTATCAAAATATAGACATTGCCGTCAAAATGTCTGCCAACAATCCGAAGGGGGCGCATATCAGTAGGGTAAATGCCAAATTAACCTCATTAAATTTAACCCGTGCAGTTGGACCTAAATTAGAGATCATTGTAAGCATGTCCAACAAGGGATTTTGTTTTTAAACATAATTCAGGATCAACGAAGTCGTTAACGCTGTTTCCTATGAATGCGAAAGATTAGTTTTAAACCACCTGATTCGGTTGTCTTTCAGTGTAAAGTCAACCGGAGACCTTCAAGATTAATAATTTTCTACTCCTTCACAACAAGTGAAATCCTTAGGCTCCTTTATTAAACGGTCTTTGGAACTGAGGATAGGGGGCACTTGATTACATTTGTTGTATTGTGAAACAGCCTTTTTGTTCAAACATGATATGATAATTGTGTTTGTGTATGTGTTTGATCTAGTGTTTGTTTGTAACCTTTGACTCTATATTGGGTGTAAGTTAATAAAAGAATTAATAATAGTGCCCAACAACCTCCCCAAACTTTCCTCTTTTAAAAGTTTAAATTATGTCCCAAGCTATTTCTGTGCACTCTGTGCCAGTGGACAATACATCTTTCTATTTATAATTTTTTTTTTTTTTTTGTCAAGATAGAAATTTAAGGTCTTTGGTACTGCATTTTTTCTTAGCATCACAATTGAACTAATAATAAATCGTGGTCTTAGCGCGTTGTGGAAACGGTTGCCGTTAAGCTGTCCATGCGAAAAATTGGACTCGAAGTCTGTAATATTAAGTTTAAAATACGTTTACTTTATATGTATATCCTGCAAACAAAATCTATGCACATTAACTTTCTATCTCTGCTTGTTCGGGGACAATAAACAAGCGAGTACAAATCTCAACATCCGAGGCATAAATGCCTTTTTTGGAGAATAGCCAACATGTTTACGGGATTACATTTTAGGCTCATCCTCTCGGTGATCCGTTGTCGCCCCAAATTACCAACAATTAACAGAACCATATTTACTATTCGTATATAAATATCCAAATCCCCGAGTCAATAATGGCCCCGAACATGAAGGGGTCATTACTTTCCTTAACCTGCATTGCTCTCATTTGAAATCCGTCTAGAACTTTACATCCTTTGCAACGTATATTTGAAGACCTCATTGCGTAATGAACTGAACAATAAAGTGAATAAAACTAAAAGCACCGGTCTAAGCACCGATGTTATATATCTTCAGTTTCTGAACATTTAAATTACTGGTTTACCGTTAACTACCATTATTATTATTATTATTATTATTATTTTTTTTTTTTTTTTTTTTTTTTTTTTTTTTTTTTAGCTACAACAATGGCTTCTCATTTTACTAATTTTAAAATTTACTAAACACGCCATGACCAACATCAACGGAACTGTACTGCAGTTTTGTTTCATTTATTTAGAAATTTGTTTGTTCGGTCTTTTTGCTCTGTTTTTTGTTTTAGCTGTGACCGTAAATTCTTTTTCGTTGACGTTCGGGGAACACACCAATCGAATGCACGATTATTTAACTGGGGTTATTCTTGTCAAAGGTGTGTTCCCCGAACGTCAACTTTCTTAAAATCACATATGGTACATATTGTTGTTTCAGCAATTATAATCTATTAAATTGAGGTTCAGTAAGGGAGCACAATTAAGGGTATGTTACCTGAACATCAACTTGATACAAAATTAATTTCAATAATACATAAAATCATTACAAAAATAAGGTTTTATTTTAGAATATCAAAATTTAAATACAAAAATCATTTAAATATGTATTGAAATAAATTAGACTATTATATTTATTTAATTTTAATATAAATTTAGCATATTTATTTAATTTTAATATAAATTTAGCATATTTATTTAATTTTAATATAAATTTAGCATATTTATTTAATTTTAATATAAATTTTGCATATTTATTTAATTTTAATATAAATTTAGGATATTTATTTTCCTTTGATATAAAATTAATTTTAATAAATACAATTATTTTGTATATTTCAATGTAATATTATCTTTGAGTTACTGATAATTAATGGTGAGAACAGTTAAGTAATCAATTCTTTGATGAGGATGATATGTTCAGCTTCCAAGGGAAACAAATGTCAAGTAACCGTTTTAAGACCATTATATTTTGCTTATTATGTCATTATGTCTTAGTTGTATTAATATATAAAGTGCTTATTTTTTAAAGGACAAACAATATATGTCAAGTAACTGTTTTAAGACCATTATATTTTGCTTATTATGTCGGTGTCTTCAACCTATGCCAACATTTTGAAATATCATATTCAAGGTATTTTTTATTACAGGTGTTTATATAACAATTAATGATAGTTACAGGTAAGTAAATTTGGAAATGCAGGTCTCAAAAGTAAAATTTATATAACAAAAATCTAAAAATATAAGAATAAGTCTGTTAACATTTAACAACAAGTTTTGTATATTTATATTAAAAATTTTAATTTATAAGATATGAATAATTCTTTAAATAAAAAAGTGATTGTTAACTGGGAAAAAAATATAAAGATATTAATTTTTTTTGTAAAAATTTATATAAAATAATAAGTATGTTAAAATTAAACTGGGACTCTTACAGGGTCCCCATATAAACCCTTTTTTAGATTGTTTATTTAAATTATTCTAAAATTTTAGATTTTCATCTTTTTTATTTACAGATTTTTGTTTGATTTTAACAAACTTATTTTTTCATATATAATTAAACAAGAATCTGTAAATTAAAAAAGATGAAAATCTAAAATTTTAGAATAATTTAAATAAACAATCTAAAAAAGGGTTTATATGGGGACCCTGTAAGAGTCTATATATATATCTTTTATTCTCAATAAACCATCATAATTTGACAAGGTATAGAGAAATACATATGTACAATATATACAATATACAATAGCATGTTATACTAAGTACGTAAGTAATGAAGAAATGTACAGAGATGAACAATTCAGTAGGTTAAGCCGGAGTACATACAGTTTTATTTATGTGATTAATGAATTTACTTAGTTTTATCAGTTCTGATTTCTTTTTGGAAGATAACAGTAATTTATATTTTAAAACATTTGGCCTACTGTAGTAATACTTTGGTTCATTTTTATTACAGTGCGTACAAATTCTGTTATTTCTATTGGTGTTATTCCATCTTCCAATTTCAATAGGTAATTTATGATTTGCTGTTCTAAATCTGCATAACTCTACAACATTTTTGTTATCTAAAATATCAAAGTATACTTCCATGCCAAAATAATCTTTAAACAATCTGTAATTTATAGCTTTTGATGCATTATCTAATAAAGAATGTCAATATTGTTCAAATTGATCTTGTAGATTTCTAATAATTGTAAGTCGAAGCCAGTTTGGGTCAACAAAGGTTTGTGTGTTCCAAATATACGCGAATCCACATTCATTTAGAATTTTTTTAACATTATCTAGCCACGTAAAATGTTCCACGTTTTTGATTGACATACAATAACATAAATTATAAATTATTTTTGACAATTTTAACTCTTTTCCAGATAGCAATGTAGCCCAGAATGATATAATTCTACTTTTTATGTCTATTTCCAAAGGATATCTCCCAAGTTCACCATATATCATATATGATGGTGTAGATGATTTTAAATGAAGTAGTAATTTACAGAATTTTAAATGTACCTTTTCAATTATATCGGTATTACTGAAACCCCACACCTCACATCCATAGAGTAAAATTGGCTTAACCATCTTATCAAATAGATCAAGTTGAATCTTTACTGAAAGACCATGTTTTCTGCCCATGTTTAATACTTCGTAAAACGCAACAGTAGCCTTGCCAGCTATAGATTGCTTTGCTCTTTTAAAGTTACCAGTCTTGGATAATTCTATTCCTAAATAATTAAGACTATTGACTATTTCTAGTTTTTCTCCATGTAATGAAAAATTGAGATTCCTTGGGAGTTTACCTCTGGAAAAAACCATAACTTTACTTTTATCTGTATTCACTTTAAGCTTCCAGATAGAACAATAATCTTGGAATGAATTTAGTTGATTTTGAAGATCAGCTGATGATTCCGCCATGAGTACAGTATCATCAGCATATAAAATTACAAAAAGTTTCAGATATATACCAAGTTGGATTTCAATTTCATTAGAAATCGTTTGTAATCCATTTAAATTGCAGTTTGTCAAGTATGATTCAAGGTCATTCATGAATACGGCAAAAAGAAAGGGATGTAAATCTTCCCCTTGACGTACTCCATTGTTACATGGAAAAAATTCTGACTTACAATCATTATAAGAAATACAAGATTTTGTACCACTATACATATTTACAATTATATTATGCATATTACCATTCATGTTATTTAAGAGTAACTTGTACCAAAGACCATCTCTCCAAACTTTGTCGAATGCTTTCTCAAAATCAATAAAGGCACAACACATTTTGTTCTTCTTGTTTTTGAGAATTTCAAAAAAGTTAAAAAGTACAAACAAGTTATCAAGCGTAGAGTAACCCTTCCGAAATCCATTCATGACCCAAGTTACAATAATGTCCTGATTTATTTTGATGAAGCTTGATATTAAAATATGTGTGCTTATAATGTCCTGATTTATTTTCATTAAGTTTGATATTAAAATATGTGTGCTCATAATAATGTCCTTATTTATTTTCATAAAGTTTGATATTAAAATAACGGTAATGACTGTATTTCATCATAAAAAAAGTGTTACACATTAGTTCTATATCGTATATGAACCTCAGAACTATGTATATAGATAAGCTATTCAACCTATGCCAGCATTTTTTCTTACCTTTTAATACCTATTTTTCAAAATGTTGGCATTTATGTCATGTCTTGTTTGCTTATGTGTAAAGATATAAATAGTGCTTACTTAAAAGGGAAAACTATGTTATTGAATGTTTTTAATACTAATATATATTTCATATGTTTTATTTCCATACTTGTGCTTAAATTTAAAAATAAATATTAATTATATATTATTATAATTTAGTTTTCCTTATTTCTATTCCACAAGATTTACCTGAGTTTACCTGAAGTATACAAAATAGTTTCCCCCATGCAGACCCCTTAATCCATTTTAACTACAGTGGTCAATGTCTTTTGATCTTTTTGAAAGTTGACGTTCGGGGAATCAGCCTTGTCAAATATACCCGTGAAATACCGTGATTCTCTTTTCATTTGTATAAAATCATTTCGTCATTCCTCGGTGACATGACACATGTTGTTAATATTTGTCTATAAATTAATTGAAAATTCTCCTTATTAAGAATTTTTTTTTAACTAGTTAGCATTTCAAATACATATTGCAAGCAAAATATTCTAAAATTACTAAAATTTCAGTAAGGATGACACTAGATTATACCTGATTCTTTCAAAATTGTTTCTGTATCTGTAATCAACCATGTCGTCTGCTTCGAGCACAAATTGGAAAGAATTACCCAAGATGTAATTCGCATTACCCTTTAATGGGTCATGTTAAAATAAAGAATAATATTCCGGTTTCGCCGGATAAATGGATTGATGAATAAGACATAAATCCTAATATACATTTGTATAATGATACCATCACTGGCTTTTAGTAATTTTCTTACTTACGGCAACGTTTCAAAGGAACAGTGGTGACTTTGACATTTGGTCGCTGATCTATATAATACGATTTTTTTTTAATCATCAATCTTGTATTCATTGTTAAAATTAAAATATCAGAAAATTGAAAATATTTGTAACTTATTTACAACTAGGTGTATGAAAAATGACTGCAAACATGAGGTCTAGTGAATATTGGTATGCGATGCATTTTTTTTAAAGATCATATGTTAGACTTTTCCTATAATAATCAAAATAATACATGGAACAATACGTTGTTATGACGTTTTTAACATGGGTAAAATTATTTTCATTGAATGCTATTGCTCGGGATAAAATTTCTACGAAAATAATGTTACCCGTGTCAAAGTATCTAACAAATGTTTGACTTTATTGAATTATGTCTTCGTGATCGTGATCGCATGGTAGTTGGATTTACAACTACCTATGCAATTAGTGCCTATCACCACTAACGTTGCGAGTTTGAACCCTGCTCAAGCGAGGAGTACTCGATACAACATTATGTGATGAAGTTTGTCAGCAACTAGCGACAGGTCGGTGGTATTCTCCGGGTACTCCGGTTTCTTCCACCAATAAACTGACCACGATATAACTGAACTATTATTGAAAGTGGCGTTAAAACAGCATAAACCTAAACCTGAATTGTGTCTTCAGAAGAGACATGAGTGTACTTTTACAAAAAATAAGATAAACTACACATTTTGCATTACCTGCTTCTTTGCTTTACCCAGAATGTCAAAGACAATGGAATGAATGATTGATAACAATAGCGTTCTATATATGTGTTCCCTCCACTAGTACTGTCAAAAATATCACCAGCCAATACGTGACCTATATGCTGGAGAATAATAGGTTGTTGCGACCATGATATTCTACATTAGCTGATAAATTACTAACATGGAGTTCAACAATATTTAAATTCACTCACTCAACTCAATATAACTTTTTTTTACCCTCTAATATAAAAAAGTGTCTATTCGTCTTTTTTTTTTCTATAATAGGCGTGACTATTATACATTATGCCATCTTTAAATCGTTATGTTTCCTCGAACTTTGTAGAATCTAATTAGAAAACCAACACCTTCAAACATCTTGAAATAAAAGCTATTAAATGAACATTGAAGAGTATTAATGTCATGTCAGGCTATATAACACAATTAGTTTACTCGTGTAAACAGATCGTAATTTGATTATGATATTTGTTTCCTGTTAACCTGAAATTGACAGCTTGTTAATTTCACTTTGATGTGTACGTTTTGTTCACTGTTATCAGTGTTTAATTTGTTATGGAAAAATATAGACAAATTTGTTAATATCATTATTACATGAAACACGTACTCGATTACGATGTAAACTCGGTTAGGATGTAAACTCGGTTATGATGTAAGGGATATAAAATTTATATTTTCTTCGATGTGAATTTAAAGGAGTCAGCCACGACAGAAAACCCTTAAGGTAACACACCTTTATTGTATGCTGGTAGAACATTTTAAACCTTAAGAAGATTTATTAATAAGTTGAACGATATCAAGATACGTAAAAAGAAGAGTTTGAAGATACCAAAGGGGTAATCAGAATCCGTAAGTCGAAGAAAAGAACAGACTAATAAATGGTATAAGTAACTGTCAAATAGAACATAGCAGTGTGTAATATTCATTCGAGAAACATAGTGGAAAATATGGGGTTTGATTGGCCTAATGATATGTTAAACCTGGTCAGGACTAAAATCTTATAAAACAACTCAAATACAAGATAAAGTTATGAATTGTTTTAAAACAAAAAACAAAAATCATACCTTGAAATAAAAGATAATAAGTGAAAATTTACAAAATAGAAAAAAATATTAGTATAAATAGGATGATGATCAGCTTATCAGATATTTTAAGCGAAATCTTTCTAAACCGAACCCTGAATAAACTGAATTCATGTATAAACGGAACTTTAAATAAAGTTCCAATGTAGGAAATCTTTGTTAATTTGACCTGTGTTAACCGTACATCTGTCTATTCCGAAACAAACAATCTGGTACTGGTCAAGGAGATTCGGGTTACACAGGTGCCATGTATATAAAGAAGCAATCATATCTGATACTTCAATTGTTACTTAAGTATATGTCAGCATTTGTGTGACTTATTCAGCGGTATACTCGATACAACACTATGTGATAAAATTTGTCGGTGACTTGCAACAGGTCGGTTGTTTTAACCAGGTACTCCGGTTTCCTCCACTAATAAAACTGACCGTCACGATATAACTGAAATATTGTTGAAAATGGCGTTAAAAACCAAAACCCTACACCCCCTGATATCTATGTTACTTAAGTACATTTTTTGCATCTGTCATCATCATCGCTGTGACTTATTCAGACATTTTAATATTATTAAAAACGTAGAAATATTAATTTGCTGCAATTAAAATATGAAGTGAAGATCACATGACATTTAATGTTGATTTTAGAAGTTACCATGTTAGTACAGTGTATTTTATATGAATCAGCCATCATAATTAGACAAGTTCATATGTTTATATGTTTACATACACACTTAGTGTGAAAATCAATCTAATGATAAGATACATATGAGGGATAGTAAGCTATTTCTTTAGAGGTAAGTGTCTGTTGTCTGCTTTATCACCATACAGAGATTTAATTGACGGTTAGAGTTATGCTGGTTAACATCACTTTCAACACTATTTTAGTTATATCGTAGCAGTCAGTCTTATTGATAAAGGAAACCCGAGAAAACCACCGATCTGCCGCAAGTCACTGAACAAAAATATAATTGAAAGGACAGGAAAAATGTTCAAATTTGAAATAAAAATAAGTCTGTTTCCTAAAACAGAGTTGGCTATTTTTGGATTGATGTGATATTTATCTATTTTATATTGAGTGAATGGGTTGACCTTTTTCCGTATGATATTTTATATCCAGTGTATCATCAAGAAGATATCATTATTGCGGAGGGGCCGTTGTGGTCGTGATCGTATGGTAGTTGGATTTACATGTGCAATCAGTACCTATATGTATAACCACTAAGTTGTCAGTTCAAAAAATATCAATGTTTATAATAAAATTGGCACTTTTTTATTAATTTGTATATTATATGTATAAATACTATCTGTCATAACTTTTATGGAGCATGTTTTGTATTTACTATTTTGTTTGTTATTTATTTATTTATTTATTCTGTCATGTTAATTAACACATTATTTAGTTTATTTGATCTCATGTTACACGTTTATACGTGTCTGAGTGATTTCTCAATAAACTGTTCAATTTGAATCCCTCTCATGGCGAGGTGTACTCGATGTGATAAATGTTGTCAGTGATTAGCAGCAGATCGGTTGTTTTCTCCGGGTACTCTATACTGGTTCCTCCACTAATAAAATGACATGTCATGATATAACTGATATATTGTTGAAAGTAACGTTAAACACCATAACCTTAAACCTACAAACAATAAAAACAAGTAAATACAAAATTTTCTAAAAAAAAAATATTCTGATTTTGGTGGAGAAAAAAAAAAATAATCTGATTCAGAGTTTCTGAAAAAAATTATTATTCTAACTCTCGTACTGTCCGAAAAAAAAATACTAAACGTATCAAAAAAACCATACCCCCCCTTCAAGTTAAATGGTCGGTCTCTAAGCATTATAACTAACACGTGGTGCTTATTGTATTGATGCAATCAAGATCCTGGTAGTTTTTACAGTCAAATCTTTTTATCTCAAGCTCTGTCAATTAAGTCGTTTCCATGATTAACTCGAAGGGGGTAAAATGGTTCGTTCCTAGTAATTTTTATATTATTCATCACGGAAAACTCTTGAAAACACTTCACTATTTCAAAGTAAAATCACTGATTCTAGAGTAAAGTTGCTTGCATCAATAACAAATTGTTTTCGGACAGGCAAGGCCCCTTATCACTCTACGACATTAAAGATTTCAGTAAGCACAATCTGTTAATAATCTTTTTCAGTTTAAGGCAGTCATTTAAAAATCAAAATATTATTTGTTATAGGCAAAACAGTTTAAAGATTAATTTAAGGTAAAGGAAACTACGAAATGTATTTATAAAGTAATTTTTGATGTGATTTACGAGAACCCATTATTATCTAAACATAAGTATAATACCTATGTAGAAGACGTTTACATTCGGAGTCAATCATGCGTGTTAGATTTATGATCGAGACCTTTAAAGGTATGATACTGATTTGTGACGTGTGATTGATGTCTTTTTCAAAATTGAAACATACATGATTTCGTAATGGATTTTCTGATCTTTCAATCTAACGGTGCCGGTGTTGATCTAAAACGAATATTCGTCTGAATTCATTAGTGGGTTTATATTAATGTTTGACTTGAGGGTTGTTTATTTGGGTTAGAGAATTATTTACTTTTATTTAATTATACAAGGCCAGTAACATAATAGCTCCTTTAGTAAATAATAATAAAAATAAAAATTTATTTATTAAAAATTAATATAAAAAAATAGATGGAAGTTTTTGACATTAAAATATAGATTTTATATACGTGTTATTATATATGAAAAATGTAGTGAAAAACGGAGGTGTGTGATGATTATTTCTTTATATTTATATTATTTTGCAATACAGTTTTTATTAATTTTTATTTTTATTTATTATAACTTTTGTTCTTTTCAACTTTGATAAACAATCATTACCATTTGTTATCAATGTGGTCGTCAACGTTTAGAAATGGGATTCACAACTACCTATGTGTGTCTATCATCACTAGCGTTGTGAGTTCGAATCCCGTTCGATAAAACAATATGTGATCAAGTTTGTCAGTGACTTGTGGCAGGTCGGTGTTTTTTCCAGGTACTTCGGTTTTCTCCACCAATAAAACTGACCGCCACGATATAACCGAAAGTGGCGTTAAGTACAATAACACAATAACCGCATTTGTCACTGACACATTGGTAGACATGAAAAATGTAGTGATCTTACTTTTATCTTCAGTACACTTAAAACGACATTGTTGCAGGGTTACCGCAGGGTTACAGCAACAAGAAAGTAAAAACAATCCAGATGATGAACAAGAATTGTATAATATAATTAACTTGCACAGTCCAAACGGTTATATTATCAGCCAGTTTGATCCTATCGTACTTAGTGTAACTTGTACAGTCCAAACGGTTATATTATGAGCCAGTTTGATCCTATCGTACTTAGTGTAACTTGTACAGTCCAAACGGTTATATTATCAGCCAGTTTGATCCTATCGTACTTAGTGTAACTTGTACAGTCCAAACGATTATATTATGTGCCAGTTTGATCCTATCTTACTTAGTGTAACTTGTACAATCCAAACGGTTATATTATGAGCCAGTTTGATACTATCGTACTTAGTGCAACTTGTACAGTCCAAACGGTTATATTATCAGCCAGTTTGATCCTATCGTACTTAGTGTAACTTGTACAGTCCAAACGGTTATATTATCAGCCAGTTTGATCCTATCGTACTTAATGTAACTTTTACAGTCCAAATGGTTATATTATGAGCCAGTTTGATCCTATCGTACTTAGTGTAACTTGTACAGTCCAAACGGTTATATTATCAGCCAGTTTGATCCTATCGTACTTAGTGTAACTTGTACAGTCCAAACGGTTATATTATGAGCCAGTTTGATCCTATCGTACTTAGTGTAACTTGTACAGTCCAAACGGTTATATTATGAGCCAGTTTGATCCTATCGTACTTAGTGTAACTTGTACAGTCCAAACGGTTATATTATCAGCCAGTTTGATCCTATCGTACTTAGTGTAACTTGTACAGTCCAAGCGGTTATATTATCAGCCAGTTTGATCCTATCGTACTTAGTGTAACTTGTACAGTCCAAACGGTTATATTATCAGCCAGTTTGATCCTATCGTACTTAGTGTAACTTGTACAGTCCAAACGGTTATATTATCAGCCAGTTTGATCCTATCGTACTTAGTGTAACTTGTACAGTCCAAACGGTTATATTATCAGCCAGTTTGATCCTATCGTACTTAGTGTAACTTGTACAGTCCAAACGGTTATATTATCACCCAGTTTGATCCTATCGTACTTAGTGTAACTTGTACAGTCCAAACGGTTATATTATGTGCCAGTTTGATCCTATCGTACTTAGTGTAACTTGTACAGTCCAAACGGTTATATTATCAGCCAGTTTGATCCTATCGTACTTAGTGTAACTTGTACAGTCCAAACAGTTATATTATGAGCCAGTTTGGTCCTATCGTACTTAGTGTAACTTGTACAGTCCAAACGGTTATATTATGAGCCAGTTTGATCCTATCGTACTTAATGTAACTTGTACAGTCCAAACGGTTATATTATGAGCCAGTTTGATCCTATCGTACTTAGTGTAACTTGTACAGTCCAAACGGTTATATTATGTGCCAGTTTGATCCTATCGTACCTAGTGTAACTTGTACAGTCCAAACGGTTATATTATGAGCCAGTTTGATACTATCGTACTTAGTGTAACTTGTACAGTCCAAACGGTTATATTATGTGCCAGTTTGATCCTATCGTACTTAGTGTAACTTGTACAGTCCAAACGGTTATATTATGAGCCAGTTTGATACTATCGTACTTAGTGTAACTTGTACAGTCCAAACGGTTATATTATCAGCCAGTTTGATCCTATCGTACTTAGTGTAACTTGTACAGTCCAAACGGTTATATTATGAGCCAGTTTGGTCCTATCGTACTTAGTGTAACTTGTACAGTCCAAACGGTTATATTATGAGCCAGTTTGATACTATCGTACTTAGTGCAACTTGTACAGTCCAAACGGTTATATTATCAGCCAGTTTGATCCTATCGTACTTAGTGTAACTTGTACAGTCCAAACGGTTATATTATGAGCCAGTTTGGTCCTATCGTACTTAGTGTAACTTGTACAGTCCAAACGGTTATAGTATGAGCCAGTTTGATCCTATCGTACTTAATGTAACTTGTACAGTCCAAACGGTTATATTATGAGCCAGTTTGATACTATCGTACTTAGTGCAACTTGTACAGTCCAAACGATTATATTATCAGCCAGTTTGATCCTATCGTACTTAGTGTAACTTGTACAGTCCAAACGGTTATATTATGTGCCAGTTTGATCCTATCGTACTTAGTGTAACTTGTACAGTCCAAACGGTTATATTATGAGCCAGTTTGATCCTATCGTACTTAGTGTAACTTGTACAATCCAAACGGTTATATTATGAGCCAGTTTGATACTATCGTACTTAGTGCAACTTGTACAGTCCAAACGGTTATATTATGAGCCAGTTTGATCCTATCGTACTTAGTGTAACTTGTACAGTCCAAACGGTTATATTATCAGCCAGTTTGATCCTATCGTACTTAATGTAACTTTTACAGTCCAAACGGTTATATTATGAGCCAGTTTGATCCTATCGTACTTAGTGTAACTTGTACAGTCCAAACGGTTATATTATGAGCCAGTTTGATCCTATCGTACTTAGTGTAACTTGTACAGTCCAAATGGTTATATTATCAGCCAGTTTGATCCTATCGTACTTAGTGTAACTTGTACAGTCCAAACGGTTATATTATCAACCAGTTTGATCCTATCGTACTTAATGTAACTTGTACAGTCCAAACGTTTATAGTATTAGCCAGTTTGATCCTATCGTACTTAGTGTAGCTTGTACAGTCCAAGCGGTTATATTATGAGCCAGTTTGATCCTATCGTACTTAGTGTAACTTGTACAGTCCAAACGGTTATATTATCAGCCAGTTTGATCCTATCGTACTTAGTGTAACTTGTACAGTCCAAACGATTATATTATGTGCCAGTTTGATCCTATCGTACTTAGTGTAACTTGTACAGTCCAAACGGTTATATTATGTGCCAGTTTGATCCTATCGTACTTAATGTAACTTGTACAGTCCAAACGGTTATATTATCAGCCAGTTTGATCCTATCGTACTTAGTGTAACTGTACAGTCCAAACGGTTATATTATGAGCCAGTTTGATCCTATCGTACTTAGTGTAACTTGTACAGTCCAAACGGTTATATTATGAGCCAGTTTGATCCTATCGTACTTAGTCAGTTAGTGTAACTTGTACAATCCAGACGGTTATAGTATGAGCCAGTTTGATCCTATCGTACTTAGTGTAACTTGTACAGTCCAAACGGTTATATTATCAGTCAGTTTGATCCTATCGTACTTAGTGTAACTTGTACAGTCCAAACGGTTATATTATCAGTCAGTTTGATCCTATCGTACTTAGTGTAACTTGTACAGTCCAAACGGTTATATCATCAGCCAGTTTGATCCTATCGTACTTAATGTAACTTGTACAGTCCAAACGGTTATATTATCAACCAGTTTGATCCTTTCGTACTTAGTGTAACTTGTACAGTCCAAACGGTTATATTATGAGCCAGTTTGATCCTATCGTACTTAGTGTAGCTTGTACAGTCCAAGCGGTTATATTATGAGCCAGTTTGATCCTATCGTACTTAGTGTAACTTGTACAGTCCAAACGGTTATATTATCAGCCAGTTTGATCCTATCGTACTTAGTGTAACTTGTACAGTCCAAACGATTATATTATGTGCCAGTTTGATCCTATCGTACTTAATGTAACTTGTACAGTCCAAACGGTTATATTATCAGCCAGTTTGATCCTATCGTACTTAGTGTAACTTGTACAGTCGAAACGGTTATATTATGTGCCAGTTTGATCCTATCGTACTTAGTGTAACTTGCACAGTCCAAAAGGTTATATTATGAGCCAGTTTGATCCTATCGTACTTAGTGTAACTTGTACAGTCCAAGCGGTTATATTATCAGCCAGTTTGATCCTATCGTACTTAGTGTAACTTGTACAGTTCAAACGGTTATATTATCAGCCAGTTTGATCCTATCGTACTTAGTGTAACTTGTACAGTCCAAACGGTTATATTATCAGCCAGTTTGATCCTATCGTACTTAGTGTAACTTGTACAGTCCAAACGGTTATATTATGAGCCAGTTTGATCCTATCGTACTTAATGTAACTTGTACAGTCCAAACGGTTATATTATGAGCCAGTTTGATCCTATCGTACTTAGTGTAACTTGTACAGTCCAAACGGTTATATTATGTGCCAGTTTGATCCTATCGTACTTAGTGTAACTTGTACAGTCCAAACGGTTATATTATGAGCCAGTTTGATACTATCGTACTTAGTGTAACTTGCACAGTCCAAACGGTTATATTATGTGCCAGTTTGATCCTATCGTACTTAGTGTAACTTGTACAGTCCAAACGGTTATATTATGAGCCAGTTTGATACTATCGTACTTAGTGTAACTTGTACAGTCCAAACGGTTATATTATGAGCCAGTTTGATACTATCGTACTTAGTGCAACTTTTACAGTCCAAACGGTTATATTATCAGCCAGTTTGATCCTATCGTACTTAGTGTAACTTGTACAGTCCAAACGGTTATATTATGAGCCAGTTTGGTCCTATCGTACTTAGTGTAACTTGTACAGTCCAAACAGTTATGGTATGAGCCAGTTTGATCCTATCGTACTTAATGTAACTTGTACAGTCCAAACGGTTATATTATGAGCTAGTTTGATACTATCGTACTTAGTGCAACTTGTACAGTCCAAACGATTATATTATGAGCCAGTTTGATCCTATCGTACTTAGTGTAACTTGTACAGTCCAAACGGTTATATTATGTGCCAGTTTAATCCTATCGTACTTAGTGTAACTTGTACAGTCCAAACGGTTATATTATGAGCCAGTTTGATCCTATCGTACTTAGTGTAACTTGTACAGTCCAAACGGTTATATTATGAGCCAGTTTGATACTATCGTACTTAGTGCAACTTGTACAGTCCAAACGGTTATATTATCAGCCAGTTTGATCCTATCGTACTTAGTGTAACTTGTACAGTCCAAATGGTTATATTATCAGCCAGTTTGATCCTATCGTACTTAAGGTAACTTGTACAGTCCAAACGGTTATATTATGAGCCAGTTTGATCCTATCGTACTTAGTGTAACTTGTACAGTCCAAACGGTTATATTATGAGCCAGTTTGATCCTATCGTACTTAGTGTAACTTGTACAGTCCAAACGGTTATATTATCAGCCAGTTTGATCCTATCGTACTTAGTGTAACTTGTACAGTCCAAACGGTTATATTATCAACCAGTTTGATCCTATCGTACTTAATGTAACTTGTACAGTCCAAACGTTTATAGTATTAGCCAGTTTGATCCTATCGTACTTAGTGTAGCTTGTACAGTCCAAGCGGTTATATTATGAGCCAGTTTGATCCTATCGTACTTAGTGTAACTTGTACAGTCCAAGCGGTTATATTATCAGCCAGTTTGATCCTATCGTACTTAGTGTAACTTGTACAGTCCAAACGATTATATTATGTGCCAGTTTGATCCTATCGTACTTAGTGTAACTTGTACAGTCCAAACGGTTATATTATGTGCCAGTTTGATCCTATCGTACTTAATGTAACTTGTACAGTCCAAACGGTTATATTATCAGCCAGTTTGATCCTATCGTACTTAATGTAACTTGTACAGTCCAAACGGTTATATTATGAGCCAGTTTGATCCTATCGTACTTAGTGTAACTTGTACAGTCCAAACGGTTATATTATGTACCAGTTTGATCCTATCGTACTTAGTGTAACTTGTACAGTCCAAAAGGTTATATTATGAGCCAGTTTGATCCTATCGTACTTAGTGTAACTGTACAGTCCAAACGGTTATATTATGAGCCAGTTTGATCCAATCGTACTTAGTCAGTTAGTGTAACTTGTACAATCCAGACGGTTATAGTATGAGCCAGTTTGATCCTATCGTACTTAGTGTAACTTGTACAGTCCAAACGGTTATATTATCAGTCAGTTTGATCCTATCGTACTTAGTGTAACTTGTACAGTCCAAACGGTTATATTATCAGTCAGTTTGATCCAATCGTACTTAGTGTAACTTGTACAGTCCAAACGGTTATATTATGAGCCAGTTTGATCCTATCGTACTTAGTCAGTTAGTGTAACTTGTACAATCCAGACGGTTATAGTATGAGCCAGTTTGATCCTATCGTACTTAGTGTAACTTGTACAGTCCAAACGGTTATATTATCAGTCAGTTTGATCCTATCGTACTTAGTGTAACTTGTACAGTCCAAACGGTTATATTATCAGTCAGTTTGATCCTATCGTACTTAGTGTAACTTGTACAGTCCAAACGGTTATATCATCAGCCAGTTTGATCCTATCGTACTTAATGTAACTTGTACAGTCCAAACGGTTACATTATCAACCAGTTTGATCCTTTCGTACTTAGTGTAACTTGTACAGTCCAAACGGTTATATTATGAGACAGTTTGATCCTATCGTACTTAGTGTAGCTTGTACAGTCCAAGCGGTTATATTATGGGCCAGTTTGATCCTATCGTACTTAGTGTAACTTGCACAGTCCAAACGGTTATATTATCAGCCAGTTTGATCCTATCGTACTTAGTGTAACTTGTACAGTCCAAACGATTAT
The DNA here is from genome assembly GCA_963383655.1 of Bathymodiolus septemdierum. NCBI lineage: Eukaryota > Metazoa > Mollusca > Bivalvia > Mytilida > Modiolidae > Bathymodiolus > Bathymodiolus septemdierum. The sequence goes on from OY726523.1 coordinate 2,424,692, forward strand.
ATTATGTGCCAGTTTGATCCTATCGTACTTAATGTAACTTGTACAGTCCAAACGGTTATATTATCAGCCAGTTTGATCCTATCGTACTTAGTGTAACTTGCACAGTCCAAAAGGTTATATTATGAGCCAGTTTGATCCTATCGTACTTAGTGTAACTTGTACAGTCCAAGCGGTTATATTAGCAGCCAGTTTGATCCTATCGTACTTAGTGTAACTTGTACAGTCCAAACGGTTATATTATCAGCCAGTTTGATCCTATCGTACTTAGTGTAACTTGTACAGTCCAAACGGTTATATTATCAGCCAGTTTGATCCTATCGTACTTAGTGTAACTTGTACAGTCCAAACGGTTATATTATGAGCCAGTTTGATCCTATCGTACTTAGTGTAACTTGTACAGTCCAAACGGTTATATTATCAGACAGTTTGATCCTATCGTACTTAGTGTAACTTGTACAGTCCAAACGGTTATATTATGTGCCAGTTTGATCCTATCGTACTTAGTGTAACTTGTACAGTCCAAACGGTTATATTATCAGCCAGTTTGATCCTATCGTACTTAGTGTAACTTGTACAGTCCAAACGGTTATATTATGAGCCAGTTTGGTCCTATCGTACTTAGTGTAACTTGTACAGTCCAAACGGTTATATTATGAGCCAGTTTGATCCTATCGTACTTAATGTAACTTGTACAGTCCAAACGGTTATATTATGAGCCAGTTTGATACTATCGTACTTAGTGCAACTTGTACAGTCCAAACGATTATATTATCAGCCAGTTTGATCCTATCGTACTTAGTGTAACTTGTACAGTTCAAACGGTTATATTATGTGCCAGTTTGATCCTATCGTACTTAGTGTAACTTGTACAGTCCAAACGGTTATATTTTGTGCCAGTTTGATCCTATCGTACTTAGTGTAACTTGTACAGTCCAAACGGTTATATTATGAGCCAGTTTGATCCTATCGTACTTAGTGTAACTTGTACAGTCCAAACGGTTATATTATGAGCCAGTTTGATACTATCGTACTTAGTGTAACTTGTACAGTCCAAACGGTTATATTATGAGCCAGTTTGATACTATCGTACTTAGTGCAACTTGAACAGTCCAAACGATTATATTATCAGCCAGTTTGATCCTATCGTACTTAGTGTAACTTGTACAGTCCAAACGGTTATATTATGTGCCAGTTTGATCCTATCGTACTTAGTGTAACTTGTACAGTCCAAACGGTTATATTATGAGCCAGTTTGATCCTATCGTACTTAGTGTAACTTGTACAGTCCAAACGGTTATATTATGAGCCAGTTTGATACTATCGTACTTAGTGCAACTTGTACAGTCCAAACGGTTATATTATCAGCCAGTTTGATCCTATCGTACTTAGTGTAACTTGTACAGTCCAAACGGTTATATTATGAGCCAGTTTGATCCTATCGTACTTAGTGTAACTTGTACAGTCCAAACGGTTATATTATCAGCCAGTTTGATCCTATCGTACTTAGTGTAACTTGTACAGTCCAAACGGTTATATTATCAACCAGTTTGATCCTATCGTACTTAATGTAACTTGTACAGTCCAAACGTTTATAGTATTAGCCAGTTTGATCCTATCGTACTTAGTGTAGCTTGTACAGTCCAAGCGGTTATATTATGAGCCAGTTTGATCCTATCGTACTTAGTGTAACTTGTACAGTCCAAACGGTTATATTATCAGCCAGTTTGATCCTATCGTACTTAGTGTAACTTGTACAGTCCAAACGATTATATTATGTGCCAATTTGATCCTATCGTACTTAGTGTAACTTGTACAGTCCAAACGGTTATATTATGTGCCAGTTTGATCCTATCGTACTTAATGTAACTTGTACAGTCCAAACGGTTATATTATCAGCCAGTTTGATCCTATCGTACTTAATGTAACTTGTACAGTCCAAACAGTTATATTATGAGCCAGTTTGATCCTATCGTACTTAGTGTAACTTGTACAGTCCAAAAGGTTATATTATGAGCCAGTTTGATCCTATCGTACTTAGTGTAACTGTACAGTCCAAACGGTTATATTATGAGCCAGTTTGATCCTATCGTACTTAGTGTAATTTGTACAGTCCAAACGGTTATATTATGAGCCAGTTTGATCCTATCGTACTTAGTCAGTTAGTGTAACTTGTACAATCCAAACGGTTATAGTATGAGCCAGTTTGATCCTATCGTACTTAGTGTAACTTGTACAGTCCAAACGGTTATATTATCAGTCAGTTTGATCCTATCGTACTTAGTGTAACTTGTACAGTCCAAACGGTTAAATCATCAGCCAGTTTGATCCTATCGTACTTAATGTAACTTGTACAGTCCAAACGGTTATATTATCAACCAGTTTGATCCTTTCGTACTTAGTGTAACTTGTACAGTCCAAACGGTTATATTATTAGCCAGTTTGATCCTATCGTACTTAGTGTAGCTTGTACAGTCCAAGCGGTTATATTATGAGCCAGTTTGATCCTATCGTACTTAGTGTAACTTGTACAGTCCAAACGGTTATATTATCAGCCAGTTTGATCCTATCGTACTTAGTGTAACTTGTACAGTCCAAACGATTATATTATGTGCCAGTTTGATCCTATCTTACTTAGTGTAACTTGTACAGTCCAAACGGTTATATTATCAGCCAGTTTGATCCTATCGTACTTAGTGTAACTTGTACAGTCGAAACGGTTATATTATGTGCCAGTTTGATCCTATCGTACTTAGTGTAACTTGCACAGTCCAAAAGGTTATATTATGAGCCAGTTTGATCCTATCGTACTTAGTGCAACTTGTACAGTCCAAACGGTTATATTATCAGCCAGTTTGATCCTATCGTACTTAGTGTAACTTGTACAGTCCAAACGGTTATATTATGAGCCAGTTTGATCCTATCGTACTTAGTGTAACTTGTACAGTTCAAACGGTTATATTATGTGCCAGTTTGATCCTATCGTACTTAGTGTAACTTGTACAGTCCAAACGGTTATATTATGAGCCAGTTTGATCCTATCGTACTTAGTCAGTTAGTGTAACTTGTACAATCCAAACGGTTATAGTATGAGCCAGTTTGGTCCTATCGTACTTAGTGTAACTTGTACAGTCCAAACGGTTATATTATCAGTCAGTTTGATCCTATCGTACTTAGTGTAACTTGTACAGTCCAAACGGTTATATTATCAACCAGTTTGATCCTATCGTACTTAATGTAACTTGTACAGTCCAAACGGTTATATTATGAGCCAGTTTGATCCTATCGTACTTAGTCAGTTAGTGTAACTTGTACAATCCAAACGGTTATAGTATGAGCCAGTTTGATCCTATCGTACTTAGTGTAACTTGTACAGTCCAAACGGTTATATTATGAGCCAGTTTGATCCTATCGTACTTAGTGTAACTTGTACAGTCCAAACGGTTATATTATCAGCCAGTTTGATCCTATCGTACTTAGTGTAACTTGTACAGTCCAAACGGTTATATTATCAGCCAGTTTGATCCTATCGTACTTAGTGTAACTTGTACAGTCCAAACGGTTATATTATGAGCCAGTTTGGTCCTATCGTACTTAGTGTAACTTGTACAGTCCAAACGGTTATATTATGAGCCAGTTTGATCCTATCGTACTTAATGTAACTTGTACAGTCCAAACGGTTATATTATGAGCCAGTTTGATACTATCGTACTTAGTGCAACTTGTACAGTCCAAACGATTATATTATCAGCCAGTTTGATCCTATCGTACTTAGTGTAACTTGTACAGTTCAAACGGTTATATTATGTGCCAGTTTGATCCTATCGTACTTAGTGTAACTTGTACAGTCCAAACGGTTATATTTTGTGCCAGTTTGATCCTATCGTACTTAGTGTAACTTGTACAGTCCAAACGGTTATATTATGAGCCAGTTTGATCATATCGTACTTAGTGTAACTTGTACAGTCCAAACGGTTATATTATGAGCCAGTTTGATACTATCGTACTTAGTGTAACTTGTACAGTCCAAACGGTTATATTATGAGCCAGTTTGATACTATCGTACTTAGTGCAACTTGAACAGTCCAAACGATTATATTATCAGCCAGTTTGATCCTATCGTACTTAGTGTAACTTGTACAGTCCAAACGGTTATATTATGTGCCAGTTTGATCCTATCGTACTTAGTGTAACTTGTACAGTCCAAACGGTTATATTATGAGCCAGTTTGATCCTATCGTACTTAGTGTAACTTGTACAGTCCAAACGGTTATATTATGAGCCAGTTTGATACTATCGTACTTAGTGTAACTTGTACAGTCCAAACGGTTATATTATGAGCCAGTTTGATCCTATCGTACTTAGTGTAACTTGTACAGTCCAAACGGTTATATTATCAGCCAGTTTGATCCTATCGTACTTAGTGTAACTTGTACAGTCCAAACGGTTATATTATCAACCAGTTTGATCCTATCGTACTTAATGTAACTTGTACAGTCCAAACGTTTATAGTATTAGCCAGTTTGATCCTATCGTACTTAGTGTAGCTTGTACAGTCCAAGCGGTTATATTATGAGTCAGTTTGATCCTATCGTACTTAGTGTAACTTGTACAGTCCAAACGGTTATATTATCAGCCAGTTTGATCCTATCGTACTTAGTGTAACTTGTACAGTCCAAACGATTATATTATGTGCCAATTTGATCCTATCGTACTTAGTGTAACTTGTACAGTCCAAACGGTTATATTATGTGCCAGTTTGATCCTATCGTACTTAATGTAACTTGTACAGTCCAAACGGTTATATTATCAGCCAGTTTGATCCTATCGTACTTAATGTAACTTGTACAGTCCAAACGGTTATATTATGAGCCAGTTTGATCCTATCGTACTTAGTGTAACTTGTACAGTCCAAAAGGTTATATTATGAGCCAGTTTGATCCTATCGTACTTAGTGTAACTGTACAGTCCAAACGGTTATATTATGAGCCAGTTTGATCCTATCGTACTTAGTGTAATTTGTACAGTCCAAACGGTTATATTATGAGCCAGTTTGATCCTATCGTACTTAGTCAGTTAGTGTAACTTGTACAATCCAAACGGTTATAGTATGAGCCAGTTTGATCCTATCGTACTTAGTGTAACTTGTACAGTCCAAACGGTTATATTATCAGTCAGTTTGATCCTATCGTACTTAGTGTAACTTGTACAGTCCAAACGGTTATATCATCAGCCAGTTTGATCCTATCGTACTTAGTGTAACTTGTACAGTCCAAACGGTTACATTATCAGCCAGTTTGATCCTATCGTACTTAATGTAACTTGTACAGTCCAAACGGTTATATTATCAACCAGTTTGATCCTTTCGTACTTAGTGTAACTTGTACAGTCCAAACGGTTATATTATCAACCAGTTTGATCCTTTCGTACTTAGTGTAACTTGTACAGTCCAAACGGTTATATTATTAGCCAGTTTGATCCTATCGTACTTAGTGTAGCTTGTACAGTCCAAGCGGTTATATTATGAGCCAGTTTGATCCTATCGTACTTAGTGTAACTTGTACAGTCCAAACGGTTATATTATCAGCCAGTTTGATCCTATCGTACTTAGTGTAACTTGTACAGTCCAAACGATTATATTATGTGCCAGTTTGATCCTATCTTACTTAGTGTAACTTGTACAGTCCAAACGGTTATATTATCAGCCAGTTTGATCCTATCGTACTTAGTGTAACTTGCACAGTCCAAAAGGTTATATTATGAGCCAGTTTGATCCTATCGTACTTAGTGCAACTTGTACAGTCCAAACGGTTATATTATCAGCCAGTTTGATCCTATCGTACTTAGTGTAACTTGTACAGTCCAAACGGTTATATTATGAGCCAGTTTGATCCTATCGTACTTAGTGTAACTTGTACAGTTCAAACGGTTATATTATGTGCCAGTTTGATCCTATCGTACTTAGTGTAACTTGTACAGTTCAAACGGTTATATTATGTGCCAGTTTGATCCTATCGTACTTAGTGTAACTTGTACAGTCCAAACGGTTATATTATGAGCCAGTTTGATCCTATCGTACTTAGTCAGTTAGTGTAACTTGTACAATCCAAACGGTTATAGTATGAGCCAGTTTGGTCCTATCGTACTTAGTGTAACTTGTACAGTCCAAACGGTTATATTATCAGTCAGTTTGATCCTATCGTACTTAGTGTAACTTGTACAGTCCAAACGGTTATATTATCAGCCAGTTTGATCCTATCGTACTTAGTGTAACTTGTACAGTCCAAACGGTTATATTATGAGCCAGTTTGATCCTATCGTACTTAGTGTAACTTGTACAGTCCAAACGGTTATATTATCAGCCAGTTTGATCCTATCGTACTTAGTGTAACTTGTACAGTCCAAACGGTTATATTATCAACCAGTTTGATCCTATCGTACTTAATGTAACTTGTACAGTCCAAACGTTTATAGTATTAGCCAGTTTGATCCTATCGTACTTAGTGTAGCTTGTACAGTCCAAGCGGTTATATTATGAGCCAGTTTGATCCTATCGTACTTAGTGTAACTTGTACAGTCCAAACGGTTATATTATCAGCCAGTTTGATCCTATCGTACTTAGTGTAACTTGTACAGTCCAAACGATTATATTATGTGCCAGTTTGATCCTATCGTACTTAGTGTAACTTGTACAGTCCAAACGGTTATATTATGTGCCAGTTTGATCCTATCGTACTTAATGTAACTTGTACAGTCCAAACGGTTATATTATCAGCCAGTTTGATCCTATCGTACTTAATGTAACTTGTACAGTCCAAACGGTTATATTATGAGCCAGTTTGATCCTATCGTACTTAGTGTAACTTGTACAATCCAAGCGGTTATATTATGAGCCAGTTTGATCCTATCGTACTTAGTGTAACTTGTACAGTCCAAACGGTTATATTATCAGCCAGTTTGATCCTATCGTACTTAGTGTAACTTGTACAGTCCAAACGATTATATTATGTGCCAGTTTGATCCTATCGTACTTAGTGTAACTTGTACAGTCCAAACGGTTATATTATGTGGCAGTTTGATCCTATCGTACTTAATGTAACTTGTACAGTCCAAACGGTTATATTATCAGCCAGTTTGATCCTATCGTACTTAATGTAACTTGTACAGTCCAAACGGTTATATTATGAGCCAGTTTGATCCTATCGTACTTAGTGTAACTTGTACAATCCAAACGGTTATATTATGTACCAGTTTGATCCTATCGTACTTAGTGTAACTTGTACAGTCCAAAAGGTTTTATTATGAGCCAGTTTGATCCTATCGTACTTAGTGTAACTGTACAGTCCAAACGGTTATATTATGAGCCAGTTTGATCCTATCGTAATTAGTGTAACTTGTACAGTCCAAACGGTTATATTATGAGCCAGTTTGATCCTATCGTACTTAGTCAGTTAGTGTAACTTGTACAATCCAAACGGTTATAGTATGAGCCAGTTTGATCCTATCGTACTTAGTGTAACTTGTACAGTCCAAACGGTTATATTATCAGTCAGTTTGATCCTATCGTACTTAGTGTAACTTGTACAGTCCAAACGGTTATATCATCAGCCAGTTTGATCCTATCGTACTTAATGTAACTTGTACAGTCCAAACGGTTATATTATCAACCAGTTTGATCCTTTCGTACTTAGTGTAACTTGTACAGTCCAAACGGTTATATTATCAACCAGTTTGATCCTTTCGTACTTAGTGTAACTTGTACAGTCCAAACGGTTATATTATTAGCCAGTTTGATCCTATCGTACTTAGTGTAGCTTGTACAGTCCAAGCGGTTATATTATGAGCCAGTTTGATCCTATCGTAATTAGTGTAACTTGTACAGTCCAAACGGTTATATTATCAGCCAGTTTGATCCTATCGTACTTAGTGTAACTTGTACAGTCCAAACGATTATATTATGTGCCAGTTTGATCCTATCTTACTTAGTGTAACTTGTACAGTCCAAACGGTTATATTATGAGCCAGTTTGATCCTATCGTACTTAATGTAACTTGTACAGTCCAAACGGTTATATTATCAGCCAGTTTGATCCTATCGTACTTAGTGTAACTTGTACAGTCGAAACGGTTATATTATGTGCCAGTTTGATCCTATCGTACTTAGTGTAACTTGCACAGTCCAAAAGGTTATATTATGAGCCAGTTTGATCCTATCGTACTTAGTGCAACTTGTACAGTCCAAACGGTTATATTATCAGCCAGTTTGATCCTATCGTACTTAGTGTAACTTGTACAGTCCAAACGGTTATATTATGAGCCAGTTTGATCCTATCGTACTTAGTGTAACTTGTACAGTTCAAACGGTTATATTATGTGCCAGTTTGATCCTATCGTACTTAGTGTAACTTGTACAGTCCAAACGGTTATATTATGAGCCAGTTTGATCCTATCGTACTTAGTCAGTTAGTGTAACTTGTACAATCCAAACGGTTATAGTATGAGCCAGTTTGGTACTATCGTATTTAGTGTAACTTGTACAGTCCAAACGGTTATATTATCAGTCAGTTTGATCCTATCGTACTTAGTGTAACTTGTACAGTCCAAACGGTTATATTATCAACCAGTTTGATCCTATCGTACTTAATGTAACTTGTACAGTCCAAACGGTTATATTATTAGCCAGTTTGATCCTATCGTACTTAGTGTAGCTTGTACAGTCCAAGCGGTTATATTATGAGCCAGTTTGATCCTATCGTACTTAGTGTAATTTGTACAGTCCAAACGGTTATATTATCAGCCAGTTTGATCCTATCTTACTTAGTGTAACTTGTACAGTCCAAACGAATATATTATGTGCCAGTTTGATCCTATCGTACTTAGTGTAACTTGTACAGTCCAAACGGTTATATTATCAGCCAGTTTGATCCTATCGTACTTAGTGTAACTTGTACAGTCCAAATGGTTATATTATGTGCCAGTTTGATCCTATCGTACTTATTGTAACTTGTACAGTCCAAACGGTTATATTATGAGCCAGTTTGATCCTATCGTACTTAATGTAACTTGTACAGTCCAAACGGTTATATTATGAGCCAGTTTGATCCTATCGTACTTAGTGTAACTTGTACAGTCCAAGAGGTTATATTATATACCAGTTTGATCCTATCGTACTTAGTGTAACTTGTACAGTCCAAAAGGTTATATTATGAGCCAGTTTGATCCTATCGTACTTAGTGTAACTTGTACAGTCCAAACGGTTATATTATGAGCCAGTTTGACCCTATCGTACTTAATGTAACTTGTACAGTCCAAACGGTTATATTATGAGCCAGTTTGATCCTATCGTACTTAGTGTAACTTGTACAGTTCAAACGGTTATATTATGTGCCAGTTTGATCCTATCGTACTTAGTGTAACTTGTACAGTCCAAACGGTTATATTATCAGCCAGTTTGATCCTATCGTACTTAGTCAGTTAGTGTAACTTGTACAATCCAAACGGTTATAGTATGAGCCAGTTTGATCCTATCGTACTTAGTGTAACTTGTACAGTCCAAACGGTTACATTATCAGCCAGTTTGATCCTATCGTACTTAATGTAACTTGTACAGTCCAAACGGTTATATTATCAACCAGTTTGATCCTTTCGTACTTAGTGTAACTTGTACAGTCCAAACGGTTAAATTATCAACCAGTTTGATCCTTTCGTACTTAGTGTAACTTGTACAGTCCAAACGGTTATATTATTAGCCAGTTTGATCCTATCGTACTTAGTGTAACTTGTACAGTCCAAACGGTTATATTATCAGCCAGTTTGATCCTATCGTACTTAGTGTAACCTGTACAGTCCAAACGATTATATTATGTGCCAGTTTGATCCTATCTTACTTAGTGTAACTTGTACAGTCCAAACGGTTATATTATGAGCCAGTTTGATCCTATCGTACTTAATGTAACTTGTACAGTCCAAACGGTTATATTATCAGCCAGTTTGATCCTATCGTACTTAGTGTAACTTGTACAGTCCAAACGGTTATATTATGTGCCAGTTTGATCCTATCGTACTTAGTGTAACTTGCACAGTCCAAAAGGTTATATTATGAGCCAGTTTGATCCTATCGTACTTAGTGCAACTTGTACAGTCCAAACGGTTATATTATGAGCCAGTTTGATCCTATCGTACTTAGTGTATCTTGTACAGTTCAAACGGTTATATTATGTGCCAGTTTGATCCTATCGTACTTAGTGTAACTTGTAGAGTCCAAACGGTTATATTATGAGCCAGTTTGATCCTATCGTACTTAGTCAGTTAGTGTAACTTGTACAATCCAAACGGTTATAGTATGAGCCAGTTTGATCCTATCGCACTTAGTGTAACTTGTACAGTCCAAACGGTTATATTATCAGTCAGTTTGATCCTATCGTACTTAATGTAACTTGTACAGTCCAAACGGTTACATTATCAGCCAGTTTGATCCTATCGTACTTAGTGTAACTTGTACAGTCCAAACGGTTATATTATTAGCCAGTTTGATCCTATCGTACTTAGTGCAACTTGTACAGTCCAAACGGTTATATTATGAGCCAGTTTGATCCTATCGTACTTAGTGTTACTTGTACAGTCCAAACGGTTATATTATGAGCCAGTTTGATCCTATCGTACTTAATGTAACTTGTACAGTCCAAACGGTTATATTATCAGCCAGTTTGATCCTATCGTACTTAGTGTAACTTTTACAGTTCAAGCGGTTATATTATGTGCCAGTTTGATCCTATCGTACTTAGTGTAACTTGTACAGTCCAAACGGTTATATTATGAGCCAGTTTGATCCTATCGTACTTAGTCAGTTAGTGTAACTTGTACAATCCAAACGGTTATAGTATGAGCCAGTTTGATCCTATCGTACTTAGTGTAACTTGTACAGTCCAAACGGTTATATTATCAGTCAGTTTGATCCTATCGTACTTAGTGTAACTTGTACAGTCCAAAAGGTTATATCATCAGCCAGTTTGATCCTATCGTACTTAGTGTAACTTGTACAGTCCAAACGATTATAATATCAGCCAGTTTGATCCTATCGTACTTTGTGTAACTTGTACAGTCCAAACGGTTATATTATGAGCCAGTTTGATCCTATCGTACTTAGTGTAACTTGTACAGTCCAAGCGATTATATTATGAGCCAGTTTGATCCTATTTTACTTAGTGTAACTTGTACAGTCCAAACGGTTATATTATGAGCCAGTTTGATCCTATCGTACTTAATGTAACTTGTACAGTCCAAACGATTATAATATCAGCCAGTTTGATCCTATCGTACTTAGTGTAACTTGTACAGTCCAAACGGTTATATTATAAGCCAGTTTGATCCTATCGTACTTAGTGTAACTTGTACAGTCCAAACGGTTATATTATGAGCCAGTTTGATCCTATCGTACTTAGTGTAACTTGTAGAGTCCAAGCGGTTATATTATGAGCCAGTTTGTTCCTATCGTACTTAGTGTAACTTGTACAGTCCAAACGATTATATTATCAGCAAGTTTGATCTTATCTTACTTAGTGTAACTTGTACAGTCCAAACGATTATATTATCAGCAAGTTTGATCTAATCTTACTTAGTGTAACTTGTACAGTCCAAACGGTTATATTATGAGCCAGTTTGATCCTATCGTACTTAGTGTAACTTGTACAGTCCAAGCGGTTATATTATGAGCCAGTTTGTTCCTATCGTACTTAGTGTAACTTGTACACTCCAAACGGTTATATTATCAGCCAGTTTGATCCTATCGTACTTAGTGTAACTTGTACAGTCCAAACGATTATATTATGTGCCAGTTTGATTCTATCTTACTTAGTGTAACTTGTACAGTCCAAACGGTTATATTATGAGCCAGTTTGATCCTATCGTACTTAATGTAACTTGTACAGTCCAAACGGTTATATTATCAGCCAGTTTGATCCTATCGTACTTAGTGTAACTTGTACAGTCCAAACGGTTATATTATATGCCAGTTTGATCCTATCGTACTTAGTGCAACTTGTACAGTCCAAACGGTTATATTATGAGCCAGTTTGATCCTATCGTACTTAGTGTAACTTGTACAGTTCAAACGGTTATATTATGTGCCAGTTTGATCCTATCGTACTTAGTGTAACTTGTACAGTCCAAACGGTTATATTATGAGCCAGTTTGATCCTATCGTACTTAGTCAGTTAGTGTAACTTGTACAATCCAAACGGTTATAGTATGAGCCAGTTTGATCCTATCGTACTTAGTGTAACTTGTACAGTCCAAACGGTTATATTATCAGTCAGTTTGATCCTATCGTACTTAATGTAACTTGTACAGTCCAAACGGTTATATTATCAGCCAGTTTGATCCTATCGTACTTAGTGTAACTTGTACAGTCCAAACGGTTATATTATCAGCCAGTTTGATCCTATCGTACTTAGTGTAACTTGTACAGTTCAAACGGTTATATTATGTGCCAGTTTGAGCCTATCGTACTTAGTGTAACTTGTACAGTCCAAACGGTTATATTATCAGCCAGTTTGATCCTATCGTACTTAGTCAGTTAGTGTAACTTGTACAATCCAAACGGTTATAGTATGAGCCAGTTTGATCCTATCGTACTTAGTGTAACTTGTACAGTCCAAACGGTTACATTATCAGCCAGTTTGATCCTATCGTACTTAATGTAACTTGTACAGTCCAAACGGTTATATTATCAACCAGTTTGATCCTTTCGTACTTAGTGTAACTTGTACAGTCCAAACGGTTATATTATCAACCAGTTTGATCCTTTAGGACTTAGTGTAACTTGTACAGTCCAAACGGTTATATTATCAGCCAGTTTGATCCTATCGTACTTTGTGTAACTTGTACAGTCCAAACGGTTATATTATCAACCAGTTTGATCCTTTCGTACTTAGTGTAACTTGTACAGTCCAAACGGTTATATTATTAGCCAGTTTGATCCTATCGTACTTAGTGTAGCTTGTACAGTCCAAGCGGTTATATTATGAGCCAGTTTGATCCTATCGTACTTAGTGTAACTTGTACAGTCCAAACGGTTATATTATCAACCAGTTTGATCCTATCGTACTTAGTGTAACTTGTACAGTCCAAACGATTATATTATGTGCCAGTTTGATCCTATCTTACTTAGTGTAACTTGTACAGTCCAAACGGTTATATTATGAGCCAGTTTGATCCTATCGTACTTAATGTAACTTGTACAGTCCAAACGATTATATTATGTGCCAGTTTGATCCTATCTTACTTAGTGTAACTTGTACAGTCCAAACGGTTATATTATGAGCCAGTTTGATCCTATCGTACTTAATGTAACTTTTACAGTCCAAACGGTTATGTTATCAGCCAGTTTGATCCTATCGTACTTAGTGTAACTTGTACAGTCCAAACGGTTATATTATGAGCCAGTTTGATCCTATCGTACTTAGTGTAACTTGTACAGTTCAAACGGTTATATTATGTGCCAGTTTGATCCTATCGTACTTAGTGTAACTTTTACAGTCCAAACGGTTATATTATGAGCCAGTTTGATCCTATCGTACTTAGTCAGTTAGTGTAACTTGTACAATCCAAACGGTTATAGTATCAGCCAGTTTGGTCCTATCGTACTTAGTGTAACTTGTACAGTCCAAACGGTTATATTATCAATCAGTTTGATCATATCGTACTTAGTGTAACTTGTACAGTCCAAACGGTTATATTATCAACCAGTTTGATCCTATCGTACTTAATGTAACTTGTACAGTCCAAACGGTTATATTATTAGCCAGTTTAATCCTATCGTACTTAGTGTAGCTTGTACAGTCCAAGCGGTTATATTATGAGCCAGTTTGATCCTATCGTACTTAGTGTAATTTGTACAGTCCAAACGGTTATATTATCAGCCAGTTTGATCCTATCTTACTTAGTGTAACTTGTACAGTCCAAACGAATATATTATGTGCCAGTTTGATCCTATCGTACTTAGTGTAACTTGTACAGTCCAAACGGTTATATTATCAGCCAGTTTGATCCTATCGTACTTAGTGTAACTTGTACAGTCCAAATGGTTATATTATGTGCCAATTTGATCCTATCGTACTTAGTGTAACTTGTACAGTCCAAACGGTTATATTATGAGCCAGTTTGATCATATCGTACTTAATGTAACTTGTACAGTCCAAACGGTTATATTATGAGCCAGTTTGATCCTATCGTACTTAGTGTAACTTGTACAGTCCAAGATGTTATATTATGTACCAGTTTGATCCTATCGTACTTAGTGTAACTTGTACAGTCCAAACGGTTATATTATGAGCCAGTTTGATCCTATCGTACTTAGTGTAACTGTACAGTCCAAACGGTTATATTATCAGCCAGTTTGATCCTATCGTACTTAGTGTAACTTGTACAGTCCAAACGGTTATATTATCAGCCAGTTTGATCCTATCGTACTTAATGTAACTTGTACAGTTCAAACGGTTATATTATGTGCCAGTTTGATCCTATCGTACTTAGTGTAACTTGTACAGTCCAAACGGTTATATTATCAGCCAGTTTGATCCTATCGTACTTAGTCAGTTAGTGTAACTTGTACAATCCACACGGTTATAGTATGAGCCAGTTTGATCCTATCGTACTTAGTGTAACTTGTACAGTCCAAACGGTTATATTATCAGTCAGTTTGATCCTATCGTACTTAGTGTAACTTGTACAGTCCAAACGGTTATATCGTCAGCCAGTTTGATCCTATCGTACTTAGTGTAACTTGTACAGTCCAAACGGTTACATTATCAGCCAGTTTGATCCTATCGTACTTAATGTAACTTGTACAGTCCAAACGGTTATATTATCAACCAGTTTGATCCTTTCGTACTTAGTGTAACTTGTACAGTCCAAACGGTTATATTATCAACCAGTTTGATCCTATCGTACTTAGTGTAACTTGTACAGTCCAAACGATTATATTATGTGCCAGTTTGATCCTATCTTACTTAGTGTAACTTGTACAGTCCAAACGGTTATATTATGAGCCAGTTTGATCCTATCGTACTTAATGTAACTTGTACAGTCGAAACGGTTATATTATCAGCCAGTTTGATCCTATCGTACTTAGTGTAACTTGTACAGTCCAAACGGTTATATTATGTGCCAGTTTGATCCTATCGTACTTAGTGTAACTTGCACAGTCCAAAAGGTTATATTATGAGCCAGTTTGATCCTATCGTACTTAGTGCAACTTGTACCGTCCAAACGGTTATATTATGAGCCAGTTTGATCCTATCGTACTTAGTGTAACTTGTACAGTACAAACGGTTATATTATGTGCCAGTTTGATCCTATCGTACTTAGTGTAACTTGTACAGTCCAAACGGTTATATTATGAGCCAGTTTGATCCTATCGTACTTAGTCAGTTAGTGTAACTTGTACAATCCAAACGGTTATAGTATGAGCCAGTTTGATCCTATCGTACTTAGTGTAACTTGTACAGTCCAAACGGTTATATTATCAGTCAGTTTGATCCTATCGTACTTAATGTAACTTGTACAGTCCAAGCGGTTATATTATCAGCCAGTTTGATCCTATCGTACTTAGTGTAACTTGTACAGTCCAAACGGTTATATTATCAGCCAGTTTGATCCTATCGTACTTAGTGCAATTTGTACAGTCCAAACGGTTATATTATGAGCCAGTTTGATCCTATCGTACTTAGTGTAACTTGTACAGTCCAAACGGTTATATTATGAGCCAGTTTGATCCTATCGTACTTAATGTAACTTGTACAGTCCAAACGGTTATATTATCAGCCAGTTTGATCCTATCGTACTTAGTGTAACTTGTACAGTTCAAACGGTTATATTATGTGCCAGTTTGATCCTATCGTACTTAGTGTAACTTGTACAGTCCAAACGGTTATATTATGAGCCAGTTTGATCCTATCGTACTTAGTCAGTTAGTGTAACTTGTACAATCCAAACGGTTATAGTATGAGCCAGTTTGATCCTATCGTACTTAGTGTAACTTGTACAGTCCAAACGGTTATATTATCAGTCAGTTTGATCCTATCGTACTTAGTGTAACTTGTACAGTCCAAACGGTTATATCATCAGCCAGTTTGATCCTATCGTACTTAGTGTAACTTGTACAGTCCAAACGATTATAATATCAGCCAGTTTGATCCTATCGTACTTTGTGTAACTTGTACAGTCCAAACGGTTATATTATGAGCCAGTTTGATCCTATCGTACTTAGTGTAACTTGTACAGTCCAAGCGATTATATTATCAGCCAGTTTGATCCTATTTTACTTAGTGTAACTTGTACAGTCCAAACGGTTATATTATGAGCCAGTTTGATCCTATCGTACTTAATGTAACTTGTACAGTCCAAACGATTATAATATCAGCTAGTTTGATCCTATCGTACTTAGTGTAACTTGTACAGTCCAAACGGTTATATTATAAGCCAGTTTGATCCTATCGTACTTAATGTAACTTGTACAGTCCAAACGGTTATATTATGAGCCAGTTTGATCCTATCGTACTTAGTGTAACTTGTACAGTCCAAGCGGTTATATTATGAGCCAGTTTGTTCCTATCGTACTTAGTGTAACTTGTACAGTCCAAACGATTATATTATCAGCAAGTTTGATCTTATCTTACTTAGTGTAACTTTTACAGTCCAAACGGTTATATTATGAGCCAGTTTGATACTATCGTACTTAGTGCAACTTGTACAGTCCAAACGCTTATATTATCAGCCAGTTTGATCCTATCGTACTTAGTGTAACTTGTACAGTCCAAACGATTATATTATGTGCCAGTTTGATCCTATCTTACTTAGTGTAACTTGTACAGTCCAAACGGTTATATTATGAGCCAGTTTGATCCTATCGTACTTAATGTAACTTGTACAGTCCAAACGGTTATATTATCAGCCAGTTTGATCCTATCGTACTTAGTGTAACTTGTACAGTCCAAACGGTTATATTATGTGCCAGTTTGATCCTATCGTACTTAGTGTAACTTGCACAGTCCAAAAGGTTATATTATGAGCCAGTTTGATCCTATCGTACTTAGTGCAACTTGTACAGTCCAAACGGTTATATTATGAGCCAGTTTGATCCTATCGTACTTAGTGTAACTTGTACAGTTCAAACGGTTATATTATGTGCCAGTTTGATCCTATCGTACTTAGTGTAACTTGTACAGTCCAAACGGTTATATTATGAGCCAGTTTGATCCTATCGTACTTAGTCAGTTAGTGTAACTTGTACAATCCAAACGGTTATAGTATGAGCCAGTTTGATCCTATCGTACTTAGTGTAACTTGTACAGTCCAAACGGTTATATTATCAGTCAGTTTGATCCTATCGTACTTAGTGTAACTTGTACAGTCCAAACGGTTATATTATCAGCCAGTTTGATCCTATCGTACTTAGTGTAACTTGTACAGTCCAAACGGTTATATTATCAGCCAGTTTGATCCTATCGTACTTAGTGCAACTTGTACAGTCCAAACGGTTATATTATGAGCCAGTTTGATCCTATCGTACTTAGTGTAACTTGTACAGTCCAAACGGTTATATTATGAGCCAGTTTGATCCTATCGTACTTAATGTAACTTGTACAGTCCAAACGGTTATATTATCAGCCAGTTTGATCCTATCGTACTTATTGTAACTTGTACAGTTCAAACGGTTATATTATGTGCCAGTTTGATCCTATCGTACTTAGTCAGTTAGTGTAACTTGTACAATCCAAACGGTTATAGTATGAGCCGGTTTGATCCTATCGTACTTAGTGTAACTTGTACAGTCCAAACGGTTATATTATCAGTCAGTTTGATCCTATCGTTCTTAGTGTAACTTGTACAATCCAAACGGTTATATCATCAACCAGTTTGATCCTATCGTACTTAGTGTAACTTGTACAGTCCAAACCATTATAATATCAGCCAATTTGATCCTATCGTACTTTGTGTAACTGGTACAGTCCAAACGGTTATATTATGAGCCAGTTTGATCCTATCGTACTTAGTGTAACTTGTACAGTCCAAGCGATTATATTATGAGCCAGTTTGATCCTATCTTACTTAGTGTAACTTGTACAGTCCAAACGGTTATATTATGAGCCAGTTTGATCCTATCGTACTTAATGTAACTTGTACAGTCCAAACGATTATAATATCAGCCAGTTTGATCCTATCGTACTTAGTGTAACTTGTACAATCCAAACGGTTATATTATAAGCCAGTTTGATCCTATCGTACTTAGTGTAACTTGTACAGTCCAAACGGTTATATTATGAGCCAGTTTGATCCTATCGTACTTAGTGTAACTTGTACAGTCCAAGCGGTGATATTATGAGCCAGTTTGTTCCTATCGTACTTAGTGTAACTTGTACAGTCCAAACGATTATACTATCAGCAAGTTTGATCTTATCTTACTTATTGTAACTTGTACAGTCCAAACGGTTATATTATGAACCTGTTTGATACTATCGTACTTAGTGCAACTTGTACAGTCCAACCGGTTATATTATCAGCTAGTTTGATCCTATCGTACTTAATGTAACTTGTACAGTCCAAACGATTATAATATCAGCCAGTTTGATCCTATCGTACTTAGTGTAACTTGTACAGTCCAAAAGGTTATATTATAAGCCAGTTTGATCCTATCGTACTTAGTGTAACTTGTACAGTCCAAACGGTTATATTATGAGCCAGTTTGATCCTATCGTACTTAGTGTAACTTGTACAGTCCAAGCGGTTATATTATGAGCCAGTTTGTTCCTATCGTACTTAGTGTAACTTGTACAGTCCAAACGATTATATTATCAGCAAGTTTGATCTTATCTTACTTAGTGTAACTTGTACAGTCCAAACGGTTATATTATGAACCAGTTTGATACTATCGTACTTAGTGCAACTTGTACAGTCCAAACGGTTATATTATCAGCCAGTTTGATCCTATCGTACTTAGTGTAACTTGTACAGTCCAAACGATTATATTATGTGCCAGTTTGATCCTATCTTACTTAGTGTAACTTGTACAGTCCAAACGGTTATATTATGAGCCAGTTTGATCCTATCGTACTTAATGTAACTTGTACAGTCCAAACGGTTATATTATCAACCAGTTTGATCCTATCGTACTTAGTGTAACTTGTACAGTCCAAACGGTTATATTATGTGCCAGTTTGATCCTATCGTACTTAGTGTAACTTGCACAGTCCAAAAGGTTATATTATGAGCCAGTTTGATCCTATCGTACTTAGTGCAACTTGTACAGTCCAAACGGTTATATTATCAGTCAGTTTGATCCTATCGTACTTAGTGTAACTTGTACAGTCCAATCGGTTATATTATCAGCCAGTTTGATCCTATCGTACTTAGTGTAACTTGTACAGTCCAAACGGTTATATTATCAGCCAGTTTGATCCTATCGTACTTAGTGCAACTTGTACAGTCCAAACGGTTATATTATGAGCCAGTTTGATCCTATCGTACTTAGTGTAACTTGTACAGTCCAAACGGTTATATTATGAGCCAGTTTGATCCTATCGTACTTAATGTAACTTGTACAGTCCAAACGGTTATATTATGAGCCAGTTTGATCCTATCGTACTTAGTCAGTTAGTGTAACTTGTACAATCCAAACGGTTATAGTATGAGCCGGTTTGATCCTATCGTACTTAGTGTAACTTGTACAGTCCAAACGGTTATATTATCAGTCAGTTTGATCCTATCGTACTTAGTGTAACTTGTACAATCCAAACGGTTATATCATCAACCAGTTTGATCCTATCGTACTTAGTGTAACTTGTACAGTCCAAACCATTATAATATCAGCCAGTTTGATCCTATCGTACTTTGTGTAACTGGTACAGTCCAAACGGTTATATTATGAGCCAGTTTGATCCTATCGTACTTAGTGTAACTTGTACAGTCCAAGCGATTATATTATGAGCCAGTTTGATCCTATCTTACTTAGTGTAACTTGTACAGTCCAAACGGTTATATTATGAGCCAGTTTGATCCTATCGTACTTAATGTAACTTGTACAGTCCAAACGATTATAATATCAGCCAGTTTGATCCTATCGTACTTAGTGTAACTTGTACAATCCAAACGGTTATATTATAAGCCAGTTTGATCCTATCGTACTTAGTGTAACTTGTACAGTCCAAACGGTTATATTATGAGCCAGTTTGATCCTATCGTACTTAGTGTAACTTGTACAGTCCAAGCGGTGATATTATCAGCCAGTTTGATCCTATCGTACTTAGTGTAACTTGTACAGTCCAAATGGTTATATTATGTGCCAATTTGATCCTATCGTACTTAGTGTAACTTGTACAGTCCAAACGGTTATATTATGAGCCAGTTTGATCATATCGTACTTAATGTAACTTGTACAGTCCAAACGGTTATATTATGAGCCAGTTTGATCCTATCGTACTTAGTGTAACTTGTACAGTCCAAGATGTTATATTATGTACCAGTTTGATCCTATCGTACTTAGTGTAACTTGTACAGTCCAAACGGTTATATTATGAGCCAGTTTGATCCTATCGTACTTAGTGTAACTGTACAGTCCAAACGGTTATATTATCAGCCAGTTTGATCCTATCGTACTTAGTGTAACTTGTACAGTCCAAACGGTTATATTATCAGCCAGTTTGATCCTATCGTACTTAGTGTAACTTGTACAGTTCAAACGGTTATATTATGTGCCAGTTTGATCCTATCGTACTTAGTGTAACTTGTACAGTCCAAACGGTTATATTATCAGCCAGTTTGATCCTATCGTACTTAGTCAGTTAGTGTAACTTGTACAATCCACACGGTTATAGTATGAGCCAGTTTGATCCTATCGTACTTAGTGTAACTTGTACAGTCCAAACGGTTATATTATCAGTCAGTTTGATCCTATCGTACTTAGTGTAACTTGTACAGTCCAAACGGTTATATCGTCAGCCAGTTTGATCCTATCGTACTTAGTGTAACTTGTACAGTCCAAACGGTTACATTATCAGCCAGTTTGATCCTATCGTACTTAATGTAACTTGTACAGTCCAAACGGTTATATTATCAACCAGTTTGATCCTTTCGTACTTAGTGTAACTTGTACAGTCCAAACGGTTATATTATCAACCAGTTTGATCCTTTCGTACTTAGTGTAGCTTGTACAGTCCAAACGGTTATATTATCAACCAGTTTGATCCTTTCGTACTTAGTGTAACTTGTACAGTCCAAACGGTTATATTATTAGCCAGTTTGATCCTATCGTACTTAGTGTAGCTTGTACAGTCCAAGCGGTTATATTATGAGCCAGTTTGATCCTATCGTACTTAGTGTAACTTGTACAGTCCAAACGGTTATATTATCAGCCAGTTTGATCCTATCGTACTTAGTGTAACTTGTACAGTCCAAACGATTATATTATGTGCCAGTTTGATCCTATCTTACTTAGTGTAACTTGTACAGTCCAAACGGTTATATTATGAGCCAGTTTGATCCTATCGTACTTAATGTAACTTGTACAGTCGAAACGGTTATATTATCAGCCAGTTTGATCCTATCGTACTTAGTGTAACTTGTACAGTCCAAACGGTTATATTATGTGCCAGTTTGATCCTATCGTACTTAGTGTAACTTGCACAGTCCAAAAGGTTATATTATGAGCCAGTTTGATCCTATCGTACTTAGTGCAACTTGTACCGTCCAAACGGTTATATTATGAGCCAGTTTGATCCTATCGTACTTAGTGTAACTTGTACAGTAGAAACGGTTATATTATGTGCCAGTTTGATCCTATCGTACTTAGTGTAACTTGTACAGTCCAAACGGTTATATTATGAGCCAGTTTGATCCTATCGTACTTAGTCAGTTAGTGTAACTTGTACAATCCAAACGGTTATAGTATGAGCCAGTTTGATCCTATCGTACTTAGTGTAACTTGTACAGTCCAAACGGTTATATTATCAGTCAGTTTGATCCTATCGTACTTAATGTAACTTGTACAGTCCAAACGGTTATATTATCAGCCAGTTTGATCCTATCGTACTTAGTGTAACTTGTACAGTCCAAACGGTTATATTATCAGCCAGTTTGATCCTATCGTACTTAGTGCAATTTGTACAGTCCAAACGGTTATATTATGAGCCAGTTTGATCCTATCGTACTTAGTGTAACTTGTACAGTCCAAACGGTTATATTATGAGCCAGTTTGATCCTATCGTACTTAATGTAACTTGTACAGTCCAAACGGTTATATTATCAGCCAGTTTGATCCTATCGTACTTAGTGTAACTTGTACAGTCCAAACGGTTATATTATGAGCCAGTTTGATCCTATCGTACTTAGTGTAACTTGTACAGTCCAAGCGGTGATATTATCAGCCAGTTTGATCCTATCGTACTTAGTGTAACTTGTACAGTCCAAATGGTTATATTATGTGCCAATTTGATCCTATCGTACTTAGTGTAACTTGTACAGTCCAAATGGTTATATTATGAGCCAGTTTGATCATATCGTACTTAATGTAACTTGTACAGTCCAAACGGTTATATTATGAGCCAGTTTGATCCTATCGTACTTAGTGTAACTTGTACAGTCCAAGATGTTATATTATGTACCAGTTTGATCCTATCGTACTTAGTGTAACTTGTACAGTCCAAACGGTTATATTATGAGCCAGTTTGATCCTATCGTACTTAGTGTAACTGTACAGTCCAAACGGTTATATTATCAGCCAGTTTGATCCTATCGTACTTAGTGTAACTTGTACAGTCCAAACGGTTATATTATCAGCCAGTTTGATCCTATCGTACTTAGTGTAACTTGTACAGTTCAAACGGTTATATTATGTGCCAGTTTGATCCTATCGTACTTAGTGTAACTTGTACAGTCCAAACGGTTATATTATCAGCCAGTTTGATCCTATCGTACTTAGTCAGTTAGTGTAACTTGTACAATCCACACGGTTATAGTATGAGCCAGTTTGATCCTATCGTACTTAGTGTAACTTGTACAGTCCAAACGGTTATATTATCAGTCAGTTTGATCCTATCGTACTTAGTGTAACTTGTACAGTCCAAACGGTTATATCGTCAGCCAGTTTGATCCTATCGTACTTAGTGTAACTTGTACAGTCCAAACGGTTACATTATCAGCCAGTTTGATCCTATCGTACTTAATGTAACTTGTACAGTCCAAACGGTTATATTATCAACCAGTTTGATCCTTTCGTACTTAGTGTAACTTGTACAGTCCAAACGGTTATATTATCAACCAGTTTGATCCTTTCGTACTTAGTGTAACTTGTACAGTCCAAACGGTTATATTATCAACCAGTTTGATCCTTTCGTACTTAGTGTAACTTGTACAGTCCAAACGGTTATATTATTAGCCAGTTTGATCCTATCGTACTTAGTGTAGCTTGTACAGTCCAAGCGGTTATATTATGAGCCAGTTTGATCCTATCGTACTTAGTGTAACTTGTACAGTCCAAACGGTTATATTATCAGCCAGTTTGATCCTATCGTACTTAGTGTAACTTGTACAGTCCAAACGATTATATTATGTGCCAGTTTGATCCTATCTTACTTAGTGTAACTTGTACAGTCCAAACGGTTATATTATGAGCCAGTTTGATCTTATCGTACTTAATGTAACTTGTACAGTCGAAACGGTTATATTATCAGCCAGTTTGATCCTATCGTACTTAGTGTAACTTGTACAGTCCAAACGGTTATATTATGTGCCAGTTTGATCCTATCGTACTTAGTGTAACTTGCACAGTCCAAAAGGTTATATTATGAGCCAGTTTGATCCTATCGTACTTAGTGCAACTTGTACCGTCCAAACGGTTATATTATGAGCCAGTTTGATCCTATCGTACTTAGTGTAACTTGTACAGTAGAAACGGTTATATTATGTGCCAGTTTGATCCTATCGTACTTAGTGTAACTTGTACAGTCCAAACGGTTATATTATGAGCCAGTTTGATCCTATCGTACTTAGTCAGTTAGTGTAACTTGTACAATCCAAACGGTTATAGTATGAGCCAGTTTGATCCTATCGTACTTAGTGTAACTTGTACAGTCCAAACGGTTATATTATCAGTCAGTTTGATCCTATCGTACTTAATGTAACTTGTACAGTCCAAACGGTTATATTATCAGCCAGTTTGATCCTATCGTAATTAGTGTAACTTGTACAGTCCAAACGGTTATATTATCAGCCAGTTTGATCCTATCGTACTTAGTGCAATTTGTACAGTCCAAACGGTTATATTATGAGCCAGTTTGATCCTATCGTACTTAGTGTAACTTGTACAGTCCAAACGGTTATATTATGAGCCAGTTTGATCCTATCGTACTTAATGTAACTTGTACAGTCCAAACGGTTATATTATCAGCCAGTTTGATCCTATCGTACTTAGTGTAACTTGTACAGTTCAAACGGTTATATTATGTGCCAGTTTGATCCTATCGTACTTAGTGTAACTTGTACAGTCCAAACGGTTATATTATGAGCCAGTTTGATCCTATCGTACTTAGTCAGTTAGTGTAACTTGTACAATCCAAACGGTTATAGTATGAGCCAGTTTGATCCTATCGTACTTAGTGTAACTTGTACAGTCCAAACGGTTATATTATCAGTCAGTTTGATCCTATCGTACTTAGTGTAACTTGTACAGTCCAAACGGTTATATCATCAGCCAGTTTGATCCTATCGTACTTAGTGTAACTTGTACAGTCCAAACGATTATAATATCAGCCAGTTTGATCCTATCGTACTTTGTGTAACTTGTACAGTCCAAACGGTTATATTATGAGCCAGTTTGATCCTATCGTACTTAGTGTAACTTGTACAGTCCAAGCGATTATATTATCAGCCAGTTTGATCCTATTTTACTTAGTGTAACTTGTACAGTCCAAACGGTTATATTATGAGCCAGTTTGATCCTATCGTACTTAATGTAACTTGTACAGTCCAAACGATTATAATATCAGCTAGTTTGATCCTATCGTACTTAGTGTAACTTGTACAGTCCAAACGGTTATATTATAAGCCAGTTTGATCCTATCGTACTTAATGTAACTTGTACAGTCCAAACGGTTATATTATGAGCCAGTTTGATCCTATCGTACTTAGTGTAACTTGTACAGTCCAAGCGGTTATATTATGAGCCAGTTTGTTCCTATCGTACTTAGTGTAACTTGTACAGTCCAAACGATTATATTATCAGCAAGTTTGATCTTATCTTACTTAGTGTAACTTTTACAGTCGAAACGGTTATATTATGAGCCAGTTTGATACTATCGTACTTAGTGCAACTTGTACAGTCCAAACGCTTATATTATCAGCCAGTTTGATCCTATCGTACTTAGTGTAACTTGTACAGTCCAAACGATTATATTATGTGCCAGTTTGATCCTATCTTACTTAGTGTAACTTGTACAGTCCAAACGGTTATATTATGAGCCAGTTTGATCCTATCGTACTTAATGTAACTTGTACAGTCCAAACGGTTATATTATCAGCCAGTTTGATCCTATCGTACTTAGTGTAACTTGTACAGTCCAAACGGTTATATTATGTGCCAGTTTGATCCTATCGTACTTAGTGTAACTTGCACAGTCCAAAAGGTTATATTATGAGCCAGTTTGATCCTATCGTACTTAGTGCAACTTGTACAGTCCAAACGGTTATATTATGAGCCAGTTTGATCCTATCGTACTTAGTGTAACTTGTACAGTTCAAACGGTTATATTATGTGCCAGTTTGATCCTATCGTACTTAGTGTAACTTGTACAGTCCAAACGGTTATATTATGAGCCAGTTTGATCCTATCGTACTTAGTCAGTTAGTGTAACTTGTACAATCCAAACGGTTATAGTATGAGCCAGTTTGATCCTATCGTACTTAGTGTAACTTGTACAGTCCAAACGGTTATATTATCAGTCAGTTTGATCCTATCGTACTTAGTGTAACTTGTACAGTCCAAACGGTTATATTATCAGCCAGTTTGATCCTATCGTACTTAGTGTAACTTGTACAGTCCAAACGGTTATATTATCAGCCAGTTTGATCCTATCGTACTTAGTGCAACTTGTACAGTCCAAACGGTTATATTATGAGCCAGTTTGATCCTATCGTACTTAGTGTAACTTGTACAGTCCAAACGGTTATATTATGAGCCAGTTTGATCCTATCGTACTTAATGTAACTTGTACAGTCCAAACGGTTATATTATCAGCCAGTTTGATCCTATCGTACTTATTGTAACTTGTACAGTTCAAACGGTTATATTATGTGCCAGTTTGATCCTATCGTACTTAGTCAGTTAGTGTAACTTGTACAATCCAAACGGTTATAGTATGAGCCGGTTTGATCCTATCGTACTTAGTGTAACTTGTACAGTCCAAACGGTTATATTATCAGTCAGTTTGATCCTATCGTTCTTAGTGTAACTTGTACAATCCAAACGGTTATATCATCAACCAGTTTGATCCTATCGTACTTAGTGTAACTTGTACAGTCCAAACCATTATAATATCAGCCAATTTGATCCTATCGTACTTTGTGTAACTGGTACAGTCCAAACGGTTATATTATGAGCCAGTTTGATCCTATCGTACTTAGTGTAACTTGTACAGTCCAAGCGATTATATTATGAGCCAGTTTGATCCTATCTTACTTAGTGTAACTTGTACAGTCCAAACGGTTATATTATGAGCCAGTTTGATCCTATCGTACTTAATGTAACTTGTACAGTCCAAACGATTATAATATCAGCCAGTTTGATCCTATCGTACTTAGTGTAACTTGTACAATCCAAACGGTTATATTATAAGCCAGTTTGATCCTATCGTACTTAGTGTAACTTGTACAGTCCAAACGGTTATATTATGAGCCAGTTTGATCCTATCGTACTTAGTGTAACTTGTACAGTCCAAGCGGTGATATTATGAGCCAGTTTGTTCCTATCGTACTTAGTGTAACTTGTACAGTCCAAACGATTATACTATCAGCAATTTTGATCTTATCTTACTTATTGTAACTTGTACAGTCCAAACGGTTATATTATGAACCTGTTTGATACTATCGTACTTAGTGCAACTTGTACAGTCCAAGCGGTTATATTATCAGCTAGTTTGATCCTATCGTACTTAATGTAACTTGTACAGTCCAAACGATTATAATATCAGCCAGTTTGATCCTATCGTACTTAGTGTAACTTGTACAGTCCAAACGGTTATATTATAAGCCAGTTTGATCCTATCGTACTTAGTGTAACTTGTACAGTCCAAACGGTTATATTATGAGCCAGTTTGATCCTATCGTACTTAGTGTAACTTGTACAGTCCAAGCGGTTATATTATGAGCCAGTTTGTTCCTATCGTACTTAGTGTAACTTGTACAGTCCAAACGATTATATTATCAGCAAGTTTGATCTTATCTTACTTAGTGTAACTTGTACAGTCCAAACGGTTATATTATGAACCAGTTTGATACTATCGTACTTAGTGCAACTTGTACAGTCCAAACGGTTATATTATCAGCCAGTTTGATCCTATCGTACTTAGTGTAACTTGTACAGTCCAAACGATTATATTATGTGCCAGTTTGATCCTATCTTACTTAGTGTAACTTGTACAGTCCAAACGGTTATATTATGAGCCAGTTTGATCCTATCGTACTTAATGTAACTTGTACAGTCCAAACGGTTATATTATCAGCCAGTTTGATCCTATCGTACTTAGTGTAACTTGTACAGTTCAAACGGTTATATTATGTGCCAGTTTGATCCTATCGTACTTAGTGTAACTTGTACAGTCCAAACGGTTATATTATGAGCCAGTTTGATCCTATCGTACTTAGTCAGTTAGTGTAACTTGTACAATCCAAACGGTTATAGTATGAGCCAGTTTGATCCTATCGTACTTAGTGTAACTTGTACAGTCCAAACGGTTATATTATCAGTCAGTTTGATCCTATCGTACTTAGTGTAACTTGTACAGTCCAAACGGTTATATCATCAGCCAGTTTGATCCTATCGTACTTAGTGTAACTTGTACAGTCCAAACGATTATAATATCAGCCAGTTTGATCCTATCGTACTTTGTGTAACTTGTACAGTCCAAACGGTTATATTATGAGCCAGTTTGATCCTATCGTACTTAGTGTAACTTGTACAGTCCAAGCGATTATATTATCAGCCAGTTTGATCCTATTTTACTTAGTGTAACTTGTACAGTCCAAACGGTTATATTATGAGCCAGTTTGATCCTATCGTACTTAATGTAACTTGTACAGTCCAAACGATTATAATATCAGCTAGTTTGATCCTATCGTACTTAGTGTAACTTGTACAGTCCAAACGGTTATATTATAAGCCAGTTTGATCCTATCGTACTTAATGTAACTTGTACAGTCCAAACGGTTATATTATGAGCCAGTTTGATCCTATCGTACTTAGTGTAACTTGTACAGTCCAAGCGGTTATATTATGAGCCAGTTTGTTCCTATCGTACTTAGTGTAACTTGTACAGTCCAAACGATTATATTATCAGCAAGTTTGATCTTATCTTACTTAGTGTAACTTTTACAGTCGAAACGGTTATATTATGAGCCAGTTTGATACTATCGTACTTAGTGCAACTTGTACAGTCCAAACGCTTATATTATCAGCCAGTTTGATCCTATCGTACTTAGTGTAACTTGTACAGTCCAAACGATTATATTATGTGCCAGTTTGATCCTATCTTACTTAGTGTAACTTGTACAGTCCAAACGGTTATATTATGAGCCAGTTTGATCCTATCGTACTTAATGTAACTTGTACAGTCCAAACGGTTATATTATCAGCCAGTTTGATCCTATCGTACTTAGTGTAACTTGTACAGTCCAAACGGTTATATTATGTGCCAGTTTGATCCTATCGTACTTAGTGTAACTTGCACAGTCCAAAAGGTTATATTATGAGCCAGTTTGATCCTATCGTACTTAGTGCAACTTGTACAGTCCAAACGGTTATATTATGAGCCAGTTTGATCCTATCGTACTTAGTGTAACTTGTACAGTTCAAACGGTTATATTATGTGCCAGTTTGATCCTATCGTACTTAGTGTAACTTGTACAGTCCAAACGGTTATATTATGAGCCAGTTTGATCCTATCGTACTTAGTCAGTTAGTGTAACTTGTACAATCCAAACGGTTATAGTATGAGCCAGTTTGATCCTATCGTACTTAGTGTAACTTGTACAGTCCAAACGGTTATATTATCAGTCAGTTTGATCCTATCGTACTTAGTGTAACTTGTACAGTCCAAACGGTTATATTATCAGCCAGTTTGATCCTATCGTACTTAGTGTAACTTGTACAGTCCAAACGGTTATATTATCAGCCAGTTTGATCCTATCGTACTTAGTGCAACTTGTACAGTCCAAACGGTTATATTATGAGCCAGTTTGATCCTATCGTACTTAGTGTAACTTGTACAGTCCAAACGGTTATATTATGAGCCAGTTTGATCCTATCGTACTTAATGTAACTTGTACAGTCCAAACGGTTATATTATCAGCCAGTTTGATCCTATCGTACTTATTGTAACTTGTACAGTTCAAACGGTTATATTATGTGCCAGTTTGATCCTATCGTACTTAGTCAGTTAGTGTAACTTGTACAATCCAAACGGTTATAGTATGAGCCGGTTTGATCCTATCGTACTTAGTGTAACTTGTACAGTCCAAACGGTTATATTATCAGTCAGTTTGATCCTATCGTTCTTAGTGTAACTTGTACAATCCAAACGGTTATATCATCAACCAGTTTGATCCTATCGTACTTAGTGTAACTTGTACAGTCCAAACCATTATAATATCAGCCAATTTGATCCTATCGTACTTTGTGTAACTGGTACAGTCCAAACGGTTATATTATGAGCCAGTTTGATCCTATCGTACTTAGTGTAACTTGTACAGTCCAAGCGATTATATTATGAGCCAGTTTGATCCTATCTTACTTAGTGTAACTTGTACAGTCCAAACGGTTATATTATGAGCCAGTTTGATC
The DNA here is from genome assembly GCA_963383655.1 of Bathymodiolus septemdierum. Taxonomy (NCBI): domain Eukaryota; kingdom Metazoa; phylum Mollusca; class Bivalvia; order Mytilida; family Modiolidae; genus Bathymodiolus; species Bathymodiolus septemdierum. The sequence goes on from OY726523.1 coordinate 2,454,791, forward strand.
CTATCGTACTTAATGTAACTTGTACAGTCCAAACGATTATAATATCAGCCAGTTTGATCCTATCGTACTTAGTGTAACTTGTACAATCCAAACGGTTATATTATAAGCCAGTTTGATCCTATCGTACTTAGTGTAACTTGTACAGTCCAAACGGTTATATTATGAGCCAGTTTGATCCTATCGTACTTAGTGTAACTTGTACAGTCCAAGCGGTGATATTATGAGCCAGTTTGTTCCTATCGTACTTAGTGTAACTTGTACAGTCCAAACGATTATACTATCAGCAATTTTGATCTTATCTTACTTATTGTAACTTGTACAGTCCAAACGGTTATATTATGAACCTGTTTGATACTATCGTACTTAGTGCAACTTGTACAGTCCAAGCGGTTATATTATCAGCTAGTTTGATCCTATCGTACTTAATGTAACTTGTACAGTCCAAACGATTATAATATCAGCCAGTTTGATCCTATCGTACTTAGTGTAACTTGTACAGTCCAAACGGTTATATTATAAGCCAGTTTGATCCTATCGTACTTAGTGTAACTTGTACAGTCCAAACGGTTATATTATGAGCCAGTTTGATCCTATCGTACTTAGTGTAACTTGTACAGTCCAAGCGGTTATATTATGAGCCAGTTTGTTCCTATCGTACTTAGTGTAACTTGTACAGTCCAAACGATTATATTATCAGCAAGTTTGATCTTATCTTACTTAGTGTAACTTGTACAGTCCAAACGGTTATATTATGAACCAGTTTGATACTATCGTACTTAGTGCAACTTGTACAGTCCAAACGGTTATATTATCAGCCAGTTTGATCCTATCGTACTTAGTGTAACTTGTACAGTCCAAACGATTATATTATGTGCCAGTTTGATCCTATCTTACTTAGTGTAACTTGTACAGTCCAAACGGTTATATTATGAGCCAGTTTGATCCTATCGTACTTAATGTAACTTGTACAGTCCAAACGGTTATATTATCAACCAGTTTGATCCTATCGTACTTAGTGTAACTTGTACAGTCCAAACGGTTATATTATGTGCCAGTTTGATCCTATCGTACTTAGTGTAACTTGCACAGTCCAAAAGGTTATATTATGAGCCAGTTTGATCCTATCGTACTTAGTGCAACTTGTACAGTCCAAACGGTTATATTATCAGTCAGTTTGATCCTATCGTACTTAGTGTAACTTGTACAGTCCAATCGGTTATATTATCAGCCAGTTTGATCCTATCGTACTTAGTGTAACTTGTACAGTCCAAACGGTTATATTATCAGCCAGTTTGATCCTATCGTACTTAGTGCAACTTGTACAGTCCAAACGGTTATATTATGAGCCAGTTTGATCCTATCGTACTTAGTGTAACTTGTACAGTCCAAACGGTTATATTATGAGCCAGTTTGATCCTATCGTACTTAATGTAACTTGTACAGTCCAAACGGTTATATTATCAGCCAGTTTGATCCTATCGTACTTATTGTAACTTGTACAGTTCAAACGGTTATATTATGTGCCAGTTTGATCCTATCGTACTTAGTGTAACTTGTACAGTCCAAACGGTTATATTATGAGCCAGTTTGATCCTATCGTACTTAGTCAGTTAGTGTAACTTGTACAATCCAAACGGTTATAGTATGAGCCTGTTTGATCCTATCGTACTTAGTGTAACTTGTACAGTCCAAACGGTTATATTATCAGTCAGTTTGATCCTATCGTACTTAGTGTAACTTGTACAATCCAAACGGTTATATCATCAACCAGTTTGATCCTATCGTACTTAGTGTAACTTGTACAGTCCAAACCATTATAATATCAGCCAGTTTGATCCTATCGTACTTTGTGTAACTGGTACAGTCCAAACGGTTATATTATGAGCCAGTTTGATCCTATCGTACTTAGTGTAACTTGTACAGTCCAAGCGATTATATTATGAGCCAGTTTGATCCTATCTTACTTAGTGTAACTTGTACAGTCCAAACGGTTATATTATGAGCCAGTTTGATCCTATCGTACTTAATGTAACTTGTACAGTCCAAACGATTATAATATCAGCCAGTTTGATCCTATCGTACTTAGTGTAACTTGTACAATCCAAACGGTTATATTATAAGCCAGTTTGATCCTATCGTACTTAGTGTAACATGTACAGTCCAAACGGTTATATTATGAGCCAGTTTGATCCTATCGTACTTAGTGTAACTTGTACAGTCCAAGCGGTGATATTATGAGCCAGTTTGTTCCTATCGTACTTAGTGTAACTTGTACAGTCCAAACGATTATATTATCAGCAAGTTTGATCTTATCTTACTTAGTGTAACTTGTACAGTCCAAACGGTTATATTATGAACCTGTTTGATACTATCGTACTTAGTGCAACTTGTACAGTCCAAGCGGTTATATTATCAGCTAGTTTGATCCTATCGTACTTAATGTAACTTGTACAGTCCAAACGATTATAATATCAGCCAGTTTGATCCTATCGTACTTAGTGTAACTTGTACAGTCCAAACGGTTATATTATAAGCCAGTTTGATCCTATCGTACTTAGTGTAACTTGTACAGTCCAAACGGTTATATTATGAGCCAGTTTGATCCTATCGTACTTAGTGTAACTTGTACAGTCCAAGCGGTTATATTATGAGCCAGTTTGTTCCTATCGTTCTTAGTGTAACTTGTACAGTCCAAACGGTTATATTATGAACCAGTTTGATACTATCGTACTTAGTGCAACTTGTACAGTCCAAACGGTTATATTATCAGCCAGTTTGATCCTATCGTACTTAGTGTAACTTGTACAGTCCAAACGATTATATTATGTGCCAGTTTGATCCTATCTTACTTAGTGTAACTTGTACAGTCCAAACGGTTATATTATGAGCCAGTTTGATGCTATCGTACTTAATGTAACTTGTACAGTCCAAACGGTTATATTATGAGCCAGTTTGATCCTATCGTACTTAGTCAGTTAGTGTAACTTGTACAATCCAAACGGTTATAGTATGAGCCAGTTTGATCCTATCGTACTTAGTGTAACTTGTACAGTCCAAACGGTTATATTATCAGTCAGTTTGATCCTATCGTACTTAATGTAACTTGTACAGTCCAAACGGTTATATTATCAGCCAGTTTGATCCTATCGTACTTAGTGTAACTTGTACAGTCCAAACGGTTATATTATCAGCCAGTTTGATCCTATCGTACTTAGTGCAACTTGTACAGTCCAAACGGTTATATTATGAGCCAGTTTGATCCTATCGTACTTAGTGTAACTTGTACAGTCCAAACGGTTATATTATGAGCCAGTTTGATCCTATCGTACTTAATGTAACTTGTACAGTCCAAACGGTTATATTATCAGCCAGTTTGATCCTATCGTACTTAGTGTAACTTGTACAGTTCAAACGGTTATATTATGTGCCAGTTTGATCCTATCGTACTTAGTGTAACTTGTACAGTCCAAACGGTTATATTATGAGCCAGTTTGATCCTATCGTACTTAGTCAGTTAGTGTAACTTGTACAATCCAAACGGTTATAGTATGAGCCAGTTTGATCCTATCGTACTTAGTGTAACTTGTACAGTCCAAACGGTTATATTATCAGTCAGTTTGATGCTATCGTACTTAGTGTAACTTGTACAGTCCAAACGGTTATATCATCAGCCAGTTTGATCCTATCGTACTTAGTGTAACTTGTACAGTCCAAACGATTATAATATCAGCCAGTTTGATCCTATCGTACTTTGTGTAACTTGTACAGTCCAAACGGTTATATTATGAGCCAGTTTGATCCTATCGTACTTAGTGTAACTTGTACAGTCCAAGCGATTATATTATGAGCCAGTTTGATCCTATCTTACTTAGTGTAACTTGTACAGTCCAAGCGGTTATATTATGAACCAGTTTGATACTATCGTACTTAGTGCAACTTGTACAGTCCAAGCGGTTATATTATCAGCTAGTTTGATCCTATCGTACTTAGTGTAACTTGTACAGTCCAAACGGTTATATTATGAGCCAATTTGATCCTATCATACTTAGTGTAACTTGCACCGTCCAAACGGTTATATTATGAGCCAGTTTGATGCTATCGTACTTAGTGTAACTTGTACAGTCCAAACGGTTATATTATCAGCCAGTTTTATCCTATCGTACTTAGTGTAACTTGTACAGTCCAAACGATTATATTATGTGCCAGTTTGATCCTATCGTACTTAGTGTAACTTGTACAGTCCAAACGGTTATATTATGAGCCAGTTTGATCCTATCGTACTTAATGTAACTTGTACAGTCCAAACGGTTATATTATGAGCTCGTTTCATCCTATCGTACTTAGTGTAACTTGTACAGTCCAAACGGTTATATTATGTGCCAGTTTGATCCTATCGTACTTAGTGTAACTTGTACAGTTCAAAAGGTTATATTATGAGCCAGTTTGATCCTATCGTACTTAGTGTAACTTGTACAGTCCAAACGGTTATATTATCAGCCAGTTTGATCCTATCGTACTTAGTGTAACTTGTACAGTCCAAACGGTTATATTATGAGCCAGTTTGATCTTATCGTACTTAATGTAACTTGTACAGTCCAAACTGTTATATTATCAGCCAGTTTGATCCTATCGTACTTTGTGTAACTTGTACAGTCCAAACGGTTATATCATGAGCCAGTTTGATCCTATCGTACTTAGTGTAACTTGTACAGTCCAAGCGATTATATTATGAGCCAGTTTGATCCTATCTTACTTAGTGTAACTTGTACAGTCCAAGCGGTTATATTATGAACCAGTTTGATACTATCGTACTTAGTGCAACTTGTACAGTCCAAACGGTTATATTATCAGCTAGTTTGATCCTATCGTACTTAGTGTAACTTGTACAGTCCAAACGGTTATATTATGAGCCAATTTGATCCTATCGTACTTAGTGTAACTTGCACCGTCCAAACGGTTATATTATGAGCCAGTTTGATGCTATCGTACTTAGTGTAACTTGTACAGTCCAAACGGTTATATTATCAGCCAGTTTGATCCTATCGTACTTAGTGTAACTTGTACAGTCCAAACGATTATATTATGTGCCAGTTTGATCCTATCGTACTTAGTGTAACTTGTACAGTCCAAACGGTTATATTATGAGCCAGTTTGATCCTATCGTACTTAATGTAACTTGTACAGTCCAAACGGTTATATTATGAGCCAGTTTGATCCTATCGTACTTAGTGTAACTTGTACAGTCCAAACGGTTATATTATGAGCCAGTTTGATCCTATCGTACTTAGTGTAACTTGTACAGTCCAAAAGGTTATATTATGAGCCAGTTTGATCCTATCGTACTTAGTGTAACTTGTACAGTCCAAACGGTTATATTATGAGCCAGTTTGATCCTATCGTACTTAGTGTAACTTGTACAGTCCAAACGGTTATATTATGAGCCAGTTTGATCCTATCGTACTTAGTGTAACTTGTACAGTCCAAACTGTTATATTATCAGCCAGTTTGATCCTATCGTACTTAATGTAACTTGTACAGTTCAAACGGTTATATTATGTGCCAGTTTGATCCTATCGTACTTAGTGTAACTTGTACAGTCCAAACGGTTATATTATGAGCCAGTTTCATCCTATCGTACTTAGTCAGTTAGTGTAACTTGTACAATTCAAACGGTTATAGTATGAGCCAGTTTGATCCTATCGTACCTAGTGTAACTTGTACAGTCCAAACGGTTATATTATCAGTCAGTTTGATCCTATCGTACTTAGTGTAACTTGTACAGTCCAAACGGTTATATCATCAGCCAGTTTGATCCTATCGTACTTAATGTAACTTGTACAGTCCAAACGGTTATATTATCAGCCAGTTTGATCCTATCGTACTTAGTGTAACTTTTACAGTCCAAACGGTTATATTATCAACCAGTTTGATCCTATCGGACTTAGTGTAACTTATACAGTCCAAACGGTTATATTATTAGCCAGTTTGATCCTCTCGTACGTAGTGTAGCTTGTACAGTCCAAGCGTTTATATTATGAGCCAGTTTGATCCTATCGTACTTAGTGTAACTTGTACAGTCCAAACGGTTATATTATCAGCCAGTTTGATCCTATCGTACTTAGTGTAACTTGTACAGTCCAAACGGTTATATTATGAGCCAGTTTGATCCTATCGTACTTAGTGTAACTTGTACAGTCCAAACGGTTATATTATGAGCCAGTTTGATCCTATCGTACTTAATGTAACTTGTACAGTCCAAAGGGTTATATTATCAGCCAGTTTGATCCTATCGTACTTAGTGTAACTTGTACAGTCCAAACGATTATATTATGTGCCAGTTTGATCCTATCTTACTTAGTGTAACTTGTACAATGCAAACAGTTATATTATGTGCCAGTTTGATGCTATCGTACTTAGTGTAACTTGTACAGTTCAAACGATTATATTATGTGCCAGTTTGATCCTATCTTACTTAGTGTAACTTGTACAGTGCAAACGGTTATATTATGAGCCAGTTTGATCCTATCGCACTTAGTGTAACTTGTAGTGTCCAAACGGTTATATTATGTGCCAGTTTGATCCTATCGTACTTAGTGTAACTTGCACAGTCCAAAAGGTTATATTATTAGCCAGTTTGATCCTATCGTACTTAGTGCAACTTGTACAGTTCAAACGGTTATATTATGAGCCAATTTGATCCTATCGTACTTAGTGTAACTTGTACAGTCCAAACGGTTATATTATGTGCCAGTTTGATCCTATCGTACTTAGTGTAACTTGTACAGTCCAAAAGGTTATATTATGAGCCAGTTTGATCCTATCGTACTTAGTTTAACTTGTACAGTCCTAACGGTTATATTATGAGCCAGTTTGATCCTATCGTACTAAGTGTAACTTGTACAGTCCAAACGGTTATATTATGAGCCAGTTTGATCCTATCGTACTTAATGTAACTTGTACAGTCCAAACGGTTATATTATCAGCCAGTTTGATCCTATCGTACTTAGTGTAACTTGTACAGTTCAAACGGTTATATTATGTGCCAGTTTGATCCTATCGTACTTAGTGTAACTTGTACAGTCCAAACGGTTATATTATGAGCCAGTTTGATCCTATCGTACTTAGTCAGTTAGTGTAACTTGTACAATCCAAACGGTTATAGTATGAGCCAGTTTGATCCTATCGTACTTAGTGTAACTTGTACAGTCCAAACGGTTATATTACCAGTCAGTTTGATCCTATCGTACTTAGTGTAACTTGTACAGTCCAAACGGTTATATCATCAGCCAGTTTGATCCTATCGTACTTAGTGTAACTTGTCCAGTCCAAACGGTTATATTATGTGCCAGTTTGATCCTATCGTACTTAGTGTAACTTGTACAATCCAAACGGTTATATTATGTGCCAGTTTGATCCTATGGTACTTAGTGTAACTTGTACAGTCCAAACGGTTATATTATCAACCAGTTTGATCCTATCGTACTTAGTGTAACTTGTACAGTCCAAACGGTTATATTATTAGCCAGTTTGATCCTATCGTACTTAGTGTAACTTGTCCTGTCCAAACGGTTATATTATGTGCCAGTTTGATCCTATCGTACTTAGTGTAACTTGTACAGTCCAAACGGTTATATTATCAACCAGTTTGATCCTATCGTACTTAGTGTAACTTGTACAGTCCAAACGGTTATATTATTAGCCAGTTTGATCCTATCGTACTTAGTGTAGCTTGTACAGTCCAAACGGTTATATTATGAGCCAGTTTGATCCTATCGTACTTAGTGTAACTTGTACAGTCCAAACGGTTATATTATGAGCCAGTTTGATCCTATCGTACTTAGTGTAACTTGTACAGTCCAAACGGTTATATTATCCGTCAGTTTGATCCTATCGTACTTAGTGTAACTTGTACAGTCCAAACGATTATATTATGTGCCAGTTTGATCCTATCTTACTTAGTGTAACTTGTACAGTGCAAACGGTTATATTATGAGCTAGTTTGATGCTATCGTACTTAGTGTAACTTGTACAGTTCAAACGATTATATTATGTGCCAGTTTGATCCTATCTTACTTAGTGTAACTTGTACAGTGCAAACGGTTATATTATCAGCCAGTTTGATCCTATCGTACTTAGTGTAACTTGTACAGTCCAAACGGTTATATTATGTGCCAGTTTGATCCTATCGTACTTAGTGTAACTTGCACAGTCCAAAAGGTTATATTATTAGCCAGTTTGATCCTATCGTACTTAGTGCAACTTGTACAGTCCAAACGGTTATATTATGAGCCAATTTGATCCTATCGTACTTAGTGTAACTTGTACAGTCCAAACGGTTATATTATGAGCCAGTTTGATCCTATCGTATTTAATGTAACTTGTACAGTCCAAACGGTTATATTATGAGCCAGTTTGATCCTATCGTACTTAGTGTAACTTGTACAGTCCAAACGGTTATGTTATGTGCCAGTTTGATCCTATCGTACTTAGTGTAACTTGTACAGTCCAAAAGGTTATATTATGAGCCAGTTTGATCCTATCGTACTTAGTTTAACTTGTACAGTCCTAACGGTTATATTATGAGCCAGTTTGATCCTATCGTACTAAGTGTAACTTGTACAGTCCAAACGGTTATATTATGAGCCAGTTTGATCCTATCGTACTTAATGTAACTTGTACAGTCCAAACGGTTATATTATCAGCCAGTTTGATCCTATCGTACTTAATGTAACTTGTACAGTTCAAACGGTTATATTATGTGCCAGTTTCATCCTATCGTACTTAGTGTAACTTGTACAGTCCAAACGGTTATATTATGAGCCAGTTTGATCCTATCGTACTTAGTCAGTTAGTGTAACTTGTACAATCCAAACGGTTATAGTATGAGCCAGTTTGATCCTATCGTACTTAGTGTAACTTGTACAGTCCAAACGGTTATATTACCAGTCAGTTTGATCCTATCGTACTTAGTGTAACTTGTACAGTCCATACGGTTATAGTATCAGCCAGTTTGATCCTATCGTACTTAGTGTAACTTGTCCAGTCCAAACGGTTATATTATGTGCCAGTTTGATCCTATGGTACTTAGTGTAACTTGTACAGTCCAAACGGTTATATTATCAACCAGTTTGATCCTATCGTACTTAGTGTAACTTGTACCGTCCAAACGGTTATATTATTAGCCAGTTTGATCCTATCGTACTTAGTGTAGCTTGTACAGTCCAAACGGTTATATTATGAGCCAGTTTGATCCTATCGTACTTAGTGTAACTTGTACAGTCCAAACGGTTATATTATGAGCCAGTTTGATCCTATCGTACTTAATGTAACTTGTACAGTCCAAACTGTTATATTATCAGCCAGTTTGATCCTATCGTACTTAGTGTAACTTGTACAGTTCAAACGGTTATATTATGTGCCAGTTTGATCCTATCGTACTTAGTGTAACTTGCACAGTCCAAACGGTTTTATTTATGAGCCAGTTTCATCCTATCGTACTTAGTCAGTTAGTGTAACTTGTACAATCCAAACGGTTATAGTATGAGCCAGTTTGATCCCATCGTACTTAGTGTAACTTGTACAGTCCAAACGGTTATATTATCAGTCAGTTTGATGCTATCGTACTTAGTGTAACTTGTACAGTCCAAACGGTTATATCATCAGCCAGTTTGATCCTATCGTACTTAATGTAACTTGTACAGTCCAAACGGTTATATTATCAGCCAGTTTGATCCTATCGTACTTAGTGTAACTTTTACAGTCCAAACGGTTATATTATCAACCGGTTTGATCCTATCGTACTTAGTGTAACTTGTACAGTCCAAACCGTTATATTATTAGCCAGTTTGATCCTATCGTACTTAGTGTAACTTGTACAGTCCAAACGGTTATATTATGAGCCAGTTTGATCCTATCGTACTTAGTGTAACTTGTACAGTCCAAACGGTTATATTATGTGCCAGTTTGATCCTATCGTACTTAGTGTAACTTGTACAGTCCAAAAGGTTATATTATGAGCCAGTTTCATCCTATCGTACTTAGTTTAACTTGTACAGTTCAAACGGTTATATTATGAGCCAGTTTGATCCTATCGTACTTAGTGTAACTTGTACAGTCCAAACGGTTATATTATGAGCCAGTTTGATCCTATCGTACTTAATGTAGCTTGTACAGTCCAAACGGTTATATTATCAGCCAGTTTGATCTTATCGTACTTAGTGTAACTTGTACAGTTCAAACGGTTATATTATGTGGCAGTTTGATCCTATCGTACTTAGTGTAACTTTTACAGTCCAAACGGTTATATTATGAGACAGTTTGATCCTATCGTACTTAGTCAGTTAGTGTAACTTGTACAATCCAAACGGTTATAGTATGAGCCAGTTTGATCCTATCGTACTTAGTGTAACTTGTACAGTCCAAACGGTTATATTACCAGTCAGTTTGATCCTATCGTACTTAGTGTAACTTGTACAGTCCAAACGGTTATATTATTAGCCAGTTTGATCCTATCGTACTTAGTGTAGCTTGTACAGTCCAAGCGGTTATATTATGAGCCAGTTTGATCCTATCGTACTTAGTGTAATTTGTACAGTCCAAACGGTTATATTATCAGCCAGTTTGATCCTATCGTACTTAGTGTAACTTGTACAGTCCAAACGGTTATATTATGAGCCAGTTTGATCCTATCGTACTTAATGTAACTTGTACAGTCCAAACGGTTATATTATCAGCCAGTTTGATCCTATCGTACTTAGTGTAACTTTTACAGTCCAAGCGATTATATTATGTGCCAGTTTGATCCTATCTTACTTAGTGTAACTTGTACAGTCCAAAAGGTTATATTATTAGCCAGTTTGATCCTATCGTACTTAGTGCAACTTGTACAGTCCAAACGGTTATATTATGAGCCAATTTGATCCTATCGTACTTAGTGTAACTTGTACAGTCCAAACGGTTATATTATGAGCCAGTTTGATCCTATCGTACTTAGTGTAACTTGTACAGTCCAAACGGTTATATTATGTGCCAGTTTGATCCTATCGTACTTAGTGTAACTTGTACAGTCCAAAAGGTTATATTATGAGCCAGTTTGATCCTATCGTACTTAGTTTAACTTGTACAGTCCTAATGGTTATATTATGAGCCAGTTTGATCCTATCGTACTTAGTTTAACTTGTACAGTTCAAACGGTTATATTATGAGCCAGTTTGATCCTATCGTACTTAGTGTAACTTGTACAGTCCAAACGGTTATATTATGAGCCAGTTTGATCCTATCGTACTTAATGTAACTTGTACAGTCCAAACGGTTATATTATCAGCCAGTTTGATCCTATCGTACTTAGTGTAACTTGTACAGTTCAAACGGTTATATTATGTGCCAGTTTGATCCTATCGTACTTAGTGTAACTTGTACAGTCCAAACGGTTATATTATGAGCCAGTTTGATCCTATCGTACTTAGTCAGTTAGTGTAACTTGTATAATCCAAACGGTTATAGTATGAGCCAGTTTGATCCTATCGTACTTAGTGTAACTTGTACAGTCCAAACGGTTATATTACCAGTCAGTTTGATCCTATCGTACTTAGTGTAACTTGTACAGTCCAAACTGTTATATCATCAGCCAGTTTGATCCTATCGTACTTAGTGTAACTTGTCCAGTCCAAACGGTTATATTATGTGCCAGTTTGATCCTATCGTACTTAGTGTAACTTGTACAGTCCAAACGGTTATATTATCAACCAGTTTGATCCTATCGTACTTAGTGTAACTTGTACAGTCCAAACGGTTATATTATGAGCCAGTTTGATCCTATCGTACTTAGTGTAGCTTGTACAGTCCAAACGGTTATATTATGAGCCAGTTTGATCCTATCGTACTGAGTGTAACTTGTACAGTCCAAACGGTTATATTATGAGCCAGTTTGAACCTATCGTACATAATGTAACTTGTACAGTCCAAACTGTTATATTATCAGCCAGTTTGATCCTATCGTACTTAGTGTAACTTGTACAGTTCAAACGGTTATATTATGTGCCAGTTTGATCCTATCGTACTTAGTGTAACTTGTACAGTCCAAACGGTTATATTATGAGCCAGTTTCATCCTATCGTACTTAGTGAGTTAGTGTAACTTGTACAATCCAAACGGTTATAGTATGAGCCAGTTTGATCCTATCGTACTTAGTGTAACTTGTACAGTCCAAACGGTTATATTATCAGTCAGTTTGATCCTATCGTACTTAGTGTAACTTGTACAGTCCAAACGATTATATTATGTGCCAGTTTGATCCTATCTTACTCAGTGTAACTTGTACAGTGCAAACGGTTATATTATGAGCCAGTTTGATGCTATCGTACTTAGTGTAACTTGTACAGTTCAAACGATTATATTATGTGCCAGTTTGATCCTATCTTACTTAGTGTAACTTGTACAGTGCAAACGGTTATATTATCAGCCAGTTTGATCCTATAGTACTTAGTGTAACTTGTACAGTCCAAACGGTTATATTATATGCCAGTTTGATCCTATCGTACTTAGTGTAACTTGTACAGTCCAAACGGTTATATTATGAGCCAATTTGATCCTATCGTACTTAGTGTACCTTGTACAGTCCAAACGGTTATATTATCAACCAGTTTGATCCTATCGTACTTAGTGTACCTTGTACAGTCCAAACGGTTATATTATCAACCAGTTTGATCCTATCGTACTTAGTGTAACTTGTACAGTCCAAACGGTTATATTATGAGCCAGTTTGATCCTATCGTACTTAGTGTAACTTGTACAGTCCAAACGGTTATATTATGAGCCATTTTGATCCTATCGTACTTAATGTAACTTGTACAGTCCAAACTGTTATATTATCAGCCAGTTTGATCCTATCGTACTTAGTGTAACTTGCACAGTCCAAACGGTTATATTATGAGCCAGTTTCATCCTATCGTACTTAGTCAGTTAGTGTAACTTGTACAATCCAAACGGTTATAGTATGAGCCAGTTTGATCCTATCGTACTTAGTGTAACTTGTACAGTCCAAACGGTTATATTATCAGTCAGTTTGATCCTATCGTACTTAGTGTAACTTGTACAGTCCAAACGGTTATATCATCAGCCAGTTTGATCCTATAGTACTTAATGTAACTTGTACAGTCCAAACGGTTATATTATCAGCCAGTTTGATCCTATCGTACTTAGTGTAACTTTTACAGTCCAAACGGTTATATTATCAACCAGTTTGATCCTATCGTACTTAGTGTAACTTGTACAGTCCAAACGGTTATATTATTAGCCAGTTTGATCCTATCGTACTTAATGTAACTTGTACAGTCCAAACGGTTATATTATGAGCCAGTTTGATCCTATCGTACTTAGTGTAACTGGTACAGTCCAAACGGTTATATTATGTGCCAGTTTGATCCTATCGTACTTAGTGTAACTTGTACAGTCCAAAAGGTTATATTATGAGCCAGTTTGATCCTATCGTACTTAGTTTAACTTGTACAGTTCAAACGGTTATATTATGAGCCAGTTTGATCCTATCGTACTTAGTGTAACTTGTACAGTCCAAACTGTTATATTATCAGCCAGTTTGATCCTATCGTACTTAGTGTAACTTGTACAGTTCAAACGGTTATATTATGTGCCAGTTTGCTCCTATCGTACTTAGTGTAACTTGCACAGTCCAAACGGTTATATTATGAGCCAGTTTCATCCTATCGTACTTAGTCAGTTAGTGTAACATGTACAATCCAAACGGTTATAGTATGAGCCAGTTTGATCCTATCGTACTTAGTGTAACTTGTACAGTCCAAACGGTTATATTATCAGTCAGTTTGATCCTATCGTACTTAGTGTAACTTGTACAGTCCAAACGGTTATATCATCAGCCAGTTTGATCCTATCGTACTTAATGTAACTTGTACAGTCCAAACGGTTATATTATCAGCCAGTTTGATCCTATCGTACTTAGTGTAACTTTTACAGTCCAAACGGTTATATTATCAACCAGTTTGATCCTATCGTACTTAGTGTAACTTGTACAGTCCAAACGGTTATATTATTAGCCAGTTTGATCCTATATTACTTAATGTAACTTGTACAGTCCAAACGGTTATATTATGAGCCAGTTTGATCCTATCGTACTTAGTATAACTGGTACAGTCCAAACGGTTATATTATGTGCCAGTTTGATCCTATCGTACTTAGTGTAACTTGTACAGTCCAAAAGGTTATATTATGAGCCAGTTTGATCCTATCGTACTTAGTTTAACTTGTACAGTTCAAAAGGTTATATTATGAGCCAGTTTGATCCTATCGTACTTAGTGTAACTTGTACAGTCCAAACGGTTATATTATGAGCCAGTTTGATCCTATCGTACTTAATGTAACTTGTACAGTCCAAACGGTTATATTATCAGCCAGTTTGATCCTATCGTACTTAGTGTAACTTGTACAGTTCAAACGGTTATATTATGTGCCAATTTGATCCTATCGTACTTAGTGTAACTTTTACAGTCCAAACGGTTATATTATGAGACAGTTTAATCCTATCGTACTTAGTCAGTTAGTGTAACTTGTACAATCCAAACGGTTATAGTATGAGCCAGTTTCATCCTATCGTACTTAGTGTAACTTGTACAGTCCAAACGGTTATATTACCAGTCAGTTTGATCCTATCGTACTTAGTGTAACTTGTACAGTACAAACGGTTATATCATCAGCCAGTTTGATCCTATCGTACTTAATGTAACTTGTACAGTCCAAACGGTTATATTATCAGCCAGTTTGATCCTATCGTACTTAGTGTAACTTGTCCAGTCCAAACGGTTATATTATGTGCCAGTTTGATCCTATCGTACTTAGTGTAACTTGTACATTCCAAACGGTTATATTATCAACCAGTTTGATCCTATCGTACTTAGTGTAACTTATACAGTCCAAACGGTTATATTATTAGCCAGTTTGATCCTATCGTACTTAGTGTAGCTTGTACAGTCCAAGCGGTTATATTATGAGCCAGTTTGATCCTATCGTACTTAGTGTACCTTGCACAGTCCAAACGGTTATATTATCAGCCAGTTTGATCCTATCGTACTTAGTGTAACTTGTACAGTTCAAACGGTTATATTATGTGCCAGTTTGATCCTATCGTACTTAGTGTAACTTGTACAGTCCAAACGATTATATTATGTGCCAGTTTGATCCTATCTTACTTAGTGTAACTTGTACAGTCCAAACGGTTATATTATGAGCCAGTTTGATCCTATCGTACTTAATGTAACTTGTACAGTCCAAACGGTTATATTATCAGCCAGTTTGATCCTATCGTACTTAGTGTAACTTGTACAGTCCAAACGGTTATATTATGTGCCAGTTTGATCCTATCGTACTTAGTGTAACTTGCACAGTCCAAAATGTTATATTATTAGCCAGTTTGATCCTATCGTACTTAGTGCAACTTGTACAGTCCAAACGGTTATATTATGAGCCAGTTTGATCCTATCGTACTTAGTGTAACTTGTACAGTCCAAACGGTTATATTATGAGCCAGTTTGATCCCATCGTACCTAATGTAACTTGTACAGTCCAAACGGTTATATTATCAGCCAGTTTGATCCTATCGTACTTAGTGTAACTTGTACAGTTCAAACGGTTATATTATGTGCCAATTTGATCCTATCGTACTTAGTGTAACTTTTACAGTCCAAACGGTTATATTATGAGACAGTTTGATCCTATCGTACTTAGTCAGTTAGTGTAACTTGTACAATCCAAACGGTTATAGTATGAGCCAGTTTCATCCTATCGTACTTAGTGTAACTTGTACAGTCCAAACGGTTATATTACCAGTCAGTTTGATCCTATCGTACTTAGTGTAACTTGTACAGTCCAAACGGTTATATCATCAGCCAGTTTGATCCTATCGTACTTAATGTAACTTGTACAGTCCAAACGGTTATATTATCAGCCAGTTTGATCCTATCGTACTTAGTGTAACTTGTCCAGTCCAAACGGTTATATTATGTGCCAGTTTGATCCTATCGTACTTAGTGTAACTTGTACATTCCAAACGGTTATATTATCAACCAGTTTGATCCTATCGTACTTAGTGTAACTTGTACAGTCCAAACGGTTATATTATTAGCCAGTTTGATCCTATCGTACTTAGTGTAGCTTGTACAGTCCAAGCGGTTATATTATGAGCCAGTTTGATCCTATCGTACTTAGTGTACCTTGCACAGTCCAAACGGTTATATTATCAGCCAGTTTGATCCTATCGTACTTAGTGTAACTTGTACAGTTCAAACGGTTATATTATGTGCCAGTTTGATCCTATCGTACTTAGTGTAACTTGTACAGTCCAAACGATTATATTATGTGCCAGTTTGATCCTATCTTACTTAGTGTAACTTTTACAGTCCAAACGGTTATATTATGAGCCAGTTTGATCCTATCGTACTTAGTCAGTTAGTGTAACTTGTACAATCCAAACGGTTATAGTATGAGCCAGTTTCATCCTATCGTACTTAGTGTAACTTGTACAGTCCAAACGGTTATATTACCAGTCAGTTTGATCCTATCGTACTTAGTGTAACTTGTACAGTCCAAACGGTTATATCATCAGCCAGTTTGATCCTATCGTACTTAATGTAACTTGTACAGTCCAAACGGTTATATTATCAGCCAGTTTGATCCTATCGTACTTAGTGTAACTTGTCCAGTCCAAACGGTTATATTATGTGCCAGTTTGATCCTATCGTACTTAGTGTAACTTGTACATTCCAAACGGTTATATTATCAACCAGTTTGATCCTATCGTACTTAGTGTAACTTGTACAGTCCAAACGGTTATATTATTAGCCAGTTTGATCCTATCGTACTTAGTGTAGCTTGTACAGTCCAAGCGGTTATATTATGAGCCAGTTTGATCCTATCGTACTTAGTGTACCTTGCACAGTCCAAACGGTTATATTATCAGCCAGTTTGATCCTATCGTACTTAGTGTAACTTGTACAGTTCAAACGGTTATATTATGTGCCAGTTTGATCCTATCGTACTTAGTGTAACTTGTACAGTCCAAACGATTATATTATGTGCCAGTTTGATCCTATCTTACTTAGTGTAACTTTTACAGTCCAAACGGTTATATTATGAGCCAGTTTGATCCTATCGTACTTAATGTAACTTGTACAGTCCAAACGGTTATATTATCAGCCAGTTTGATCCTATCGTACTTAGTGTAACTTGTACAGTCCAAACGGTTATATTATGTGCCAGTTTGATCCTATCGTACTTAGTGTAACTTGCACAGTCCAAAATGTTATATTATTAGCCAGTTTGATCCTATCGTACTTAGTGCAACTTGTACAGTCCAAACGGTTATATTATGAGCCAGTTTGATCCTATCGTACTTAGTGTAACTTGTACAGTCCAAACGGTTATATTATGAGCCAGTTTGATCCTATCGTACGTAGTGTAACTTGTACAGTTCAAACGGTTATATTATGTGCCAGTTTGATCCTATCGTACTTAGTGTAACTTGTACAGTCCAAACGGTTATATTATGAGCCAGTTTCATCCTATCGTACTTAGTCAGTTAGTGTAACTTGTACAATCGAAACGGTTATAGTATGAGCCAGTTTGATGCTCTCGTACTTAGTGTAACTTGTACAGTCCAAACGGTTATATTATCAACCAGTTTGATCCTATCGTACTTAGTGTAACTTGTACAGTCCAAACGGTTATATTATTAGCCAGTTTGATCCTATCGTACTTAGTGTAGCTTGTACAGTCCAAACGGTTATATTATGAGCCAGTTTGATCCTATCGTACTTAGTGTAACTTGTACAGTCCAAACGGTTATATTATGAGCCAGTTTGATCCTATCGTACTTAATGTAACTTGTACAGTCCAAATGGTTATATTATCAGCCAGTTTGATCCTATCGTACTTAGTGTAACTTGTACAGTTCAAACGGTTATATTATGTGCCAGTTTGATCCTATCGTACTTAGTGTAACTTGTACAGTCCAAACGGTTATATTATGAGCCAGTTTCATCCTATCGTACTTAGTCAGTTAGTGTAACTTGTACAATCCAAACGGTTATAGTATGAGCCAGTTTGATCCTATCGTACTTAGTGTAACTTGTACAGTCCAAACGTTTATATTATCAGTCAGTTTGATCCTATCGTACTTAGTGTAACTTGTACAGTCCAAACGGTTATATCATCAGCCAGTTTGATCCTATCGTACTTAATGTAACTTGTACAGTCCAAACGGTTATATTATCAGCCAGTTTGATCCTATCGTACTTAGTGTAACTTTTACAGTCCAAACGGTTATATTATCAACCAGTTTGATCCTATCGTACTTAGTGTAACTTGTACAGTCCAAACGGTTATATTATTAGCCAGTTTGATCCTATCGTACTTAATGTAACTTGTACAGTCCAAACGGTTATATTATGAGCCAGTTTGATCCTATCGTACTTAGTGTAACTTGTACAGTCCAAACGGTTATATTATGTGCCAGTTTGATCCTATCGTACTTAGTGTAACTTGTACAGTCCAAAAGGTTATATTATGAGCCAGTTTGATCCTATCGTACTTAGTTTAACTTGTACAGTTCAAACGGTTATATTATGAGCCAGTTTGATCCTATCGTACTTAGTGTAACTTGTACAGTCCAAACGGTTATATTATGAGCCAGTTTGATCCTATCGTACTTAATGTAACTTGTACAGTCCAAACGGTTATATTATCAGCCAGTTTGATCCTATCGTACTTAGTGTAACTTGTACAGTTCAAACGGTTATATTATGTGCCAGTTTGATCCTATCGTACTTAGTGTAACTTTTACAGTCCAAACGGTTATATTATGAGCCAGTTTGATCCTATCGTACTTAGTCAGTTAGTGTAACTTGCACAATCCAAACGGTTATAGTATGAGCCAGTTTGATCCTATCGTACTTAGTGTAACTTGTACAGTCCAAACGGTTATATTACCAGTCAGTTTGATCCTATCGTACTTAGTGTAACTTGTACAGTCCAAACGGTTATATCATCAGCCAGTTTGATCCTATCGTACTTAATGTAACTTGTACAGTCCAAACGGTTATATTATCAGCCAGTTTGATCCTATCGTACTTAGTGTAACTTGTCCAGTCCAAACGGTTATATTATGTGCCAGTTTGATCCTATCGTACTTAGTGTAACTTGTACATTCCAAACGGTTATATTATCAACCAGTTTGATCCTATCGTACTTAGTGTAACTTGTACAGTCCAAACGGTTATATTATGAGCCAGTTTGATCCTATCGTACCTAATGTAACTTGTACAGTCCAAACGGTTATATTATCAGCCAGTTTGATCCTATCGTACGTAGTGTAACTTGTACAGTTCAAACGGTTATATTATGTGCCAGTTTGATCCTATCGTACTTAGTGTAACTTGTACAGTCCAAACGGTTATATTATGAGCCAGTTTCATCCTATCGTACTTAGTCAGTTAGTGTAACTTGTACAATCGAAACGGTTATAGTATGAGCCAGTTTGATGCTCTCGTACTTAGTGTAACTTGTACAGTCCAAACGGTTATATTATCAACCAGTTTGATCCTATCGTACTTAGTGTAACTTGTACAGTCCAAACGGTTATATTATTAGCCAGTTTGATCCTATCGTACTTAGTGTAGCTTGTACAGTCCAAACGGTTATATTATGAGCCAGTTTGATCCTATCGTACTTAGTGTAACTTGTACAGTCCAAACGGTTATATTATGAGCCAGTTTGATCCTATCGTACTTAATGTAACTTGTACAGTCCAAACGGTTATATTATCAGCCAGTTTGATCCTATCGTACTTAGTGTAACTTGTACAGTTCAAACGGTTATATTATGTGCCAGTTTGATCCTATCGTACTTAGTGTAACTTGTACAGTCCAAACGGTTATATTATGAGCCAGTTTGATCCTATCGTACTTAGTCAGTTAGTGTAACTTGTATAATCCAAACGGTTATAGTATGAGCCAGTTTGATCCTATCGTACTTAGTGTAACTTGTACAGTCCAAACGGTTATATTACCAGTCAGTTTGATCCTATCGTACTTAGTGTAACTTGTACAGTCCAAACTGTTATATCATCAGCCAGTTTGATCCTATCGTACTTAGTGTAACTTGTCCAGTCCAAACGGTTATATTATGTGCCAGTTTGATCCTATCGTACTTAGTGTAACTTGTACAGTCCAAACGGTTATATTATCAACCAGTTTGATCCTATCGTACTTAGTGTAACTTGTACAGTCCAAACGGTTATATTATGAGCCAGTTTGATCCTATCGTACTTAGTGTAGCTTGTACAGTCCAAACGGTTATATTATGAGCCAGTTTGATCCTATCGTACTGAGTGTAACTTGTACAGTCCAAACGGTTATATTATGAGCCAGTTTGAACCTATCGTACATAATGTAACTTGTACAGTCCAAACTGTTATATTATCAGCCAGTTTGATCCTATCGTACTTAGTGTAACTTGTACAGTTCAAACGGTTATATTATGTGCCAGTTTGATCCTATCGTACTTAGTGTAACTTGTACAGTCCAAACGGTTATATTATGAGCCAGTTTCATCCTATCGTACTTAGTGAGTTAGTGTAACTTGTACAATCCAAACGGTTATAGTATGAGCCAGTTTGATCCTATCGTACTTAGTGTAACTTGTACAGTCCAAACGGTTATATTATCAGTCAGTTTGATCCTATCGTACTTAGTGTAACTTGTACAGTCCAAACGATTATATTATGTGCCAGTTTGATCCTATCTTACTTAGTGTAACTTGTACAGTGCAAACGGTTATATTATGAGCCAGTTTGATGCTATCGTACTTAGTGTAACTTGTACAGTTCAAACGATTATATTATGTGCCAGTTTGATCCTATCTTACTTAGTGTAACTTGTACAGTGCAAACGGTTATATTATCAGCCAGTTTGATCCTATAGTACTTAGTGTAACTTGTACAGTCCAAACGGTTATATTATATGCCAGTTTGATCCTATCGTACTTAGTGTAACTTGTACAGTCCAAACGGTTATATTATGAGCCAATTTGATCCTATCGTACTTAGTGTACCTTGTACAGTCCAAACGGTTATATTATCAACCAGTTTGATCCTATCGTACTTAGTGTACCTTGTACAGTCCAAACGGTTATATTATCAACCAGTTTGATCCTATCGTACTTAGTGTAACTTGTACAGTCCAAACGGTTATATTATGAGCCAGTTTGATCCTATCGTACTTAGTGTAACTTGTACAGTCCAAACGGTTATATTATGAGCCATTTTGATCCTATCGTACTTAATGTAACTTGTACAGTCCAAACTGTTATATTATCAGCCAGTTTGATCCTATCGTACTTAGTGTAACTTGTACAGTTCAAACGGTTATATTATGTGCCAGTTTGCTCCTATCGTACTTAGTGTAACTTGCACAGTCCAAACGGTTATATTATGAGCCAGTTTCATCCTATCGTACTTAGTCAGTTAGTGTAACTTGTACAATCCAAACGGTTATAGTATGAGCCAGTTTGATCCTATCGTACTTAGTGTAACTTGTACAGTCCAAACGGTTATATTATCAGTCAGTTTGATCCTATCGTACTTAGTGTAACTTGTACAGTCCAAACGGTTATATCATCAGCCAGTTTGATCCTATCGTACTTAATGTAACTTGTACAGTCCAAACGGTTATATTATCAGCCAGTTTGATCCTATCGTACTTAGTGTAACTTTTACAGTCCAAACGGTTATATTATCAACCAGTTTGATCCTATCGTACTTAGTGTAACTTGTACAGTCCAAACGGTTATATTATTAGCCAGTTTGATCCTATCGTACTTAATGTAACTTGTACAGTCCAAACGGTTATATTATGAGCCAGTTTGATCCTATCGTACTTAGTGTAACTGGTACAGTCCAAACGGTTATATTATGTGCCAGTTTGATCCTATCGTACTTAGTGTAACTTGTACAGTCCAAAAGGTTATATTATGAGCCAGTTTGATCCTATCGTACTTAGTTTAACTTGTACAGTTCAAACGGTTATATTATGAGCCAGTTTGATCCTATCGTACTTAGTGTAACTTGTACAGTCCAAACTGTTATATTATCAGCCAGTTTGATCCTATCGTACTTAGTGTAACTTGTACAGTTCAAACGGTTATATTATGTGCCAGTTTGCTCCTATCGTACTTAGTGTAACTTGCACAGTCCAAACGGTTATATTATGAGCCAGTTTCATCCTATCGTACTTAGTCAGTTAGTGTAACATGTACAATCCAAACGGTTATAGTATGAGCCAGTTTGATCCTATCGTACTTAGTGTAACTTGTACAGTCCAAACGGTTATATTATCAGTCAGTTTGATCCTATCGTACTTAGTGTAACTTGTACAGTCCAAACGGTTATATCATCAGCCAGTTTGATCCTATCGTACTTAATGTAACTTGTACAGTCCAAACGGTTATATTATCAGCCAGTTTGATCCTATCGTACTTAGTGTAACTTTTACAGTCCAAACGGTTATATTATCAACCAGTTTGATCCTATCGTACTTAGTGTAACTTGTACAGTCCAAACGGTTATATTATTAGCCAGTTTGATCCTATATTACTTAATGTAACTTGTACAGTCCAAACGGTTATATTATGAGCCAGTTTGATCCTATCGTACTTAGTATAACTGGTACAGTCCAAACGGTTATATTATGTGCCAGTTTGATCCTATCGTACTTAGTGTAACTTGTACAGTCCAAAAGGTTATATTATGAGCCAGTTTGATCCTATCGTACTTAGTTTAACTTGTACAGTTCAAAAGGTTATATTATGAGCCAGTTTGATCCTATCGTACTTAGTGTAACTTGTACAGTCCAAACGGTTATATTATGAGCCAGTTTGATCCTATCGTACTTAATGTAACTTGTACAGTCCAAACGGTTATATTATCAGCCAGTTTGATCCTATCGTACTTAGTGTAACTTGTACAGTTCAAACGGTTATATTATGTGCCAATTTGATCCTATCGTACTTAGTGTAACTTTTACAGTCCAAACGGTTATATTATGAGACAGTTTAATCCTATCGTACTTAGTCAGTTAGTGTAACTTGTACAATCCAAACGGTTATAGTATGAGCCAGTTTCATCCTATCGTACTTAGTGTAACTTGTACAGTCCAAACGGTTATATTACCAGTCAGTTTGATCCTATCGTACTTAGTGTAACTTGTACAGTACAAACGGTTATATCATCAGCCAGTTTGATCCTATCGTACTTAATGTAACTTGTACAGTCCAAACGGTTATATTATCAGCCAGTTTGATCCTATCGTACTTAGTGTAACTTGTCCAGTCCAAACGGTTATATTATGTGCCAGTTTGATCCTATCGTACTTAGTGTAACTTGTACATTCCAAACGGTTATATTATCAACCAGTTTGATCCTATCGTACTTAGTGTAACTTATACAGTCCAAACGGTTATATTATTAGCCAGTTTGATCCTATCGTACTTAGTGTAGCTTGTACAGTCCAAGCGGTTATATTATGAGCCAGTTTGATCCTATCGTTCTTAGTGTACCTTGCACAGTCCAAACGGTTATATTATCAGCCAGTTTGATCCTATCGTACTTAGTGTAACTTGTACAGTTCAAACGGTTATATTATGTGCCAGTTTGATCCTATCGTACTTAGTGTAACTTGTACAGTCCAAACGATTATATTATGTGCCAGTTTGATCCTATCTTACTTAGTGTAACTTGTACAGTCCAAACGGTTATATTATGAGCCAGTTTGATCCTATCGTACTTAATGTAACTTGTACAGTCCAAACGGTTATATTATCAGCCAGTTTGATCCTATCGTACTTAGTGTAACTTGTACAGTCCAAACGGTTATATTATGTGCCAGTTTGATCCTATCGTACTTAGTGTAACTTGCACAGTCCAAAATGTTATATTATTAGCCAGTTTGATCCTATCGTACTTAGTGCAACTTGTACAGTCCAAACGGTTATATTATGAGCCAGTTTGATCCTATCGTACTTAGTGTAACTTGTACAGTCCAAACGGTTATATTATGAGCCAGTTTGATCCCATCGTACCTAATGTAACTTGTACAGTCCAAACGGTTATATTATCAGCCAGTTTGATCCTATCGTACTTAGTGTAACTTGTACAGTTCAAACGGTTATATTATGTGCCAATTTGATCCTATCGTACTTAGTGTAACTTTTACAGTCCAAACGGTTATATTATGAGACAGTTTGATCCTATCGTACTTAGTCAGTTAGTGTAACTTGTACAATCCAAACGGTTATAGTATGAGCCAGTTTCATCCTATCGTACTTAGTGTAACTTGTACAGTCCAAACGGTTATATTACCAGTCAGTTTGATCCTATCGTACTTAGTGTAACTTGTACAGTCCAAACGGTTATATCATCAGCCAGTTTGATCCTATCGTACTTAATGTAACTTGTACAGTCCAAACGGTTATATTATCAGCCAGTTTGATCCTATCGTACTTAGTGTAACTTGTCCAGTCCAAACGGTTATATTATGTGCCAGTTTGATCCTATCGTACTTAGTGTAACTTGTACATTCCAAACGGTTATATTATCAACCAGTTTGATCCTATCGTACTTAGTGTAACTTGTACAGTCCAAACGGTTATATTATTAGCCAGTTTGATCCTATCGTACTTAGTGTAGCTTGTACAGTCCAAGCGGTTATATTATGAGCCAGTTTGATCCTATCGTACTTAGTGTACCTTGCACAGTCCAAACGGTTATATTATCAGCCAGTTTGATCCTATCGTACTTAGTGTAACTTGTACAGTTCAAACGGTTATATTATGTGCCAGTTTGATCCTATCGTACTTAGTGTAACTTGTACAGTCCAAACGATTATATTATGTGCCAGTTTGATCCTATCTTACTTAGTGTAACTTTTACAGTCCAAACGGTTATATTATGAGCCAGTTTGATCCTATCGTACTTAGTCAGTTAGTGTAACTTGTACAATCCAAACGGTTATAGTATGAGCCAGTTTCATCCTATCGTACTTAGTGTAACTTGTACAGTCCAAACGGTTATATTACCAGTCAGTTTGATCCTATCGTACTTAGTGTAACTTGTACAGTCCAAACGGTTATATCATCAGCCAGTTTGATCCTATCGTACTTAATGTAACTTGTACAGTCCAAACGGTTATATTATCAGCCAGTTTGATCCTATCGTACTTAGTGTAACTTGTCCAGTCCAAACGGTTATATTATGTGCCAGTTTGATCCTATCGTACTTAGTGTAACTTGTACATTCCAAACGGTTATATTATCAACCAGTTTGATCCTATCGTACTTAGTGTAACTTGTACAGTCCAAACGGTTATATTATTAGCCAGTTTGATCCTATCGTACTTAGTGTAGCTTGTACAGTCCAAGCGGTTATATTATGAGCCAGTTTGATCCTATCGTACTTAGTGTACCTTGCACAGTCCAAACGGTTATATTATCAGCCAGTTTGATCCTATCGTACTTAGTGTAACTTGTACAGTTCAAACGGTTATATTATGTGCCAGTTTGATCCTATCGTACTTAGTGTAACTTGTACAGTCCAAACGATTATATTATGTGCCAGTTTGATCCTATCTTACTTAGTGTAACTTTTACAGTCCAAACGGTTATATTATGAGCCAGTTTGATCCTATCGTACTTAATGTAACTTGTACAGTCCAAACGGTTATATTATCAGCCAGTTTGATCCTATCGTACTTAGTGTAACTTGTACAGTCCAAACGGTTATATTATGTGCCAGTTTGATCCTATCGTACTTAGTGTAACTTGCACAGTCCAAAATGTTATATTATTAGCCAGTTTGATCCTATCGTACTTAGTGCAACTTGTACAGTCCAAACGGTTATATTATGAGCCAGTTTGATCCTATCGTACTTAGTGTAACTTGTACAGTCCAAACGGTTATATTATGAGCCAGTTTGATCCTATCGTACGTAGTGTAACTTGTACAGTTCAAACGGTTATATTATGTGCCAGTTTGATCCTATCGTACTTAGTGTAACTTGTACAGTCCAAACGGTTATATTATGAGCCAGTTTCATCCTATCGTACTTAGTCAGTTAGTGTAACTTGTACAATCGAAACGGTTATAGTATGAGCCAGTTTGATGCTCTCGTACTTAGTGTAACTTGTACAGTCCAAACGGTTATATTATCAACCAGTTTGATCCTATCGTACTTAGTGTAACTTGTACAGTCCAAACGGTTATATTATTAGCCAGTTTGATCCTATCGTACTTAGTGTAGCTTGTACAGTCCAAACGGTTATATTATGAGCCAGTTTGATCCTATCGTACTTAGTGTAACTTGTACAGTCCAAACGGTTATATTATGAGCCAGTTTGATCCTATCGTACTTAATGTAACTTGTACAGTCCAAATGGTTATATTATCAGCCAGTTTGATCCTATCGTACTTAGTGTAACTTGTACAGTTCAAACGGTTATATTATGTGCCAGTTTGATCCTATCGTACTTAGTGTAACTTGTACAGTCCAAACGGTTATATTATGAGCCAGTTTCATCCTATCGTACTTAGTCAGTTAGTGTAACTTGTACAATCCAAACGGTTATAGTATGAGCCAGTTTGATCCTATCGTACTTAGTGTAACTTGTACAGTCCAAACGTTTATATTATCAGTCAGTTTGATCCTATCGTACTTAGTGTAACTTGTACAGTCCAAACGGTTATATCATCAGCCAGTTTGATCCTATCGTACTTAATGTAACTTGTACAGTCCAAACGGTTATATTATCAGCCAGTTTGATCCTATCGTACTTAGTGTAACTTTTACAGTCCAAACGGTTATATTATCAACCAGTTTGATCCTATCGTACTTAGTGTAACTTGTACAGTCCAAACGGTTATATTATTAGCCAGTTTGATCCTATCGTACTTAATGTAACTTGTACAGTCCAAACGGTTATATTATGAGCCAGTTTGATCCTATCGTACTTAGTGTAACTTGTACAGTCCAAACGGTTATATTATGTGCCAGTTTGATCCTATCGTACTTAGTGTAACTTGTACAGTCCAAAAGGTTATATTATGAGCCAGTTTGATCCTATCGTACTTAGTTTAACTTGTACAGTTCAAACGGTTATATTATGAGCCAGTTTGATCCTATCGTACTTAGTGTAACTTGTACAGTCCAAACGGTTATATTATGAGCCAGTTTGATCCTATCGTACTTAATGTAACTTGTACAGTCCAAACGGTTATATTATCAGCCAGTTTGATCCTATCGTACTTAGTGTAACTTGTACAGTTCAAACGGTTATATTATGTGCCAGTTTGATCCTATCGTACTTAGTGTAACTTTTACAGTCCAAACGGTTATATTATGAGCCAGTTTGATCCTATCGTACTTAGTCAGTTAGTGTAACTTGTACAATCCAAACGGTTATAGTATGAGCCAGTTTGATCCTATCGTACTTAGTGTAACTTGTACAGTCCAAACGGTTATATTACCAGTCAGTTTGATCCTATCGTACTTAGTGTAACTTGTACAGTCCAAACGGTTATATCATCAGCCAGTTTGATCCTATCGTACTTAATGTAACTTGTACAGTCCAAACGGTTATATTATCAGCCAGTTTGATCCTATCGTACTTAGTGTAACTTGTCCAGTCCAAACGGTTATATTATGTGCCAGTTTGATCCTATCGTACTTAGTGTAACTTGTACATTCCAAACGGTTATATTATCAACCAGTTTGATCCTATCGTACTTAGTGTAACTTGTACAGTCCAAACGGTTATATTATGAGCCAGTTTGATCCTATCGTACCTAATGTAACTTGTACAGTCCAAACGGTTATATTATCAGCCAGTTTGATCCTATCGTACGTAGTGTAACTTGTACAGTTCAAACGGTTATATTATGTGCCAGTTTGATCCTATCGTACTTAGTGTAACTTGTACAGTCCAAACGGTTATATTATGAGCCAGTTTCATCCTATCGTACTTAGTCAGTTAGTGTAACTTGTACAATCGAAACGGTTATAGTATGAGCCAGTTTGATGCTCTCGTACTTAGTGTAACTTGTACAGTCCAAACGGTTATATTATCAACCAGTTTGATCCTATCGTACTTAGTGTAACTTGTACAGTCCAAACGGTTATATTATTAGCCAGTTTGATCCTATCGTACTTAGTGTAGCTTGTACAGTCCAAACGGTTATATTATGAGCCAGTTTGATCCTATCGTACTTAGTGTAACTTGTACAGTCCAAACGGTTATATTATGAGCCAGTTTGATCCTATCGTACTTAATGTAACTTGTACAGTCCAAATGGTTATATTATCAGCCAGTTTGATCCTATCGTACTTAGTGTAACTTGTACAGTTCAAACGGTTATATTATGTGCCAGTTTGATCCTATCGTACTTAGTGTAACTTGTACAGTCCAAACGGTTATATTATGAGCCAGTTTCATCCTATCGTACTTAGTCAGTTAGTGTAACTTGTACAATCCAAACGGTTATATTATCAGTCAGTTTGATCCTATCGTACTTAGTGTAACTTGTACAGTCCAAACGGTTATATCATCAGCCAGTTTGATCCTATCGTACTTAATGTAACTTGTACAGTCCAAACGGTTATATTATCAGCCAGTTTGATCCTATCGTACTTAGTGTAACTTTTACAGTCCAAACGGTTATATTATCAACCAGTTTGATCCTATCGTACTTAGTGTAACTTGTACAGTCCAAACGGTTATATTATTAGCCAGTTTGATCCTATCGTACTTAATGTAACTTGTACAGTCCAAACGGTTATATTATGAGCCAGTTTGATCCTATCGTACTTAGTGTAACTTGTACAGTCCAAACGGTTATATTATGAGCCAGTTTGATCCTATCGTACTTAGTGTAACTTGTACAGTCCAAAAGGTTATATTATGAGCCAGTTTGATCCTATCGTACTTAGTTTAACTTGTACAGTTCAAACGGTTATATTATGAGCCAGTTTGATCCTATCGTACTTAGTGTAACTTGTACAGTCCAAACGGTTATATTATGAGCCAGTTTGATCCTATCGTACTTAATGTAACTTGTACAGTCCAAACGGTTATATTATCAGCCAGTTTGATCCTATCGTACTTAGTGTAACTTGTACAGTTCAAACGGTTATATTATGTGCCAGTTTGATCCTATCGTACTTAGTGTAACTTTTACAGTCCAAACGGTTATATTATGAGCCAGTTTGATCCTATCGTACTTAGTGTAACTTGTACATTCCAAACGGTTATATTATCAACCAGTTTGATCCTATCGTACTTAGTGTAACTTGTACAGTCCAAACGGTTATATTATTAGCCAGTTTGATCCTATCGTACTTAGTGTAGCTTGTACAGTCCAAGCGGTTATATTATGAGCCAGTTTGATCCTATCGTACTTAGTGTACCTTGCACAGTCCAAACGGTTATATTATCAGCCAGTTTGATCCTATCGTACTTAGTGTAACTTGTACAGTTCAAACGGTTATATTATGTGCCAGTTTGATCCTATCGTACTTAGTGTAACTTGTACAGTCCAAACGATTATATTATGTGCCAGTTTGATCCTATCTTACTTAGTGTAACTTTTACAGTCCAAACGGTTATATTATGAGCCAGTTTGATCCTATCGTACTTAATGTAACTTGTACAGTCCAAACGGTTATATTATCAGCCAGTTTGATCCTATCGTACTTAGTGTAACTTGTACAGTCCAAACGGTTATATTATGTGCCAGTTTGATCCTATCGTACTTAGTGTAACTTGCACAGTCCAAAATGTTATATTATTAGCCAGTTTGATCCTATCGTACTTAGTGCAACTTGTACAGTCCAAACGGTTATATTATGAGCCAGTTTGATCCTATCGTACTTAGTGTAACTTGTACAGTCCAAACGGTTATATTATGAGCCAGTTTGATCCTATCGTACCTAATGTAACTTGTACAGTCCAAACGGTTATATTATGAGCCAGTTTGATCCTATCGTACGTAGTGTAACTTGTACAGTTCAAACGGTTATATTATGTGCCAGTTTGATCCTATCGTACTTAGTGTAACTTGTACAGTCCAAACGGTTATATTATGAGCCAGTTTCATCCTATCGTACTTAGTCAGTTAGTGTAACTTGTACAATCGAAACGGTTATAGTATGAGCCAGTTTGATGCTCTCGTACTTAGTGTAACTTGTACAGTCCAAACGGTTATATTATCAACCAGTTTGATCCTATCGTACTTAGTGTAACTTGTACAGTCCAAACGGTTATATTATTAGCCAGTTTGATCCTATCGTACTTAGTGTAGCTTGTACAGTCCAAACGGTTATATTATGAGCCAGTTTGATCCTATCGTACTTAGTGTAACTTGTACAGTCCAAACGGTTATATTATGAGCCAGTTTGATCCTATCGTACTTAATGTAACTTGTACAGTCCAAATGGTTATATTATCAGCCAGTTTGATCCTATCGTACTTAGTGTAACTTGTACAGTTCAAACGGTTATATTATGTGCCAGTTTGATCCTATTGTACTTAGTGTAACTTGTACAGTCCAAACGGTTATATTATGAGCCAGTTTCATCCTATCGTACTTAGTCAGTTAGTGTAACTTGTACAATCCAAACGGTTATAGTATGAGCCAGTTTGATCCTATCGTACTTAGTGTAACTTGTACAGTCCAAACGTTTATATTATCAGTCAGTTTGATCCTATCGTACTTAGTGTAACTTGTACAGTCCAAACGGTTATATCATCAGCCAGTTTGATCCTATCGTACTTAATGTAACTTGTACAGTCCAAACGGTTATATTATCAGCCAGTTTGATCCTATCGTACTTAGTGTAACTTTTACAGTCCAAACGGTTATATTATCAACCAGTTTGATCCTATCGTACTTAGTGTAACTTGTACAGTCCAAACGGTTATATTATTAGCCAGTTTGATCCTATCGTACTTAATGTAACTTGTACAGTCCAAACGGTTATATTATGAGCCAGTTTGATCCTATCGTACTTAGTGTAACTTGTACAGTCCAAACGGTTATATTATGTGCCAGTTTGATCCTATCGTACTTAGTGTAACTTGTACAGTCCAAAAGGTTATATTATGAGCCAGTTTGATCCTATCGTACTTAGTTTAACTTGTACAGTTCAAACGGTTATATTATGAGCCAGTTTGATCCTATCGTACTTAGTGTAACTTGTACAGTCCAAACGGTTATATTATGAGCCAGTTTGATCCTATCGTACTTAATGTAACTTGTACAGTCCAAACGGTTATATTATCAGCCAGTTTGATCCTATCGTACTTAGTGTAACTTGTACAGTTCAAACGGTTATATTATGTGCCAGTTTGATCCTATCGTACTTAGTGTAACTTTTACAGTCCAAACGGTTATATTATGAGCCAGTTTGATCCTATCGTACTTAGTCAGTTAGTGTAACTTGTACAATCCAAACGGTTATAGTATGAGCCAGTTTGATCCTATCGTACTTAGTGTAACTTGTACAGTCCAAACGGTTATATTACCAGTCAGTTTGATCCTATCGTACTTAGTGTAACTTGTACAGTCCAAACGGTTATATCATCAGCCAGTTTGATCCTATCGTACTTAATGTAACTTGTACAGTCCAAACGGTTATATTATCAGCCAGTTTGATCCTATCGTACTTAGTGTAACTTGTCCAGTCCAAACGGTTATATTATGTGCCAGTTTGATCCTATCGTACTTAGTGTAACTTGTACATTCCAAACGGTTATATTATCAACCAGTTTGATCCTATCGTACTTAGTGTAACTTGTACAGTCCAAACGGTTATATTATGAGCCAGTTTGATCCTATCGTACCTAATGTAACTTGTACAGTCCAAACGGTTATATTATCAGCCAGTTTGATCCTATCGTACGTAGTGTAACTTGTACAGTTCAAACGGTTATATTATGTGCCAGTTTGATCCTATCGTACTTAGTGTAACTTGTACAGTCCAAACGGTTATATTATGAGCCAGTTTCATCCTATCGTACTTAGTCAGTTAGTGTAACTTGTACAATCGAAACGGTTATAGTATGAGCCAGTTTGATGCTCTCGTACTTAGTGTAACTTGTACAGTCCAAACGGTTATATTATCAACCAGTTTGATCCTATCGTACTTAGTGTAACTTGTACAGTCCAAACGGTTATATTATTAGCCAGTTTGATCCTATCGTACTTAGTGTAGCTTGTACAGTCCAAACGGTTATATTATGAGCCAGTTTGATCCTATCGTACTTAGTGTAACTTGTACAGTCCAAACGGTTATATTATGAGCCAGTTTGATCCTATCGTACTTAATGTAACTTGTACAGTCCAAATGGTTATATTATCAGCCAGTTTGATCCTATCGTACTTAGTGTAACTTGTACAGTTCAAACGGTTATATTATGTGCCAGTTTGATCCTATCGTACTTAGTGTAACTTGTACAGTCCAAACGGTTATATTATGAGCCAGTTTCATCCTATCGTACTTAGTCAGTTAGTGTAACTTGTACAATCCAAACGGTTATATTATCAGTCAGTTTGATCCTATCGTACTTAGTGTAACTTGTACAGTCCAAACGGTTATATCATCAGCCAGTTTGATCCTATCGTACTTAATGTAACTTGTACAGTCCAAACGGTTATATTATCAGCCAGTTTGATCCTATCGTACTTAGTGTAACTTTTACAGTCCAAACGGTTATATTATCAACCAGTTTGATCCTATCGTACTTAGTGTAACTTGTACAGTCCAAACGGTTATATTATTAGCCAGTTTGATCCTATCGTACTTAATGTAACTTGTACAGTCCAAACGGTTATATTATGAGCCAGTTTGATCCTATCGTACTTAGTGTAACTTGTACAGTCCAAACGGTTATATTATGAGCCAGTTTGATCCTATCGTACTTAGTGTAACTTGCACAGTCCAAACGGTTATATTACCAGTCAGTTTGATCCTATCGTACTTAGTGTAACTTGTACAGTCCAAACGGTTATATCATCAGCCAGTTTGATCCTATCGTACTTAATGTAACTTGTACAGTCCAAACGGTTATATTATCAGCCAGTTTGATCCTATCGTACTTAGTGTAACTTGTCCAGTCCAAACGGTTATATTATGTGCCAGTTTGATCCTATCGTACTTAGTGTAACTTGTACATTCCAAACGGTTATATTATCAACCAGTTTGATCCTATCGTACTTAGTGTAACTTGTACAGTCCAAACGGTTATATTATGAGCCAGTTTGATCCTATCGTACCTAATGTAACTTGTACAGTCCAAACGGTTATATTATCAGCCAGTTTGATCCTATCGTACGTAGTGTAACTTGTACAGTTCAAACGGTTATATTATGTGCCAGTTTGATCCTATCGTACTTAGTGTAACTTGTACAGTCCAAACGGTTATATTATGAGCCAGTTTCATCCTATCGTACTTAGTCAGTTAGTGTAACTTGTACAATCGAAACGGTTATAGTATGAGCCAGTTTGATGCTCTCGTACTTAGTGTAACTTGTACAGTCCAAACGGTTATATTATCAACCAGTTTGATCCTATCGTACTTAGTGTAACTTGTACAGTCCAAACGGTTATATTATTAGCCAGTTTGATCCTATCGTACTTAGTGTAGCTTGTACAGTCCAAACGGTTATATTATGAGCCAGTTTGATCCTATCGTACTTAGTGTAACTTGTACAGTCCAAACGGTTATATTATGAGCCAGTTTGATCCTATCGTACTTAATGTAACTTGTACAGTCCAAATGGTTATATTATCAGCCAGTTTGATCCTATCGTACTTAGTGTAACTTGTACAGTTCAAACGGTTATATTATGTGCCAGTTTGATCCTATCGTACTTAGTGTAACTTGTACAGTCCAAACGGTTATATTATGAGCCAGTTTCATCCTATCGTACTTAGTCAGTTAGTGTAACTTGTACAATCCAAACGGTTATATTATCAGTCAGTTTGATCCTATCGTACTTAGTGTAACTTGTACAGTCCAAACGGTTATATCATCAGCCAGTTTGATCCTATCGTACTTAATGTAACTTGTACAGTCCAAACGGTTATATTATCAGCCAGTTTGATCCTATCGTACTTAGTGTAACTTTTACAGTCCAAACGGTTATATTATCAACCAGTTTGATCCTATCGTACTTAGTGTAACTTGTACAGTCCAAACGGTTATATTATTAGCCAGTTTGATCCTATCGTACTTAATGTAACTTGTACAGTCCAAACGGTTATATTATGAGCCAGTTTGATCCTATCGTACTTAGTGTAACTTGTACAGTCCAAACGGTTATATTATGAGCCAGTTTGATCCTATCGTACTTAGTGTAACTTGCACAGTCCAAAAGGTTATATTATGAGCCAGTTTGATCCCATCGTACTTAGTTTAACTTGTACAGTTCAAACGGTTATATTATGAGCCAGTTTGATCCTATCGTACTTAGTGTAACTTGTACAGTCCAAACGGTTATATTATGAGCCAGTTTGATCCTATCGTACTTAATGTAACTTGTACAGTCCAAACGGTTATATTATCAGCCAGTTTGATCCTATCGTACTTAGTGTAACTTGTACAGTTCAAACGGTTATATTATGTGCCAGTTTGATCCTATCGTACTTAGTGTAACTTTTACAGTCCAAACGGTTATATTATGAGCCAGTTTGATCCTATCGTACTTAGTCAGTTAGTGTAACTTGTACAATGCAAACGGTTATAGTATGAGCCAGTTTGATCCTATCGTACTTAGTGTAACTTGTACAGTCCAAACGGTTATATTACCAGTCAGTTTGATCCTATCGTACTTAGTGTAACTTGTACAGTCCAAACGGTTATATCATCAGCCAGTTTGATCCTATCGTACTTAATGTAACTTGTACAGTCCAAACGGTTATATTATCAGCCAGTTTGATCCTATCGTACTTAGTGTAACTTGTCCAGTCCAAACGGTTATATTATGTGCCAGTTTGATCCTATCGTACTTAGTGTAACTTGTACATTCCAAACGGTTATATTATCAACCAGTTTGATCCTATCGTACTTAGTGTAACTTGTACAGTCCAAACGGTTATATTATGAGCCAGTTTGATCCTATCGTACCTAATGTAACTTGTCCAGTCCAAACGGTTATATTATCAGCCAGTTTGATCCTATCGTACGTAGTGTAACTTGTACAGTTCAAACGGTTATATTATGTGCCAGTTTGATCCTTTCGTACTTAGTGTAACTTGTACAGTCCAAACGGTTATATTATGAGCCAGTTTCATCCTATCGTACTTAGTCAGTTAGTGTAACTTGTACAATCGAAACGGTTATAGTATGAGCCAGTTTGATGCTCTCGTACTTAGTGTAACTTGTACAGTCCAAACGGTTATATTATCAACCAGTTTGATCCTATCGTACTTAGTGTAACTTGTACAGTCCAAACGGTTATATTATTAGCCAGTTTGATCCTATCGTACTTAGTGTAGCTTGTACAGTCCAAACGGTTATATTATGAGCCAGTTTGATCCTATCGTACTTAGTGTAACTTGTACAGTCCAAACGGTTATATTATGAGCCAGTTTGATCCTATCGTACTTAATGTAACTTGTACAATCCAAACTGTTATATTATCAGCCAGTTTGATCCTATCGTACTTAGTGTAACTTGTACAGTTCAAACGGTTATATTATGTGCCAGTTTGATCCTATCGTACTTAGTGTAACTTGTACAGTCCAAACGGTTATATTATGAGCCAGTTTCATCCTATCGTACTTAGTCAGTTAGTGTAACTTGTACAATCCAAACGGTTATAGTATGAGCCAGTTTGATCCTATCGTACTTAGTGTAACTTGTACAGTCCAAACGGTTATATTATCAGTCAGTTTGATCCTATCGTACTTAGTGTAACTTGTACAGTCCAAACGGTTATATCATCAGCCAGTTTGATCCTATCGTACTTAATGTAACTTGTACAGTCCAAACGGTTATATTATCAGCCAGTTTGATCCTATCGTACTTAGTGTAACTTTTACAGTCCAAACGGTTATATTATCAACCAGTTTGATCCTATCGTACTTAGTGTAACTTGTACAGTCCAAACGGTTATATTATTAGCCAGTTTGATCCTATCGTACTTAATGTAACTTGTACAGTCCAAACGGTTATATTATGAGCCAGTTTGATCCTATCGTACTTAGTGTAACTTGTACAGTCCAAACGGTTATATTATGTGCCAGTTTGATCCTATCGTACTTAGTGTAACTTGTACAGTCCAAAAGGTTATATTATGAGCCAGTTTGATCCTATCGTACTTAGTTTAACTTGTACAGTTCAAACGGTTATATTATGAGCCAGTTTGATCCTATCGTACTTAGTGTAACTTGTACAGTCCAAACGGTTATATTATGAGCCAGTTTGATCCTATCGTACTTAATGTAACTTGTACAGTCCAAACGGTTATATTATCAGCCAGTTTGATCCTATCGTACTTAGTGTAACTTGTACAGTTCAAACGGTTATATTATGTGCCAGTTTGATCCTATCGTACTTAGTGTAACTTTTACAGTCCAAACGGTTATATTATGAGCCAGTTTGATCCTATCGTACTTAGTCAGTTAGTGTAACTTGTACAATCCAAACGGTTATAGTATGAGCCAGTTTGATCCTATCGTACTTAGTGTAACTTGTACAGTCCAAACGGTTATATTACCAGTCAGTTTGATCCTATCGTACTTAGTGTAACTTGTACAGTCCAAACGGTTATATCATCAGCCAGTTTGATCCTATCGTACTTAATGTAACTTGTACAGTCCAAACGGTTATATTATCAGCCAGTTTTATCCTATCGTACTTAGTGTAACTTGTCCAGTCCAAACGGTTATATTATGTGCCAGTTTGATCCTATCGTACTTAGTGTAACTTGTACATTCCAAACGGTTATATTATCAACCAGTTTGATCCTATCGTACTTAGTGTAACTTGTACAGTCCAAACGGTTATATTATGAGCCAGTTTGATCCTATCGTACCTAATGTAACTTGTACAGTCCAAACGGTTATATTATCAGCCAGTTTGATCCTATCGTACGTAGTGTAACTTGTACAGTTCAAACGGTTATATTATGTGCCAGTTTGATCCTATCGTACTTAGTGTAACTTGTACAGTCCAAACGGTTATATTATGAGCCAGTTTCATCCTATCGTACTTAGTCAGTTAGTGTAACTTGTACAATCGAAACGGTTATAGTATGAGCCAGTTTGATGCTCTCGTACTTAGTGTAACTTGTACAGTCCAAACGGTTATATTATCAACCAGTTTGATCCTATCGTACTTAGTGTAACTTGTACAGTCCAAACGGTTATATTATTAGCCAGTTTGATCCTATCGTACTTAGTGTAGCTTGTACAGTCCAAACGGTTATATTATGAGCCAGTTTGATCCTATCGTACTTAGTGTAACTTGTACAGTCCAAACGGTTATATTATGAGCCAGTTTGATCCTATCGTACTTAATGTAACTTGTACAGTCCAAATGGTTATATTATCAGCCAGTTTGATCCTATCGTACTTAGTGTAACTTGTACAGTTCAAACGGTTATATTATGTGCCAGTTTGATCCTATCGTACTTAGTGTAACTTGTACAGTCCAAACGGTTATATTATGAGCCAGTTTCATCCTATCGTACTTAGTCAGTTAGTGTAACTTGTACAATCCAAACGGTTATAGTATGAGCCAGTTTGATCCTATCGTACTTAGTGTAACTTGTACAGTCCAAACGGTTATATTATCAGTCAGTTTGATCCTATCGTACTTAGTGTAACTTGTACAGTCCAAACGGTTATATCATCAGCCAGTTTGATCCTATCGTACTTAATGTAACTTGTACAGTCCAAACGGTTATATTATCAGCCAGTTTGATCCTATCGTACTTAGTGTAACTTTTACAGTCCAAACGGTTATATTATCAACCAGTTTGATCCTATCGTACTTAGTGTAACTTGTACAGTCCAAACAGTTATATTATTAGCCAGTTTGATCCTATCGTACTTAATGTAACTTGTACAGTCCAAACGGTTATATTATGAGCCAGTTTGATCCTATCGTACTTAGTGTAACTTGTACAGTCCAAACGGTTATATTATCGGCCAGTTTGATCCTATCGTACGTAGTGTAACTTGTACAGTTCAAACGGTTATATTATGTGCCAGTTTGATCCTATCGTACTTAGTGTAACTTGTACAGTTCAAACGGTTATATTATGTGCCAGTTTGATCCTATCGTACTTAGTGTAACTTGTACAGTCCAAGCGGTTATATTATTAGCCAGTTTGATCCTATCGTACTTAATGTAACTTGTACAGTCCAAACGGTTATATTATGAGCCAGTTTGATCCTATCGTACTTAGTGTAACTTGTACAGTCCAAACGGTTATATTATGTGCCAGTTTGATCCTATCGTACTTAGTGTAACTTGTACAGTCCAAAAGGTTATATTATCAGCCAGTTTGATCCTATCGTACTTAGTTTAACTTGTACAGTTCAAACGGTTATATTATGAGCCAGTTTGATCCTATCGTACTTATTGTAACTTGTACAGTCCAAACGGTTATATTATGAGCCAGTTTGATCCTATCGTACTTAATGTAACTTGTACAGTCCAAACGGTTATATTATCAGCCAGTTTGATCCTATCGTACTTAGTGTAACTTGTACAGTTCAAACGGTTATATTATGTGCCAGTTTGATCCTATCGTACTTAGTGGAACTTTTACAGTCCAAACGGTTATAGTATGAGCCAGTTTGATCCTATCGTACTTAGTGTAACTTGTACAGTCCAAACGGTTATATTACCAGTCAGTTTGATCCTATCGTACTTAGTGTAAGTTGTACAGTCCAAACGGTTATATCATCAGCCAGTTTGATCCTATCGTACTTAATGTAACTTGTACAGTCCAAACGGTTATATTATCAGCCAGTTTGATCCTATCGTACTTAGTGTAACTTGTCCAGTCCAAACGGTTATATTATGTGCCAGTTTGATCCTATCGTACTTAGTGTAACTTGTACATTCCAAACGGTTATATTATCAACCAGTTTGATCCTATCGTACTTAGTGTAACTTGTACAGTCCAAACGGTTATATTATTAGCCAGTTTGATCCTATCGTACTTAGTGTAGCTTGTACAGTCCAAGCGGTTATATTATGAGCCAGCTTGATCCAATCGTACTTAGTGTAACTTGCACAGTCCAAACGGTTATATTATCAGCCAGTTTGATCCTATCGTACTTAGTGTAACTTGTACGGTTCAAACGGTTATATTATGTGCCAGTTTGATCCTATCGTACTTAGTGTAACTTGTACAGTCCAAACGATTATATTATGTGCCAGTTTGATCCTATCTTACTTAGTGTAACTTGTACAGTCCAAACGGTTATATTATGAGCCAGTTTGATCCTATCGTACTTAATGTAATTTGTACAGTCCAAGCGGTTATATTATCAGCCAGTTTGATCCTATCGTACTTAGTGTAACTTGTACAGTCCAAACGGTTATATTATGTGCCAGTTTGATCCTATCGTACTTAGTGTAACTTGCACAGTCCAAACGGTTATATTATGAGCCAGTTTCATCCTATCGTACTTAGTCAGTTAGTGTAACTTGTACAATCGAAACGGTTATAGTATGAGCCAGTTTGATGCTATCGTACTTAGTGTAACTTGTACAGTCCAAACGGTTATATTATCAACCAGTTTGATCCTATTGTACTTAGTGTAACTTGTACAGTCCAAACGGTTATATTATCAGCCAGTTTGATCCTATCGTACTTAGTGTAACTTGTACAGTCCAAACGGTTATATTATGAGCCAGTTTGATCCTATCGTACTTAATGTAACTTGTACAGTCCAAACGGTTATATTATGAGCCAGTTTGATCCTATCGTACTTAGTGTAACTTGTACAGTTCAAACGGTTATAGTATGTGCCAGTTTGATCCTATCGTACTTAGTGTAACTTGCACAATCCAAACGGTTATATTATGAGCCAGTTTGATCCTATCGTACTTAGTCAGTTAGTGTAACTTGTACAATCCAAACGGTTATAGTATGAGCCAGTTTGATCCTATCGTACTTAGTGTAACTTGTACAGTCCAAACGGTTATATTATCAGTCAGTTTGATCCTATCGTACTTAGTGTAACTTGTACAGTCCAAACGGTTATATCATCAGCCTGTTGGATCCTATCGTACTTAATGTAACTTGTACAGTCCAAACGGTTATATTATGAGCCAGTTTGATCCTATCGTACTTAGTGTAACTTTTACAGTCCAAACGGTTATATTATTAGCCAGTTTGATCCTATCGTACTTAGTGCAGCTTGTCCAGTCCAAGCGGTTATATTATGAACCAGTTTGATCCTATCGTACTTAGTGTAACTTGTACAGTCCAAACGGTTATATTACCAGCCAGTTTGATCCTATCGTACTTAGTGTAACTTGTACAGTCCAAACGATTATATTATGTGCCAGTTTGATCCTATCTTACTTAGTGTAACTTGTACAGTCCAAACGGTTATAGTATGAGCCAGTTTGATCCTATCGTACTTAATGTAACTTGTACAGTCCAATCGGTTATATTATCAGTCAGTTTGATCCTATCGTACTTAGTGTAACTTGTACAGTCCAAACGGTTATATCATCAGCCAGTTTGATCCTATCGTACTTAGTGTAACTTGTACAGTTCAAACGGTTATATTATGAGCCAGTTTGATCCTATCGTACTTATTGTAACTTGTACAGTCCAAGCGGTTATATTATCAGCCAGTTTGGTCCTATCGTACTTAGTGTAACTTGTACAGTCCAAACGGTTATATTTTCAGCCAGTTTGATCCTATCGTACTTAATGTAACTTGTACAGTCCAAACGGTTATATTATCAGCCAGATTGATCCTATCTTACTTAGTGTAACTTGTACAGTCCAAACGGTTATATTATCAGTCAGTTTGATCCTATCGTACTTAGTGTAACTTGTACAGTCCAAACGGTTATATCATCAGCCAGTTTGATCCTATCGTACTTAATGTAACTTGTACAGTCCAAACGGTTATATTATCAGCCAGTTTGATCCTATCGTACTTAGTGTAACTTTTACAGTCCAAACGGTTATATTATCAACCAGTTTGATCCTATCGTACTTAGTGTAACTTGTACAGTCCAAACGGTTATATTATTAGCCAGTTTGATCCTATCGTACTTAATGTAACTTGTACAGTCCAAACGGTTATATTATGAGCCAGTTTGATCCTATCGTACTTAGTGTAACTTGTACAGTCCAAACGGTTATATTATGAGCCAGTTTGATCCTATCGTACTTAGTGTAACTTGTACAGTCCAAAAGGTTATATTATGAGCCAGTTTGATCCTATCGTACTTAGTTTAACTTGTACAGTTCAAACGGTTATATTATGAGCCAGTTTGATCCTATCGTACTTAGTGTAACTTGTACAGTCCAAACGGTTATATTATGAGCCAGTTTGATCCTATCGTACTTAATGTAACTTGTACAGTCCAAACGGTTATATTATCAGCCAGTTTGATCCTATCGTACTTAGTGTAACTTGTACAGTTCAAACGGTTATATTATGTGCCAGTTTGATCCTATCGTACTTAGTGTAACTTTTACAGTCCAAACGGTTATATTATGAGCCAGTTTGATCCTATCGTACTTAGTCAGTTAGTGTAACTTGTACAATGCAAACGGTTATAGTATGAGCCAGTTTGATCCTATCGTACTTAGTGTAACTTGTACAGTCCAAACGGTTATATTACCAGTCAGTTTGATCCTATCGTACTTAGTGTAACTTGTACAGTCCAAACGGTTATATCATCAGCCAGTTTGATCCTATCGTACTTAATGTAACTTGTACAGTCCAAACGGTTATATTATCAGCCAGTTTGATCCTATCGTACTTAGTGTAACTTGTCCAGTCCAAACGGTTATATTATGTGCCAGTTTGATCCTATCGTACTTAGTGTAACTTGTACATTCCAAACGGTTATATTATCAACCAGTTTGATCCTATCGTACTTAGTGTAACTTGTACAGTCCAAACGGTTATATTATGAGCCAGTTTGATCCTATCGTACCTAATGTAACTTGTACAGTCCAAACGGTTATATTATCGGCCAGTTTGATCCTATCGTACGTAGTGTAACTTGTACAGTTCAAACGGTTATATTATGTGCCAGTTTGATCCTATCGTACTTAGTGTAACTTGTACAGTCCAAACGGTTATATTATGAGCCAGTTTCATCCTATCGTACTTAGTCAGTTAGTGTAACTTGTACAATCGAAACGGTTATAGTATGAGCCAGTTTGATGCTCTCGTACTTAGTGTAACTTGTACAGTCCAAACGGTTATATTATCAACCAGTTTGATCCTATCGTACTTAGTGTAACTTGTACAGTCCAAACGGTTATATTATTAGCCAGTTTGATCCTATCGTACTTAGTGTAACTTGTACAGTCCAAACGGTTATATTATGAGCCAGTTTGATCCTATCGTACTTAATGTAACTTGTACAATCCAAACTGTTATATTATCAGCCAGTTTGATCCTATCGTACTTAGTGTAACTTGTACAGTTCAAACGGTTATATTATGTGCCAGTTTGATCCTATCGTACTTAGTGTAACTTGTACAGTCCAAACGGTTATATTATGAGCCAGTTTCATCCTATCGTACTTAGTCAGTTAGTGTAACTTGTACAATCCAAACGGTTATAGTATGAGCCAGTTTGATCCTATCGTACTTA
Organism: Bathymodiolus septemdierum; assembly: GCA_963383655.1. Lineage (NCBI taxonomy): Eukaryota > Metazoa > Mollusca > Bivalvia > Mytilida > Modiolidae > Bathymodiolus > Bathymodiolus septemdierum. The sequence continues at coordinate 2,497,735 of OY726523.1, forward strand.
GTGTAACTTGTACAGTCCAAACGGTTATATTATCAGTCAGTTTGATCCTATCGTACTTAGTGTAACTTGTACAGTCCAAACGGTTATATTATCAGCCAGTTTGATCCTATCGTACTTAATGTAACTTGTACAGTCCAAACGGTTATATTATCAGCCAGTTTGATCCTATCGTACTTAGTGTAACTTTTACAGTCCAAACGGTTATATTATCAACCAGTTTGATCCTATCGTACTTAGTGTAACTTGTACAGTCCAAGCGGTTATATTATTAGCCAGTTTGATCCTATCGTACTTAATGTAACTTGTACAGTCCAAACGGTTATATTATGAGCCAGTTTGATCCTATCGTACTTAGTGTAACTTGTACAGTCCAAACGGTTATATTATGTGCCAGTTTGATCCTATCGTACTTAGTGTAACTTGTACAGTCCAAAAGGTTATATTATGAGCCAGTTTGATCCTATCGTACTTAGTTTAACTTGTACAGTTCAAACGGTTATATTATGAGCCAGTTTGATCCTATCGTACTTATTGTAACTTGTACAGTCCAAACGGTTATATTATGAGCCAGTTTGATCCTATCGTACTTAATGTAACTTGTACAGTCCAAACGGTTATATTATCAGCCAGTTTGATCCTATCGTACTTAGTGTAACTTGTACAGTTCAAACGGTTATATTATGTGCCAGTTTGATCCTATCGTACTTAGTGGAACTTTTACAGTCCAAACGGTTATAGTATGAGCCAGTTTGATCCTATCGTACTTAGTGTAACTTGTACAGTCCAAACGGTTATATTACCAGTCAGTTTGATCCTATCGTACTTAGTGTAAGTTGTACAGTCCAAACGGTTATATCATCAGCCAGTTTGATCCTATCGTACTTAATGTAACTTGTACAGTCCAAACGGTTATATTATCAGCCAGTTTGATCCTATCGTACTTAGTGTAACTTGTCCAGTCCAAACGGTTATATTATGTGCCAGTTTGATCCTATCGTACTTAGTGTAACTTGTACATTCCAAACGGTTATATTATCAACCAGTTTGATCCTATCGTACTTAGTGTAACTTGTACAGTCCAAACGGTTATATTATTAGCCAGTTTGATCCTATCGTACTTAGTGTAGCTTGTACAGTCCAAGCGGTTATATTATGAGCCAGCTTGATCCTATCGTACTTAGTGTAACTTGCACAATCCAAACGGTTATATTATCAGCCAGTTTGATCCTATCGTACTTAGTGTAACTTGTACAGTCCAAACGGTTATATTATGAGCCAGTTTGATCCTATCGTACTTAATGTAACTTGTACAGTCCAAACGGTTATATTATGAGCCAGTTTGATCCTATCGTACTTAGTGTAACTTGTACAGTTCAAACGGTTATAGTATGTGCCAGTTTGATCCTATCGTACTTAGTGTAACTTGCACAATCCAAACGGTTATATTATGAGCCAGTTTGATCCTATCGTACTTAGTCAGTTAGTGTAACTTGTACAATCCAAACGGTTATAGTATGAGCCAGTTTGATCCTATCGTACTTAGTGTAACTTGTACAGTCCAAACGGTTATATTATCAGTCAGTTTGATCCTATCGTACTTAGTGTAACTTGTACAGTCCAAACGGTTATATCATCAGCCTGTTGGATCCTATCGTACTTAATGTAACTTGTACAGTCCAAACGGTTATATTATGAGCCAGTTTGATCCTATCGTACTTAGTGTAACTTGTACAGTCCAAACGGTTATATTATTAGCCAGTTTGATCCTATCGTACTTAGTGTAGCTTGTCCAGTCCAAGCGGTTATATTATGAACCAGTTTGATCCTATCGTACTTAGTGTAACTTGTACAGTCCAAACGGTTATATTACCAGCCAGTTTGATCCTATCGTACTTAGTGTAACTTGTACAGTCCAAACGATTATATTATGTGCCAGTTTGATCCTATCTTACTTAGTGTAACTTGTACAGTCCAAACGGTTATAGTATGAGCCAGTTTGATCCTATCGTACTTAATGTAACTTGTACAGTCCAAACGGTTATATTATCAGCCAGTTTGATCCTATCGTACTTAGTGTAATTTGTACAGTCCAAACGGTTATATTATGTGCCAGTTTGATCCTATCGTACTTAGTCAGTTAGTGTAACTTGTACAATCCAAACGGTTATAGTATGAGCCAGTTTGATCCTATCGTACTTAGTGTAACTTGTACAGTCCAATCGGTTATATTATCAGTCAGTTTGATCCTATCGTACTTAGTGTAACTTGTACAGTCCAAACGGTTATATCATCAGCCAGTTTGATCCTATCGTACTTAGTGTAACTTGTACAGTTCAAACGGTTATATTATGAGCCAGTTTGATCCTATCGTACTTATTGTAACTTGTACAGTCCAAGCGGTTATATTATCAGCCAGTTTGGTCCTATCGTACTTAGTGTAACTTGTACAGTCCAAACGGTTATATTTTCAGCCAGTTTGATCCTATCGTACTTAATGTAACTTGTACAGTCCAAACGGTTATATTATCAGCCAGATTGATCCTATCTTACTTAGTGTAACTTGTACAGTCCAAACGGTTATATTATCAGTCAGTTTGATCCTATCGTACTTAGTGTAACTTGTACAGTCCAAACGGTTATATCATCAGCCAGTTTGATCCTATCGTACTTAATGTAACTTGTACAGTCCAAACGGTTATATTATCAGCCAGTTTGATCCTATCGTACTTAGTGTAACTTTTACAGTCCAAACGGTTATATTATCAACCAGTTTGATCCTATCGTACTTAGTGTAACTTGTACAGTCCAAACGGTTATATTATTAGCCAGTTTGATCCTATCGTACTTAATGTAACTTGTACAGTCCAAACGGTTATATTATGAGCCAGTTTGATCCTATCGTACTTAGTGTAACTTGTACAGTCCAAACGGTTATATTATGAGCCAGTTTGATCCTATCGTACTTAGTGTAACTTGTACAGTCCAAAAGGTTATATTATGAGCCAGTTTGATCCTATCGTACTTAGTTTAACTTGTACAGTTCAAACGGTTATATTATGAGCCAGTTTGATCCTATCGTACTTAGTGTAACTTGTACAGTCCAAACGGTTATATTATGAGCCAGTTTGATCCTATCGTACTTAATGTAACTTGTACAGTCCAAACGGTTATATTATCAGCCAGTTTGATCCTATCGTACTTAGTGTAACTTGTACAGTTCAAACGGTTATATTATGTGCCAGTTTGATCCTATCGTACTTAGTGTAACTTTTACAGTCCAAACGGTTATATTATGAGCCAGTTTGATCCTATCGTACTTAGTCAGTTAGTGTAACTTGTACAATGCAAACGGTTATAGTATGAGCCAGTTTGATCCTATCGTACTTAGTGTAACTTGTACAGTCCAAACGGTTATATTACCAGTCAGTTTGATCCTATCGTACTTAGTGTAACTTGTACAGTCCAAACGGTTATATCATCAGCCAGTTTGATCCTATCGTACTTAATGTAACTTGTACAGTCCAAACGGTTATATTATCAGCCAGTTTGATCCTATCGTACTTAGTGTAACTTGTCCAGTCCAAACGGTTATATTATGTGCCAGTTTGATCCTATCGTACTTAGTGTAACTTGTACATTCCAAACGGTTATATTATCAACCAGTTTGATCCTATCGTACTTAGTGTAACTTGTACAGTCCAAACGGTTATATTATGAGCCAGTTTGATCCTATCGTACCTAATGTAACTTGTACAGTCCAAACGGTTATATTATCGGCCAGTTTGATCCTATCGTACGTAGTGTAACTTGTACAGTTCAAACGGTTATATTATGTGCCAGTTTGATCCTATCGTACTTAGTGTAACTTGTACAGTCCAAACGGTTATATTATGAGCCAGTTTCATCCTATCGTACTTAGTCAGTTAGTGTAACTTGTACAATCGAAACGGTTATAGTATGAGCCAGTTTGATGCTCTCGTACTTAGTGTAACTTGTACAGTCCAAACGGTTATATTATCAACCAGTTTGATCCTATCGTACTTAGTGTAACTTGTACAGTCCAAACGGTTATATTATTAGCCAGTTTGATCCTATCGTACTTAGTGTAACTTGTACAGTCCAAACGGTTATATTATGAGCCAGTTTGATCCTATCGTACTTAATGTAACTTGTACAATCCAAACTGTTATATTATCAGCCAGTTTGATCCTATCGTACTTAGTGTAACTTGTCCAGTCCAAACGGTTATATTATGTGCCAGTTTGATCCTATCGTACTTAGTGTAACTTGTACATTCCAAACGGTTATATTATCAACCAGTTTGATCCTATCGTACTTAGTGTAACTTGTACAGTCCAAACGGTTATATTATTAGCCAGTTTGATCCTATCGTACTTAGTGTAGCTTGTACAGTCCAAGCGGTTATATTATGAGCCAGCTTGATCCTATCGTACTTAGTGTAACTTGCACAATCCAAACGGTTATATTATCAGCCAGTTTGATCCTATCGTACTTAGTGTAACTTGTACAGTCCAAACGGTTATATTATGAGCCAGTTTGATCCTATCGTACTTAATGTAACTTGTACAGTCCAAACGGTTATATTATGAGCCAGTTTGATCCTATCGTACTTAGTGTAACTTGTACAGTTCAAACGGTTATAGTATGTGCCAGTTTGATCCTATCGTACTTAGTGTAACTTGCACAATCCAAACGGTTATATTATGAGCCAGTTTGATCCTATCGTACTTAGTCAGTTAGTGTAACTTGTACAATCCAAACGGTTATAGTATGAGCCAGTTTGATCCTATCGTACTTAGTGTAACTTGTACAGTCCAAACGGTTATATTATCAGTCAGTTTGATCCTATCGTACTTAGTGTAACTTGTACAGTCCAAACGGTTATATCATCAGCCTGTTGGATCCTATCGTACTTAGTGTAACTTGTACAGTCCAAACGGTTATATTATGAGCCAGTTTGATCCTATCGTACTTAGTGTAACTTGTACAGTCCAAACGGTTATATTATTAGCCAGTTTGATCCTATCGTACTTAGTGTAGCTTGTCCAGTCCAAGCGGTTATATTATGAACCAGTTTGATCCTATCGTACTTAGTGTAACTTGTACAGTCCAAACGGTTATATTACCAGCCAGTTTGATCCTATCGTACTTAGTGTAACTTGTACAGTCCAAACGATTATATTATGTGCCAGTTTGATCCTATCTTACTTAGTGTAACTTGTACAGTCCAAACGGTTATAGTATGAGCCAGTTTGATCCTATCGTACTTAATGTAACTTGTACAGTCCAAACGGTTATATTATCAGCCAGTTTGATCCTATCGTACTTAGTGTAATTTGTACAGTCCAAACGGTTATATTATGTGCCAGTTTGATCCTATCGTACTTAGTCAGTTAGTGTAACTTGTACAATCCAAACGGTTATAGTATGAGCCAGTTTGATCCTATCGTACTTAGTGTAACTTGTACAGTCCAATCGGTTATATTATCAGTCAGTTTGATCCTATCGTACTTAGTGTAACTTGTACAGTCCAAACGGTTATATCATCAGCCAGTTTGATCCTATCGTACTTAGTGTAACTTGTACAGTTCAAACGGTTATATTATGAGCCAGTTTGATCCTATCGTACTTATTGTAACTTGTACAGTCCAAGCGGTTATATTATCAGCCAGTTTGGTCCTATCGTACTTAGTGTAACTTGTACAGTCCAAACGGTTATATTTTCAGCCAGTTTGATCCTATCGTACTTAATGTAACTTGTACAGTCCAAACGGTTATATTATCAGCCAGATTGATCCTATCTTACTTAGTGTAACTTGTACAGTCCAAACGGTTATATTATCAGTCAGTTTGATCCTATCGTACTTAGTGTAACTTGTACAGTCCAAACGGTTATATCATCAGCCAGTTTGATCCTATCGTACTTAATGTAACTTGTACAGTCCAAACGGTTATATTATCAGCCAGTTTGATCCTATCGTACTTAGTGTAACTTTTACAGTCCAAACGGTTATATTATCAACCAGTTTGATCCTATCGTACTTAGTGTAACTTGTACAGTCCAAACGGTTATATTATTAGCCAGTTTGATCCTATCGTACTTAATGTAACTTGTACAGTCCAAACGGTTATATTATGAGCCAGTTTGATCCTATCGTACTTAGTGTAACTTGTACAGTCCAAACGGTTATATTATGAGCCAGTTTGATCCTATCGTACTTAGTGTAACTTGTACAGTCCAAAAGGTTATATTATGAGCCAGTTTGATCCTATCGTACTTAGTTTAACTTGTACAGTTCAAACGGTTATATTATGAGCCAGTTTGATCCTATCGTACTTAGTGTAACTTGTACAGTCCAAACGGTTATATTATGAGCCAGTTTGATCCTATCGTACTTAATGTAACTTGTACAGTCCAAACGGTTATATTATCAGCCAGTTTGATCCTATCGTACTTAGTGTAACTTGTACAGTTCAAACGGTTATATTATGTGCCAGTTTGATCCTATCGTACTTAGTGTAACTTTTACAGTCCAAACGGTTATATTATGAGCCAGTTTGATCCTATCGTACTTAGTCAGTTAGTGTAACTTGTACAATGCAAACGGTTATAGTATGAGCCAGTTTGATCCTATCGTACTTAGTGTAACTTGTACAGTCCAAACGGTTATATTACCAGTCAGTTTGATCCTATCGTACTTAGTGTAACTTGTACAGTCCAAACGGTTATATCATCAGCCAGTTTGATCCTATCGTACTTAATGTAACTTGTACAGTCCAAACGGTTATATTATCAGCCAGTTTGATCCTATCGTACTTAGTGTAACTTGTCCAGTCCAAACGGTTATATTATGTGCCAGTTTGATCCTATCGTACTTAGTGTAACTTGTACATTCCAAACGGTTATATTATCAACCAGTTTGATCCTATCGTACTTAGTGTAACTTGTACAGTCCAAACGGTTATATTATGAGCCAGTTTGATCCTATCGTACCTAATGTAACTTGTACAGTCCAAACGGTTATATTATCGGCCAGTTTGATCCTATCGTACGTAGTGTAACTTGTACAGTTCAAACGGTTATATTATGTGCCAGTTTGATCCTATCGTACTTAGTGTAACTTGTACAGTCCAAACGGTTATATTATGAGCCAGTTTCATCCTATCGTACTTAGTCAGTTAGTGTAACTTGTACAATCGAAACGGTTATAGTATGAGCCAGTTTGATGCTCTCGTACTTAGTGTAACTTGTACAGTCCAAACGGTTATATTATCAACCAGTTTGATCCTATCGTACTTAGTGTAACTTGTACAGTCCAAACGGTTATATTATTAGCCAGTTTGATCCTATCGTACTTAGTGTAACTTGTACAGTCCAAACGGTTATATTATGAGCCAGTTTGATCCTATCGTACTTAATGTAACTTGTACAATCCAAACTGTTATATTATCAGCCAGTTTGATCCTATCGTACTTAGTGTAACTTGTACAGTTCAAACGGTTATATTATGTGCCAGTTTGATCCTATCGTACTTAGTGTAACTTGTACAGTCCAAACGGTTATATTATGAGCCAGTTTGATCCTATCGTACTTAGTCAGTTAGTGTAACTTGTACAATCCAAACGGTTATAGTATGAGCCAGTTTGATCCTATCGTACTTAGTGTAACTTGTACAGTCCAAACGGTTATATTATCAGTCAGTTTGATCCTATCGTACTTAGTGTAACTTGTACAGTCCAAACGGTTATATTATCAGCCAGTTTGATCCTATCGTACTTAATGTAACTTGTACAGTCCAAACGGTTATATTATCAGCCAGTTTGATCCTATCGTACTTAGTGTAACTTTTACAGTCCAAACGGTTATATTATCAACCAGTTTGATCCTATCGTACTTAGTGTAACTTGTACAGTCCAAGCGGTTATATTATTAGCCAGTTTGATCCTATCGTACTTAATGTAACTTGTACAGTCCAAACGGTTATATTATGAGCCAGTTTGATCCTATCGTACTTAGTGTAACTTGTACAGTCCAAACGGTTATATTATGTGCCAGTTTGATCCTATCGTACTTAGTGTAACTTGTACAGTCCAAAAGGTTATATTATGAGCCAGTTTGATCCTATCGTACTTAGTTTAACTTGTACAGTTCAAACGGTTATATTATGAGCCAGTTTGATCCTATCGTACTTATTGTAACTTGTACAGTCCAAACGGTTATATTATGAGCCAGTTTGATCCTATCGTACTTAATGTAACTTGTACAGTCCAAACGGTTATATTATCAGCCAGTTTGATCCTATCGTACTTAGTGTAACTTGTACAGTTCAAACGGTTATATTATGTGCCAGTTTGATCCTATCGTACTTAGTGGAACTTTTACAGTCCAAACGGTTATAGTATGAGCCAGTTTGATCCTATCGTACTTAGTGTAACTTGTACAGTCCAAACGGTTATATTACCAGTCAGTTTGATCCTATCGTACTTAGTGTAAGTTGTACAGTCCAAACGGTTATATCATCAGCCAGTTTGATCCTATCGTACTTAATGTAACTTGTACAGTCCAAACGGTTATATTATCAGCCAGTTTGATCCTATCGTACTTAGTGTAACTTGTCCAGTCCAAACGGTTATATTATGTGCCAGTTTGATCCTATCGTACTTAGTGTAACTTGTACATTCCAAACGGTTATATTATCAACCAGTTTGATCCTATCGTACTTAGTGTAACTTGTACAGTCCAAACGGTTATATTATTAGCCAGTTTGATCCTATCGTACTTAGTGTAGCTTGTACAGTCCAAGCGGTTATATTATGAGCCAGCTTGATCCTATCGTACTTAGTGTAACTTGCACAATCCAAACGGTTATATTATCAGCCAGTTTGATCCTATCGTACTTAGTGTAACTTGTACGGTTCAAACGGTTATATTATGTGCCAGTTTGATCCTATCGTACTTAGTGTAACTTGTACAGTCCAAACGATTATATTATGTGCCAGTTTGATCCTATCTTACTTAGTGTAACTTGTACAGTCCAAACGGTTATATTATGAGCCAGTTTGATCCTATCGTACTTAATGTAATTTGTACAGTCCAAGCGGTTATATTATCAGCCAGTTTGATCCTATCGTACTTAGTGTAACTTGTACAGTCCAAACGGTTATATTATGTGCCAGTTTGATCCTATCGTACTTAGTGTAACTTGCACAGTCCAAACGGTTATATTATGAGCCAGTTTCATCCTATCGTACTTAGTCAGTTAGTGTAACTTGTACAATCGAAACGGTTATAGTATGAGCCAGTTTGATGCTATCGTACTTAGTGTAACTTGTACAGTCCAAACGGTTATATTATCAACCAGTTTGATCCTATTGTACTTAGTGTAACTTGTACAGTCCAAACGGTTATATTATCAGCCAGTTTGATCCTATCGTACTTAGTGTAACTTGTACAGTCCAAACGGTTATATTATGAGCCAGTTTGATCCTATCGTACTTAATGTAACTTGTACAGTCCAAACGGTTATATTATGAGCCAGTTTGATCCTATCGTACTTAGTGTAACTTGTACAGTTCAAACGGTTATATTATGTGCCAGTTTGATCCTATCGTACTTAGTGTAACTTGCACAATCCAAACGGTTATATTATGAGCCAGTTTGATCCTATCGTACTTAGTCAGTTAGTGTAACTTGTACAATCCAAACGGTTATAGTATGAGCCAGTTTGATCCTATCGTACTTAGTGTAACTTGTACAGTCCAAACGGTTATATTATCAGTCAGTTTGATCCTATCGTACTTAGTGTAACTTGTACAGTCCAAACGGTTATATCATCAGCCTGTTGGATCCTATCGTACTTAATGTAACTTGTACAGTCCAAACGGTTATATTATGAGCCAGTTTGATCCTATCGTACTTAGTGTAACTTGTACAGTCCAAACGGTTATATTATTAGCCAGTTTGATCCTATCGTACTTAGTGTAGCTTGTCCAGTCCAAGCGGTTATATTATGAACCAGTTTGATCCTATCGTACTTAGTGTAACTTGTACAGTCCAAACGGTTATATTACCAGCCAGTTTGATCCTATCGTACTTAGTGTAACTTGTACAGTCCAAACGATTATATTATGTGCCAGTTTGATCCTATCTTACTTAGTGTAACTTGTACAGTCCAAACGGTTATAGTATGAGCCAGTTTGATCCTATCGTACTTAATGTAACTTGTACAGTCCAAACGGTTATATTATCAGCCAGTTTGATCCTATCGTACTTAGTGTAATTTGTACAGTCCAAACGGTTATATTATGTGCCAGTTTGATCCTATCGTACTTAGTCAGTTAGTGTAACTTGTACAATCCAAACGGTTATAGTATGAGCCAGTTTGATCCTATCGTACTTAGTGTAACTTGTACAGTCCAATCGGTTATATTATCAGTCAGTTTGATCCTATCGTACTTAGTGTAACTTGTACAGTCCAAACGGTTATATCATCAGCCAGTTTGATCCTATCGTACTTAGTGTAACTTGTACAGTTCAAACGGTTATATTATGAGCCAGTTTGATCCTATCGTACTTATTGTAACTTGTACAGTCCAAGCGGTTATATTATCAGCCAGTTTGGTCCTATCGTACTTAGTGTAACTTGTACAGTCCAAACGGTTATATTATCAGCCAGTTTGATCCTATCGTACTTAATGTAACTTGTACAGTCCAAACGGTTATATTATCAGCCAGATTGATCCTATCTTACTTAGTGTAACTTGTACAGTCCAAACGGTTATATTATGAGCCAGTTTGATCCTATCGTACTTAGTGTAGCTTGTACAGTCCAAACGGTTAAATTTTCAGCCAGTTTGATCCTATCGTACTTAGTGTAACTTGTACAGTCCAAGCAGTTATATTATGAGCCAGTTTGATCCTATCGTACTTAGTGTAACTTGAACAGTCCAAACGTGTATATTATGAGCCAGTTTGATCCTATCGTACTCAGTGTAACTTGTACAGTCCAAACGGTTATATTATCAGCCAGTTTGATCCTATCGTACTTAGTGTAACTTGTACAGTCCAAACGGTTATATTATCAGCCAGTTTGATGCTATCGTACTTAGTGTAGCTTGTACAGTCCATACGGTTATAATATGTGCCAGTTTGATCCTATCGTACTTAGTGTAACTTGTACAGTCCAAACGGTTATATTATGTGCCAGTTTGATCCTATCGTACTTAGTGTAACTTGTACAGACCAAACGGTTATATTATGATCCAGTTTGATCCTATCGTACTTAGTGTAACTTGTACAGTCCAAACGGTTATATTATGAGCCAGTTTGATCCTATCGTACTTAGTGTAACTTGTACAGTCCAAACGGTTATATTATGAGCCAGTTTGGTCCTATCGTACTTAGTGTAACTTGTACAGTCCAAACGATTATATTATCCGCCAGTTTGATCCTATCGTACTTAGTGTAACTTGTACAGTCCAAACGGTTATATTATCAGACAGTTTGATCCTATCGTACTTAGTGTAACTTGTACAGTCCAAGCGGTTATATTATGAGCCAGTTTGATCCTATCGTACTTAGGGTAACTTGTACAATCCAAACGGTTATATTATGAGCCAGTTTGATCCTATCGTACTTAGTGTAACTTGTACAGTCCAAACGTTATATTATGAGCCATTTTTATGTTATCATTCTTAGTTTAACTTGTACAGTCCAAACAGTTATATTATGAGCCAGTTTGATCCTATCGTACTTAGTGTAACTTGTACAGTCCAAACAATTATATTATCAGCCGGTTTGATCCTATCGTACTTAGTGTAACTTGTACAGTCCAACTGTTATATTATCAGACAGTTTGATCCTATCGTACTTAGTGTAACTTGCACAGTCCAAGCGGTTATATTATGAGCCAGTTTGATCCTATCGTACTTAGTCAGTTAGTGTAACTTGTACAATCCAAACGGTTATATTATGAGCCAGATTGATCCTATCGTACTTAGTGTAACTTGTACAGTCCAAACGGTTATATTATGAGCCAGTTTGATCCTATCGTACTTAGTGTAACTTGTACAGTCCAAACGGTTATATTATGATCCAGTTTTATGTTATCATTCTTAGTGTAATTTGTACAGTCCAAACGGTTATATTATGAGCCAGTTTGATCCTATCGTACTTAGTGCAACTTGTACAGTCCAAACGGTTATATCATGAGCCAGTTTTTTGTTATCATTCTTAGTTTAACTTGGACAGTCCAAGCGGTTATATTATGAGCCAGTTTGATCATATCGTACTTAGTGTAACTTGCACAGTGCAAACGGTTATATTATGAGCCAGTTTGATGCTATCGTACTTAGTGTAACTTGTACAGTCCAAAAGGTTATATTATCAACCAGTTTGATCCTATCGTACTTAGTGTAACTTGTACAGTCCAACGGTTATATTATCAGCCAGTTTGATGCTATCGTACTTAGTGTAAATTGTACAGTCCAAAAGGTTATATTATCAACCAGTTTGATCCTATCGTACTTAGTGTAACTTGTACAGTCCAAACGGTTATATTATTAGCCAGTTTGATCCTATCGTACTTAGTGTAGCTTGTACAGTCCAAGCGGTTATATTATGAGCCAGTTTGATCCTATCGTACTTAGTGTAACTTGTACAGTCCAAACGGTTATATTATCAGCCAGTTTGATCCTATCGTACTTAGTGTAACTTGTAGAGTCCAAACGATTATATAATGTGCCAGTTTGATCCTATCGTACTTAGTGTAACTTGTACAGTCCAAACGGTTATATTATGAGCCAGTTTGATCCTATCGTACTTATTGTAACTTGTACAGTCCAAACGGTTATATTATGAGCCAGTTTGATCCTATCGTACTTAGTGTAACTTGTACAGTCCAAACGGTTATATTATCAGCCAGTTTGATCCTATCGTACTTAGTGTAACTTGTACAGTCCAAATGGTTATATTATGAGCCAGTTTGATCCTATCGTACCTAGTGTAACTTGTACAGTCCAAACGGTTATATTATGAGCCAGTTTGATCCTATCGTACTTAGTGTAACTTGTACAGTCCAAACGGTTATATTATGAGCCAGTTCGATCCTATCGTACTTAATGTACCTTGTACAGTCCAAACGGTTATATTATCAGCCAGTTTGATCATATCGTACTTAGTGTAACTTGTACAGTTCAAACGGTTATAGTATGTGCCAGTTTGATCCTATCGTACTTAGTGTAACTTGCACAGTCCAAACGGTTATATTATGAGCCAGTTTGATCCTATCGTACTTAGTCAGTTAGTGTCACTTGTACAATCCAAACGGTTATAGTATGAGCCAGTTTGATCCTATCGTACTTAGTGTAACTTGTACAGTCCAAACGGTTATATTATCAGTCAGTTTGATCCTATCGTACTTAGTGTAACTTGTACAGTCCAAACGGTTATATCCTCAGCCAGTTTGATCCTATCGTACTTAATGTAACTTGTACAGTCCAAACGGTTATATTATCAGCCAGTTTGATCCTATCGTATTTAGTGTAACTTGTACAGTCCAAACGGTTATATTATCAACCAGTTTGATCCTATCGTACTTAGTGTAACTTGTACAGTCCAAACGGTTATATTATTAGCCAGTTTGATCCTATCGTACTTAGTGTAGCTTGTACAGTCCAAGCGGTTATATTATGAGCCAGTTTGATCCTATCGTACTTAGTGTAACTTGTACAGTCCAAACTGTTATATTATCAGCCAGTTTGATCCTATCGTACTTAGTGTAACTTGTACAGTCCAAACGATTATATTATGTGCCAGTTTGGTCCTATCTTACTTAGTGTAACTTGTACAGTCCAAACGGTTATATTATGAGCCAGTTTGATCCTATCGTACTTAATGTAACTTGTACAGTCCAAACGGTTAAATTTTCAGCCAGTTTGAACCTATCGTACTTAGTGTAACTTGTACAGTCCAAACGGTTATATTATGAGCCAGTTTGGTCCTATCGTACTTAGTGTAACTTGTACAGTCCAAACGGTTATATTATGTGCCAGTTTGATCCTATCGTACTTAGTGTAACTTGTACAGACCAAACGGTTATATTATGATCCAGTTTGATCCTATCGTACTTAGTGTAACTTGTACAGTCCAAACGGTTATATTATGAGCCAGTTTGATCCTATCGTACTTAGTGTAACTTGTACAGTCCAAACGGTTATATTATGAGCCAGTTTGGTCCTATCGTACTTAGTGTAACTTGTACAGTCCAAACGATTATATTATCCGCCAGTTTGATCCTATCGTACTTAGTGTAACTTGTACAGTCCAAACGGTTATATTATCAGACAGTTTGATCCTATCGTACTTAGTGTAACTTGTACAGTCCAAGCGGTTATATTATGAGCCAGTTTGATCCTATCGTACTTAGGGTAACTTGTACAATCCAAACGGTTATATTATGAGCCAGTTTGATCCTATCGTACTTAGTGTAACTTGTACAGTCCAAACGTTATATTATGAGCCATTTTTATGTTATCATTCTTAGTTTAACTTGTACAGTCCAAACAGTTATATTATGAGCCAGTTTGATCCTATCGTACTTAGTGTAACTTGTACAGTCCAAACAATTATATTATCAGCCGGTTTGATCCTATCGTACTTAGTGTAACTTGTACAGTCCAACTGTTATATTATCAGACAGTTTGATCCTATCGTACTTAGTGTAACTTGCACAGTCCAAGCGGTTATATTATGAGCCAGTTTGATCCTATCGTACTTAGTCAGTTAGTGTAACTTGTACAATCCAAACGGTTATATTATGAGCCAGATTGATCCTATCGTACTTAGTGTAACTTGTACAGTCCAAACGGTTATATTATGAGCCAGTTTGATCCTATCGTACTTAGTGTAACTTGTACAGTCCAAACGGTTATATTATGATCCAGTTTTATGTTATCATTCTTAGTGTAATTTGTACAGTCCAAACGGTTATATTATGAGCCAGTTTGATCCTATCGTACTTAGTGCAACTTGTACAGTCCAAACGGTTATATCATGAGCCAGTTTTTTGTTATCATTCTTAGTTTAACTTGGACAGTCCAAGCGGTTATATTATGAGCCAGTTTGATCATATCGTACTTAGTGTAACTTGCACAGTGCAAACGGTTATATTATGAGCCAGTTTGATGCTATCGTACTTAGTGTAACTTGTACAGTCCAAAAGGTTATATTATCAACCAGTTTGATCCTATCGTACTTAGTGTAACTTGTACAGTCCAACGGTTATATTATCAGCCAGTTTGATGCTATCGTACTTAGTGTAAATTGTACAGTCCAAAAGGTTATATTATCAACCAGTTTGATCCTATCGTACTTAGTGTAACTTGTACAGTCCAAACGGTTATATTATTAGCCAGTTTGATCCTATCGTACTTAGTGTAGCTTGTACAGTCCAAGCGGTTATATTATGAGCCAGTTTGATCCTATCGTACTTAGTGTAACTTGTACAGTCCAAACGGTTATATTATCAGCCAGTTTGATCCTATCGTACTTAGTGTAACTTGTAGAGTCCAAACGATTATATAATGTGCCAGTTTGATCCTATCGTACTTAGTGTAACTTGTACAGTCCAAACGGTTATATTATGAGCCAGTTTGATCCTATCGTACTTATTGTAACTTGTACAGTCCAAACGGTTATATTATGAGCCAGTTTGATCCTATCGTACTTAGTGTAACTTGTACAGTCCAAACGGTTATATTATCAGCCAGTTTGATCCTATCGTACTTAGTGTAACTTGTACAGTCCAAATGGTTATATTATGAGCCAGTTTGATCCTATCGTACCTAGTGTAACTTGTACAGTCCAAACGGTTATATTATGAGCCAGTTTGATCCTATCGTACTTAGTGTAACTTGTACAGTCCAAACGGTTATATTATGAGCCAGTTCGATCCTATCGTACTTAATGTACCTTGTACAGTCCAAACGGTTATATTATCAGCCAGTTTGATCATATCGTACTTAGTGTAACTTGTACAGTTCAAACGGTTATAGTATGTGCCAGTTTGATCCTATCGTACTTAGTGTAACTTGCACAGTCCAAACGGTTATATTATGAGCCAGTTTGATCCTATCGTACTTAGTCAGTTAGTGTCACTTGTACAATCCAAACGGTTATAGTATGAGCCAGTTTGATCCTATCGTACTTAGTGTAACTTGTACAGTCCAAACGGTTATATTATCAGTCAGTTTGATCCTATCGTACTTAGTGTAACTTGTACAGTCCAAACGGTTATATCCTCAGCCAGTTTGATCCTATCGTACTTAATGTAACTTGTACAGTCCAAACGGTTATATTATCAGCCAGTTTGATCCTATCGTATTTAGTGTAACTTGTACAGTCCAAACGGTTATATTATCAACCAGTTTGATCCTATCGTACTTAGTGTAACTTGTACAGTCCAAACGGTTATATTATTAGCCAGTTTGATCCTATCGTACTTAGTGTAGCTTGTACAGTCCAAGCGGTTATATTATGAGCCAGTTTGATCCTATCGTACTTAGTGTAACTTGTACAGTCCAAACTGTTATATTATCAGCCAGTTTGATCCTATCGTACTTAGTGTAACTTGTACAGTCCAAACGATTATATTATGTGCCAGTTTGGTCCTATCTTACTTAGTGTAACTTGTACAGTCCAAACGGTTATATTATGAGCCAGTTTGATCCTATCGTACTTAATGTAACTTGTACAGTCCAAACGGTTAAATTTTCAGCCAGTTTGAACCTATCGTACTTAGTGTAACTTGTACAGTCCAAACGGTTATATTATGAGCCAGTTTGGTCCTATCGTACTTAGTGTAACTTGTACAGTCCAAACGATTATATTATCAGCCAGTTTGATCCTATCGTACTTAGTGTAACTTGTACAGTCCAAACGGTTATATTATCAGACAGTTTGATCCTATCGTACTTAGTGTAACTTGTACAGTCCAAGCGGTTATATTATGAGCCAGTTTGATCCTATCGTACTTAGTGTAACTTGTACAGTCCAAACGGTTAAATTTTCAGCCAGTTTGAACCTATCGTACTTAGTGTAACTTGTACAGTCCAAACGGTTATATTATGAGCCAGTTTGGTCCTATCGTACTTAGTGTAACTTGTACAGTCCAAACGATTATATTATCAGCCAGTTTGATCCTATCGTACTTAGTGTAACTTGTACAGTCCAAACGGTTATACTATCAGACAGTTTGATCCTATCGTACTTAGTGTAACTTGTACAGTCCAAGCGGTTATATTATGAGCCAGTTTGATCCTATCGTACTTAGGGTAACTTGTACAGTCCAAACGGTTATATTATGAGCCAGTTTGATCCTATCGTACTTAATGGAACTTGTACAGTCCAAACGGTTATATTATGAGCCAGTTTGATCCTATCGTACTTAGTGTAACTTGAACAGTCCAAATGGGTATATTATGAGCCAGTTTGATCCTATCGTACTTAGTGTAACTTGTACAGTCCAAACGGTTATATTATCAGCCAGTTTGATCCTATCTTACTTAGTGTAACTTGTACAGTCCAAACGGTTATATTATCAGCCAGTTTGATCCTATCTTACTTAGTGTAACTTGTAAAGTCCAACCGGTTATATTATGAGCCAGTTTGATCCTATCGTACTTAGGGTAACTTGTACAGTCCAAACGGTTATATTATGAGCCAGTTTGATCCTATCGTACTTAGTGTAACTTGTACAGTCCAGACGGTTATATTATGAGCCAGTTTGATCCTATCGTACTTAGTGTAACTTGTACAGTCCAAACGGTTATATTATGTGCCAGTTTGATCCTATCGTACTTAGTGTAACTTGCACAGACCAAACGGTTATATTATGAGCCAGTTTGATCCTATCGTACTTAGTGTAACTTGTACAGTCCAAACGGTTAAATTTTCAGCCAGTTTGAACCTATCGTACTTAGTGTAACTTGTACAGTCCAAACGGTTATATTATGAGCCAGTTTGGTCCTATCGTACTTAGTGTAACTTGTACAGTCCAAACGATTATATTATCAGCCAGTTTGATCCTATCGTACTTAGTGTAACTTGTACAGTCCAAACGGTTATATTATCAGACAGTTTGATCCTATCGTACTTAGTGTAACTTGTACAGTCCAAGCGGTTATATTATGAGCCAGTTTGATCCTATCGTACTTAGTGTAACTTGTACAGTCCAAACGGTTAAATTTTCAGCCAGTTTGAACCTATCGTACTTAGTGTAACTTGTACAGTCCAAACGGTTATATTATGAGCCAGTTTGGTCCTATCGTACTTAGTGTAACTTGTACAGTCCAAACGATTATATTATCAGCCAGTTTGATCCTATCGTACTTAGTGTAACTTGTACAGTCCAAACGGTTATACTATCAGACAGTTTGATCCTATCGTACTTAGTGTAACTTGTACAGTCCAAGCGGTTATATTATGAGCCAGTTTGATCCTATCGTACTTAGGGTAACTTGTACAGTCCAAACGGTTATATTATGAGCCAGTTTGATCCTATCGTACTTAATGGAACTTGTACAGTCCAAACGGTTATATTATGAGCCAGTTTGATCCTATCGTACTTAGTGTAACTTGAACAGTCCAAATGGGTATATTATGAGCCAGTTTGATCCTATCGTACTTAGTGTAACTTGTACAGTCCAAACGGTTATATTATCAGCCAGTTTGATCCTATCTTACTTAGTGTAACTTGTACAGTCCAAACGGTTATATTATCAGCCAGTTTGATCCTATCTTACTTAGTGTAACTTGTAAAGTCCAACCGGTTATATTATGAGCCAGTTTGATCCTATCGTACTTAGGGTAACTTGTACAGTCCAAACGGTTATATTATGAGCCAGTTTGATCCTATCGTACTTAGTGTAACTTGTACAGTCCAGACGGTTATATTATGAGCCAGTTTGATCCTATCGTACTTAGTGTAACTTGTACAGTCCAAACGGTTATATTATGTGCCAGTTTGATCCTATCGTACTTAGTGTAACTTGCACAGACCAAACGGTTATATTATGAGCCAGTTTGATCCTATCGTACTTAGTGTAACTTGTACAGTCCAAACGGTTAAATTTTCAGCCAGTTTGAACCTATCGTACTTAGTGTAACTTGTACAGTCCAAACGGTTATATTATGAGCCAGTTTGGTCCTATCGTACTTAGTGTAACTTGTACAGTCCAAACGATTATATTATCAGCCAGTTTGATCCTATCGTACTTAGTGTAACTTGTACAGTCCAAACGGTTATATTATCAGACAGTTTGATCCTATCGTACTTAGTGTAACTTGTACAGTCCAAGCGGTTATATTATGAGCCAGTTTGATCCTATCGTACTTAGGGTAACTTGAACAGTCCAAACGGTTATATTATGAGCCAGTTTGATCCTATCGTACTTAGTGTAACTTGTACAGTCCAAACGGTTATATTATGAGCCAGTTTGATCCTATCGTACTTAATGGAACTTGTACAGTCCAAACGGTTATATTATGAGCCAGTTTGATCCTATCGTACTTAGTGTAACTTGTACAGTTCAAACGGTTATATTATGTGCCAGTTTGATCCTATCGTACATAGTGTAACTTGTACAGTCCTAACGGTTATATTATGAGCCAGTTTGATCCTATCGTACTTAGTCAGTTAGTGTAACTTGTACAATCCAAACGGTTATAGTATGAGCCAGTTTGATCCTATGGTACTCAGTGTAACTTGTACAGTCCAAACGGTTATATTATCAGTCAGTTTGATCCTATCGTACTTAGTGTAACTTGTACAGTCCAAACGGTTATATCATCAGCCAGTTTGATCCTATCGTACTTATTGTAACTTGTACAGTCCAAACGGTTATATTAAGAGCCAGTTTGATCCTATCGTACTTTGTGTAACTTGTACAGTCCAAGCGGTTATATTATCAGCCAGTTTGATCCTATCGTACTTAGTGTAACTTGTACAGTCCAAACGGTTATATTATCAGTCAGTTTGATCCTATCGTACTTAGTGTAACTTGTACAGTCCAGACGGTTATATTATCAGCCAGTTTGATCCTATCGTACTTAGTGTAACTTGTACAGTCCAAGCGCTTATATTATGAGCCAGTTTGGTCCGATCGTACTTAGTGTAGCTTGTAGAGTCCAAACGGTTAAATTATCAGCCAGTTTGATTCTATCGTACTTAGTGTAACTTGTACAGTCCAAACGGTTATATTTTCAGCCAGTTTGATCCTATCGTACTTAGTGTAACTTGTACAGTCCAAACGGTTATATTATGAGCCAGTTTGATCCTATCGTACTTAGTGTAACTTGAACAGTCCAAACGGGTATATTATGAGCCAGTTTGATCCTATCGTACTTAGTGTAACTTGTACAGTCCAAACGGTTATATTATCAGCCAGTTTGATCCTATCGTACTTAGTGTAGCTTGAACAGTCCAAACGGGTATATTATGAGCCAGTTTGATCCTATCGTACTTAGTGTAACTTGTACAGTCCAAACGGTTATATTATCAGCCAGTTTGATCCTATCTTACTTAGTGTAACTTGTACAGTCCAAACGGTTTTATTATGAGCCAGTTTGATCCTATCGTACTTAGTGTAACTTGAACAGTCCAAATGGGTATATTATGAGCCAGTTTGATCCTATCGTACTTAGTGTAACTTGTACAGTCCAAACGGTTATATTATCAGCCAGTTTGATCCTATCTTACTTAGTGTAACTTGTAAAGTCCAACCGGTTATATTATGAGCCAGTTTGATCCTATCGTACTTAGTGTAACTTGTACAGTCCAAACGGTTATATTATCAGCCAGTTTGATCCTATCGTACTTAGTGTAACTTGTACAGTCCAAACGGTTATATTTTCAGCCAGTTTGATCCTTTCGTACTTAGTGTAACTTGTACAGTCCAGACGGTTATATTATGAGCCAGTTTGATCCTATCGTACTTAGTGTAACTTGTACAGTCCAAACGGTTATATTATGTGCCAGTTTGATCCTATCGTACTTAGTGTAACCTGTACAGACAAAACGGTTATATTATGAGCCAGTTTCATCCTATCGTACTTAGTGTAACTTGTACAGTCCAAACGGTTAAATTTTCAGCCAGTTTGAACCTATCGTACTTAGTGTAACTTGTACAGTCCAAACGGTTATATTATGAGCCAGTTTGGTCCTATCGTACTTAGTGTAACTTGTACAGTCCAAACGATTATATTATCAGCCAGTTTGATCCTATCGTACTTAGTGTAACTTGTACAGTCCAAACGGTTATATTATCAGACAGTTTGTTCCTATCGTACTTAGTGTAACTTGTACAGTCCAAGCGGTTATATTATGAGCCAGTTTGATCCTATCGTACTTAGTGTAACTTGTACAGTCCAAACGGTTAAAATTTCAGCCAGTTTGAACCTATCGTACTTAGTGCAACTTGTACAGTCCAAACGGTTATATTATGAGCCAGTTTGGTCCTATCGTACTTAGTGTAACTTGTACAGTCCAAACGGTTATATTATCAGACAGTTTGATCCTATCGTACTTAGTGTAACTTGTACAGTCCAAGCGGTTATATTATGAGCCAGTTTGATCCTATCGTACTTAGGGTAACTTGTACAGTCCAAACGGTTATATTATGAGCCAGTTTGATCCTATCGTACTTAGTGTAACTTGTACAGTCCAAACGGTTATATTATGAGCCAGTTTGATCCTATCGTACTTAATGGAACTTGTACAGTCCAAACGGTTATATTATGAGCCAGTTTGATCCTATCGTACTTAGTGTAACTTGTACAGTTCAAGCGGTTATATTATGTGCCAGTTTGATCCTATCGTACTTAGTGTAACTTGTACAGTCTTAACGGTTATATTATGAGCCAGTTTGATCCTATGGTACTTAGTTAGTGTAACTTGTACAATCCAAGCGGTTATAGTATGAGCCAGTTTGATCCTATGGTACTTAGTGTAACTTGTACAGTCCAAACGGTTATATCATCAGCCAGTTTGATCCTATCGTGCTTATTGTAACTTGTACAGTCCAAACTGTTATATTAAGAGCCAGTTTGATCCTATCGTACTTTGTGTAACTTGTACAGTCCAAGCGGTTATATTATCAGCCAGTTTGATCCTATCGTACTTAGTGTAACTTGTACAGTCCAAACGGTTATATTATCAGTCAGTTTGATCCTATCGTACTTAGTGTAACTTGTACAGTCCAGACGGTTATATTATCAGCCAGTGTGATCCTATCGTACTTAGTGTAACTTGTACAGTCCAAGCGGTTATATTATGAGCCAGTTTGGTCCGATCGTACTTAGTGTAGCTTGTAGAGTCCAAACGGTTAAATTATCAGCCAGTTTGATTCTATCGTACTTAGTGTAACTTGTACAGTCCAAACGGTTATATTTTCAGCCAGTTTGATCCTATCGTACTTAGTGTAACTTGTACAGTCCAAACGGTTATATTATGAGCCAGTTTGATCCTATCGTACTTAGTGTAACTTGAACAGTCCAAATGGGTATATTATGAGCCAGTTTGATCCTATCGTACTTAGTGTAACTTGTAAAGTCCAAACGGTTATATTATCAGCCAGTTTGATCCTATCTTACTTATTGTAACTTGAACAGTCCAAACGGGTATATTATGAGCCAGTTTGATCCTATCGTACTTAGTGTAACTTGTACAGTCCAAACGGTTATATTATCAGCCAGTTTGATCCTATCGTACTTAGTGTAGCTTGAACAGTCCAGACGGGTATATTATGAGCCAGTTTGATCCTATCGTACTTAGTGTAACTTGTACAGTCCAAACGGTTATATTATCAGCCAGTTTGATCCTATCTTACTTAGTGTAACTTGTACAGTCCAAACGGTTATATTATCAGCCAGTTTGATCCTATCGTACTTAGTGTAACTTGTACAGTCCAAACGGTTATATTATGAGCCAGTTTGGTCCGATCGTACTTAGTGTAGCTTGTACAGTCCAAACGGTTATATTATCAGCCAGTTTGATGCTCTCGTACTTAGTGTAACTTGTACAGTCCAAACGGTTATATTTTCAGCCAGTTTGATCCTTTCGTACTTAGTGTAGCTTGTACAGTCCAAACGGTTATATTATGAGCCAGTTTGATCCTATCGTACTTAGTGTAACTTGAACAGTCCAAATGGGTATATTATGAGCCAGTTTGATCCTATCGTACTTAGTGTAACTTGTACAGTCCAAACGGTTATATTATCAGCCAGTTTGATCCTATCTTACTTAGTGTAACTTGTACAGTCCAAACGGTTATATTATCAGCCAGTTTGATCCTATCTTACTTAGTGTAACTTGTAAAGTCCAACCGGTTATATTATGAGCCAGTTTGATCCTATCGTACTTAGTGTAACTTGTACAGTCCAAACGGTTATATTATCAGCCAGTTTGATCCTATCGTACTTAGTGTAACTTGTACAGTCCAAACGGTTATATTTTCAGCCAGTTTGATCCTTTCGTACTTAGTGTAACTTGTACAGTCCAAACGTTTATATTATGAGCCAGTTTGATCCTATCGTACTTAGTGTAACTTGAACAGTCCAAATGGGTATATTATGAGCCAGTTTGATCCTATCGTACTTAGTGTAACTTGTACAGTCCAAACGGTTATATTATCAGCCAGTTTGATCCTATCTTACTTAGTGTAACTTGTAAAGTCCAACCGGTTATATTATGAGCCAGTTTGATCCTATCGTACTTAGTGTAACTTGTACAGTCCAAACGGTTATATTCTCAGCCAGTTTGATCCTATCGTACTTAGTGTAACTTGTACAGTCCAGACGGTTATATTATGAGCCAGTTTGATCCTATCGTACTTAGTGTAACTTGTACAGTCCAAACGGTTATATTATGTGCCAGTTTGATCCTATCGTACTTAGTGTAACTTGTACAGACCAAACGGTTATATTATGAGCCAGTTTGATCCTATCGTACTTAGTGTAACTTGTACAGTCCAAACGGTTAAATTTTCAGCCAGTTTGAACCTATCGTACTTAGTGTAACTTGTACAGTCCAAACGGTTATATTATGAGCCAGTTTGGTCCTATCGTACTTAGTGTAACTTGTAGAGTCCAAGCGATTATATTATCAGCCAGTTTGATCCTATCGTACTTAGTGTAACTTGTACAGTCCAAACGGTTATATTATCAGACAGTTTGATCCTATCGTACTTAGTGTAACTTGTACAGTCCAAGCGGTTATATTATGAGCCAGTTTGATCCTATCGTACTTAGGGTAACTTGTACAGTCCAAACGGTTATATTATGAGCCAGTTTGATCCTATCGTACTTAGTGTAACTTGTACAGTCCAAACGGTTATATTATGAGCCATTTTTATGTTATCATTCTTAGTTTAACTTGTACAGTCCAAACGGTTATATTATGAGCCAGTTTGATCCTATCGTACTTAGTGTAACTTGTACAGTTCAAACAATTATATTATCAGCCAGTTTGACCCTATCGTACTTAGTGTAACTTGTACAGTTCAACGGTTATATTATCAGCCAGTTTGATCCTATCGTACTTAGTGTAACTTGTACAGTCCAAGCGGTTATATTATGAGCCAGTTTGATCCTATCGTACTTAGGGAAACGTGCACAGTCCAAACGGTTATATTATGAGCCAGATTGATCCTATCGTACTTAGTGTAACTTGTACAGTCCAAACGGTTATATTATGAGCCATTTTTATGTTATCATTCTTAGTTTAACTTGTACAGTCCAAACGGTTATATTATGAGCCAATTTGATCCTATCGTACTTAGTGTAACTTGTACAGTCCAAACGGTTATATCATGAGCCAGTTTTATGTTATCATTCTTAATTTAGCTTGGACAGTCCAGATGGTTATATTATGAGCCAGTTTTATGTTGTCATTCTTAGTTTAACTTGGACAGTCCATATGGTTATATTATGAGTAAGTTTTATGTTATCATTCTTAGTTTAACTTGTACAGTCCGAACGGTTATATTATGAGCCAGTTTGATCCTATCGTACTCAGTGTAACTTGTACAGTCCAAACGGTTATATTATCAGCCAGTTTGATCCTATCGTACTTAGTGTAACTTGTACAGTCCAGACGGTTATATTATGAGCCAGTTTGATCCTATCGTACTTAGTGTAACTTGTACAGTCCAAACGGTTATATTATGTGCCAGTTTGATCCTATCGTACTTAGTGTAACTTTTACAGACCAAACGGTTATATTATGAGCCAGTTTGATCCTATCGTACTTAGTGTAAGTTATACAGTCCAAACGGTTAAATTTTCAGCCAGTTTGAACCTATCGTACTTAGTGTAACTTGTACAGTCCAAACGGTTATATTATGAGCCAGTTTGATCCTATCGTACTTAGTGTAACTTGTACAGTTCAAACAATTATATTATCAGCCAGTTTGATCCTATCGTACTTAGTGTAACTTGTACAGTCCAACGGTTATATTATCAGACAGTTTGATCCTATCGTACTTAGTGTAGCTTGTACAGTCCAAGCGGTTATATTATGAGCCAGTTTGATCCTATCTTACTTAGTGTAACTTGTAAAGTCCAACCGGTTATATTATGAGCCAGTTTGATCCTATCGTACTTAGTGTAACTTGTACAGTCCAAACGGTTATATTATCAGCCAGTTTGATCCTATCGTACTTAGTGTAACTTGTACAGTCCAGACGGTTATATTATGAGCCAGTTTGATCCTATCGTACTTAGTGTAACTTGTACAGTCCAAACGGTTATATTATGTGCCAGTTTGATCCTATCGAACTTAGTGTAACTTGTACAGACCAAACGGTTATATTATGAGCCAGTTTGATCCTATCGTACTTAGTGTAACTTGTACAGTCCAAACGGTTAAATTTTCAGCCAGTTTGAACCTATCGTACTTAGTGTAACTTGTACAGTCCAAACGGTTATATTATGAGCCAGTTTGGTCCTATCGTACTTAGTGTAACTTGTACAGTCCAAACGATTATATTATCAGCCAGTTTGATCCTATCGTACTTAGTGTAACTTGTACAGTCCAAACGGTTATATTATCAGACAGTTTGATCCTATCGTACTTAGTGTAACTTGTACAGTCCAAGCGGTTATATTATGAGCCAGTTTGATCCTATCGTACTTAGTGTAACTTGTACAGTTCAAACGGTTAAATTTTCAGCCAGTTTGAACCTATCGTACTTAGTGTAACTTGTACAGTCCAAACGGTTATATTATGAGCCAGTTTGGTCCTATCGTACTTAGTGTAACTTGTAGAGTCCAAACAATTATATTATCAGCCAGTTTGATCCTATCGTACTTAGTGTAACTTGTACAGTCCAAACGGTTATATTATCAGACAGTTTGATCCTATCGTACTTAGTGTAACTTGTACAGTCCAAGCGGTTATATTATGAGCCAGTTTGATCCTATCGTACTTAGTGTAACTTGTACAGTTCAAACGGTTAAATTTTCAGCCAGTTTGAACCTATCGTACTTAGTGTAACTTGTACAGTCCAAACGGTTATATTATGAGCCAGTTTGGTCCTATCGTACTTAGTGTAACTTGTAGAGTCCAAACAATTATATTATCAGCCAGTTTGATCCTATCGTACTTAGTGTAACTTGTACAGTCCAAACGGTTATATTATCAGACAGTTTGATCCTATCGTACTTAGTGTAACTTGTACAGTCCAAGCGGTTATATTATGAGCCAGTTTGATCCTATCGTACTTAGGGTAACTTGTACAGTCCAAACGGTTATATTATGAGCCAGTTTGATCCTATCGTACTTAGTGTAACTTGTACAGTCCAAACGGTTATATTATGAGCCATTTTTATGTTATCATTCTTAGTTTAACTTGTACAGTCCAAACGGTTATATTATGAGCCAGTTTGATCCTATCGTACTTAGTGTAACTTGTACAGTTCAAACAATTATATTATCAGCCAGTTTGATCCTATCGTACTTAGTGTAACTTGTACAGTCCAACGGTTATATTATCAGCCAGTTTGATCCTATCGTACTTAGTGTAACTTGTACAGTCCAAGCGGTTATATTATGAGCCAGTTTGATCCTATCGTACTTAGGGAAACGTGCACAGTCCAAACGGTTATATTATGAGCCAGATTGATCCTATCGTACTTAGTGTAACTTGTACAGTCCAAACGGTTATATTATGAGCCATTTTTATGTTATCATTCTTAGTTTAACTTGTACAGTCCAAACGGTTATATTATGAGCCAATTTGATCCTATCGTACTTAGTGTAACTTGTACAGTCCAAACGGTTATATCATGAGCCAGTTTTATGTTATCATTCTTAATTTAGCTTCGACAGTCCAGATGGTTATATTATGAGCCAGTTTTATGTTGTCATTCTTAGTTTAACTTGGACAGTCCATATGGTTATATTATGAGTAAGTTTTATGTTATCATTCTTAGTTTAACTTGTACAGTCCGAACGGTTATATTATGAGCCAGTTTGATCCTATCGTACTCAGTGTAACTTGTACAGTCCAAACGGTTATATTATCAGCCAGTTTGATCCTATCGTACTTAGTGTAACTTGTACAGTCCAGACGGTTATATTATGAGCCAGTTTGATCCTATCGTACTTAGTGTAACTTGTACAGTCCAAACGGTTATATTATGTGCCAGTTTGATCCTATCGTACTTAGTGTAAGTTTTACAGACCAAACGTTATATTATGAGCCAGTTTGATCCTATCGTACTTAGTGTAAGTTATACAGTCCAAACGGTTAAATTTTCAGCCAGTTTGAACCTATCGTACTTAGTGTAACTTGTACAGTCCAAACGGTTATATTATGAGCCAGTTTGATCCTATCGTACTTAGTGTAACTTGTACAGTTCAAACAATTATATTATCAGCCAGTTTGATCCTATCGTACTTAGTGTAACTTGTACAGTCCAACGGTTATATTATCAGACAGTTTGATCCTATCGTACTTAGTGTAGCTTGTACAGTCCAAGCGGTTATATTATGAGCCAGTTTGATCCTATCGTACTTAGGGAAACTTGCACAGTCCAAACGGTTATATTATCAGCCAGATTGATCCTATCGTACTTAGTGTAACTTGTACAGTCCAAACGGTTATATTATGAGCCATTTTTATGTTGTCATTCTTAGTTTAACTTTTACAGTCCAAACGGTTATATTATGAGCCAGATTGATCCTATCGTACTTAGTGTAACTTGTACAGTCCAAACGGTTATATTATGAGCCATTTTTATGTTATCATTCTTAGTTTAGCTTGGACAGTCCAGACGGTTATATTATGAGCCAGTTTTATGTTGTCATTCTTAGTTTAACTTGTACAGTCCATATGGTTATATTATGAGTAAGTTTTATGTTATCATTCTTAGTTTAGCTTGGACAGTCCAGATGGTTATATTATGAGCCAGTTTTATGTTGTCATTCTTAGTTTAGCTTGGACAGTCCATATGGTTATATTATGAGTAAGTTTTATGTTATCATTCTTAGTTTAACTTGTACAGTCCGAACGGTTATATTATGAGCCAGTTTGATCCTATCGTACTCAGTGTAACTTGTACAGTCCAAACGGTTATATTATCAGCCAGTTTGATCCTATCGTACTTAGTGTAACTTGTACAGTCCAGACGGTTATATTATGAGCCAGTTTGATCCTATCGTACTTAGTGTAACTTGTACAGTCCAAACGGTTATATTATGTGCCAGTTTGATCCTATCGTACTTAGTGTAACTTTTACAGACCAAACGGTTATATTACGAGCCAGTTTGATCCTATCGTACTTAGTGTAAGTTATACAGTCCAAACGGTTAAATTTTCAGCCAGTTTGAACCTATCGTACTTAGTGTAACTTGTACAGTCCAAACGGTTATATTATGAGCCAGTTTGATCCTATCGTACTTAGTGTAACTTGTACAGTTCAAACAATTATATTATCAGCCAGTTTGATCCTATCGTACTTAGTGTAACTTGTACAGTCCAACGGTTATATTATCAGACAGTTTGATCCTATCGTACTTAGTGTAGCTTGTACAGTCCAAGCGGTTATATTATGAGCCAGTTTGATCCTATCTTACTTAGTGTAACTTGTAAAGTCCAACCGGTTATATTATGAGCCAGTTTGATCCTATCGTACTTAGTGTAACTTGTACAGTCCAAACGGTTATATTATGTGCCAGTTTGATCCTATCGTACTTAGTGTAACTTGTACAGACCAAACGGTTATATTATGAGCCAGTTTGATCCTATCGTACTTAGTGTAACTTGTACAGTCCAAACGGTTAAATTTTCAGCCAGTTTGAACCTATCGTACTTAGTGTAACTTGTACAGTCCAAACGGTTATATTATGAGCCAGTTTGGTCCTATCGTACTTAGTGTAACTTGTACAGTCCAAACGATTATATTATCAGCCAGTTTGATCCTATCGTACTTAGTGTAACTTGTACAGTCCAAACGGTTATATTATCAGACAGTTTGATCCTATCGTACTTAGTGTAACTTGTACAGTCCAAGCGGTTATATTATGAGCCAGTTTGATCCTATCGTACTTAGTGTAACTTGTACAGTTCAAACGGTTAAATTTTCAGCCAGTTTGAACCTATCGTACTTAGTGTAACTTGTACAGTCCAAACGGTTATATTATGAGCCAGTTTGGTCCTATCGTACTTAGTGTAACTTGTAGAGTCCAAACAATTATATTATCAGCCAGTTTGATCCTATCGTACTTAGTGTAACTTGTACAGTCCAAACGGTTATATTATCAGACAGTTTGATCCTATCGTACTTAGTGTAACTTGTACAGTCCAAGCGGTTATATTATGAGCCAGTTTGATCCTATCGTACTTAGTGTAACTTGTACAGTTCAAACGGTTAAATTTTCAGCCAGTTTGAACCTATCGTACTTAGTGTAACTTGTACAGTCCAAACGGTTATATTATGAGCCAGTTTGGTCCTATCGTACTTAGTGTAACTTGTAGAGTCCAAACAATTATATTATCAGCCAGTTTGATCCTATCGTACTTAGTGTAACTTGTACAGTCCAAACGGTTATATTATCAGACAGTTTGATCCTATCGTACTTAGTGTAACTTGTACAGTCCAAGCGGTTATATTATGAGCCAGTTTGATCCTATCGTACTTAGGGTAACTTGTACAGTCCAAACGGTTATATTATGAGCCAGTTTGATCCTATCGTACTTAGTGTAACTTGTACAGTCCAAACGGTTATATTATGAGCCATTTTTATGTTATCATTCTTAGTTTAACTTGTACAGTCCAAACGGTTATATTATGAGCCAGTTTGATCCTATCGTACTTAGTGTAACTTGTACAGTTCAAACAATTATATTATCAGCCAGTTTGATCCTATCGTACTTAGTGTAACTTGTACAGTCCAACGGTTATATTATCAGCCAGTTTGATCCTATCGTACTTAGTGTAACTTGTACAGTCCAAGCGGTTATATTATGAGCCAGTTTGATCCTATCGTACTTAGGGAAACGTGCACAGTCCAAACGGTTATATTATGAGCCAGATTGATCCTATCGTACTTAGTGTAACTTGTACAGTCCAAACGGTTATATTATGAGCCATTTTTATGTTATCATTCTTAGTTTAACTTGTACAGTCCAAACGGTTATATTATGAGCCAATTTGATCCTATCGTACTTAGTGTAACTTGTACAGTCCAAACGGTTATATCATGAGCCAGTTTTATGTTATCATTCTTAATTTAGCTTGGACAGTCCAGATGGTTATATTATGAGCCAGTTTTATGTTGTCATTCTTAGTTTAACTTGGACAGTCCATATGGTTATATTATGAGTAAGTTTTATGTTATCATTCTTAGTTTAACTTGTACAGTCCGAACGGTTATATTATGATCCAGTTTGATCCTATCGTACTCAGTGTAACTTGTACAGTCCAAACGGTTATATTATCAGCCAGTTTGATCCTATCGTACTTAGTGTAACTTGTACAGTCCAGACGGTTATATTATGAGCCAGTTTGATCCTATCGTACTTAGTGTAACTTGTACAGTCCAAACGGTTATATTATGTGCCAGTTTGATCCTATCGTACTTAGTGTAAGTTTTACAGACCAAACGTTATATTATGAGCCAGTTTGATCCTATCGTACTTAGTGTAAGTTATACAGTCCAAACGGTTAAATTTTCAGCCAGTTTGAACCTATCGTACTTAGTGTAACTTGTACAGTCCAAACGGTTATATTATGAGCCAGTTTGATCCTATCGTACTTAGTGTAACTTGTACAGTTCAAACAATTATATTATCAGCCAGTTTGATCCTATCGTACTTAGTGTAACTTGTACAGTCCAACGGTTATATTATCAGACAGTTTGATCCTATCGTACTTAGTGTAGCTTGTACAGTCCAAGCGGTTATATTATGAGCCAGTTTGATCCTATCGTACTTAGGGAAACTTGCACAGTCCAAACGGTTATATTATCAGCCAGATTGATCCTATCGTACTTAGTGTAACTTGTACAGTCCAAACGGTTATATTATGAGCCATTTTTATGTTATCATTCTTAGTTTAACTTTTACAGTCCAAACGGTTATATTATGAGCCAGATTGATCCTATCGTACTTAGTGTAACTTGTACAGTCCAAACGGTTATATTATGAGCCATTTTTATGTTATCATTCTTAGTTTAGCTTGGACAGTCCAGATGGTTATATTATGAGCCAGTTTTATGTTGTCATTCTTAGTTTAACTTGTACAGTCCATATGGTTATATTATGAGTAAGTTTTATGTTATCATTCTTAGTTTAACTTGTACAGTCCGAACGGTTATATTATGAGCCAGTTTGATCCTATCGTACTCAGTGTAACTTGTACAGTCCAAACGGTTATATTATCAGCCAGTTTGATCCTATCGTACTTAGTGTAACTTGTACAGTCCAGACGGTTATATTATGAGCCAGTTTGATCCTATCGTACTTAGTGTAACTTGTACAGTCCAAACGGTTATATTATGTGCCAGTTTGATCCTATCGTACTTAGTGTAACTTTTACAGACCAAACGGTTATATTATGAGCCAGTTTGATCCTATCGTACTTAGTGTAAGTTATACAGTCCAAACGGTTAAATTTTCAGCCAGTTTGAACCTATCGTACTTAGTGTAACTTGTACAGTCCAAACGGTTATATTATGAGCCAGTTTGATCCTATCGTACTTAGTGTAACTTGTACAGTTCAAACAATTATATTATCAGCCAGTTTGATCCTATCGTACTTAGTGTAACTTGTACAGTCCAACGGTTATATTATCAGACAGTTTGATCCTATCGTACTTAGTGTAGCTTGTACAGTCCAAGCGGTTATATTATGAGCCAGTTTGATCCTATCTTACTTAGTGTAACTTGTAAAGTCCAACCGGTTATATTATGAGCCAGTTTGATCCTATCGTACTTAGTGTAACTTGTACAGTCCAAACGGTTATATTATGTGCCAGTTTGATCCTATCGTACTTAGTGTAACTTGTACAGACCAAACGGTTATATTATGAGCCAGTTTGATCCTATCGTACTTAGTGTAACTTGTACAGTCCAAACGGTTAAATTTTCAGCCAGTTTGAACCTATCGTACTTAGTGTAACTTGTACAGTCCAAACGGTTATATTATGAGCCAGTTTGGTCCTATCGTACTTAGTGTAACTTGTACAGTCCAAACGATTATATTATCAGCCAGTTTGATCCTATCGTACTTAGTGTAACTTGTACAGTCCAAACGGTCATATTATCAGACAGTTTGATCCTATCGTACTTAGTGTAACTTGTACAGTCCAAGCGGTTATATTATGAGCCAGTTTGATCCTATCGTACTTAGTGTAACTTGTACAGTTCAAACGGTTAAATTTTCAGCCAGTTTGAACCTATCGTACTTATTGTAACTTGTACAGTCCAAACGGTTATATTATGAGCCAGTTTGGTCCTATCGTACTTAGTGTAACTTGTAGAGTCCAAACGATTATATTATCAGCCAGTTTGATCCTATCGTACTTAGTGTAACTTGTACAGTCCAAACGGTTATATTATCAGACAGTTTGATCCTATCGTACTTAGTGTAACTTGTACAGTCCAAACGGTTATATTATGAGCCATTTTTATGTTATCATTCTTAGTTTAACTTGTACAGTCCAAACGGTTATATTATGAGCCAGTTTGATCCTATCGTACTTAGTGTAACTTGTACAGTTCAAACAATTATATTATCAGCCAGTTTGATCCTATCGTACTTAGTGTAACTTGTACAGTCCAACGGTTATATTATCAGCCAGTTTGATCCTATCGTACTTAGTGTAACTTGTACAGTCCAAGCGGTTATATTATGAGCCAGTTTGATCCTATCGTACTTAGGGAAACGTGCACAGTCCAAACGGTTATATTATGAGCCAGATTGATCCTATCGTACTTAGTGTAACTTGTACAGTCCAAACGGTTATATTATGAGCCATTTTTATGTTATCATTCTTAGTTTAACTTGTACAGTCCAAACGGTTATATTATGAGCCAATTTGATCCTATCGTACTTAGTGTAACTTGTACAGTCCAAACGGTTATATCATGAGCCAGTTTTATGTTATCATTCTTAATTTAGCTTGGACAGTCCAGATGGTTATATTATGAGCCAGTTTTATGTTGTCATTCTTAGTTTAACTTGGACAGTCCATATGGTTATATTATGAGTAAGTTTTATGTTATCATTCTTAGTTTAACTTGTACAGTCCGAACGGTTATATTATGAGCCAGTTTGATCCTATCGTACTCAGTGTAACTTGTACAGTCCAAACGGTTATATTATCAGCCAGTTTGATCCTATCGTACTTAGTGTAACTTGTACAGTCCAGACGGTTATATTATGAGCCAGTTTGATCCTATCGTACTTAGTGTAACTTGTACAGTCCAAACGGTTATATTATGTGCCAGTTTGATCCTATCGTACTTAGTGTAAGTTTTACAGACCAAACGGTTATATTATGAGCCAGTTTGATCCTATCGTACTTAGTGTAAGTTATACAGTCCAAACGGTTAAATTTTCAGCCAGTTTGAACCTATCGTACTTAGTGTAACTTGTACAGTCCAAACGGTTATATTATGAGCCAGTTTGATCCTATCGTACTTAGTGTAACTTGTACAGTCCAACGGTTATATTATCAGACAGTTTGATCCTATCGTACTTAGTGTAGCTTGTACAGTCCAAGCGGTTATATTATGAGCCAGTTTGATCCTATCGTACTTAGGGAAACTTGCACAGTCCAAACGGTTATATTATCAGCCAGATTGATCCTATCGTACTTAGTGTAACTTGTACAGTCCAAACGGTTATATTATGAGCCATTTTTATGTTATCATTCTTAGTTTAACTTTTACAGTCCAAACGGTTATATTATGAGCCAGTTTGATCCTATCGTACTTAGTGTAACTTGTACAGTTCAAACAATTATATTATCAGCCAGTTTGATCCTATCGTACTTAGTGTAACTTGTACAGTCCAAGCGGTTATATTATGAGCCAGTTTGATCCTATCGTACTTAGGGAAACTTGCACAGTCCAAACGGTTATATTATGAGCCAGATTGATCCTATCGTACTTAGTGTAACTTGTACAGTCCAAACGGTTATATTATGAGCCAATTTGATCCTATCGTACTTAGTGTAACTTGTACAGTCCAAACGGTTATATCATGAGCCAGTTTTATGTTATCATTCTTAGTTTAGCTTGGACAGTCCAGATGGTTATATTATGAGCCAGTTTTATGTTGTCATTCTTAGTTTAACTTGGACAGTCAATATGGTTATATTATGAGTAAGTTTTATGTTATCATTCTTAGTTTAACTTGTAGAGTCCGAACGGTTATATTATGAGCCAGTTTGATCCTATCGTACTTAGTGTAACTTGTACAGTCCAAGCGGTTATATTATGAGCCAGTTTGATCCTATCGTACTTAGTGTAACTTGTACAGTCCAAACGGTTATATTATGTGCCAGTTTGATCCTATCGTACTTAGTGTAACTTTTACAGACCAAACGGTTATATTATGAGCCAGTTTGATCCTATCGTACTTAGTGTAAGTTATACAGTCCAAACTGTTAAATTTTCAGCCAGTTTGATCCTATCGTACTTAGTGTAACTTGTACAGTTCAAACAATTATATTATCAGCCAGTTTGATCCTATCGTACTTAGTGTAACTTGTACAGTCCAAGCGGTTATATTATGAGCCAGTTTGATCCTATCGTACTTAGTGAAACTTGCACAGTCCAAACGGTTATATTATGAGCCAGATTGATCCTATCGTACTTAGTGTAACTTGTACAGTCCAAACGGTTATATTATGAGCCAATTTGATCCTATCGTACTTAGTGTAACTTGTACAGTCCAAACGGTTATATCATGAGCCAGTTTTATGTTATCATTCTTAGTTTAGCTTGGACAGTCCAGATGGTTATATTATGAGCCAGTTTTATGTTGTCATTCTTAGTTTAACTTGGACAGTCAATATGGTTATATTATGAGTAAGTTTTATGTTATCATTCTTAGTTTAACTTGTAGAGTCCGAACGGTTATAGTATGAGCCAGTTTGATCCTATCGTACTTAGTGTAACTTGTACAGTCCAAGCGGCTACATTATGAGCCAGTTTTATGTTATCATTCTTAGTTTAACTTGTACAGTCCAAACGGTTATATTATGAGCCAGTTTGATCCTATCGTACTTAGTGTAACTTGTACAGTCCAAGCGGTTATATTATGATCCAGTTTTATGTTATCATTCTTAGTGTAATTTGTACAGTGCAAACGGTTATATTATGAGCCAGTTTGATCCTATCGTACTTAGTGCAACTTGTACAGTCCAAACGGTTATATCATGAGCCATTTTTTTTTTATCATTCTTAGTTTAACTTGGACAGTCCAAGCGGTTATATTATGAACCAGTTTGATCCTATCGTACTTAGTGTAACTTGGACAGTCGATATGGTTTTATTATGATCCAGTTTTATGTTATCATTCTAAGCTTAACTTGTACAGTCCAAACGGTTATATTATGAGCCAGTTTTATGTTATCATTCTTAGTTTAACTTGGACAGTCGAAACGGTTATATTATTAGCCAGTTTTATGTTATCATTCTTAGTTTCACTTGGACAGTCCAAACGGTTATATTATGAGCCAGTTTGATCCTATCGTACTTAGTGTAACTTGGACAGTTCATATGGTTATATTATGATCCAGTTTTATGTTGTCATTCTTAGTTTAACTTGGACAGTCCAGATGCTTATATTATGGGACAGGTTTAAGTTATATTCCTTAGTTTAACTTGGACAGTCTAGATGGTTATATTACGAGTCAATTTTATGTTGTCTTCATTAGTTTAACTTGAACAGTCCAGCTGGTTATATTATGAGCCAGGTTTAAGTTATCTTCCTTAGTTTAACTTGGACAGTCCATATGATTATATTATGATCCAGTTTTATGTTATCATTCTTAGTTTAACTTGGACATTCCAGATGCTTATATTATGGTCCAGGTGTATGTTATCTTCCTTAGTTTAACTTGGACAGTCCAGATGGTTATATTATAAGCCAATTTTATGTTATCTTCCTTAGTTTAACTTGGACAGTCCAGATCGTTATATTATAAGCCAATTTTATGTTATCTTCCTTAGTTTAACTTGGATAATCCAGATGGTTATATTATGAGCCAATTTTATGTTATCTTCCTTAGTTTAACTTGGACAGTCCAGATGCTTATATTATGAGCCATGTTTATGTTATATTCCGTAGTTTAACTTGGACATTCCAGATGGTTATATTATGAGCCAATTTTATGTTATCTTACTTAGTTTAACTTTGACAGTCCAGCTGGTTATATTATGATCCAGTTTTATGTTATCATCCTTAGTTTAACTTGGACAGCCCAGATGCTTATATTATGATCCAGGTGTATGTTATCTTCCTTAGTTTAACTTGGACAGTCCAGCTGGTTATATTATGAGCCAGGTTTAAGTTATATTCCGTAGTTTAATTTGGACAGTCTAGATGGTTATATTATGAGCCAGATTTATGCTATCTGAATTAGTTTAACTTGGACAGTCCAGATGGTTATATTATGAGCCAATTTTATGTTATCTTCCTTAGTTTAACTTGGACAGTCCAGCTGGTTATATTATGAGCGAGGTTTAAGTTATATTCCGTAGTTTAACTTGGACAGTCCAGATGGTTATATTATGAGCCAGATTTATGCTATCTGCCTTAGTTTAACTTGGACATTCCAG
The DNA here is from genome assembly GCA_963383655.1 of Bathymodiolus septemdierum. NCBI lineage: Eukaryota > Metazoa > Mollusca > Bivalvia > Mytilida > Modiolidae > Bathymodiolus > Bathymodiolus septemdierum. Next base: position 2,535,106 of record OY726523.1, read on the forward strand.
ATGGTTATATTATGAGCCAATTTTATTTTATCTTCCTTAGTTTAACTTGGACAGTCCAGATGCTTATATTATGTGCCAGGTTTATGTTATCTTCCTTAGTTTAACTTGGGAAGTCCAGATGGTTATATTATGAGCCAGGTTTAAGTTATCTTCCTTAGTTTAACTTGGACAGTCCAGATGCTTATATTATGTGCCAGGTTTATGTTATCTTCCTTAGTTTAACTTGGGCAGTCCTGATGGTTATATTATGAGCCAGGTTTAAGCTATCTTCCTTAGTTTAACTTGGACAGTCCAGATGGTGATATTATGAGCCAGTTTTATGTTATCTTCCTTAGTTTAACTTGGACAGTCCAGATGCTTATGTTATGTGCCAGGTTTAGTTATCTTTCTTAGTTTAACTTGGACAGTCCAAATGGTTCTATTATGAGCCAGGTGTATGTTATCTTCCTTAGTTTAACTTGGACAGTCCAAACGGTTAATTTATTAGCCAGGTGTATGTTATCTTGCTTAGTTTAACTTGGACAGTCCAAACGGTTATTTTATGAGCCAGTTTTATGTTATCTTTCTTAGTTTAACTTGGACAGTCCAAACGGTTATATTATGAAGCAAGTTTATGCTATTTTCGTTAGTTTAACTTGGACAGTCCAGACGGTTATATTATTAGTCAGTTTTATGTTATCTTTCTTAGTTTAACTTGGACAGTTCAGATGGTTATATTATGAGTCAGGTTTATGCTATCTTCCTTAGTTTAACTTGGACAGTCCAGATGGTTATATTATGAGCCAGGTGTATTTTATCTTCCTTAGTTTAACTTGGACAGTCCAGATGGTTATAGTATGAGCCAGGTTTAAGTCATCTTCCTTCGTTTAACTTGGACAGTCCAGATGGTTATATTATGAGCCAGGTTTATGTTATCTGCCTTAGTTTAACTTGGACAGTCCAAATGGTAATATTATGAGCCAGTTTAGTTATCTTCCTTAGTTTAGCTTTGACAGTCCAGATGGTTTTATTATGAGCCAGGTATATCCTATCTTCCTTAGTTTAACTTGGACAGTCCAGATGGTTATATTATGAGCCAATTTTATGTTATCTTCCTTAGTTTAACTTGGACAGTCCAGATGCTTATATTATGAGCCATGTTTATGTTATATTCCGTAGTTTAACTTGGACATTCCAGATGGTTATATTATGAGCCAATTTTATGTTATCTTACTTAGTTTAACTTTGACAGTCCAGCTGGTTATATTATGATCCAGTTTTATGTTATCATCCTTAGTTTAACTTGGACAGCCCAGATGCTTATATTATGATCCAGGTGTATGTTATCTTCCTTAGTTTAACTTGGACAGTCCAGCTGGTTATATTATGAGCCAGGTTTAAGTTATATTCCGTAGTTTAATTTGGACAGTCTAGATGGTTATATTATGAGCCAGATTTATGCTATCTGAATTAGTTTAACTTGGACAGTCCAGATGGTTATATTATGAGCCAATTTTATTTTATCTTCCTTAGTTTAACTTGGACAGTTCATATGGTTATATTATGAGCCAATTTTATGTTATCTTCCTTAGTTTAACTTGGACAGTCCAGCTGGTTATATTATGAGCGAGGTTTAAGTTATATTCCGTAGTTTAACTTGGACAGTCCAGATGGTTATATTATGAGCCAGATTTATGCTATCTGCCTTAGTTTAACTTGGACATTCCAGATGGTTATATTATGAGCCAATTTTATTTTATCTTCCTTAGTTTAACTTGGACAGTCCAGCTGGTTATATTATGAGCCAGGTTTAAGTTATCTTCCTTAGTTTAACTTGGACAGTCCATATGGTTATATTATGAGCCAATTTTATGCTACCTTCCTTAGTTTAACTTGGACAGTCCAGCTGGTTATATTATGAGCCAATTTTATGTTATCTTCCTTAGTTTAACTTGGACCGTCGAGCTAGTTATATTATGAGCCAGGTTTATGTTACCTTCCTTAGTTTAACTTGGACAGTCCAGATGGTTATATTATGAGCCAGGTTTAAGCTATCTTCCTTAGTTTAACTTGGACAGTCCAGATGGTGATATTATGAGCCAGTTTTATGTTATCTTCCTTAGTTTAACTTGGACAGTCCAGCTGGTTATACTATGAGCCAGGTTTAAGGTATCTTCCTTAGTTTAACTTGGACAGTCCAGATGCTTATATTATGTGCCAGGTTTATGTTATCTTCCTTAGTTTAACTTGGGAAGTCCAGATGGTTATATTATGAGCCAGGTTTAAGTTATCTTCCTTAGTTTAACTTGGACAGTCCAGATGCTTATATTATGTGCCAGGTTTATGTTATCTTCCTTAGTTTAACTTGGGCAGTCCTGATGGTTATATTATGAGCCAGGTTTAAGCTGTCTTCCTTAGTTTAACTTGGACAGTCCAGATGGTGATATTATGAGCCAGTTTTATGTTATCTTCCTTAGTTTAACTTGGACAGTCCAGATGCTTATGTTATGTGCCAGGTTTAGTTATCTTTCTTAGTTTAACTTGGACAGTCCAAATGGTTATATTATGAGCCAGGTGTATGTTATCTTCCTTAGTTTAACTTGGACAGTCCAAACGGTTAATTTATTAGCCAGGTGTATGTTATCTTGCTTAGTTTAACTTGGACAGTCCAAACGGTTATTTTATGAGCCAGTTTTATGTTATCTTTCTTAGTTTAACTTGGACAGTCCAAACGGTTATATTATGAAGCAAGTTTATGCTATTTTCGTTAGTTTAACTTGGACAGTCCAGACGGTTATATTATTAGTCAGTTTTATGTTATCTTTCTTAGTTTAACTTAGACAGTTCAGATGGTTATATTATGAGTCAGGTTTATGCTATCTTCCTTAGTTTAACTTGGACAGTCCAGATGGTTATATTATGAGCCAGGTGTATTTTATCTTCCTTAGTTTAACTTGGACAGTCCAGATGGTTATAGTATGAGCCAGGTTTAAGTCATCTTCCTTAGTTTAACTTGGACAGTCCAGATGGTTATATTATGAGCCAGGTTTATGTTATCTTTCTTAGTTTAACTTGGACAGTCCAAATGGTAATAGTATGAGCCAGTTTAGTTATCTTCCTTAGTTTAGCTTTGACAGTCCAGATGGTTTTATTATGAGCCAGGTATATCCTATCTTCCTTAGTTTAACTTGGACAGTCCAGCTGGTTATATTATGAGCCAGTTTTATGTTATCTTCCATAGTTTAAGTTGGACAGTCCAGATGGTTTTATTATGAGCCAGTTTTATTTTTTCTTCCTTAGTTTAACTTGGACAGTCCAGATGCTTATATTATGTGCCAGGTTTATGTTATATTCCTTAGTTTAACTTGGACAGTCCAGATGCTTATATTATGATGCAGGTGTATGTTATCTTCCTTAGTTTAACTTGGATAGTCCAGATGGTTATGTTATGAACCAGGTTTATGCTATCTTCCTTAGTTTAACTTAGACAGTCCAGATGGTTATATTATGAGCCAATTTTATGTTATCTTCCTTAGTTTAACTTGGACAGTCCAGCTGGTTATATTATGAGCGAGGTTTAAGTTATATTCCGTAGTTTAACTTGGACAGTCCAGATGGTTATATTATGAGCCAGATTTATGCTATCTGCCTTAGTTTAACTTGGACAGTCCAGATGGTTATATTATGAACCAATTTTATTTTATCTTCCTTAGTTTAACTTGGACAGTCCAGCTGGTTATATTATGAGCCAGGTTTAAGTTATCTTCCTTAGTTTAACTTGGACAGTCCATATGGTTATATTATGAGCCAATTTTATGTTACCTTCCTTAGTTTAACTTGGACAGTCCAGCTGATTATATTATGAGCCAATTTTGTGTTATCTTCCTTAGTTTAAATTGGACCGTCGAGCTAGTTATATTATGAGACAGGTTTATGTTACCTTCCTTAGTTTAACTTGGACAGTCCAGATGGTTATATTATGAGCCAGGTGTATTTTATCTTCCTTAGTTTAACTTGGACAGTCCAGATGGTTATAGTATGAGCCAGGTTTAAGTCATCTTCCTTAGTTTAACTTGGACAGTCCAGATGGTTATATTTTGACCCAGATTATTGCTATCTTTCTTAGTTTAGCTTTGACAGTCCAGATGGTTATATTATGAGCCAGGTTTATGTTATCTTTCTTAGTTTAACTTGGACAGTCCAAATGGTAATATTATGAGCCAGTTTAGTTATCTTCCTTAGTTTAGCTTTGACAGTCCAGATGGTTTTATTATGAGCCAGGTATATCCTATCTTCCTTAGTTTAACTTGGACAGTCCAGCTGGTTATATTATGAGCCAGTTTTATGTTATCTTCCATAGTTTAAGTTGGACAGTCCAGATGGTTTTATTATGAGCCAGTTTTATTTTTTCTTCCTTAGTTTAACTTGGACAGTCCAGATGCTTATATTATGTGCCAGGTTTATGTTATCTTCCTTAGTTTAACTTGGACAGTCCAGATGGTTATGTTATGAACCAGGTTTATGCTATCTTCCTTAGTTTAACTTAGACAGTCCAGATGGTTATATTATGAGCCAATTTTATGTTATCTTCCTTAGTTTAACTTGGACAGTCCAGCTGGTTATATTATGAGCGAGGTTTAAGTTATATTCCGTAGTTTAACTTGGACAGTCCAGATGGTTATATTATGAGCTAGATTTATGCTATCTGCCTTAGTTTAACTTGGACAGTCCAGATGGTTATATTATGAACCAATTTTATTTTATCTTCCTTAGTTTAACTTGGACAGTCCAGCTGGTTATATTATGAGCCAGGTTTAAGTTATCTTCCTTAGTTTAACTTGGACAGTCCATATGGTTATATTATGAGCCAATTTTATGTTACCTTCCTTAGTTTAACTTGGACAGTCCAGCTGGTTATTTTATGAGCCAATTTTATGTTATCTTCCTTAGTTTAAATTGGACCGTCGAGCTAGTTATATTATGAGACAGGTTTATGTTACCTTCCTTAGTTTAACTTGGACAGTCCGGATGGTTATATTATGAGCCAGGTTTAAGTTATCTTCCTTAGTTTAACTTGGACAGTCCAGATGGTGATATTATGAGCCAGTTTTATGTTATCTTCCTTAGTTTAACTTGGGCAGTCCAGATGGTTATACTATGAGCCAGGTTTAAGTTATCTTCCTTAGTTTAACTTGGACAGTCCAGATGCTTATATTATGTGCCAGGTTTATGTTATCTTCCTTAGTTTAGCTTGGACAGTCCAGATGGTTATATTATGAGCCAGGTTTATGCTATCTTTCTTAGTTTAACTTGGACAGTCCAGATGGTTATATTATGACCCAGATTTATGCTATCTTTCTTAGTTTAGCTTTGACAGTCCAGATGGTTATATTATGAGCCAGGTTTATGTTATCTTTCTTAGTTTAACTTGGACAGTCCAAATGGTAATATTATGAGCCAGTTTAGTTATCTTCCTTAGTTTAGCTTTGACAGTCCAGATGGTTTTATTATGAGCCAGGTATATCCTATCTTCCTTAGTTTAACTTGGACAGTCCAGCTGGTTATATTATGAGCCAGTTTTATGTTATCTTCCATAGTTTAACTTGGACAGTCCAGATGGTTTTATTATGAGCCAGTTTTATTTTTTCTTCCTTAGTTTAACTTGGACAGTCCAGATGCTTATATTATGTGCCAGGTTTATGTTATATTCCTTAGTTTAACTTGGACAGTCCAGATGCTTATATTATGAACCAATTTTATTTTATCTTCCTTAGTTTAACTTGGACAGTCCAGCTGGTTATATTATGAGCCAGGTTTAAGTTATCTTCCTTAGTTTAACTTGGACAGTCCATATGGTTATATTATGAGCCAATTTTATGTTACCTTCCTTAGTTTAACTTGGACAGTCCAGCTGGTTATTTTATGAGCCAATTTTATGTTATCTTCCTTAGTTTAAATTGGACCGTCGAGCTAGTTATATTATGAGACAGGTTTATGTTACCTTCCTTAGTTTAACTTGGACAGTCCGGATGGTTATATTATGAGCCAGGTTTAAGTTATCTTCCTTAGTTTAACTTGGACAGTCCAGATGGTGATATTATGAGCCAGTTTTATGTTATCTTCCTTAGTTTAACTTGGGCAGTCCAGATGGTTATACTATGAGCCAGGTTTAAGTTATCTTCCTTAGTTTAACTTGGACAGTCCAGATGCTTATATTATGTGCCAGGTTTATGTTATCTTCCTTAGTTTAGCTTGGACAGTCCAGATGGTTATATTATGAGCCAGGTTTATGCTATCTTTCTTAGTTTAACTTGGACAGTCCAGATGGTTATATTATGACCCAGATTTATGCTATCTTTCTTAGTTTAGCTTTGACAGTCCAGATGGTTATATTATGAGCCAGGTTTATGTTATCTTTCTTAGTTTAACTTGGACAGTCCAAATGGTAATATTATGAGCCAGTTTAGTTATCTTCCTTAGTTTAGCTTTGACAGTCCAGATGGTTTTATTATGAGCCAGGTATATCCTATCTTCCTTAGTTTAACTTGGACAGTCCAGCTGGTTATATTATGAGCCAGTTTTATGTTATCTTCCATAGTTTAACTTGGACAGTCCAGATGGTTTTATTATGAGCCAGTTTTATTTTTTCTTCCTTAGTTTAACTTGGACAGTCCAGATGCTTATATTATGTGCCAGGTTTATGTTATATTCCTTAGTTTAACTTGGACAGTCCAGATGCTTATATTATGATCCAGGTGTATGTTATCTTCCTTAGTTTAACTTGGATAGTCCAGATGGTTATGTTATGAACCAGGTTTATGCTATCTTCCTTAGTTTAACTTAGACAGTCCAGATGGTTATATTATGAGCCAATTTTATGTTATCTTCCTTAGTTTAACTTGGACAGTCCAGCTGGTTATATTATGAGCGAGGTTTAAGTTATATTCCGTAGTTTAACTTGGACAGTCCAGATGGTTATATTATGAGCCAGATTTATGCTATCTGCCTTAGTTTAACTTGGACAGTCCAGATGGTTATATTATGAACCAATTTTATTTTATCTTCCTTAGTTTAACTTGGACAGTCCAGCTGGTTATATTATGAGCCAGGTTTAAGTTATCTTCCTTAGTTTAACTTGGACAGTCCATATGGTTATATTATGAGCCAATTTTATGTTACCTTCCTTAGATTAACTTGGACAGTCCAGCTGGTTATATCATGAGCCAATTTTATGTTATCTTCCTTAGTTTAAATTGGACCGTCGAGCTAGTTATATTATGAGACAGGTTTATGTTACCTTCCTTAGTTTAACTTGGACAGTCCAGATGGTTATATTATGAGCCAGGTGTATTTTATCTTCCTTAGTTTAACTTGGACAGTCCAGATGGTTATAGTATGAGCCAGGTTTAAGTCATCTTCCTTAGTTTAACTTGGACAGTCCAGATGGTTATATTATGACCCAGATTTATGCTATCTTTCTTAGTTTAGCTTTGACAGTCCAGATGGTTATATTATGAGCCAGGTTTATGTTATCTTTCTTAGTTTAACTTGGACAGTCCAAATGGTAATATTATGAGCCAGTTTAGTTATCTTCCTTAGTTTAGCTTTGACAGTCCAGATGGTTTTATTATGAGCCAGGTATATCCTATCTTCCTTAGTTTAACTTGGACAGTCCAGCTGGTTGGTTATATTATGAGCCAGTTTTATGTTATCTTCCATAGTTTAACTTGGACAGTCCAGCTGGTTATATTATGAGCGAGGTTTAAGTTATATTCCGTAGTTTAACTTGGACAGTCCAGATGCTTATATTATGTGCCAGGTTTATGTTATCTTCCTTAGTTTAACTTGGACAGTCCAGATGGTTATGTTATGAACCAGGTTTATGCTATCTTCCTTAGTTTAACTTAGACAGTCCAGATGGTTATATTATGAGCCAATTTTATGTTATCTTCCTTAGTTTAACTTGGACAGTCCAGCTGGTTATATTATGAGCGAGGTTTAAGTTATATTCCGTAGTTTAACTTGGACAGTCCAGATGGTTATATTATGAGCTAGATTTATGCTATCTGCCTTAGTTTAACTTGGACAGTCCAGATGGTTATATTATGAACCAATTTTATTTTATCTTCCTTAGTTTAACTTGGACAGTCCAGCTGGTTATATTATGAGCCAGGTTTAAGTTATCTTCCTTAGTTTAACTTGGACAGTCCATATGGTTATATTATGAGCCAATTTTATGTTACCTTCCTTAGTTTAACTTGGACAGTCCAGCTGGTTATTTTATGAGCCAATTTTATGTTATCTTCCTTAGTTTAAATTGGACCGTCGAGCTAGTTATATTATGAGACAGGTTTATGTTACCTTCCTTAGTTTAACTTGGACAGTCCGGATGGTTATATTATGAGCCAGGTTTAAGTTATCTTCCTTAGTTTAACTTGGACAGTCCAGATGGTGATATTATGAGCCAGTTTTATGTTATCTTCCTTAGTTTAACTTGGGCAGTCCAGATGGTTATACTATGAGCCAGGTTTAAGTTATCTTCCTTAGTTTAACTTGGACAGTCCAGATGCTTATATTATGTGCCAGGTTTATGTTATCTTCCTTAGTTTAGCTTGGACAGTCCAGATGGTTATATTATGAGCCAGGTTTATGCTATCTTTCTTAGTTTAACTTGGACAGTCCAGATGGTTATATTATGACCCAGATTTATGCTATCTTTCTTAGTTTAGCTTTGACAGTCCAGATGGTTATATTATGAGCCAGGTTTATGTTATCTTTCTTAGTTTAACTTGGACAGTCCAAATGGTAATATTATGAGCCAGTTTAGTTATCTTCCTTAGTTTAGCTTTGACAGTCCAGATGGTTTTATTATGAGCCAGGTATATCCTATCTTCCTTAGTTTAACTTGGACAGTCCAGCTGGTTATATTATGAGCCAGTTTTATGTTATCTTCCATAGTTTAACTTGGACAGTCCAGATGGTTTTATTATGAGCCAGTTTTATTTTTTCTTCCTTAGTTTAACTTGGACAGTCCAGATGCTTATATTATGTGCCAGGTTTATGTTATATTCCTTAGTTTAACTTGGACAGTCCAGATGCTTATATTATGATCCAGGTGTATGTTATCTTCCTTAGTTTAACTTGGATAGTCCAGATGGTTATGTTATGAACCAGGTTTATGCTATCTTCCTTAGTTTAACTTAGACAGTCCAGATGGTTATATTATGAGCCAATTTTATGTTATCTTCCTTAGTTTAACTTGGACAGTCCAGCTGGTTATATTATGAGCGAGGTTTAAGTTATATTCCGTAGTTTAACTTGGACAGTCCAGATGGTTATATTATGAGCCAGATTTATGCTATCTGCCTTAGTTTAACTTGGACAGTCCAGATGGTTATATTATGAACCAATTTTATTTTATCTTCCTTAGTTTAACTTGGACAGTCCAGCTGGTTATATTATGAGCCAGGTTTAAGTTATCTTCCTTAGTTTAACTTGGACAGTCCATATGGTTATATTATGAGCCAATTTTATGTTACCTTCCTTAGATTAACTTGGACAGTCCAGCTGGTTATATCATGAGCCAATTTTATGTTATCTTCCTTAGTTTAAATTGGACCGTCGAGCTAGTTATATTATGAGACAGGTTTATGTTACCTTCCTTAGTTTAACTTGGACAGTCCAGATGGTTATATTATGAGCCAGGTGTATTTTATCTTCCTTAGTTTAACTTGGACAGTCCAGATGGTTATAGTATGAGCCAGGTTTAAGTCATCTTCCTTAGTTTAACTTGGACAGTCCAGATGGTTATATTATGACCCAGATTTATGCTATCTTTCTTAGTTTAGCTTTGACAGTCCAGATGGTTATATTATGAGCCAGGTTTATGTTATCTTTCTTAGTTTAACTTGGACAGTCCAAATGGTAATATTATGAGCCAGTTTAGTTATCTTCCTTAGTTTAGCTTTGACAGTCCAGATGGTTTTATTATGAGCCAGGTATATCCTATCTTCCTTAGTTTAACTTGGACAGTCCAGCTGGTTGGTTATATTATGAGCCAGTTTTATGTTATCTTCCATAGTTTAACTTGGACAGTCCAGATGGTTTTATTATGAGCCAGTTTTATTTTTTCTTCCTTAGTTTAACTTGGACAGTCCAGATGCTTATATTATGTGCCAGGTTTATGTTATCTTCCTTAGTTTAACTTGGACAGTCCAGATGCTTATATTATGATCCAGGTGTATGTTATCTTCCTTAGTTTAACTTGGATAGTCCAGATGGTTATGTTATGAACCAGGTTTATGCTATCTTACTTAGTTTAACTTAGACAGTCCAGATGGTTATATTATGAGCCAATTTTATGTTATCATCCTTAGTTTAACTTGGACAGTCCAGCTGGTTATATTATGAGCGAGGTTTAAGTTATATTCCGTAGTTTAACTTGGACAGTCCAGATGGTTATATTATGAGCCAGATTTATGCTATCTGCCTTAGTTTAACTTGGACAGTCCAGATGGTTATATTATGAACCAATTTTATTTTATCTTCCTTAATTTAACTTGGACAGTCCAGCTGGTTATATTATGAGCCAGGTTTAAGTTATCTTCCTTAGTTTAACTTGGACAGTCCATATGGTTATATTATGAGCCAATTTTATGTTACCTTCCTTAGTTTAACTTGGACAGTCCAGCTGGTTACATTATGAGCCAATTTTATGTTATCTTCCTTAGTTTAAATTGGACCGTCGAGCTAGTTATATTATGAGACAGGTTTATGCTACCTTCCTTAGTTTAACTTGGACAGTCCGGATGGTTATATTATGAGCCAGGTTTAAGTTATCTTCCTTAGTTTAACTTGGACAGTCCAGATGGTGATATTATGAGCCAGTTTTATGTTTTCTTCCTTAGTTTAACTTGGACAGTCCAGCTGGTTATACTATGAGCCAGGTTTAAGTTATCTTCCTTAGTTTAACTTGGACAGTCCAGATGCTTATATTATGTGCCAGGTTTATGTTATCTTCCTTAGTTTAACTTGGACAGTCCAGCTGGTTATATTATGAGCCAGGTTTAAGTTATCTTCCTTAGTTTAACTTGGACAGTCCATATGGTTATATTATGAGCCAATTTTATGTTACCTTCCTTAGTTTAACTTGGACAGTTCAGCTGGTTACATTATGAGCCAATTTTATGTTATCTTCCTTAGTTTAAATTGGACCGTCGAGCTAGTTATATTATGAGACAGGTTTATGTTACCTTCCTTAGTTTAACTTGGACAGTCCGGATGGTTATATTATGAGCCAGGTTTAAGTTATCTTCCTTAGTTTAACTTGGACAGTCCAGATGGTGATATTATGAGCCAGTTTTATGTTATCTTCCTTAGTTTAACTTGGACAGTCCAGCTGGTTATACTATGAGCCAGGTTTAAGTTATCTTCCTTAGTTTAACTTGGACAGTCCAGATGCTTATATTATGTGCCAGGTTTATGTTATCTTCCTTAGTTTAACTTGGGCAGTCCAGATGGTTATACTATGAGCCAGGTTTAAGTTATCTTCCTTAGTTTAACTTGGACAGTCCAGATGCTTATATTATGTGCCAGGTTTATGTTATCTTCCTTAGTTTAGCTTGGACAGTCCAGATGGTTATATTATGAGCCAGGTTTATGCTATCTTTCTTAGTTTAACTTGGACAGTCCAGATGGTTATATTATGAACCAGTTTAGTTATCTTCCTTTAGTTAATTTGGACAGTTCAGATGGTTATACTATGAGTCAGGTTTATGCTATCTTCCTTAGTTTAACTTGGACATTCCAGCTGGTTATATTATAAACGAGTTGTATGTTATCTTCCCTAGTTTAACTTGGACAGTCCAGATGCTTATATTATGTGCCAGGTTTATGTTATCTTCCTTAGTTTAACTTGGACAGTCCAGATGCTTATATTATGATCCAGGTGTATGTTATCTTCCTTAGTTTAACTTGGACAGTCCAGATGGTTATGTTATGAACCAGGTTTATGCTATCTTCCTTATTTAAACTTGAACCGTCCAGATGGTTATATTATGATCCAAGTTTATGCTATCTTCCTTAGTTTAACTTAGACAGTCCAGATGGTTATATTATGAGCCAATTGTATGTTATCTTCCTTAGTTTAACTTGGACAGTCCAGCTGGTTATATTATGAGAGAGGTTTAAGTTATATTCCGTAGTTTAACTTGGACAGTCCAGATGGTTATATTAAGAGCCAGATTTATGCTATCTGCCTTAGTTTATCTTGGACAGTCCAGATGGTTATCGTATGAGTCAGTTTAATTATCTTCCTTAGTTTAACTTGGACAGTCCAGATGGTTATAATATGAGCCAGGTTTAAGTTATCTTCCTTAGTTTAACTTGGACAGTCCATATGGTTATATTATGAGCCAATTTTATGTTACCTTCCTTAGTTTAACTTGGACAGTCCAGCTGGTTATATTATGAGCCAATTTTATGTTATCTTCCTTAGTTTAAATTGGACCGTCGAGCTAGTTATATTATGAGCCAGGTTTATGTTATCTTCCTTAGTTTAACTTGGACAGTCCATATGGTTATATTATGAGCCAGGTTTAAGCTATCTTCCTTAGTTTAACTTGGACAGTCCAGATGGTTATATTATGAGCCAGGTTTATGCTATCTTCCTTAGTTTAAATGGGACAGTCCATATGGTTATATTATGAGCCAGTTTTATGTTATCTTCCTTAGTTTAACCTGGACAGTCCAGCTGGTTATATTATAAACCAGGTGTATGTTATCTTCCGTAGTTTAACTTGGACAGTTCAGATGGTTATATTATGATCCAGTTTTATGTTATCATCCTTAGTTTAACTTGGAAAGCCCAAATGTTTATATTATGTGACAGGTTTATGTTATCTTCCGTAGTTTAACTTGGACAGTCCAGATGCTTATATTATGATCCAGGTGTATGTTATCTTCCTTAGTTTAATTTGGACAGTCCAGACGGTTATATTATGAGGCAGGTGTATGTTATCTTCCTTAGTTTAACTTGGACAGTCCAAACCGTTATTTTATTAGCCAGATGTATGTTATCTTCCTTACTTTTACTGGACAGTTCAAATGGTTATATTGTTAATCAGTTTTATGTTATCTTCCTTTGGTTAACTTGGACAGTCCAGATGGTTATAGTATGATCCAGGTGTATGTTATCTTTCTTACTTTAACTTGGACAGTCCAAATGGTTATCTTGTGAGTAGGGTGTATGTTATCTTCTTTACTTTAACCTGGACAGTCCAAACGGTTATTTTATTAGCCAGGTTTATGTTATCTTCCGTAGTTTAACTTTGACAGTACAGATGGTTATATTATTAGTCAGTTTTATGTTAACTTCCTTAGTTTAACTTGGACAGTCCAGATGGTTTTATTATGAACCAGTTTTATATTATCTTCCTTAGTTTAACTTAAACAGTCCAGATGGTTTTAATATGAGCCAGGTGTATCCTATCTTCCTTAGTTTAAATTGGACAGTCCAGATGGTCATATTATGAACCAGTTTTATATTATCTTCCTTAATTTAACTTGGACAGTCCAGATGGTTTTATTATGAGCCAGTTTTATTTTTTCTTCCTTAGTTTAACTTGGACAGTCCAGATGGTTATAATATGGGCCAGGTTTATGTTATCTTTCTTAGTTTAACTTGAACAGTCCAGATGGTTATTTTATGAGCCAGTTTTATGTTATCTTCCTTATTTTATCTTGGACAGTCCAGATGGTTATCGTATGAGTCAGTTTAGTTATCTTCCTTAGTTTAACTTGGACAGTCCAAACGGTTAATTGATTAGCCAGGTGTATGTTATCTTGCTTAGTTTAACTTGGACAGTCCAAACGGTTATTTTATGAGCCAGTTTTATTTTATCTTTCTTAGTTTCACTTGGACAATCCAAATGGTTATATTATGAGCCAGTGTAGTTATCTTCCTTAGGTTAGCTTGAACAGTCCAGATGGTTATATTATGAGCCAATGTAGTTATCTTTCTTAGTTTAACTTGGACAGTCCAGATGGTTATAATATGGGCCAGGTTTATGTTATCTTTCTTAGTTTAACTTGAACAGTCCAGATGGTTATTCTATGAGCCAGTTTTATGTTATCTTCCTTATTTTATCTTGGACAGTCCAGATGGTTATCGTATGAGTCAGTTTAATTATCTTCCTTAGTTTAACTTGGACAGTCCAGATGGTTATAATATGAGCCAGGTTTAAGTTATCTTCCTTAGTTTAACTTGGACAGTCCATATGGTTATATTATGAGCCAATTTTATGTTACCTTCCTTAGTTTAACTTGGACAGTCCAGCTGGTTATATTATGAGCCAATTTTATGTTATCTTCCTTAGTTTAAATTGGACCGTCGAGCTAGTTATATTATGAGACAGGTTTATGTTACCTTCCTTAGTTTAACTTGGACAGTCCGGATGGTTATATTATGAGCCAGGTTTAAGCTATCTTCCTTAGTTTAACTTGGACAGTCCAGATGGTGATATTATGAGCCAGTTTTATGTTATCTTCCTTAGTTTAACTTGGACAGTCCAGCTGGTTATACTATGAGCCAGGTTTAAGTTATCTTCCTTAGTTTAACTTGGACAGTCCAGATGCTTATATTATGTGCCAGGTTTATGTTATCTTCCTTAGTTTAACTTGGGCAGTCCAGATGGTTATACTATGAGCCAGGTTTAAGTTATCTTCCTTAGTTTAACTTGGACAGTCCAGATGCTTATATTATGTGCCAGGTTTATGTTATCTTCCTTAGTTTAGCTTGGACAGTCCAGATGGTTATATTATGAGCCAGGTTTATGCTATCTTTCTTAGTTTAACTTGGACAGTCCAGATGGTTATATTATGAACCAGTTTAGTTATCTTCCTTTGGTTAATTTGGTCAGTTCAGATGGTTATATTATGAGTCAGGTTTATGCTATCTTCCTTAGTTTAACTTGGACATTCCAGCTGGTTATATTATAAACGAGTTGTATGTTATCTTCCCTAGTTTAACTTGGACAGTCCAGATGGTTATATTATGATCCAGGTGTATGTTATCTTCCTTAGTTTAACTTGGACAGTCCAGATGGTTATGTTATGAACCAGGTTTATGCTATCTTCCTTATTTAAACTTGAACAGTCCAGATGGTTATATTATGATCCAGGTGTATGTTATCTTCCTTAGTTTAACTTGGACAGTCCAGATGGTTATATTAAGAGCCAGATTTATGCTATCTGCCTTAGTTTAACTTGGACAGTCCAGATGGTTATATTATGAGCCAATTTTATTTTATCTTCCTTAGTTTAACTTGGACAGTCCAGCTGGTTATATTATGAGCCAGGTTTAAGTTATCTTCCTTTGTTTAACTTGGACAGTCCATATGGTTATATTATGAGCCAATTTTATGTTACCTTCCTTAGTTTAACTTGGACAGTCCAGCTGGTTATATTATGAGCCAATTTTATGTTATCTTCCTTAGTTTAACTTGGACAGTCGAGCTGGTTATATTATGAGCCAGGTTTATTTTATCTTCCTTAGTTTAACTTGGACAGTCGAGCTGGTTATATTATGAGCCAGGTTTATGTTATCTTCCTTAGTTTAACTTGGACAGTCCATATGGTTATATTATGAGCCAGGTTTAAGCTATCTTCCTTAGTTTAACTTGGACAGTCCAGATGGTTATATTATGAGCCAGGTTTATGCTATCTTCCTTAGTTTAAATGGGACAGTCCATATGGTTATATTATGAACCAGTTTTATGTTATCTTCCTTAGTTTAACCTGGACAGTCCAGCTGGTTATATTATAAACCAGGTGTATGTTATCTTCCGTAGTTTAACTTGGACAGTTCAGATGGTTATATTATGATCCAGTTTTATGTTATCATCCTTAGTTTAACTTGGAAAGCCCAAATGTTTATATTATGTGACAGGTTTATGTTATCTTCCGTAGTTTAACTTGGACAGTCCAGATGGTTTTAATATGAGCCAGGTGTATCCTATCTTCCTTAGTTTAAATTGGACAGTCCAGATGGTCATATTATGAACCAGTTTTATATTATCTTCCTTAATTTAACTTGGACAGTCCAGATGGTTTTATTATGAGCCAGTTTTATTTTTTCTTCCTTAGTTTAACTTGGACAGTCCAGATGGTTATAATATGGGCCAGGGTTATGTTATCTTTCTTAGTTTAACTTGAACAGTCCAGATGGTTATTTTATGAGCCAGTTTTATGTTATCTTCCTTATTTTATCTTGGACAGTCCAGATGGTTATCGTATGAGTCAGTTTAGTTATCTTCCTTAGTTTAACTTGGACAGTCCAGATGGTTATAATATGAGCCATGTGTATGTTATCTTCCTTAGTTTAACTTGGACAGTCCAAACGGTTAATTGATTAGCCAGGTGTATGTTATCTTGCTTAGTTTAACTTGGACAGTCCAAACGGTTATTTTATGAGCCAGTTTTATTTTATCTTTCTTAGTTTAACTTGGACAATCCAAATGGTTATATTATGAGCCAGTGTAGTTATCTTCCTTAGGTTAGCTTGAACAGTCCAGATGGTTATATTATGAGCCAATGTAGTTATCTTCCTTAGTTTAACTTGGACAGTCCAGATGGTTATAATATGGGCCAGGTTTATGTTATCTTTCTTAGTTTAACTTGAACAGTCCAGATGGTTATTCTATGAGCCAGTTTTATGTTATCTTCCTTATTTTATCTTGGACAGTCCAGATGGTTATCGTATGAGTCAGTTTAATTATCTTCCTTAGTTTAACTTGGACAGTCCAGCTGGTTATATTATGAGCCAATTTTATGTTATCTTCCTTAGTTTAAATTGGACCGTCGAGCTAGTTATATTATGAGCCAATTTTATGTTATCTTCCTTAGTTTAAATTGGACCGTCGAGCTAGTTATATTATGAGACAGGTTTATGTTACCTTCCTTAGTTTAACTTGGACAGTCCGGATGGTTATATTATGAGCCAGGTTTAAGTTATCTTCCTTAGTTTAACTTAGACAGTCCAGATGGTGATATTATGAGCCAGTCTTATGTTATCTTCCTTAGTTTAACTTGGACAGTCCAGCTGGTTATATTATGAGTCAGGTTTAAGTTATCTTCCTTAGTTTAACTTGGACAGTCCAGATGCTTATATTATGTGCCAGGTTTATGTTATCTTCCTTAGTTTAACTTGGGCAGTCCAGATGGTTATACTATGAGCCAGGTTTAAGTTATCTTCCTTAGTTTAACTTGGACAGTCCAGATGCTTATATTATGTGCCAGGTTTATGTTATCTTCCTTAGTTTAGCTTGGACAGTCCAGATGGTTATATTATGAGCCAGGTTTATGCTATCTTTCTTAGTTTAACTTGGACAGTCCAGATGGTTATATTATGAACCAGTTTAGTTATCTTCCTTTGGTTAATTTGGACAGTTCAGATGGTTATATTATGAGTCAGGTTTATGCTATCTTCCTTAGTTTAACTTGGACATTCCAGCTGGTTATATTATAAACGATTTGTATGTTATCTTCCCTAGTTTAAATTGGACAGTCCAGATGCTTATATTATGTGCCAGGTTTATGTTATCTTCCTTAGTTTAACTTGGACAGTCCAGATGCTTATATTATGATCCAGGTGTATGTTATCTTCCTTAGTTTAACTTGGACAGTCCAGATGGTTATGTTATGAACCAGGTTTATGCTATCTTCCTTATTTAAACTTGAACAGTCCAGATGGTTATATTATGAGCCAATTGTATGTTATCTTCCTTAGTTTAACTTGGACAGTCCAGCTGGTTATATTATGAGCGAGGTTTAAGTTATATTCCGTAGTTTAACTTGGACAGTCCAGATGGTTATATTAAGAGCCAGATTTATGCTATCTGCCTTAGTTTAACTTGGACAGTCCAGATGGTTATATTATGAGCCAATTTTATTTTATCTTCCTTAGTTTAACTTGGACAGTCCAGCTGGTTATATTATGAGCCAATTTTATGTTATCTTCCTTAGTTTAACTTGGACAGTCGAGCTGGTTATATTATGAGCCAGGTTTATGTTATCTTCCTTAGTTTAACTTGGACAGTCCAGATGGTTATATTATGAGCCAGGTTTATGCTATCTTCCTTAGTTTAAATGGGACAGTCCATATGGTTATATTATGAGCCAGTTTTATGTTATCTTCCTTAGTTTAACCTGGACAGTCCAGCTGGTTATATTATAAACCAGGTGTATGTTATCTTCCGTAGTTTAACTTGGACAGTTCAGATGGTTATATTATGATCCAGTTTTATGTTATCATCCTTAGTTTAACTTGGAAAGCCCAAATGTTTATATTATGTGACAGGTTTATGTTATCTTCCGTAGTTTAACTTGGACAGTCCAGATGCTTATATTATGATCCAGGTGTATGTTATCTTCCTTAGTTTAATTTGGACAGTCCAGACGGTTATATTATGAGGCAGGTGTATGTTATCTTCCTTAGTTTAACTTGGACAGTCCAAACCGTTATTTTATTAGCCAGATGTATGTTATCTTCCTTACTTTTACTGGACAGTTCAAATGGTTATATTGTTAATCAGTTTTATGTTATCTTCCTTTGGTTAACTTGGACAGTCCAGATGGTTATAGTATGATCCAGGTGTATGTTATCTTTCTTACTTTAACTTGGACAGTCCAAATGGTTATCTTGTGAGTAGGGTGTATGTTATCTTCTTTACTTTAACCTGGACAGTCCAAACGGTTATTTTATTAGCCAGGTTTATGTTATCTTCCGTAGCTTAACTTTGACAGTACAGATGGTTATATTATTAGTCAGTTTTATGTTATCTTCCTTAGTTTAACTTGGACAGTCCAGATGGTTTTATTATGAACCAGTTTTATATTATCTTCCTTAGTTTAACTTGGACAGTCCAGATGGTTTTAATATGAGCCAGGTGTATCCTATCTTCCTTAGTTTAAATTGGACAGTCCAGATGGTCATATTATGAACCAGTTTTATATTATCTTCCTTAATTTAACTTGGACAGTGCAGATGGTTTTATTATGAGCCAGTTTTATTTTTTCTTCCTTAATTTAACTTGGACAGTCCAGATGGTTATAATATGGGCCAGGTTTATGTTATCTTTCTTAGTTTAACTTGAACAGTCCAGATGGTTATTTTATGAGCCAGTTTTATGTTATCTTCCTTATTTTATCTTGGACAGTCCAGATGGTTATCGTATGAGTCAGTTTAGTTATCTTCCTTAGTTTAACTTGGACAGTCCAGATGGTTATAATATGAGCCAGGTGTATGTTATCTTCCTTAGTTTAACTTGGACAGTCCAAACGGTTAATTGATTAGCCAGGTGTATGTTATCTTGCTTAGTTTAACTTGGACAGTCCAAACGGTTATTTTATGAGCCAGTTTTATTTTATCTTTCTTAGTTTAACTTGGACAATCCAAATGGTTATATTATGAGCCAGTGTAGTTATCTTCCTTGGGTTAGCTTGAACAGTCCAGATGGTCATATTATGAGCCAATTTAGTTATCTTCCTTAGTTTAACTTGGACAGTCCAGATGGTTATAATATGGGCCAGGTTTATGTTATCTTTCTTAGTTTAACTTGAACAGTCCAGATGGTTATTCTATGAGCCAGTTTTATGTTATCTTCCTTATTTTATCTTGGACAGTCCAGATGGTTATCGTATGAGTCAGTTTAATTATCTTCCTTAGTTTAACTTGGACAGTCCAGATGGTTATAATATGAGCCAGGTGTATGTTATCTTCCTTAGTTTAACTTGGACAGTCCAAACGGTTAATTTATTAGCCAGGTGTATGTTATCTTGCTTAGTTTAACTTGGACAGTCCAAACGGTTATTTTATGAGCCAGTTTTATGTTATCTTTCTTAGTTTAACTTGGACAGTCTAAATGGTTATATTATGAGCCAGGTGTATGTTATCTTCCTTAGTTTAACTTGGACAGTCCAAACGGTTAATTTATTAGCCAGGTGTATGTTATCTTGCTTAGTTTAACTTGGACAGTCCAAACGGTTATTTTATGAGCCAGTTTTATGTTATCTTTCTTAGTTTAACTTGGACAGTCCAAACGGTTATATTATGAAGCAAGTTTATGCTATTTTCCTTAGTTTAACTTGGACAGTCCAGACGGTTATATTATTAGTCAGTTTTATGTTATCTTTCTTAGTTTAACTTGGACAGTTCAGATGGTTATCTTATGAGTAAGATTTATGTTATTTTTCTCAGCTTAACTTGGACAGTCCAGATGGTTATATTATGAGCCAATTTTATTTTATCTTCCTTAGTTTAACTTGGACAGTCCAGCTGGTTATATTATGAGCCAGGTTTAAGTTATCTTCCTTAGTTTAACTTGGACAGTCCATATGGTTATATTATGAGCCAATTTTATGTTACCTTCCTTAGTTTAACTTGGACAGTCCAGCTGGTTATATTATGAGCCAATTTTATGTTATCTTCCTTAGTTTAACTTGGACAGTCGAGCTGGTTATATTATGAGCCAGGTTTATGTTATCTTCCTTAGTTTAACTTGGACAGTCCATATGGTTATATTATGAGCCAGGTTTAAGCTATCTTCCTTAGTTTAACTTGGACAGTCCAGATGGTTATATTATGAGCCAGGTTTATGCTATCTTCCTTAGTTTAAATGGGACAGTCCATATGGTTATATTATGAGCCAGTTTTATGTTATCTTCCATAGTTTAACCTGGACAGTCCAGCTGGTTATATTATAAACCAGGTGTATGTTATCTTCCGCAGTTTAACTTGGACAGTTCAGATGGTTATATTATGATCCAGTTTTATGTTATCATCCTTAGTTTAACTTGGAAAGCCCAAATGTTTATATTATGTGACAGGTTTATGTTATCTTCCGTAGTTTAACTTGGACAGTCCAAACCGTTATTTTATTAGCCAGGTGTATGTTATCTTCCTTACTTTAACTTGGACAGTCCATATGGTTATATTATGAGCCAGTTTTATGTTATCTTCCTTAGTTTAGCTTGGACAGTCCAGATGGTTATATTATGAGCCAGGTGTATTTTATCTTCCTTAGTTTAACTTGGACAGTCCAGATGGTTATAGTATGAGCCAGGTTTAAGTCATCTTCCTTTGTTTAACTTGGACAGTCCAGATGGTTATATTATGACCCAGATTTATGCTATCTTTCTTAGTTTAGCTTTGACAGTCCAGATGGTTATATTATGAGCCAGGTTTATGTTATCTTTCTTAGTTTAACTTGGACAGTCCAGATGCTTATATTATGATCCAGGTGTATGTTATCTTCCTTAGTTTAACTTGGACAGTCCAGATGGTTATGTTATGAACCAGGTTTATGCTATTTTCCTTATTTAAACTTGAACAGTCCAGATGGTTATATTATGATCCAAGTTTATGCTATCTTCCTTAGTTTAACTTAGACAGTCCAGATGGTTATATTATGAGCCAATTGTATGTTATCTTCCTTAGTTTAACTTGGACAGTCCAGCTGGTTATATTATGAGCGAGTTTTAAGTTATATTCCGTAGTTTAACTTGGACAGTCCAGATGGTTATATTAAGAGCCAGATTTATGCTATCTGCCTTAGTTTAACTTGGACAGTCCAGATGGTTATATTATGAGCCAATTTTATTTTATCTTCCTTAGTTTAACTTGGACAGTCCAGCTGGTTATATTATGAGCCAGGTTTAAGTTATCTTCCTTAGTTTAACTTGGACAATCCATATGGTTATATTATGAGCCAATTTTATGTTACCTTCCTTAGTTTAACTTGGACAGTCCAGCTGGTTATATTATGAGCCAATTTTATGTTATCTTCCTTAGTTTAACTTGGACAGTCGAGCTGGTTATATTATGAGCCAGGTTTATGTTATCTTCCTTAGTTTAACTTGGACAGTCCATATGGTTATATTATGAGCCAGGTTTAAGCTATCTTCCTTAGTTTAACTTGGACAGTCCAGATGGTTATATTATGAGCCAGGTTTATGCTATCTTCCTTAGTTTAAATGGGACAGTCCATATGGTTATATTATGAGCCAGTTTTATGTTATCTTCCTTAGTTTAACCTGGACAGTCCAGCTGGTTATATTATCAACCAGGTGTATGTTATCTTCCGTAGTTTAACTTGGACAGTTCAGATGGTTATATTATGATCCAGTTTTATGTTATCATCCTTAGTTTAACTTGGACAGTCCAGATGCTTATATTATGATCCAGGTGTATGTTATCTTCCTTAGTTTAATTTGGACAGTCCAGACGGTTATATTATGAGGCAGGTGTATGTTATCTTCCTTAGTTTAACTTGGACAGTCCAAACCGTTATTTTATTAGCCAGATGTATGTTATCTTCCTTACTTTTACTGGACAGTTCAAATGGTTATATTGTTAATCAGTTTTATGTTATCTTCCTTTGGTTAACTTGGACAGTCCAGATGGTTATAGTATGATCCAGGTGTATGTTATCTTTCTTACTTTAACTTGGACAGTCCAAATGGTTATCTTGTGAGTAGGGTGTATGTTATCTTCTTTACTTTAACCTGGACAGTCCAAACGGTTATTTTATTAGCCAGGTGTATGTTATCTTCCTTAGTTTAACTTTGACAGTACAGATGGTTATATTATTAGTCAGTTTTATGTTATCTTCCTTAGTTTAACTTGGACAGTCCAGATGGTTTTATTATGAACCAGTTTTATATTATCTTCCTTAGTTTAACTTGGACAGTCCAGATGGTTTTAATATGAGCCAGGTGTATCCTATCTTCCTTAGTTTAAATTGGACAGTCCAGATGGTCATATTATGAACCAGTTTTATATTATCTTCCTTAATTTAACTTGGACAGTCCAGATGGTTTTATTATGAGCCAGTTTTATTTTTTCTTCCTTAGTTTAACTTGGACAGTCCAGATGGTTATAATATGGGCCAGGTTTATGTTATCTTTCTTAGTTTAACTTGAACAGTCCAGATGGTTATTTTATGAGCCAGTTTTATGTTATCTTCCTTATTTTATCTTGGACAGTCCAGATGGTTATCGTATGAGTCAGTTTAGTTATCTTCCTTAGTTTAACTTGGACAGTCCAGATGGTTATAATATGAGCCAGGTGTATGTTATCTTCCTTAGTTTAACTTGGACAGTCCAAACGGTTAATTGATTAGCCAGGTGTATGTTATCTTGCTTAGTTTAACTTGGACAGTCCAAACGGTTATTTTATGAGCCAGTTTTATTTTATCTTTCTTAGTTTAACTTGGACAATCCAAATGGTTATATTATGAGCCAGTGTAGTTATCATCCTTAGGTTAGCTTGAACAGTCCAGATGGTTATATTATGAGCCAATGTAGTTATCTTCCTTAGTTTAACTTGGACAGTTCAGATGGTTATAATATGGGCCAGGTTTATGTTATCTTTCTTAGTTTAACTTGAACAGTCCAGATGGTTATTCTATGAGCCAGTTTTATGTTATCTTCCTTATTTTATCTTGGACAGTCCAGATGGTTATCGTATGAGTCAGTTTAATTATCTTCCTTAGTTTAACTTGGACAGTCCAGATGGTTATAATATGAGCCAGGTGTATGTTATCTTCCTTAGTTTAACTTGGACAGTCCAAACGGTTAATTTATTAGCCAGGTGTATGTTATCTTGCTTAGTTTAACTTGGACAGTCCAGATGGTTATAATATGGGCCAGGTTTATGTTATCTTTCTTAGTTTAACTTGAACAGTCCAGATGGTTATTCTATGAGCCAGTTTTATGTTATCTTCCTTATTTTATCTTGGACAGTCCAGATGGTTATCGTATGAGTCAGTTTAATTATCTTCCTTAGTTTAACTTGGACAGTCCAGATGGTTATAATATGAGCCAGGTGTATGTTATCTTCCTTAGTTTAACTTGGACAGTCCAAACGGTTAATTTATTAGCCAGGTGTATGTTATCTTGCTTAGTTTAACTTGGACAGTCCAAACGGTTATTTTATGAGCCAGTTTTATGTTATCTTTCTTAGTTTAACTTGGACAGTCCAAACGGTTATATTATGAAGCAAGTTTATGCTATTTTCCTTAGTTTAACTTGGACAGTCCAGACGGTTATATTATTAGTCAGTTTTATGTTATCTTTCTTAGTTTAACTTGGACAGTTCAGATGGTTATCTTATGAGTAAGATTTATGTTATTTTTCTCAGCTTAACTTGGACAGTCCAGATGGGTATCTTATGACCCAGGTGTATGTTATCTTCCTTAGTTTAACTTGGACAGTCCAAACCGTTATTTTATTAGCCAGGTGTATGTTATCTTCCTTACTTTAACTTGGACAGTCCATATGGTTATATTATGAGCCAGTTTTATGTTATCATCCTTAGTTTAACTTGGAAAGCCCAAATGTTTATATTATGTGACAGGTTTATGTTATCTTCCGTAGTTTAACTTGGACAGTCCAGATGCTTATATTATGATCCAGGTGTATGTTATCTTCCTTAGTTTAATTTGGACAGTCCAGACGGTTATATTATGAGGCAGGTGTATGTTATCTTCCTTAGTTTAACTTGGACAGTCCAAACCGTTATTTTATTAGCCAGATGTATGTTATCTTCCTTACTTTTACTGGACAGTTCAAATGGTTATATTGTTAATCAGTTTTATGTTATCTTCCTTTGGTTAACTTGGACAGTCCAGATGGTTATAGTATGATCCAGGTGTATGTTATCTTTCTTACTTTAACTTGGACAGTCCAAATGGTTATCTTGTGAGTAGGGTGTATGTTATCTTCTTTACTTTAACCTGGACAGTCCAAACGGTTATTTTATTAGCCAGGTTTATGTTATCTTCCGTAGCTTAACTTTGACAGTACAGATGGTTATATTATTAGTCAGTTTTATGTTATCTTCCTTAGTTTAACTTGGACAGTCCAGATGGTTTTATTATGAACCAGTTTTATATTATCTTCCTTAGTTTAACTTGGACAGTCCAGATGGTTTTAATATGAGCCAGGTGTATCCTATCTTCCTTAGTTTAAATTGGACAGTCCAGATGGTCATATTATGAACCAGTTTTATATTATCTTCCTTAATTTAACTTGGACAGTGCAGATGGTTTTATTATGAGCCAGTTTTATTTTTTCTTCCTTAATTTAACTTGGACAGTCCAGATGGTTATAATATGGGCCAGGTTTATGTTATCTTTCTTAGTTTAACTTGAACAGTCCAGATGGTTATTTTATGAGCCAGTTTTATGTTATCTTCCTTATTTTATCTTGGACAGTCCAGATGGTTATCGTATGAGTCAGTTTAGTTATCTTCCTTAGTTTAACTTGGACAGTCCAGATGGTTATAATATGAGCCAGGTGTATGTTATCTTCCTTAGTTTAACTTGGACAGTCCAAACGGTTAATTGATTAGCCAGGTGTATGTTATCTTGCTTAGTTTAACTTGGACAGTCCAAACGGTTATTTTATGAGCCAGTTTTATTTTATCTTTCTTAGTTTAACTTGGACAATCCAAATGGTTATATTATGAGCCAGTGTAGTTATCTTCCTTAGGTTAGCTTGAACAGTCCAGATGGTCATATTATGAGCCAATTTAGTTATCTTCCTTAGTTTAACTTGGACAGTCCAGATGGTTATAATATGGGCCAGGTTTATGTTATCTTTCTTAGTTTAACTTGAACAGTCCAGATGGTTATTCTATGAGCCAGTTTTATGTTATCTTCCTTATTTTATCTTGGACAGTCCAGATGGTTATCGTATGAGTCAGTTTAATTATCTTCCTTAGTTTAACTTGGACAGTCCAGATGGTTATAATATGAGCCAGGTGTATGTTATCTTCCTTAGTTTAACTTGGACAGTCCAAACGGTTAATTTATTAGCCAGGTGTATGTTATCTTGCTTAGTTTAACTTGGACAGTCCAAACGGTTATTTTATGAGCCAGTTTTATGTTATCTTTCTTAGTTTAACTTGGACAGTCCAAATGGTTATATTATGAGCCAGGTGTATGTTATCTTCCTTAGTTTAACTTGGACAGTCCAAACGGTTAATTTATTAGCCAGGTGTGTGTTATCTTGCTTAGTTTAACTTGGACAGTCCAAACGGTTATTTTATGAGCCAGTTTTATGTTATCTTTCTTAGTTTAACTTGGACAGTCCAAACGGTTATATTATGAAGCAAGTTTATGCTATTTTCCTTAGTTTAACTTGGACAGTCCAGACGGTTATATTATTAGTCAGTTTTATGTTATCTTTCTTAGTTTAACTTGGACAGTTCAGATGGTTATCTTATGAGTAAGATTTATGTTATTTTTCTCAGCTTAACTTGGACAGTCCAGATGGTTATATTATGAGCCAATTTTATTTTATCTTCCTTAGTTTAACTTGGACAGTCCAGCTGGTTATATTATGAGCCAGGTTTAAGTTATCTTCCTTAGTTTAACTTGGACAGTCCATATGGTTATATTATGAGCCAATTTTATGTTACCTTCCTTAGTTTAACTTGGACAGTCCAGCTGGTTATATTATGAGCCAATTTTATGTTATCTTCCTTAGTTTAACTTGGACAGTCGAGCTGGTTATATTATGAGCCAGGTTTATGTTATCTTCCTTAGTTTAACTTGGACAGTCCATATGGTTATATTATGAGCCAGGTTTAAGCTATCTTCCTTAGTTTAACTTGGACAGTCCAGATGGTTATATTATGAGCCAGGTTTATGCTATCTTCCTTAGTTTAAATGGGACAGTCCATATGGTTATATTATGAGCCAGTTTTATGTTATCTTCCATAGTTTAACCTGGACAGTCCAGCTGGTTATATTATAAACCAGGTGTATGTTATCTTCCGCAGTTTAACTTGGACAGTTCAGATGGTTATATTATGATCCAGTTTTATGTTATCATCCTTAGTTTAACTTGGAAAGCCCAAATGTTTATATTATGTGACAGGTTTATGTTATCTTCCGTAGTTTAACTTGGACAGTCCAAACCGTTATTTTATTAGCAAGGTGTATGTTATCTTCCTTACTTTAACTTGGACAGTCCATATGGTTATATTATGAGCCAGTTTTATGTTATCTTCCTTAGTTTAGCTTGGACAGTCCAGATGGTTATATTATGAGCCAGGTGTATTTTATCTTCCTTAGTTTAACTTGGACAGTCCAGATGGTTATAGTATGAGCCAGGTTTAAGTCATCTTCCTTTGTTTAACTTGGACAGTCCAGATGGTTATATTATGACCCAGATTTATGCTATCTTTCTTAGTTTAGCTTTGACAGTCCAGATGGTTATATTATGAGCCAGGTTTATGTTATCTTTCTTAGTTTAACTTGGACAGTCCAGATGCTTATATTATGATCCAGGTGTATGTTATCTTCCTTAGTTTAACTTGGACAGTCCAGATGGTTATGTTATGAACCAGGTTTATGCTATTTTCCTTATTTAAACTTGAACAGTCCAGATGGTTATATTATGATCCAAGTTTATGCTATCTTCCTTAGTTTAACTTAGACAGTCCAGATGGTTATATTATGAGCCAATTGTATGTTATCTTCCTTAGTTTAACTTGGACAGTCCAGCTGGTTATATTATGAGCGAGGTTTAAGTTATATTCCGTAGTTTAACTTGGACAGTCCAGATGGTTATATTAAGAGCCAGATTTATGCTATCTGCCTTAGTTTAACTTGGACAGTCCAGATGGTTATATTATGAGCCAATTTTATTTTATCTTCCTTAGTTTAACTTGGACAGTCCAGCTGGTTATATTATGAGCCAGGTTTAAGTTATCTTCCTTAGTTTAACTTGGACAATCCATATGGTTATATTATGAGCCAATTTTATGTTACCTTCCTTAGTTTAACTTGGACAGTCCAGCTGGTTATATTATGAGCCAATTTTATGTTATCTTCCTTAGTTTAACTTGGACAGTCGAGCTGGTTATATTATGAGCCAGGTTTATGTTATCTTCCTTAGTTTAACTTGGACAGTCCATATGGTTATATTATGAGCCAGTTTTATGTTATCTTCCTTAGTTTAACTTGGACAGTCCATATGGTTATATTATGAGCCAGGTGTATGCTATCTTCCTTAGTTTAAATGGGACAGTCCATATGGTTATATTATGAGCCAGTTTTATGTTATCTTCCTTAGTTTAACCTGGACAGTCCAGCTGGTTATATTATCAACCAGGTGTATGTTATCTTCCGTAGTTTAACTTGGACAGTTCAGATGGTTATATTATGATCCAGTTT
This sequence comes from Bathymodiolus septemdierum, assembly GCA_963383655.1. Taxonomy (NCBI): domain Eukaryota; kingdom Metazoa; phylum Mollusca; class Bivalvia; order Mytilida; family Modiolidae; genus Bathymodiolus; species Bathymodiolus septemdierum. The sequence continues at coordinate 2,563,326 of OY726523.1, forward strand.
TATGTTATCATCCTTAGTTTAACTTGGACAGTCCAGATGCTTATATTATGATCCAGGTGTATGTTATCTTCCTTAGTTTAATTTGGACAGTCCAGACGGTTATATTATGAGGCAGGTGTATGTTATCTTCCTTAGTTTAACTTGGACAGTCCAAACCGTTATTTTATTAGCCAGATGTATGTTATCTTCCTTACTTTTACTGGACAGTTCAAATGGTTATATTGTTAATCAGTTTTATGTTATCTTCCTTTGGTTAACTTGGACAGTCCAGATGGTTATAGTATGATCCAGGTGTATGTTATCTTTCTTACTTTAACTTGGACAGTCCAAATGGTTATCTTGTGAGTAGGGTGTATGTTATCTTCTTTACTTTAACCTGGACAGTCCAAACGGTTATTTTATTAGCCAGGTGTATGTTATCTTCCTTAGTTTAACTTTGACAGTACAGATGGTTATATTATTAGTCAGTTTTATGTTATCTTCCTTAGTTTAACTTGGACAGTCCAGATGGTTTTATTATGAACCAGTTTTATATTATCTTCCTTAGTTTAACTTGGACAGTCCAGATGGTTTTAATATGAGCCAGGTGTATCCTATCTTCCTTAGTTTAAATTGGACAGTCCAGATGGTCATATTATGAACCAGTTTTATATTATCTTCCTTAATTTAACTTGGACAGTGCAGATGGTTTTATTATGAGCCAGTTTTATTTTTTCTTCCTTAGTTTAACTTGGACAGTCCAGATGGTTATAATATGGGCCAGGTTTATGTTATCTTTCTTAGTTTAACTTGAACAGTCCAGATGGTTATTTTATGAGCCAGTTTTATGTTATCTTCCTTATTTTATCTTGGACAGTCCAGATGGTTATCGTATGAGTCAGTTTAGTTATCTTCCTTAGTTTAACTTGGACAGTCCAGATGGTTATAATATGAGCCAGGTGTATGTTATCTTCCTTAGTTTAACTTGGACAGTCCAAACGGTTAATTGATTAGCCAGGTGTATGTTATCTTGCTTAGTTTAACTTGGACAGTCCAAACGGTTATTTTATGAGCCAGTTTTATTTTATCTTTCTTAGTTTAACTTGGACAATCCAAATGGTTATATTATGAGCCAGTGTAGTTATCTTCCTTAGGTTAGCTTTAACAGTCCAGATGGTTATATTATGAGCCAATGTAGTTATCTTCCTTAGTTTAACTTGGACAGTTCAGATGGTTATAATATGGGCCAGGTTTATGTTATCTTTCTTAGTTTAACTTGAACAGTCCAGATGGTTATTCTATGAGCCAGTTTTATGTTATCTTCCTTATTTTATCTTGGACAGTCCAGATGGTTATCGTATGAGTCAGTTTAATTATCTTCCTTAGTTTAACTTGGACAGTCCAGATGGTTATAATATGAGCCAGGTGTATGTTATCTTCCTTAGTTTAACTTGGACAGTCCAAACGGTTAATTTATTAGCCAGGTGTATGTTATCTTGCTTAGTTTAACTTGGACAGTCCAGATGGTTATAATATGGGCCAGGTTTATGTTATCTTTCTTAGTTTAACTTGAACAGTCCAGATGGTTATTCTATGAGCCAGTTTTATGTTATCTTCCTTATTTTATCTTGGACAGTCCAGATGGTTATCGTATGAGTCAGTTTAATTATCTTCCTTAGTTTAACTTGGACAGTCCAGATGGTTATAATATGAGCCAGGTGTATGTTATCTTCCTTAGTTTAACTTGGACAGTCCAAACGGTTAATTTATTAGCCAGGTGTATGTTATCTTGCTTAGTTTAACTTGGACAGTCCAAACGGTTATTTTATGAGCCAGTTTTATGTTATCTTTCTTAGTTTAACTTGGACAGTCCAAACGGTTATATTATGAAGCAAGTTTATGCTATTTTCCTTAGTTTAACTTGGACAGTCCAGACGGTTATATTATTAGTCAGTTTTATGTTATCTTTCTTAGTTTAACTTGGACAGTTCAGATGGTTATCTTATGAGTAAGATTTATGTTATTTTTCTCAGCTTAACTTGGACAGTCCAGATGGGTATCTTATGACCCAGGTGTATGTTATCTTCCTTAGTTTAACTTGGACAGTCCAAACCGTTATTTTATTAGCCAGGTGTATGTTATCTTCCTTACTTTAACTTGGACAGTCCATATGGTTATATTATGAGCCAGTTTTATGTTATCTTCCTTAGTTTAGCTTGGACAGTCCAGATGGTTATATTATGAGCCAGGTGTATTTTATCTTCCTTAGTTTAACTTGGACAGTCCAGATGGTTATAGTATGAGCCAGGTTTAAGTCATCTTCCTTAGTTTAACTTGGACAGTCCAGATGGTTATATTATGACCCAGATTTATGCTATCTTTCTTAGTTTAGCTTTGACAGTCTAGATGGTTATATTATGAGCCAGGTTTATGTTATCTTTCTTAGTTTAGCTTGGACAGTCCAAATGGTAATATTATGAGCCAGTTTAGTTATCTTCCTTAGTTTAGCTTTGACAGTCCAGATGGTTTTATTATGAGCCAGGTATATCCTATCTTCCTTAGTTTAACTTGGACAGTCCAGCTGGTTATATTATGAGCCAGTTTTATGTTATCTTCCATAGTTTAACTTGGACAGTCCAGATGGTTTTATTATGAGCCAGTTTTATTTTTTCTTCCTTAGTTTAACTTGGACAGTCCAGATGGTTATAATATGGGCCAGGTTTATGTTATCTTTCTTAGTTTAACTTGAACAGTCCAGATGGTTATTTTATGAGCCAGTTTTATGTTATCTTCCTTATTTTATCTTGGACGGTCCAGATGGTTATCGTATGAGTCAGTTTAGTTATCTTCCTTAGTTTAACTTGGACAGTCCAGATGGTTATAATATGAGCCAGGTGTATGTTATCTTCCTTAGTTTAACTTGGACAGTCCAAACGGTTAATTTATTAGCCAGGTGTATGTTATCTTGCTTAGTTTAACTTGGACAGTCCAAACGGTTATTTTATGAGCCAGTTTTATGTTATCTTTCTTAGTTTAACTTGGACAGTCCAAACGGTTATTTTATGAGCCAGGTGTATGTTATCTTTCTTAGTTTAACTTGGACAGTCCAAATGGTTATATTATGAGCCAGGTGTATGTTATCTTCCTTAGTTTAACTTGGACAGTCCAGACGGTTAATTTATTAGCCAGGTGTATGTTATCTTGCTTAGTTTAACTTGGACAGTCCAAACGGTTATTTTATCAGCCAGTTTTATGTTATCTTTCTTAGTTTAACTTGGACAGTCCAAACGGTTATATTATGAAGCAAGTTTATGCTATTTTCCTTAGTTTAACTTGGACAGTCCAGACGGTTATATTATTAGTCAGTTTTATGTTATCTTTCTTAGTTTAACTTGGACAGTTCAGATGGTTATCTTATGAGTAAAATTTATGTTATTTTTCTCAGCTTAACTTGGACAGTCCAGATGGGTATCTTATGAGCCAGGTGTATGTTATCTTCCTTAGTTTAACTTGGACAGTCCAAACCGTTATTTTATTAGCCAGGTGTATGTTATCTTCCTTACTTTAACTTGGACAGTCCATATGGTTATATTATGAGCCAGTTTTATGTTATCTTCCTTAGTTTAGCTTGGACAGTCCAGATGGTTATATTATGAGTCAGGTTTATGCTATCTTCCTTAGTTTAATTTGGACAGTCCAGATTGTTATATTATGAGCCAGGTGTATTTTATCTTCCTTATTTAACTTGGACAGTCCAGATGGTTATAGTATGAGCCAGGTTTAAGTCATCTTCCTTAGTTTAACTTGGACAGACCAGATGGTTATATTATGACCCAGATGTATGCTATCTTTCTTAGTTTAGCTTTGACAGTCCAGATGGTTATATTATGAGCCAGGTTTATGTTAACTTTCTTAGTTTAACTGGGACAGTCCAAATGGTAATATTATGAGCCAGTTTAGTTATCTTCCTTAGTTTAGCTTTGACAGTCCAGATGGTTTTATTATGAGCCAGGTATATCCTATCTTCCTTAGTTTAACTTGGACAGTCCAGCTGGTTATATTATGAGCAAGTTTTATGTTATCTTCCATAGTTTAACTTGGACAGTCCAGATGGTTTTATTATGAGCCAGTTTAATTTTTTCTTCCTTAGTTTAACTTGGACAGTCCAGATGGTTATATTATGAGCCAGTTTTGTTATCTTCCTTAGGCTAACTTGGACAGTCCAGTTGGTTACATTATGAGCCAGGTTTATGCTATCTTCCTTAGCTTATCTTGGACAGTCAAGATGGTTATATTATGAGCCAGGTGTATGTTATCTTCCTTAGTTTAACTTGGACAGTCCAAACGGTTATTTTATGAGCCAGGTGTATGTTATCTTCCTTACTTTAACTTGGACAGTCCAAATGTTTATATTGTTAATCAGATTTATGTTATCTTCCTTAGTTTAGCTTGGACAGTCCGGACGGTTATATTATGAGCCAGTTTTATGTTATCTTTCTTAGTTTAGCTTGGACAGTCCAAATGGTTATATTATGAGCCAGTTTAGTTATCTTCCATAGTTTAACTTGGACAGTCCAGATGATTTTATTATGAGCCAGTTTTATTTTTTCTTCCTTAGTTTAATTTGGACAGTCCAGATGGTTATATTATGAGCCAGTTTAGTTATCTTCCTTAGGTTAACTTGGACAGTCCAGTTGGTTACATTATGAGCCAGGTTTATATTATTTTCCTTAGTTTAGCTTTGACAGTCCAGATGGTTATAGTATGAGCCAGGTTTATGTTATCTTTCTTAGTTTAACTTGGACAATTCAGATGGTTATCTTATGAGTAAGTTTTATGTTATTTTTCTCAGCTTAACTTGGACATTCCAGCTGGTTATATTATAAACGAGTTGTATGTTATCTTCCTTAGTTTAACTTGGACAGTCCAGATGCTTATATTATGTGCCAGGTTTATGTTATCTTCCTTAGTTTAACTTGGACAGTCCAGATGCTTATACTATGAGTCAGGTTTAAGTTATCTTCCTTAGTTTAACTTGGACAGTCCAGATGCTTATATTATGTGCCAGGTTTATGTTATCTTCCTTAGTTTAACTTGGGCAGTCCAGATGGTTATACTATGAGCCAGGTTTAAGTTATCTTCCTTAGTTTAACTTGGACAGTCCAGATGCTTATATTATGATCCAGGTGTATGTTATCTTCCTTTGTTTAATTTGGACAGTCCAGATGGTTATATTATGATCCAAGTTTATGCTATCTTCCTTAGTTTAACTTAGACAGTCCAGATGGTTATATTATGAGCCAATTGTATGTTATCTTCCTTAGTTTAACTTGGACAGTCCAGCTGGTTATATTATGAGCGAGATTTAAGTTATATTCGTAGTTTAACTTGGACAGTCCAGATGGTTATATTAAGAGCCAGATTTATGCTATCTGCCTTAGTTTAACTTGGACAGTCCAGATGGTTATATTATGAGCCAATTTTATTTTATCTTCCTTAGTTTAACTTGGACAGTCCAGCTGGTTATATTATGAGCCAGGTTTAAGTTATCTTCCTTAGTTTATCTTGGACAGTCGAGCTGGTTATATTATGAGCCAGGTTTATGTTATCTTTCTTAGTTTAACTTGGACAGTCCATATGGTCATATTATGAGCCAGGTTTAAGCTATCTTCCTTAGTTTAACTTGGACAGTCCAGATGGTTATATTATGAGCCAGGTTTATGCTATCTTCCTTAGTTTAAATGGGACAGTCCATATGGTTATATTATGAGCCAGTTTTATGTTATCTTCCTTAGTTTAACCTGGACAGTCCAGCTGGTTATATTATAAACCAGGTGTATGTTATCTTCCGTAGTTTAACTTGGACAGTTCAGATGGTTATATTATGATCCAGTTTTATGTTATCATCCTCAGTTTAACTTGGAAAGCCCAAATGTTTATATTATGTGACAGGTTTATGTTATCTTCCGTAGTTTAACTTGGACAGTCCAGATGCTTATATTATGATCCAGGTGTATGTTATCTTCCTTAGTTTAATTTGGACAGTCCAGACGGTTATATTATGAGGCAGGTGTATGTTATCTTCCTTAGTTTTACTGGAGAGTTCAAATGGTTATATTGTTGATTAGTTTTATGTTATCTTCCTTTGGTTAACTTGGACAGTCCAGATGGTTATAGTATGATCCAGGTGTATGTTATCTTTCTTACTTTAACTTGGACAGTCCAAATGGTTATCATGTGAGTAGGGTGTATGTTATCTTCTTTACTTTAACCTGGACAGTCCAAACGGTTATTTTATTAGCCAGGTTTATGTTATCTTCCGTAGTTTAACTTTGACAGTACAGATGGTTATATTATTAGTCAGTTTTATGTTATCTTCCGTAGTTTAACTTGGACAGTCCAGATGGTTTTATTATGAACCAGTTTTATATTATCTTCCTTAGTTTAACTTGGACAGTCCAGATGGTTTTAATATGAGCCAGGTGTATCCTATCTTCCTTAGTTTAAATTGGACAGTCCAGATGGTCATATTATGAACCAGTTTTATATTATCTTCCTTAATTTAACTTGGACAGTCCAGATGGTTTTATTATGAGCCAGTTTTATTTTGTCTTCCTTAGTTTAACTTGGACAGTCCAGATGGTTATAATATGGGCCAGGTTTATGTTATCTTTCTTAGTTTAACTTGAACAGTCCAGATGGTTATTTTATGAGCCAGTTTTATGTTATCTTCCTTATTTTATCTTGGACAGTCCAGATGGTTATCGTATGAGTCAGTTTAGTTATCTTCCTTAGTTTAACTTGGACAGTCCAGATGGTTATAATATTAGCCAGGTGTATGTTATCTTCCTTAGTTTAACTTGGACAGTCCAAACGGTTAATTGATTAGCCAGGTGTATGTTATCTTGCTTAGTTTAACTTGGACAGTCCAAACGGTTATTTTATGAGCCAGTTTTATTTTATCTTTCTTAGTTTAACTTGGACAATCCAAATGGTTATATTATGAGCCAGTGTAGTTATCTTCCTTAGGTTAGCTTGAACAGTCCAGATGGTTATATTATGAGCCAATGTAGTTATCTTCCTTAGTTTAACTTGGACAGTCCAGATGGTTATAATATGGGCCAGGTTTATGTTATCTTTCTTAGTTTAACTTGAACAGTCCAGATGGTTATTCTATGAGCCAGTTTTATGTTATCTTCCTTATTTTATCTTGGACAGTCCAGATGGTTATCGTATGAGTCAGTTTAATTATCTTCCTTAGTTTAACTTGGACAGTCCAGATGGTTATAATATGAGCCAGGTGTATGTTATCTTCCTTAGTTTAACTTGGACAGTCCAAACGGTTAATTTATTAGCCAGGTGTATGTTATCTTGCTTAGTTTAACTTGGACAGTCCAGATGGTTATAATATGGGCCAGGTTTATGTTATCTTTCTTAGTTTAACTTGAACAGTCCAGATGGTTATTCTATGAGCCAGTTTTATGTTATCTTCCTTATTTTATCTTGGACAGTCCAGATGGTTATCGTATGAGTCAGTTTAATTGTCTTCCTTAGTTTAACTTGGACAGTCCAGATGGTTGTAATATGAGCCAGGTGTATGTTATCTTCCTTAGTTTAACTTGGACAGTCCAAACGGTTAATTTATTAGCCAGGTGTATGTTATCTTGCTTAGTTTAACTTGGACAGTCCAAACGGTTATTTTATGAGCCAGTTTTATGTTATCTTTCTTAGTTTAACTTGGACAGTCCAAACGGTTATATTATGAAGCAAGTTTATGCTATTTTCCTTAGTTTAACTTGGACAGTCCAGACGGTTATATTATTAGTCAGTTTTATGTTATCTTTCTTAGTTTAACTTGGACAGTTCAGATGGTTATCTTATGAGTAAGATTTATGTTATTTTTCTCAGCTTAACTTGGACAGTCCAGATGGGTATCTTATGACCCAGGTGTATGTTATCTTCCTTAGTTTAACTTGGACAGTCCAAACCAGTATTTTATTAGCCAGGTGTATGTTATCTTCCTTACTTTAACTTGGACAGTCCATATGGTTATATTATGAGCCAGTTTTATGTTATCTTCCTTAGTTTAGCTTGGACAGTCCAGATGGTTATATTATGAGCCAGGTGTATTTTATCTTCCTTAGTTTAACTTGGACAGTCCAGATGGTTATAGTATGAGCCAGGTTTAAGTCATCTTCCTTAGTTTAACTTGGACAGTCCAGATGGTTATATTATGACCCAGATTTATGCTATCTTTCTTAGTTTAGCTTTGACAGTCCAGATGGTTATATTATGAGCCAGGTTTATGTTATCTTTCTTAGTTTAGCTTGGACAGTCCAAATGGTAATATTATGAGCCAGTTTAGTTATCTTCCTTAGTTTAGCTTTGACAGTCCAGATGGTTTTATTATGAGCCAGGTATATCCTATCTTCCTTAGTTTAACTTGGACAGTCCAGCTGGTTATATTATGAGCCAGTTTTATGTTATCTTCCATAGTTTAACTTGGACAGTCCAGATGGTTTTATTATGAGCCAGTTTTATTTTTTCTTCCTTAGTTTAACTTGGACAGTCCAGATGGTTATAATATGGGCCAGGTTTATGTTATCTTTCTTAGTTTAACTTGAACAGTCCAGATGGTTATTTTATGAGCCAGTTTTATGTTATCTTCCTTATTTTATCTTGGACGGTCCAGATGGTTATCGTATGAGTCAGTTTAGTTATCTTCCTTAGTTTAACTTGGACAGTCCAGATGGTTATAATATGAGCCAGGTGTATGTTATCTTCCTTAGTTTAACTTGGACAGTCCAAACGGTTAATTTATTAGCCAGGTGTATGTTATCTTGCTTAGTTTAACTTGGACAGTCCAAACGGTTATTTTATGAGCCAGTTTTATGTTATCTTTCTTAGTTTAACTTGGACAGTCCAAACGGTTATTTTATGAGCCAGGTGTATGTTATCTTTCTTAGTTTAACTGGACAGTCCAAATGGTTATATTATGAGCCAGGTGTATGTTATCTTCCTTAGTTTAACTTGGACAGTCCAAACGGTTAATTTATTAGCCAGGTGTATGTTATCTTCCGTAGTTTAACTTGGACAGTTCAGATGGTTATATTATGATCCAGTTTTATGTTATCATCCTTAGTTTAACTTGGAAAGCCCAAATGTTTATATTATGTGACAGGTTTATGTTATCTTCCGTAGTTTAACTTGGACAGTCCAGATGCTTATATTATGATCCAGGTGTATGTTATCTTCCTTAGTTTAATTTGGACAGTCCAGACGGTTATATTATGAGGCAGGTGTATGTTATCTTCCTTAGTTTAACTTGGACAGTCCAAACCGTTATTTTATTAGCCAGATGTATGTTATCTTCCTTACTTTTACTGGAGAGTTCAAATGGTTATATTGTTAATCAGTTTTATGTTATCTTCCTTTGGTTAACTTGGACAGTCCAGATGGTTATAGTATGATCCAGGTGTATGTTATCTTTCTTACTTTAACTTGGACAGTCCAAATGGTTATCTTGTGAGTAGGGTGTATGTTATCTTCTTTACTTTAACCTGGACAGTCCAAACGGTTATTTTATTAGCCAGGTTTATGTTATCTTCCGTAGTTTAACTTTGACAGTACAGATGGTTATATTATTAGTCAGTTTTATGTTATCTTCCGTAGTTTAACTTGGACAGTCCAGATGGTTTTATTATGAACCAGTTTTATATTATCTTCCTTAGTTTAACTTGGACAGTCCAGATGGTTTTAATATGAGCCAGGTGTATCCTATCTTCCTTAGTTTAAATTGGACAGTCCAGATGGTCATATTATGAACCAGTTTTATATTATCTTCCTTAATTTAACTTGGACAGTCCAGATGGTTTTATTATGAGCCAGTTTTATTTTGTCTTCCTTAGTTTAACTTGGACAGTCCAGATGGTTATAATATGGGCCAGGTTTATGTTATCTTTCTTAGTTTAACTTGAACAGTCCAGATGGTTATTTTATGAGCCAGTTTTATGTTATCTTCCTTATTTTATCTTGGACAGTCCAGATGGTTATCGTATGAGTCAGTTTAGTTATCTTCCTTAGTTTAACTTGGACAGTCCAGATGGTTATAATATGAGCCAGGTGTATGTTATCTTCCTTAGTTTAACTTGGACAGTCCAAACGGTTAATTGATTAGCCAGGTGTATGTTATCTTGCTTAGTTTAACTTGGACAGTCCAAACGGTTATTTTATGAGCCAGTTTTATTTTATCTTTCTTAGTTTAACTTGGACAGTCATAATGGTTATATTATGAGCCAGTGTAGTTATCTTCCTTAGGTTAACCTGAACAGTCCAGATGGTTATATTATGAGCCAATGTAGTTATCTTCCTTAGTTTAACTTGGACAGTCCAGATGGTTATAATATGGGCCAGGTTTATGTTATCTTTCTTAGTTTAACTTGAACAGTCCAGATGGTTATTCTATGAGCCAGTTTTATGTTATCTTCCTTATTTTATCTTGGACAGTCCAGATGGTTATCGTATGAGTCAGTTTAATTATCTTCCTTAGTTTAACTTGGACAGTCCAGATGGTTATAATATGAGCCAGGTGTATGTTATCTTCCTTAGTTTAACTTGGACAGTCCAAACGGTTAATTTATTAGCCAGGTGTATGGTATCTTGCTTAGTTTAACTTGGACAGTCCAAACGGTTATTTTATGAGCCAGTTTTATGTTATCTTTCTTAGTTTAACTTGGACAGTCCAAATGGTTATATTATGAGCCAGGTGTATGTTATCTTCCTTAGTTTAACTTGGACAGTCCAAACGGTTAATTTATTAGCCAGGTGTATGTTATCTTGCTTAGTTTAACTTGGACAGTCCAAACGGTTATTTTATGAGCCAGTTTTATGTTATCTTTCTTAGTTTAACTTGGACATTCCAAACGGTTATATTATGAAGCAAGTTTATGCTATTTTCCTTAGTTTAACTTGGACAGTCCAGACGGTTATATTATTAGTCAGTTTTATGTTATCTTTCTTAGTTTAACTTGGACAGTTCAGATGGTTATATTATGAGTCAGGTTTATGCTATCTTCCTTAGTTTAACTTGGACAGTCCAGATGGTTATATTATGAGCCAGGTGTATTTTATCTTCCTTAGTTTAACTTGGACAGTCCAGATGGTTATAGTATGAGCCAGGTTTAAGTCATCTTCCTTAGTTTAACTTGGACAGTCCAGATGGTTATATTATGACCCAGATTTATGCTATCTTTCTTAGTTTAGCTTTGACAATCCAGATGGTTATATTATGAGCCAGGTTTATGTTATCTTTCTTAGTTTAACTTGGACAGTCCAAATGGTAATATTATGAGCCAGTTTAGTTATCTTCCTTAGTTTAGCTTTGACAGTCCAGATGGTTTTATTATGAGCCAGGTATATCCTATCTTCCTTAGTTTAACTTGGACAGTCCAGCTGGTTATATTATGAGCCAGTTTTATGTTATCTTCCATAGTTTAACTTGGACAGTCCAGATGCTTATATAATGTGCCAGGTTTATGTTATCTTCCTTAGTTTAACTTGGACAGTCCAGATGCTTATATTATGATCCAGGTGTATGTTATCTTCCTTAGTTTAACTTGGATAGTCCAGATGGTTATGTTATGAACCAGGTTTATGCTATCTTCCTTAGTTTAACTTAGACAGTCCAGATGGTTATATTATGAGCCAATTTTATGTTATCTTCCTTAGTTTAACTTGGACAGTCCAGCTGGTTATATTATGAGCGAGGTTTAAGTTATATTCCGTAGTTTAACTTGGACAGTCCAGATGGTTATATTATGAGCCAGATTTATGCTATCTGCCTTAGTTTAACTTGGACAGTCCAGATGGTTTTATTATGAACCAGTTTTATATTATCTTCCTTAGTTTAACTTGGACAGTCCAGATGGTTTTAATATGAGCCAGGTGTATCCTATCTTCCTTAGTTTAAATTGGACAGTCCAGATGGTCATATTATGAACCAGTTTTATATTATCTTCCTTAATTTAACTTGGACAGTCCAGATGGTTTTATTATGAGCCAGTTTTATTTTGTCTTCCTTAGTTTAACTTGGACAGTCCAGATGGTTATAATATGGGCCAGGTTTATGTTATCTTTCTTAGTTTAACTTGAACAGTCCAGATGGTTATTTTATGAGCCAGTTTTATGTTATCTTCCTTATTTTATCTTGGACAGTCCAGATGGTTATCGTATGAGTCAGTTTAGTTATCTTCCTTAGTTTAACTTGGACAGTCCAGATGGTTATAATATGAGCCAGGTGTATGTTATCTTCCTTAGTTTAACTTGGACAGTCCAAACGGTTAATTGATTAGCCAGGTGTATGTTATCTTGCTTAGTTTAACTTGGACAGTCCAAACGGTTATTTTATGAGCCAGTTTTATTTTATCTTTCTTAGTTTAACTTGGACAGTCATAATGGTTATATTATGAGCCAGTGTAGTTATCTTCCTTAGGTTAACCTGAACAGTCCAGATGGTTATATTATGAGCCAATGTAGTTATCTTCCTTAGTTTAACTTGGACAGTCCAGATGGTTATAATATGGGCCAGGTTTATGTTATCTTTCTTAGTTTAACTTGAACAGTCCAGATGGTTATTCTATGAGCCAGTTTTATGTTATCTTCCTTATTTTATCTTGGACAGTCCAGATGGTTATCGTATGAGTCAGTTTAATTATCTTCCTTAGTTTAACTTGGACAGTCCAGATGGTTATAATATGAGCCAGGTGTATGTTATCTTCCTTAGTTTAACTTGGACAGTCCAAACGGTTAATTTATTAGCCAGGTGTATGGTATCTTGCTTAGTTTAACTTGGACAGTCCAAACGGTTATTTTATGAGCCAGTTTTATGTTATCTTTCTTAGTTTAACTTGGACAGTCCAAATGGTTATATTATGAGCCAGGTGTATGTTATCTTCCTTAGTTTAACTTGGACAGTCCAAACGGTTAATTTATTAGCCAGGTGTATGTTATCTTGCTTAGTTTAACTTGGACAGTCCAAACGGTTATTTTATGAGCCAGTTTTATGTTATCTTTCTTAGTTTAACTTGGACATTCCAAACGGTTATATTATGAAGCAAGTTTATGCTATTTTCCTTAGTTTAACTTGGACAGTCCAGACGGTTATATTATTAGTCAGTTTTATGTTATCTTTCTTAGTTTAACTTGGACAGTTCAGATGGTTATATTATGAGTCAGGTTTATGCTATCTTCCTTAGTTTAACTTGGACAGTCCAGATGGTTATATTATGAGCCAGGTGTATTTTATCTTCCTTAGTTTAACTTGGACAGTCCAGATGGTTATAGTATGAGCCAGGTTTAAGTCATCTTCCTTAGTTTAACTTGGACAGTCCAGATGGTTATATTATGACCCAGATTTATGCTATCTTTCTTAGTTTAGCTTTGACAATCCAGATGGTTATATTATGAGCCAGGTTTATGTTATCTTTCTTAGTTTAACTTGGACAGTCCAAATGGTAATATTATGAGCCAGTTTAGTTATCTTCCTTAGTTTAGCTTTGACAGTCCAGATGGTTTTATTATGAGCCAGGTATATCCTATCTTCCTTAGTTTAACTTGGACAGTCCAGCTGGTTATATTATGAGCCAGTTTTATGTTATCTTCCATAGTTTAACTTGGACAGTCCAGATGCTTATATAATGTGCCAGGTTTATGTTATCTTCCTTAGTTTAACTTGGACAGTCCAGATGCTTATATTATGATCCAGGTGTATGTTATCTTCCTTAGTTTAACTTGGATAGTCCAGATGGTTATGTTATGAACCAGGTTTATGCTATCTTCCTTAGTTTAACTTAGACAGTCCAGATGGTTATATTATGAGCCAATTTTATGTTATCTTCCTTAGTTTAACTTGGACAGTCCAGCTGGTTATATTATGAGCGAGGTTTAAGTTATATTCCGTAGTTTAACTTGGACAGTCCAGATGGTTATATTATGAGCCAGATTTATGCTATCTGCCTTAGTTTAACTTGGACAGTCCAGATGGTTATATTATGAACCAATTTTATTTTATCTTCCTTAGTTTAACTTGGACAGTCCAGCTGGTTATATTATGAGCCAGGTTTAAGTTATCTTCCTTAGTTTAACTTGGACAGTCCATATGGTTATATTATGAGCCAATTGTATGTTACCTTCCTTAGTTTAACTTGGACAGTCCAGCTGGTTATATTATGAGCCAATTTTATGTTATCTTCCTTAGTTTAAATTGGACCGTCGAGCTAGTTATATTATGGGACAGGTTTATGTTACCTTCCTTAGTTTAACTTGGACAGTCCGGATGGTTATATTATGAGCCAGGTTTAAGTTATCTTCCTTAGTTTAACTTGGACAGTCCAGATGGTGATATTATGAGCCAGTTTTATGTTATCTTCCTTAGTTTAACTTGGACAGTCCAGCTGGTTATACTATGAGCCAGGTTTAAGTTATCTTCCTTAGTTTAACTTGGACAGTCCAGATGCTTATATTATGTGCCAGGTTTATGTTATCTTCCTTAGTTTAACTTGGGCAGTCCAGATGGTTATACTATGAGCCAGGTTTAAGTTATCTTCCTTAGTTTAACTTGGACAGTCCAGATGCTTATATTATGTGCCAGGTTTATGTTATCTTCCTTAGTTTAGCTTGGACAGTCCAGATGGTTATATTATGAGCCAGGTTTATGCTATCTTTCTTAGTTTAACTTGGACAGTCCAGATGGTTATATTATGAACCAGTTTAGTTATCTTCCTTTGGTTAATTTGGACAGTTCAGATGGTTATATTATGAGTCAGGTTTATGCTATCTTCCTTAGTTTAACTTGGACATTCCAGCTGGTTATATTATAAACGAGTTGTATGTTATCTTCCTTAGTTTAACTTGGACAGTCCAGATGCTTATATTATGTGCCAGGTTTATGTTATCTTCCTTAGTTTAACTTGGACTGTCCAGATGCTTATATTATGATCCAGGTGTATGTTATCTTCCTTAGTTTAACTTGGACAGTCCAGATGGTTATGTTATGAACCAGGTTTATGCTATCTTCCTTATTTAAACTTGAACAGTCCAGATGGTTATATTATGATCCAAGTTTATGCTATCTTCCTTAGTTTAACTTAGACAGTCCAGATGGTTATATTATGAGCCAATTGTATGTTATCTTCCTTAGTTTAACTTGGACAGTCCAGCTGGTTATATTATGAGCGAGGTTTAAGTTATATTCCGTAGTTTAACTTGGACAGTCCAGATGGTTATATTAAGAGCCAGATTTATGCTATCTGCCTTAGTTTAACTTGGACAGTCCAGATGGTTATATTATGAGCCAATTTTATTTTATCTTCCTTAGTTTAACTTGGACAGTCCAGCTGGTTATATTATGAGCCAGGTTTAAGTTATCTTCCTTAGTTTAACTTGGACAGTCCATATGGTTATATTATGAGCCAATTTTATGTTACCTTCCTTAGTTTAACTTGGACAGTCCAGCTGGTTATATTATGAGCCAATTTTATGTTATCTTCCTTAGTTTAACTTGGACAGTCGAGCTGGTTATATTATGAGCCAGGTTTATGTTATCTTCCTTAGTTTAACTTGGACAGTCCATATGGTTATATTATGAGCCAGGTTTAAGCTATCTTCCTTAGTTTAACTTGGACAGTCCAGATGGTTATATTATGAGCCAGGTTTATGCTATCTTCCTTAGTTTAAATGGGACAGTCCATATGGTTATATAATGAGCCAGTTTTATGTTATCTTCCTTAGTTTAACCTGGACAGTCCAGCTGGTTATATTATAAACCAGGTGTATGTTATCTTCCGTAGTTTAACCTGGACAGTCCAGCTGGTTATATTATAAACCAGGTGTATGTTATCTTCCGTAGTTTAACTTGGACAGTTCAGATGGTTATATTATAAACCAGGTGTATGTTATCTTCCGTAGTTTAACCTGGACAGTCCAGCTGGTTATATTATAAACCAGGTGTATGTTATCTTCCGTAGTTTAACTTGGACAGTCCATATGGTTATATTATGAGTCAGTTTTATGTTATCTTCCTTAGTTTAACCTGGACAGTCCAGCTGGTTATATTATAAACCAGGTGTATGTTATCTTCCGTAGTTTAACTTGGACAGTCCAGATGGTTATATTATGAGCCAGGTTTATGCTATCTTCCTTAGTTTAAATGGGACAGTCCATATGGTTATATTATGAGCCAGTTTTATGTTATCTTCCTTAGTTTAACCTGGACAGTCCAGCTGGTTATATTATAAACCAGGTGTATGTTATCTTCCGTAGTTTAACTTGGACAGTTCAGATGGTTATATTATGATCCAGTTTTATGTTATCATCCTTAGTTTAACTTGGATAATCCAGATGGTTATATTATGAACCAGGTGTATGTTATCTTCCGTAGTTTAACTTGGACAGTCCAGATGCTTATATTATGATCCAGGTGTATGTTATCTTCCGTAGTTTAACTTGGACAGTCCAGATGCTTATATTATGATCCAGGTGTATGTTATCTTCCTTAGTTTAATTTGGACAGTCCAGACCGTTATTTTATTAGCCAGATGTATGTTATCTTCCTTACTTTTACTGGACAGTTCAAATGGTTATATTGTTAATCAGTTTTATGTTATCTTCCTTTGGTTAACTTGGACAGTCCAGATGGTTATAGTATGATCCAGGTGTATGTTATCTTTCTTACTTTAACTTGGACATTCCAGATGGTTATATTATGAGCCAGTTTTATGTTATTTTCCTTATTTTAATTTGAACAGTCCAGATGGTTATATTATGAGCTAGGTTCATGTTATCTTCTTCATGACATTATGTCTAACAGAGTTCCTGTATTTCTATGTTAATTCTATTGAAGTACAAATGTATTCACGTGTCATCACAGTGACTGCTAATAAAGGGGGAACTTAAAAAAAACCCAACAGGATTCTTTATTTGAAATCAATGCCAGTAATATCAGTTAATGCTATGTAAATTAAGTTTCTTTTCTTTAATGAGATTTGTATAAAGAATTCCGTTGATATATCAATTAATCCTCTTGATACGAGATACAAAAGTCCATTTGATCATTAATTACATTTTTAGAAGCATTTTGAAATCAAATTAGAATTATTTACGATTCTCTAATTTAATCATCTTACAAAGTTACAAAGCATGAGCTTTGTAATGGTATATGTTTCTAATCAGTCAGTTGTTCGTACAACTATTAAATGTCATTTATAGGATGTAGTCTGATTAGCAGTTAGTTTTTGTCTTTTTGTTTTTGTTTTTGTTTTGTTTGTAAGACAAATTTAGGACGGAATTTAGGAGAAAGAGGAAAGACTGGTAAACTCAGAATAAGGATGTTTGTCGGAGTGAAGCGTCATGTCTACCCTCGAACTGTTGTTTCAGTCAGCTAGCACTATACAATATTACTAAGCGTATTGGTCTAGAACAAAATGGACATAATTATATCAACTAATGACTGTAACTTGTTCTCGGCATGATATAGTTGAACATTTGCTAATTTTGCGTCAAGCAACAATCACTCACTCACTTCACACTTTCTGTTTAGAGAGGTTTGACAAATGATACCATACTTTCGTCTGGTAAACTACTGTACAGTCGACTCAGAATATCACAACAAACTTTCTCTCAAATTTACACTTATTCAGTAGTCAATTGGTTTATTAGATATATTTATTACTGAAATTTACAGTTCCTAAATAATGTAATTATTAGTAAAGCTAATGTTCTCCTCCCTCCGTCATAAATGACCTTAGCCTATTTTGTTATCCTTCTTAGGCCGTTGGTTTTATTGATCCCAAAACTTTAAGTTATTTGCCTTTCCAACCTTTTGACTTTGAGTACCTGATGAAGGTTATTTGCCTTTCCAACCTTTTGACTTTGAGTACCTGATGAAGGTTATTTGCCTTTCCAACCTTTTGACTTTGAGTACCTGATGAAGGTTATTTGCCTTTCCAACCTTTTGACTTTGAGTACCTGATGAAGGTTATTTGCCTTTCCAACCTTTTGACTTTGAGTACCTGATGAAGGTTATTTGCCTTTCCAACCTTTTGACTTTGAGTACCTGATGAAGGTTATTTGCCTTTCCAACCTTTTGACTTTGAGTA
Organism: Bathymodiolus septemdierum; assembly: GCA_963383655.1. Classification (NCBI taxonomy): domain Eukaryota; kingdom Metazoa; phylum Mollusca; class Bivalvia; order Mytilida; family Modiolidae; genus Bathymodiolus; species Bathymodiolus septemdierum. The sequence continues at coordinate 2,581,457 of OY726523.1, forward strand.
CCTGATGAAGGTTATTTGCCTTTCCAACCTTTTGACTTTGAGTACCTGATGAAGGTTATTTGCCTTTCCAACCTTTTGACTTTGAGTACCTGATGAAGGTTATTTGCCTTTCCAACCTTTTGACTTTGAGTACCTGATGAAGGTTATTTGCCTTTCCAACCTTTTGACTTTGAGTACCTGATGAAGGTTATTTGCCTTTCCAACCTTTTGACTTTGAGTACCTGATGAAGGTTATTTGCCTTTCCAACCTTTTGACTTTGAGTACCTGATGAAGGTTATTTGCCTTTCCAACCTTTTGACTTTGAGTACCTGATGAAGGTTATTTGCCTTTCCAACCTTTTGACTTTGAGTACCTGATGAAGGTTATTTGCCTTTCCAACCTTTTGACTTTGAGTACCTGATGAAGGTTATTTGCCTTTCCAACCTTTTGACTTTGAGTACCTGATGAAGGTTATTTCATAAACGTGTCGTACGCACTAAGTTTGAGATCTACGTTTTTATTTCGTCTTTAATAATAAAATATATTTAAATGTCATTTCCGATCATTTACACTCACTGATAAATTGATTTATGCGTTGTTATTTAACGTCAAATAAGCATTATTTCAACTACAGTCAGACCTGCCTTAAAGGGCACTTCTACATAGCAAATTTATGTCTATAAAGATTAGTCTCATTTCCCTCATTAATCAATAGTGCATATAATTTGAACCTGTATATAAAGGTCAGTTGCTCATTAAGGTCAAATTTTCAAGTTCCCTTGAATGGCCTTTATTTACAGGTTTGACTGTGCTAGTATATTCCCATGTCAGAACGGGTGCAAGAGTATTCTGATGGAAATATAGTTTAATCAGTACTAATGGTGGTCAACAATTCCATCAATATCAGCAACAATCACCTATCACGTTCAAATCATTGAAAACAGCACAGACTACGACATTTGACGATGACAATTCAGACCCTGGGTTAGGACAGACACATATATGGGGTGTTGTTAAACTGGTTAATGGGGTACCATCCGTTTCTCTCTTGATAACTGGATTTCCAACAGTAATACAGATATAAGCAAACAATACAAAAAAAAACCAGCACAAATTCGCTTCCATTGACAAAAATAAGAACAAAAAACACACATTTTCAAAAAATAGAACAATATAAACATGAACAGTACCGTAGGAGGGTCAGTGAATGCTACTTGTAGTTAACTGACTACTAGCTCATAAGGTATAATCTATTAATCAGAGCCCATTATGTATAGGACAAAGCAAGATCATTACCGTTACTCCTGACAGATTTGACATTCATTAGTCATAAACAAGTAAAACAGTTTTTGGTCTTTGTGGGAGACTAAAATACACAATTTATGTAGTGTTGAGAAACAATTCCACCACTATCAGCAAAACGAACAATCACCTTTATTAATAATCAAGCAGAAAAAACAACAACTAAATAGAAAGAAAGAAAAGTATAAAAAACAACAACTAAATGGAAAGAAAGAAAATATAAAAAACAACAACTAAATGGAAAGAAAGAAAAGTATAAAAAACAACAACTAAAAAGAAAGAAAGAAAAGTATAAAAAACAACAATGAAATGGAAAGAAAGAAAAGTATAAAAAACAACAACTAAATTGAAAGAAAGAAAAGTATAAAAAACAACAACTAAATGGAAAGAAAGAAAAGTATAAAAAACAACAACTAATTGGAAAGAAAGAAAAGTATAAAAAACAACAACTAAATAGAAAGAAAGAAAAGTATAAAAAAACAACAACTAAATGGAAAGAAAGAAAAGTATAAAAAAACAACAACTAAATAGAAAGAAAGAAAAGTATAAAAAACAACAACTAAATGGAAAGAAAGAAAAGTATAAAAAACAACAACTAAATGGAAAGAAAGAAAGTATAAAAAACAACAACTAAATAGAAAGAAAGAAAAGTATAAAAAACAACAACTAAATAGAAAGAAAGAAAAGTATAAAAAACAACAACTAAATGGAAAGAAAGAAAATATAAAAAACAACAACTAAATGGAAAGAAAGAAAAGTATAAAAAACAACAACTAAATAGAAAGAAAGAAAAGTATAAAAAACAACAATGAAATGGAAAGAAAGAAAAGTATAAAAAACAACAACTAAATTGAAAGAAAGAAAAGTATAAAAAACAACAACTAAATGGAAAGAAAGAAAAGTATAAAAAACAACAACTAAATGGAAAGAAAGAAAAGTATAAAAAACAACAACTAAATGGAAAGAAAGAGAAGTATTAAAAACAACAACTAAATAGAAAGAAAGAAAAGTATAAAAAACAACAACTAAATGGAAAGAAAGAAAAGTATAAAAAAACAACAACTAAATGGAAAGAAAGAGAAGTATAAAAAACAACAACTAAATGGAAAGAAAGAAAAGTATAAAAAACAACAACTAAATAGAAAGAAAGAAAAGTATAAAAAAACAACAACTAAATGGAAAGAAAGAAAAGTATAAAAAACAACAACTAAATAGAAAGAAAGAAAAGTATAAAAACAACAACTAAATGGAAAGAAAGAAAAGTATAAAAAACAACAACTAAATGGAAAGAAAGAAAAGTATAAAAAACAACAACTAAATGGAAAGAAAGAAAAGTATTAAAAACAACAACTAAATAGAAAGAAAGAAAAGTATAAAAAACAACAACTAAATGGAAAGAAAGAAAAGTATAAAAAACAACAACTAAATGGAAAGAAAGAGAAGTATAAAAAACAACAACTAAATGGAAAGAAAGAAAAGTATAAAAAACAACAACTAAATAGAAAGAAAGAAAAGTATAAAAACAACAACTAAATGGAAAAAAAGAAAAGTATAAAAAAGCAACAACTAAATAGAAAGAAAGAAAAGTATAAAAAAAAACAACAACTAAATAGAAAGAAAGAAAAGTATAAAAACAACAACTAAATGGAAAGAAAGAAAAGTATAAAAAAACAACAACTAAATGGAAAGAAAGAAAAGTATAAAAAACAACAACTAAATGGAAAGAAAGAAAAGTATAAAAAAAACAACAACTAAATTGAAAGAAAGAAAAGTATAAAAAAAAACTAAATGGAAAGAAAGAAAAGTATAAAAAACAACAACTAAATGGAAAGAAAGAAAAGTATAAAAAACAACAACTAAATGGAAAGAAAGAAAAGTATAAAAAACAACAACTAAATAGAAAGAAAGAAAAGTAAAAAAAAAACAACAACTAAATAGAAAGAAAGAAAAGTATAAAAAACAACAACTAAATGGAAAGAAAGAAAAGTATAAAAAACAACAACTAAATAGAAAGAAAGAAAAGTATAAAAAAACAACAACTAAATGGAAAGAAAGAAAAGTATAAAACAATCAAACACGTAAAAAGTGTAGAAAAAAATATTTATAATAACATATAGATGTTTGAGAGAGTATTATTTGACCGTAGTGACAGATTATTTTGCATTTAAGTATAAATATATGTTTAAAACAGTCTTTCGACAGTGTATTATTTTCTCATATTTCGTTGTTTACAGCATCGTTTGTATTGATTCATTTTTTGCAATCTTTGATCCTTATATGGGTGTAACTAAGCAGGTTAGTAGCGTCATACTGTATCGTCTTACCTCTATGCACATGTGGTCTTGCCATTATGCATGATTTGATTTGATTTATTGTGTTTTAACGCCACTTTCAGCAATATATCAGCTATATCATGGCGACCAGTTTTAGTGGTGGAAGAAGCTGGAGTACCCGGAGAGAACCACCGACCATGGGCAAGCAACTGGTAAGCTTTTTCTAAACCATTTTTGTAATTTACAAAGCCAGGTGAGAACCCACGCCGTATTGGTGATAGGCTTGTATGAGTTATTAGGTAATCTAACTACCTAACTCATTGAACCACCCGGGCCCTCCTTTATACATGTGGTCTTATCTTTCTGTACATGTTGTCTTACCTTTATACACACGTGGTCTTACCTTTGTACGCATGCGATCTTACCTTTGTACACATATGGTCTTACCTTTATACACGTGTGATTTTACCTTTATACACGTGTGGTCTTACCTTTATACACATGTGGTCTTACCTTTATACACATGTGGTCTTACCTTTATAAACATATGGTCTTACCTTTATGCACGTGTGGTCTTACCTTTATACACATGTGGTCTTACCTTTATAAGCATGTGGTCTTATCTTTCTGTACATGTGGTCTTAGCTTTATACACATGTGGTCTTACCTCTATACACGTGTGGTCTTTCCTTTATACACATGTGGTCTTATCTTTATTCACATGTGATCTTATCTTTATACACATGTGATCTTATCTTTATACACATGTGGTCTTATCTTTATACACATGTGGTCTTATCTTTATACACATGTGGTCTTATCTTTCTGTAGATATGATCTTACCTTTATACACATGTGGTCTTACCTTTATACACATGTTGTCGTGCCTTTATAGACATATGGTCTTACCTTTATACACGTGTGGTCTTACCTTTATGCACATGTGGTCATACCTTTGTACACATGTGGTCTTGCCTTTATACACATATAGTCTTATATTTATACACATGTGGTCTTACCTTTATACACATGTGGTTTTATCTTTCTGCACATGTGGTGTTATCTTTCTCCACATGTGGTCTTACCTTTATGCACACGTCGTCTTGCCTTTATACACATGTCCTCTTAGCTGCATACACATGTGGTTTTACCTTTATATACATGTGGTCTTACCTTTATTCACATGTGGTCTTACCTTTATTCACATGTGGTCTTATCTTTCTGCACATGTGGTCTTATCTTTAGTCGCATGTGGTCTTACCTCTATACAGGTGTGGTCTTTCCTTTATACACATGTTGTCTTACCTTAATACACATGTTGTCGTGCCTTTATACACATGTAGTCTTACCTTTATACACGTGTGGTTTTACCTTTATACACGTGTGGTCTTGCCTTTATACACGTGTGGTCTTGCCTTTATGCATGTGGTCTTACCTTTATGCACGTGTGGTCTTACCTTTATACACATGTGGTCTTATCTTTCTGCACATGTGGTCTTATCTTTATTCACATGTGGTCTTATCTTTAGACACATGTGGTCTTCCCTTTATACACATGTGATATCTTATCTTTATGCACATGTGGTCTTACCTATATACACATGTGGTCTTACCTTTATACACATGTGATATCTTGCCTTTATGCACATGTAGTCTTACCTTTATGCACATCCGATCTTATCTCTATGCACATGTTTATATAATATTAGCATAGAGTTTTAAAATATCAAATTTAATGTGTGTGTGGCTTATAAAACGGCTTTCTCCAGTTTTACACTCAGTACAATTTTTGTACTCGATATATTTATGATTTATGACCGTCAGAGTATGCATTCTTCTCATTGTTTCATTGAGAACGTTCAAGCTTGGCAAACTCTCCAGGTGTTTAAGATTTTCTCTATATCGGGTGGAATGAACACATCTCTAGTGTTGGTGACATGCTACAACACTTGAACTGTCTTGAAGACAGGCGTAAATGTGCACGACTTGTCATGATGTATAAAATAGCAAGCGAAAATATAGCTATTACTAAACAAGACAGACTTAAGCCACCATTGAGACAATCATAGAACATACAATTCTCGTCTTTCATGATCCTTCCTTGTAAGACTCAACAAAAATACAAAAATAAAATTTCCTCGTATGATATCTGATTGGAACCGGCTGCCACATCACATAGTTTTGGATGGTTCTGTTGAAACATTCAAGGCTGCTGTCTCGGTCCTCTCTCAAATTATAATATTTATCCGTTTCAATTGACATACTCTCCAACTTGTTGAATACGATCACTATTTGGTAGAAGTAGAAGAGGATGGGGTGGGATCTTCATGAAAATAACCCCTCTCAAACAAACCAATAATAATTACTCTTTACCTTACTGTGTTAACAGTGTTGATTTTATATCATGTCGTATAGGCCTTTGATCAATCGGGGTCGTCGTGGTCGTGATAGTATGGTAGTTGGATTTACAACTACTTATGCTATCAGTGCCACTAACCATATGAGTTCGAATCCCGCTCAGGTGGTGTGTACTCGATACAGCATTATGTGATAAAGTTTGTCAGTGACTTGCGACAGGTCGGTGGTTTTCTCTGGATACTCCGGTATCTTTCACCAATAAAACTGACCGCCACGATAGAACTAAAATATTGTTGAAAGTGGCGTTAAACACCATAAGACAAAAATAGCCCCCAAAAACCTTTGATCAATCCTCTTATTAAAGTCGACTACTATATGAAAGTTCATTGATTGATTGATTGATTGATTGATTGATTGATTGATTGATTGATTGATTGGTGTTTAGCGCAAATTTAGCAATATTTCAGCTATATCGTGGCATCATGAAAATCAAATTTATGTTTTGTGGCGGAATAGACGTTAAATTATAAAAATGAAAATCAAAAACAAAAGCAAAAAACAAAACAAAAAAGAAAGAAGGAAACTCTATCCCAGCTAATAGAAGGATTTTGTCGTAAGAGAAATTGGACATGCAGTATTATTTAACGTCTACTCCTGTAAGTTGAAATACTCGTGTTTCATAACGTATTATTAACACATAATCATATGTGTTCAAACTGCATTGCCATTTAAATCATATACATTGTATATGCTGATTTGTTAGATGTTAGATAGCAAAAACAAAGAACCATGATATTTAAAAAGTTCAAAATATTATATGATAACAAGTAGAGAGGAACGTTATATACTTATGTCATATCAGATATTATGTGTAATTTTATATATTTTTCGCTTGTACACATGACAACTTATTTGATTTGAGACATTAATATATCATTTTACAATTTACCGTGTGTCTATAGAAAGTGCGATGCACAATGATTGTTTACCGTTATCATTACTTAAGGTGTCAAACCCGTAATTCAACCAATCAGAGCTAAGAACGTATACAAAAGTAGTCCCTTTTAAAAAAAAAGTTCCTTTCACTTTGTTGTATCGTGACAAATACTGAATGGAATGGAATAATTAAATTGATAATTGAAGTTAAATGTATAAGGATTATTTGTATTTTAATATGGATATGGAGGATTTGATGCATGACCTATAAATAGGGAATTTCTGGGGGATGACAGAGCTATTTTTAGAGTAGGTATTTTCCATAGCCTGGCATTTCACTGCAAGACTTTAAACATGGCCTGATATTTTGACAGAACGTAGAGGAATCATGGACGTTTCAGAAAATGTATGATCTTCGAAAGGTTAAACTTAAGATAAAATGGCCAGGTAGGCTCGAAAGAACACAAATTTAGTAGAAAACCTTAAAGAAATTAATTATAGGTTTCACACCTTAACCTCTACCGATTTCAAAGGGTTTTGTTGGAAATTTACGACTATATTTACACTGAGAGTTGGTGTTCATTTGGAGAATTACGGCAATTCAGAATTACTTAGACAATTTTAGATAATCGATCGTCGTGTCATTATAAAGGTTCACGTGCACTTAAGTTAAAAAACAATCTTGGTCAGTAGCGATATTATACATTGTATAAGTAAAATGCTTGATCATTACCAGTATTGCATATACTAACTTTATAAAACTCACTAAAAGTCTAAAACACACTCGATACAACATTTATGTGATACACTTTGTCAGTGACTTGCGGCAGGTCGGTGGTTTTCTCTGAGTACTCCGGTTTCCTCCATTAATAAAAGTGACCGCGACGATATAGCTAAAATATTGTTGAAAGTGGCACTAAATACTTTAACCCTAACTCTCTAAAGCACATTGTATAATGAACGTACATAGATATTATAATGATTTATTACATACTTAGTTCAAATAAAGGCATTTTTGCATGACCAATATGACCGGAAGTAAACTGTCCATATTTTCACACCCCGAGAAAATAATCGGTTATTGGATTACTACAAGATCATTTCCATATCAAGGCCCATATTGCCCGGGCCAATATGGGCCTCGACTTCGTCTCAGGTCAATATGGGTGTCTCTTTTCTAGATGTCGGAAGTATGTAATAAATAGTTTAATACATGGGCATTTCCATATTGGCCTGATTATCGGGCCAATATGGGGGTCTCGGGATGATAACCAGCCAATATGGAAATGCGCTTGTATTAATCTGTATATAACATGTCTGTGCCTGTATAACACTTCCACAACCAAAGACTATGCAATTTGTATTTATTACTTTTCCATAAACCACACATCATTAAGGAGTAAGATCAATAACTAGATTGCATGGAATCAGGATATTGTATCCGAGTGGAGCGATATGTCTGCAGACCGCTGCTTCAAGTGAGCCAGCAAAATCCAATTAACATTGTTAGTCTAGAACAAAGTGAATATCATCATCATCGTTATGGCTAAGTAAATTCTGAAAATGACCCGGTCCCTTGTTCAATCGACGACCTTTCCGTAACCGAGATTAGAGACGAATTGAAAAAAATAGGCGCTAAAACGAGATTAAAAAACAGATAAAAACGTTTAGACCTTTAAAAGAGTAAACGACAATGATTCCGTTCTTACTTTCCGCGTCCTCATGTCAGGAACCGATTTATCGGTAGTTAAAAGTAACTACGAATTATTCTTCATCTTATATTGCTATTTTCTGTACAAAAGAAACAAATACTAGTACCCAAATTCTGTGTTGTCGCCGATAATGTTTCCCCGGAAATAAATAATGTATCTGTTGTATATAGGTATTTATGTATCGTATATACAATATCTCATTTATTGGAAGAGATGTACGAAAATCAAATATTGATTTTATCGAAATTTCATGTCCTCCCATGAACAGACAAACTATTATCTGCATCAGTGATTTTTGGTAGATAAATCTTATAATGTTGATATATTGCTTCAACAAATATGTACAATGTCAATATAAACACGAATGACAAATAAAAGTAAAGAAATTACATATTTTTCATTGTTTCTACAGGTTTTGTTTGGTTGTATTTATCCGGATATGTGTATTGCATACAGCTTTGGTTTTGTCTTCTTTGGTAGTCTTTATACAAGGTTTTATTCATGATGATCACGAAGATTTAATTAACAAACATGTTATGATGATACGCGTAACTAATAATATTTAATCAGTGAAGGATGGCGACATTATATATCACACTACAGCAGGCCGTTTGATAAGACGTAGCATTATCCATACAAGATAAAAACTTGACATAAGAAAACTCTGAAAACATGCGAGATAACTCGTACTGGCTTCTACTGAGGAAAATAGTTGGACATGTTGTTCTCACCATGATATACAAATGTAACTGAAAAATCGCTCACTTGACGTTAATTAACAACCACTTACCCACTCTAAACGATCTTTTAGCTATGTAGAACTTATGCTTGGGTCAATTTTACTTTTTCCATTATAAATACCGGTATTGTGAGAAAACCTGGCTGCATGCAAAAGTAGTCATGGAAACATTAAATAATGTTGACAAAAATAGTATTCCTATATTATTCTGTATTTTGAAATATTGAATACCGTAGAAAGTTGTATCATCAGTGGTAGGTATCACAGGCGCATGGGGCATGGATTTCGTTTCCTCCTCCCTCCTTTTCTCTATTACCCCCCCCCCCCCTTTTTCAACATTTTCATATAAATCATTCCTTTTTAAAAAAATCATAATCATTCGTTTTTCTTCATTTGACAATATCAGTAGACGTCATACATCATGAATAATACGTGTATTCTGTGTCCACAGTTTTTCGACTGATACAGTATAAGAGAGAAGGTAAGCAACTCCATTTTCATATTTCGCGCCATATCGCTCACCTCGGTTGGGAAACCCCGTGTTTTTTACACTTTTTACCTTGTCTACATATGGCACTGTCGTATCAAACTGTTTCTAAGACACTTACCTAATTGCCCATGTTCGAATTTCAGCTTCGTTTCTAGGTCAAACTACATCATATTAGACGGAAGTGCAGGAACGGTAACCCTGGGTTTTCTACGAATGGATTACCTGCAATGAAAAACCCAGATGCGCTCCGAATATTTTTCCCGGAATGCTTTGGCGGAAAATATAAACCGCTGAAAAACATAACAGCAGACGGATTATTTCGTAAAAATGGCACAACGACCATCTGAATATGGAAACATTGAAATAATTTGATGGTAAATAACTGTTCAAAAAGAAATTCAAACTGAGAAATAGATATGATTGAATGGTTAGAACTGAAGTCAAAATTTCAATGAAAAAGAAATATTCAGCTTGCCTCTACTTCAAATTATTAAAATCATACCCAAACAAATACTTATAGTAAACAACTGAAAAAAAAAAAAAAAAAAAGTAAAATTAAAAAAAAAAACAAAGGAAGAAGAAGCTGAGAACAGCTATTGAATGGGACTATGGCATTTTACCCCTTCCTCAATAAAAGGGCTCTCAACTGATAAGCATGTGTAAGGGAGCTGGAGGGGCCATTTAACTAAGGGGGCTATTTCTTTTTCAGGGGTAAAAAATAAATAACTTGTGTAACTATTTGAACGTGAAATAATAATTCGGGGACTTCATTTTTCGCGCATTTAACATCCTCGCGAAGAAAGTGAAAATTAAATACCCACCAAAATAACCACTTATACGGTAGAACAGCTATTGAATGAAACTATGGCATTATACCCCCTTCCAGTGCCTCAATAAAAGGACTCCCAACTGATAACAATGTGTAAGGGAGCTGGAGAGACCATTTATCTAAGGGGGCTATTTCTTTTTCATTTCATGTCACTGATTTTATAAAACAATAATCTGTCTTAGTCCCATTCAATAGCTGTTCTCAGCTTCTTCTTCCTTTGTTTTTTTTTATTTTACTTTTTTTTTTTTTTTTTCAGTTGTTTACTATAAGTATTTGTTTGGGTATGATTTTAATAATTTGAAGTAGAGGCAAGCTGAATATTTCTTTTTCATTGAAATTTTGACTTCAGTTCTAACCATTCAATCATATCTATTTCTCAGTTTGAATTTCTTTTTGAACAGTTATTTACCATCAAATTATTTCAATGTTTCCATATTCAGATGGTCGTTGTGCCATTTTTACGAAATAATCCGTCTGCTGTTATGTTTTTCAGCGGTTTATATTTTCCGCCAAAGCATTCCGGGAAAAATATTCGGAGCGCATCTGGGTTTTTCATTGCAGGTAATCCATTCGTAAAAAACCCAGGGTTACCGTTCTTGCACTTCCGTCTAATATGATGTAGTTTGACCTAGAAACGAAGCTGCTTCGCTATTCTCGGCGAGATTTCTTGGAAAAGATCGACGTACCGACCGAAATTCGAACATGGGCAATTAGGTAAGTGTCTTAGAAACAGTTTGATACGACAGTGCCATATGTAGACAAGGTAAAAAGTGTAAAAAACACGGGGGTTTCCCAACCGAGGTGAGCGATATGGCGCGAAATATGAAAATGGAGTTGCTTACCTTCTCTCTTATACTGTTTCAGTCGAAAAACTGTGGACACAGAATACACGTTTTATTATTCATGATGTATGACGTCTACTGATATTGTCAAATGAAGAAAAACCAATGATTACGAAATTTTTTAAAAAGGAATGATTTATATGAAAATTTTGAAAAAAAGGGGGTGGGGGAGTAGAGAAAAGGGGGGAGGAGGAAACGAAATCTATGCCCCATGCGCCTGTGGTAGATATATATGGAATATAACTTTTTACATTTTACCATTTATGTTTTGTGAAAAATGCCATCTCTTTCAAAATCAATAAATGTACAATGACATTTCTTCCTTTTTGACTTTAAGATTGTAATAGTATAACAATAGAGAAAATATTATCTAGTGTTGAGTAAATTGTCGGAAACCACTTTGGGTTTCTTTAAGTATCATGAATTCTTCAGTATAATTATTTAATCTTGCATTCAGTATTGCAGTAAACAGCTTTCTTAGGCAACTAACTATTGTGATTGGTCTATAATTCTTTGGGTCTTTAAAACCGCCTTTGTTTTTATTAATTGGTTTATTAATCCCTATATATATATCTTTCTTTCTCATAAACCAACATGGTATACAGATATACAACATACCATTTACAATATTTACATAATATATGTACAGTTTGGTAACCTTAAAGCTGTGGGTTCAGTTAACTGGATGGGTACATACCTTTATTTATTTATTTATTTATTTATGAGTGAGTGAGTGAGTGAGTGAGTGAGTGAGTGAGTGAGTGAGTGAGTGAGTGAGTGAGTGAGTGATATTTCAGCTATATCATGGCGAGAGCAAGTTAATTTTCAATGAGATGATGATGAGGTCCGTTTTGTACTAGACCAACACGCTGAGTTGGATTTTTTATAGTGCTAGCTCACTGAAGCAACAGTCTGCGGGTAGACATTTCGCTCCACTCGGACAAGCTAAAATTACATACATTATATATCAACAAGTAGTACTAGTACGAAAAAAAACCATTAAAGTTTGGTAAAGATAAGTTCACCAATGTGGTTGGTCATTTTTAAAAGAAAATGGAAACATTTCCTATGTATAAAGTATAAAGGGAAGACAATCTCTACCTAACTGAAAAATAACAGAGACACTTGATGCCTTTCCTAAATATATATATATATTTTATTCAGAAACTACCCCTTTACATCAGCGGGTACCAATGTTTGCGTCTAATAATCATAAATAAACAATTATATCAAAATTAGCATAAATCATACATGAACATTTTCATCAAAGAACAACAAACATATCAAAGTCATTGTGATAAAAGTCATAACATATTATCACAGAAACAAAAGTCATAACATATTATCACAGAAACAAAAGTCATAGCATATTATCACAGAAACAAAAGTCGTAGCATATTATCACAGAAACAAAAGTCATAACATATTATCACAGAAACAAAAGTCATAACATATTATCACAGAAACAAAAGTCATAACATATTATCACAGAAACAAAAGTCATAACATATTATTACAGAAACAAAAGTCATAACATATTATCACAGAAACAAAAGTCATAACATATTATCACAGAAACAAAAGTCATAACATATTATCACAGAAACAAAAGTCATAACATATTATCACAGAAACAAAAGTCATAACATATTATCACAGAAACAAAAGTCATAACATATTATCACAGAAACAAAAGTCATAACATATTATCACAGAAACAAATGTGTCTTTACTAAAACAAAATTATATACAATGCATTACATTATTTTAATTGCACTTAATTATAAGTAAAATATAAGAATGACATATAAAATAAAAGAAACAGAATATTAAGCGAGTTCCTGATCATCGACACATGACTCAATTAAAATAGCTCGCTCTTTCATCATTTTACATAAAAGTTGTTACTGAACTGGTCAAGCGAGAAACCATGTTCAGTGTTAAAACTAAGACAAAAGTCTCCGATCAAGAACTGTAGCTTTTGAAAGGGTGGTAACTCTGAAAACGCGAGATCCGGTTAAAACGATTGTATTACTGTCTCTATTTCTTCGAATGGTTCTTGTCTGATACCACGTAAGGTTTTGCATTCAAATAAGAAATACGAATATTTTTTTTTATATTTTGAATGATACATAAAGATTAATAATATATTTGGAAAGTATAATAATAAAGTAGTAGAGTATAAAAATATTTATTTTAATATAATGTGTGTTCTAAATTAACTGTCTAGGTTTTTTTGGTTTTTTTTCACAAATGGACACAATGTTTCACGAGATTTTGAGAAGTTGGTTATCTCTTGGTTGATACGTCGCTAGTATTATGATGTATTTTATTTTATTGATATAACAGGCTTTTTTTAATCTATATAGCGGGTTTTCCACCTTTATCGTTCACAAATATTTCAAAAAGTATTTAGCAGTAACAGTAAAAATATAATTGTGTCGTGTCGCGCTTTGTTTGTTTGTTTGTTTGATGGTGCTTAACGCCACTTTCAACGATATTTCGGTTATATAGTGGTGGTCAATTTTATTGGTGGAGGAAACCGGAGGACCCGGAGAAAACCACCGACATGTCGCAAGTCACTGACAAAAGTTTATCACATAATAGTGTACAACTGGCCCTGATCGAGATTCGAGCTCACAACTTCAGTGGTGATAGGCACTGATTACATAGGTAGTTGTAAATCCAACTGCCATACGATCACAGCCACGACGGACCCTGTTGCACTTTGCATATCTCGAAGAATATTTTCTGATGTATGTTTCAAGTTTGAAATGGGCAATCGATCATTGATCAAATATCTATATAATACAGCTGTGTCATCTTTTTCTTCATATTATTTTATTTTATACACATTTTCATTTCAGGTATCATAACAGACGACTTGTAACATGTGAAAACTTCTGTAGGAGAAACAAAGATGACATAGATCTAATTGAATAAACCACCACCTAATTTGTTTCTGATTACAACTATTATAATCAGCAAGGTCATATTGTTTTAAAATAACTATAAGTTAGAATGTTTCTAAACTGTTACGAAACAATTAACTACATATTAATTAGTTCTTCGGATCAGTACATGCTAATGGACACCTCGAAGTGAAGGTCGATTTCTCTTGGGGAAAATATTGGATTAATATTCCTATAGCAGCCCAGCAACACGTATGTCTATTTATTACCAAAACGAAGGTTAATAAAGAATATTGGATTCAGACAAGACTGTACAATTACATTGGTTAAGGATAAAATTGACAATATTTGTTCATCGTTTGTGAAATATCTTAATATTTGATTTTCGAATGTGAAATTTAATTAAGAAGTGGGTTAAGAATGTGTAAAGACTTTTATCAATTGGATAGTTGTCTGTGCTTTCTGAAGGCGTATTCATAACAAAGAATTCGACAAAAGCCGTATGTCTTTTATGGTTGAAATAAAAATGAAACGCAAATCTGATTGAATGCTGAGTTATGGGGAAGCGCCACGTGTTAATATAACATTGCCTCTATGAAAAGAATTATTAAGTTACACGATATAATTTGTTAAAATTTAATTTAAACGAACACAAATTGAAAAATATTATTCCGATGTCGAACAGTAATTTACTACCTTCTAATAAGTTGACAACATTTGAAGAAGTATATATTAAGCGGATTAAAGGTTTATTATTTTTGAAAAAAGTATAGATTGGATATTCTCACGCAAGATATTTTTCTATGCAAATTCATAATGTCATATAACATTGAAGAAGATCAAAATTCAAAGGATATAAAACTACAAACAAAACCTCATCTTGATAAACCCGAAAATGGAGGTGTTCATCATGAAAGCTTCGTAGATAGCTTGCATAGACCAATGAGAGATAAATCAAAAAAGCGAACAAAATGGGCCAGTGTTCGAGATGCCATAAGAGTAACCAATGCAGTTAAAAAACCAATGAGTACCAAGAAGAAAGCTTCCGTTGCGAGACAAGATTCTTTCCTTAAAAAGTTTTCAACCCGTCAGCACTATAGGATAGACTCGGAGGAATCCCTTGAATTTGAGGAAGAAAGCCCAGGTGTTGTCTTTGTACATAATGATATTACTGTATTCAAACCGGATGGATCCCTAATGTTTTATTGGCTCCTAGTTGTAACAATAGCTGTGTTATATAACATATGGACGTGCATTGTGCGTCAAGCATTTCGTGAATTACAAGATGACCATAGATTTATGTGGATTACCTTTGACATTTTGAGTGACGTAATATATATTTTGGATATTGTTGCACAGTTACGGACAGGGTATTTGGAACAAGGGCTTATGGTCCTTGATGCAGTCAAGTTAGCTAAACGATATATACGTTCCGTTTATTTTAAAATTGATATCATCAGTCTATGTCCACTTGATTTTATACAATTTGCAATAGGATGGCAGCCATTATTGCGATTTCCACGATTCCTTAAAGTATATAGATCATTGCGATTTTTATATATGTTAGAAACAAGAACAGCATATCCTAACTTTGTGCGAGTTGCCAATCTTACTCACATGCTATTCTTAGGATGCCATTGGTTTGCTGCGTTCTATTTTATGATCTCTGAAGCAGAGGGGTTTCATAGTGAATGGTCTTACCCAGAACCGTCAGGAAGCCATAAGGCTCTTACCCGAAAATATTTGGCTTCCTTATTCTGGTCGACATTGACACTTACAACCATTGGCGACTTACCAGCACCAGAAACTAATTGGGAGTAAGTAAAATTTTCTATGTATTTAATTAGATAATTAATTATATAGTTAATAATCGATTTAGATTTAAAAAACACCTATCAATATGTAAGACCAATATTTGATCATTTAAAGAAATTATATAAGATATTGTATTTTACATGAAGGTTAATTCAGAAAAACATAATCGAACTCGAAATAGTTGGCTTAAAGATACTAACAACAATAGTCTTGATATATACAGTCCGACAAAAGTTAAGCACCACGTATATTTAAAAAGATGTGTTTTTCGTTATATTGCATCAATTTAAAATCTGTTTTTTTTTTTATTTGGATACCTGTAGAAACAGGCTAGTATACAAACCGGCATAATTATCGATCAATAACCATGTAGGTTGTTAAACCGGTTTTCATTAAAGTTCATTTGTACTTTTCCACAAGTCCAGTTTGGGACATTTAAATCCATGATTAAACCGCACGATGTACAGGTAAATTTGTAACTTTATGAGTTTAAAGCTGAGTATGGCAAGACGTAAGCTTACAATTGCTGAAAGATGGCAGGCCATTGGAATGTCAAATACTGGTATGAGCTCAAGAAATATTGCTGTACAGTTCAATGTTAATCATACAGTTATCGGGAGGTTGATACAACGTTATCATCAAACAGGAACGGTAAATGATCGTCCTAGATCTGGTAGACCTCCTCTGACATTCCCTCATGAAGACAGACTTCTCACTCGACGTACAAAACAGAATCCATTCACATCAGCAACAAAACTGAGAGAACACTGGCCGCCAGGTGGCCGTGTAAGTGTTCGTACAGTCATCAGAAGACTGCACAATGCACATTGACGAGCCCGAAGACCTGTCAAACGTCCTTATTTGTCACCACACCACCGTCAAGCACGGCTTCAGTGGGCAAACGACCATCTTCGGTGGAATATACGGAACTGGCAAAATATTCATTGGTCAGATGAGAGTCGATTCCTTTTACGGTCAGTAGATGGACGCATGCGCGTTTGGAGACAAATAAACACTGCTTACAATGAAAACAACATCTTTCCAACAAGTGCATTCTGTTCTGGCGGTGTAACTGTGTGGGGTTGCTTTTCTCTCAGATGCAAGCTGGACCTTTATGTTCTCAATGGCACTATGAACGGACAAATGTATCGCGATTCGTACTGATAGATATCGTTGCTCCGCATTTTGACAACCATCCACAGGCAAGTCGTCCGCTCTACATGAATAACAACGTCAGATCACATAGATCGAGGACTGTGAATCAATACAAGCAACAAGAGGCGATAGATACAATTCCGTGGCCTGCCATGTCACCGGACATGAACCCCATAGAGCATGTGTGGGACTGCATTGGTCAAAGACTTAACCATCGTAACCCTCAGTGTCAAAACCTTGCTGAATTGAGAACAGCAATGGTAGAAAAATGGCAAAATTTCCTGCAATATAAACTTAGAAGGCTTGTTCACAGTATGAAGCGTCGTATAAGAGAACTGTTCCGGAAGCGAGGAAGTTTTACACATTATTGACTGTTTTACAGTAAAAACAAATGTTAATGTCAAAATGTTTATTTTACAGACGATTCAAATTACAGCCATTTTTCCAAAGTGTAAAAACTCATAGTTGAAGTAAAACTTAAATTCAACTTTTCTTTGTGTGATTTATCAGTAGTTTTTTAGTACATGGTCAAAAGAGTTCAATATTCAGAACATTGTCTTTTATTATTGTTCTTTATTGATTGGGTGTCCAAATATCGAATTACACATTCAATTATCATTTTCAGCCAGTATTATGCGATCTGTAGACATCTGAAAATTCATTCTGCAACAAATATATGGTGTATTGACTTAAGGGCCATTTTTATTTGAATTTCCAAACCGACATTAAATCGCAAAAGGCGCAAGTCATTCTTTGTTGTGTGTAGATAAAAATAATTACAATGGATACGTGTATAGTTCAAATTTAAATACATGTATCAATAATATAATTTTTTTTTACAGTATTTCCACCGTTCGTGCAAAGCTCGTGATTGTATACTTGAAGATCACAAGTCCCTTTGAGAACTAAGATATATTTTATTCTTCTTACACTAGTAAAGGAGGGAATCATCTCTCATCCTTCTTACATGAGTAAAGGAGGGAATCATATCTCGTCCTTCTTACATGAGTAAAGGATGGAATCATCTCTCATCCTTCTTACATGAGTAAAGGAGGGAATCATCTCTCACCCTCGTTACATAAGTAAAGGAGGGAATCATCTCTCACCCTCCTTACATAAGTAAAGGATGGAATCATCTCTCATCCTTCTTACATGAGTAAAGGAGGGAATCATCTCTCACCCTCCTTACATAAGTAAAGGAGGGAATGATCTCTCATCCTTCTTACATAAGTAAAGGAGGGAATCATCTCTCATCCTTCTTACATAAGTAAAGGAGGGAATCATCTCTCATCCTTCTTACATGAGTAAAGGAGGGAATGATCTCTCATCCTTCTTACATAAGTAAAGGAGGGAATCATCTCTCACCCTCCTTACATAAGTAAAGGAGGGAATCATCTCTCATCCTTCTTACATGAGTAAAGGAGGGAATCATCTCTCATCCTTCTTACATAAGTAAATGAGGGAATCATCTCTCATCCTCCTTACATGAGTAAATGAGGGAATCATCTCTCGTCCTCCTTACATGAGTAAAGGAGGGAATCATCTCTCGTCCTCCTTACATGAGTAAAGGAGGGAATCATCTCTCATCCTTCTTACATGAGTAAAGGAGGGAATCATCTCTCATCCTTCTTACATAAGTAAATGAGGGAATCATCTCTCATCCTCCTTACATGAGTAAATGAGGGAATCATCTCTCATCCTTCTTACATGAGTAAATGAGGGAATCATCTCTCATCCTTCTTACATGAGTAAAGGAGGGAATCATCTCTCATCCTTCTTACATAAGTAAAGGAGGGAATCATCTCTCATCCTCCTTACATGAGTAAATGAGGGAATCATCTCTCATCCTTCTTACATGAGTAAAGGAGGGAATCATCTCTCGTCCTCCTTACATGAGTAAAGGAGGGAATCATCTCTCATCCTTCTTACATAAGTAAAGGAGGGAATCATCTCTCATCCTTCTTACATAAGTAAATGAGGGAATCATCTCTCATCCTCCTTACATAAGTAAAGGAGGGAATCATCTCTCATCCTTCTTACATGAGTAAATGAGGGAATCATCTCTCATCCTTCTTACATAAGTAAAGGAGGGAATCATCTCTCATCCTCCTTACATGAGTAAATGAGGGAATCATCTCTCATCCTTCTTACATGAGTAAAGGAGGGAATCATCTCTCGTCCTCCTTACATGAGTAAATGAGGGAATCATCTCTCGTCCTCCTTACATGAGTAAGGGAGAGAATAATCTCTCATTCTCCTTACAGTTAATGAATGGTATAAAAAAGTAAACGGTATCTTAATTTTGATTAGATCTTGATGTAACCCTGCAAATACGACATACAGTCAAACCTGGGAAACTGACAATGTGCCCTTTATGAGAAATTTGCCTTTATATACAGATTAAAATGATATGCACTATTCAGTAATGGGAAAATGAGACTCTCCTTTATAGATAATGATATGTTATGTAGAAGTGGCTTTTTTAAGGCAGGTTTGTCTGTAGTTTCCCGCTACGAGGTGCAAACCCCTCAAAAGGAGTGTTTGTTGTTTGTGAGGGATGAATACAACAAGCAACTCACCTCAACGTAAACGAATGCCTCATTTGTGAAAAATAAAATGGAAGAGGTCTAGTTCAACAGATAAAATATTGGAAAGCCAAATAATTTAAAAGTATTAGGGATCGGGTAAGTGAAAGGACCTAAACATGTACCTATACCTGAGAAAGATTCACATCAGATTTAATAAAAAAATACATTTCAAGAGTTATTGATTTCAAGAATAAATATCTCTAATAAACCATGTCATTGCCGAAGAACTAGACTACCGGAGGTATCGACCCAGTAGTAGTATTTAGCATGTAGATAGCTAATTTAGTGCACTAGATGCTATTCTGGAATAACCTTCATCAGATCAAATAACGAAAATATTTCTATGGCAACAAATGTTTATGTAGAATGTTGAATTCTTCAATGTAAGCATTAAAATACATACAGAAAGCGGAAATAGCGAATGAAATGAATGAAAACTCATCACTATATGTCCTATATAAAATATGCTAATTCAGAGTATATACGGCAATTAGTGTCTTAGTACATTTCATTGTTGAAATCTTTTCAGAATCATAACCATGTACCCATCGATTTTAATTTTATTAAAATAAAAAAAATATAAAATAAATTGTATCATAAAATTGTGCGATTCTTTTGGACTTTTGCTCTGTGTAAAAAGTTATGGTTACATTATATTGATCTTACATATTTATATATTATAAGTAGCATGCCTGAGTACGATTAATATACTAATAATTTTCAAATAAGATACACTGTACTCATGTTATGGGCAATTCATATTTATTTAAACTCCCTTATGGTGAATTACACCGACATAGAGAAATGTAAGGTATTTGTAGATGCCTAATGGCCCACAGTATGACGAATCTGTGGATGCGTAATGGCCCGATCTATGATGAATATGCCGCTCCACATGCTTGATTTTTGTTGTTTAGGTTATAATGAGGATTAAAATTGAACAGTCGAATCTTAGGAGTGTACTAAAGAAACACATGATAAGTCATAAAAGTCAAGAATAGGAGAACAATTTGCCAGTATGGTTTGTGTAAAGTCAAGGACGGTAATTTACTAATAACATTTCCTTGGTTTTGTAAGGTTTATGCTTCATTTCTTTTACTTGAACATTGTCATTTTGTATTCAGTGATTATATTGCATAGTTAAAGAACATGCATGCATAAACATTGATAAAGAAAACATTGATAAAGCACTTGAGTTCACCCCCGCCTTTTGGAGGAGTTCGTGTTGCTCGAAGTTTTCTGTGTAATGTTTTGTAGATCGTGTTTTTTTGTCCTTTTGTCCTTTTTCCTTTTGGCCATTGTGTTGTCTGTCCTTCGACTTACGGATTCTGATTGCCCATTTGGTATATTCAAACTCTTCTTATCCGTTACAAGCAATCACTTGTTGGTATTTGTTATTGTTTGGCTTACAATAACGATTTGTGAGAAAGTACAATTGGAAAACAAGAGACTGATACCTGCTAAATATATGCACAACGAGACACTAAATAAGATCAACGTAATTCATAACATGTATCATAACATCACACGAGAAAGCCGCGAGATTATGTTCATATCATTCTAGTTGCTTGATAATAGATATCATCGCATGTAACAATCGAAGAGAAAATCTACAAATCATCGATATATATAGATGACCGTTGGTGTCACATCATATACTTTAAAGTTGGAATTTGATGCTCCTGCGCTAAGCATGTAGCATCAAAGAGTAAGGTTTTTTCCTGTTGACTGGTTAGTGTGGTTCGGTAGTGCGAAATGAATATCTACTCGCGGACCGTTGTTTCAGTGAGATGCAACTAAAAACAAAACGTGGTGGTTTAGTGCAAATCTTGCATGATCATAATCTCATAAAAATTTCTCGCCAGGCATTTAACAACAATCAATTAACTAATTCAGAATAAATAATAAACATAGCATAATTTTAGAGATTTCAATGTCATTATTCCACAACAGCAACACAAGCATATACGGATTATGTTGTTAAATAGCTACTTAGTGATTAGTGCGATTCCTGACCTTACAAAAATTAGATAATATACATAATGGCTTATCTATATAATTGTTCCTTTTAATACACAGATTGGACATACTATGACATCTTGAAGCGAACACATATAATTTAGATTTCGAGATAAAGAAGAAAAAAACCCAATTAAAGCATAAATCTCTTCTTTAAATGTTTTTACAATCCCAATTCAAAAAGTTCAGTAAGTGTCCTCCAAGGTTTCGATCTATGTTCTGTTTTCATATGCTTTATTTAACATTATTATAATCCAAATGGTCTAATCTTTTCCAATTTCAAATACTAAATGAGTTAATTTGCTACTTGGGTACATTATATTATGAACGAAGAACGGAATTGACACCAAAAACAATTCCATGTGGCGAATAGAAGTTTTAAAACAGATTAGTTTGGGAAATGTTGGATCAACAAATTTAAACTGTATGCTGAAATTTACAGTATCTAAGTAATGTATTTATTAATAAAACTAAGGTTCTTCTCCCTCAGGCATAGGTGACCTTATCAGATTTTGGCTATCCTGTTTAGGCCCTTTGGTTTTATTGCTCCCAAAAGTTTAAAGTTATTTGGCTATCAAATCTTTCGATTTTGAGCGTACCTGATGAAGGTTTTTCCAGAAACGCGTCGTGAGCACTAATTTTGATATCTACGTTTTTATTGAACTGTATATGAATCAGCCTACATGGAACACTTCCTCCCAATTTTACAGTAATATATTGTTCAACAGACAATGGTATTTTATCATTGTAATATTGCAAGATAAAAACATTTCTGTCTGGTCAGGTAAATCGTATTACTTACATCATTGCTGTGTTATCTTGGTTGGTCAAGCAATTTAAGTACATTGCTCACCGACACATTATACCGAGTCCTACATATAAGCTAGTGAAATGTAATATTAAGAAATATAAGCTCTATTAACTGCCATCGATATGTTCTGAATAGAGACAGATTGCCTTTGTAAAACGTCGTCTTGCATACTATATACCAATCGGTTTAAAATAAAAACAAGTCAATTAGAAATATTAAAATGCACCCATTTGGAACCTCGTATATGAAACTTGATTCCCGCAGTTACATAATGTATATACGTAACATGGATAAAGACATCTATATATGCAACTTATAGGAGGGTTCATGTCTTATTTACGCTATTTGTGTTTGTTTGCGGAAAGTGGTGTCCAATACATATTGTGTAGTGTTTTTCTTCTTATTGTGTACGCCTTTGTTGACAATTTATATGGATTGTCCATTTTTGATTGGCCCTTCTGTATTCTCTAACGTTTATTTATTACTAAGCCTCATTTTATATATCAGAAAACTAATATGATATCATTTCGATGTATATATATTCTATTTAAATGTCCATAATCGGCTTCCTAGCAAGAAGAGTTTGAAGATACCAAAGGGAGGCAATCAGAATCCGTATATCGAAGAACAGACAACACAATGGTCAAAAGAAAAAGTACAAAAGGAGAAACAACGATCAACAAAACATACATATAAAACTAAAGATCGAGTAATACGAACCCCACTAAAAAGCGGGGGTGAACTCAGGTGATTCGGACGGGTGAGCAGTTCCTGCTCCACTATTGACACCCGTCGTGTCAATCTTGTTACAAACCCGGTGATAAGTCATGAACGAGGAAAGGACCGGGAAGTGTTTGCGACCAGTGGAACACATCTGTGGTCATTTGTGACACAAATATTCCATAGCGGTCAACCAAGTCGTGGTGGCGACCGTAACATTTTCGAAGTGATGACTTCAACATAACTAAAAGGAAACCTCGGTTCAGTAGCTTCCTTGTTAGCAGCAACCATCTATCAAGGAATACCTGATAGGAACCACAAGCTCTGGAATATCGTATCACCTGAGAGATATATACTCCATATGCAGGTGCTGCTGGAATGTTGCTTCATATGAATGGAAAGTTCACAATTGGAAAATTGAAATCATCTCTTTTGTCGTAAGGTTGCGTTCTTAATCGCCCCTCACTGTCAATTTCGAGGTGTATGTCAAGGTATGAAGCAGACGTATCTGTATCTGTGGTATCCTTTATTTCAAGCTCAATGTGATAGATGCGATCAACGAAATCACCAAACCTAGAATTATTTAGTGAAAGAATATTATCTATATAGCGGAACGTGAAATTAAAGGATCGGGCTAGTTTCTTTTCGTTTTTCTTGAGAAGTCCCTGTATGAAGTGTGTCTCACTCGAATAAAGGAGCAAGTCGGCGAGAAGAGGAGCACAAATGTGTACCCATAGGTATGCCGACTGTAATTTATTTTTATTGACTGTTTATAATTCCGTAGCAAATTCCTACCACGATCATATGACATAGCTTCACCGCTTCTCGGTCTACTCCTCAGACTGTATCGTCCTGTTTTTGTGCGGGATTTAAAGCGTGTGTTTCGGTCCTTATACGTTCAAAAACAACCTTTATCATATACTTGTAGTGGATAAAGCTAAAATGTTACCCTGTGATAAAACTTTGAGATTTGCTTAGAATAGTGAGAGGTTCATGTATATTTCACCCAGTTTCACAAGAATGGCACAAGCGGGCTGATAAAGCAAGTTTATTAACAACTTCCGGAATGTTATTACATGCCTGTCCGTCAGTGTTCGTAAGTTCACTTCGTGAATTTCCGGAAAACTGTTAACAAACATGCTTAAACTGTTTTATTGAATATTTGCACAGAAAATTATTAACTGCCAATTATCTGTCTTATGATATTGAAAGTGCTAAAAAAAGTTCATTAATTGGATTTGCATATTAAAACAATTAACTTCTTGTTCCTTAACTATGTATTTAGTTCTACCCCAAAATGACTAAACATTTTGGTACAAATCAGTTACTTCCTCTGTTGAAGTATACGATAAACAGATCATAACATGTCATTTTTCATATCATACCCTTTATCAGCCCTCGTTCATATCTCATCCATTGAGCCTATTGGCTCTCGGGCTAATATCGTGACCTAGGGCTGATATAGAGCATGATATGAAAAATGCCATGTAATAATCTATATTTATCATATACTTGTATATAATATAACTAAAAGTTACCCTGTGATAAAACTTTGAGTTTTGTTTAGAGAGGAATCATGTTTATTTCACCCAGTTTCACAAGAATGGCCCAAAGCGGGCTGATAAAACAAGTTTATTAACTGCTTCTGAAATGTTATTGCATACCTTTCCGTCAATATTCGTAAGTTCACTTCGTGAATTTCCGGAAAACTGTGATTACAAACATTGCGGACTAAGCTGTTTCAGCCCTCGTTCATATATCATCCCTTGAGCCTATCGGCTTTCGGGCTGATATCATGACCTAGGGCTGATAAAAGGTATGATATGAAAAATGCCATGTAATAGTCTATATGCATTAAATTCCAATGAGTGCCAGTTTGTTAAGAATGGCCACTGGTAACTTATTGCTCTTATCCTTGTCCTCGTCATGAATATAGCTGAAATACTAATCATCTGACGATAATAACAATCAATCACCCATTCGATTTGTTTTTCTTCATATATCAGCATTCATTTGGTTCACATATGTCCAGTTGATGACATAAGGAAGAACGAACTATATTTAGTAATTAATATAATGTAATACGGTGCTATCCGCCTGTAAACTCTGCTGAATATCTGTTTGATTAAATTTCTTGTATTAAGGTTACATTAGCAGAGATCGGATATAATTTCCGAACCAATTCATCAAGCTGTCGATGAGAGTTACAATTATATATCATGATGGAGATAGATGGGGTATTGAACTACAAAGTCGAACGGTTAATATGAAGGATAATCCTTAGATATATTTTTAATTTAATATTAGTCTGGTTATTTCATAGTGCATAATTCAATATGATATTTTGCATGAAATTTACCATTTACTTCACTCAGGCATAGGTGACCATAGCTGATTTTGGCTATCCTGTTTTACTTCATTCAGGCATAGGTGACCATAGCTGATTTTGGCTATCCTGTTTTACTTCACTCAGACATAGGTGACCATAGCTGATTTTGGCTATCCTGTTTTTAAGTTCTTTGGTTGTACATACTACCAAAAACTTTAAAATTACTTGACTTTTAAATATTTAGACTTTGAGTGTACCTGATGAATGTTATGTCAGAAACGCGTCGTGCCCACTAAATTTTATATCTACAGTTTTATTTATAATTGTATCGGATATTTTAATAAAAGGAATATTAGAACCCCTCCCCCCTCCTCCCTCCCAAAAAAAATAAATTTATTAATTAAGAATGAAATGCATATAGGACCATATCAGTATCAATATTCGCCTACACGACTTACAGCATGTAAATTTGTTCCCGTAAGGAATAACACATCTTAAAACCTGTCATGTACCAGAATACATAGGTTTTGTAAACATCATGATGGTTTCTTAGATGTTGTGTATGGTAGTCGAATACATGTATTGCACTGGCTCTATGCGTAGTTACTATAAATAGGCGACAGATGTACAAATTGGCCTATGTTTGGGTGGTAAATATTGACCAGAATATATTTTGATACTAAAATCATAATTAATATCACACAAATGACCATTAAAAATGACAAGGAAACTTTTATATGAATTTTGCATGTTTTCTATAGTAAGAAGCAATAATGAAAACGCAGATATCAAATTACTGCCCATGACACGTTTCTGGAATAACCTTCATGTACGGATCTAGATACCGGTGAAGATTCTCAGAACTACGACTCAAAGAGCTACCAAGCTCGGCATCATGTGGCGGATAAGGGGTATCTTCTCTATGGGATGAGGGGGAGGGGTTTGTCGGGTTATAGCACGGAATCCCAGTCGACAGTGGACCTTAGAGGGTAACGTATTTGAAGAGTACCACGGTGCTTGTGTGTCAAAAATCTCTTGCAATAGATTTCTGGAAAGAGTATGTGCATTGTAACTGCTACAGAAGACTGCATTTTCCGTTTCACTCAGCTCTCGATACTTTTTTCCATTAGCGACCCAAAGACGTGCACCAGGGTAGCGAGCCCCTCCATCATTTACATAGTTTTATTTATATTTAAAAAATCAGAGACAAAGCATGCAGAAGACCCCCTTTCCTTTTGGAAAATTTAGATCTTTGACTTTAAAAATCATGAATGAATGAATGAAAATTTGTGGTTTTCTTCCATGACACATTCAAAGTTCTAATATATACTAGTCAAAAAAAGAAACTTTACACCATACCATACTTTTTTTTATTTTTTTCCATATCCAGATTCTTTCATTTTGCTTCCTTTTCACGCTATGAAAAATAATGAAGTATCTTTCTAAAATGTGAAAAATTTAAGATTTGACGTTACGTCAATTAACCAATTCAACGATTTTCATCATTTGTTAAATTTTGCGACTTTACCGGTGTGTTCGAATCGAAACGAAGGTCATTAAATGTGCCATCCTTATTTGTAAACAAAAGGTCGCATCTAACGAATTCATACTGTCAACGTAAGTTAATGCCCCGGCTACGTCAAAATGAAAGGGAATAGGCTGTTGGAATGTTACTGGCTGGAATGGCACAAATCCAAATCGCAAACCATTTCAATGTGTCAAGAATGACAATTTACCGACTGATGATTCCTCTGAGGGATACGGGCAATACGTCAGACCGTCCACGTAGTGGAAGACCGCGTGTGACGACCTTACGTCAGGACAGGCACATCCGATTTATTCATCTTCGCAATCGCTTCGTTGCAGCCGTGCACACATCTAGGCTAACTCCTGGTAGAACCAATGTCCGAATTTCTGACCAGACAGTGCGGAACAGATTGCATCAGTGTGGCCTTCGTGCACGACGTCCTTTGAAAGGTTCAACGTTAATACAACGTCACAGAACTGCCCGACTACAATGGGCCCGTACTCGTCTCAGATGGAATCGCAATACATGGCAAAACATTCTCTTCTCAGATGAATCCAGATTTTGTTTGAAGTTTAGTGATGGGCGGGCGCTTGTTAACCGTCGTCGCGGAGAACGCTTCTCTGACGCTTGTGTACTGGAAACAGACTGTTTTGGCGGAGGTAGCGTCATGATATGGGATGGAATAAGCCATGTCGAACGAACTGATTTAAAAGTTATTGACGGTAATCTGAACGCAGCACGTTACAGAGATGAAATTCTTGCTCCTATTGTACTGCCTTTTCTACGTAGGCATCGTTTTAATCACGTCTTTCAACAGCTTGCTGTCATGTAGCCCGTGTATCGATGGACTTTCTAAATGACAATCATATCCGCACCATTCTATGGCCTGCATTATCCCCGGATTTAAACCCCATTGAACATTTATGGAACGAGCTTGGGCGACGTGTTCGAAATGGCTTAAATCCACCGGAAGCCTTAGATGAGCTACGACGGGCCCTTATACAGGAGTGGAATAACATACCACAAGCATTCATAAGAAACCTGATCGGTTTCATGCGTCGTAGATGCCAAGCAGTGATAAATACAAGGGGGGGGGGGGGGGGGACACACACGTTATTAACACTGTCAAACTCGTTTTTGATGTTATGATTTTTTGTGGAAAATGACAAATTCTGTTGAAAAATGAAGTGTTACTTTTCTTACCATTGAAGCATCATAAAGTTTTAATTTTTAATGCTTGATTTTATTTCGTGTTTGTTGAATAAACTATATCTAAAAAAATTAGGTGTAACGTTTCTTTTTTTGACTAGTGTATTAATTAACCTGGTACAAATAAATACGATGAGATGTTGCTATGAGTAATTTTATGAGTAATTTAATACTGACATTAAAGGATATTGTCTACCAGCTGCGTAATTTTTTCATACCCAAAATTATTGTCGATTTCCGTACTGACCTTCATAAAATGAAGATTAAACACCGAATTATTGATGAATACGCTCCGAAACGTAGTTTTTTCGACTAAAAAAGCTGACCATCGTTACCGGAAGCTAATTAATTATGCACTGACCTGGGCGAGGCCAACTCTATTTATTTATCTATTTTTATGTCAGTAGCCCGGATGCTGCAGCATGGATATTGAGGTAAGTTTCTATAAAAGTTGAGGAAAAAAAAGACGTAGAATAAATAATTTCTGTATCAGGAATAGATTTTCTTTGATGAAAACTACATGCTTTAACAGATTCAGCCGATATTTCCACGATAACCATTGAAAACATGCCAGGAGGCACCCTATGAGGACAAGCTCAACTACGTATTTTCGATCGAAAATTTTTGCCGTGTTAAAAATAACTAAATTAGTTTTTTTCTTCTTTCTTCTTATAAGTTATGAAGTTGTTCCCCGAGATTTTGATACACGTGTTAAATTAATTTATTTTAGCCAGTTTACCGACAATATGAAAACAGAGACATACATGTAGAACACAGTGAAATACATGTCTGATGAAAACGAATGACGTAGCCATGGTCTTGTTTTATTTGTTAATTGACTGGAATGTTTCAGAGAAATTTGGGCTGGATTAGAAACAAAAGAGACCTTACTTCTAGTTCCACAAGACAGTTGCTGCAAAATAATATGGGGCTTACCATTTACCTTGAAGGGAGCTATGTCACGTTTTTTCGCCGTAGAAATGTTTTTTTCAGACGCCACAGAAATCACATTTTCTTATTTTCCGGCGAAGTTCCAATCTAACTAAAACAAGGTGAGCTGTGATCTAATGCTAGCTTATGATACCCCTGCCACTTCCCATGATATGGGGTACCTATATGAAGTTTGTGACCAAATACCAGATTTCTGCCCTCAATAGTTGTTGAGAAAAATGTGCATATATGTTCAATGTGGATAAAAACCAACTAAGTCGGCAAACAGGAAGCAGGAATCTGATGGTTCCAAAAACGTTTCCCACGATATGGCATACCTATGTGAAGCTTGTGACCAGATATCAGATTTCTGCCATGAATAGTTGCTGAGAAAAATGTGACGAAAAATATTTTGGAAGGACGGACGAACAGAGGTAAAACAGTATACCCCCTCCGCCTTCGGGGAGCGGGGTTATAATTAGATCTAAAATAGGGAGCAAGTGCGTAGATCTGACTTTAATTAGATTGGCGAAGTGCTGGAATAATTTTTTTTCTTCAAAATTTTGTATATGATTGTACTGTGAAAATGGCAAGTATATGATTATACTGTGAAAATGTCAAGTCGGAATATATTTTTTTTCTCCTGTCCAGCCAAATTTTGTTCTTCAAGATTCAGAATCAAAATAATTTTTAGGAAAAAAAACATAAAATTCAAATTGAATAGCTTGAGGGGTAAATTGATAGAAAAAATTTGCAAGACCAAAATGGTTCTCCCATATACCGACAAAAAAACGAAATAAAACTGGTCGTAAGAAAGTCCCACGAGAAAATCTTTCCTTCCAAAATAAGACTTTTTTTATTTCTCTAAACTGAATTTGTGCAAACTATTTCACTTATAATGAATTATATTTCTTTTTTAAATAGAGCTCTTTTTTCTAGATGAATGTATAACCATCTGTCTTTACTCTGTTTTTATTAAATCTCTTGTCTTTATTACAGGACTTTGATCGGATTGTCCTTGATGAGGCAGTGTTGGGGGTTGCTAGAATGTTTCGAGAGGAACTTGTAGTAATGCCCCATGACGAGGATTACAACAGATCCAATAGGTATGCAGCCTACCGCCAGTATACCATTTGGGCACATGGCTGACTTGGAGCTGGGGTCAGACGTGTGATCCCAAGCTGTTGTACTTGGAAAATTAGGGACAAATATCCTGATCTATATGACAATACAAGGGTTTCATTCCTAGACGATTTAATTAAAACTTGTTCATGAAATATTTTGTATTTTATCCCATATACCCTAATGATAAAGTTTACCACTTCAAGTAGATACATGTAACTAAGGTAGATATTTGGTATGTATATACTGTGTGCATATGCCATTATGGCACCAGCTCATGAATCAGAAACCATTGTTTTCAATTTCCTAAAACTACTCTCAACATTGCCAAACTACGCTGAGCTGGAGCAAATACTACTCTTTAGTGTCAATTGGGGTAAACAGGTCTGCACTTGCTTCCCTATGGTCGGTGGTTGTTCGGGTACTCTGGCTTCCTCCACCACTAAAACTGGTCGCCATGATATAGCTGAAATATTGCTGAAAGTGGTGTTAAAACACCAAAAATAAAAGATAAATCAACCCTAATGAGTTGTTAATTTCACAAGTTGGTCAGTTGTAAATTTAATTTGAAAGTTTTGCCATCTTATTATTATTGTTTGTTCTATCAGCACTGACAACTTCTTCTAAAATGGACTGACAGTCTTTTATATAATTCAAAGCCAAACTTGGCAGAGATGTTTTCTATGAGGTCCTACACAAGAGTTGTTACTTTTGTGCAGATTCGTCAAAAAACATGGCCACCATGTGACTTTGAAAATTCTGATTGGTCGATTTTCAAGAAATTTCTTCTCAAGAACCGCTGAAGGGATTGAATTGAAATCTGGTATATATGTTCCTATGAATGTCTTTAACATGTGTTGTTACTGTTTGCGCCATTTGAAAATTCAAAATGGCCACCAGCGGAGGTCAAAGTTTGCATTGAAACCCTATGAGAAACAACATTTTCATCTTCTTCTTGAGAACAGCCGAACAGAATTTAACCACACTTGGCAGAGATGTTTCTTGTGAGGTCCTAAAAAGTTGTCCTGGTTTGTACTAACTAGACCAACACACTGAGTGCTATCATTATTGTGCATTGGACAATTTGTAATGCCCATTATCCTGACTTGGGTACTTTTCTGCTCTAAATGTGCCGAAATTCTGTTAGACCAGGAAAAACAAAGAGTGACAATCTAAATTTATTTTATGCGACAATATAGTCAATTGTTTTGTCTTGGTCTTCAAATCTGGATTTCTGAGATGCTACAATATCATCCCGAGTTGGAGGTTGTGGAATTGGTGCAAGATGGACTGAAATTCTTCTGAGATCATCTACTTCCAACTGCATACGTTAATTCATTCCTTCATTATCTTGCAGTCTCATACAAATGATGACCCTTAATAGTCCTGGAACATAGGAATATGACTTGTCAGCTTTAACAGGTTGCACAGACCATCTAGCTGTCTTTTTGTTGTAACTTCTCTGCCACCTGAAGTAGAAAAATACATACAATGTAATTCACAAGAATAAAACAATAGAATTGAGATTGTGATCTATGGAGCCCTAACTTTCAATTCAAGATGAATATCTCGAATGTATAGTGAATAACAAGCTAAACATATCATTACAAGTCCACTTTATGAAGGATTTGAGTGATTTGTAGACAGATTTTAGGTTGTGGTCATTCCTCAAGAAGTTCTACGGCAGGCATCACGAGCTGGTCAATGGTTACAGGGTGTCTGTTACCCAAATCAGACCTGATCTTCATTTGTTGTTGATGTCTTTCCCTTCATCGGATGGGACTTCTACCGGACTTGACCATGGACAACGCAGCGGGTTTGCGACTTTCGATTGACCCTTCTGAAGCCTATGATCAAATATCAGAGTGCTGCCATAAATAATTACTGAGAAAAATGTTATGAACATCTTGGGACGAACGGACAGACAGAGGTAAAACAGTATACCCCCCCCCCCCCTTTCCAGTGGAGCGGGGGTATAATAAGGCTCCTATGACATATATGATCATGCATGGTTCTGTTATTAGGACAACATTTCAAGTATGTAAGTTACAACTGAAACACATGAAATTAACATGACAAACCTTAGAGTGAAGTTGAGACTAGGTTCAAAATCTCCATCGTCAGAATCATCACCAACATCACTGCCCTCTTCAATAATATCTATTGAGAAACTGTAAGAATAAAAAAAAAATGTTTATTACAGTGTATGTGTATAATATCGAAACAAATTTTGTTATATGGTTCTGATGTGCAGCTGTATAACGAAAAAGCTTTTCAAAATAATATTAAATCTATATTACATCAAAGTTCCAGGAAAAAATTTGGTGCGCCAGACGTGCGTCAATTCTGTCCCAGTTTGGTTTCATTCCCGTAAGTAGCTAAGGAGGACTGGCCATTTCAGCTTGTGGATTGATGAAATTGTAACGATGACGCAGAAGCCAACTTGATCCCTATATAATATGCTACTAGTAGTATCACTACGCAAGCTACAATAATTAATAGGAAACTGTTATACAAGTGACTGTGTTGAACAATATTGACAATGTTACCTATAAACATAATGTAGAATATGTCTAATCTTTAACAAAATGAACATACTCAAATGGGTTCACAAATGAACTCGATTTCTCCAGTTTCATCCGTTTCGTTGAAATGTGATGGCTGCTCCTTTCTTCTACTCTAGAATTACCTTGGTCAGAATATCTAAATCAAAAGTACAAATATATATCACTACAAAATCACATTTGTCTGAAATTACCAGTTTTTGTAGTAATTTGCCTAAAAAAATTAGATAATTTTACAAAAACCTGCATGATTTTAACACAGACATGGGCCATCGGTCTACTGTTAAATTCACACACTGTGAAACATGCAAATTGCTCTGGATCTTCACATTATTTCTTAAAAATCTTGTTTATAAATCATACTTACAAGATCCAAACTAAACAAGGGCAAAGCGTAGCGTATCCCCTCGCCTAAAAATTTGACCCGGTGACCTTGACCTTTGACTTTGAAAATCAATAGGGTTCCAGATTCACTTAAGGACTTATGTACCAAGTTTGGTCAAAATCCATTGAAGGATGTTGATTCTAGAGTGTTCACAAGGATGTTAGGCGATAAAAATTTGACCGTGACCTTGACCTTTGACCTTGAAAATCAATAGGGTTTCAAATTCTGTTAAGGACTAAGCATGTACCAAGTTTGGTCAAAATCCATTGAAGGATGTTGATTCTAGAGTGTTCACAAGGATGTGACGGACGGACGGTAGCGTTACTATATCCCTTCGCAACTTCGTTGGCGAGGGAATAAAAAGCATTTCAAATGACAATTCTTTAAATAGAAAGCCTTTATATGAAAAATACATATTGATTTCCCTCTATCATGTCTATGTTGATAATTCTAAGATAGTAAAGTATGTCCAAAATTGTCGAAATGTAGTAAAAAACTAGTTAATGTAATGTTTTTAGAATAGACAAGAAATAAACTTGGTTTGCATAAGGAAATTGAAAACGATTTTCATTTAGTCATAGTTTAAAATATGCAGTTCAGGACATTTCAGTAACATTTTATAGTCACATATATAGAAAAGTTTCTGAAACTTGCAAATTTCTATGGATCTTCATATTATTTTTTAAAAACCTTGTTTATGTATCATACTTACAGAATCAAACTAAAAATGCTACTGAAATGACACTTATTTAAATGGAAAGCTTTTTATATAAAAGATACATACTGATTTTCCACTATGGTGATAATTCACAGACAGGAAGATATAATTTTGGCTCCCATAACAAAGTTTTATGTTCAAACTTGTTGAAAAGTACTTTTAACCTTATTTATGTAATGTATTTCCAGTACCCAAGATATAAACTTGTTTGCATAAAGGAATTGAAAATGATTTTCATTTAGCCATGATCTAAAATATGCATTTTAGGACATTTCTGAAATTTTCAGTAAAATTTTGTAGTCATATATAAAAAAAGTTCTGAAACTTGAAAATTTCAATGGATATTCATATCATTTCTTCAAAACCTTGTTTATAATTATATATTATACTTACAGGATCCAAACTAAAAGTGCAATTGAAATGAAGCTTCTTTAAATAGAAAGCTTTTATTTGAAAAATACATACTGATTTTCCATTATAGTGATAATTCGCAGAAAGTAAGGTATATACTTCTGGTTCCCAAAACTAAGTTTCATGTCCAAGTTGTTGAAATTTGATAAAATTAAAAGCCTAATCATATGTTGTATATCAAAGAAATAAATTTGCTTGAATAAAAAGAACTTTATAGGGTTTTCATTAAGCCATGTACAGTTTTAATTCTTGCATTAAAAATGAATTGATTCGATATTTTTTTTTAAATTGATAATAATAAACTGCATTGTCATTGATATCATTGTTGCACTCCCATTTCCCCTTTACTGGCCTCTTAAAATTTGTGTTTGCTTACCTCGCAAATACGGCCGTTTTATGCTACTCATTGACAATAATTTGCTGTTGCCAGGTGCAAAATTACATATATTGATTAATATCTACCGAAAATGATCATAGGCATCATCATAAATTCATAAAATATGAAAAACGATTGAGAAAAGAAGGCAACATGCTCAGCTTACCTATCAACAATAATCAAGCACTTCCTTGAGTTCGCTCCATCCAACGGCAACGGTCCAACTGATCCCCTACATATATCCTGCATTTGTTCCATTTGGAAGATACTTCACTTCTATTCCTCTTTATCTCTGAATCCGTCAAAGTCCGTTTTATTCCACTCGTTGACAGTTTCTCTTTTGCTCAAGAACCACATGTTGTTTATTGTTTCTAAACAGTGCGCATGCTCAAGACGTGTTCGCATAGAAGGCCATATGAATAGATTTGAATATTGTCATCCGAACAATAATTCTGATAAAGATAGTTTTGGTTTTTTTTTGTAAAAAAATCGTATCTTTTGCAACATAACTCGGTGTTAATCTTCATTTTATGAAGGTCAGTACGGAAATTGACAATAATTTTGGGTATGAAAAAATTACACAGCTGGTAGACAATATCCCTTTAATACACCTCCTTGTTATAGAGAGATCATCAGTAATGTGCATTTTCCATGAACTTTAATTAATTATTTCTAAATATTCTCATGTGTTTGTATTCAGTAATTGTATACACTTTAAAATATCAATACATGTAATAATATTAATAAAAAAAAAACATCAAAATACAAGGCCATACATCTGTATGGTAAAACTGTAAAACAGCTGTATATTAAATCTCATATTACAATACATCTGTATGGTAAAACTGTAAAACAGCTGTATATTAAATCTCATATTACAATACATCTGTATGGTAAAACTGTGAAACAGCTGTATAATAAATCTCATATTACAATACATCTGTATGGTAAAACTGTAAAACAGCTGTATAATAAATCTCATATTACAATACATCTGTATGGTAAAACTGTAAAACAGCTGTATAATAAATCTCATATTACAATACATCTGTATGGTAAAACTGTTAAACAGCTGTATAATAAATCTCATAATACAATACATTTGTATGGTAAAACTGTAAAACAGCTGTATAATAAATCTCATATTACAATACATCTGTATGGTAAAACTGTAAAACAGCTGTATAATAAATCTCATATTACAATACATCTGTATGGTAAAACTGTAAAACAGCTGTATAATAAATCTCATATTACAATACATCTGTATGGTAAAACTGTTAAACAGCTGTATAATAAATCTCATAATACAATACATCTGTATGGTAAAACTGTAAAACAGCTGTATAATAAATCTCATAATACAATACATCTGTATGGTAAAACCGTAAAACAGCTGTATAATAAATCTCATATTACAATGCATTTGTATGGTAAAACTGTAAAACAGCTGTATAATAAATCTCATATTACAATGCATCTGTATGGTAAAACTGTAAAACAGCTGTATAATAAATTTCATATTACAATACATCTGTAAGGTAAAACTGTAAAACAACTGTATAATAAATCTCATATTATAATACATCTGTATGGAAAAACTGTAAAACAGCTGTATAATAAATCTCATATTACAATACATCTGTATGGAAAAACTGTAAAACAGCTGTATAATAAATCTCATATTACAATACATCTGTAAGGTAAAACTGTAAAACAGCTGTATAATAAATCTCATATTACAATACATCTGTAAGGTAAAACTGTAAAACAACTGTATAATAAATCTCATATTATAATACATCTGTATGGAAAAACTGTAAAACAGCTGTATAATAAATCTCATATTACAATACATCTGTATGGAAAAACTGTAAAACAGCTGTATAATGAATCTCATATTACAATACATCTATATGGTAAAACTGTAAAACAGCTGTATAATGAATCTCATATTACAATACATCTGTATGGTAAAACTGTAAAACAGCTGTATAATGAATCTCATATTACAATACATCTGTATGGTAAAACTGTAAAACAGCTGTATAATGAATCTCATAATACAATACATCTGTATGGTAAAACTGTAAAACAGCTGTATAATGAATCTCATATTACAATACATATGTATGGTAAAACTGTATAACAGCTGTATAATAAATCTCATATTACAATACATCTGTATGGTAAAACTGTAAAACAGCTGTATAATAAATCTCATATTACAATACATCTGTATGGTAAAACTGTAAAACAGCTGTATAATAAATCTCATATTACAATACATCTGTATGGTAAAACTGTTAAACAGCTGTATAGTAAATCTCATATTACAATACATCTGTATGGTAAAACTGTAAAACAGCTGTATAATAAATCTCATATTACAATACATCTGTATGGTAAAACTGTAAAACAGCTGTATAATAAATCTCATATTACAATACATCTGTATGGTAAAACTGTAAAACAGCTGTATAATAAATCTCATATTACAATACATCTGTATGGTAAAACTGTAAAACAGCTGTATAATAAATCTCATATTACAATACATCTGTATGGTAAAACTGTTAAACAGCTGTATAATAAATCTCATATTACAATACATCTGTATGGTAAAACTGTTAAACAGCTGTATAATAAATCTCATATTACAATACATCTGTATGGTAAAACTGTAAAACAGCTGTATAATAAATATCATATTACAATACATCTGTATGGTAAAACTGTAAAACAGCTGTATAATAAATATCATATTACAATACATCTGTAAGCTAAAACTGTAAAACAGCTGTAGAATAAATCTTATATTACAATACATCTGTATGGTAAAACTGTAAAACAGCTGTATAATAAATCTCATAATACAATACATCTGTATGGTAAAACCGTAAAACAGCTGTATAATGAATCTCATATTACAATGCATTTGTATGGTAAAACTGTAAAACAGCTGTATAATAAATCTTATATTACAATGCATCTATATGGTAAAACTGTAAAACAGCTGTATAATAAATGTCATATTACAATGCATCTGTATGGTAAAACTGTAAAACAGCTGTATAATAAATCTCATATTACAATACATCTGTATGGAAAAACTGTAAAAGAGCTGTATAATAAATCTCATATTACAATACATCTGTATGGTGAAACTGTAAAACAGCTGTATAATAAATCTCATATTACAATACATATGTATGGTAAAACTGTAAAACAGCTGTATAATAAATCTCATATTACAATACATCTGCATGGTAAAACTGTAAAACAGCTGTATAATAAATCTCATATTACAATACATCTGTATGGTAAAACTGTTAAACAGCTGTATAATAAATCACATAATACAATACATCTGCATGGTAAAACTGTAAAACAGCTGTATAATAAATCTCATAATACAATGCATGTGTATGGTAAAACTGTTAAACAGCTGTATAATAAATCTCATATTACAATACATCTGTATGGTAAAACTGTAAAACAGCTGTATAATAAATCTCATATTACAATACATCTGTATGGCAAAACTGTATAACAGCTGTATAATAAATCTCATATTACTATACATCTGTAAGGTAAAACTGTAAAGCAGCTGTATAATAAATCTTATATTACAATACATCTGTATAGCAAAACTGTATAACAGCTGTATAATAAATCTCATATTACAATACATCTGTAAGGTAAAACTGTAAAGCAGCTGTATAATAAATCTTATATTACAATACATCTGTATGGCAAAACTGTATAACAGCTGTATAATAAATCACATAATACAATACATCTGCATGGTAAAACTGTAAAACAGCTGTATAATAAATCTCATAATACAATGCATGTGTATGGTAAAACTGTAAAACAGCTGTATAATAAATCTCATATTACAATACATCTGTATGGTAAAACTGTAAAACAACTGTATAATAAATATCATATTACAATAGATCTGTAAGGTAAAACTGTAAAACAGCTGTATAATAAATCTTATATTACAATACATCTGTATGGTAAAACTGTGAAACAGCTGTATAATAAATATCATATTACAATACATCTGTATGGTAAAACTGTAAAACAGCTGTATAATAAATATCATATTACAATACATCTGTAAGGTAAAACTGTAAAACAGCTGTATAATAAATCTTATATTACAATACATCTGTAAGGTAAAACTGTAAAACAGCTGTATAATAAATCTTATATTACAATACATCAGTATGGTAAAACTGTAAAACAGCTGTATAATAAATCTCATATTACAATACATCTGTATGGTAAAACTGTAAAACAGCTGTATAATAAATATCATATTACAATACATCTGTATGGTAAAACTGTAAAACAGCTGTATAATAAATATCATATTACAATAGATCTGTAAGGTAAAACTGTAAAACAGCTGTATAATAAATCTTATATTACAATACATCAGTATGGTAAAACTGTAAAACAGCTGTATAATAAATCTCATATTACAATACATCTGTAAGGTAAAACTGTAAAACAGCTGTATAATAAATCTCATATTACAATACATCTGTAAGGTAAAACTGTAAAACAGCTGTATAATAAATCTTATATTACAATACATCAGTATGGTAAAACTGTAAAACAGCTGTATAATAAATCTCATATTACAATACATCTGTAAGGTAAAACCGTAAAACAGCTGTATAATAAATCTCATATTACAATACATCTGTAAGGTAAAACTGTAAAACAGCTGTATAATAAATCTTATATTACAATACATCAGTATGGTAAAACTGTAAAACAGCTGTATAATAAATCTTATATTACAATACATCAGTATGGTAAAACTGTAAAACAGCTGTATAATAAATCTCATATTACAATACATCTGTATGGTAAAACTGTAAAGCAGCTGTATAATAAATCTCATATTACAATACATCTGTATGGTAAAACTGTTAAACAGCTGTATAATAAATCTCATATTACAATACATCTGTATGGTAAAACTATAAAACAGCTGTATAATAAATCTCATATTACAATACATCTGTATGGTAAAACTGTAAAACAGCTGTATAATAAATATCATATTACAATACATCTGTATGGTAAAACTGTAAAACAGCTGTATAATAAATATCATATTACAATACATCTGTAAGCTAAAACTGTAAAACAGCTGTAGAATAAATCTTATATTACAATACATCTGTATGGTAAAACTGTAAAACAGCTGTATAATAAATCTCATAATACAATACATCTGTATGGTAAAACCGTAAAACAGCTGTATAATGAATCTCATATTACAATGCATTTGTATGGTAAAACTGTAAAACAGCTGTATAATAAATCTTATATTACAATGCATCTATATGGTAAAACTGTAAAACAGCTGTATAATAAATGTCATATTACAATGCATCTGTATGGTAAAACTGTAAAACAGCTGTATAATAAATCTCATATTACAATACATCTGTATGGAAAAACTGTAAAAGAGCTGTATAATAAATCTCATATTACAATACATCTGTATGGTAAAACTGTAAAACAGCTGTATAATAAATATCATATTACAATACATCTGTATGGTAAAACTGTAAAACAGCTGTATAATAAATATCATATTACAATACATCTGTAAGCTAAAACTGTAAAACAGCTGTATAATAAATCTTATATTACAATACATCTGTATGGTAAAACTGTAAAACAGCTGTATAATAAATCTCATAATACAATACATCTGTATGGTAAAACCGTAAAACAGCTGTATAATGAATCTCATATTACAATGCATTTGTATGGTAAAACTGTAAAACAGCTGTATAATAAATCTTATATTACAATGCATCTATATGGTAAAACTGTAAAACAGCTGTATAATAAATGTCATATTACAATGCATCTGTATGGTAAAACTGTAAAACAGCTGTATAATGAATCTCATATTACAATACATCTATATGGTAAAACT
Source organism: Bathymodiolus septemdierum (assembly GCA_963383655.1). Classification (NCBI taxonomy): domain Eukaryota; kingdom Metazoa; phylum Mollusca; class Bivalvia; order Mytilida; family Modiolidae; genus Bathymodiolus; species Bathymodiolus septemdierum. The sequence continues at coordinate 2,622,487 of OY726523.1, forward strand.
GTAAAACAGGTGTATAATGAATCTCATATTACAATACATCTGTATGGTAAAACTGTATAACAGCTGTATAATGAATCTCATATTACAATACATCTGTATGGTAAAACTGTATAACAGCTGTATAATAAATCTCATATTACTATACATCTGTATGGTAAAACTGTAAAACAGCTGTATAATAAATCTCATATTATAATACATCTGTATGGTAAAACTGTAAAACAGCTGTATAATAAATCTTATATTACAATACATCAGTATGGTAAAACTGTAAAACAGCTGTATAATAAATCTCATATTACAATACATCTGTAAGGTAAAACCGTAAAACAGCTGTATAATAAATCTCATATTACAATACATCTGTAAGGTAAAACTGTAAAACAGCTGTATAATAAATCTTATATTACAATACATCAGTATGGTAAAACTGTAAAACAGCTGTATAATAAATCTTATATTACAATACATCAGTATGGTAAAACTGTAAAACAGCTGTATAATAAATCTCATATTACAATACATCTGTATGGTAAAACTGTAAAGCAGCTGTATAATAAATCTGATATTACAATACATCTGTATGGTAAAACTGTTAAACAGCTGTATAATAAATCTCATATTACAATACATCTGTATGGTAAAACTATAAAACAGCTGTATAATAAATCTCATATTACAATACATCTGTATGGTAAAACTGTAAAACAGCTGTATAATAAATCTCATATTACACTTATTATGTAACCGTTAGGTCATAGACCTTTTATTGTTATAATACTTAATGGTAATATTATAAAATTACTTAATTTCTAATGACTATTTCAAATTAAAATGTGTTCAAAGCTTAAGACATTTGAGCCCGTGCTTGATTAAATTTCATCTTAATAGCATTCAAGGTAATTATTTGCTTCTTATGAAAAATGGAAGACAAGCAGGTGAAGTTATGAACCCGGTTGGAACCTATGAGTATATAAAAAAAATACCTACACTTGGTTTCTCCACTGCATTGTATAACCCGTCTTATAGGGATATCCGCTATTCATGCTGAACGTAAATGTATGACGAATGCCATGCTGAACGTACATATATTCATGACGAATACCATGCTGAACGTAAATGTATGACGAATGCCATTACTGAACGTAAATGAACATTCATTGTATGGTGAATGCCATGCTGCGTGCACGTAAATGAAAACTTGCTGCATAATCAGTAACAGTTTTTTAGTTCAAACTTATTTTATTAACATTACAATATTCAACTATATATGATACATATTAATAGAAAGTAATTAATATGGATTAATCACAGCCTACAGGCGAACATCGCATCTACGCATAGACATGTACAAATAGTAGTTTTGGGTTCTTTCTTCATTATTCTTGATTAATTTTCTTTGTTCTTCAATTCGACTTACACAGTTAATTCTATTGCAAAGGATATTTTTTTGGGCCGAGATATATCGGGGACGACTTTTTTTTAGGGTCGATCGTTCTTTAGGGACGAAACAAGAAGGTCTAATGATTGTCCATTTTTTAAATAAATTAATCGTTTCATGTAAAGAAGCTGTACGGTTTCCTTTCTAAATTTTTTTGCTATTTTTTTAAACTGGATAGTTATTTTTTATTCAAATTAAAAGGCTATTTCCTGTACTTCACTCCGATTGTACATTCTATGCTGAAACTTAGAATCTATTTCCGATTGGTATTGATCGTATATGCAACATGTATTGATTCATCTCCTTACACACATGTTGCTGTATAGCTCGCATCTTGCGATGTTCGCTAATAAGGGTAATAACAAAATTACCGAACTCCGAACAATCTAACAAAGGAAAAGTCAAAACTCATAGGTATATAAACAGACAAAATCTAAAGAATATTAAGATTGGGAAACAAGTTGGTAGAACTTATATTAATGCCTATGTAGTGTACGTAATAGTAAACTAACTGATAATACATTGATATAAATTACAGAAGGTATAATAAGATAGAACAAATAAAGTCATTTGGTATAAAAAAAAAAATGCTTGATGCAAAGTAATTAAAAAGAAGAAGAAAGAACTAAGCACTGCTGATATTAGGTGAAACGTTTACTGTTTACTATAGAGTTTGTACATTTAAAAAGAGAACAGTTATGATAATGACTAACAGTTGTTTAGGAGTTGTCGTTTGGTTGGCTGCTACAAGACTACATTTTCCAATTCTATCCATTATACGCTCTTTATGTGGCAATCTAAGCTTTCACACATTTGGCCTATGTCATTGCGACCTTTGCACCAACACAATTTACTAGGTATAAGTTTGTTCTCGGCATTAATATGTATACAATACTGCTGAATTAGTGCTAAATAGAGTTAGGATTATGGTGTTTAACGCCACTTTCAACAATATTTCAGTTATATCGTGGCGGTACGTTTTATTGGTGGAGGAAACTGGAGTACCCGGAGAAAACCACCGATGTATGGCAAATCACTGACAAACTTTATCACATAATGTTGTATCGAGTACACCCCGCCATGAGCGGGAGTCAAACTCACAACGTTAGCGGCGATAGGCACTGATTGCTTAGGCAGTTATAAATCCAACTACCACACGATCACGACCACGACGACCCCTAGTGCTAAACAATCAATCAGCCACAGTTAAAAAAAAAACAATATGTTTGCCTTTCTATAATTTTGCATAGCGCTTATTTATGTGTGACATATGCACATCTAGATAGAAGGGATGGCTGTGAACATTAATCGGATTACTCCAACCCCAGAGTCTGTCACATGACCAGGACCTAGATTTCCATCTTCATCATGTCTTTGTCATTAGGGATGGATAACCATTCGTGGATATTGTCACTTTCAGTATTTTATTCAGATATAGCGAACTGGTGGATGAAACGCCCGACCATAATTAGATATCTGAAAGCTTTACGCTTGATCGATCCTGATGTGATCTCAAATCAGTCTTGTTAGGTATGTGGTCAGAAGTCGCCTTAACTACTTGACCGCAAAGACCCTTTGCGCTTAGGAATAATCGATTTTGCTATGAATTACCCATGATGTATGGGCTAGAAAATTGTTGACCACTACTGTTGGACTTTAAAATTGCAAGCTACTGTAGCGGAAGTTATTACAAATGATGCAGGGAATATTTGACGAATCGTAAAACAACCGTGGAAATGCATTTACGTGTATGAAAAAAATACATGTAACTTCTTTTTATTAAACACGGAAAAATAATAAATTGCTAAATGGGACATTAATATGTAGACTATTTCGGTTTCATTGAGAATTGTAACGTGATACAAAGAAAGACTATTGACGATGTCACACAAACAAAGACAATCGATTGGTGGAAATGTTATTTTACAAATGTACTTGGAAATGTGTCCAAGTATCCATGCATTCGAACAGAGAACGGAATCACTTTCTTATTATACTTACATAAGCATATCCTGATAAAATAAAAAAAAAAAAAAAACCAGTTGTGTATTTGTTAATGAACAGCTATTCCTTGTATGTTTATTCTATAAATAGCTTGACATGATTCATCAAAAACCTCTACTTTGTAAATTAGGAATAATCCAGATGAGGCTTTTGAGAATATATTTAATGTATCTCGGAGGGAAATTTTAAAAACAGTAATACGACAGGTGTCGCAAGAACTGGTAACCCTTGCAGAGTACATGCGTTCACCCCAATTTTTAATGGGGTCCGTGTTGTTGGATTTTTAGTTTTCTGTGTAGTGTTTTGTTGTCCGTTGCTTGTCCTGTTGTACTTTTTAGTTTGACAATTGTGTTGTCTATCCTTCTTCGATTTACAGCTTCTGATTACCCCTTTGGTATCTTCAAACTTTTCTTAATAAAGATTACGCAAGGTTTTATAAACCGAATGACATCAATAAAAAAACACTGTTGTACATTTACATTACATTGTATTGACAATAACATATCATACATGTTTATATATCTATTACATGTATGTCAATTATATAAGTTGCATACATATCAATAATTGATTTACAACTTTCACACATATCGTCAATCGATAAATATTGTTATTGGGGGAAAGATAATCATATGGAACATATTTATTTGAAAATCCCACCCATCGCTACTGGCAAAATGTCAGAGTGTTGAAATGCTTAAATGTTAAATAACTATTTTCGTCTATGAATATCAAGGATGTCAGATTATGAAAGATACCTACCATAATCTAATTTTGTTTGTATATTAACTTCAACATACATGGCTGTTTAATTGCATATCTGTATAATATATATATATATTTTAAAACAAGGCATATGTGAAGGAGAACTGTCAATGTGGTTGAAATTCGAGTCACTAATTGTAATTTACTTATACGAGAAATTGCGTATGGGGACATAAATCTAGACTGGATAGGTGCCTGACTTTCTTGGCATTGAAATGTGTGTTTTACTACATTACCCTGAACTGTAGCAAATCATCTACCTACAATGATGTATGTACACTCTGGACATTGGTAGAATAAAATAAAGTCTGTTTGTCTCCATTCCATTACATCATCAATTATTTTAATAATAACGTTTTAACATTTGCATTGATATTTTATCAAAAGTGAAAATTTATTAACTCAAGAATTTTTTAAGTTATTTGTGTTTGTCTACATATAGTGGTGTCCAACACATATTGTGTTGTGTTTTTGTTTGTTTTTCTTCGTCTTGTGTACACTAGGTTGCCAGTTTCTCTGGATTGTCCTTTTTTGATTGGTCCTTCGGTAATCTTTAACGTTTATTTAGAACTATAAGCAAGTTTTTTTTACTTTCGAAAATATACTGTATTTTGACTGATCCAAGAAGGTGACACTTGAACAACAATTTCTACATATTTGAATCAAAATGATATACTCTTTCAACCCTAATGCTGGATACAAGATATGTTTCGCAGTTTGTACGCCATATAAATGAACCAGACAGGATTCGTGGTTAATGTTTCGCAGTTTGTACGCCATATAAATGAACCAGACAGGTTTCGTGGTTAATACTCTGTATTTCGGTTATGCTTAGCATTACTACACAATACAAGACACCATTTCAGATTAGAAAAAGTCCAAAATGATGCTGGTTTTTTTCTTCTTTAGAAATTAATTCTCAACAGCGTGGAAGGGTAAGCTTGAGATGTAATGAATATATTGTACATATAGTGGTGGTATTTAATATAACATTTACAATCGTCAGATCACAGTGCAGTTTTTAACCGTATGATTTGACAAATTGACAGACATTGATTTTATTTATTCCCATGTGTATTTTAGCTAGACGAAAAGAAAATTTTCTAAATTTTATAAAACATTGGCTATTCAACTTGCCATTTTCCTTTCTTGAACAGTTTTATTAGATCAAAGAACACTTTGTACAGAATCGAGAACTGTCTGGATCTATAGATACAAAAAAGGTCTGTTAGAGCTCAAAAGTTTAATGTTGCATTTGATTAACATGTTTTTCCCGTATTGTATTGGATATCATATTTTGAAGACACTCTATATAGATATATATTCCCCTTGATGTTTTTATTTTATTAGATCTCATTTCAACAAACATTTTGATATACAATAACATTTGCATTTTAATGCACAGGATTCCAAACTACAAATGTAATTATATCAGATTCAATGGCATCACATATGGTGGAGATTTTTTCACGTTTTAAGTTGTATTACATTTACTGCCTTTATTACACACTGTGGTAATAGCCTTTAAAACAGCTCTTATATCATAGATGAATATAGAGTCAAATATTAATAAATATCATAGAAATCCTAATTTGTCTTATGAGGTTCAACTGAGTTGAAAAACAAAAAATATAAATATTGAGGTGAAATTAACGAAGCTATTCTGAATACCCCTTTGGTATCTTCAAACTCTTCTTCCTCCTGGGGGTTCCAATAGAAGCTGTCATGGGGATAACGTTATGTCAGATATCTACATAGAAAACTCAAGGCTGTATTCATACATTTCAATTGTCAAGGAGAGATATAATACATGAACCATTTAGATTGTGATCCAATGCAATAGGGTAATGGATAGGCATATACATTGTACAAATAAGTTCCATATTTTGGAAAATAGTTCACATGACACAGAATATAAACATGCAGGTAAAATAGCATTATATTACCTACTGAAAATTCTAGATGGCATAAGATATGACTGGTTAGCTATTTTCTCCTGAACTCTTAGTAATAACACATGGGTCAATTTCCGATATCTTATGTTAAAAAGATATCTAACAGCCAAATTTGTGACATTCATGATTTTAACGTCACGATTAACCCTGTTCTTTCTCAGATAAATGACTTGTTCATTTGCTCATCGTTGGAATATAGAATGAGACGTTTGACGATTCTTCTGTCAATATTGTATCATGGGAACAACATTATCGCATAAAATGAAATTATTTGGTTATTCGGGCAGACAGTCTACAAAGGGCAGACTGCTGATATAGTCAGTTGTCAATAATGACAAGATTCATGCATATAAATACTGATGTGGTCATTCTAATGTTAATCAGAACATATCTTATGTACAAGTCTGTCACACAGTTTGTTAACGAATGTATTGTATGATGTCGTAGCAAATACAAGCGCATTTGCAGATCAAACTGAATTTTATAGAACCATTGCATATGTCTGCACACCATCGACCTGGTCTACGTTGGTATTCATGTGTGGTATAAAGGACTAGTAATACTATGTTAAATCAAAATGATAGAATATGCGTTACGCCATGCTACATATAATTAATCAGAACTGTTCATGTTGCATGTATTTATTTCAATGAACCGCATCGGTTGTGTAATGATTAGCTTGCTCGCTCCGAGTGCGGTAGATCGTGGGTTCGAGCCCCGATAGGGTCAAACCAAAAACTATGAAATTGGTATTTGTTGCTTCTCCACTCGGAATCAGAGCGATGTGTCAGAGTGTGGCGACATGTCTATATCACTTGACTGTTGTTTCAGTGAGCTAGCACTATAAACATCCAACTAAGCGTGTTGATCTAGTACAAAGCGGACATCATCATCATCATCTCATTGCAAAATAACTTGCTCTCTCCTTGATGTAGCTGAAAAATTGTCCAGTTAAGCAACAATCATTCCCTTACTGAATGTATAAAAGCTAATCTATGTTTGGAGTATTATCTCTTAAAAACAGTTGATGTTTGGAATAAGATGATTTATCATGTTGTTGTATTTAACAACTAAATAAGGGCGTCAGGTTAGCGGAAGCTATATTCTGCTACATTTGTATTAATATAATCATTTTCTCATATAAATTTTACTTATGGTGGTATATGAGATGAATTATTATTTGCCATCATTGTCTTGGAAAGGCAGTTCGAAATACAACAATATTCTTTTGATTTGAATTTAGACAAAATATAACATTACATTTTATCTTTGAAAAAAACCCATTTCCAGTTAATATTTTCACGTGGTTATCTATAACAGTCATAATAGGAACAGGTTTTAAAATGTGCTTCCGTTTAGCTAAAAACAGAACAGAGATATGTTGTATTATGTTGACATAGTACAACTATAACAATACACCAGTAAAGGGTTTGTTAATATCATAACGTAATAGACAAGTTTGATATGTAAATGATAGTTTGAAATGAAACCGACAAGTTGTATACACCACTTTTAAGATTTATGTTGTTTTGTATAATAAACAAATACATTAAATATTGATTAATCGGGTGAACACCATTGATTTGATTTTCTTTCACTCATATCTTTTATTTCATTTCTTTGTATTTGAATTTAGAATTTAAGTATCCTTTCAATTTTCTATATTGTTGTTTTGAACAAATGTTTTAACAACTTGAAACACGTGGTCATTAACTACGTAATAGCATTTCAAGTCGACACTCAGGCATATGATGTTTCTAGTTTATACTGTTAATAATATCCTACCAAAGTTAACATCATGATTTCAATTTCCTATGATATTTTTACAATATTAATATCTCTATCTGTCATGGTTGGAGTGCCTGGCTTTAGAAGTACCGATTTTGAATGGCAATTTCCAATATTCCGAATCACTGCACTGGAAATATAATTGACACATCGAAAGTAAGATAAAAAAACGAATCCGAACGGTATTTCTGTGGTTCCTGCAACAATACTCCATTATATGGAGTAATCTTGCAGAAATCTTTCATGTAATAATAAGACATGATTCGAAGCTGTGTATGCATGTTGCCATTCAGAAGATCACAAATGTATTTCAATTACTAGAAATCAGCAAATTAATCGAGTTTATTGTTGATGCAACATTCAGCATCCTTTAAAAATATCCATAGAAAATCTGTCACGCTTGTCAAGTATGTTGCGTAGTTGGTGCTAATTAAGTTACTGGAAAATTAATAAAATATTTCTGAAGAATATTCAGATTTCTAAATAATTCTATATTGTGTTTGCCTCGTACTTGATATATTGAGCTTTACTATTAAGCATTTTGCCCATATCAGGTAAATAACAATGCACTCTTGAAAAAGCAAAATAATACCACACAATCGGTACATTTACAAAATCCAATAGGGAAATCATAGAAATAGGCGAATTCAGTACTAGTGACACACATATACATAACCGTTCATTCTCCTAGAATGGTAAAGACACTTCAATTAAAAGTAGCTAAGTGAAGCTAGTTTGACGGGTGTCACTAGTGGAGCAGGAACTGCTTACCCTTCCGGAGTACCTGATTTCATGCCTGGTTTGTAGTGGGGTTCGTGTTACTCGATCATTAGTTCTATGTGAAATTTTTTAGCAGATCTTTGCTTTTCTTTTTCTTTTGGCCATTGTGTTGTCTGTCCTTCTCCGATTTATGGATTCTGATTACCATTTTGGTATCTTCAAACTCTTCTTGATGGGCCCAAGTTCCCTCCAGTGAAATGATATGAATGCATTATTGAACTGAAAGAAATTACAAAAAATGAAAAAGAATAAATAGAAAAAAAGCAGAGCAAAACGAAACAAAGCATATATCATTGAATCATGGAAGACAAATACTTTTTGTCTTCGTATCCACAAGTGATAAAATAGATATATAAATTGTACAATCACAATCAACATTATCTAAATAAATCAACAAATATTACTCGTTTTCAGAATATTACCACCTGTGTTCAAACACAACACTTAAACGTGTCCATGACAATGTAAATGTAATCGATGCATTGTCTCTTGTACTTTTAGCAGCCCTTAAAAGCATCAGCTATACAATATTTTATATGAATGTTTTGATGTTTTCAGGTACGTGTTTGTGATTGGTAGTTATTTCATAGGAGTGTTTATCTTTGCTACGATTGTAGGTATGTACGTTCTAAAATATATTTATTGTTCTGTGATTAAAGTCCAAGATGGACATCATATATTTAAATAAAGTCAATATTTATGTCATTCACAAAAAACAAAACAATGACAAAATATCAATTTAATAAAAAAAATTAAAAGGAAATAAGAAAGAAAGAAAAAAAACAAATACAACCAAGCAAGCAAAACAAAAATGAAAGTATACTTTATTTTACTTACAATCTGGTTTGTACTAATGAGACGTTTCAATATGGATCGTAAGTATACTTTATTTTACTTACAATCTGGTTTGTGTTAATGAGACGTTTCAATATGGATCGTAAGTATACTTTATTCTACTTACAATCTGGTTTGTACTAATGAGACGTTTCAATATGGATCGTAAGTATACTTTATTCTACTTACAATCTGGTTTGTACTAATGAGACGTTTCAATATGGATCGTAAGTATACTTTATTTTACTTACAATCTGGTTTGTACTAATGAGACGTTTCAATATGGATCGTAAGTATACTTTATTTTACTTACAATCTGGTTTGTACTAATGAGACGTTTCAATATGGATCGTAAGTATACTTTATTCTACTTACAATCTGGTTTGTGTTAATGAGACGTTTCAATATGGATCGTAAGTATACTTTATTTTACTTACAATCTGGTTTGTGTTAATGAGACGTTTCAATGTGGATCGTAAGTATACTTTATTCTACTTACAATCTGGTTTGTACTAATGAGACGTTTCAATATGGATCGTAAGTATACTTTATTTTACTTACAATCTGGTTTGTACTAATGAGACGTTTCAATATGGATCGTAAGTATACTTTATTCTACTTACAATCTGGTTTGTGTTAATGAGACGTTTCAATATGGATCGTAAGTATACTTTATTTTACTTACAATCTGGTTTGTGTTAATGAGACGTTTCAATATGGATCGTAAGTATACTTTATTCTACTTACAATCTGGTTTGTACTAATGAGACGTTTCAATATGGATCGTAAGTATACTTTATTTTACTTACAATCTGGTTTGTACTAATGAGACGTTTCAATATGGATCGTAAGTATACTTTATTCTACTTACAATCTGGTTTGTGTTAATGAGACGTTTCAATATGGATCGTAAGTATACTTTATTCTACTTACAATCTGGTTTGTGTTAATGAGACGTTTCAATATGGATCGTAAGTATACTTTATTCTACTTACAATCTGGTTTGTACTAATGAGACGTTTCAATGTGGATCGTAAGTATACTTTATTCTACTTACAATCTGGTTTGTGTTAATGAGACGTTTCAATATGGATCGTAAGTATACTTTATTCTACTTACAATCTGGTTTGTGTTAATGAGACGTTTCAATATGGATCGTAAGTATACTTTATTCTACTTACAATCTGGTTTGTGTTAATGAGACGTTTCAATGTGGATCGTAAGTATACTTTATTTTACTTACAATCTGGTTTGTACTAATGAGACGTTTCAATGTGGATCGTAAGTATACTTTATTCTACTTACAATCTGGTTTGTGTTAATGAGACGTTTCAATATGGATCGTGAGTATACTTTATTCTACTTACAATCTGGTTTGTGTTAATGAGACGTTTCAATGTGGATCGTAAGTATACTTTATTTTACTTACAATCTGGTTTGTACTAATGAGACGTTTCAATATGGATCGTAAGTATACTTTATTTTACTTACAATCTGGTTTGTACTAATGAGACGTTTCAATATGGATCGTAAGTATACTTTATTTTACTTACAATCTGGTTTGTACTAATGAGACGTTTCAATATGGATCGTAATTATACTTTATTTTACTTACAATCTGGTTTGTACTAATGAGACGTTTCAATATGGATCGTAAGTATACTTTATTCTACTTACAATCTGGTTTGTGTTAATGAGACGTTTCAATATGGATCGTAAGTATACTTTATTTTACTTACAATCTGGTTTATGTTAATGAGACGTTTCAATATGGATCGTAAGTATACTTTATTCTACTTACAATCTGGTTTGTGTTAATGAGACGTTTCAATATGGATCGTAAGTATACTTTATTCTACTTACAATCTGGTTTGTACTAATGAGACGTTTCAATATGGATCGTAAGTATACTTTATTTTACTTACAATCTGGTTTGTACTAATGAGACGTTTCAATATGGATCGTAAGTATACTTTATTCTACTTACAATCTGGTTTGTACTAATGAGACGTTTCAATATGGATCGTAAGTATACTTTATTTTACTTACAATCTGGTTTGTACTAATGAGACGTTTCAATATGGATCGTAAGTATACTTTATTCTACTTACAATCTGGTTTGTGTTAATGAGACGTTTCAATATGGATCGTAAGTATACTTTATTCTACTTACAATCTGGTTTGTGTTAATGAGACGTTTCAATGTGGATCGTAAGTATACTTTATTTTACTTACAATCTGGTTTGTACTAATGAGACGTTTCAATGTGGATCGTAAGTATACTTTATTCTACTTACAATCTGGTTTGTGTTAATGAGACGTTTCAATATGGATCGTAAGTATACTTTATTCTACTTACAATCTGGTTTGTGTTAATGAGACGTTTCAATGTGGATCGTAAGTATACTTTATTTTACTTACAATCTGGTTTGTACTAATGAGACGTTTCAATATGGATCGTAAGTATACTTTATTCTACTTACAATCTGGTTTGTACTAATGAGACGTTTCAATATGGATCGTAAGTATACTTTATTTTACTTACAATCTGGTTTGTACTAATGAGACGTTTCAATATGGATCGTAAGTATACTTTATTTTACTTACAATCTGGTTTGTGTTAATGAGACGTTTCAATATGGATCGTAAGTATACTTTATTTTACTTACAATCTGGTTTGTACTAATGAGACGTTTCAATATGGATCGTAAGTATACTTTATTCTACTTACAATCTGGTTTGTACTAATGAGACGTTTCAATATGGATCGTAAGTATACTTTATTTTACTTACAATCTGGTTTGTACTAATGAGACGTTTCAATATGGATCGTAAGTATACTTTATTCTACTTACAATCTGGTTTGTGTTAATGAGACGTTTCAATATGGATCGTAAGTATACTTTATTCTACTTACAATCTGGTTTGTGTTAATGAGACGTTTCAATATGGATCGTAAGTATACTTTATTCTACTTACAATCTGGTTTGTACTAATGAGACGTTTCAATGTGGATCGTAAGTATACTTTATTCTACTTACAATCTGGTTTGTGTTAATGAGACGTTTCAATGTGGATCGTAAGTATACTTTATTCTACTTACAATCTGGTTTGTGTTAATGAGACGTTTCAATATGGATCGTAAGTATACTTTATTCTACTTACAATCTGGTTTGTACTAATGAGACGTTTCAATGTGGATCGTAAGTATACTTTATTCTACTTACAATCTGGTTTGTGTTAATGAGACGTTTCAATATGGATCGTAAGTATACTTTATTCTACTTACAATCTGGTTTGTGTTAATGAGACGTTTCTATATGGATCGTAAGTATACGTTATTCTACTTACAATCTGGTTTGTGTTAATGAGACGTTTCAATGTGGATCGTAAGTATACTTTATTTTACTTACAATCTGGTTTGTACTAATGAGACGTTTCAATGTGGATCGTAAGTATACTTTATTCTACTTACAATCTGGTTTGTGTTAATGAGACGTTTCAATATGGATCGTAAGTATACTTTATTCTACTTACAATCTGGTTTGTGTTAATGAGACGTTTCAATATGGATCGTAAGTATACTTTATTTTACTTACAATCTGGTTTGTACTAATGAGACGTTTCAATATGGATCGTAAGTATACTTTATTTTACTTACAATCTGGTTTGTACTAATGAGACGTTTCAATATGGATCGTAAGTATACTTTATTCTACTTACAATCTGGTTTGTACTAATGAGACGTTTCAATATGGATCGTAAGTATACTTTATTCTACTTACAATCTGGTTTGTGTTAATGAGACGTTTCAATATGGATCGTAAGTATACTTTATTTTACTTACAATCTGGTTTGTACTAATGAGACGTTTCAATATGGATCGTAAGTATACTTTATTCTACTTACAATCTGGTTTGTACTAATGAGACGTTTCAATATGGATCGTAAGTATACTTTATTCTACTTACAATCTGGTTTGTACTAATGAGACGTTTCAATATGGATCGTAAGTATACTTTATTTTACTTACAATCTGGTTTGTACTAATGAGACGTTTCAATATGGATCGTAAGTATACTTTATTTTACTTACAATCTGGTTTGTACTAATGAGACGTTTCAATATGGATCGTAAGTATACTTTATTCTACTTACAATCTGGTTTGTGTTAATGAGACGTTTCAATATGGATCGTAAGTATACTTTATTCTACTTACAATCTGGTTTGTGTTAATGAGACGTTTCAATATGGATCGTAAGTATACTTTATTCTACTTACAATCTGGTTTGTGTTAATGAGACGTTTCAATATGGATCGTAAGTATACTTTATTTTACTTACAATCTGGTTTGTACTAATGAGACGTTTCAATATGGATCGTAAGTATACTTTATTTTACTTACAATCTGGTTTGTGTTAATGAGACGTTTCAATATGGATCGTAAGTATACTTTATTCTACTTACAATCTGGTTTGTACTAATGAGACGTTTCAATATGGATCGTAAGTATACTTTATTCTACTTACAATCTGGTTTGTACTAATGAGACGTTTCAATATGGATCGTAAGTATACTTTATTCTACTTACAATCTGGTTTGTGTTAATGAGACGTTTCAATATGGATCGTAAGTATACTTTATTTTACTTACAATCTGGTTTGTACTAATGAGACGTTTCAATATGGATCGTAAGTATACTTTATTCTACTTACAATCTGGTTTGTACTAATGAGACGTTTCAATATGGATCGTAAGTATACTTTATTCTACTTACAATCTGGTTTGTACTAATGAGACGTTTCAATATGGATCGTAAGTATACTTTATTTTACTTACAATCTGGTTTGTACTAATGAGACGTTTCAATATGGATCGTAAGTATACTTTATTTTACTTACAATCTGGTTTGTACTAATGAGACGTTTCAATATGGATCGTAAGTATACTTTATTCTACTTACAATCTGGTTTGTGTTAATGAGACGTTTCAATATGGATCGTAAGTATACTTTATTCTACTTACAATCTGGTTTGTGTTAATGAGACGTTTCAATATGGATCGTAAGTATACTTTATTCTACTTACAATCTGGTTTGTGTTAATGAGACGTTTCAATATGGATCGTGAGTATACTTTATTTTACTTACAATCTGGTTTGTACTAATGAGACGTTTCAATATGGATCGTAAGTATACTTTATTCTACTTACAATCTGGTTTGTGTTAATGAGACGTTTCAATATGGATCGTAAGTATACTTTATTTTACTTACAATCTGGTTTGTGTTAATGAGACGTTTCAATATGGATCGTAAGTATACTTTATTCTACTTACAATCTGGTTTGTACTAATGAGACGTTTCAATATGGATCGTGATTTCATTGTCAGATGCTCACTCGAACGTCACCGAATGCAATTTCAATGAAATAAAATGCCGGTTTTTCTTTCACGTTGAAATCCTATTATTTCACGAGCATTAATATACAATATACGTACATTGTCGGAAATTATGCAATTTATTTGTACGAACTTTAGAAACAGGCAGAAAAGCGAGGCTTTGGCCTATTTATAACGACAATGTAAGTATATTGTGTTTATTCTGCAATATACAGATTGTCTGAAAATAGCGTTGTTCTAATAGTTTTCAATGGTGTATTCTGTGACGTCAGTGCTTATACTGTTGCCGTTTCTTTCTGTCGCTCTACATGAATCAGGTACAAGAAAGCTTCATTATGTCCAAGACTAAATAACACTAAGTTTATTTGACCCCATTTATTAGTAGTCAAAATCATACAAATTCAGGATAAATACATATAATATTATTTATAAGTAAAGAATATGATACACTGAATTACAAGAGACTGCAGTACTTAAACCAATATGAAACACCTCTCACGATTTCAAATTTTAAAACTTGTTGTGGTTCTGTTCCGGAAGTTACATAGCAACTAAAAAAGTCGGAAATGTGGAAAACATAAAATGAAAAAAAACATTTAGTATGTGATATTCTAAAATGTAAGATGAAGAATCTTTACATAACTAATTAAGGGCTATGGTTAGGTCTATGGTGTTTAAGGCCACTTTCAACAGTATTTCAACTATATCGTTGCGGTCAGTTTTATTGGCGGAGGAAACCGGAGGACCCGAAGAAACCCACCGAACTGTCGTAAATCACTGTCAAACTTAATCACATAATGTTGTATCGAGTACACCTCACATGAGCGTTACAGGTGATAGGCACTGATTGCAAAGATAGTTGTAAATCCAACTACCATACAATCACGACCACGATTAATTATGAGCTGAAATGTAAATATCTACGGAATCAACAAGTTGTTGCATGCAATCATACAAGTTGCTGTGATAATAAAAAGATAAATCCATCCAATCACATTTCCCCTGTGATCAGTAAACATTTAAATTAGGATAATATTAAACATGATTGACAGCCTTCTATTATATTAACATGATATATATTATTAATGGTTATTTCAGGACAAGTTGGAAACGTGATTACGAACAGAAATGCCAGTCGTCTAGAATTTGAGCGACTTCTTGTAAGTATTATCGATATTATTCTATAGAATTACCAGGATTGTTATATTATTATATAGAATTACCAGGATTGTTATATAGACCGATAATGACATATCAACCCGAACCTAAATTGAAAAAATGGAATTGTAATATACTTCTTGTAAGTTGTGCTTCTGAAAGAAGTGCTGTGATTCTTAAATGGTTGTTTGCTTGACTTGTCGTGGTCATTATTGTGCCATTCTCATAAATATTGCTCACAAATCTGTGAAATTACCATACTTCAAGTAAAGAAATATCAATTTGGCAATGTTTGGGATCATATATAGATCATTATGTTAAATAATCAGATTCAATCATAACCCGTCAGTATATATCATTGCTAGTGTTAAGGTGTATTCAATATCCATCATTGCTAGTGACAAGGTGTATTCAGAAAACTTCATTATTTATTTTGTTATTTTGATTATGTGTTTGAAGAAAGTCACTGATTTTCTTTGAGTTCTCCTTCAATTATAATGACAACAAAATTCGAACTGATTCCACCGTGTCTAAATATATAAAGCTTCACGAAATTCTGTTCCGTGGCTAGTATGCTACGGTCGGGATTTTTTTTTGGGAGGGGGGGGGGTGTTGTATTTTACATTGAAATGGTTACAATAGCAACGGTGGTCATTTTGAATATTTCAAATCTTTCGTGCAAAACTAGAAATGAGAGTTAACCATCTCATAAAAATTTAAAGAACTTCAGATCTCTGGTATTTGCTAAACGGAGAGGTTCATGGAGTGGGGGTGGGGGGTGATTGAAGAAATGAAGTATATTAACAATTAGATAGGTACTCCCTAAAATCACAACTCGACAAACATTATTACCACTAGTGTGTCATGAATAAAATTCAACAACATACGTTATGCAGTGAAATATTATCCTTGATGGAATAATTAACTTAGAAAAAAATATATGCTAAAACTTTGCAAGAAGAGTTTGAAGATACCAAAGGGGTAATCAGAATCCGTATATCGAAGAAGAACAGACAACACAATGATAAAAAAAAAGTACAAACAATGATCTATAAAACATATACATAAAACTAAAGATCGAGTAACACGAATCCCACTAAAAACCGGGGATGAACTCAGATGCTCCGGAAGGGTAAGCAGTTCATGCACCACTAGTGGCACCCGTGGCTTTAATCTAGTTACAAACCCAGGTGATAAGTCATGAAGGTTAAGCAATTTCTCAATATGGATAGGTTTCATGTTTTATTATTCCTTAATCAGTATAATTACTTCTTTCCATAAAAACGTGCCATCAATAGAACTCATCACTGTGATGTAACAATCTAAGACTGAAAGTAATAATACGACACACAATCATATATTTGTGGAATACACCGAAGCAACAATCCTAGATAACGTCAAAGACATATATTATTGAAGAATATAAAATAATATTATTGCAGGTACGAATGCTTGAAATTAATGCTTGAAATAAACACGTTGTATTTTCCTTATTCAAATATCGAATGTCAGTTTTCCGTTTACTCTTCACATAAGATACTTGACGTCCGTCTGGAAGGAAAAAGATAAGACCACTGTAAAGTCGGTGGTTTTATCAGGGCACTTCGGTTTTCTTCCACCAATAAAACTGACTGCCACAATATAACTGAAATTTGTTGAAAGTAGCGTTAAGCACCATAACCCTAACCCACTGTACGGTTTATAGTTTTTAATCACAAAGCCATGTTCTATTTTAATTACAGGATGGGACTAAATTGTACATGCGGATGCATAATGTCCCACCACCAGTCCAGAGAAGAGTTCAACGGTGGTATGATTATGTATGGACTAGGTAAATACTATATGTTTCTTGTTCATTGATAGCAGGGTCATACTTGCATTAGGACAATGTCTGGTAGGTCGCTTAGATAAGCAACATATTAATGAATAATGGGCCTACTTGATATGTGACGGATGATCGAGCCGGTTTAAAGACAGAGTCCGCTTCAGCTAGAGAGGTTTGTGTTCTGTTTAATTGGGATGATTCTGTTAATACAGCTCGCCTTCTACCAGTTTATTCGGTATGCTTATTCGATACTTCATAGAGTGCAAGAGGTATTGTTTGCCTTTAAGACCAATATCAATAATGACTCTAAAATCGGTCATAAGACAAGTTTTGAAGATGTTGGATGAAGTGATTTACAGCGCTCGTCCAAATCGGCTTAAAACTACTTACAGCGTATCACGTATACATATGTTTTGGCTCAATCTTTGGTAAGGTATGTTGGTCTGTTATGTACACACGATTACTTGATATCATTGTCTAAATGCAGCTGAAATATTGATGAAAGCGGTATTATCAGAATCCGTAAATCGGAGAAGGACAAACAGCATAATGTCCAAAAGAAAAGGGACAAAAGGACAAACAACGATCTACAAAAAATTACACATGAAGCTAAAGATCTAATTACACGAACACCACTAAAACATGATCATTATATAAAGGGGTAATCAGAATCCGTAAATCGGAGAAGGACAAACAGCATAATGTCCAAAAGAAAAGGGACAAAAGGACAAACAACGATCTACAAAAAATTACACATGAAGCTAAAGATCTAATTACACGAACACCACTAAAACATGATCATTTCAATTCATATTCATAAACAGACACTGCGAATATTTTTGTAGAATGAAATACCATCACTTAATGATATATTGTGGACTTCAGAGTGAAATTTATATTGATATGTTGTCACACCAGCTACCACCAAATCAAGCAACGGACCTTATTAAATCTCTCTAGTTCATCAACATAAATATTCAGATATCGCGATATGAAAACACTTTTCTGACAAACATCTACAATGAAGACGACTGAAATCAGATGCAGTATTACCATAGTTTTTCAAATTGTTTTTATTGCAGAGAAATAAATTAAATTCCCTAATAAAAAGCACTCTGATTAATATCAAAACATCTGATGTGCTTTTAAAGCCTTGTATCATCTTATTGCGCAAAATATTGAATCAATAGACAGTCGAAACATAAATATAACCTATTTTCACCAAGGTTATTGAAATAATAGAAAACATATTGGAATTTTTCCTATTGTTGTAAACCTGTTCGCAATGTATCTTTTGATTTGACATGTTAATACCGAGCTAACCACAAAAAAAAATGTTCTTTCATTTTTTCGTATTACTAGTTTTAAAAATGCATTCTTCGATCTTTAAAAACTTCTTTGATTTAATTTTCTAAAAACCAATTAATTTTGAGTAGTAAATTAAGTAATAAAAACGATTTAAAGAAAAATTACAGTTCTTAAATAATGTAAGTATTATTACTGTTCTCCTCACACATGCTGACCTTAGCTGACCTTAGCTGACCTTGCCGATCCTGTTTAGGCCTTTTTGTTTACTTGTTCCCAAAACTTTTAAACTTATTTGGTTTTTGCAACCTTTCTTCTTTGAGCGTACCTGATGAAGGTCATTCCAGAAACACACCGTGCCACCTAAATTTGATATCTACGTTTTTATTACATATTAGAGGAGAGTATATTGTTGTGATTCGAAATGTTATGCTTTAACACATTGTATAAGCTCGATATGATATTGCGACTATTTACGTTACTCAGAACCAAATCATAGTATTTTATCATCTTCGTCCATGTCTATGGTTCCTAAATCCTATATAGTAAACGTGCAAGTGAAACCGCCACGATATAGCTGAAATATTATTGAAAGTGGCGATAAACAGCATGACCCAAACCCCCTCTGTAAGTGGAGAATATAAATATAGCCCATTACCTCCCTTGTTCAAAACGGATGAACCCCTTCTCATGTATATTATTTTCATAACACCATTGTAATTATGAAAAGACAAACCTTTGAATTTTAGGTACAGATACACTTTTTAGCATATATTAAGATTTGTTTATTAATACAAACGGAAATATCTAATTTTAGTGCACATGATATGTTTATGGAAATAGCCATCAGATACGCTAAGATTCGAAAAATTGGAAAGCCAAATAATTTTAAAATCTTTGGTAGAAATGAAACCAAAGGGACCAAATAGGATAGCCAAAGTCGACTGGGATCACCTATATCGTAAGAAGGAGAACTTTAATTTTAACAAACATTTTACATCATTTACAATAACTAATTGAAGTATTAAGGTACCGTGCTATAATCAGAATAATAATTTCCAGTGGAGCAAGAACTGCTTACCCTTCCGGAGAATCTGAGTTCACTCCCGGTTTTTAGTGTTTGTGTTACTCGATCTTTAGTTTTGTAGATCATTATTTGTCCTTTTGTCCTTTTTCTTTTGGTTATTGTGTTGTCTGTCCTTCGAATTACGGATTCTGATTACCCATTTGGTATCTGCAAACTCTTCTTCCATTAAATAAATTTTGAACTCTTTGTTCTTATGCGTTTTACTGTGATTGCCCGTGTCTTTAGGGATTATATTTATTGGAAGTCATTTGGTTTTTGTCCCGTCGCAATCGAATACTTTATAACATATTTGCATACATAAGGTATTGACATAATAATCATTCTCTTATTAAAATTATTATTAAAAAAGACATGTTTAATTTTTTTCCCAGGGGACGAATGACGGGATCAGACATCAACTCTCTTGGGCTTCTTCCTGATAAACTGAAGACGGAGTTAGCAATACACGTTAATTTAGAAACATTAAAGAAGGTAAGATATAGACTTTATACCGTTGAAACTAATTCCTCCATTATGTTAATACAATAGTATGTCATGACATGAAAACATAACAAATAGAGATCTTGAACTTTCTCAGACACAATAGATATGTCTGGTCTAAAATAGGATTAGAACACAAGAATGTGAAAACAGATTATTTATTTCTAAAGATATGTAAAAATCCGCAGCTGAAGTACAAACAAAAGAACAATATAACCAACAGAGACCACACAAACGGGGGAAAGAGACGAAGAATAGAAAGAACAGAGAACACACAAACGGGGGAAAGGGACGAACAATAGAAAGAACAGAGATCACACAAACGAAGCAAAGAGACGAAGAATAGAAAGAACAGAGAACACACAAACGGGAGAAAGGGACGAACAATATAACCAACAGAGACCACACAAACGGGGGAAAGAGACGAAGAATAGAAGGAGCAGAGAACACACAAATGGGGGAAAGAGACGAAGAATAGAAAGAACAAAGAACACACAAACGGGGGAAAGGGACGAACAATAGAACCAACAGAGACCACACAAATGGGGGAAAGAGACGAAGAATAGAAAGAACAGAGAACACACAACCGGGAGAAAGGAACGAACAATAGAACCAACAGAGACCACACAAATGGGGGAAAGAGACGAAGAATAGAAAGAACAAAGAACACACAAACGGGGGAAAGAAACGAACAATAGAATCAACAGAGACCACACAAATGGGGGAAAGAGACGAAGAATAGAAAGAACAGAGAACACACAAACGGGGGAAAGGGACGAACAATAGAACCAACAGAGACCACACAAATAGAGGAAAGAGACGAAGAATAGAAAGAACAGAGAACACACAAACGGGGGAAAGAGTCGAACAATAGAACCAACAGAGACCACACAAATAGAGGAAAGAGACGAAGAATAGACAGAACAGAGAACACACAAACGAGGGAAAGGGACGAACAATAGAACCAACAGAGACCACACAAACGTGGGAAAGAGACGAAGAATAGACAGAACAGAGAACACACAAATGGAGGAAAGAGACGAAGAATAGACAGAACAGAGAACACACAAACGGGGGAAAGGGACGAACAATAGAACCAACAGAGACCACACAAATAGAGGAAAGAGACGAAGAATAGAAAGAACAGAGAACACACAAACGGGGGAAAAAGTCGAACAATAGAACCAACAGAGACCACACAAACGGAGGAAAGAGACGAAGAATAGACAGAACAGAGAACACACAAACGAGAGAAAGGGACGAACAATAGAACCAACAGAGACCACACAAATGGGGAAAGAGACAAAGAATAGAAAGAACAGAGAACACACAAACGGGGGAAAGGAACGAACAATATATACAACAGAGACCACACAAACGGGGGAAAGAGACGAAGAATAGAAAAAACAGAGAACACACAAACGGGGGAAAGGGACGAACAATAGAACCAACAGAGACCACACAAATGGAGGAAAGAGACGGAGAATAGAAAGAACAGAGAACACACAAAAAGGGGAAAGAGACGAAGAATAGAAAGAACAGAGAACACACAAACGGGGGAAAGGGACGAAGAATAGAAAGAACAGAGAACACACAAACGGGGGAAAGGGACGAACAATAGAACCAACAGAGACCACACAAATGGAGGAAAGAGACGGAGAATAGAAAGAACAGAGAACACACAAACGGAGGAAAGGAACGAAAAATGGAACCAACAGAGACCACACAAATTGGGGAAAGAGACGAAGAATAAAAAGAACAGAGAACACACAAACGGGAGAAAGGAACGAACAATATATACAACAGAGACCACACAAACGGGGAAAGAGACGAAGAATAGAAAGAACAGAGAACACACAAACGGGGGAAAGAGACGGAGAATAGAAAGAACTGAGAACACACAAACGGGGGAAAGGAACGAACAATAGAACCAACAGAGACCACACAAATGGGGGAAAGAGACGAAGAATAGAAAGAACAGAGAACACACAAACGGGGGAAAGAGTCGAACAATAGAACCAACAGAGACCACACAAACGGAGGAAAGAGACGAAGAATAGACAGAACAGAGAACACATAAACGGGAGAAAGGAACGAACAATATGTACAACAGAGACCACACAAACGGGGGAAAGAGACGAATAATAGAAAAAACACAGAGCACACAAACGGGAGAAAGGAACGAACAATAGAACCAACAGAGACCACACGAATGGGGAAAGACACAAAGAATAGAAAGAACAGAGAACACACAAACGGGAGAAAGGAACGAACAATATATACAACAGAGACCACACAATCGGGGGAAAGACACGAATAATAGAAAGAACAAAGAACACACAAACGGGGGAAAGAAACTAACAACAGAAACAACAGAGACCACACAAACGGGGTAAAGAGACGAAGAATAGAAAGAACAGAGAACACACAAACGGGAGAAAAGAACGAACAATATATACAACAGAGATCACACAAAAGGGGGAAACAGACGAACAATAGAAAGAACAGAGATCACACAAAAGGGGGAAAGAGACGAAGAATAGAAAGAACAGAGAACACACAAACGGGGGAAAGGAACGAACAATAGAACCAACAGAGACCACACAAATGGAGGAAAGAGACGGAAAATAGAAAGAACAGAGACCACACAAACGGGTGAAAGAGACGAAGAATAGAAAGAACAGAGAACACACAAGCGGAGAAGGGAACGAACAATATATACAACAGAGATCACACAAAAGGGGGAAAGAGACGGAGAATAGAAAGATTAGAGAACACACAAACGGGGGAAAGGGACGAACAATAGAACCAACAGAGACCACACAAATGGAGGAAAGAGACGGAGAATAGAAAGAACAAAGAACACACAAAGGGGGAAAAAGACGAAGAATAGAAAGAACAGAGAACACACAAACGGGGGAAAGGGAAGAAGAATAGAAAGAACAGAGAACACACAAACGGGGGAAAAAGTCGAACAATAGAACCAACAGAGACCACACAAACGGAGGAAAGAGACGAAGAATAGACAGAACAGAGAACACACAAACGAGAGAAAGGGACCAACAATAGAACCAACAGAGACCACACAAATGGGGAAAGAGACAAAGAATAGAAAGAACAGAGAACACACAAACGGGGGAAAGGAACGAACAATATATACAACAGAGACCACACAAACGGGGGAAAGAGACGAAGAATAGAAAAAACAGAGAACACACAAACGGGGGAAAGGGACGAACAATAGAACCAACAGAGACCACACAAATGGAGGAAAGAGACGGAGAATAGAAAGAACAGAGAACACACAAAAAGGGGAAAGAGACGAAGAATAGAAAGAACAGAGAACACACAAACGGGGGAAAGGGACGAAGAATAGAAAGAACAGAGAACACACAAACGGGGGAAAGGGACGAACAATAGAACCAACAGAGACCACACAAATGGAGGAAAGAGACGGAGAATAGAAAGAACAGAGAACACACAAACGGAGGAAAGGAACGAAATATGGAACCAACAGAGACCACACAAATGGGGGAAAGAGACGAAGAATAAAAAGAACAGAGAACACACAAACGGGAGAAAGGAACGAACAATATATACAACAGAGACCACACAAACGGGGAAAGAGACGAAGAATAGAAAGAACAGAGAACACACAAACGGGGGAAAGAGACGGAGAATAGAAAGAACTGAGAACACACAAACGGGGGAAAGGAACGAACAATAGAACCAACAGAGACCACACAAATGGGGGAAAGAGACGAAGAATAGAAAGAACAGAGAACACACAAACGGGGGAAAGAGTCGAACAATAGAACCAACAGAGACCACACAAACGGAGGAAAGAGACGAAGAATAGACAGAACAGAGAATACATAAACGGGAGAAAGGAACGAACAATATGTACAACAGAGACCACACAAACGGGGGAAAGAGACGAATAATAGAAAGAACACAGAGCACACAAACGGGAGAAAGGAACGAACAATAGAACCAACAGAGACCACACAAATGGGGAAAGACACAAAGAATAGAAAGAACAGAGAACACACAAACGGGAGAAAGGAACGAACAATATATACAACAGAGACCACACAATCGGGGGAAAGACACGAATAATAGAAAGAACAAAGAACACACAAACGGGGGAAAGAAACTAACAACAGAAACAACAGAGACCACACAAACGGGGGAAAGAGACGAAGAATAGAAAGAACAGAGAACACACAAACGGGAGAAAAGAACGAACAATATATACAACAGAGATCACACAAAAGGGGGAAACAGACGAACAATAGAAAGAACAGAGATCACACAAAAGGGGGAAAGAGACGAAGAATAGAAAGAACAGAGAACACACAAACGGGGGAAAGGAACGAACAATAGAACCAACAGAGACCACACAAATGGAGGAAAGAGACGGAATATAGAAAGAACAGAGACCACACAAACGGGGGAAAGAGACGAAGAATAGAAAGAACAGAGAACACACAAGCGGAGAAGGGAACGAACAATATATACAACAGAGATCACACAAAAGGGGGAAAGAGACGGAGAATAGAAAGATTAGAGAACACACAAACGGGGGAAAGGGACGAACAATAGAACCAACAGAGACCACACAAATGGAGGAAAGAGACGGAGAATAGAAAGAACAAAGAACACACAAAGGGGGAAAAAGACGAAGAATAGAAAGAACAGAGAACACACAAACGGGGGAAAGAGACGGAGAATAGAAAGAACTGAGAACACACAAACGGGGGAAAGGAACGAACAATAGAACCAACAGAGACCACACAAATGGGGGAAAGAGACGAAGAATAGAAAGAACAGAGAACACACAAACGGGGGAAAGAGTCGAACAATAGAACCAACAGAGACCACACAAACGGAGGAAAGAGACGAAGAATAGACAGAACAGAGAACACATAAACGGGAGAAAGGAACGAACAATATGTACAACAGAGACCACACAAACGGGGGAAAGAGACGAATAATAGAAAGAACACAGAGCGCACAAACGGGAGAAAGGAACGAACAATAGAACCAACAGAGACCACACAAATGGGGAAAGACACAAAGAATAGAAAGAACAGAGAACACACAAACGGGAGAAAGGAACGAACAATATATACAACAGAGACCACACAATCGGGGGAAAGACACGAATAATAGAAAGAACAAAGAACACACAAACGGGGGAAAGAAACTAACAACAGAAACAACAGAGACCACACAAACGGGGTAAAGAGACGAAGAATAGAAAGAACAGAGAACACACAAACGGGAGAAAAGAACGAACAATATATACAACAGAGTTCACACAAAAGGGGGAAACAGACGAACAATAGAAAGAACAGAGATCACACAAAAGGGGGAAAGAGACGAAGAATAGAAAGAACAGAGAACACACAAACGGGGGAAAGGAACGAAAAATAGAACCAACAGAGACCACACAAATGGAGGAAAGAGACGGAAAATAGAAAGAACAGAGACCACACAAACGGGTGAAAGAGACGAAGAATAGAAAGAACAGAGAACACACAAGCGGAGAAGGGAACGAACAATATATACAACAGAGATCACACAAAAGGGGGAAAGAGACGGAGAATAGAAAGATTAGAGAACACACAAACGGGGGAAAGGGACGAACAATAGAACCAACAGAGACCACACAAATGGAGGAAAGAGACGGAGAATAGAAAGAACAAAGAACACACAAAGGGGGAAAAAGACGAAGAATAGAAAGAACAGAGAACACACAAACGGGGGAAAGGGACGAAGAATAGAAAGAACAGAGAACACACAAACGGGGGAAAGGGACGAACAATAGAACCAACAGAGACCACACAAATGGAGGAAAGAGACGGAGAATAGAAAGAACAGAGAACACACAAACGGGGGAAAGGAACGAAAAATAGAACCAACAGAGACCACACAAATGGGGGAAAGAGACGAAGAATAAAAAGAACAGAGAACACACAAACGGGAGAAAGGAACGAACAATATATACAACAGAGACCACACAAACGGGGAAAAGAGACAAAGAATAGAAAGAACAGAGAACACACAAACGGGGGAAAGAGACGGAGAATAGAAAGAACTGAGAACACCCAAACGGGGGAAAGGAACGAACAATAGAACCAACAGAGACCACACAAATGGGGGAAAGAGACGAAGAATAGAAAGAACAGAGAACACACAAACGGGGGAAAGAGTCGAACAATAGAACCAACAGAGACCACACAAACGGAGGAAAGAGACGAAGAATAGACAGAACAGAGAACACACAAATGGGAGAAAGGAACGAACAATATATACAACAGAGATCACACAAACGGGGGAAAGACACGAATAATAGAAAGAACAAAGAACACACAAACGGGGGATAGAAACGAACAACAGAAACAACAGAGACCACACAAATGGGGGAAAGAGACGAAGAATAGAAAGAACAGAGAACACACAAACGGGAGAAAAGAACGAACAATATATACAACAGAGATCACACAAAAGGGGGAAAGAGACGAAGAATAGAAAGAACAGAGATCACACAAAAGGGGGAAAGAGACGGAGAATAGAAAGAACAGAGAACACACAAACGGGGGAAAGAGACGAAGAATAGAAAGAACAGAGAACATACAAGCGGAGAAGGGAACGAACAATATATACAACAGAAATCACACAAAAGGGGGAAAGAGACGAACAATAGAAAGAACAGAGATCACACAAAAGGGGGAAAGAGACGAAGAATAGAAAGAACAGAGAACACACAAACGTGGGAAAGGGACGAATAATAGAACCAACAGAGACCACACAAATGGAGGAAAGAGACGGAGAATAGAAAGAACAGAGA
Source organism: Bathymodiolus septemdierum (assembly GCA_963383655.1). Classification (NCBI taxonomy): domain Eukaryota; kingdom Metazoa; phylum Mollusca; class Bivalvia; order Mytilida; family Modiolidae; genus Bathymodiolus; species Bathymodiolus septemdierum. The sequence continues at coordinate 2,650,163 of OY726523.1, forward strand.
ACACACAAACGGGGGAAAGGAACGAACCATAGAACCAGCAGAGACCACACAAATGGAGGAAAGAGACGGAGAATAGAAAGAACAGAGAACACACAAACGGGGGAAAGGAACGAACCATAGAACCAACAGAGACCACACAAATGGGGGAAAGAGACGAGGAATAAAAGGAATAGAGAACACACAAACGGGAGAAAGGAACGAACAATATATACAACAGAGACAACACAAACGGGGGAAAGAGACGAAAAATACAAAGAACAGAGAACACACAAACGGGGGAAAGGAACGAACAATAGAACCAACAGAGACCGCACAGATGGAGGAAAGAGACGGAGAATAGAAAGAACAGAGAACACACAAACGGGGGAAAGGAATGAACAATAGAACCAACAGAGACCACACAAATGGGGGAAAGACACGAATAATAGAAAGAACAAAGAACACACAAACGGGGGATAGAAACGAACAACAGAAACAACAGAGACCACACAAATGGGGGAAAGAGACGAAGAATAGAAAGAACAGAGAACACACAAACGGGGCAAAGAGACGAAGAATAGAAAGAACAGAGAACACACAAACGGGGGAAAGAGTCGAACAATAGAACCAACAGAGACCACACAAATGGGGAAAGAGACAAAGAATAGAAAGAACAGAGAACACACAAATGGGAGAAAGGAACGAACAATATATACAACAAAGACCACACAAACGGGGGAAAGACACGAATAATAGAAAGAACAGAGATCACACAAAAGGGGGAAAGAGACGGAGAATAGAAAGAACAGAGAACACACAAACGGGGGAAAGAGACGAAGAATAGAAAGAACAGAGAACATACAAGCGGAGAAGGGAACGAACAATATATACAACAGAAATCACACAAAAGGGGGAAAGAGACGAACAATAGAAAGAACAGAGAACACACAAACGGGGGAAAGGAACGAACAATAGAACCAACAGAGACCACACAAATGGAGGAAAGAGACGGAGTATAGAAAGAACAGAGAACACACAAGCGGAGAAGGGAACGAACAATATATACAACAGAGATCACACAAACGGGGGAAAGGGACGAAGAATAGAAAGAACAGAGAACACACAAACGGGGGAAAGGGACGAACAATAGAACCAACAGAGACCACACAAATGGAGGAAAGAGACGGAGAATAGAAAGAACAGAGAACACACAAACGGGGGAAAGAAACGAACAATAGAACCAACAGAGACCACACAAATGGGGGAAAGAGACGAGGAATAAAAGGAACAGAGAACACACAAACGGGAGAAAGGAACGAAAAATATATACAACAGAGACCACACAAACGGGGGAAATAGACGGAGAATAGAAAGAACAGAGAACACACAAACGGGGGAAAGGAACGAACAATAGAACCAACAGAGACCACACAAATGGAGGAAAGAGACGGAGAATAGAAAGAACAGAGAACACACAAACGGGGGAAAGGAATGAACAATAGAACCAACAGAGACCACACAAATGGGGGAAAGAGACTAAGAATAGAAAGAACAGAGAACACACAAACGGGGGAGAGTCGAACAATAGAACCAACAGAGACCACACAAACGGGGGAAAGAGACGAAGAATAGAAAGAACAAAGAACACACAAATGGGGGAAAGGGACCAACAATAGAACCAACAGAGACCACAGAAACGGAGGAAAGAGACGAAGAATAGAAAGAACAGAGAACACACAAACGGGGGAAAGGAAAGAACAATAGACCCAACAGAGATCACACAAATGGGGAAAGAGACGAAGAATAGAAAGAACAGAGAACACACAAACGGGAGAAAGGAACGAACAATATATACAACTGAGACCACACAAACGGGGGAAAGAGACGAATAATAGAAAGAATAGAGAACACACAAACGGGACAATGGAACGAACAATATATACAACAGAGACCACACAAACGGGGGAAAGAGTCGAAGAATAGAAAGAACAGAGAACACACAAACGGGGGAAAGGGACGAACAATAGAACCAACAGAGACCACACCAATGGGGGAAAGAGACGAAGAATAGAAAGAACAGAGAACACACAAACGGGGGAAAGAGTCGAACAATAGAACCAACAGAGACCACACAAACGGAGGAAAGAGACGAAGAATAGAAAGAACAGAGAACACACAAACGAGGGAAAGGGACGAAGAATAGAAAGAACAGAGAATACACAAACGGGGGAAAGAGACGGAGAATAGAAAGAACAGAGAATACACAAACGGGGGAAAGGAACGAACAATAGAACCAACAGAGACCACACAAATGGGGGAAAGAGACGAAGAATAAAAAGAACAGAGAACACACAAACGGGAGAAAGGAACGAAAAATATATACAACAGAGACCACACAAACGGGGAAAAGAGACGAAGAATAGAAAGAACAGAGAACACACAAACGGGGTAAAGAGACGGAGAATAGAAAGAACTGAGAACACCCAAACGAGGGAAAGGAACGAACAATAGAACCAACAGAGACCACACAAATGGTTGAAAGAGACGAAGAATAAAAAGAACAGAGAACACACAAACGGGAGAAAGGAACGAACAACATATACAACAGAGACCACACAAACGGGGAAAAGAGACGAAGAATAGAAAGAACAGAGAACACACAAACGGGGGAAAGAGACGGAGAATAGAAAGAACTGAGAACACCCAAACGGGGGAAAGGAACGAACAATAGAACCAACAGAGACCACACAAATGGGGGAAAGAGACGAAGAATAGAAAGAACAGAGAACACACAAACGGGGGAAAGAGTCGAACAATAGAACCAACAGAGATCACACAAACGGAGGAAAGAGACGAAGAATAGACAGAACAGAGAAGACATAAACGAGGGAAAGGGACGAACAATAGAACCAACAGAGACCACACAAATGGGGACAGAGACAAAGAATAGAAAGAACAGAGAACACACAAATGGGAGAAAGGAACGAACAATATATACAACAGAGACCACACAAACGGGGGAAAGACACGAATAATAGAAAGAACAAAGAACACACAAACGGGGGAAAGAAACGAACAGAAACAACAGAGACCACACAAATGGGGGAAAGAGACGAAGAATAGAAAGAACAGAGAACACACAAACGGGAGAAAAGAACGAACAATATATACAACAGAGATCACACAAAAGGGGGAAAGAGACGAAGAATAGAAAGAACAGAGATCACACAAAAGGGGGAAAGAGACGGAGAATAGAAAGAACAGAGAACACACAAACGGGGGAAAGAGACGAAGAATAGAAAGAACAGAGAACATACAAGCGGACAAGGGAACGAACAATATATACAACAGAAATCACACAAAAGGGGGAAAGAGACGAACAATAGAAAGAACAGAGATCACACAAAAGGGGGAAAGAGACGAACAATAGAACCAACAGAGACCACACAAATGGAGGAAAGAGACGGAGTATAGAAAGAACAGAGACCACACAAACGGGTGAAAGAGACGAAGAATAGAAAGAACAGAGAACACACAAGCGGAGAAGGAAACGAACAATATATACAACAGAGATCACACAAAAGGGGAAAGAGACGAAGAATAGAAAGAACAGAGAACGCACAAACGTGGGAAAGGGACGAAGAATAGAAAAAACAGAGAACACACAAACGGGTGAAAGAGACGAAGAATAGAAAGAACAGAGAACACACAAACGGGGCAAAGGAACGAACAATAGAACCAACAGAGACCACACAAATGGAGGAAAGAGACGGAGAATAAAAGGAACAGAGAACACACAAACGGGAGAAAGGAACGAAAAATATATACAACAGAGACCACTCAAACGGGGGAAAGAGACGAATAATAGAAAGAATAGAGAACACACAAACGGGACAATGGAACGAACAATATATACAACAGAGACCACACAAACGGGGGAAAGAGTCGAAGAATAGAAAGAACAGAGAACACACACACGGGGGAAAGGGACGAACAATAGAACCAACAGAGACCACACCAATGGTGGAAAGAGACGAAGAATAGAAAGAACAGAGAACACACAAACGGGAGAAAGGAACGAACAATATATACAACAGAGACCACACAAACGGGGGAAAGAGTCGAAGAATAGAAAGAACAGAGAACACACAAACGGGGGAAAGGGACGAACAATAGAACCAACAGAGACCACACCAATGGGGGAAAGAGACGAAGAATAGAAAGAACAGAGAACACACAAACGGGGGAAAGAGTCGAACAATAGAACCAACAGAGACCACACAAACGGACGAAAGAGACGAAGAATAGAAAGAACAGAGAACACACAAACGAGGGAAATGGACGAAGAATAGAAAGAACAGAGAATACACAAACGGGGGAAAGAGACGGAGAATAGAAAGAACAGAGAACACACAAACGGGGGAAAGGAACGAACAATAGAACCAACAGAGACCACACAAATGGAGGAAAGAGACGAAGAATAAAAAGAACAGAGAACACACAAACGGGAGAAAGGAACGAACAATATATACAACAGAGACCACACAAACGGGGGAAAGAGACGAAGAATAGAAAGAACAGAGAACACACAAACGGTGGAAAGAGTCGAACAATAGAACTAACAGAGACCACACAAACGGAGGAAAGAGACGAAGAATAGAAAGAACAGAGAACACACAAATGGGGGAAAGGGACCAACAATAGAACCAACAGAGACCACACAAACGGAGGAAAGAGACGAAGAATAGAAAGAACAGAGAACACACAAACGAGGGAAAGGGACGAACAATAGAACCAACAGAGACCACACAAATGGAGGAAAGAGACGAAGAATAGAAAGAACAGAGAACACACAAACGGGGGAAAGGAAGGAACAATAGAACCAACAGAGATCACACAAACGGGGGAAAGAGACGAAGAATAGAAAGAACAGAGAACACACAAACGGGAGAAAGGAACGAACAATATGTACAACAGAGACCACACAAACGGGGGAAAGAGACGAATAATAGAAAGAACACAGAGCACACAAACGGGAGAAAGGAACGAACAATATATACAACAGAGACCACACAAACGGGGGAAAGAGACGAAGAATAGAAAGAACAGAGAACACACAAACGGGGGAAAGGGACGAACAATAGAACCAACAGAGACCACAGAAATGGGGGAAAGAGACGAAGAATAGAAAGAACAAAGAACACACAAACGGGGGAAAGAAACGAACAATAGAAACAACAGAGACCACACAAATGGGGGAAAGAGACGAAGAATAGAAAGAACAGAGAACACACAAACGGGAGAAAGGAACGAACAATATATACAACAGAGACCACACAAACGGGGGAAACACACTAAGAATAGAAAGAACAGAGAACACACAAACGAGAGAAGGGAACGAACAATATATACAACAGAGATCACACAAAAGGGGGAAAGAAACGAAGAATAGAAAGAACAGAGAACACACAAACGGCGAAAAGGGACGAACAATAGAACCAACAGAGACCACACAAACGGAGGAAAGAGAAGGAGAATAGAAAGAACAGAGAACACACAAACGGGGGAAAGGAACGAATGGGGGAAAGAGACGAAGAATAGAAAGAACAGAGAACACACAAACGGGAGAAAGGAACGAACAATATATACAACAGAGACCACACAAACGGTTGAAAGAGACGAAGAATAGAAAGAACAGAGAACACACAAATGGGGGTAAGAGACCAACAATAGAACCAACAGAGACCACAGAAACAGAGGAAAGAGACGAAGAATAGAAAGAACAGAGAACACACAAACGGAGGAAAGGAAAGAACAATAGACCCAACAGAGATCACACAAATGGGGAAAGAGACGAAGAATAGAAAGAACAGAGAACACACAAACGGGAGAAAGGAACGAACAATATATACAACAGAGACCACACAAACGGGGGAAAGAGACGAATAATAGAAAGAATAGATAACACACAAACGGGAGAAAGGAACGAACAATATATACAATAGAGACCACACAAACGGGGGAAAGAGTCGAAGAATAGAAAGAACAGAGAACCCACAAATGAGGGAAAGGGACGAACAATAGAACCAACAGAGACCACACAAATGGGGGAAAGAGACGCAGAATAGAAAGAACAGAGAACACACAAACGGGGGAAAGGGACGAACAATAGGACCAACAGAGACCACACAAAGAGAAGAAAGAACGAACAACAGAACCAACAGAGACCACACAAACGGAGGAAAGAGACGAAGAATAGAAAGAACAGAGAACACACAAACGGGAGAAAGGAACGAACAATATATACAACAGAGACCACACAAACGGGGAAACAGACGAAGAATAGAAAGAACAGAGAACACACAAACGGGAGAAGGGAACGAATAATATATACAACAGAGATCACACAAAAGGGGGAAAGAGACGAAGAATAGAAAGAACAGAGAACACACAAACGGCGAAAAGGGACGAACAATAGAACCAACAGAGACCACACAAACGGAGGAAAGAGACGGAGAATAGAAAGAACAGAGAACACACAAACGGGGGAAAGGAACGAACAATAGAACCAACAGAGACCACACAAATGGGGGAAAGAGACGATGAATAGAAAGAACAGAGAACACACAAATGGGGGTAAGAGACCAACAATAGAACCAACAGAGACCACAGAAACGGAGGAAAGAGACGAAGAATAGAAAGAACAGAGAACACACAAACGGGGGAAAGGAAAGAACAATAGACCCAACAAAGATCACACAAATGGGGAAAGAGACGAAGAATAGAAAGAACAGAGAACGCACAAACGGGAGAAAGGAACGAACAATATATACAACAGAGACCACACAAACGGGGGAAAGAGACGAATAATAGAAAGAATAGATAACACACAAACGGGAGAAAGGAACGAACAATATATACAATAGAGACCACACAAACGGGGGAAAGAGTCGAAGAATAGAAAGAACAGAGAACACACAAATGAGTGAAAGGGACGAACAATAGAACCAACAGAGACCACACAAATGGGGGAAAGAGACGCAGAATAGAAAGAACAGAGAACACACAAACGGGGGAAAGGGACGAACAATAGAACCAACAGAGACCACACATAGAGAAGAAAGGAACGAACAACAGAACCAACAGAGACCACACAAACGGAGGAAAGAGACGAAGAATAGAAAGAACAGAGAACACACAAACGGGAGAAAGAGTCGACGAATAGAAAGAACAGAACACACAAACGGGAGAAATTGACGAACAATAGAACCAACAGAGACCACACATATGGGGGAAAGAGTCGAAGAATAGAAAGAACAGAGAACACACAAACGGGGGAAAGAGTCGAACAATAGAACCAACAGAGACCACATAAACGAAGGAAAGAGACGAAGAATAGAAAGAACAGAGAACACACAAACGACGGAAAGGGACGAATAATAGAACCAACAGAGACCAAACAAACGGAGGAAAGAGACGAAGAATAGAAAGAACAGAGTACACACAAACTTGGAAAGGAACGAACAATAGAACCAACAGAGACCACACAAACGGGAGAAAGAGACGAAGAATAGAAAGAACAGAGAACACACAAACGGGAGAAAGGAACGAACAACAGAACCAACAGAGACCACACAAACAGGGGAAAGAGACGAAGAATAGAAAGAACAGAGAACACATAAACGGAGGAAAGGAACGAACAATAGAACCAACAGAGACCACACAAACGGAGGAAACAGACGAAGAATAGAAAGAACAGAGAACACACAAACGGGAGAAAGGAACGGACACTATATACAATAGAGACCACACAAACGGGGAAAAGAGTCGAAGAATAGAAAGAACAGAGAACACACAAACGGGGGAAAGGGACGAACAATAGAACCAACAGAGACCACACAAAGAGAGGAAAGGAACGAACAACAGAACCAACAGAGACCACACAAACGGAGGAAAGAGACGAAGAATAAAAAGAACAGAGAACACACAAACAGGAGAAAGCAACGAACAATATATACAACAGAGACCACACAAACGGGGGAAAGAGTCGAAGAATAGAAAGAACAGAGAACACACAAACGGGGGAAAGGGACGAACAATAGAACCAACAGAGACCACACCAATGGGGGAAAGAGACGAAGAATAGAAAGAACAGAGAACACACAAACGGGGGAAAGAGTCGAACAATAGAACCAACAGAGACCACACAAACGGAGGAAAGACACGAAGAATAGAAAGAACAGAGAACACACAAACGGGAGAAAGCAACGAACAATATATACAACAGAGACCAGACAATCGGGGGATGGATTCGCAGAATAGAAAGAACAGAGAACACACAAACGGGAGAAATTGACGAACAATAGAACCAATAGAGACCACACACGTGTGGGAAAGAGACGAAGAATAGAAAGAACAGAGAACACACAAACGGGGGAAAGATACGAACAATATATACAACAGAGACCACACAAACGGGGGAAAGAGTCGAAGAATAGAAAGAAGAGAGAACACACAAACGGGAGAAATTGACGAACAATAGAACCAACAGAGACCACAGAAATGGGGGAAAGAGTCGAAGAATAAAAAGAACAGAGAACACACAAACGGGAGAAAGGAACGAACAACATATACAACAGAGACCACACAAACGGGGAAAAGAGACGAAGAATAGAAAGAACAGAGAACACACAAACGGGGGAAAGAGACGGAGAATAGAAAGAACTGAGAACACCCAAACGGGGGAAAGGAACGAACAATAGAACCAACAGAGACCACACAAATGGGGGAAAGAGACGAAGAATAGAAAGAACAGAGAACACACAAACGGGGGAAAGAGTCGAACAATAGAACCAACAGAGATCACACAAACGGAGGAAAGAGACGAAGAATAGACAGAACAGAGAAGACATAAACGAGGGAAAGGGACGAACAATAGAACCAACAGAGACCACACAAATGGGGACAGAGACAAAGAATAGAAAGAACAGAGAACACACAAATGGGAGAAAGGAACGAACAATATATACAACAGAGACCACACAAACGGGGGAAAGACACGAATAATAGAAAGAACAAAGAACACACAAACGGGGGAAAGAAACGAACAGAAACAACAGAGACCACACAAATGGGGGAAAGAGACGAAGAATAGAAAGAACAGAGAACACACAAACGGGAGAAAAGAACGAACAATATATACAACAGAGATCACACAAAAGGGGGAAAGAGACGAAGAATAGAAAGAACAGAGATCACACAAAAGGGGGAAAGAGACGGAGAATAGAAAGAACAGAGAACACACAAACGGGGGAAAGAGACGAAGAATAGAAAGAACAGAGAACATACAAGCGGACAAGGGAACGAACAATATATACAACAGAAATCACACAAAAGGGGGAAAGAGACGAACAATAGAAAGAACAGAGATCACACAAAACGGGGAAAGAGACGAACAATAGAACCAACAGAGACCACACAAATGGAGGAAAGAGACGGAGTATAGAAAGAACAGAGACCACACAAACGGGTGAAAGAGACGAAGAATAGAAAGAACAGAGAACACACAAGCGGAGAAGGAAACGAACAATATATACAACAGAGATCACACAAAAGGGGAAAGAGACGAAGAATAGAAAGAACAGAGAACGCACAAACGTGGGAAAGGGACGAAGAATAGAAAAAACAGAGAACACACAAACGGGTGAAAGAGACGAAGAATAGAAAGAACAGAGAACACACAAACGGGGCAAAGGAACGAACAATAGAACCAACAGAGACCACACAAATGGAGGAAAGAGACGGAGAATAAAAGGAACAGAGAACACACAAACGGGAGAAAGGAACGAAAAATATATACAACAGAGACCACTCAAACGGGGGAAAGAGACGAATAATAGAAAGAATAGAGAACACACAAACGGGACAATGGAACGAACAATATATACAACAGAGACCACACAAACGGGGGAAAGAGTCGAAGAATAGAAAGAACAGAGAACACACACACGGGGGAAAGGGACGAACAATAGAACCAACAGAGACCACACCAATGGTGGAAAGAGACGAAGAATAGAAAGAACAGAGAACACACAAACGGGAGAAAGGAACGAACAATATATACAACAGAGACCACACAAACGGGGGAAAGAGTCGAAGAATAGAAAGAACAGAGAACACACAAACGGGGGAAAGGGACGAACAATAGAACCAACAGAGACCACACCAATGGGGGAAAGAGACGAAGAATAGAAAGAACAGAGAACACACAAACGGGGGAAAGAGTCGAACAATAGAACCAACAGAGACCACACAAACGGACGAAAGAGACGAAGAATAGAAAGAACAGAGAACACACAAACGAGGGAAATGGACGAAGAATAGAAAGAACAGAGAATACACAAACGGGGGAAAGAGACGGAGAATAGAAAGAACAGAGAACACACAAACGGGGGAAAGGAACGAACAATAGAACCAACAGAGACCACACAAATGGAGGAAAGAGACGAAGAATAAAAAGAACAGAGAACACACAAACGGGAGAAAGGAACGAACAATATATACAACAGAGACCACACAAACGGGGGAAAGAGACGAAGAATAGAAAGAACAGAGAACACACAAACGGTGGAAAGAGTCGAACAATAGAACTAACAGAGACCACACAAACGGAGGAAAGAGACGAAGAATAGAAAGAACAGAGAACACACAAATGGGGGAAAGGGACCAACAATAGAACCAACAGAGACCACACAAACGGAGGAAAGAGACGAAGAATAGAAAGAACAGAGAACACACAAACGAGGGAAAGGGACGAACAATAGAACCAACAGAGACCACACAAATGGAGGAAAGAGACGAAGAATAGAAAGAACAGAGAACACACAAACGGGGGAAAGGAAGGAACAATAGAACCAACAGAGATCACACAAACGGGGGAAAGAGACGAAGAATAGAAAGAACAGAGAACACACAAACGGGAGAAAGGAACGAACAATATGTACAACAGAGACCACACAAACGGGGGAAAGAGACGAATAATAGAAAGAACACAGAGCACACAAACGGGAGAAAGGAACGAACAATATATACAACAGAGACCACACAAACGGGGGAAAGAGACGAAGAATAGAAAGAACAGAGAACACACAAACGGGGGAAAGGGACGAACAATAGAACCAACAGAGACCACAGAAATGGGGGAAAGAGACGAAGAATAGAAAGAACAAAGAACACACAAACGGGGGAAAGAAACGAACAATAGAAACAACAGAGACCACACAAATGGGGGAAAGAGACGAAGAATAGAAAGAACAGAGAACACACAAACGGGAGAAAGGAACGAACAATATATACAACAGAGACCACACAAACGGGGGAAACACACTAAGAATAGAAAGAACAGAGAACACACAAACGAGAGAAGGGAACGAACAATATATACAACAGAGATCACACAAAAGGGGGAAAGAAACGAAGAATAGAAAGAACAGAGAACACACAAACGGCGAAAAGGGACGAACAATAGAACCAACAGAGACCACACAAACGGAGGAAAGAGAAGGAGAATAGAAAGAACAGAGAACACACAAACGGGGGAAAGGAACGAATGGGGGAAAGAGACGAAGAATAGAAAGAACAGAGAACACACAAACGGGAGAAAGGAACGAACAATATATACAACAGAGACCACACAAACGGTTGAAAGAGACGAAGAATAGAAAGAACAGAGAACACACAAATGGGGGTAAGAGACCAACAATAGAACCAACAGAGACCACAGAAACAGAGGAAAGAGACGAAGAATAGAAAGAACAGAGAACACACAAACGGAGGAAAGGAAAGAACAATAGACCCAACAGAGATCACACAAATGGGGAAAGAGACGAAGAATAGAAAGAACAGAGAACACACAAACGGGAGAAAGGAACGAACAATATATACAACAGAGACCACACAAACGGGGGAAAGAGACGAATAATAGAAAGAATAGATAACACACAAACGGGAGAAAGGAACGAACAATATATACAATAGAGACCACACAAACGGGGGAAAGAGTCGAAGAATAGAAAGAACAGAGAACCCACAAATGAGGGAAAGGGACGAACAATAGAACCAACAGAGACCACACAAATGGGGGAAAGAGACGCAGAATAGAAAGAACAGAGAACACACAAACGGGGGAAAGGGACGAACAATAGGACCAACAGAGACCACACAAAGAGAAGAAAGAACGAACAACAGAACCAACAGAGACCACACAAACGGAGGAAAGAGACGAAGAATAGAAAGAACAGAGAACACACAAACGGGAGAAAGGAACGAACAATATATACAACAGAGACCACACAAACGGGGAAACAGACGAAGAATAGAAAGAACAGAGAACACACAAACGGGAGAAGGGAACGAATAATATATACAACAGAGATCACACAAAAGGGGGAAAGAGACGAAGAATAGAAAGAACAGAGAACACACAAACGGCGAAAAGGGACGAACAATAGAACCAACAGAGACCACACAAACGGAGGAAAGAGACGGAGAATAGAAAGAACAGAGAACACACAAACGGGGGAAAGGAACGAACAATAGAACCAACAGAGACCACACAAATGGGGGAAAGAGACGATGAATAGAAAGAACAGAGAACACACAAATGGGGGTAAGAGACCAACAATAGAACCAACAGAGACCACAGAAACGGAGGAAAGAGACGAAGAATAGAAAGAACAGAGAACACACAAACGGGGGAAAGGAAAGAACAATAGACCCAACAAAGATCACACAAATGGGGAAAGAGACGAAGAATAGAAAGAACAGAGAACGCACAAACGGGAGAAAGGAACGAACAATATATACAACAGAGACCACACAAACGGGGGAAAGAGACGAATAATAGAAAGAATAGATAACACACAAACGGGAGAAAGGAACGAACAATATATACAATAGAGACCACACAAACGGGGGAAAGAGTCGAAGAATAGAAAGAACAGAGAACACACAAATGAGTGAAAGGGACGAACAATAGAACCAACAGAGACCACACAAATGGGGGAAAGAGACGCAGAATAGAAAGAACAGAGAACACACAAACGGGGGAAAGGGACGAACAATAGAACCAACAGAGACCACACATAGAGAAGAAAGGAACGAACAACAGAACCAACAGAGACCACACAAACGGAGGAAAGAGACGAAGAATAGAAAGAACAGAGAACACACAAACGGGAGAAAGAGTCGACGAATAGAAAGAACAGAACACACAAACGGGAGAAATTGACGAACAATAGAACCAACAGAGACCACACATATGGGGGAAAGAGTCGAAGAATAGAAAGAACAGAGAACACACAAACGGGGGAAAGAGTCGAACAATAGAACCAACAGAGACCACATAAACGAAGGAAAGAGACGAAGAATAGAAAGAACAGAGAACACACAAACGACGGAAAGGGACGAATAATAGAACCAACAGAGACCAAACAAACGGAGGAAAGAGACGAAGAATAGAAAGAACAGAGTACACACAAACTTGGAAAGGAACGAACAATAGAACCAACAGAGACCACACAAACGGGAGAAAGAGACGAAGAATAGAAAGAACAGAGAACACACAAACGGGAGAAAGGAACGAACAACAGAACCAACAGAGACCACACAAACAGGGGAAAGAGACGAAGAATAGAAAGAACAGAGAACACATAAACGGAGGAAAGGAACGAACAATAGAACCAACAGAGACCACACAAACGGAGGAAACAGACGAAGAATAGAAAGAACAGAGAACACACAAACGGGAGAAAGGAACGGACACTATATACAATAGAGACCACACAAACGGGGAAAAGAGTCGAAGAATAGAAAGAACAGAGAACACACAAACGGGGGAAAGGGACGAACAATAGAACCAACAGAGACCACACAAAGAGAGGAAAGGAACGAACAACAGAACCAACAGAGACCACACAAACGGAGGAAAGAGACGAAGAATAAAAAGAACAGAGAACACACAAACAGGAGAAAGCAACGAACAATATATACAACAGAGACCACACAAACGGGGGAAAGAGTCGAAGAATAGAAAGAACAGAGAACACACAAACGGGGGAAAGGGACGAACAATAGAACCAACAGAGACCACACCAATGGGGGAAAGAGACGAAGAATAGAAAGAACAGAGAACACACAAACGGGGGAAAGAGTCGAACAATAGAACCAACAGAGACCACACAAACGGAGGAAAGACACGAAGAATAGAAAGAACAGAGAACACACAAACGGGAGAAAGCAACGAACAATATATACAACAGAGACCAGACAATCGGGGGATGGATTCGCAGAATAGAAAGAACAGAGAACACACAAACGGGAGAAATTGACGAACAATAGAACCAATAGAGACCACACACGTGTGGGAAAGAGACGAAGAATAGAAAGAACAGAGAACACACAAACGGGGGAAAGATACGAACAATATATACAACAGAGACCACACAAACGGGGGAAAGAGTCGAAGAATAGAAAGAAGAGAGAACACACAAACGGGAGAAATTGACGAACAATAGAACCAACAGAGACCACAGAAATGGGGGAAAGAGTCGAAGAATAGAAAGAACAGAGAACACACAAACGGGGGAAAGAGTCAAACAATAGAACCAACAGAGACCACACCAACGGGGGAAAGAGACGAAGAATAGAAAGAACAGAGAACACATAAACAGAGGAAAGGAACGAACAATAGAACCAACAGAGACCACACAAACGGAGGAAAGAGACGAAGAATAGAAAGAACAGAGAACACACAAACGGGAGAAAGGAACGGACACTATATACAACAGAGACCACACAAACTGGGGAAAGCGACGAATAATAGAAAGAATAGAGAACACACAAACGAAAGAAAGGAACGAACAATATATACAACAGAGACCACACCAAAGGGGGAAAGAGTCGAAGAATAGAAAGAACAGAGAACACACAAACGGAGGAAATGGACGAACAATAGAACCAACAGAGACCAAACAAACTGAGGAAAGAGACGAAGAATAGAAAGAACAGAGAACACAAACGGCAGAAAGGAACGAACAATATATACAACAGAGATCACACAAAAGGGGAAAGAGCCGACGAATAGAAAGAACAGAGAACACACAAATGGGGGAAAGAGACCAACAATAGAACCAACAGAGACCACAGAAACGGAGGAAAGAGACGAAGAATAGAAAGAACAGAGAACACACAAACGGGAGAAAGGAACGAACAATATACACAACAGAGACCACACAAACGGGGGAAAGAGACGAATAATAGAAAGATTAGAGAACACACAAACGGGACAAAGGAACGAACCATATATACAACAGAGACCACACAAACGGGGGAAAGAGTCGAAGAATAGAAAGAACAGAGAACACACAAACGGGGGAAAAGGACGAACAATAGAACCAACAGAGACCACACAAATGGGGGAAAGAGACGAAGAATAGAAAGAACAGAGAACACACACACGGGGGAAAGAGTCGAACAATTGAACCAACAGAGACCACACAAACGGAGGAAGGAGAGGAAGAATAAACAGAACAGAGAACACACAAACAAGGGAAAGGGACGAACAATATAGCGAACAGAGACCATACAAACGGAGGAAAGAGACGAAGGATAAAAAAAACAGAGAACACACAAACGGGAGAAAGGAAGGAACAATAGAACCAACAGAGACAACACAAACGGGGGAAAGAGACGAAGAATAGAAAGAACAGACAACACACAAACGGGAGAAAGGAACGAACAATATATACAACAGAGACCACACAAACGGGGGAAAGAGACGAATAATAGAAAGAATAGAGAACACACAAACGGGTGAAAGGAACGAACAATATATACAATAGAGACCATACAAACGGGGGAAAGAGTCGAAGAATAGAAAGAACAGAGAACACACAAATAGGGGAAAGAGACGAACAATAGAACCAACAGAGACCACACAAATGGGGGAAAGAGACGAAGAATAGAAAGAACAGAGAACACACAAACGGGGGAAAGGACCGAACAATAGAACCAACAGAGACCACACAAAGAGAGGAAAGGACGAACAACAGAAGCAACAGAGACCACACAAACGGAGGAAAGAGACGAAGAATAGAAAGAACTGAGAACACACAAACGGGAGAAAGGAACGAACAATATATACAACAGAGACCACACAAACGGGGAAAAGCGTCGAAGAATAGAAAGAACAGAGAACACACAAACGGGGGAAAGGGACGAACAATAGAACCAACAGAGACCACACATAGAGAAGAAAGGAACGAACAACAGAACCAACAGAGACCACACAAACGGAGGAAAGAGACGAAGAATAGAACGAACAGAGAACACACAAACGGGAGAAAGAGTCGACGAATAGAAGGAACAGAACACACAAACGGGAGAAATTGACGAACAATAGAACCAACAGAGACCACACATATGGGGGAAAGAGTCGAAGAATAGAAAGAACAGAGAACACACAAACGTGGAAAGAGTCGA
Organism: Bathymodiolus septemdierum; assembly: GCA_963383655.1. Taxonomy (NCBI): domain Eukaryota; kingdom Metazoa; phylum Mollusca; class Bivalvia; order Mytilida; family Modiolidae; genus Bathymodiolus; species Bathymodiolus septemdierum. The sequence goes on from OY726523.1 coordinate 2,666,681, forward strand.
ACAATAGAACCAACAGAGACCACATAAACGAAGGAAAGAGACGAAGAATAGAAAGAACAGAGAACACACAAACGACGGAAAGGGACGAATAATAGAACCAACAGAGACCAAACAAACGGAGGAAAGAGACGAAGAATAGAAAGAACAGAGTACACACAAACTTGGAAAGGAACGAACAATAGAACCAACAGAGACCACACAAACGGGAGAAAGAGACGAAGAATAGAAAGAACAGAGAACACACAAACGGGAGAAAGGAACGAACAACAGAACCAACAGAGACCACACAAACAGGGGAAAGAGACGAAGAATAGAAAGAACAGAGAACACATAAACGGAGGAAAGGAACGAACAATAGAACCAACAGAGACCACACAAACGGAGGAAACAGACGAAGAATAGAAAGAACAGAGAACACACAAACGGGGGAAAGGGACGAACAATAGAACCAACAGAGACCACACAAAGAGAGGAAAGGAACGAACAACAGAACCAACAGAGACCACACAAACGGAGGAAAGAGACGAAGAATAAAAAGAACAGAGAACACACAAACAGGAGAAAGCAACGAACAATATATACAACAGAGACCACACAAACGGGGGAAAGAGTCGAAGAATAGAAAGAACAGAGAACACACAAACGGGGGAAAGGGACGAACAATAGAACCAACAGAGACCACACCAATGGGGGAAAGAGACGAAGAATAGAAAGAACAGAGAACACACAAACGGGGGAAAGAGTCGAACAATAGAACCAACAGAGACCACACAAACGGAGGAAAGACACGAAGAATAGAAAGAACAGAGAACACACAAACGGAAGAAAGCAACGAACAATATATACAACAGAGACCAGACAATCGGGGGATGGATTCGCAGAATAGAAAGAACAGAGAACACACAAACGGGAGAAATTGACGAACAATAGAAACAATAGAGACCACACACATGTGGGAAAGAGACGAAGAATAGAAAGAACAGAGAACACACAAACGGGGGAAAGAGACGAACAATATATACAACAGAGACCACACAAACGGGGGAAAGAGTCGAAGAATAGAAAGAACAGAGAACACACAAACGGGAGAAATTGACGAACAATAGAACCAACAGAGACCACAGAAATGGGGGAAAGAGTCGAAGAATAGAAAGAACAGAGAACACACAAACGGGGGAAAGAGTCAAACAATAGAACCAACAGAGACCACACCAACGGGGGAAAGAGTCGAAGAATAGAAAGAACAGAGAACACAAACGGAGGAAATGGACGAACAATAGAACCAACAGAGACCAAACAAACTGAGGAAAGAGACGAAGAATAGAAAGAACAGAGAACACAAACGGCAGAAAGGAACGAACAATATATACAACAGAGATCACACAAAAGGGGGAAAGAGCCGACGAATAGAAAGAACAGAGAACACACAAACGGGGGAAAGGGACGAACAATAGAACCAACAGAGACCACACAAACGGAGGAAAGAGACGGAGAATAGAAAGAACAGAGAACACACAAACGGGGGAAAGGAACGAACAATAGAACCAACAGAGACCACACAAATAGGGGAAAGAGAAGAAGAATAGAAAGAACAGAGAACACACAAACGGGAGAAAGGAACGAACAATATATATAACAGAGACCACACAAACGGTGGAAAGATACGAAGAATAGAAAGAACAGAGAACACACAAATGGGGGAAAGAGACCAACAATAGAACCAACAGAGACCACAGAAACGGAGGAAAGAGACGAAGAATAGAAAGAACAGAGAACACACAAACGGGGGAAAGGAAAGAACAATAGACCCAACAGAGATCACACAAATGGGGAAAAAGACCAAGAATAGAAAGAACAGAGAACACACAAACGGGAGAAAGGAACGAACAATATACACAACAGAGACCACACAAACGGGGGAAAGAGACGAATAATAGAAAGATTAGAGAACACACAAACGGGACAAAGGAACGAACCATATATACAACAGAGATCACACAAACGGGGGAAAGAGTCGAAGAATAGAAAGAACAGAGAACACACAAACGGGGGAAAAGGACGAACAATAGAACCAACAGAGACCACACAAATGGGGGAAAGAGACGAAGAATAGAAAGAACAGAGAACACACACACGGGGGAAAGAGTCGAACAATTGAACCAACAGAGACCACACAAACGGAGGAAGGAGAGGAAGAATAAACAGAACAGAGAACACACAAACAAGGGAAAGGGACGAACAATATAGCGAACAGAGACCATATAAACGGAGGAAAGAGACGAAGGATAAAAAAAACAGAGAACACACAAACGGGAGAAAGGAAGGAACAATAGAACCAACAGAGACAACACAAACGGGGGAAAGAGACGAAGAATAGAAAGAACAGACAACACACAAACGGGAGAAAGGAACGAACAATATATACAATAGAGACCATACAAACGGGGGAAAGAGTCGAAGAATAGAAAGAACAGAGAACACACAAATAGGAGAAAGAGACGAACAATAGAACCAACAGAGACCACACAAATGGGGGAAAGAGACGAAGAATAGAAAGAACAGAGAACACACAAACGGGGGAAAGGACCGAACAATAGAACCAACAGAGACCACACAAAGAGAGGAAAGGACGAACAACAGAAGCAACAGAGACCACACAAACGGAGGAAAGAGACGAAGAATAGAAAGAACTGAGAACACACAAACGGGAGAAAGGAACGAACAATATATACAACAGAGACCACACAAACGGGGAAAAGCGTCGAAGAATAGAAAGAACAGAGAACACACAAACGGGAGAAATTGACGAACAATAGAACCAACAGAGACCACACACGTGTGGGAAAGAGACGAAGAATAAAAGGAACAGAGAACACACAAACGGGGGAAAGAGACGAACAATATATACAACAGAGACCACACAAACGGGGGAAAGAGTCGAAGAATAGAAAGAACAGAGAACACACAAACGAGAGAAATTGACGAACAATAGAACCAACAGAGACCACAGAAATAGGGGAAAGAGTCGAAGAATAGAAAGAACAGAGAACACACAAACGGGGGAAAGAGTCGAAGAACAGAACCAACAGAGACCACGCAAACGGAGGAAAGAGACGAAGAATAGAAAGAACAGAGAACACACAAACGGCGGAAAGGGAGGAATAATAGAACCAACAGAGACCAAACAAACGGAGGAAAGAGACGAAGAATAGAAAGAACAGAGAACACACAAACTTGGAAAGGAACGAACAATAGAACCAACAGAGACCACACAAAGAGAGGAAAGGAACGAACAACAGAACCAACAGAGACCACACAAACGGAGGAAAGAGACGAAGAATAGAAAGAACAGAGAACACACAAACGGGAGAAAGGAACGGACACTATATACAACAGAGACCACACAAACGGGGGAAAGAGTCGACGAATAGAAAGAACAGAGAAAACACAAACGGGGGAAAGGACCGAACAATAGAACCAACAGAGACCACACAAAGAGAGGAAAGGAACGAACAACAGAACCAACAGAGACCACACAAACGGAGGAAAGAGACGAAGAATAAAAAGAACAGAGAACACACAAACGGGAGAAATGAACGAACAATATATACATCAGAGACCACACAAACGGGGGAAAGAGTCGAAGAATAGAAAGAACAGAGAACACACAAACGGGAGAAATTGACGAACAATAGAACCAACAGAAACCACAGAAATGGGGGAAAGAGTAGAAGAATAGAAAGAACAGAGAACACACAAACGAGGGAAAGAGTCGAACAATAGAACCAACAGAGACCACACCAACGGGGGAAAGAGATGAAGAATAGAAAGAACAGAGAACACACAAACGGGAGAAAGGAACGGACACTATATACAAAAAAAAAAAAAACGGGGGAAAGAGACGAATAATAGAAAGAATAGAGAACACACAAACGAAAGAAAGGAACGAACAATATATACAACAGAGACCACACCAACGGGGGAAAGAGTCGAAGAATAGAAAGAACAGAGAACACACAAACGGAGGAAATGGACGAACAATAGAACCAACAAAGACCAAACAAACTGACGAAAGAGACGAAGAATAGAAAGAACAGAGAACACACACACGGGAGAAAGGAACAAACAATATAAAGAACAGAGACCACATAAACGGTGGAAAGAGACGAAGAATAGAAAGAACAGAGAACACACAAACGGGGGAAAGAGTCGAACAATAGAACCAACAGAGACCACACAAACGGAGGAAAGAGAGGAAGAATAGAAAGAACAGAGAACACACAAACGGGGAAAGAGATGAACCTATAGAACCAACAGAGACCACACAAACGGAGGAAAGAGAGGAAGAATAGAAAGAACAGAGAACAAACAAACGGGGGAAAGAGACGAACCTATAGAACCAACAGAGTCCACACAAATGGAGGAAAGAGAGGAAGAATAGAAAGAACAGAGAACACACAAACGGGGGAAAGATTCGAACAATAGAACCAACAGAGACCACACAAACGGAGGAAAGAGACGAAGAATAGACAGAACAGAGAACACACAAACGAGGGAAAGGGACGAACAATAGAACCAACAGAGACCACACAAACGGAGGAAAGAGACGAAGAATAGAAAGAACAGAGAACACACAAACAGGGAAAGGATCGAACAATAGAACCAACAGAGACCACACAAACGGTGGAAAGATACGAAGAATAGAAAGAACAGAGAACAAACAAATGGGGGAGAGAGACAAACAATAGAACCAACAGAGACCACAGAAACGGAGGAAAGAGACGAAGAATCGAAAGAACAGAGAACACACAAACGGGGGAAATGAAAGAACAATAGACCCAACAGAGATCACACAAATGGGGAAAGAGACGAAGAATAGAAAGAACAGAGAACACACAAACGGGAGAAAGGAACGAACAATATACACAACAGAGACCACACAAACGGGGGAAAGAGACGAATAATAGAAAGATTAGAGAACACACAAACGGGACAAAGGAACGAACAATATATACAAAGGAGACCACACAAACGGGGGAAAGAGTCGAAGAATAGAAAGAACAGAGAACGCACAAACGGGGGAAAAGGACGAACAATAGAACCAACAGAGACCACACAAATGGGGGAAAGAGACGAAGAATAGAAAGAACAGAGAACACACAAACGGGGGAAAGAGTCGAACAATTGAACCAACAGAGACCACACAAACGGAGGAAGGAGAGGAAGAATAAACAGAACAGAGAACACACAAACGAGGGAAAGGGACGAACAATATAAGGAACAGAGACCATACAAACGAAGAAAAGAGACGAAGGATAGAAAAAACAGAGAACACACAAACGGGAGAAAGGAAGGAACAATAGAACCAACAGAGACCACACAAACGGGGTAAAGAGACGAAGAATAGAACGAACAGACAACACACAAACGGGAGAAAGGAACGAACAATATATACAATAGAGACCAAACAAACGGGGGAAAGAGTCGAAGAATAGAAAGAACAGAGAACACATAAATAGGGGAAAGGGACGAACAATAGAACCAACAGAGACCACACAAATGGAGGAAAGAGACGAAGAATAGAAAGAACAGAGAACATACAAACGGGGGAAAGGACCGAACAATAGAACCAACAGAGACCACACAAAGAGAGGAAAGGAACGAACAACAGAACCAACAGAGACCACACAAACGGAGGAAAGAGACGAAGAATAGAAAGAACAGAGAACACACAAACGGGAGAAAGGAACGAACAATATATACAACAGAGACCACACAAACGGGGAAAAGCGTCGAAGAATAGAAAGAACAGAGAACACACAAACGGGAGAAAGGAACGAACAATATATACAACAGAGACCACACAAACGGGGAAAAGCGTCGAAGAATAGAAAGAACAGAGAACACACAAACGGGAGAAATTGACGAACAATACAACCAACAGAGACCACACACGTGTGGGAAAGAGTCGAAGAATAGAAAGAACAGAGAACACACAAACGAGGGAAAGAGTCGAACAATAGAACCAACAGAGACCACACCAACGGCGGAAAGAGATGAAGAATAGACAGAACAGAGAACACATAAACGGAGGAAAGGAACGAACAATAAAACCAACAGAGACCACACAAACGGAGGAAAGAGACGAAGAATAGAAAGAACAGAGAACACACAAACGGGAGAAAGGAACGGACACTATATACAAAAGAGACCACACAAACGGGGGAAAGAGACGAATAATAGAAAGAATAGAGAACACACAAACGAAAGAAAGGAACGAACAATATATACAACAGAGACAACATAAACGGTGGAAAGAGACGAAGAATAGAAAGAACAGAGAACACACAAACGGGGGAAAGAGTCGAACAGTAGAACCAACAGAGACCACACAAACGGAGGAAAGAGAGGAAGAATAGAAAGAACAGAGAACACACAAACGGGGTAAAGAGATGAACCTATAGAACCAAGAGAGACCATACAAACGGTGGAAAGAGAGGAAGAATAGAAAGAACAGAGAACACACAAACCGAGGAAAGAGACGAACCTATAGAACCAACAGAGTCCACACAAACGGAGGAAAGGGAGGAAGAATTGAAAGAACAGAGAACACACAAACGGGGGAAAGGGACGAACAATAGAACCAACAGAGACCACACAAATGGGGGATAGAGACGAAGAATAGAAAGAACAGAGAACACACAAACGGGGGAAAGAGTCGAACAATAGAACCAACAGAGACCACACAAACGGAGGAAAGAGACGAAGAATAGACAGAACAGAGAACACACAAACGAGGGAAAGGGACGAACAATAGAACCAACAGAGACCACACAAACGGAGGAAAGAGACGAAGAATAGAAAGAACAGAGAACACACAAACGGGGAAAGGAAGGAACAATAGAACCAACAGAGACCACAGAAACGGGGAAAGAGGCGAAGAATAGAAAGAACAGAGACCACAGAAATGGAGGAAAGAGACGAAGAATAGAAAGAACAAAGAACACACAAACGGGGGAAAGAAACGAACAATAGAAACAACAGAGACCACATAAATGGGGGAAAGAGACGAAGAATAGAAAGAACAGAGAACACACAAACGGGAGAAAGGAACGAACAATATATACAACAGAGACCATACAAACGGGGGAAAGAGACGAAGAATAGAAAGAACAGAGAACACACAAACGGGGGAAAGAGTCGAACGATAGAACCAACAGAGACCACACAAACGGAGGAAAGAGACGAAGAATAGAAAGAACAGAGAACACACAAATGGGAGAAAGGGACCAACAATAGAACCAACAGAGACCACAGAAACGGAGGAAAGAGACGAAGAATAGAAAGATCAGAGAACACACAAACGGGGGAAAGGAACGAACAATAGACCCAACAGAGATCACACAAACGGGGGAAAGAGTCGAAGAATAGAAAGAACAGAGAGCACACAAACGGGAGAAAGGAACGAACAATATATACAACAGAGACCACACAAAAGGGGGAAAGAGACGAAGAATAGAAAGAACAGAGAACACACAAACGGGGGAAAGGGACGAACAATAAAACCAACAGAGACCACACAAACGGAGGAAAGAGACAGAGAATAGAAAGAACAGAGAACACACACACGGGGGAAAGGAACGAACAATAGAACCAACAGAAACCACACAAATGGGGGAAAGAGACGAAGAATAGAAAGAACAGAGAACACACAAACGGGAGAAAGGAACGAACAATATATACAACAGAGACCACACAAACGGGGGAAAGAGACGAATAATAGAAAGAATAGAGAACACACAAACGGGAGAAAGGAACGAACAATATATACAATAGAGACCACACAAACGGGGGAAAGAGTCGAAGAATAGAAACAACAGATAACACACAAACGGGACAAAGGAACGAAAAATATATACAACAGAGACCACACAAACGGGGGAAAGAGTAGAAGAATAGAAAGAACAAAGAACACACAAACGGGGGAAAGGGACGAACAATAGAACCAACAGAGACCACACATATGGGGGAAAGAGACGAAGAATAGAAAGGACAGATAACACAGAAACCGCGGAAAGGGACGAACAATAGAACCAACAGAGACCACACAAACAGAGGAAAGGAACGAACAACAGAACCAACAGAGACCACACAAACGGAGGAAAGAGACGAAGAATAGAAAGAACAGAGAACACACAAACGGGAGAAAGGAACGAACAATATATACAACAGAGACCACACAAACGGAGGAAAGAGAAGAATAATAGAAAGAATAGAGAACACACAAACGGGGGAAATTGACGAACAATAGAACCAACAGAGACCACACACGTGTGGGAAAGAGACGAAGAATAGAAAGAACAAAGAACACACAAACGGGGGAAAGAGACGAACAATAGAACCAAAAGAGACCACATAAATGGGGGAAAGAGTCGAAGAATAGAAAGAACAGAGAACACACAAACGGGGGAAAGAGTCGAACAATAGAACCAACAGAGACCACACAAACGGAAGAAAGGGAAGAACAATAGAAACAACAGAGACCACACAAACAGGTGAAATGGAAGAACAATAGAAACAACATAGATCACACAAACAGGGGAAAGGGACGAACAATAGAAACAACACAGACTACACAAACAGGGGAAAGGGAAGAACAATAGAAACAACAGAGACCACACAAACATGTGAAATGGAAGAACAATAGAAACAACATAGATCACACAAACAGGGGAAAGGGACGAACAATAGAAACAACACAGACTACACAAACAGGGGAAAGGAAGAACAATAGAAACAACAGAGACCACACAAACAGGGGAAGGGGAAGAACAATAGAAACAACAGAGACCACACAAACAGGTGAAATGGAATAACAATAGAAACAACATAGATCACACAAACAGGGGAAAGGGACGAACAATAGAAACAACACAGACTACACAAACGGGGGAAAGGGACGAACAATGGAAACAACATAGACCACACAAACGGGGGAAAGGGAAGAACAATAGAAACAACATAGATCACACAAACAGGGGAAAGGGACGAACAATAGAAACAACACAGACTACACAAACAGGGGAAAGGGAAGAACAATAGAAACAACATAGACCACACAAACGGGGGAAAGGGACGAACAATAGAAACAACATAGACCACACAAACGGAAGAAAGGGAAGAATAATAGAAACAACCGAGACCACACAAACAGGGGAAGGGGAAGAACAATAGAAACAACAGAGACCACACAAACAGGTGAAATGGAATAACAATAGAAACAACATAGATCACACAAACAGGGGAAAGGGACGAACAATAGAAACAACACAGACTACACAAACGGGGGAAAGGGAAGAACAATAGAAACAACAGAGACCACACAAACAGGGGAAAGGGAAGAACAATAGAAACAACAGAGACCACACAAACAGGGGAAAGGGAAGAACAATAGAAACAACATAGACCACACAAACGGGGGAAAGGGACGAACAATAGAAACAACAGAGACCACACAAACAGGGGAAAGGGAAGAACAATAGAAACAACATAGACCACACAAACGGGGGAAAGGGAAGAACAATAGAAACAACATAGAACACACACACGGGGGAAAGGGAAGAACAATAGAAACAACACAGACTACACAAACGGGGGAAAGGGACGAACAATAGAAACAACATAGACCACACAAACGGAGGAAAGGGAAGAACAATATAAACAACAGAGACCACACAAACGGGGAAAAGGGAAGAACAATAGAACCAACAGAGACCACACAAACGGGGGAAAGGGAAGAACAATAGAAACAACATAGACCACACAAACAGGGGAAAGGGAAGAACAATAGAAACAACAGAGACCACACAAACAGGGGAAAGGGAAGAACAATAGAAACAACAGAGACTATACAAACGGGGGAAAGGGAAGAACAATAGAAACAACATAGACCACACAAACAGGGGAAAGGGAAGAACAATAGAAACAACAGAGACTTCACAAACGATGGAAAGGGAAGAACAATAGAAACAACATAGACCACACAAACGGGGGAAAGGAAAGAACAATAGAAACAACATAGACCACACAAACAGGGGAAACGGAAGAACAATAGAAACAACACAGACTACACAAACAGGGAAAAGGGAAAAACAATAGAAACAACACAGACTACACAAACAGGGGAAAGGGAAGAACAATAGAAACAACAGAGACCACACAAACAGGGGAAAGGGAAGAACAATAGAAACAACAGAGACTACACAAACAGGGGAAAGGGAAGAACAATAGAAACAACAGAGACCACACAAAAAGGGGATGGGAAGAACGATAGAAACAACATAGACCACACAAACAGGGGAAAGGGACGAACAATAGAAACAACACAGACTACACAAACAGGGGAAAGGGACGAACAATAGAAACAACATAGACCACACAAACGGAGGAAAGGGAAGAACAATAGAAACAACAGAGAACACACAAACGTGGGAAAGGGACGAACAATAGAAACAACATAGACCACACAAACGGGGGAAAGGGAAGAACAATAGAAACAACAGAGAACACACAAACGCGGGAAAGGGACGAACAATAGAAATAACATAGACCACACAAACGGGGGAAAGTTAAGAACAATAGAAACAACATAGAACACACACACGGGGGAAAGGGAAGAACAATAGAAACAGCATAGACCACACAAACGGAGGAAAGGGAAGAACAATAGAAACAACAGAGAACACACAAACGTGGGAAAGGGACGAACAATAGAAACAACATAGACCACACAAACGGGGGAAAGGGAAGAACATTAGAAACAACAGAGAACACACAAACGCGGGAAAGGGACGAACAATAGAAATAACATAGACCACACAAACGGGGGAAAGGGAAGAACAATAGAAACAACATAGAACACACACACGGGGGAAAGGGAAGAACAATAGAAACAACATAGACCACACAAACGGGGGAAGGGGACGAACAATAGAAACAACATAGATCACACAAACGGAAGAAAGGGAAGAACATTAGAAACAACAGAGAACACACAAACGCGGGAAAGGGACGAACAATAGAAATAACATAGACCACACAAACGGGGGAAAGGGAAGAACAATAGAAACAACATAGAACACACACACGGGGGAAAGGGAAGAACAATAGAAACAACATAGACCACACAAACGGGGGAAGGGGACGAACAATAGAAACAACATAGAACACACACACGGGGGAAAGGGAAGAACAATAGAAACAACATAGACCACACAAACGGAGGAAAGGGAAGAACAATAGAAACAACAGAGAACACACAAACGTGGGAAAGGGACGAACAATAGAAACAACATAGACCACACAAACGGGGGAAAGGGAAGAACATTAGAAACAACAGAGAACACACAAACGCGGGAAAGGGACGAACAATAGAAATAACATAGACCACACAAACGGGGGAAAGGGAAGAACAATAGAAACAACATAGAACACACACACGGGGGAAAGGGAAGAACAATAGAAACAACATAGACCACACAAACGGGGGAAGGGGACGAACAATAGAAACAACATAGATCACACAAACGGAAGAAAGGGAAGAACAATAGAAACAACATAGATCACACAAACAAGGGAAAAGGACGAACAATAGAAACAACATAGACCACACAAACGTGGGAAAGGGACGAACAATAGAAACAACATAGACCACACAAATTGAGGAAAGGGAAGAACAATAGAAACAACACAGACTACACACACGGGGGAAAGGGACGAACAATAGAAACAACATAGACCACACAAATTGAGGAAAGGGAAGAACAATAGAAACAACACAGACTACACACACGGGGGAAAGGGACGAACAATAGAAACAACATAGACCACACAAACGCAGGAAAGGGAAGAACAATATAAACAACAGAGACCACACAAACGGGGGAAAGGGAAGAACAATAGAAACAACACAGACCACACAAACGGCGGAAAGGGAAGAACAATAGAAACAACAGAGACCACACAAACAGGAGAAAGGGAAGAACAATAGAACCAACAGAGACCACACAAACGGGGAAAGAGTCAAAGAATAGAAAGAACAGAGAGCACACACACTGGGGAAAGGGACGAACAATAAAACCAACAGAGATCACACAAACGGAGGAAATAGACGAACAATTGAAAGAACAAAGAACACATAAACGGGGGAAAGGGACGAAAAATAGAAACAACACAGACCACACAAACGGGAGAAAGGGACGAAAAATATAAACAACACAGACCACACAAACGGGGGAAAGGGACGAAAAATATAAACAACACAGACCACACAAACGGGGGAAAGGGACGAAAAATATAAACAACACAGACCACACAAACGGGGCAAAGTAACGAACAGTAAAAACAACAGAAACAACACAAACGGGGGAAAGGGACGAAAAATAGAAACAACACAGAACACACAAACGGGTGAAAGAGACGAACAATAGAAACAACACAGACCACACAAACGGGGGAAAGGGACGAACAATAGAAACAACACAAACCACACAAACGGGGGAAAGGGACGAACAATAGAAACAACACAGACCACACAAACGGGGGAAAGGGACGAACAATAGAAACAACACAGAACACACAAACGGGGGAAAGGGACGAACAATAGAAACAACACAGACCACACAAAGGGGGGAAAGGGACGAACAATAGAAACAACACAGAACACACAAACGGGGGGAAAGGGAAGAACAATAGAAACAACACAGACCACACAAAGGAGGGAAAGGGACGAACAATAGAAACAACACAGACCACACAAACGGGGGAAAGGGACGAACAATAGAAACAACACAGACCACACAAACGGGGGAAAGGGACGAACAATAGAAACAACACATACCACACAAAGGGGGGAAAGGGACGAACAATAGAAACAACACAGAACACACAAACGGGGGAAAGGGACGAACAATAGAAACAACACAGACCACACAAAGGGGGGAAAGGGACGAACAATAGAAACAACACAAACCACACAAACAGGGGAAAGGGACGAACAATAGAAACAACACAAACCACACAAACAGGGGAAAGGGACGAACAATAGAAACAACACAAACCACACAAGTTCTGATTTTTGTGGTTATTAATTTTTGATTCTACTCTTTGTATGCAGTCGTGTTTAAAATCAAAATTGTGCGTTTTCTATATAAATATGTACTTCTTGGCGTATATAATATTAAATGCAAGATAACTGCACTATTATTAGATTCCCATTTATATTTTAATGTATCCCGTACAACAAGAAGTCGCTAATGGACATATCTTGTTAGGATATACTACAGTTCTATTTATAGATGTAAGATGGCGGTGTTACTCGTAAACTTGTCAATACAAATGATACAACGGAACCTCTGTCTAGGTAACTGCTGCTTGCTATGCCTTCAATGAGACCATTTGTCATGTTATAGCACACATTGCTTCCCATCACTAAATCTTTCTAATTAAATGAACTAAATTCAAGGCGATGCACAATTATTCACGGAAGTTTTGTGTTATACATATTTTATTCACAACTAAATGAATAGGATTGAGCAACAGGCTATGCCTATACAAGCTCTATCCTTCACGGAAGTCATTTTATTGTGGACATTTTTTACATACATGTAAGAGTATGATCTTTAAACAAGAGATTCTAACTACCTAGCTAGTAGTCAGTTAACTACGAGCATTCACTGACCCGGCTATTGCACTGTTCATGTTTATGTTGTCATTCATGTGTATGATAGTATGTGATCTTTTGTGACTGGAAGCAAGTCTGTTCAGGCTTTGTATCGTTTGTTTATAGTTGTCTTGTCTTAACAGAGGGAAATGTTGTGATCCCATTAACTCATTTAATCCCGCCGCACGAATGTCAGGACCTGGTTTGCCAACGTCATATGTCTTGATCTTTTTTATGTTCAATGAGTTATGAGAGGTGATTGTTCCTTTTTTTTACATTGGTGGAATTGTTGACCGTCACTGTTTAAACTTTCTTTTCACAATTCTATCCTGAACGATGTTTGTTTTTTGTTTCTTGTTATCAGTATTTATTAAACTTGATCATCACGGCTAGAATTTATTTGATGCCAACTTTTTATCTCAAATTTTTAACGTCGTATATGTGATGTTTATAATTTCTTTCTAGATGTCGAAATTGACATGAAAATGAATATTAAAGCTTACTAGCCAAAAAAAAAGAAAAGATACATATACAATATACGTCCATTGTCGGTAAATATAAAATTTATTTGTACGAGCTTTAGAAACAGGCAGAATAGCGAGCCTTCGGCGAGCTTTTCATGTCTGTTTCGCAGCGAATACAAATGAATTTTATATTTACCGACAATGTACCTATATTGTGTTTATCCTACAATGTTAAAAAAAGTCGGAAAACTTATCAGATTTAGACAAAAAGGACAGAAACAAGCGTCATTCCTCGCCTTTCATAAATGTTGTCAAGGGTGTCTTCTTTGTGGTCCGCGTTACATTAGTACCAGTTGCATACTTGTTTGCGCCCTCCGCAGTACATAGTTACAGGGTACCAGGAAAGTTTATTCGTAGGTTGAAAAGTTTATTCGTCTAGTACGAATAAAGGAAAAATTTATTCGTATAACATATTTGTACAGCAAATGTACTGATTGCAGGATAAACTTTTATTTTAGACATATTGAATTTAATAATTTATATTTCCCTGTGCTATTTTGAACTTACACTTACCTATGCATATGTTAATCAATGGATATCGATTTTTGTCACATATCGATCAGTCATGGGTCTATAATGTTTGTCTTCAGGATTTTACCACGTGTAAAATGTTCCCCACCCATTATCGAAAAACTTGTGAAGTCACAAATAAGATTACACTGGCTAACATAGTTCATCTGTAAAATGCAGCAATGTAAGTGATGTTTCTTGTAGACGTTTGACGTTTTTCAGAGTGGTTTCACATGTCGTGATTTCGCGCATCCTCGTGTGAATGAGAAGTCGTCGAAAATCTGTCAATGATTTAAAAACGGGCTACTCAATTATTGCTGACATTTTTCTCTTGTACTCTCGCTAGTGGTATTGCACCAAAACCAGTTACGATCGGGCAACAGTTTAGTAATCTAAGGACAGCTTTTTTTATTGTGTTTTTATATACTTTTTCTGATATGCTATCAATATAACAATAAAAACGTAGATATCAAATTTGGTGCACACGACGCGTTTCTGGAGTAAGATTGGAAAGCCAAATAATAAAAAGTTTTGGGAGTAATTAAACCAAAGAACCTAAACAGGATAGCCAAAATCAGCTAATTTAACCTATGTGCCTGAGGGAGGAGAACCTTAGGTTTTTTTTAAATTACATTATTTAGGAACTGTAAATTTTAGTAATAAATTTATCTTAGGAACCATGTCAGTGCCGAAGCAGTGACTACTGTGCGAATGATACCCTCGGGGACTAATAGTCCACCAGCAGAGGTATCGATTTATAAAAGTGCATATCCTTTCTATTGTTACGCTCGTTTCCTTTTCAGGTTACAATATTTAACGAATGTCAGCCTGAATTCCTCCATGATTTAGTTCTGAAGATGAAAGCGTATATCTTCACACCTGGTGATTTAATATGTCGTAGAGGTGAGGTGGCCAGAGAAATGTTTATAATAGCAGATGGTGTCGTTGAAATAATTAGGTAAGTTATTGATTGCTTTTCCCTATTGATAGCCATTATTCACGTACTAACGTATTAATAACTGCTCATTTCAATTAATGACCGCATAATGTCTATCATAGGTTTGCGTCCATAAAAACTAGTGTAACTCTGCCACTTTTTATGGACGTGCCTACACCAAGCCATGCAAGTTAGCGGTCATGAATATGGTGTCGATTTTGCCTCTTTCTACAACTGTTCTATCTGATTTTGGACCTGTGGCCACAGTGTGTTATTTCCCCCTTTTATTATGACAAATGTAATAAGAAATATATAGGAAGATTTGATAGTGATTGTGATGTGAGGAACAACAATGTAAATGGTATTCATCCATCCTCACTTACATTCATTTTGTCCAATATTGGAAAATTATGCGTATTATAATTAATCTAAGAAAGGATTAGGCGAAACAATATTTAAGGTACATATGGCCCCCTAAGTTATAAAACTCTTATACCTAGCAGTGCAAAATGGTCAGTGCTTGTACAGATTTTCTGGAGACAAATATTATTCAATATATATTTATTAAGCAGACATATTCGGTGGTGTTATATTGTATATAAGCTGGACGCTATCAATAAACTATCATTAAGAGGTCAGCCAAATCGATAAAAGAAAAACTCCATTATATAAATAATTTGTTTACACTTATAAAAACTGAATGGTAATCAAGCATTGTACCTGGAGCGAATATCACACCAATTGATGTATAAATTCATTAAGTACCCATGAGGGCTGTGATGCTCACTTTGATATGAAGCATATAAGCATTTAAATCTGTGAAAACGTAATTTACACTTACAATGTAAAGCTTCAGTGGTACATTGTCAATCGTATTATATCCTTTTGTAGGTCTCCAGTTTATGCTTTTTCCAGGTTTTGTTCCTTGTTGCATCCAACTGGTGTCCGATTTCTTTTACGATTTCTTAATTTCTGTCTTTTGTTCTTCTACCTTTTCTTAGTTTTATAATAATACTTCAAATGATCTCTTTTCCTGTTCACAGATGTTTGAATATTCCGGTGGTGGGGAGGGGAGGGAGGGTTGGTTTATTTTTAAGGATTTTTTGTTGAGGATAAAATATCATGCGTACTTGTTTCTTCTTTTTTTTTATTGACTTTTTTTCTTTAGCATATTTCATGTTTAGAGCAAAACTGCGATAATTCATTTCTATAATCAAAAACAATAAGAGTGTTAAAAAGTTAAAAATAGAAGTGTCTGTTAACATTTTATTTTTATTTTACCATATATCCATTGCATGCTTCACCAAAAATCCTTAAAGCCAAATAATATAGAAAATGCAATAATATTTATATATGCAGGTCAAGGGCCGAAAACAAAGCAAAAACGATATTACAGTACATTTTTCCTGAGGGGGGTAAATTACAGTTTCAATAAATTTCCAAATTATTTTCTAATATATGGAAATTGTAGACATTACCCAATGGGGAATATGCAAATGGTTTTTTTTTTTTTTGTTGCCACCCACATGTTGATAAATGCAAATAATAATAATAATAATAATAGCGAGTGATTTGTTTAACGCCAACTCAGCAATTTTTCAGCTATGTCATGGCGAGAACAAGTAAATTTTCAATGAAATGATGATGAGGTCCGCTTTGCATTAGAACAACACGCTTAGTTGGATTTTTATAGTGCTAGCTCACTGCAGCAACAACAGTTCGCGGATAGACATGTCGCACCACTCTGACACATTATCCTGATTCCGAGCCAACAAGTCTTTTTTTCTGGGGTTCGTGCACCTCAATGCTTAGTTTTCTGTATAGTGTTTTATTGATCATTGTTTGTCCTTTTGTCTTTTTTCATTGGCCATTCCATTGTCCGTCCGTCGATTTACGGCTTATGACCTCCTCTTTGTAATCTTTAAACTTTTCTTATATACATGATTGATAACGGTCACAACATTTGACTGGTAAAATTAAATATAGATTGACATTAAACAGATATATTCCACCTGCTCCAGTTACCTTTACTTTTGCTTTGCAACCATTCAACTCATGCAAATCGTCAAAATTGAAGAAGAAGACGAAGAAGAGCGCATAATTGTTCGAATGTTGAATTGGTACTAAGTGTCTCACTTTTTAATATTTTCAGTGAGAGTGGCAGCATCTTAACTCAGATGAGCACAGGAAATTTCTTTGGGGAAATAGGGATTTTGAATCTCGATGGAGGAATAAACAGGTAATGATGGTAATGACTGAATATTTATCGCCGAAATAGCTAAACAGTGTTCGTCTACAAAATGTCAAATATCAAAAATAACGAGAACAAGTGTTCCATATTACTATGAAACATGTCTAAACCGAACCATGAATAAACGATAATCATGTATAAACCGAACTATTAATAAAGCCCCAATGCAGAAAATCTTTGTTAATTTAACCTGTATAAACCGCACATTTGTCTATTCTAAGCATAAACATTGATCTCGAGCAGATTCGCGCTTTGCAGGTTTCACTCTGTATCTATTATTTGAAAAGCTGGGTGGAAGATCCGAGAATATTTGAATGGTAATCAATGATTTGGTTCGATAAGGCATTTTATTTAAATTTATGTGTTTATATGATGAATGCAGTGACACTAATCGATGTTCGATACTAAAGTTGCCTTGAATTATGCCTATCATACTTTGAACACTCTAGGCCAACACGTATACATACAAAAAGGACGTAATATGTAGCCGCATTATACTTACATGACTATTTATCATGAACGGGTCGTTATGGTCGTGAACATATGGTAGTTGAACTATCTATGCAAGCACTGCTTATCACAAGTAACGTTGTGAGTTCGAATCATGCTCTAGCAACTGTACTCGATACAACGATATGTGATAAAGTTTGTCAGTGACTTGTGGTACGTCAGTGGTTTTCTCTGTGTACTACGGGATCGTCCATCAATAAAACTGACCTCCACGATATAGCTGAAATATTGTTGAAAGTGGCGTTAAACACCATAACCCTAACCCTCTATGTATAATGCCTTTCACTATATTATCATATTGTTTATAATTGATGTAGGAGAACTGCTGATGTTAAATCAGTAGGATATGCAGAATTGTTTGTTTTGTCCAGGAAGGATGTACTTGAAGCGCTTAAAGATCACCCGGATGCTAAGGTATTATAATACAAATGCATGTATATACCACAGTACAACATATCACATGATCAACCAATTTAGATTTTGATATTATTAATAAGATACACATTATATATATGTATCATGCACTTGTTCAATTTGAGCAGGCAAATTGCATTGACTGGATACATTTTTGCTATATACTGTCACTTATCGAACTATATTTTTTTTCTGGTACCTCTGCCATATGTTACCTGTTGAGCTTTGGAAACCTAGTTGTAAATTCAGTGCACTTCCTGTTGACATAATATATCAAAAGAGGCAATCAAGGATAATTTTATCATTTAATTCAAATATATACGTCAATGGATTAATGTGATTTTTCTGCAGGATAAAAGAATATTAATGCAGTGTCTTAAGATATAAAGCTTACGTGTATTCGGTGCAAAACTGGGAAAGGACTCGTTGAACCTCGCCCTTTTCTCAGTTTTAAGCCTCATACACATAAACGTTATACTTTAAGACTCTGCACTGATATTGTCTATATATGACAGCAGAGAGTATATGTTTCATTTCAAATGGCATACATGCTAATGTTAGGACTTGCAACTGAATAAGACGATGACAACATTCAATAAATTAATTTTAGAGTCGCTTTGATTGGTTTAAAAAATTGAGGTTATTTTCAAATGTATGGAATCTGAATAAAGGTAATAACAAAAATACCGAACTCCGAACATTCTTACAAAGGGAAAGTCAAAACTCATAATTATATAAACAGACAAAATCAGTCAACAACCGGAAAACTGTGAAAACGTAATGACCCTGGCTTGGTACAGGCATTTCTAAAGAAATGGTGGGTTGAATCAGATTTTAAGGCGCCAAACCTCCCGCTCTCATTACGGTTCAAAGGTTCCGGCTGTCACTGTAACAGTATTTAAATACAGGAGCAAAATAGGTAAAATAGTTGTCAAAGCAGTACCATATTCGGTGACGTAAAAGTCAAAAATATTTTTACGTCACACATTGACAAAAAAAATTCTTGACATTTTTGACTTCTTTATCTTTATACATTTTCACTATATGAAAATGCATCGCTTATAATTTTTTCTGCAGAGACGGAATATATTTCGACAAGATATTGGTATCGGAATATAAACTTTTTAAGAGATCGAATAAGGCGAATCTTTTAATAGCCCTGGTCCAGTAGCCTGTTTCTCAGATGAAGATGACGTTTCAGGAAATCAGAATAATTGCTACTGGCCCTTGCATAGCGAATCAATTGCGAGATGTAAACACCATATGCAGGAGAAGCTGGTATATTGCTGCACATGTTTGGAAAATTTATGATTTTAAAATTGAAGTCGTCCCGCTTATCATAAATTTTAGTACCGAGTTGACCACTGTCGTCAAATTCGAGGTATAAGTCCAAAAATGATGCGGACGAAGCTGTATCGGTGGTCTCTTTAGCTTCCAGCTCTGGAGGATATATCAATGGAAGAAATTCTGCAAATCTAGAATTATTGATAGATAAAGCGTCATCAATATACCTGTATGTGAAATTAAAGGCTCTAGCCTCATGAATCTTCTTATCTTTTACAAGCTAGACGTCGTTCTCAAGGCGTACGTGCCGTTGTCATCAGGTGATTTTCATTAAATGAGGCACCTTTGGGGTTATTTAAATTTATTTCCGATTATTTGCCTTATTTTGAAAAAATTTATATATTTTTCAATATCATAGCAAAACAAGTTTGAATTAATTTATAATAATTGATCGAAATTATTTGTTCGAAATAACCTCAATCAGGTTATTTCTTCATGAACCGAACAAAAATTGCGATCAATCCTTAATAAAACACTATATTATACACTTAATAAAGAAAATGAGGGTTATGTACTGTTAAGGTACCTAAAGTAATTGTAGAGGTATTACCATTATCAAATTGAAGACAAAAGTATAAAACAATCGCATGTAAATGAGTAAATGGACAAGAAATTTCTAAAAGTGAGCAGGTTTCAATAAAGGGATATAAGCAAGAATCACACCACTGATTACAAGTCACAGAATGCATTTAATTGATGACATACTGGACAGTTGTTTGTATTCATTAGCTAATCCTTCTGGAATATGTTAAGAAGAGGCTGGATGAAACCATGGCGATAGAACGCAATGGTCCAGATACTGTAGAAACAGTTAATGATAATGGTATTGATACTGTTATATTTAGGTAACAATTGTGTTTACATTGACAATATACAATTTATCAACCTCGAGGAAGTGATGTTCACCGAAGCTAACGTCTGAGGTGATCATCACTTCCAAGGGGTTGATAAATCAGTGTCCACCGAAATGAAAAATCATCAATTGTTTTATTAAATGACACATTCTAAGTGTAATTTTGGGGTGAAAATTGTGAATTGTTGCTGTTTCTTAGACATGTCCATTTATTCTTTTTTATATGTAGCTGCTTCAAACCAACAAACACCAGTTGCTAAAGCTTGACATTTCTAATGTTAAGACAATAAAATTGATTAAGAAAAAACGAATACAATTTCAAAATTTTAACAAATAAAATATTACAGTTTCAATAACATTTTTAAACAATTTTTAAAGAACATAGGTAAGTATAATTAATTTATGTTGTAGTTTATGGTAATTTTAGAGCAATTATTTTAGTTTTCCCCTGTTACTATATTTAGGTACGTATTAACTTCTGGTTCTACTGAAGAAGCTGCTTCGTTCATTTTTGTTTACTAACAATCGTCTGCTGATTACCGAAGTTCGTTAGCAAGATCGCCTCTGATTGGTTGAGGTTCAAAATGTCGGCCAATCAAATTTATCGATATTAACCAGTCTACTGGTTTTCCCCTGTTACTATTCTATTTGGGTACGTACTAACTGCGACATGAGATTTATTAACCTCACGCGCAAAAAAAAGTTCTGTTAGAGGAAGCAATGAACCTTCTAAACCAATCAGAATTAAGAAAATTCATAGTCATTTAATAAAATATTTTATTTGCTGGAGATATGATTTAACATTTAGATTGTGAAAGGCTTAGTTTTTAACCAAATAAATTCTACCATGCTATATCAATATTAGTAATATTATCTTGTCATTTTTAGGAAACAAAACAAGTATTCCTCATTATCTCTAAATCTTATTGAATTGCAGACCCTATCACATTCTAATGAACAGAACCAAAATAGAGTCAGGATATCTCCAATAGATTTCCATATAATTAATATGTTTATACTTAAATTATTAACAGGATCAGCTAAGCTAATTTTCTAATCATTACTCGATTGGAACATCAACCATTCTTTTCCTGTTTTTTATTTTATTTTATTTATATTTTTGTTTTATTTTTGTTTTATATTTGTTTTATTAGAGGTGGTTATGGGAGGGGTTGTTTTTGCTAAGGTAATGACTTACTTTCTTCTTTCTTTATCAGAGTGGTAATTAACATAATTAACATTCTTGTCGTTCAGTCGTTATTATTTCTTATAAGATGACGAATCACAAATTAAACGCCAATACTGCATTTGAACATGCTTTGGAAAAATATGTTCCAAAATTTGGCCCAAAATCAAAACATTTGTTTATATTGGTCATTCCTTTGTAACACTATGATTACCTCACGTACCAGGAACAGAAATATAACTATAATCGACAAGACAAATAATGATACTCTCATAATTTCAGGAAATAATACGACGATATGCAGAGCAAAGACTCAAACAAGTTCTTATGGATCGTAGAAAATTACAGGAAACAAGATCAAGCACTCCACCTGGTGACACAACTCTCAATCAGTTGTTAATATATCCATCTAAATCTTTATTCTTAACGGATACACGAAACGGTTCGACAGGTGTTTCAATAAAAAAGACTCCATCTAGCAAATTAGACAAGCTGTTTCGACGTGGTAAAAGAAATAAATCAAAATATCGTGTAGGGGATTCAAATGTGTCAGAACCACAATTTCATGACATTAATGGTGATTCTACTGTTCAAGCAATATCCGGAAATAATGAATTAAGCGTCTCAGAAACGGAGAATCAAACATGCACAGTCAATGAGAACGATAGAATGACGCTTTCTGAAGATTTCGTATCAAGTACTGATAACTGTTTGTCCTCCATTCCTTTATTAAATATAGTAAACAAACAAGTGACTACTGCTTTAACTAACACTGCTGAATATTCACGTGATACTAACATAGAAGACACTCCTAACAATGATGAATATTCACGTGATACTAACATAGAAGACACTCCTAACAATGATGACGAAATGGCAGTTAATGCTACTGATAACACACAAAAGTAAGTAAAATTTAAGTTTGTTTTAATTATCAAAGTTTCACAAATTTAGCTTTCGGTACTGATTCGGATGTTTGACGTCACTTTCAACAATATTGTATGTCATTTCTGTTGGTGGTATTGGTGGACAAAACTAAGGAATAGCATCGACATTCCGTTAATCACCAAAAGCTGTATCGAGTTCACCTTGCCACTAGAGCTAGTCGAACTCACAAACCTTCGGCGTGAATTGTATCGATTCCATTTGAAGATGAAAATACAATTCATAGCTACTGAAGCTTAAAGCATATTGCATTGGCATACAAAACAAGACAAATGGATAAGACACAAGTTGTATACTGATGAAGTCTTCTCCGGTACATATAAACATTAGCAATGATAATATATTACAAATACAGATAATATGGACAAATACTATAGCAAAAATTGAAGATAACATAAAGGACGTCCTTTTCTGTGAGTAAGGTAAAGTCATAATTGGAAAGTTTTACTGTCGTCAAAATCAATTACGAAATATCTATATAACAGATGACCACGAATACGTTGTCAAAATCACAATCGAATCTTCCTATTTTCTTTCATGACATATCACTGAATTCTTAACAAGAGTAACACAGCGGGCAGGAACTGATAGTGGAATTGCTTACCATTTCGAATACCTGATCACCTCGGCTTTTAGTGGGGTTCGCTCAATTTTTAGTTTTGCGCGCAGTGCTCTGTCGACCATTGTTTTTTTAAGCATTTATATCTTATACTTACATTGTATTATCACGAATTTCAATAATTTTCATATTGTTTTTACGGATTATTTCATTACAATGCGCAATGGCGGTCAGATTTTATTGGTGGAGGAAACGGAGTACCCGATGAAAACCACCAAGCTGTCGCAAGTCACTAACACATTTTATCACATAATATTGCATCACGTACGCCTTGCCTGAGCAGGGTTCGAACTCACAACTTTAGATAGTGATAGGCACTGATTGCACGTGTAGTTGTAAATCCAACTACCATACGATCACGACCAAAAGATTGGGATCCCATATAAAGGTTTAACACCGCCACATGTGTATGCCCGTCTCAACACACCACATGGATTACTAATGTCATTTGTCGTGATTCTTTGTTGTTGTTGTTGTTGTTGTTGTTGTTCAGTGAGAGAGGATTGTTCGTTTTGTTAATAATTGTGGAATTGTTGACCAGCACTGTTTAAACTTTCTTTTCGTAATGATATTCTCTAGACAAAAAAATAAAGTCATTTTTTTCAATGGAAACATTAGGTATTTAATTCTGTAATACATTTTCATTGAATAAACATTTGAAAATTGTAAAATTTAGCGATCTTGTATAATTTACTAAATAGGAATCCCAATGATACAGACAGTTGTCAATCATCCGATCAACCAGATTCCATAGAACTGAGGCATTTTGAAGAAAACTCATCGACCGTAACCTGCTGTAGATGTGGTCAGCTAGAAGATAAATTATTTCAAATAGAGAAACAACTGGTATGCCTTTTTGCATATGATTTGAAATGAAAGATATACATGTGCTGTATAGAGGATAAATGTTACGTTAGTTTTGTGACTTGCTTGAATCCATAATGATGCAAATTTGAGGGAGGTTCTGCTTAAAAGTGAAAAATCGCAAAAAAATTACTCATTATGCAATAACACAAGACAATTATAAAGGTTTTTTGTATAAAATCTAGCTTATTATTGACATTTACAGTTCATAGAAAAAATAATTATCATTAAAGCTGAAGTTGATCTCCCTGAGGAATAGCTGATCTTAGCTATCCTGTTTAAACCTCTAGGATTTCATGCTCCTAAGACGTATAAATTAATCTCCAACATTTTTACTTAAAGTGTACATTGTGTCTGATGAAGATTATTCCAGAAATACACCGATCCCATTAAATTAGCTACGTTGTTGTTGCTATAAATGTTAGCTAAAGTAGGCGCTAGTTAGCAAACAGAGAGTTAAATGTATCCCTAATTATATGCTAAAACAGTTTGACACTTACTGCAATGTGTGAATTATGTACATTCCAGTGAGATATCAAATATTTATTAATTATTCTGTTGATGAAGCATAATATTCAATCTCCACGCATGTTCATTTAAACCTATATTTTGTATGTATAAAATGTAATGAAAAGTAGAAAATAAACATGATATTTAGGAGACTGATAAAGTAACAAGTGACAATTTTACTATAACAACCTTCAAAGTTATTTTCTTTTTAAATTTGTTCGGTATATAATACCGGTACTATGTTGTGTACTTCATATTACTATTTCATGCTTGACATAAACTCACGTGATGACGCGTAGACTTCATGTATCACTCTATGATAACACTTTTTAGTGAAATCATAATTGCTATTTAATTGTAATGCTATGTACATTTTTTTTCATTTACAGTCAAATGTAGAGAAATTATACATAAAAGGAATAAAGCAATTAGAAACATTTAATGATATGAATGAGAAATTTGTGCAGCTACTTAATATGATTCCAGATCCAAAAGTAAGTAGTCTATTGCAGTGTATAGCCATTATGTCAACTACTTAATATGATTCCAGATCTAAAGGTAAGTAGTCTATGGCTGTGAATAACCACTTAAAGCGATAACTCAGCTACTTAATATGATTCCAAAGGTAAGTAGTCTATGGCAGTGCATAGCCATTATCTCAGCTACTTAATATGATTCCAGATCTAAAGGTAAGTAGTCTATGGCTGTGTATAACCATTAAAAGCAATACCTCAGCTACTTAATATGAGTCTATGGCAGTGTAGAACCACTTGAAACAATATCTGGGCTACTTAATGTTATTCCAGACCCAAAAGTAAGTAGTCTATTGCAGTGCATAGCCACTATCTCAGCTATTTAATATGATGCCAGATACAAAAGTAAGTAGTCTATGTACTGTGTATAGCCACTTAAAGCAATAACTAAGTTATTTAATATGATTCCAGATCCAAAGATAAGGATTATATAGCAGTCTAGAACCACATAAAACAATATCTCAACCACTTAATATGATTTCGGATCCAAAGGTATGTAGTCTATGGCTGTGTATAAAATTATCTCAGCTATTTAATATGATTCCAGATCCAAAGGGTAAGTAGTCTATGGCTGCGTAAAACAATTATCTCAGCTACTTAATATGATTCCAGGTCCAAATGGTAGTATATGGCCGTGTATAGCTACTTAAAGCAAAATCTTGGATATTTAATATTATTCCAGATCCAAAGGAAAGTAGTCTATGGCAGTGTATATTCACTTGAAACAATAACTCAGCTATGTAATATGATTCTAGATCCAAAGGTATGTACATTATGGCAGTGTAGAACCATTTAAAACAATATCTCAACTACGATTTCGGGTCCAAAGGTAAGTAGACTATAGCTGTGTAGAACCACTTTCTCAACTACTTAATGTGATTCCAGACCCAAAAGTAGGTAGTCCATTGCAGTACATAGCCACTATCTCAGCTACTTAATATGATTCCAGATCCAATTGTACATAGTCTATGACAGTGTAGAACCAACTTAAAGCAATATCTCAGCTGCTTAATGATTTCGGGTCCAAAAGTAAGTCGACTATGACTGTGTAGAACCACTTTCTCAGCTACTTGATGTGATTCCAGATCCAAAGGTAGGTAATCTATTGCAGTACATAGCTACTATCTCAGCTAATTAATATGATTCCAGATCCAATTGTAAGTAGTCTATGCAGTGTAGAACCACTTAAAGCAATATCTCAGCTACTTAATATGATTTCGGGTCCAAAGGTAAGTAGACTATGGTTGTGTAGAACCACTTTCTCAGCTACTTAATGTGATTCCAGATCCAAAGGTAGGTAATCTATTGCAGTACATAGACACTATCTCAGCTACTTAGTATGATTCCAGATCCAAATGGTAATTAGTCTATGGCCGTATATAGCTACCTAAAACAATATCTCAGATAATTAATATGATTCCAGATCCAAAGGTAAGTAGTCTGTGGCAGCATAGAACCACTTAAAACAATATTTCAGTTACTTAATATGATTCCAGATCCAAAGGTAAGTAGTCTATGGCAGTGTATTATCTTAAACAATAAATCAGTTACTTAATATGATTCCAAATACAAAGGTAAGTAGTCTATGGCAGTTTATAACCACTATCTCAGCGAGTGAATATGATTCCAGATCCAAAACTAAGTAGTCTATTGCAGTGTATAGCCACTTAAAACAATAACTCAGCTACCTAATATGAGTCCAGATCAAAAGGTAAGTAGTCTATGTCAGTGCATATCCACTATCTCAGCTACTTAATATGATTCCAGATCGAAAGGTAAGTAGTCGGTGGCAGTATATAACCACTTTAAACAATATTTCAGCTACTTAATATGATTACAGATCCAAAGGTAAGTAGTCTATGGCAGTGTATTATCTTAAACAATAAATCAGCTACTTAATATGATTCCAAATACAAAGGTAAGTAGTCTATGGCAGTTTATAACCACTATCTCAGCGACTGAATATGATTCCAGATCCAAAACTAAGTAGTCTATTGCAGTGTATAGCCACCTAAAACAATAACTCAGTTACTTAATATGAGTCCAGATCAAAAGGTAAGTAGTCTATGGCAGTGCATATCCACTATCTCAGCTACTTAATATGATTCCCGATCCAGAGATATGTGGTCTATAGATGTATGTAACCACTTAAAACAAAAGCTCAGCTGCTTAATATGATTCAAGTTCCAAAGCTAAGTAGTCCTTGATAGTTTATAACCACTATCTCAGCTACTAAATATGAATCCAGATCCAAAGGAAAATAATATATGACAGTGTATAACCACTATCTCATTTCCTTAATTAGACTCCAGATTCAAAGGTAAGTAGTCTATGGCAGTGTATAATTACTATCTTAGCTACTTGATATGATTCCAGATCCAACGGTAAGTAGTCTATGGCAGTGTAGAACCACTTAAAAAATAACTCGGCTACTTAATATGATTCCAGGTTCAAATGTAGGTAACCTATGACTGTGTATAACCATTTAAAACAATATCTCAGATACTTAAAATTATTCCAGATCTAGCAAAAAAGATCCCAGATCCAATGGTAAGTATTCTATGGCAGTGTATATTCACTTAAAACAATAACTCAGCTATTTGATATGATTCCAGATCCAAAGGTAAGTAAGTACATGATGGCAGTGCAGAACCACTTAAAACAATATCTCAGCTACTTAATATGATTTCGAGGCCAAAGGTAAGTAGACTATGGCTGTGTAGTACCACTTTCTCAACTACTTAATGTGATTCCAGATCCAAAAGTAGGTAGTACATTGCAGTACATAGCCACTATCTCAGCTACTTAATATGATTCCAGTTCCAATTGTAGGTAGTCCATGGCAGTGTAGAACCACTTAAAGCAATATCTCAGCTACTTAATATGATTTTGGGTCCAAAGGTAAGTAGACTATGGCTATGTAGAACCACTTTCTCAGCTACTTAATGTGATTCCAGATCCAAAGGTAGGTAATCTATTGCAGTGCATATCCACTATCTCAGCTACTTAATATGATTCCAGATCCAATTGTAAGTAGTATATGCAGTGTAGAACCACTTAAAGCAATATCTCAGCTACTTAATATGATATCGGGTCTAAAGGTAAGTGGACTATGGCTGTGTAGAACCACTTTCCCAGCTACTTAATGTGATTCCAGATCCAAAGGTAAGTAGTCTATTGCTGTGCATAGCCACTATCTCAGCTACTTAATGTGATTCCAGATCCAAAAGTAAGTAGTCTAATGCAGTACATAGCCACTAACTCAGCTACTTAATAAGGGTAATAACAAAATTACCGAACTGCGAAAAATCTTACAAAGGGAAAGTCAAATCTCATAAGTATATAAACAGACAAAATCAGTCAACAACTGGAAAACTGTGAAAACCGTAATGACCCTGACTTGGTACAGGCATTTCTAAAGAAATGGTGGGTTGAATCAGATTTTAAAGCGCCAAACCTCCCGCTTTCATTACGGCTCAAAGGTTCCGGCTGTCACTATAACAGTATTTATAACAATACTGGAAGAAAATAGGTTAAATTGTTGTCAAAGCAGTACCAAACCCAGTATGGCAAATGTCAAAAACAATTTTACGTCACACATTGATAGAAAAATATTTTTGACATTTTTGTTGACTTCCTTATCTTTATACATTTTCACTATATGAAAATGCATCGTTTATCATCATCACTGCAGAGACAGAATATATTTCGACAAGATCTTGGTATCGGAATATAATTTTTTGAGAGATCGAATAAGGCGAATCTTTGTATAGCCCCGGTCCAGTAGCCTGTTTTTCAGATGAAGATGACGTTTCAGGAAATCAGAATAATTGCTACTGGCCCTTGCATAGCGAATCAATTGCGAGATGTAAACACCATATACAGGAGAAGTTGGTATATTGCTGCACATATTTGGAAAATTTATGATTTTAAAATTGAAGTCGTCCAGGTTATCATAAATTTTAGTACTGAGTAGACCACTGTCGTCAAATTCGAGGTATAAGTCCAAAAATGATGCGAACGAAGCTGTAATATGATTCCATATCCAAAAGTTAGTAGTCTATGTGCTGTGTATAACCACTTAAAGCAATAACTCAGCTATTTAATATGATTCCAGATCCAAAAGTAAGTAGTTTTAGTGCTGTGTATTAACACTTAAAGCAATAGCACAGCTACTTAATATGATTCCTGATCCAAAGGTAAGTAGTCTATGGCTGTATGTAACCATTATCTCAGCTATTTAATATGATTCCAGATCCAAAGGGTAAGTAGTCTATAATTTTGTATAACCATTATCTCAGCTACTTAATATGATTCCAGATCAAAAGGTAAGTAGTCTATGGCAGTGCATATCCACTATCTCAGCTACTTAATATGATTCCAGATCCAAAGGTAAGTAGTCGGTGGCAGTATATAACCACTTTAAACAATATTTCAGCTACTTAATATGATTACAGATCCAAAGGTAAGTAGTCTATGGCAGTGTATAACTTAAAACAATAAATCAGCTACTTAATATGATTCCAAATACAAAGGTAAGTAGTCTATGGCAGTTTATAACCACTATCTCAGCGACTGAATATGATTCCAGATCCAAAACTAAGTAATCTATTGCAGTGTATAGCCACTTAAAGCAATAACTCAGCTACTTAATATGAGTCCAGATCAAAAGATAAGTAGTCTTTGGCAGTGCATAGCCATTTAAAGCAATAACTCAGCTACTTAGTATGATTCCAGATCTAAAGGTAAGTAGTTTATGGCTGTGCATAGCAACCTTAGACAATAACTCAGCTACTTAATATGATTCCAAATCCAAAGGTAAGTAGTCTATGGCAGTGTATAACCACTTTAAACAATAACTCAGCTACTTAATATGATTTCGGATCCAAAGGTAAGTAATCTATTGCTGTGTATAACCACTTAAAACAATATCTCAGCTACTTAATTTGATTCCAGATCCAAAGGTTAATTATCTATGGTTGTGTATAACTACGTAAAACAATATCTCATGACAAATATAGATAAAGCAAAGAAATGGACAATAAACTTAGGTAGTGCGATTTTGGTGACGTTTTCGGTTGCAATTGATATTTCAGTTGTTTTTCCTCTATTAAGCATAGCAGATGACATTTCAGTTGTTTGTAATCTATAAGTCACAGCAAACGAAATTGCATTTGTTCTTCCTCTATTAAGCACAGCAGATGCCATACTCGTTCATGAAACACTTTATTTCTGACAATTTTACAATTAACAATGGAATAACGATAAGTTTGTCTAAAGCAGATAACACACTAATGTCATAACTTATGTTCTGATATGGGCCGTCGTGGTCGTGATCGCATGGTAGTTAGATTTACAACTACCAATGCAATCAGTGTCTATCACCACTAAAGTTGTGTGTTCGAAACCAGTTCATGGCGAGATATACTCGATACCACATTATGTGATAAAGTTTGTTTGGTGGTTTCCGCAGGGTACTCTGGTCTCCTCCGCTAATAAAACTGACCGGCACGATATTATTGAAATAGTGTTGAAAAGGGCGTTAAACACCATAAACCAAACAAACCAAACTATATTCCGATACACGGTTGGTGATGCTAATTCATTGAATCATAGTCAAATTTCTCGGCTTGATGTCATATAACACACAACACTATCGAAAATATCGTTGAGCGTCCGATTATGGAAAACAAAGGCCTTTTTTAACGTCTACTCTTGTATTCCGAATATCCAACAACGACGTTAATTAAACCATGTGATGACATGCATTCGTGAATAACTGCGTGGTTCGGTTACTCGTGATTCATTTTCGATATTCGGAATAATAGAATAGTTATACTATAAGAGTTTAAAAGTAAACATACTTGAAATAGACTTGAAAACTTTAGAGAATACCGAATGGGCAATCAAAAATGGACAATCCAGAGAAATTGGCAACATATGGTACACAAGACGAAGAAAACACAACAAAATCACAACACAATATGCGTTGGAAAGTGTTATATGTAAAGAAACACAAATAACGTAAATACGACACGAGTCCTCCTACAAACAACTGGAGGCAAAGACGAACCGAACATCGTTTTTATGCGGAAATCGTAATAGAATTAGACATTCAATTAATACAAACAAACAAAATCAGGAATGAAGCAATTTGATAAAAGTATCCATTTTTAGTTTGTAATCTGTTTGAAAAAGGTACAAAATGTAGTACTACAGAATATCACATATTGAATAATTATATATTTAGATCCAGTATGATGAAAGAGGTGAACTTGTAGCAGAAAAGACTGAATCAACACGGTTGTAAATAAATATCACCTGATAAAAATATTTGCTTTACAAAATAATTATAATTTGTAATTAAAGCTGCAATGTGTGTATGTATGCATCGCTGAAAGTTTTCTTTGTTCACGATTGATATGTTTTGTGTTTTATTAAGTTTACATGCACAAACAATGCATCCGTCAAACTTATATGGAAAAAGTGTTATAAAACATAAAATCAGTTTAACAATGTTTGCCTAATGATGGAGGTATTTCGCCAAACCTAACAGAAAGCAAGAATAAAGTGACATTATAATTAGAGGTCAGTACATATTTGGTGATAACATGTACAACAAGTGGCAATTTTATGTCTTATCAAACTTGTCTGTTTATGATATTTTGTATAAATATTTTTTTATTCTGTTATTGTTGAAATAAAAACTATGGTAGCGTTCTGTGTCGTAATTTATTATTAAGAAAAATATATTGTTTGCACAAGAACAAATTGATTTCCCAGAAAACCAGACATCCCATTCTAGATATTTATGATATTCTTAACTAAAAGCAATGTGTTGCATAATGGCTATAGTCCATTTAGGAAATGTGCTAAATTGATTTAAACTAATGTAACATCAAAGATACCAGTTATAACAATGTCTTCTCCCTAGTCTTTTATTAACCGTTTTGAAGTCTTATTCTCTGATTCATGTATTAAGACAACAATGTCTTCTCCCTAGTCTTTTATTAACCGTTTTGAAGTCTTATTCTCTGATTGATGTATTAAGACAACAATGTCTTCTCCCTAGTCTTTTATTAACCGTTTTGAAGTCTTATTCTCTGATTGATGTATTAAGACAACCATGTCTTCTCCCTAGTCTTTTATTAACCGTTTTGAAGTCTTATTCTCTGATTGATGTATTAAGACAACAATGTCTTCTCCCTAGTCTTTTATTAACGTTTTGAAGTCTTATTCTCTGATTGATGTATTAAGACAACAATGTCTTCTCCCTAGTCTTTTATTAACGTTTTGAAGTCTTATTCTCTGATTGATGTATTAAGACAACAATGTCTTCTCCCTAGTCCTTTATTAACCGTTTTGAAGTCTTATTCTCTGATTGATGTATTAAGACAACAATGTCTTCTCCCTAGTCTTTTATTAACCGTTTTGAAGTCTTATTCTCTGATTGATGTATTAAGACAACAATATCTTCTCCCTAGTCTTTTATTAACCGTTTTGAAGTCTTATTCTCTGATTGATGTATTAAGACAACAACGTTTCAATTGTAGTGTAAACCAATAAACAAATTGCCTTATCACCTTATTTGACATTTGATGTTTACTCCATATAAGTAATATTTATACCACGGTTTTCCATGTTCAACGGTTAAACAATCGACCGCGAAACCGTGGTATAAATGATTTGTAGCATGAAACCATGCACTATCACATCTAGGTTGTTGATTATTACACGACTCTCTGAGAGTAATACAACTACATCCCAGATTTAAAGTGTGCAGTATCTCGTATATGCGTGTATTGTTTCATAGTTCTTAGCTGTTGTTTACATTCTAGTATATAGACCATACAAAGATCAAAGGAAAAGAATGCATTCATGTTACAAGTCTTATGTTGTAACACCGATACTAGCTATGTGGTATTAGAGTTGCTATTCTATTCTATGTTCACCTCTTTTCATCGACGCAGGTTTTTGGTATTTGATGCTAATCAAATAAACGTATGTATATTGAGCCACGCCCTGATATAAATACACTTTATGAAAAGAGAATCAGTCACTGTAGCTAATTCTAATTTTCAAACGTTTTTAGAAGAAATTTATCCAAGCGAACTTGCGTTGAATGAGGCCAACATTACAAGCAACTCATGTTAACGTTTCGATTAAGAACATCCCTAAAACACGCGCTTACTGCTTAAGAAATGACTTTCATTCCTGTTGCCAAATTTCCTTTATTTAATTACCAGAATCGAACTGCAGCATTGATAGCGATTGATAGAAAATGTACAACATAAATGTGTCTAATAACCATGTTAGAGCCGCAGATGATACCATCGGAGACGAACAGTCTACCAACAGTGCCGCAGCAATATCTACTGGGCAGATGATACCATCGGAGACGGATAATCTACCAGCAATTCCGCAACACTAACTACTGGGCAGATGATACCATCGGGGGCGAATAGTCTACTAGCAATGCGGCAGCACTAACTACTGGGAGATGATACCATCAGATACGAATGATCTACCAGCAATGCCGCAGCACTAACTACTGGGCAAGATGATACCATCGGAGACGACCAGTCTATCGGCAATGCCGCAGCACTGACTACTGGGCAGATGATGCGATCGGAGACGAATAGTCGACCAGCAATGTCGCAGCACTGACTACTGGGCAGATGATGCGATCGGAGACGAATAGTCTACCAGCAATTCCGCAGTACTGACTACTGGGCAGATGATACGATCGGAGACGAATAGTCTACCAGCAATGTCGCAGCACTGACTACTGGGCAGATGATGCGATCGGAGACGAAGAGTCTACCAGCAATGCCGCAGCACTAACTACTGGGTAGATGATACCATCGGAGACGAACAGTCTACCAGCACTGCCGCAGCACTAACTACTGGGTAGATTATACCATTGGAGAGAAATAGTCTACCAGCAATTCTGCAGTACTGACTACTGGGCAGACAATTCCATCGGAGACGAATAGTGTACCCGCAATGCCGCAGCACTGACTATTGGGGAGATGATACCATCGGAGAGGAATACTTCACTTGCATAAGTACGGATCTAGTGATAAAAACGTTAATATTTGATTAAATCCGTCCGAATAGCTTCTTGAACAACATTCATCATGTACGCTCAAAGTCAAAAGATTAGACAGCCAAATAATTTAAAAGTCTTTTGGAGCAAGTACACAAAGATTCTTGTCATGAATATATGAATGTAGATGAAATACAGCACAGATACAACAATCTTCTAGTATATGATGTAAAGCAGGGCTTTAGAGTCAAACACATCTTAACTTATGAAGAATAAGTTGTTTTTATGGTGTCAATAATGGCATATGAGATTTTTTTCAGGATTACATGGACTTGCTGTGGTAAGATTCGTGTCGTGTTCGAGTATTTGTCTTTCTGTGCTTGTACAGTTTAATTTGTTGCATCCGGTTAAAATGTTTTACTCTTCGTGTTTTTGTGCTTTGCCGTCGTCGTTGATAAACAAGAATAACACACTGCCAATAAACACGTACATTACTGAAATTAGAATTAATATTCTGTTAGTTCTGAGTAGAGGAAAACATAGCAACCCGTATTCAGATAGTAGTGTAGCTCCATACAAAGCGAAATTATCTATAATTGAAAAATTCAACTCATCGTCAAGTTTATAATAAACATTGGAGTACGATTCATCATGATAATTGGCAAAATAATTTTAGATTATTATATACAAGAAAAACATCAATATATGACATATTTTTTTAATTAAAGTTACTAAAACAAGTGACCATGGTCAAAATTGTCAATGCCATTATCATCTTACAGTAACATCTTGTTTAGTAGGAACACAAGAATTGTCATTTTCCCATTCACAAGATCTTCTTTCACTTCTACATATTGCTTTACCTTTGTAACACTGGGTTATTCCTAGTTTGTTTGGCAATATACAGCCTCTCAATGGTTTCTTCCCAACCTCTGTAAATATATGTTGTAAATGTTAGAAAAATATATAAACGGAGACGAATGCGTTCTATTCTAGGAATAAAAATACTTATATTCGATTGATTGATTGATTGATTGATTGATTGATTGATTGATTGATTGATTGATTGATTGATTGATCGTTACTTATATTCCAAATGTTCAACTGAGCAGTAATTTAGCTATTTTCATGGCGAGAACAAATATTACAAACACAACTTCATGTAGATGAAAAGTTGTACTGGGTCGCGGATTTTGATTGCCACAGGTGAAAGAGGAAATCACGAATACATTTCAATACAAATGTTGTGTTGTACATTATAATTCAATAAAGAAATATTTTTTAACTCCGCGGGTGTGTTAAGGCTGTTTCACGTCGGTTTGTTTCATACAGTTGCTCCCCTTTGTAATAGTTTACGTAATGACGTTGCATCCATGGAAATGTACTCTTCATGGATGAACTGCCCGAAGGAAAAATGTGTTTCTGCAGATCTAATGCACCTATTCCTTGTTCGTTTTGTGACAGTAAGATTAACATATATATTTATTGACTATCCAGATTGTGAATATATCATTATTTTGAATACGTCGATTGTAATATATGATTTTTGGCGCTTGTCAGTCTTGCGAAGCTCCACCCCTTCAATGCCCATATTTGGAAATCGCCATCGCCAAAAAGCTTGTTTGTTGACAAATACGAGAATGATACACACGCACTTGTTTACTATCAATATGATACTTATGTAGCAGAATTTCACAAAAAAAGGAAAATGTACACATCGTCAGTTGCAGACAAGTGATGCTGAGAGGTAAACCTTAGTTTAAATTAATAATGACAATCTCCTGAAGCACATGTATACTGAAAAAAGGGGGTCGTATACTATACCTACCGAACTTGAAGAAAGCACATGGAGAATCAAAATAAGATACATAAGCCTAGAACTCTATCATGTCAATACCAACATTTTCGTGATCTTTTTTTTAAGATCGAGATGTTTGATTTGCATGCAGTATCTATTTTTGCCACAGGCACAGGTGAATCAGACACCACCACCCCCTTTTTTGCAAGTTGTGGAACACAATTTATAGAGGAATAATCAATATAATGACTATAATGAAGAAAACCATTAAAAAACGTTTGAATCTTTATACAAAAAATATCTTGATAGGTTGGGGGTCCTGTTTATTTTTAGAATTTACATTTGTTTTCTTTACAAGTAACATACAATCTCCATAACACCTTGGCTTGGAAAGGCAAATTGTCCATTCTGACAACTTGTGTAGGACCAATTCTCAATGCATACTAATAATCAGAGGGTTTTTTTCCCTCAAACAAATCTTCTGTCAAGTTACTGAGGAGGATGACTTCAATTTCATCAACATTTAAGCTTCTGAAAAAATTTTTGGTCAAATTTCATTTGCACATAACAGATTTGATCAAATAAACAACAGCCGAAAACTGATCTGACACCAGTTAGTTATTCTCTAAATCCAGTTTGTTTTTTTACCAAATAACAGATCATGGTCCATACAGTTATTACATAAAACCATAAAACCAAAACCTGAAATGAAACTTAATTATGTACATTGTAATTTAAATCCAATTTTTAATTAAAGGTGGGTGATCTGGTTGTGCTACAATATCACATTTTGATCAAAGAAATTTTTATTGAGACATAAATTAAGACAGATGCTCAATTCCTTTTAATATACATATTGTAGTTTATTTAGTTATGCCAAAACATGTTCAGTAAAATTAAACCTTTACATAATTAAAAATTGTACTGATCAAATTGTATAAGCATTGATACCGGTATTAAGTTTTTTTATTAGAAAACATACCTGGTTATGCATACATTGTACAGTGTACTGTTAGTGTTAATTCTAAAAAAAATTGTTTATATAAAACCCGATTGTAGAATGAATGTATCCTGCAATTGTGTGATTTTGAGTACTAATAGACAGGTCAAATAAACTTAAGTGTTATTTAATCATTGTCTGTTTTGACAACATATGTTGTAGGCATATATTATATATATATATATCTTTATTCTCATAAAGCCAATGTATAACAATGGTACAGAGATATAACAATAAAATCAAAATAACAACAACTATTTACAACATATATATAAATTAGGAGAGAGGTTACAAAGGATTAAGAGCCTGGAGGACAAACACCGGTATTGATAGCACTTATAAAATGACAGAGTTTCTTCAGTATTGGTTTTCTTTTACTTGACATAAGTTCAGAAAATTTGATAATATTATGTCTATATATGAAATAATTTAACAGTGACTGCTTACGTTCTTGGTTAAAATAAATACATTCAAAAATATAATGGTATTCATCTCCAATTTGGGATCTATTACATAATATACATTTACGATTTTCTCTTGGAATGTTCTGCCATCGCCCTGTTTCGATGGGGAGTTTATTATTTGTTGTTCTAAATCTGCAAAGCAAAATTGCATCTTTTATTTCTAAAATATTTAAATATTCTTCATATTTAAACTCTGTTTTAAATGTTTTATAATTTATGGCTTTAGGTGAATTTTGTACTAAAGAATTCCAATTTTGAAGAAACTGATCCTCTAATCGCTCTTTAATTACACATTTCAAATAATCTACATTGTCAAAAAGTTCTGTTTCCCATATATTTGGGAAGCCACACTCATTATATATTTGTTTTACAAACAATATCCAGCTAAACTGCATATTATGATTTTCATTCAATTGACGACATAGTCTATACAATATATTAGAATACTTTGTTTGTTTACCAACTATAAGTCTTGCCCAGTAACATACGGTTC
Source organism: Bathymodiolus septemdierum (assembly GCA_963383655.1). NCBI lineage: Eukaryota > Metazoa > Mollusca > Bivalvia > Mytilida > Modiolidae > Bathymodiolus > Bathymodiolus septemdierum. Next base: position 2,705,205 of record OY726523.1, read on the forward strand.
TGATTTTAATATCAATATATATAGGGTATCGCCCTAGTTCACCATACACCATATAGCTAGGCGTTGATGTTTTTAAATTTAAAAGAATCTTACAAAATTTTAGATGTATTTTTTCCAGAATATCATTGTTACTAAAGCCCCACACTTCACAGCCATATAACAGGATGGGCTTAATCATTTTGTCAAATAGATCAAGTAGACATTTTATTGATAGTTTATACATTCTTCCCATTTTCAAAACTTCATACATAGCTTTTAGTGCTTTATCAGCTAGATGTTTTTTTGTTAAACTAAAATTTCCTGTTCTAGTAAAAATAATCCCAAGATAGTTGAAATTTTTAACTATCTCAAGATTTAGATTATCAAAACTGAAGCTCAAATTTTGTGGTAATCTCCCATTTCCAAACACCATTACTTTGGTTTTATCTGCATTTACTTTTAATTTCCACAAATTACAATATTCATAAAAGGCATCCAGTTGAGTTTGGAGATCATTTGCTGTCTCAACTAACAATGCAGTGTCATCAGCATATAACAGAATAAAAAGTTTAAGGTAAATGTCTAAATTGTTTTCTATTTCATCTGAGATAGTTTGTAGTCCTGTAATATTTTTGTTTTCTAAAAAAGTGTCAATGTCATTTATAGACAATGAAAAAAGAAAAGGTGACAGGTTTTCCCCTTGTCTGACTCCATTTGCACAATCAAAGTATTCTGATATACAATTATTATATGAGATACAAGATTTTATACTATCATACATATTAATAATAACATTATACATTTTGCCATTGATTTTATTTAACATCATTTTATAGAAAAGCCCTTCCCTCCATACCTTATCAAAGGCCTTTTCGAAATCTATAAAGGCACAAAATAGTTTCCTTTTTTTAAGTTTTATTATTTGGAAAAACGAAAAGAGAGTGAAAATGTTATCTATAGTTGAATAATTTTGGCGAAATCCGAATTGGTTTTCTTTTATAAGTCTGTATTCCTCAGAAAAGTTATTGAGTCTTGTATTCAGAATTGATGTAAATAATTTTCCCAAGCAACTTACAATTGTGATAGGCCTATAGTTCTTGGGTTCATAAATATCGCCTTTATTCTTATAAATAGGCTTGATTGTACCAATCAACCAAATATGAGGAACTAAACCATTATCAAAGATAATGTTAAATAACTTCTCATAAATATTTATAAATTGATTTGATGTCGACTTGATGTATTCGTTTATAATTTCATCCTCACCACAAGCTTTTTCATTCTTTAATTTTTGTATACATTTTAAAATTTCTTCCTTTGAGATATAGGCGTTTATGTGTTCATTGATTGGTTCATTCTGTAGAATATTAACCTCTGGTAAGCCGTTGTTACCATCACAAATGTCTCTTGTATTCAAATTTTGAAAAAAATCATAAAGTTTATCAATTTCAATATTCGGTTGCTTCTTTCTTTTACCTTTGTTCAAAAGTTTCCAAAATTCTTTAGGATTGTTTTTACTCATATTTTGTATATCTTCTGAAAATTTCTTTCGATAATTTTTATATTTTCTGTCCAGTGTATGTTTGTAATGTTTTTCAGCGTCAATCATAGCTAAGCGATTTTGTGGGTAAGTTGAACGTTTAAAACGTTTCTTAAGTTTTCTGTAGTTTTGACGTGCAAATCTACAGTCTAAATCAAACCAGGGTTTATTTTCTTTTTTGAAAGTATTATTCTTGTTTTTTTCCTTAACATTATAAGTTCCAAAAGTTTTTTGGCCAGATGTGACAAATATATTACATAAATTTTCTATCAATATGTCAATAGTATCTTGAGTAATCATATCTTTTTCTGTACCACATAGAGTAAGCATATGTTCTAATTCTAACATTTTTTCAATATCAATATTGTTCTGAAAATGAATTTGTTTTTGGGGGTCCCATCTTTTAGTTTTTATTATATTTTCAACAGTATGGTTCCGAGAATCCACATATTCATCTTTGCTGCTTTGTGAAAAATTATCAGAAGAAAAACATATCGTAATAGGCGAGTGAACATCTGAATATAGCTTACTAGAATCAAGGATGTCAAAATCTTTGAATGATTTCAGCAAATATGGACTACTAATACAGTAATCTACTACACTGGCGTTTCTACAAGTAAATCTTCCAATATTTTTATCCTTACCTACTCTACCATTCACTATAAATAGGCTATTACCTTTACAAAATTCTAACAACATATTTCCATACCTATTTCTTATCATATCCATACTACTTCGTTCAACAGGGAGAGACAATGATTCTAATACTTCAGTATAGTTATCGACATAATCTGAAATATTATTATTATTATGATTGTTGTCATCTAGAATAATAAAATCATCACAATTACTTGTCCTTGCATTAAAATCCCCGACAAGGCAAATATATTTCGAAATATTTAAAAGTGATAAGTATTCTTGTTGAATTTCATTAAATGCTTCGTCTGATGAGTACTTTGTGTATTCAGGAGGTATATAAACTACACCAAAAATTACCGGTTGGTCTAGTTTGAATAACCCCCCCCCCCCCCTTACACTTAAACCACAGAACATATTTACAACTAGTTTCTTTTATTTCAATCATGTTCACTAAAGTGTCTCTATATCCGACCATAATCCCACCTGACCGACGATAAGCTATATTCTTTCGGTTTTTCATTATGAACTTAAAACCAGGAAAATTAATAACATCCAAGTCGTCAGTTTTTGTCTCGACAAAACATAAGATATCATGATTTCTAATCATGTTTTGAAATTCCGGATATTGCAACCTTGACTTGATCCCACAACAGTTCAAACTTAACAAATTAATACAATTATTATTAGAATCATTGACTGACCTATTGATAGTTATATCAGAAGTATGACTAGTATTTACAGTTATACATGTATCATTATAATCACTGACTGACCTATTGACAGTTATATCATTATAATCACTGATTGACCTATTGACAGTTATATCATTATAATTACTGACTGACCTATTGACAGTTATATCACTAGAATCACTGACTGACCTATTGATAGTTATATCACCAGAATCACTGATTGACCTATTGACAGTTATATCACTAGAATCACTGACTGACCTATTGACAGTTATATCATTAGAATCACTGACTGACCTATTGACAGTTATATCAGAACTATGACTAGTATTTACAGTTATACATGTATGACGAGACTCATCACTACAATCAACAATAGAATTATTACAATTACTTACATTTTGTTTATAATCAATAACAACAGATATATCATTAATTTTATAAAAATTATATATATTGTTAGAATATTCTTCTTCTACTTTAACTGTAAGTTCATAATCATTACCGTCTATTAAATTATGTAATATTTCTTTAGATTCATATTGAGTAACAACATAATTAATATTATTTATATTGTCAGTGTTATTTTCACTGTAAACTGTACATATATTATTATAAATAACTTTGTTATCACGGCATTTAACACAATTACAATCTTTTCGTAAATTACATAACAGTTCATTGGGTAATTGTTCTCCATGGCTGTGCTAATAATGATTACTATCATTCAATAACGGGGGGGGTATCTGATGGACGTGGACGCTTGTATGGTCTGTTGGCCTCCTTCGGTGTTGTCAAGAGCGAGTCACGGTATCCGTACTTCTTTGCTGATGTAGCATTTGTATTTTCGTTGTCATTTTCGTCTTGACAGTATAGCATTCCGTCGATAAATAGTTTGTCCCTTACTAGCACGACATGTTTTCCCTGTTTCCTAGCCTCTTTTTGAATTGGATACAGCTTCTTTCGTCTTTCCTCTATTGCATTTGGAAACTGCTCGTGAATACCGAAAGGGGTGTTTTTAAGCCATTTTGCTCGGTCGAGAACTAGTCTAAGATCTTTGTGGTACAAGAATCTCGCCACGATTGGTCTCGGTCTGTCATTTGAGCGTTTTCCGAATCGGTGCACGTTACCAAATTCAATATGATGTTCTATCCCGAGTTTCTCGTAAATAAAAGCCCTTAGTTTTTCCTCAACGTTCTCAGTTCTCTGCTCGAATAGATTCGTGAAAATAAGGTTATTTTTCATCGAGTGACATTGCAAGTCAAGAACAGTGTTTTGTAGTTTACGTACTTCATCTTGATCACTATGCTGTGATTTCGTATCCGCTATTTGTTTTTTCAATTCATCAAAGTTTGTTGATATTATTTTTATTTGGTCAGATTGCTTACTGATGCATATACAATGTATACAACATCTTACATTAATAATAATTTTAGAAGATGGTCAATATTCAGCATTTTCATTGGATTTACAAATGTAGTTCGGTAGCTGAGTATCATATTAACTCTCTCTCTGCACTGAGCTAAGTTCATTGTTATGCATTCAATCATCTTGGTGATATATTAAGGGTATGATAAATGGGCATCAAGGTAAGATGCTAAACATGTTATACATGTACATATTGATCTATTGATGAAACAGATTGATCTTCAGAGCAGCCATCAATTGATTTTCAAACCACTCAAGAACGACAACACTATTCATCTCCTGGTGATGGTCACCATCCTTTGATTTGGCCAGAAACACTAAATCGCAGCCGTCAATCCTCACTTCGCGTACCTGCATGCAAAACAATCAAACGTTTGCCTTTACCCGAGGGTATTTTTGGGGCATCAGACCCATCATTCGGAAGCCACATATAATCTGTGCAGTGATTTTGGTTAACCCATGTTTCATCCATGTACACGATATCATACCCTGCTTCCCTAAAAGATTTGATCTTTCTCAGATAATTACACCTATAATTAATACTAAACACTTGATCGTACAGAACTCTTCGATTATCACCTATTTTTTATAAGTATGTCCAAGATCAATGAGAGTTAGAGCAAGCTTAGACTTTGATATTTTAATAAAATCTTTTATTTCCTTATGTATTATGGAGACGGTCGGAGCATTTTCCGTGAATATAAACCGTGGATTGTTCTTTTAATAACACAATGATCAAAGTCGTCAAAAAATTCAGCTCTTTCTTTGGGTCTATTTGACTTACAAGGCCTCTTACCATTCATAATACGGTGCACTGAAGTGTAAGACACACCCAAAGCTTTAGATGTCTTTTGATATACCCTATCAAATGTGACAATTGGCTTCTTCGTTGCCTCTTCCTTACTATAAAAGGCAAACAACTTTTTTACAAACTTTTGGCAATCCGGAGATAAGTCAGACTTTTTACCCATTTTACACAAAATGCAAAATATAACAATAATTTATGAGAGCTTGTCAGGTTCGTCTAAAGTACACGTGGCCGAGAGAAAGATTTTACAGGTAAGATACATGACGTACGGATGGCTCTTCTATAAAGTACATCTACTCCCACCCGAAAAATGACAACAAAATAGTACCAAAATATAAAATTTCATCTGAGTGCAGCCTCAGCCAAAACAATAAGAAGCATTACTGTAACATATTTAGTTAGCACTTCTAATTCTAAATAAAACTCTCGATTATTTTGCTGTTCAACAATCTATAGTTTAAAAGATATTTGGATTTTTCGTTAATCTAATCAAAAAATTATTACTTTTTAATTTATCAATCAATACAATTAGCTTCTTGGTAAGCACATGTGTGTACTTGACAAATTAACATAACAAATAATAAGACAAGCTTAAAATAGAACCAAGTAATATATTCCTTTTAAACCAGATAGTGGTGTATATAAATAATTGTTCATACAAAAGAAAAGGTATTTTATTTAAACTTAATAAAGTAGATCAAGATCAAATACAAAGAACAGGATGTCTGTGTAAATCCTGTGTTCATCTTTCATTGTACATATCCCGGATGCAAGCCATATATGCTGATGTCTTAGATAAAAAGGTCAAAACTTTGCAAAGCACATCCTAGTACCATAAATTAAGACCAAATTATGAGGTGTAATTGGATAAGTATTTCACCACATGCCAACTTTTTAATCATCTTTCTTTATGATGGTTTCTTTTTAATATTTTAGGTAGAAGAAATAGTTTTTCATATTCTTGATTGATAGTTAAGTTTTTATAGAACTGAAATGTTTTATAGACATGATTTAAAGTTTTGATTTATTGAAATCTATATAGTCTCTTATAAGAATGGCACTTGTATTTTATCTACAAAACTTCTGTTTTAATGTATATATTGTGATGATTGTGTATTATATGTATTACAAGTGGTGAGACTTTAATAAAATATTGAATCTGAATCTTTTAAAACATTAATATTATGAAATTAAAAGACGCTTCTTTCTTAATTAGAATTTATTCTTTTTTGATGAGTAACAATAAAGTACAGAGCCCGTTAACTGACATGCTAAATATTTTTATGACGTTATACGAAATAGTATTTCGCATAAACTAAATTAAAAAAAAATCTATAAACGAAATAAAAAAAAAATTCTCATGTCAGAAATCGGGCTCCGTAAACTATTTCGTATAAACAAAATTAAAATTCTCATGTCAGTTACTGGGCTCCACAATAAAGCAACATATTAATATGCATTTAGCTTTTCTATTTTCTTTTTTTCCTTTCATATGAATTTCAAATATAAATATTTGGTGCGGACAGCAGAATCATGAACGCTCAACGATGGAAACTGGCAGAGCATCAGCATAACAAACCTGGATATTGCCGATGGCATAGTTGCCTGCAAATTCAATAAGCCATGTGAGGTAGAAATCACTAAATTAGGCCTGCGTTCAACAACATCGCAACTGTATAGCGAAATCCGTTCACGAAAATAATAAGCCGAATTGTTTTCCTTTTTTTTTGGAAAATTTTACGTTCACGATTTATTGCTTATCATTGACTGTATGGAATTAATATTGATAAAGTGTCTGTGTTCAATATAATATCGTAAGTATATGTTGCGTCGGTAGGAAAAAAGTCACAATAAATGTTTTCCACATTTACTATTCCCCGAAAAGTCAGAGTGTGTATAATTATTTTTGCTTTGTTTTTGTTTTTGACGTTTTGTTTTGTTTTTTCTTTATTTGTTTGTGTGTTTTTTTGTCTTGTTTTTGTTTTGATATTTATTCAAGACCTTGATTGAGAACCAAATTCGATTGATGTCTATGTATTCAATCCCAACTCCTTCTAATTATAAAGGAATGATTCTTAATGAGACCTTGATATATGAAAACCAAAATTTGACTCATTGATATTCACCCATCTAACTCTTTCTAATTAGAAAATAATATAAAAAAACAATGAATTAGCATTTACATTTAATTAATCACATCAATGATTGGAGTCATAAAACAAATAACATATGAAATATATCAAATCATAACGATATAATGATGAACATACAAACATTGAATATTTCCAGTTTAAAATTGTAAATGTTCATAATGTCAATTGTCTCTTAAGCACTAATATTGGTGATTGAGTCTGATGTTCCACCCAACTCCACACAAGTACTCGGTAATGGTCTCTGGCCGGTAGTGAGGTCTCTGCATAGGTTCTGTAAACGCTCCTGGAGCTGAACATGTCTCTGTTGAGTACGCTTAGCTGGTGGATTACCGACGGCATCTTGCTGGATAATAGTACGGACAGTAGCTTCTTCCTTTTGACACCACTCGATGACACGCCATATAGACGGATGGGTATGTCCTACCAGGTTGAAGAAATTGTTGTTCCAGCCCTCGCACCTGTTGTTGGTTCTGGCATCACCGTTGACTGTGGCATCATGTACGTTCCAAATGGCTGGTGGAAACAGATGGGCTACGTGTTAAGACCAGACGGACTGCTTGATTTTGTGTTGGATTCTGCTGTCTAAGTCTACCAAAGTGAATCAAAGTAATCTAGGAGCTCAGCTGCCTCTGGTGGGTCATCAGGGCATAGTGTTCTAAGCAGATGAATACCATTGGTCAAATCAAGTACTGGTAAAAAGACAAGACCATCCATCATACCACAGAACACTCTTGTAGAGAGGCACCAAACCAAGCTGCTGTATCTGTCGCCATGATGCTTGTGTCAGGTGGTAGAAACAGCCCTGGTGGTTGATATGGCGACCAAATACAGTTGTACTGCACGAAGAACTGCATCTTCAAAGTCTGGACATTGAAATGTAGGTTGCTGGCATGACAGCTTAAACAATAGACTGGAAGAGTTCCCTGTAAGTATCTTGACATTTATTTGGCAGGAACGCATATACTGCAGTGCCTGTTACATCTTTGAATGGAACCCGGATGGTGTATAGCTGTTTAAATGGGTGCGGAGGTACAGAAAAGGTACCGTCCATGAAGATGAAGAAGGTCTGGGCATTGGCTAATCTTTCCAAACTCTCTGGTGAGTAGAAGACTAACATTCTGTTTTCTGCATTCTGGCCGTTGTCGTATTGCAGGAACTGTTGGTTGTTGTTGTGTACTCCTCAGGCAATCTGACATCTGCATAGGTGGCTGGGACTGGAGGAGTTGGACGCTGGTATCGAATTGTGCGTTTGGGGTTTTCTTCACGGGGCAGCAAGGCTTGGACATTGTCGTCACACTGGGACACAACCTGGGCAAAGATCTGGTTTTTGAGTACTTGATGCTTGTATCACTGGGAGCGTGATTGTGTGGCTGCCCAGGAGCTGAATTTTCATTCTGAAGTGTAGTGCTAAGGTTTCCTCTGCATCCTATGCTTGACCGTTTAACACACTTCCACCACTGATTGGTCTCCCTGGTAGCATGTTTGGTATACAGGTACCCCTGGTAACACAGCTTGGAACCACCTCTGTTGCTTGGTATTATCTCCATTTTCGCTTAATGATAGTGACAGTTAACTGTTTCCTTTTATACAAAAAGTGAAAGAAACCATACGTTTTGCTCTGAATTGACTAGGGCATGGAATACACCAGGTATGGTTTCACCATATGTTGATGTTCAACAATTTCTTTCATAATTGTATTCTTAACTATTAAAAATGACCTATGTATGTCTCTGTATAAACATTATGACAATAGCAATCAAGTGGCTTCTTTTTATAAATTACCCCTTTCCATTTAAATCATTATGGTTTGAGTCATTTATGAATTAAATACATGTACTAAATAAACAACTGGGTCTCTAATCAGGAAGAATATAATAATTACAGTATAAACAAATTAAAGATTAAGGCATTGAAATAATTTTTACAAAAAACTTTAATTATCTGAAAGATGACATTTTATATATGTGACTTTTTTTCCGTGACTTTTTTCCATACATTCTCTCCATATACATTGTTATTGTCTGTAAGTGTACTGGTATAGTGTAAACGTAAAGGGTTTCCTTTCCAATTCAAATGGACTTACACCCGACGATCACCGCTACAATTTTTTTTCTATTATACTACGCCAAATTGAAAAGAAAACGTAAAATGTTTCCCTTTTTATATAAACTTACAAAATAAGGAATAGAACTCTATATTTGAAAAGCTCAATTTTCATACACTTCGGTAAATTAATGACAATACCATTAATGATGAACAAAATCATATATTCTGTACAAATAATTATCTGTTTGTCCCATAATTAATTTCTACGCTTCATTGTGACATATATGACAATGCAGACTGTAAAGACTCTCGTGTATATAATTTTAGGAAGCTTATACATTCCAAATAAATATTAATGTTAGGCATATTAAACCTTTTAAAAATATGTTCCACGATATAGCGTGGAAATCATCGTGGGAAAGATTAATATGTCGTGTTCACCACACATATATTAATCTCTGCCACGATGATGTCCACGCTATATCGTGTTCAAAACACATATATTAATCTTTTCCACGATGATTTCCACGCAATATCGTGGAAAAAACACACGTATAATAAAAGTTAATCCCTTCCACGATGATACCACCGCGGATGAAAAATATCAGTTTAGCTGTTCCGTCGTGTTTGTATCGTGGAAAGGATTAATTTCCGTGACAGAATAGTGGGAAATGTAAAAAAAAAAAGCACACGCTGTTCCCTTTGTAGATAAACTACTATTGAAACAAAAGAAGTTGTACGAATTGCGGGATATTCAATACTGGCCGCTTCTTTTTTTTTAATAATACTGTATCTTATACTTAAAACCATTTCGCTTGAACAGTTGACTACAGAACGACAGGGATATCAATTCCTAACGGTGTATACGTGTATCATATTTCATTTCTTACATTAGCATTAGGGGGAAAAGGTGTATTTAACTCTTATAAAAAGATTTCGATGCTACATTTTTGTAACTGAAAAAAAAATGCACTCTGAAGCAGAATTTTTGTTCCAATCTCGATCTAGACACCTTTTCAAATAACATAGTTGGTACTTCATATCATTTAAAATAAATCCCAAAACGGCTAATGATAAAAAAAATTAATACCAATAATAAATTTATGTTTGTAATAAACAATCCAAAGGGAACACATTGATGAATATTTTCCAAAATTTTCCAACAAAAAATATTCTTTATCTGTATGATATATCCAGTTGAAGGAAAGGAAATCTTAATTGACCTTCCCTACAATATTTGACTCAGTAGTCCGTTAGGGGCATTCGTGGACGTGATCGTTTGGTAGCTGGATTAACAACTACCTATGCAATCATTAACTATCACCAATAACGTTATGAGTTCGAATCTCGCCCAGGCGATACAACATTATGTTATAAAGTTTGCCAGTGATTTGTGGCAGATCCGTGTTTTTCTCTGTGCACACCGTTTTCCTCCACCAATAAAACTGACCCCCACAATATAACTGAAATTTGTTGAAAGTGGTGTTAAACATCAAACCCAGTAGTCCGTACGTTTGTATTTTATTTATGTTTTTTTTTTATTGTATAGAACGCTGGGTTTTATGCAAATTCCCGATTTTTTCGTAACATTTCTGAAATTGTAATTCAAATCGTTTGACTGTTCATTTCAATAACATGCAGCTAACTAAAGTTATAAATAACGTTTTTACCTGCATTAGAATGGAATAAACCCACAAAAAATAATGTGGCATATATACTACAATGAAATAAATTTGATAATTGGGATAGTATAGTGGTGCGTGAATATGTCAACAGATAAGAAAAGTTTTTTTGTAGATGCCAAAAGAGTTATCGGAATGCAATGCAATGGCCAATCGAAAAAGGACAAAATGATAAACAGTGGTCTAAAAAAAACTACACAGAAAACTGAAGATTGAGCAGCACGAATCACACTTAAAACCCGGACGGAACTCTGTCGGTGACAACTTGAGCCTTTAGTTGTACATTGTATGGCAGTTACAGGTTTTGTACCATGGTCCGCCAGTCTGATTGTACAAAATAGTTGAGTGCTACCAAAATCTGTCGAAAATAATTTAAAATAGTAAGAAACAGCAAATTTTCTTTATTTAACTATTTATCATAAGTTATGCCATTCATAATACATCTGCTCAAAATCTTTCCAAAATAAATGCTATGATTAATCCGCTTGTTGTCGAATCTTTAACAGTTAATAACACTACACGAAGAAGGAATATATTATATGTATAATTTTGTACCAAATAATTTTAAAGAGTGTGATTTAGATTTGAAGATTGCTTAAATATAGATAGACCTAGATATATTCATGATTCAAAATTTTGTACTTGGAGACGGTGTCTTTATCATTCTATTTTGTTCACTTAGAGGTAGTATTTCCCAAAATACAGGTACTTTAAAATGTTGAAATGAAGTTCATCAGTATTGCAGTGTGAGTAACCAAACATCATGTACACCTTGTATAGGCTACACTAAGGTACATGCCAATATGGCTTGTAAACGTCCGTTGTATTTCTTAATATGTTCATAATAAAACTCTTTTCTTACGACTTAAAGACTTATACTTTTATTTTACATATAGTCGTCAACTAAATCTATACTTATAACAGGTAATACCACCTCACGCTGTACTAGTTAAACCTTCAATGTTTACACTGTCCAAGTTTTATAATTCAGTTCATTAGGTTAACGTTAGATACAAGCGTTTTTGTGATTCAAACGCACATGTAACCACTTATGGAACAGCAGCGTCACCAAATGGGAGAAGCAGTGAATGATCCCTATTGCTGGTGTCTAAAAGCTTTTAACTATTTATAGTTTATTTTGTTGGTTCAAAAGCCCATGGAGATTGATACAGCTTTTATGTTATTTTGTTTATATGTTTGCAGAACTGAAATACAAATTATCTTGCTACTATTTAATGGGGAAAAAAACTTGGTGTAAGGCTACATGTATCACTGTAATTCATTGCCCCTTTCTTCAAGTTTATTTAACCTAGCATACACACCAGTGGCGTAGCTTGGGTCTTTTTTCTAGTGAGGCAATTCACCGAGCGCAGCGAGGCGAAAAAATGCTAGGGGGTGCGGAAATTGAAAAAAAAAATGGGCGATTGAAACGCATTTTCCCAAGTTTAAATGGATAATTTATGATTTCAATAATAACCGAAATAACACGCAGAAAACTATTTCGATATGCGCCAAATGACTGTGTTTGTGAATTTATTTCAGAACCTTGGGAGTGGCTACATGAAGCTTCTTCCCGAGTTTCAGATAGAATCTATATCTGCAATCGAAAAAAAACCAGAAGATAAAATAAGCTTGTATCTAAGAGCGTATTTAAGCCCGGCGCATTTCCACTTTCAAACTTTGGCACACGGCAACAAACTATACTAAATTATGTAACATGACGGAGCCAAAAGTAAACGATTTCAATTAATGATGTAGAATATATTTTTATTAGAAACTTTGACAAAGGTTTTTATTTCTCGTATTTTAATCAACTTTTATAATATTAATCACATTAATTTTTTTTCTGCAAAAAAATCTAGTGAGGCAGTTGCCTCATTGCCTCAATGGAAGCTACGCCACTGCACACATAACGAAAACAATATTACATACATAACATTGAACCATATATATGTAGATATACAGATATACTAAAAATGTATCAGCAGACGCAGTGCCATATTAACGCATGGGCACGCTGAGCAGTTGCCCGGGGGCCCCATGAGCATAGGGATCATATGCTAATCTGTGTATGCTGTGTGCGGCATGTTTTTTAATGTTTAAACACTGATATTTTTGGAAGTACCTATACAATAACTATATATTTAATTTAATCGACATTTACATTTATATTCCTGCGAATGGCTGTATAGGTAGCCGTCTCGGCGTACTGCTATGCCCGGGGTCCTATAATGCTGTTAAGACGGCCCTGAGTAGACTAGCTTTCCCCAGATTCACAAAACATATACAAAACAATGTAACCCAAGATTCATTTTTATTTAATTAAGATTTAATAAATTTAAATATTCCATCAGTTTCATCCGGTTCAAGTTCTAGATATGAAAATTTACAGGAATAGAAAACAGATTTAAGGGTTACGAGTGTTATCTGTTTTTTTTTCACTTCATCTGTAGGCCATTATAAAAAAGTAACATTTTATTTTGTAAAAAAGAGATGTGAGGGGAACAAAAGAAACAAATATATCATTACACCATTCACACTCAGATATTCACTATGTTTGCAAATATATCAATTTTTGCCATTTTTTTTCAAAAGTATTTCAACTCAAAATATAATTTAGCAACTTATTTTAACAGAGAGTTGTCGAATAATTCAATATGAACATCTACTGATATACCCAATACATGCATAGACATAATTGTGTTATATGTCTCTGATACATGAATAAATAATACATGGATATTCAATATTTTGTTTTGTACATGACGCCCAGGACCAGGTACAAGATTGTGTGATACTGATAGTGATAGAAGTTGACATGGATAATTACACCATTTTACAATTGATTAGCAATCACCTCACAGAAACCTTTTTTTCATATATGAAATAAACAATTGATTAATTATCGAATCGACGACAAATTTAGTTTACTTTAATTAAATAAAGCTTATAATTATATTGTTTTCATATTTGCCTTCGATAGAGTTAACAAATATTGTTACCTCCCTTTATCGGTGCGCCGTATCACTTGAGTGTTTTATTGTTTTCGAAATTGATTAAATATTGAGTACGTACACTTCGACATGAAAGTTCTAGAATATACGCGTCAATAAATTCACAGTTGAAAACATATTAATAAAGAGCAGATAATAAAGATATATGATTTTGCTACGAGACCAATGAAAAACTTGACAGAAGACGATGATTTACAATTTTACACCATTGGCCAACAGGAATCGTCAATTTTCCGCGTTTTATCTTGTCTTAATCTCCATTGTTGGCTGTATAGTAGCTCTCCTAGCACTTTTCTTAAACAAAAACAAAAAATCTTACAGAAAATATCCAGTTTTTAATTCAACTTTCAGTCTAAATACTAGACCTTTTCGAAATTAGTTAAGGCACTGATTGTAGTCACGTGACCATCATTTTATCAACAGAAATCCACGTTGACTCGCACAAACATTTTCACTTTCGAACATGTATAAATAATGGTTGCAATATGCATCAAATATTGTTATGTTTTACTCATTAATTTGTATTACATACCTGACCCCCCTTTTTTATTGCATGCAATCTTAGAAACAGCCTTAACACACCTGCGTCGATGTGATGACGACTATATTACAGAAATGTTAGGTGGCGAATTACATATATCTTGTGTATGTGAGGAGGAATGCGAAATTGAAATTAATACTAGTTGATTGACAAGCTATGATTTTGCAAATTTTCACAGCATATATAGTAATTTCTCCGATATATAGTTATCACTGCGGTATATAGTAATCACTCCGATATATAGTAATCACTCCGATATATAGTTATCACTCCGATATATAGTAATCACTCCGATATATAGTAATCACTCCGATATATAGTAATCACTCCGATATATAGTAATCACTCCGATATATAGTAATCACTCCGATATATAGTTATCACTCCGATATATAGCAATCACTCTCGATATATAGTAATCACTCCGATATATTTACGTGATATAGAAAAGGGATATGGATTATCATTGTTGAACTCCTCCAAAGTGGTGAACCCCTCCACAGTGTTGCACCCCTCCACAGTGGGAGTCTGTTATAGTCATGCGGATCACATCAAATGCCCTACTCGCCGTCCGACAATACGAAAATGGGTGTATTTTATGGAGAATGTTAAGCAGTTTGCAATTAAAAGACAACTTCCAGCAGCTCATTATGAACAGCAGATTTATAGGAGTTGTCATTATGGCCCACTGCAAGTAATATATTTTTTCCCCGACCCAGTCCATTATTTTTGTTTTTTTCTATGGTTATCTAAACTTCCGCAGTGCCACCTTTTGTTATTTATGATATGTTTTTCTTGTCATTAATATATCTGAATGATTGCTCACTTGATATTAAATGACAATTAATAAATCAATCAATAGTACAACTCATCTTCATATTGCTGTGCATTGCAATTATACTTCAGAATGATCCAGGGGCGTTCTTGTTTTCAATTCTACTGATTCCTGTTGTCAATCCTCACACGTTTCGTTCGTCTTTACCTCTAGTTGTTTGAAGGAGGTCTCATGCTTTATTTACATTATCTGTGTTTGTTTGCGCATAGTGGTATCCAGCACATTGTGTTTTGTTTTTCTTCGTCTTGTTTGTCCTATGTTGCCAGTTTCTCTGGATTATCCATCTTTGATTGTCCTTTCGGTATTCTCTAACGTTTATGTTATAAACGTATTTATCAAGATCTAACCTAATTATCATGTGCGCTGCATGAATCTATCACGTGGTACGTCAGCCATAGCAGTAATGATAGATAACGCACGTGCATTAATCACAACATTATCGATCATTTGTCTACATTTTGTTTTTCACGATTTTTATTTTATTTTTGCTATGGAAAGTGAGGATAAATATAAAACAAGCGGTGGAAACTCATGTGCAGTTCATGCTTGTTGAAATAATCGCAAACAAATTATCTTATGGAAGAAATCAATGTGTGAATTGCACGGTCAGATACACGATCAATGTCCATGTCTTATTCCATACAGACTACATGTAATGCCATCCAAAGAATATATACGGCTTGAGTGGATTAAAGCTCTAAATCGGAAGAAACTGCCGAAAAAATTATTTGTCTGCTCTGAACATTTTATCGATGGAAAACCAACCGATCGGAATCCGTATCCTAAGCTTAAGTTGAGATATAAAATCAGGGCCACCCCTGGTAGACGAAAGATACAAAGACAGGATTCTCCAGTTAAAAAAAGAAAATTAAATGATGATAGTTCCGATTCAGATATGGGAATAAGCGAATTTGACTCTACTCTAGAAAGTGAGCCAGGCACAAGTGCTTCGTCTGACAGTAAACTACCTTAGGCTTTTTGTACATTTAATGTTGTAGAATCCGCAACTACCGATACAATTAGTACCTAGTATCTGGAACTACCGATACAATTAGTACCCAGTATCTGGAACTACCGATACAATTAGTACCTAGTATCTGGAACTACCGATACAATTAGTACCCAGTATCTGAAACTACCGATACAATTAGTACCCAGTATCTGGAACTAGCGACACAATTAGTACCCAGTATCTGGAACTACCGGTACAATTAGTACCCAGTAACTGGAACTACCGGTACAATTAGTACCCAGTATCTGGAACTACCGATACAATTAGTACCCAGTATCTGTAACTACCGGTACAATTAGTACCCAGTATCTGTAACTACCGATACAATTAGTACCCAGTATCTGTAACTACCGATACAATTAGTACCTAGTATCTGGAACTACCGATACAATTAGTACCCAGTATCTGGAACTACCGGTACAATTAGTACCCAGTATCTGTAACTACCAGTACAATTAGTACCCAGTATCTGGAACTACCGATACAATTAGTACCCAGTATCTGTAACTACCAGTACAATTAGTACCCAGTATCTGGAACTACCGGTACAATTAGTACCCAGTATCTGTAACTACCGGTACAATTAGTACCCAGTATCTGTAACTACCGATACAATTAGTACCTAGTATCTGGAACTACCGATACAATTAGTACCCAGTATCTGGAACTAGCGACACAATTAGTACCCAGTATCTGGAACTACCGATACAATTAGTACCCAGTAACTGGAACTACCGGTACAATTAGTACCCAGTATCTGGAACTACCGATACAATTAGTACCCAGTATCTGTAACTACCGGTACAATTAGTACCCAGTATCTGTAACTACCGATACAATTAGTACCCAGTATCTGTAACTACCGATACAATTAGTACCTAGTATCTGGAACTACCGATACAATTAGTACCCAGTATCTGGAACTACCGGTACAATTAGTACCCAGTATCTGTAACTACCAGTACAATTAGTACCCAGTATCTGGAACTACCGATACAATTAGTACCCAGTATCTGTAACTACCAGTACAATTAGTACCCAGTATCTGGAACTACCGGTACAATTAGTACCCAGTATCTGTAACTACCGGTACAATTAGTACCCAGTATCTGTAACTACCGATACAATTAGTACCTAGTATCTGGAACTACCGATACAATTAGTACCCAGTATCTGGAACTACCGGTACAATTAGTACCCAGTATCTGGAACTACTGGTACAATTAGTACCTAGTATCTGGAACTACCGATACAATTAGTACCCAGTATCTGGAACTACCGATACAATTAGTACCTAGTATCTGGAACTACCGATACAATTAGTACCCAGTATCTGGAACTACCGGTACAATTAGTACCCAGTATCTGTAACTACCGGTACAATTAGTACCCAGTATCTGGAACTACCGATACAATTAGTACCCAGTATCTGGAACTACCGATACAATT
Source organism: Bathymodiolus septemdierum (assembly GCA_963383655.1). NCBI lineage: Eukaryota > Metazoa > Mollusca > Bivalvia > Mytilida > Modiolidae > Bathymodiolus > Bathymodiolus septemdierum. Next base: position 2,723,023 of record OY726523.1, read on the forward strand.
AGTACCCAGTATCTGTAACTACCGGTACAATTAGTACCCAGTATCTGTAACTACCGGTACAATTAGTACCCAGTATCTGGAACTACCGATACAATTAGTACCCAGTATCTGGAAGTACCGATACAATTAGTACCCAGTATCTGGAACTACCGGTACAATTAGTACCCAGTATCTGGAACTACCGATACAATTAGTACCCAGTATCTGGAACTACCGATACAATTAGTACCCAGTATCTGTAACTACCGATACAATTAGTACCCAATATCTGTAACTACCAGTACAATTAGTACCCAGTATCTGGAACTACCGGTACAATTAGTACCCAGTACCTGTAACTACCGGTACAATTAGTACCCAGTATCTGGAACTACCGATACAATTAGTACCCAGTATCTGGAACTACCGATACAATTAGTACCCAATATCTGTAACTACCAGTACAATTAGTACCCAGTATCTGGAACTACCGGTACAATTAGTACCCAGTATCTGGAACTACCAGTACAATTAGTACCCAGTATCTGGAACTACTGGTACAATTAGTACCCAGTATCTGGAACTACCGGTACAATTAGTACCCAGTATCTGGAACTACCAGTACAATTAGTACCCAGTATCTGGAACTACTGGTACAATTAGTACCCAGTATCTGGAACTACCAGTACAATTAGTACCCAGTATCTGGAACTACCAGTACAATTAGTACCCAGTATCTGGAACTACTGGTACAATTAGTACCCAGTATCTGGAACTACTGGTACAATTAGTACCCAGTATCTGGAACTACCGGTACAATTAATACCCAGTATCTGTAACTACCGATACAATTAGTACCCAGTATCTGGAACTACTGGTACAATTAGTACCAAGTATCTGGAGCTACCGGTACAATTAGTACCCAGTATCTGTAACTACCGGTACAATTAGTACCCAGTATCTGTAACTACCGGTACAATTAGTACCAAGTATCTGGAGCTACCGGTACAATTAGTACCCAGTATCTGTAACTACCGGTACAATTAGTACCCAGTATCTGTAACTACCGGTACAATTAGTACCCAGTATCTGGAACTACCGGTACAATTAGTACCAAGTATCTGGAGCTACCGGTACAATTAGTACCCAGTATCTGTAACTACCGATACAATTAGTACCCAGTATCTGGAACTACCGATACAATTAGTACCCAGTATCTGGAACTACCGGTACAATTAGTACCCAGTATCTGGAACTACCGGTACAATTAGTACCCAGTATCTGGAACTACCGATACAATTAGTACCCAGTATCTGGAACTACCGATACAATTAGTACCCAGTATCTGTAACTACCGGTACAATTAGTACCCAGTATCTGGAACTAGCGATACAATTAGTACCCAGTATCTGGAACTACCGGTACAATTAGTACCTAGTATCTGTAACTACCGATACAATTAGTACCCAGTATCTGGAACTACTGGTACAATTAGTACCCAGTATCTGTAACTACCGGTACAATTAGTACCCAGTATCTGGAACTACCGGTACAATTAGTACCCAGTATATGTAACTACCGGTACAATTAGTACCCAGTATCTGGAACTACCGATACAATTAGTACCCAGTATCTGGAACTACTGGTACAATTAGTACCCAGTATCTGGAACTACCGGTACAATTAGTACCCAGTATCTGGAACTACCGGTACAATTAATACCCAGTATCTGTAACTACCGGTACAATTAGTACCCAGTATCTGTAACTACCGGTACAATTAGTACCCAGTATCTGTAACTACCGATACAATTAGTACCCAGTATCTGGAACTACTGGTACAATTAGTACCCAGTATCTGGAACTACCGGTACAATTAATACCAAGTATCTGGAACTACCGGTACAATTAGTACCCAGTATCTGTAACTACCGGTACAATTAGTATCCAGTATCTGTAACTACCGGTACAATTAGTACCCAGTATCTGGAACTACCGATACAATTAGTACCCAGTATCTGGAACTACCGATACAATTAGTACCCAGTATCTGTAACTACCGGTACAATTAGTACCCAGTATCTGGAACTACCGATACAATTAGTACCCAGTATCTGGAACTACTGGTACAATTAGTACCCAGTATCTGGAACTACCGATACAATTAGTACCCAGTATCTGGAACTACTGGTACAATTAGTACCCAGTATCTGGAACTAGCGACACAATTAGTACCTAGTATCTGGAACTACCGATACAATTAGTACCCAGTATCTGTAACTACCGATACAATCAGTACCCAGTATCTGTAACTACCGATACAATTAGTACCCAGTATCTGGAACTACTGGTACAATTAGTACCCAGTATCTGGAACTACCGGTACAATTAATACCAAGTATCTGGAACTACCGGTACAATTAGTACCCAGTATCTGTAACTACCGATACAATTAGTACCCAGTATCTGGAACTACTGGTACAATTAGTACCCAGTATCTGGAACTACCGGTACAATTAATACCAAGTATCTGGAACTACCGGTACAATTAGTACCCAGTATCTGTAACTACCGGTACAATTAGTATCCAGTATCTGTAACTACCGGTACAATTAGTACCCAGTATCTGGAACTACCGATACAATTAGTACCCAGTATCTGGAACTACCGATACAATTAGTACCCAGTATCTGTAACTACCGGTACAATTAGTACCCAGTATCTGGAACTACCGATACAATTAGTACCCAGTATCTGGAACTACTGGTACAATTAGTACCCAGTATCTGGAACTACCGATACAATTAGTACCCAGTATCTGGAACTACTGGTACAATTAGTACCCAGTATCTGGAACTAGCGACACAATTAGTACCTAGTATCTGGAACTACCGATACAATTAGTACCCAGTATCTGTAACTACCGGTACAATTAGTACCCAGTATCTGGAATAGGATTATTTACCGCAAACAGATGTGGAAAAGAGTGGACAGATTTCCAGTCGCAATTTTCTCAAACCAACATAATTTTGACAGAAGAAAAGGGCGTTCAAAGCAAGTGTGATGGGGGAACAATGTCTGCTACTCAAAATATAAACACTGATAGTGATAATTTATCGTACACTGGGGGTGACAAAAGAGGTATGTTTTACGTTGGTGAAGCGTATTTTAAATTTCAGTTGGAAGTGACAGATCAGATAATGCTTATACTTTTGAAACTAAAGTTAAATATGATTTTTGATGACTTGGGTCGAAGATTCTGTATATCAAGTAGTCTAACTTGCAAAATATTTAATTCGTGGATTCCTGTACTATCAGACAATTTAAAGTCTTTGATAACTTGGCTTCCCAGGGAAGTTATTAGAGACTGTTGCCCAGATTCATTTAGAGAAAACTATCCACGAACAACATGTATTATTGACTGTGCAGAAACATTTATTCAAAGACGCACTAATTTAATGAGTCGAGGTGAAACATACAGCAATTATGAGTGTCATAATACAGTTAAGTATTTAGTTAGAATATCCCTACATTGACAAATAATGTTCATATCCAAGGCTTTCGGTGGTCGTGCCAGTGATACATTTATTGTTGAAAAAAGTGGTTTCATGAATTATTTGCTCCCATGAGATGAGATTATGGCAGACCGTGGTTTTACTATAGATGATTTGCTCTTTCCGTTGCGTGTAAAACTTAACATTCCAGCATTCACAAAAAATAAACCCCGGTTAAGTGCCGATGATGTTACATTGACAAGGAGGATTGCCAGGGTGCGCATTCATGTGGAAAGGGCCATCGGGAGACTCAATGTGTTCAAGATCTTAGTGGTACTGTGCCTGTGGCATCTTTAAAACTGTTTGGTGATATTTTAATAATGTGTGCTGCTATTGTAAATTTACGGTCTGATCTCACCAGAAATACTAATGAAAATGATGATTGAAAATGTTTTTGTTGTCATTTTTTTCTTTCTTTTAAATTGGTTGATTATATTAGTGTTTAACGCCAACTTTAGAAATATTTCAGCTATATCGTGGCATGATCATCCGTTTAAACCCAAGTTTGGTAAACAATACAAGTCGAAATAACTTTGTTCATAGTAAAATGTTCATCACAATACATCAATTAAAAAGTTCAAAAATCAGTAATAGTTATTACACGAAAACACTCTCAAACACTTACATGTATAATATATGTGTTCATGTAAATGAAAGTGGTTCTGATGTAGAACTCGTTAACTGATGTATTTGGATAACTATTTTCAACAGTTGCATTGTACAAATTTTAGACAAAGAGAATAAACAAATATTGTGTACATGGCACATGTCATGTATTTAAGATAAAGATTATAACAAGTCCAAAGGCAGTACTGAATAAATTAAGACACAGCATGGTATCGACTATATAAATACATGATTACCTTCACAACACAATGGGGTACAGCTTTTTACATGTACATAACTATACATGTATTGACATAAGACTGATGGTAACAAGCAGAGGCATGTAAAATTGACAATCCAAGTACATTTGTATAAAAGCTTAACTGTGGAGTAAAAAACACCAAGACATCATCCAAAAATCATGAATCAAAATTTTGAGTCAAAAGCATGGCAAAAAAATGATAATAAAAACAGACAAACATCAATCAACAAAAAAAAACACAGAAAACTACAAATGAGTAACAAAACTGGTGCTTCGGAAGGGTAGGCAGTTCCAGCTCCACTAGTGGCACCTGCGGTGTTACTCATGGTAATAGTAAAAGTTCAATCACATGTAAATGTCACAAACAAGGAAATATACAAAAGAACAATGGTTGTTCGTCACATACATGAATATCCCCCCCCCCCCACAGTTTCTATACCGGTACATATACATGTACGTGTATGTGTAAAAAGGCCGGCTAATCAACTAACCGACTGAAAGATAATGATATTAATTTTTGAACAATGACAAACAAGAATATAAAGGGCCCAGATAGCTCAATGAGTTAGGTAGTTGGATTACCTAACAACTCATGCAAGCCTATCACCAATATGGCGTGGGTTCGTGCCAGGCTTTGTAAATTACAAAGAGGGTGCACTCGCAAGCGATACAGTTTACCAGTTGCTTGTCCAAAGACGGTGGTTCTCTCCCGGTACTCCGGCTTCTACCACCACTAAAACTGGTCGCCATGATATAGCTGAAATATTCCTGAAAGTGGCATTAAACACCAAAAATCAATCAAATCATTAAACAATAATATAACTTCTACTGAAATCACTATAAGTTTTAAATTTAAAAACATTTTATATCACAGACAAAAAATACTTGAAAATTCATAACATTTTCAGTGTAGTCCATTTAGATATGCATAAACTTGTTGAAACCTTTACTCATCATCAGACGGTCTTCTTGAATTTCATCAACTATGCAAGGTAAGTAGTATATGGGTACAGCTCAAATCACATTTGCGGAGGATCGTGCGGAGGATGGAACCATTGCGCATGACCAGAAGTGACGTCAGTCACATGACCGGAAGTGACGCCAGTCATGTTCCCTGTCCGGAAGTATGTTCTGCACATGTGCAACCGGAAGTTGCGCAATATCCGCCCTAGTGGGGTCTTTTGACCGGAAGTGACGTCAGTCACGTGACTGGAAGAGGCACTGTCCGGAAGTAGGTTCTGCGCATGCCCGGTTTTGTTCCCGCGCTTTTTTTCTTAGTAGTAGTACAGTAGTAACATGGCTAATGGATGTGACCAAAGGTCACGTGACCCCTTCGGGGTTCTCTTGGGTGTACGCATGCGCAATCGGAAGTTGCGCAACACCTGTAGTGACCGAAGGTCACGTGACCCCTTCGGAAGTGTCCATGGGGTGTTCTCTACGACGTCCACGTCCTATAACCATAGGAAACCCTGCGTCATATATTTAGCATGGTTACTGGAACTAGCCCTGGTTATTTGCCCCTTTTATTTTCATATAGTGTCTATATAGGCTGTGTAGTACTTCTACTTTTGCTAAGAGTACATTTGAAATTGTCCATCTCCAAAAAAATTAATTTTTTTATTTTTACACTTAATGTTTAAAAATGAATTACTTGTATTGTAACATGAATTACTTATTTAACCCTTACATGTCCAAAAAGTCTTATTTTTCCAACGAGCCTATTTTTAGGCTTTTCAAACCACCCCTTCGACTGCCAACGTCCTATTTAATATGAGACAGGCAACCTGTTTGAAGGACGAAGTCCTAAAATTTCAATAATACGATGACCCGTACACGTTAGCCTAACCGCCGCGGACGCAATTACGAACAAATTCGATGATATTGACCGTGGCATTTGATAATAAATTTGACCAAATTGATGAAGCTGATTGCATGTTCATATTTCAGATTAAACACCAATATTCCTTTTGAATCATAACCCATATATTATTCAATACATTGTTATGGGTTTTAAACAGATTTTCATGACCCCGTTCTAGTCACTCTGTGACCTAGATCCGGAAACAATTTCGAACGACATCATAATAACCTTTCTAGTGTAAATTATTTAATGACAACTGCTAAAATTGAAAGAGCATTCATTCATTTACGTTCACATATCTATTTGTATATAATACAAATGACATAAAAACCTTTCCTTTATTCATACCATAAATGTGTGCCAGTTTGCATTCGGAATTCCTTGGACTCTTCAATGAATAAGGTACATCATGGATTTTGACATTATGGGATAGATCAAGGTAAGGAAAATGTATTATATTAACTGTTTTTGTTTTAATTTCAATGTGTTCTACATATGCATAGAACCAGGAGATCATATTCTTTCCAATTACAGGCATAAGATAACAAAATATGCGTACCTCAATGAATTTTAGAGATAGATTCCAAGTGCAATTGTCGATCGTTTTCTGTTTACAAATATGAAAACCCGTCGTCTGCAACATTCAACAACTGCGCATGAATAATTTTCTCCCAAAACACGAGTAACTTAGCGGGGTATCTATTTATAAAAGCATTTGTTTAATTCATGTTTTGAAGGAACAATTAGGGGACATACTTTTTATTTCGTTCGTAATTGCGTCCGGTGAGGCTATTATCTTTTATTTTGAATGAATTTTGTAGCCGATTTGTTTTGGCGTTCATTTTACCTACGCCGCTCTTCCATCGGGAGTTTCGTAGAAAGAGATTTTTTTATTAGAATTTTATTAAAAGTTTATTTCGATTTTGCATAGAGTAAATAATCAAAGAATTGGGAATTTTTCATTGAAATAGATTTCTTTTGCGTTTCTAAATTATCAATTGATCTATTTTTTAAACTTCCGGTGAGCAGATTTTTGGCAATCAAAATAGAAGGAAAAATCGGACAGCTTACCGTTAGAAGGACTTCGTCCTTTATAAACTTTGTGTAAAACCGCATTCATCAATGACGTCACAGTAAATATGACGTCACAACGTTGCACGAAACGTGCTCTGCCAAATTACTTAGTCATGACGTCATATCATTGGAATGTGAGACAAAACATACTAACCTGATGTTGGTGAATGAACGACAAAATAACGTGACGTCATGCACGAATTGTCCCTATCTTATTTCTACGTTTATTCCATTGGATGTCGATAAATTTGGGGCAGTTTGTTTTTTGTTGTTTTTCAACTTTTTGTCAGCTGAATGCTTTTTTTTCAAATACGCGTTACTGGTTTGAAATTTAACAAAAGATTTTTTTCGAGTACCGTAAATATTTCATTCGCCAAAGATGGCTACCTGTGACCGAAGGTCACTTGACCCCACCGTCGCCCGAGGCATTTCCCCATAATGCATCACTATACGTCATAATAAATTATCCCGATAGGTGGCGTTACTATCTGGTAGCTTGGTAACTTCATAACCAAGGTCTTTCGTACCTTATTTCGTAACCTCTTAGTACCTTTTTCGTAACTTCGTACCATGTTCGTAGCTTCGTAACTTTGTATCTTTGTTCGTACCTTTTTGGTAACTTCGTACCTTTTTGGTAACTTAGTACCTTTTTCGTAACTTGTAGCCCTTTCGTTTATCTATCGATCTATGGTACTTTCAAACATCTCAGTGACGTCATAAGCAAGCTGGGTGACGTCAATCGACCTTCCTCATTGATAGTATTATAATTAACTGTTATGAATAGACCTTCACACAGACACTTGTTTTTTTTTAGTACGAACTCTCCCGTCATTGGAGCTCGCCTAACTTCGTAGTGAACCCTAACCCCTGTTGGTCTAGTAATCTTCCGGCTATGGGAGCTTCGCTCTCATATTAAAAAATATGCGTCCTATGACCATAGGAAACTGCCCCTGTATCGCCATTTTATTTTCATAATATATTATTAATTTCAATAATGGTTTTCGCCTACGGTGTTTTCGGATATGTTGTGTAGTACTCTAAGGGTGTCCGCGTTCTCACTGTGGTATTTCTAAGAGCCAAATGAATGAAATGGTAAATTTGATCCCTACTTGTAGTCTCTAACAAAAGGCTATTCCAGGATGATTCTTCTCAATTCTGAAAAGCAATGTATAGAGGGAGGATGATGGAGGGAGGGAGGGAGGGAGGGAGGAGTAGAAGGAGACGAAGGCGGAGGAGGAGGAGGAGGAGGAGGAGGAGGTCTCTTTGGGTGTAATTATGACTAACACAGAAATATTCCATATTTTCCATATCATTTCACTATTCAACTTGACTTTTTTCCATATTTTCCATATCTTTTCACTTTTCTACTTACTTTTCTTCCATATTTTCCATATCATTTCACTATTCAACCTACTTTTCTTCCATATTTTCCATATCATTTCACTATTTTCTTCTGTATTTTCCAAATCTTTTCACCATTCGACTTACTTATCTTCCATATTTTTCAAATCATTTCACTATTCAACTTATCTTTCTTCCATATTTTCCAATGTTTTCCAGTTATCAGAAACAAGCATTAACAGTTATGATATCCCCTTTATGTACAAACTGCCATGATATAGCTGTAATATTGTTGAATGTGGCATTAAACACCATCAACCTAACCCTTTATTTACAAAGACATATACCTACCTACCTATCTATCTACATTTTTATCAGAATTATAGATTTTATTCAATTTTTGCTGGTTATTTTCCTATCTTGATGAGTTTCAAATTTCCACAATCAAATTTATTTTACATAACAGCCTAACACAGTGTTCTATTTTTAGAGCAGTAAGAAAACTTACTTCCTGAACAAGGTTTTAGTATATATTTACTTGCCAAAGGCAAGCAAATATCTGTATATAAGCTTAAATATATCCATGTTCCTGCCAAGTGCAAGTAACTCTCTGTATATAAGTGTATACGGCAGTGTTATCCCACATAAATAGCACTGTCATCTACTGCAGTGCTAAACCTCCGCATAAAGAGTTATTCCCCCTACTTTAATATTATCCTTGCACATACAGAGTTGTAACTTATTCCCCACATAGAGAGTTATGTCCCCTATCACAGAGTTATCCCTTTAGATACAGATTTATTCCCCCTTACTGTAGGGCATAATGTAAACTTAAATATATTACATGCAGTATTAATTGTTTTGTTAAAAAAAATACTTTTCTTCCATATTTTTCATATTTTTCATATCTTTTCACAATTTTCTTCTGTATTTTCCAAATCGTTTCACTATTCGACTTGCCTTTCTTCTATATTTTCCATATATTTTCACTATTCGAATTGGCTTTCTTCCGTATTTTTCATATCATTTCATTTTTCAACTTACTTTTCTTCCATATTTTCCATATCATTTCACTATTCAACCTACTTTTCTTCCATATTTTTCTGATCTTTTCACAATTTTCTTCTGTATTTTCCATATCTTTTCACTTTTCAACCTACTTTTCTTCCATATTTTTCGTATCTTTTCACTTTTCAACTTACTTTTCTTCCATATTTTCCATATCATTTCACTATTCAACTTACTTTTCTTCCATATTTTCCAAATCATTTCACTATTCAACTGACTTTTCTTCCATGTTTTCCATATCTTTTCACTATTCAACTCACGTTTCTTCCATATGTTCCATCCTTGTTTTTCATTGTTTCTAATGATTCTTTCAAATCAGAATTTTCTTCTCTCCATGTTTGCTGATTTTCCAAGATTAATTCTGTTTTGCTAATTCTGGAAATATAAAAGAATGATTAAAATCCTAACTTCATACGCCATGACTATGATATTGTGGTGTTTACTCTCAAAACAGTGAAATCTATAGAAACACATTAAAACTCTGTCGAACGAAAATAACTTGAAACGTTACTTGTTTTCCGTGTACATGACGTCATAAGACATTTCATTTTTCCGTACTTTTTCAAACCGCATCCTTGAAATGCAACGTAGCTTGTTTTCCGCGTATCAATTTCCCGTACTTTAAAAAAAAATCATTTTCGTCACAGCATCTATTTTTTACAAGTCTTATTATTTTCCTAAATTTTCATTTTCGTCCCAGAATCTATTTTTACTATCAATACTACAGTATGTTATAGCTTTTAAAGGCAACCACATTAATACAATGTTGCCCAATGAGGTGATCTTAGCTCCTCTACAAAATCTGAAGATTAAATATGAATTGTCTTACCAATCTACTAACAGGCTGAAATATAATGACAAATTTAACCAATTACTGATCATCCACTGGTGAACGTCTACGGTTGATAACGCTGTACGATCGTTGATACATTTTACCATTTTTATCTGATACTATGTAGTAAAACATTTCCCATCATCTATAAAATCATCATTAAATAACTGGTGTCCCATTAAAATGTTTATAGTATTACATGTGTGGATCCTGTTTACGTGTCACAGATAACAATATCAGTGACTATATTACATAAAATACATTACAGCATAGAGGTTCCCAAAACAAAACAAAAGCGGATTGTTGTTTTTCAAAATATAATAGGGTTCTTCATCATTACTCTGTGAGTATTGCGGCAGCCGCATGTTAGAGGTTTCATCAGTACTTGACTGTACTGATGACCTGTAGGCCATCATAATTTGGGAAAGGTGTGCAACCGGAAGTGACGTCACCGAAAATAACGTCCCCGGAAGTCTCGTGATTGGAAGTGACGTGACCGGAAGTGACGTCAGTCACGTAGCCGGAAGTGACGTCAGTCACGTGACCGGAAGTGACGTCAGTCACGTGACTGGAGGTGACGTCATAACCGGAAGTGACGTCATTTTCCCCCGCGCTTTTTTACTATAGTAGTAGTACAAAATGTTCCATTGTTGTTTATCATTCGATTTACGGTTTCTGATTATTCCTTTGATATCTTTTGGTCATTGTGTTGTTTTTCATTCGATTTACGGCTTCTAATTATTCCTTTAGTATTCTTTAGCTTTCCGTGTAAGGGGACATTTTGTACTACTACTATAGTAAAAAAAAGCGCCGGGGAAAATGACGTCACTTTCGTTATGACGTCACTTCCGGTCACGTGACTAACGTCACTTCCGGTTACGTGACTAACGTCACTTCCGGTCACGTCACTTCCAATCACGAGACTTCCGGGGACGTCATTTCCGGTGACGTCACTTCCGGTAGCACACCTTTCCCAAATTATGATGGCCTACAGGTCATCAGAACAGTCAAGTACTGATCAAACCTCTAACATGCGGCTGCCGCAATACTCACAGAGTAATGATGAAGAACCCTATTATATTTTGAAAACCAACAATCTGTTTTTGTTTTGTTTTGGGAACCTCTATGCTGTAATGTATTTTATGTAATATAGTCACTGCTATTGTTGTCTGTGACACGTAAACAGGATCCACACATGTAATACTATAAACATTTTAATGGGGCACCAGTTATTTAATGATGATTTTATAGATGATGGGAAATGTTTTACTACATAGTATCAGATAAAAATGGTAAAATGCATCAACGATCGTACAGTGTTATCAACCGTAGACGTTCACTGGTGGATGATCAGTAATTGGTTAAATTTGTCAATATATTTCAGCCTGTTGGTAGATTGGTAAGACAATTCATATATAATCTTCAGGTTTTGTAGAGGAGCTAAGACCATCTCATTGGGCAACATTGTATTAAATGTGGTTGCCTTTAGAAGCTATAGCATACTGTAGTATTGATAGTAAAAATAGATTCTAGGACGAAAATGAAAATTTAGGAAAATAATAAAAAGAAAATGTTTTTTTTTACAGTACGGGAAATTGAAACGCGGAAAATGACCTCTTGTACGCGGAAAACAAGCTACGTTGCATTTCAAGCGTTGCTGTTTGAAAAAGTACAGAAAAATGAAATGTCTTATGACGTCATGTACACGGAAAACAAGTAGCGTTGCAAGTTATATTCGTTCGACAGAGTTTTAATGTGTTTATATAGATTTCACTGTTCTGAGAGTAAACACCACAATATCATAGTCATGGAGTATGAAGTTAGGATTTTAATCATTCTTTTATATTTCCAGAATTAGCAAAACAGAATTAATCTTGGAAAATCAGCAAACATGGAGAGAAGAAAATTCTGATTTGAAAGAATCATTAGAAACAATGAAAAAAAAAGATGGAACATATGGAAGAAACGTAAGTTGAATAGTGAAAAGATAGGGAAAATATGGAAGAAAATTCAGATAAATAGTGAAAAGATATGGAAAACATGGAAGAAAAGTCAGTTGAATAGTGAAATGATTTGGAAAATATGGAAGTAAGGAAAGTTGAATAGTGGAAAGATTTGGAAAATATGGAAGAAAAGTAAGTTGAATAGTGAAATGATATGGAAAATATGGAAGAAAAGTAAGTTGAAAAGTGAAAAGATACGAAAAATATGGAAGAAAAGTAGGTTGAATAGTGAAATGATATGGAAAATATGGAAGAAAGGTAAGTTGAAAAGTGAAATGATATGAAAAATACGGAAGAAAGCCAAGTTGAATAGTGAAAATATATGGAAAATATGGAAGAAAGGCAAGTCGAACAGTGAAAAGATTTGGAAAATACAGAAGAAAATTGTGAAAAGATATGAAAAATATGGAAGAAAAGTAGGTTGAATAGTGAATTGATATGGAAAATATGGAAGAAAAGTAAGTTGAAAAGTGAAATGATATGAAAAATACGGAAGAAAGCCAATTCGAATAGTGAAAATATATGGAAAATATAGAAGAAAGGCAAGTCGAATAATGAAAAAATTTGGAAAATACAGAATAAAATTGTGAAAAGATATGAAAAATATGGAAAATATGGAAGAAAAGTATTTTTTTTTTAACAAAACAATTAATACTGCATGCAATATATTTAAGTTTACATTATGCCCTACAGTAAGGGGGAATAAATCTGTATCTGAAGGGATAACTCTGTAATAGGGGACATAACTCTCTATTTGGGGAATAAGTTACAACTCTGTATGTGCAAGGATAATATTAAAGTAGGGGGAATAACTCTTTATGTGGAGGTTTAGCACTGCAGTAGAGGACAGAGCTATTTATGTGGGATAACACTGCCGTATACACTAATATACAGAGAGTTACTTGCCCTTGGCAGGAAAATAGATATATTTAAGCTTATATACAGATATTTGCTTGCCTTTGGCAGGTAAATATATACTAAAACCTTGTTCAGGAAGTAAGTTTTCTTACTGCTCTAAAAATAGAACACTGTGTTAGGCTGTTATGTAAAATAAATTTGAATGTGGAAATTTGAAACTCATCAAGATAGGAAAATAACTAGCAAAAATTGAATAAAATCTATAATTCTGATAAAAATGTAAATAGATAGGTAGGTAGGTATATGTCTTTGTAAATAAAGGGTTAGGTTGATGGTGTTTAATGCCACATTCAACAATATTACAGCTATATCATGGCAGTTTGTACATAAAGGGGATATCATAACTGTTAATGCTTGTTTCTGATAACTGGAAAACATTGGAAAATATGGAAGAAAGATAAGTTGAATAGTGAAATGATTTGAAAAATATGGAAGATAAGTAAGTCGAATGGTGAAAAGATTTGGAAAATACAGAAGAAAATAGTGAAATGATATGGAAAATATGGAAGAAAGATAAGTTGAATAGTGAAATGATATGGAAAATACGGAAGAAAATTGTGAAATGATAGGGAAAATATGAAAGAAAATTGTGAAAAGATATGAAAAATATGGAAGAAAAGTAGGTTGAATAGTGAAGCGATATGGAAAATATGGAAGAAAGTTGTGAAATGATATGGAAAATATGGATGAAATGTGAAATGATATGGAAAATATGGAAGAAATGTGAAATGATATGGAAAATATGGAAGAAAAGTAAGTTGAAAAGTGAAAAGATATGGAAAATATGGAAAAAAGGCAAGTTGAATAGTCAAATGATATGGAAAATATGGAAGATTTCTGGGTTAGTCATAATTACACCCAAAGAGAACTCCTCCTCCTCCTCCCTCCCTCCCTCCCTCCCACCATCCTCCTCCTCCCTCTATACATTGTTTTTCAGAATTGAGAAGAATCATCCTGGAATAGCTTTTTGTAGAGACTACAAGTAGGGATCAAATTTACCATTTCATACATTTGACTCTTAGAAATACCACAGTGAGAACGCGGACACCCTTAGAGTACTACACAACATATCTGAAAACACCGTAGGCGAAAACCATTATTGAAATAATCCAACGAGTCTATTCTTAGGCTTTTCAAACCACCCCCTCGACTGCCAACGTCCTATTTATAAACTTTGTGTAAAACCGCATTCATCGATGACCTCACAGTAAATATGACGTCACAACGTTGCACGAGACGATCTCTGCCAAATTACTTAGTCATGACGTCATATCATATTCCTCCCAAAATGTCCGACAAATGTCCAACAAATTTGAGAGTCAACACTCTCTAAGTCCGACTATTTGGTCGGACATTTTGGTCTTGGTCGGACATTTTGGTCGGCCGTGAGAGTGGATATTAAATTTTTTTTTTACATTTCTCGAGGTGAATATGTCAAACATTGTGTGATCGATGCGTATTTGTAAGCGTACTTTCTTTCCGGTGTGTAGAATGTGCGGGTACGTAAATACCCTAGTGTATTTTTTTTACCTTGCACCATCTTCGTGGCCAGGAAAGGTAGCTCCAAGTTCAATATTTGTCACGCTCGGGCACAACAGTCCTTCGATGCATAGGAGCACCTCATAATCAAAGAATTGTACAATCATTTCTAGTTACACCGTTTGTATTTCTTTAATCCGTTTAATTTTAATAGATCTTTCTAGTACATTTAAATTTTACGATAACAATCGGAATGCTAGAAATATCGTAACTTTTCCGAAATCTAAACTTTAAAATTATATACGCCGAGTCCAGCCATGGCTTGGATTTCTCGAAAAAAGTTTTCTTAACAAACCAAATTAAATTTGAGTAAAAACTTAAGTTTGCGTTTTGACTTTGTTTGTTTGGAGAAATCACTGACGATTTAAAAAAAAAAATTGTTGTCACTTAAAACAGAGTCAGTGAGGCCGGTGTTACATACTCATTTTTCTCCCTACTCATTTTTCCCCTAGGAAAAAATGAGCATATACTAGTTTTTCCCCCTGAAAGATCAGTATATACTCATTTTCCCCCCGAAAAATCAGTATATATTCATCTTTCCCCCCTGATTTTTAGGGGGGAAATCTGAGTATATACTGAAGTTTCCCCCTCATACTCAATTCTCCCCCTTTGCACTGATAGACTATACAACCAAATAAAATGTTGGTCTAGGGGACGACCATTTGATTTTGAGGGGGGTGGGGCTTGGAAGATTCTTTAAATAAATATTTTGACCAAGGAGTATGTGGAAAATAAATATTTTGATCTTGAAGATGAAGAAATAAAATATTTCAATCTCTCAGATTTACTCCGAACAGGGAGGCTTTTGAGGCACCCAATACGTACATTTGGACCGATTTTCATTTGATAAAATGGGCTCATAAAAAAGGTTCCGACACCAGATGAAATGGTCTATTTTCAGTCAATCAAGGGCCATAACTCAAGATTAAGAAATCTGATCAACCCAAATTCTAACTTGATCTGTCTTTAATAGTCATCAGTAAACATTTGTGGTAAGTTTGAAAAAAACCTGAATCCGTTCTCAAGTTGTTATCTGAAAACCTAAATAGGACTGACGGACGGTCTAGTTAACGGACGGGTCAAAAACATTATACCCCTTACAACTTCGTGATTGAGAGTATCATCAAAATTAGCCATTACAGTCATTAAACAGAAAGTAGTCGTGTCTTTCATAAAGGGTACGAGCACTCCTACAAGACTGATAATACCGGTAATTAACAATGACCTATTTTTAACTGTTATCCAGGCGCACATCCAGAAATTTTTCAAAGAGGATTCCAGGGGGGTTCTAAAACTAGAGGCTCCCAGGAGCCTGAATCGCTCAAATGGAAATCCTGAGCCACTACAATACATATGTATATTTTTTTTGTAATTACAATAGATAATGTCATGCCAATCCTTTTTGGCATTTACATTGATCATCTTTGATCAATAGTTTTTTCTTTATCTATTATAGTTTTCGAGATAATGGCCAAAAACAGCAAAGTTGGACATTTCAGGGGCAATAACTCCTATAAGGGTTCGCCGGACAACTTCATCCAAATGAAGACTTTTGACGAGCTTGATTTGCTTATCATTTCAGCAAGCAAAAGTTTCAGTGGTTCTCAAGAAGAAGATCAAAATGTAAAAAGTTAACGGACGGACGACGGACGGACGGACGGATGACGGACGACGGACGCAATGTGATGGCAAAAGCTCACCCTGACTTTTAGTCAGGTGAGCTAAAAAGGGGGGTTCCAGTCTAATTTTTTCCGATTTTCACGTGATTGTTAACAAATTCGTCGACAGCGAAGGTCAAAATTGCTTTGAAAACCAATGAATTACATTTTCGACATCTCCTTGAGAACCACTGAACATAATTCAACCAATTTAACTTTGAGGTACTACACAAGTGTTGTTACTTTGGTGCAGATCGATAGTAGACTTTGAACATTCTGATTGATCGATTTTCAAGAACCACTGAAGGCATTGTCGGGGGAAATTTATTAAAGTAGTCGTCCTCCTCACTACCTTTCTCACCCTTCCTCTCCATCCTCCTCCTCATTGCCTCTCTCCCTCCTTCCTCGCCCTTATTCCTCTCCATCCTCCTCCTCACTACATCTCCCCTCCTTCCTCTCCATCCTCTTCACTACCTATCTCCTTCCCTCTTCCTCTTCTCTACTTCTCTCCCTCCCTGCTCTCCTCCTCACTACCTCTCTCCCTCCTCCTCCTCACTGCCTCTCTCCCTCCTTCCTCTCAATCCTCCTCCTCACTACTTCTCCCTCATTCCTCTCCATTCACTTCCTCACTACCTTTATCCCTCCTCCTCACTGCCTCTCTCCCTCCTTCCTCTCAATCCTCCTCCCTTATTCCTCTCCATTCACTTCCTCACTACCTCTCTCCCTCCTTCCTCTCCATTCTCCTTCTCACTACCCCTCTCTCTCTCTCTCTCTCTCCTTCTTCTCCATCCTTCTCCTCACTAGCTCTCTCTCTCATTCCTCTCAGTCATCCTCCTTACTACCGCTCTCCTTCCTTCCTCTCAATCCTCCTCCTCAATACTTCTCTCCCTCATTCCTATCCATCCTCCTCACTATCTATCCCCATCCTTCCTCTCAGTCATCTTCCTCATTACCTCTCCCCTCCTTCTTCTCAATCTTCCTCACCACCTCTCCATCCTTCATTCCTCTCAATCCGCCACCTCATTGCCTCTCTTCTCTTTCCTGTAATATTATCATGCACTTCTTTAGGCTCTGTCTTTCTTCCGTCTCCATCCTCCTTATTTACTCTTCCTCACTGCCTCTCTTCCTCCTTCTTCTCCATTCTCTTCCTAATTACCTTCTCCGTATACTTTTCTCCTCCATTCTCATCATCTTCCTCCTTATTACCTACTCCTCACTACTTCTCTTCTCCTCGTTTACCTCTGTCACTGCGTCCTTTCTATCCTCTTCCTTCAAATCTCCTCTTCACTACCTGTTTCACTACTTCCTCATCATTATCCTCCTCACTATCTCCATCCTTTTCCACATTGACTCCCTCCCTAATTCCTTCCGTCATCCTCCTTATTTAATACCTCTATCTCTCCTTCCTCTCCATCATCTTTTTACCATTCTCCCTCCGTCCTCTTCATCCTTCTCTTTATATTCCTTCCTTCCTGCCCTCTTCCTCATACCTGTCAGTTGTGCCTTCCAGCACTTGCACTAAGGAAGATCGCTTTATCACTCAAGTGTTTTTCCCATCCTTTCCTCCTACCTCCTTATCCGTTCTCACTCCATGTTCATGCTTGCCTTAGTTATTACTATCATCATTGTTGATACCCTC
Organism: Bathymodiolus septemdierum; assembly: GCA_963383655.1. NCBI lineage: Eukaryota > Metazoa > Mollusca > Bivalvia > Mytilida > Modiolidae > Bathymodiolus > Bathymodiolus septemdierum. The sequence continues at coordinate 2,741,356 of OY726523.1, forward strand.
TTTCGTCCACATAAAACTATTATGTCTTCCACCATGTACATGTATAGAAGTGTACACAAGAAAAACCCTATTAAAATAGGAGAGGGTGAAAAACTAGTATCGGGGGGGGGGGGAAATCTCAGTATATACTCATTTTTCTGGGGGGAAAACTGAATATATGCTCATTTTCCCGCCCGTTTACCTTTATCAGTATGGGGGAAAAATGAGTATGTAACACCGGTACGCCTGTGTACATGAATGAATAAGAGATAATTCTTTCGGAGTGTGATATCCATATAAAGGTGAAATAACGGATACAAAAATCACCGGCTATTAAAGTTACACAATATTCTGTTTACAAATATTTCAAGTCCCTATATTTGTTCATCTGTGACGGCAATATGTGTATTGGACTAGGTATTACAGCCAGCATGATATGAATTTTTCAGTTTGCGAGAGTTACTAAAGCCTGATGGGTGACAAATTTTTCTTTGGTGTTTCAGTAAAATAGGAAATAGACTCGATATGCGTAACTTTTGTTTACTGCGAGATGTATTGCAACCGCCATTTTTTACTACAATCACGTGCGCATGAATTCTAGAATATTGCTGATCAAATGTCCGACAAATTTGAGAGTCAACACTCTCTAAGTCCGACTATTTGGTTGGGCATCGTGGTCGAACGTGAGAGTGGATATTTAAAGATTTTTTTTACATTTCTCGAGGTGAACATGTCAAACATTTTGTAATCGATGCATATTTGTAAGCGTACTTTCTTTCCGGTATGTAGAATGTCCGGTTACGTAAATACCCTAGTGTATTTCTACCTTGCACCATATTAGCGCCAGGAAAGGTAGCTCAAAGGTCAATATATAACTGAAATATTGTTGAAAAGTGACGTTTAAACACCCATAGCCTCATATAAATTATTGCAATAAAATATCGATTAAGTAACGAAATTGATATCAATTATTTTCCAGTATATTTAGCATAAAAGCTTGTTCTACACGTTCACTGTGAGATGTATTGCAACCGCCATTTTTTACTACAATCACGTGCGCATGCTCGTGTTTGATGGAAAGCTATAGCTATATTTAGATATTTTGTGATAATAATTTTATATTGTAAATCGATCCACACTGTGATTTTTTTCAACAAGATACATTTTTTATAGTATATATTTTATTATAAAATACAATATTGAACTGATTTTCGATGACACTTCAATCATTGAATATTGATTTTTTCGTATGTTGAATATTGTATCCCCAGAATTGCACCCCCTGTTAGTATATTTGAAAAAAAAATTACGCCAAGAACATCGATGATACGAGTCTTCTTATTCAGAAATAAACCTACAGCAAAATAAAGGTATACATTTTTTGTACTGTAAACAAAATCGTCATTTTTATCTAGATTTATCGTCCGAAAAATACGGTACTCCTCTACTATACTAATTTGGATTAGGTGATGGGAATTAGGTGCCATCATCAAAATAAAGATTAAAAAAATGTATTTTATGATAATGATGGCTGATTAAAATTGCTTGTCATGCATTAGCTGTCAGTTGTAATATACAGGATGTAACCAATATACAGGAAGAGCCCCTACTGTGAAGCCATCTATTTTGAGATGCCATTCAATGAAAATAACAACCTGACCATATTGTTAAATAAGAATAAGAATTAGATAAGAAATTAAAATTTATAGAAGGCAAGAATTTATATAATTAACACATTAAGTCACATTTCATTTATTTAGCTTGGGTCAGTTATCAATTAAAATGACAAAAATGGTTTTAAGAAAAATCTGTATTTACCTAAATAACGATATCATGACGTATAATAATTTCTCACCGTAAATGTATTTATTTTTTTAAGATATTTATACACATATATAAGAAAAAAGATATAAATTTATTTTTTAAGTACAAATAAATTGGAAGACGGCTTGAAAATCGAAAACGCATAATAGTTATCTATGTTTATAAGTCTTAGTAAAAAGAGTCTTGAGCAACGTTTTTTTTTCACACCTGTGATAGGTGTATTTGTATATCATGAATGCACGATGCGACAACATGCTGAGATGGGTGATGTTTTGACAGGTAAACTGTAAAAAAAAAAACGTAGAATACACTAATAAAATATTATTTCACCTATATCAGGACTCCGCAGACAGCCAATTTTCAAGAAAAAAAAAACGGGATTTACGGATTTATGACCCATTCGCCATAAACAAAATAAAACTTAAATTTTACTAAATAATTTTAATCCAAATTTGCCTTTAAAGAAATAAATGTATAAATTAGAATTATTTACCCGGGTTCGTTCGCCCTACATTTGGCAAACACGTAAAAGAGCAAACGCACCCGATATCGTAAACCGGCAACTGTCTGCAGCAAGTGAAAGGGCCTTGGCATCGATTGTCGCGAGTACATGGGGACATATTAATATTCACTTCTAGTGCACTTAAAACATGGGTACTGCATGTTAATACATTTTATTCATGGATATTATTGTATATATCACCCGTGACAGCCGCTAACATATCTATACTTTCCGTACCACTGTATATCACTCATTTACTTCAGCTTTACTTATGAGATACGCATGTTTCTTTATGCCCGAATTTATTGGTTAGCAGAATTTGGGGACGTTTCCTGTTTACAGTTTAACTATCTGAGAGTGGAGACTCTCACTCCGACCTGGGAGGATTTTGTCGGACAATTTGGTCGGACATTTGTCGAACAATTTTAAGAGTGAAGTTCGACAAAACTCTGTGTCCGACCTGAGAGGAATTGGAGGAATCTGTACCTATCTATCTACATTTTTATCAGAATTATAGATTTTATTAAAGTTTTGCTAGTTATTTTCCTATCTTGATGAGCTTCAAATTTCCTAGGGGCAAATAACCAGGGCTAGTTCCAGTAACCATGCTAAATATAGGACGCAGGGTTTCCTATGGTCATAGGACGCGGACGTCGTAGAGAACACCCCATGGACACTTCCGAAGGGGTCACGTGACATTCGGTCACTACAGGTGTTGCGCAACCGGAAGTTGCGCATGCTCACACCCAGCCATGTTGCTACTCTACTACTACTAAGAAAAAAAAGCGGGGGGGAAAAAACGGGCATGCGTAGAACCTACTTCCGGACAGGGCCTCTTCCAGTCATTTCCGGTCAAAAGGCCCTACTATGGCGGATATGGTGCAACTTCCGGTTGCGCATGCGCAGAACATACTTCCGGACATGGAACGTGATTGGTGTCACTTCCGGTCATGTGACTGACGTCACTTCCGTTCATGCGCAATGGTTCGATCCTCCGCACGATCCTCCGCAATTGTGACTTGAGCTGTACCCATATACTACTAAGGTAGGAGTTTTTTGGCATAAAAGTTCCTTAATCTGGTCACATGATTAATAATGTAAGTTTCATCATAAAAAACATCTACAAATTTATGATCATCTGCACTTAGCCATATGAGCAATTTACACTTACGAAGTCCTCTGCAATACATTTTTGTACATTATGAGTTGTATTTGTTGGAAAAATCCTCGACCCCCTTTTCCTTTAAAGTAAAATCATCATTTCAATTTTTCCTACATCATATTTGCCAGATGTAAACAGCTGGTCTAATGTTGTCCAGTTAGATGTTGGCACAGGGCATTTTACTTCTAACAGTGTTTGTCCATCAAATACCCCATTTGGACTTGCAGATAACCAGTTTTCATGTTGTGAAACGCAGTCCTTTCTCTTGAATTTGGTGTCCATTAGTATTTAAAAGGTCTTTAGCACCTACTTCACCATGTTTTCTATGTTTTGTGAATTTATTTTCAACAAATGTAGGGTGTAAATGTTCCCGTATAAAGTTAGTGCTGTATGTGGTTTCTTTAACTGGCACTTTGTGAGCACTGCTGGCTGTTATTCTGATTTTTCGACAGTCTCTCCATTAAGTACTTTTATATTGCATAGTTGTTTCCACCTGTAATTTTGATATTTGTTGATTTGTAAGGTTTACATACTTCTCAAGAAACTGTGTACATTTTACCACATGAAGTCAAATCAGTATGTTCACCATGATCAATATTTTCTTTTGACCACAAACCTACTGACGGATTGCTCCTATAACTTTTGTTGATTGTGGTTCATTTCACTTCAAATAATGGCAGCAAGGGTGATTGAAGAACAGCTTCCTTACATTTTTCGTTTGAGAAATAACTTGGTGTTTGTCGAAGCCCAGGTACATTGTCATTTACAGCATTTAACATGTTTTCTCCAAGTTTTGGTTTTTTGAGCTGAATACTGACCAGTGGCATCGGTTCAATGTTTCTTGCTGTTCCTTTATTCCATCTGTCAATTTCATCTGTACAGCTCACTCTTGTCATGTTATTTTTCACTGCATACTAAATTTTCCACAATAAAGCTCCCACATGACTGCAAGAAAGTCCCAAACCAGCCATGCCTGTACACCAGGTTTTTTCAACGGTACCCTCCTTCGTACATATGCATCATTCGTTCTACTCACGGTCTGTGATGAGCGAATGTTTGCGTTCAAAACAATTTTATTGTCCGGAGCAACAACATGTAAAATTCTGTCCACATTACCACTTTAAAAGTAATTGCAACTTTGTAAACTCTTGAAGTTTTTCATTTCTTCCCCACCAACTGCTTTCGACGTGATTATATAATTATATATGTCACCATACATTAAATTTGGCCAGCTCCTCATATCATCAATCCATTCTGTTATTTCACAGAAAAGTTTGGGTATTGAGCTTTTCGCTTCACTAGCCATGATTATATTATAATTCTTTAAATAATGTTGTATCGATCCGATTTCTTTGTTTACGCTTTTATTATTACCGTAATGGCGGATGCTAGTGTAGCGCGCCAATCATGGAAAATCATTCCTAGGGGAGATAATTAAAAACAAATGTCTATAGGAAAGGTAAATAATTGTACATGTGTGCATGTATTTGTCTATATGTGCTAACTTTGTGACATATGGAAGACTTGTGGTATTTCCTAAGTATTCCCGTTTCTCCTGTCAATAGCAAAAAATAATCACCACAATATCTTAGTTAAGACAATAAGATTATACTTTGTATTTACACTGTAGTCAATGTATATCTGTTTTTGTCTTAAACGTAGAAAATATTGATAAAACAAACTAGCATAAAATATTCAAGAACAAACAAAAAAAAAGAGAGAAAGAGAGAAAAAAAAATGTATCGAGATCTCCAGTGTGCATGCAACAATACACCCAACAATTGTTGTATCATTACACCACCATAAATTTGCTAATACAGCCAAACCTTGAATAAGCCGCAATCTTTTCTAAATCTTTGTGTAGGAAATCTTTGTTAATTTAATCTGCATAAACCGAGTACCCGTCTATCCCGAACACAAAAGTATATCTCTAACACCAAATTATATCCATAAAACAAATGTCTACCTACTAATACAACAGTATGTCCATAACACAAACGTATATTCCAAACACAAAAGCATATCCCTAAATGCAAAATGCCATTAAATTGGAAAATATCAGTAACTTAATTACATCACAGTCTAGTTATCAATATAGGAAAAGTATGACATGCAGGTTAGTGGATGTTGTTATGTTATGCATTTCCATTATATTTCCTACTAGAATGGAAATAATTCTTGGAAGAGATAGTTTGTATAACAATGGTAACATTATTTTCGTTTAATTTAGTCATTACTTTTCTGTAATTCATCGTAGAATGCGAAATTGTCATTCGGGGAGGTTATCGGAACGGTCAAATCATTCGGTATCCATAAGGCAGCATTGATTTACAAAATTATTGCAAATGCCCTATTAGAATCGAAATAATTCTCCCATGTCATGTTTCATGCTCATTTTGTATATTCATTATTTTTATTCTTTTAATTTAACATACATAAAGTACAAATATGCAAAATACGCTGTCGATTAGATATGCCTTCTGCGCATGTGCTTAGGGTGTTCTGTGCTATTTAGAGCCCTCTATTGTTCTCAAAGCTAAAGTAGCACGCCATGTTAGAATTAAGAAATGCTTATTTTAGCATGGGTAGGCATTATATTTGTCATTATTTTACACCGAGCGATAGCGAGTTATAAAATCTTGACAAATATAATGCCTACCCATGTTAAAATAAGCATAGAGCCCGGCATCCGAGAATTATTTCGATTCTAACAGGGCATTTACGGTAATTTTATGCCTTCAAGCGTACCTATACAGAGGTTATTTTGGGAGCTGTTCCAATTACCTCCCCTATTATTTGCAAGAATATATAACGTTACAGAAACGTTATAGAAATTGATAACGATGAAAAATTAGTTTCATCTGATTTAAGAAATAATTATCTCTTGTCATGCTTTATGCTCATTTTATGACCATGGTGAATACAAACATAAACTTTCTAGAATTGTTTCTTGACATATGACTTTTTCCGGAAAAAATACTTAAGACAACCATCTATCGACTTTGACTATTGTAATGTGTCGTCATCCGGTGACGTACAATGTAGCTTACAAGGAACGCTGGTGACATTGACACAAGCTGGTTACTGATTTATTTTACGATTTTGTGGGCATTTTACTTGTTTAAGTAGCTAAATGCAAAACGCCATCAAATTGGAAAATATGAGTAACTTAATTACATCACCGTCTAGTTATCAATGTAAGAAAAGTATGACATGAAGGTTAGTGGATTTTGTTATGTTATGCATTTCCAATATATTTCCTACTAGAATCGAAATAATTCATGGAAGAGATAGTTTGTATAACAAAGGTAACATTATTTTCGTTTAATTTAGTCATTAGTTTTCTGTAATTCATCGTAGAATGCGAAATTGTCATTCGGGGAGGTAATCGGAACAGCCAAATCATTCGGTATCCATAAGGCAGCATTGATTTACAAAATTATTGTAAATGCCCTATTAGACAGCCGGGAAGCCAGTGACACAGGAGAGTTCACTTGACGTTTTTTGTCACGTGATTTTCGACGTAAATATTGACGTGATGGATGTCAGAGGACGGCCTCAGGAATGTGTTGCTTTGTAGCTTCGATTATGGTATATGTAATATTTTGTTGAAAGGATCATTTCTACGGACATTCGGGAACGTAAATGTTTAAATTTTGCATCGGTATTCTTACATTCATACAAGTAATGACTCTCATAAAATGGACCTTCAAGATTTCTCAACCCTGTTCGACACCAGAAAACATCTTTTGTTTAATTTATTATTGAATATGCTGGTAAATTTCTTACTTTTATTACACAATTTATTATCGTGGGTGACATATATCCAGAAAGTTGCAAGGTTTATCACCGGGGATACGATTGTGTCAGCTATAATCAGCACCCGTCAAGATGAAAATTGCGACGAGGCGGCGTAAATGAAGTGCTTTTCGGGTACTCTCGGGATTTTCCTTTCCAGTTGACTAACATTACTGTAGTTTTAAGAACTCGAACATATATTTTTCAAGGCCGATATGTAAATAAATATCTTTTAAAAAATATGGAAAGAATGTACAGAGTGTGTAAAGAAAGTTTGTGGATAAGGTTAGAATTAAGTGAAAATTGCTTCCATAGTGTTGTTGTCAAAATCATATTAATAAATTATGCTAAAGAAAACAAACTTATTCATGCCTGGGCTGGTGTACATGTGAAAGCACAAAATGGATAAGTTGGAAAGAATTTGCTCAGATTGGGCAAGAAAAGGTTTGTGATAAAGTAAAAATTAGCAAACTTGAGTGAAAATTAGTGTTGTCAAAATCATATTAATAAATTTTGTTTAAAAAATAAAAGGCTTTTTAAAACAAAAAATTTAAAAAAAAATTGCTTCCATAGTATTTTTGTCAAAATCTTATTAATAAATTTTGTTTAACAAAAAAAACTTTATTCATGCCTGGTGGGAAAGTACAAAATGGAGAAGTTGGAAAGAATTTGCTCAGACTGGTCCAGAAAAATTTGTGATAAAGTAATAATTAACAAACTTGAGTGAAAATTTGAAATATTTACTTTAAAGAAACCAAACCATATATCATTTCAGCTGCAAATTACCAAATTTCAGTTATTATATCTCTGATTTCGCCTATTTCTGTTCACAGCATCTTGTGACTGATATATATGCAAGTTTGGTTAAATATTGAATCCTATGTTTTCTTCAATCTGCTTTCCAAATTTGAAGAAAAATCCCATAACATTCCAGATCCATATAATTTCAGTTATTTCTAGTGAAACAGCACCTTACATTGTAAAGGACCTCAAAGGCAACTTGTTTGTAAGATTAGATACATTTTGAATCATAACTCTTCTTTGCAAAGTTACTTTGTTTTTTTTCAGTGGTTATCATATCGGGCAATGACAATCTCGTAGAAAAAATCAAATTGCCCGAGAGCGCATATTTGTGAGAAATAGTTATCCGAGTCCCTGTGGATGGATGCACAGATAGGAGGTTGTATTACTTTACAACTTCATAGGTGAGGGGATACTAAAATATCATTATATTAACATCTAGTCAGCATATGAAAACAATCCTGTGGTAATTTGATTATTTAATTGTGTAACATTTAATACAATATTTCAAGGCAGCATTATCATAATAATTGTAATCTTGTCAACAAATCTAAATAAAAAATTCCACAAGAAAGGGTGGATCTTAAAAATCTCATCTCTACAATTAAAATTGTCAATATCTGGTAATCTGTCAGTCTTTATTCTGTCTGAAACATACAATTTAATAACATTTCTCAAAATTTGTGCTGCATGTTCAAGACTTTCATGCTTTGTGTTCTTCTTTAAATCATCTGTAATAAGAGAAGAAATTTTACTTGTTAATTTTAAGTTTTCTTTCTCCATCAGGGCAATTTGGTTTGATGAGCGATGATTTGCCAAAAATAGTGAATGGCAACTTCCTAAAACATCTGCATCATTTCTGTATATCAGACGATCCAAGGTTTTTCTTTTTTGGTACATAACACAATAAAGCTCTGCCAAGAACAGATTTTAACATATTAAATATCAATTGAGTGAAGTGTAACAATTTGGACATATCTTTATCACTGTTAATAACAATGTTGAGGTCATTTTTATGTAAGAGAAGTTTATATCTGTCATAAACTTCAGGTAAAAGTAAAGAACTCTCTTCTTCAAAAGCTTTGACGACAAACTGCAATATCATCTGAAAAGTATAGAAGTCAACATTCTGGCCTGTAACTTAATGTTTTTCAATAAGCAACTGTTTACTTAAACAATCCTGCAAGTATGAAGAGGTTTGAGCCAATTTCTCCTCTGCTGCATCAGATTTAGAGAAAAAGCTAAAAGAATTATAACAATAGGGACAACATCTAAATCGTTTTGTCTGTTTATATAATTATGAGTTTTGACTTTCCCTTTGTAAGATTGTTCGGAGTTCGGTAATTTTGTTATTACCTTTATCTCTATATTTTTATTAAAACTGAAATACTTCAAAAACAAGTCTCTCTTTTCCTCGCCTACAGTTTTAAAAACCATATGCTATCATTACTGCGACAATTTTTCTCACAAACAATACACTGAACTGTGAATTGTTAATAAATTTGTTGTAATGAGAATGACAAAGTGAGGAAGAAAATGTATCATCATACTGTGAAAACTTCTCTGAAATTAAAACATTAAGGGACCGACCATTTAACTTGCAAGAGGGGGTGGGGGGGTTATTGTTTTTTGCTTCATTCAGAATTTTTTTCAGGACAACATGAGTTATAATATCTATTTTTTTTGTCGCACAGAGTGCACATTTTTTTTCCAGAATTTAACATTAGGTTATATGACAAAAACTCTGAAACAGACTTTTTTTCCCTCCACCAAAATCAGAATATTTTTTTCAGTAACATTGGGAATCAGAATATTTGTTTAGAAAAAAAACCTACTCCATTTACGTTCCCGAATATCCGTAGAAATGATCCTTTCAACAAAATATTACATATAACCATAATCGAAGTTACAAAGCAACACATTCCTGAGACCGTCCTCTGACATCCATCACGTCAATATTTACGTCGAAAATCACGTGACAAAAAACGTCAAGTGAACTCTTCTGTGTCACTGGCTTCCCGGCTGTCTAATAGGGCATTTACAATAATTTTGTAAATCAATGCTGCCTTATGGATACCGAATGATTTGGCTGTTCCGATTACCTCCCCGAATGACAATTTCGCATTCTACGATGAATTACAGAAAACTAATGACTAAATTAAACGAAAATAATGTTACTTTTGTTATACAAACTATCTCTTCCATGAATTATTTCGATTCTAGTAGGAAATATATTGGAAATGCACAACATAACAAAATCCACTAACCTTCATGTCATACTTTTCCTACATTGATAACTAGACGGTGATGTAATTAAGTTACTCATATTTTCCAATTTGATGGCGTTTTGCATTTAGCTACTTAAACAAGTAAAATGCCCACAAAATCGTAAAATAAATCAGTAACCAGCTTGTGTCAATGTCACCAGCGTTCCTTGTAAGCTACATTGTACGTCACCGGATGACGACACATTACAATAGTCAAAGTCGATAGATGGTTGTCTTAAGTATATTTTCCGGAAAAAGTCATATGTCAAGAAACAATTCTAGAAATTTATGTTTGTATTCACCATGGTCATAAAATGAGCATAAAGCATGACATGAGATAATTATTTCTTAAATCAGATGAAACTAATTTTTCATCGTTATCAATTTCTATAACGTTTCTGTAACGTTATATATTCTTGCAAATAATAGGGGAGGTAATTAGAACAGCTCCCAAAATAACCTCTGTATAGGTACGCTTGAAGGCATAAAATTACCGTAAATTCCCTGTTAGAATCGAAATAATTCTCGGATGCCGAGCTCTATGCTTATTTTAACATGGGTAGGCATTATATTTGTCAATATTGACAAATATAATGCCTATCCATGCTAAAATAAGCATTTCTTAATTCTAACATGGCGTGCTACTTTAGCTTTGAGAACAATAGAGGGTTCTAAATAGCACAGAACACCCTAAGCACATGCGCAGAAGGCATATCTAATCGACAGCGTATTTTGCATATTTGTACTTTATGTATGTTAAATTAAAAGAATAAAAATAATGAATATACAAAATGAGCATGAAATATGACATGGGAGAATTATTTCGATTCTTAGCCGGGAAGCCATAGACTGAATCGATCAATCAATCCATTGGATGTCAATTTTGCCGCGCTAAGGGCAGACAACCTCGATTCAACGCACAGGTGACGCTTCATAACTACGTAAACAAAATCATCCGCGATACGGTACCTCAGAAAAACCTGTTGGGAAACGTTGAAATAACCGTAATTCGTGTTTTTTTTTATATTTATGACAAGTTTATTCTCACAGGCTAATGACTAATCGTTTTTGACAGCTTTCCAGTGTAGAAAAAGGTTGAAAATCGGTATTTTTCCAGTGACCTATTTCAAGCATCTCGTCGCCCTTAGCCAATCAGATCAAAGATGGTAAAAATAAACTCTAAAATTAGTAAGGAATCCCATACAAAACATCAAATCCCAGCATGCTTAGCGAAAAACTATATTTTGACCTCAAAAGGCAGACACCATTTCAGTGTATTTTCGAAGGAAAAATAGCGATATTTCTATTTGTTTCAGGCTTATATCTGCAAGCATGATATCTGTAGATTGTTCTGATGTATTTTAATATTGCATTCGTTTCAATTCCAGTATTTTAGATGTGAATGTTGACTTACATATTGGAAAAATTCCAAGATATAAACATCATTTGAACCACACATCCATGTCGTCATGTGAGATTTCCAACGTGATCCCTCATTTTTTCCATACTGATTGTTACATGTATTTGTTGGAGATGTGAAAGTGCATTAAACTTCATTTTTGAAATTTAAAGCAGGTGAACCTGATGAGGCATCAGATGCAAAGAGAGCATGCACAGATAATGAAGATAACAAATGTTTTTTTTTAATCCAATTTCAGCCTTTGCTCAAACCAATCTATTCATAGAACTGAAATTTACTGTTTATCTTTTCAACAAGAAATTAGGGACGGACCACTTAACTTCCAGGGGGGGGGGGAGGGGGGTAGGTTTTTCTTCTAAACAAATATTCTGATTCCCAATGTTACTGAACAAAATATTCTGATTTTGGTAGAGGGAAAAAAAAATCTGTTTCAGTGTTTTTGTCATATAACCTAATGTTAAATTCTGAAAAAAAAATGTGCACCCTGTGCGACAAAAAAAATAAATATTATAACTTATGTTGTCCTGAAAAAAAATTCTGAATGAAGCAAAAAACCATCCCCCCCCCCCCCCCCCCCCCCCTTGCAAGTTTAATGGTCGGTCCCCTAATGTTTTGATTTCAGAGAAGTTTTCACAGTATGATGATACATTTTCTTCCTCACTTTGTCATTCTCATTACAACAAATTTATTAACAATTCACAGTTCAGTGCATTGTTTGTGAGAAAAATTGTCGCAGTAATGATATCATATGGTTTTTAAAACTGTAGGCGAGGAAAAGAGAGACTTGTTTTTGAAGTATTTCAGTTTTAATAAAAATATAGAGAATGATCGATTTAGATGTTGTCCCTATTGTTATAATTCTTTTAACTTTTTCTCTAAATCTGATGCAGCAGAGGAGAAATTGGCTCAAACCTCTTCATACTTGCAGGATTGTTTAAGTAAACAGTTGCTTATTGAAAAACATTAAGTTACAGGCCAGAATGTTGACTTCTATACTTTTCAGATGATATTGCAGTTTGTCGTCAAAGCTTTTGAAGAAGAGAGTTCTTTACTTTTACCTGAAGTTTATGACAGATATAAACTTCTCTTACATAAAAATGACCTCAACATTGTTATTAACAGTGATAAAGATATGTTCAAATTGTTACACTTCACTCAATTGATATTTAATATGTTAAAATCTGTTCTTGGCAGAGCTTTATTGTGTTATGTACCAAAAAAGAAAAACCTTGGATCGTCTGATATACAGAAATGATGCAGATGTTTTAGGAAGTTGCCATTCACTATTTTTGGCAAATCATCGCTCATCAAACCAAATTGCCCTGATGGAGAAAGAAAACTTAAAATTAACAAGTAAAATTTCTTCTCTTATTACAGATGATTTAAAGAAGAACACAAAGCATGAAAGTCTTGAACATGCAGCACAAATTTTGAGAAATGTTATTAAATTGTATGTTTCAGACAGAATAAAGACTGACAGATTACCAGATATTGACAATTTTAATTGTAGAGATGAGATTTTTAAGATCCACCCTTTCTTGTGGAATTTTTTATTTAGATTTGTTGACAAGATTACAATTATTATGATAATGCTGCCTTGAAATATTGTATTAAATGTTACACAATTAAATAATCAAATTACCACAGGATTGTTTTCATATGCCTACTGTCGCCAAACCATCGTTTTGGATTTAACTCGGCGAAATACGACATGAACCTCGTCAAGGCACATCTCGAAAAAACAACTCGACATGCACGGTCCAGGCAAAACATTTACCGTCAAACGTAGCAACAGCTATGCTTGCTTGGCCAACGATACCTTCAAGATGTCCTGGGGTTAGTTACGACAAGTTCCTGAAAGCTTTCGACGTCGCCGAAAATAAAGGATTCTTTCCGTACGAATGGTTCGACGGCGTCGACAATTTAAATCATCCGACACTACCATCCCACGAAGACTTCTACAGTTCGTTGAAAGATTGTAACATCTTGCCGGAAGAATACCAGTTCTGTCAACACGTCTGGTCCGACTACGGGATGTCGACCTTCCAAGATTTTCTGATATGGTACAACAATCTCGACGTCGGGCCTTTCGTTCAAGCCGTGGAAAATTTACAGAAGATTTATTTCGACCGTGGTATCGACGTTTTCAAGACCTCCATCTCCGTACCCGGACTAACACGCCGGATGCTCTTCGACACGGGGCGCCAGGCAGGAGCTTCCTTCGCCCTCTTCGACGAAGCCAACAGCGACATCTACGATACCATCAAGCGGAATTTAACTGGCGGGACCGTCCATCATTTTCAACCGACACCACGAAGTGGGTCATACCTACATCAGAAACGATTTCAACAGACCGTGTCAAAAGATCCTTGGCTTCGACACGCCAACGCTTTATATCTTTGGTCCATCGATCAGGAGATTGCCGACGGGTACGTTTGTTCGACGTAGGCTGGCAGACAATTTTAAACCACAAAAACGCGATAAGCACACCCTCATGTACGACTGGATGGACTATCTCAACCACTCACAAGGTTTCCACATTCGACACAAATTAAACACCGGCAAAGAAAAGAAGATTGGTCCGTATCCGGTCGACGGCTACGACTCCAATACCAACACCGTCTACCAATTCCACGGGTGCTACTGGCACGGTCACGAGTGTTGGATGACCAAGAATGTCAAGGATCAGAAATGGCGTGAAACCCGTCTGTCCAAGTACGACAAGACCGTGAAGACTACCACCTTAATCTAGGCTCAAAGATACAAAGTCGTCGAGAAGTGGGAATGTCATTTTCGAAATGAAATCAGAAGAAACAACGAGTTACAAACCTTCTGCAACTCCAGAAAACCACCGACACCGCAACAATCCGTCACCGAAAACGAAATTTTAGAGGGTGTAGCCTAGCGGTCGACTCTTCGGTATGGTGGAATGCGACATCCGGGTTCCCGACAAATGGCCGTCTTACTTTCAACATCCAACTATGATGCCGTACCAATACTTCGAAGAGATATTGTTCTGTACCACCGACGTACCGTTCGACTTCATCGGCGAACACATGCAAGATCACGTCCAACGTTTCGAATTATCGGAAAGACCTCGACGACTGCTGGTAGGAGGCATGCGCGGGCGAGAGATGTTGATCGCAACTCCACTTCTGAAATGGTATCTAGAACACGGCATGGTGGTGACCAAGATCTATCAAATCGTTGAATTTACGCCGCACCGATGTTTCCAAGAGTTCGTGAAAGAGGTATCGGTCGGTCGTCGACTAGGTGACGCACATCCCGATAAAGCCTGCATCACTGTATGGTAATCGAGCCGGTAGCCGGGGGTTTGGATTGATCCAACATGGCGACCATTACCGGAACATTGTGACATGCAGGTAAGATTATTTCTACTTTGTACGTCCAAGATCATGTTTTAATATGGTTTGATTTGATACAATGATACACACACTAGCATGTCATTTTTGCATTTGACCATTGTCAACTGAAGCATTTTAATTTGCTAAGCCATCAGAGAAAGTGATTTTTGTGGTTAAAACTGAAACCTTTGACTTTTTTTTATCAAAATATGCCTATAATCATTATAATTTTACTCATTTATGAAAATAATATGTGTACTTTTTCACCTACAAGTAATAAAGTAAAGGTTTTATCACGTTGAATTGCCTTTAACCACATTTAACCCCCAGAAATGAACGCGTATGATTGCTGTCATATTCAAAACATGTGACGGTTTGGAATACACATAGGTTACGGTTTGGATGAAAATTATGAATGTTACGTTTCCGGTTTGGATAATATACAAAAAGGTTTCTATTCTCTTTTCAGATTCGTCATGGATTTTGGTTGTTACTATTGTCACTTTTTGAGGTTTACTACACCAAATGTTTGAAAATGGTGCATTGATAGCAATGAGTTCTGCTAGGGGCCGTCTTGAATTTACTATGAGGTATGAGAAATTTTTCATTGTTGAAGGTATCATGGTGACCTCAAGATGAAGACCAACAATAAAAGCGTTGCTCCATTGCTTTGTTTTCCATGTATTAATTGGGATTTTGTCTCGTGTACATTTACTCCATATCCCTTCATTTTTCATTGGCAATTTTATTCATATTTCAGGAACCATGAGTTTGATGCTCATATCAGAGCAAGACGGAATCCAAAAAGGAAGTCAGCTGTTGTTTCTAAGCCAAATGAACCTGCTAGAGGTTGTATGCCAGTGAGGCAGTATCACAGAGAGACAAATCTAAAATATTACCACATGTCCGAAGGGGTTTACAATTGGACAATTTATAAATTACTCTGATTGACATTAGTCTCTGTTTGACAGGATTCAGTTTAATAATGAATTATAATTGGATAAGCATAATTTTAATGATATTGTTTACAATTCTGTCTATGTTTCAGATAAAATGATCGGTACTTTAATAGTTGGTTAATGTATAGCTCGAGATGTTATTTGTATGTCTAGCCTCTGGGGGTGTAGTACTGAGCTTGTCAAGGTTACACTCAAATGGGGTAGCATTTCTAGTCAGGCTAAGCTTTTGCCATCACTTTCCGTCTGTCGTCCGTCGGTCCGTTAATCTTCTTCAAAGATCTTTTTCTCTGAAACTACAGAAAATATTATTGTAAAACTTGGTAAGAATGATCCTTAGGGTTTGTGAATTATATGTCCCTGCATCAACAAATATGATCGTCATGGCTAAAAATAGAACATAGGGGTTAGGCATCAGAAAAAGAGGTTCAGGGTACAGAAAAAGAGAAGAAGCTAGCCATGTCCTTAAATTTCAGCTTCCGTTATATAGATGATGTGCTTTCGTTGAACAATCTTCAATTTAAAGATTACCCGCATCAAATCTATCTAAGTGAACTGGAAATAAAAGACCAGTATTAGCTTCATACCTGGACCTATACCTTTATATTGATAATGCTGGACGCTTGAAATCTAAACTTTATGACAAACATGATGATTTTGACTTCCCGATTGTAACTTTCCGTTTTTGAGTAGTAATATACCTACATCTCCTGTCGTGCCTGTAATATGTACAGTGACGTTCTCAAGAAAGCGAAATTACCGTCTAAAAAACTACTATGCCAGGGTTATGTTCAGCCACTGTTGATATCGTCACTCCAGAAGTTTTACTGTCGTCATCATGATTTGACAGATCGTTATGATGTTTCTATCTCACAAATGAGGCTTAACATCTTTCAATAGATTCCGAGTTTAATACCGAATTGACACACACCGATTTTGACTTTATACCGGACTTTCCACTTGCACTGTGACGTGTGCCGCACGCGGAGCAGATCATGCCTACCCTTCCGGAGCACCTGATGATATTTCCGGTTTTTGTGAAGTTCACACTGCTAGTGTTTTATGCTTGTGGTGTTCGTGTTCAATCCTGTTTATTTGTTTTGTCCTTGTTATTTCTATTGTCTCTTTTTGTGCAATCTCTGTATTGCCATATTTTTGGAACTATGATGTTCTGGATTATTCGGCTTGTTGCTTCGGTATTCGTTTGCCGATGTTTGTACAACATTTTACTATATCTGGATCAAATAGTTCTTTCAATGTTTCATCAATAGAAAAGGGAATGCTATGATTGTACCAATTTACCATCAAAAGAAACGACAGAAATTGCACCAGCTTACCCCAAAAGCAACGACAGAAGGTCACCACATGGGGGTTATTTAATTTTCTCAATCCAGTGATCTGGACCGCTGTCAATTATTTGCGGCGGGGAATACTCACACTATGTAAAGGGCCTACTCTATGATATGTTACGTCGTGTGCACTCAGTGCATTGTGTGCAAACGATATTTTGTGTTACAATTTTAATCAATTATTTGGAACTACTGCATTTACATCCATACTCTACAAAAAAGTAATAAGTGCAATTGTACTCCCTGCACAAATGAAGAAAAATATACAAATCGAGTTAGAAGAAAAGAAAAACTTACGGGATGTTATGATATAGAGATGTGCCGTTAGCACATATTGTCTTTATTCCATCAAACCATAGACAATCACATTTATATTTAAAATGTCATTTTAACTCCTTAAGTTATGTGCATATTCTCTCCCGAATGGTGGTAATAAATCTTAGTATATTTAAATCTTTTTTTTTCTGAAATAATGTCTGGAATGGATTTGTTGCCTAAGTCTGTTTTTATCGGACGAGACAGGATGACGCTTCCTTTGATGACCTTGTGAGCGATTTCGCTTAGGGCTTTCAGCTGCGACTTGTCGATGATTCTCAACAACGCTTGTCTCTGAAGCTTACGAGTGGTGCGTAACAACTCTAAGAAGTGGTCTTGTTCCAGGAGTCGACTCATTTTTTTCTCGCCCGTCTCTAATACTTCCTCTTATGAATGTTTGGGAACGTACACTATCGGGTCCTCTCCCGGGAACACACGTGTTCCCAGTCTGTAGGTGTCTTCCGAGTGAGGTGACATGTTCACGACCAGGTATCCAAACGGAAGCGAAGTGGCGTCGGCGAAAGCGGACGTCAATATCTCGGAGAGTCCGGGAAAGAGTTGTCTCCCCAGCGTGGCGACCAGAGACACTTTCATCATGACGAGATATGTCGTGTTTAATGCGATGGCTCTCGATTTCGTTCCTCTGGGGAAAATGCTCTGTGTGATGAACGTCGTGGTGACATCCCTGGGTAAATAACAATTCCATGTCCACGTTCTGTACGACTCGGTGCATCAAATCGTCCAACAAGATCAAGTCGGTGACGTCTGTCTGCCGTGAATTCGTCGATGACTTTCGGTGAGGATAGTCCTTGGTGAAACGTGATGTTTGGGATGGTCTTTTCCATTTCTTCGAACAGCGGTTGGTGAATGCCGAAACAGTACAGAATCTCGTTCGGAGGGTCTTCGACGTACATGTCCTTGACGGTCTTCAATAATTGGAAGACGAACCGGGTCTTTCCACTTCCCGTTTGTCCGGTCACGCACGTACTGCTGCAAGGTAAGAAGGGAAACACCATGATTCGAATCGGCTCGCTCCTTCTTCTTTTATGGTTTGGCCACTTTCAACGTGGGACTGGGTAGGGTGTATCCGATGGCACTGCTGAGTAAGGTGATCCACAGTTCGTTTGTCCCGTTCTGTAGCGATAGGTTGACGATCGACGTGACGATGATGACGTTGACCACTATCATCTGGCAGAAATACACGATTTCCGATTTCGGTAGTTTACTTCCCATCATGTCCCATCGTTCGCTGTGCGTGCTACTCACTCGATCCATGATGTCCTCCTCATTGTATTCTCTTATTTCCTCTTATGAATTTCAGCACTTTTCTATCGTTTTCCTCCAACTTTTCTCTGCTGAAGTCTTTCAAGACGTCGCGGAAAGAACGGTGTTGATATCGCTCTCGAACGAAATGAATGCAGTAGGCTCCGCGGGTATCGTTGTCTTCCGGTTGAATTTGGTCCGACGTGTAAAGATATCTCGGTCCGTTGTTGGCTAGGACATATTCGAAGTGTGAGTTGTAGGTTTTCGCTTGCTCAACCATTGAATCGAAAAATTCTGGAGGTCCGAGTCGAGGGAAATGGAACACGGTCCAGTGCGATCCAGGCAGCGAACAAGGATCGGTGTTGACGACGTACGTTCTGGGTCTCTTTCCGATCGAGATGGGCAATTCGCCCGCACAGGTCACTCTGACGGGGAATTCTTTCAATCGTCTTTCCAGTTCCAAATTGTTCATTGCAGCAAGACACTGCGGGATTGATCTACGTGTGCGATCCGAGGAAACTTGCCGTACATGAGAACTGTAACACTTGTCGGTAGGGCCGTACCGAATCTAATTTCCAAGCGACAATCTCCTCTGCGCTTGGTATTGAAGTCGACGTCGTCGTCCACGTTCAGAACGTAGATTGCGTATCCTCCACCGTAGTCTGAGTAAGAAACGTCGACGTCGTTTCTAAAGGCCTGTAGGCTTCCACGTAGTTGGGTTGTAACGGTTTGGTCGGGTACGATTGTCCGTCGACGTACAGGGCCAGACAATTACAGTCGAACGGTTGGAAATTGAACGGCGACTTCTTATAATTTCCACTGAAGGCTTCGCTGCTGACGAGTCCCACGATCAGTTGCGAGGGGACGTCTCCCTGGAACAGGTTACTCTTGCTGTGGCTGTACTCTCCTTTAGACAGGGAAACGATCTTGAAGGACGTACTGACGTACGGATACATGGCTGTCCCGTTGGCCAATAGTTTACTGTGGGCCATCAACACTCCGGCGTTGGGTTTCTGAAGACACAGCTTGAAACTGGCGTCCAGGATCTGTACTGCGTAGGCGGCTCCTTCCTCGCCAGACATCAGGCGAAATGCGTTTTTGCTGGGCCATTAGCTTCAAGGTCAGACTGACTCCGTTGACGATCAAACGTTTTAAGACGTCTAGGTGAAGGGGTCCTTCCAATTCCAAGAGGCGACCTTCGTTCGTATACATGGAGCGTGTGTACAGACCGATGTTGGCTCCATTTCTCACGTCGTCGTGGTATCCAGGCGAGTTCTTCTCGAAGAGTTGCGAGTCCCGTAACACTCTGTCGTTGACACCCGTCTCCAGTAGCGTGTCGATGTAGGTTTTGTACGGGTAATTGGTTCCGGTCTGCGTAACGGAAGTCTGTTGGAGACTGCAATCCACTTGCGAAAAGACGGCTTGTAAGGGAAGATTGACCAATCCGACGTTTTGGTGAGTCGAAGTTTGATTTTCAGAGTACTTCTCCTCAGATCCATGCATCCGACAGACTGCGGTGGAATCAGGAACTCCAACGGGGATTCCCCGCTTGTCTGGTGTGGACACCCGTATTGGTGAGCGGAGGCGTAAATACCGACAGTTCGTCTTCGTGGTTCTCTTCCAAGTTGTTCATGGTTCGTCTAGTTGGTTGAAAGAACCTCTGCGTTTCTTTCCTCTTATAACTTACGTCACCAGTGTGTTTCTCTTACGTCGTAACGATATTCTGGGATCGATGACCTGTCTCAAGATCAGCGACCGTTCCCTAAAATGTGTGGCGTCTTGTGGGAGGACGCGAATGGATCCTCGAACGATGTAGCCCGCGACTTCCGCCAAAGCTTCCATCTGTTCTCTCGTCATGTAGCGCACGAACAGGTTTCTGGTCGTCTTGTTGGCTTGTCCTAGTTCCCTGAGAAAATGAATGCGTTGGTATACGAGGGATTGATCCATGATTAGAAAGACGTTATCCCTCCGATCTCGTATAGTCTTTTAGCGAGGTCGTGGGTATCCAGCTGTTGAATTTCGAGGGCCATCCCATCCATTTGACTAACGCGTCATTCCGTCGTCGGCGTGGAACTTTTTCAATCCTGTACACCGTCTGCTCGGTTACCTTCGCGCTGTTCAATTCTGGTTGATTAAAGGTACCTTGTACGGCGTCACCGGACGTATCCTTTAACATGTAATAGGGTATGCCTTCCTTCATGCCTCGATCGTCCACCATGAAATATTCTATCGTCCATCGTTCGTCGTATTCCCGATCGAACGGTCGTCTCACGTGCGAGATGCAAACGGTGTCTCCTTTCCGGAACGTGTAGCGTTGTGTCGGTGCCTTGGCGTACTGTCTGGTGGTGTACTGGAGTTTCCACAAACGGGTTTCGTCTTTCTTGGTCACCGTTCGGGGAGCCATCTTGATGGAACGATGATAACTTCCTTTGTAGCTCTGGTTGATCTCGTCGAGAACGTCGATCCAGCGATGAGTTTGATGACGGGATAGGTAACGGAAGAGTTTGGACTTCAGCGTCTTGATGCATCTTTCGGCGTAGGAACTCTTCTGTCCGTTCTGTGTGTAGAAGTGATCCACTCTCTCGGCCTTCAAGAGTCGTTGCACCTCTCTGTTCCGGAACTCGACGACCTTGTCGGGTCTCAGCTTGGTGGGTTTTTTACCTCGACGGAATAAAGTCTGCAGCGCGGACGACATTTTCTTGCCTCGAGTCGAGCGTAAGGGAAACGTGTGTGCGAAGCGGGAAAAGACGTCGATGGCCACTACAAAGTAAGCGTACCCGTCGTTGTCTTTGACAAACGATTTCATCACGGTGGTATCGGCGTCCCACTGGTAGTCGATGAACGGGGCGATCACTTTGCGTCTCCTGAATTTTCTGTTGATCTGTCTGTGCAGACCGAACGTTTCTTGTGTTTCCAACCATTTTCTGATCTTGGTTTTTCCCAGCACGTGTTTTCCTTCTTGACGGACGGCCTTGTACAGTTTGTCCACGCCACCAAACGAACCCGGATGTTGCGGGTCGTAATAGATCTTTTCCAAGTAGTCTTGATAAGTCATCTTCTTATTGAATCCTCTTCTTTTCGTCCAGAAATGTCTCGATCATCTCGTATTTCCACCGAGGTTGCGCCAAGTATTAGGTATTCTCTCGCTTTTTCGAGATTGGTCTTACTCAAGGTCACGTACACGTCGCTTGGTTTCCCCGCAAACGGTAAAAGAACGTACGTCTTATCCACCGACCACGTATCCCCTCTGATAAGCATAGAGCGAGTTCTAATAGTACGTTACAAATATTGTCCAGGTCACTCGACCGCTTGATTCCCGTGATCATCGTCTTTCCGGACAGGTGCCAGATGAAATGCATGCCGTGACGTCGGAACATGGCGGCAGGAAACAGTTCGGGTTCGTAACTAAAGTCTTTTTGCAATCGAGTCGGGTCGATTCTGTCGGTCAATTGGTGAGCTGCGGACGGGATAATTCATCTTTTGTAATTTTCTTGCGTATCGGCGAAGACGACGTCGACCGTCTTGTGGGCAAAGGCATTTCCCGTTACAGTTGATTTTTCCGCTGGAGAACAGCAAGCAATTTCCTCCTATCTTTCGATGTTGCCAAACGACGGCGGAAAACACTTTGGGGTCGTAGCGGGCATTCGTCAATCAATACGTCAGCACGCGTAGATCGAGGCTGCATCCCAAGTCGGCTTGCACCACCACGTTGGTCAGTTTGCATTCTAAACGATCAGCCAAACCCTCGAACTCTTCCAAACGAAGGGCTTCGACGAAAGCGGAAAAAGCCCGGGGTCCTCTTATCACTAGGATCATCAACCGTTGTCGAACTTTATTCTTCGCCGTGTTTTGGTATAAAATGTCTTCTGCTTGTTCGTCGTTGAGAATGCGTTTCTCTACCAGATGTCTTACCACGGGATCTACGGGAGTTTCGGTCACCAGACGGACGAAATTCTTGAAGAGCTTCTTTTTATCGCGTGTGTCCATGGGGAAGGTTCCCGAGAAAATAACGATAGTATCCAAGAAATTCGACATATATATGGTGTCTAGGTTTGATTGGTCTATTTCAATTCTTTTTTTTTATTTATTGGTGGGTACGCATGCTTCGATCGGTGTGAAGGTGAGTCATCGAGTCGAAATTATGTATTTTTTTTTCATATTTTGAATTTTTGCGAGGTCAGATCCGGAGTGGGGCTATGATTTGTGAAAACATATCAATAGGGATGTCACCCTTCCGTTTTGAGTCATCGTGCGTTCGGAACGGTGGAATGTGATGAATCCAACGAAGGATGAACCATATTTGGTCGTCGGGGGTGCGGGGAATTCTTTTACCGTGAGTCATATTGCGACGAGAGGTTCGTCATAACCATATATGGATTTCAAATGTTTTGTGACGTCAGTTCCGGGAGGTGGGGTTATGTCCTTATAGGACATATGGGCGGTGTCTACCCATATGGGTCCCTCCACCCCTCCACGGGTTTTTGGGGTGCATAAAATGTCTCATCCTACTACTCTCGCCTGTAGGCTCTGCCTAATCCATATTAAAAGTCATTTTGTTAGCTTGTTTTATTTATATTGATATTTTTTTAATTTATTAAATCTCTTCTGACATACTGACAAGAATTTTTTTTTCTACGCGGAAATTAACTTTTGTTTGAGATTTCGTCGTTCTCTATCCAGAGTTGTCGTTCCTGCTACACTACACAACATCTCTGTCAACTCCCATTTTACAAGATTTTTGTAAAATTTAGAAACAGTAAAAAATGTACTTAAAATTGTTTTAATTATTGTAAATATCAATAAAGATGAAAATAAATCACTCATTTCAAATCAATTCTCTCTTAAAAATGATTTGTGATCGTTTTTAACTTTTTAATTTTTACCTCCGCAAAATAGTTCTCCAAGAAGTGGGGGTAAATCATTTTTAAGAGAGAATTGATTTGAAACGAGCGAAATTTTTTTCATCTTTACTGATGTTTACAATAATTAAAACAATTTTAAGCACATTTTTTTTACTGTTTCTAAATTTTACAAAAATCTTGTAAAATGAGCGTTGACAGAGATGGAGTGTAGCGTAGCAGGAACGACAACTCTGGATAGAGAATGAGATTTGGTAAGGAACGACAGTTCGATTGAATGAGACTAGATTCGGCCCTAAAAAAAAGTCGTTCCCGATATATCTCGGCCCAAAAAATCTCGACACTTTTTGATGCACTGGATGAGCGTGAGATTGTCAGATAATTTTCAGATTCGCGAGCATTCATGGCCGTGCCTGTTTCATATTAAGTGACATCAAAGAACAAGTTCCATTGGGACATGCAAGAGCGAACAAATTATCCATCTGCTGATATGGTCTCTTCGGTTATCTCCCTTCTAACCGGAAGTTGGACGAATATTGACATCAAACCAGCTACATTGTATATGAAACCGGAAGAGACGCCATATTTCTTATATGAAGCCTTGCTAGGTGAATATTTTTGTATCGCTGAATTGAACATGATCTGGTGAAATTATTGCCTTGAAATTCAGTAGTTGGATTTAAATTAGGATTATATATTTATTTATATTACAATTGGTAAGTTTCGATGTAAAATCAGTTAAAAATTCCACATGGAAGTTAACCCGAATAATCCAGTCGTTATATTACTCTCCCGTCCAGCGAGAGTGCCGATAGAGGGCGCAGTATTATTCAAGTCACATGGAAGTTCGTCTTCTTTGATCAATACATACATGTGGTATGTAGAAAAATGTGTCTGGAATAAAAAAAAATAAAGGTGTCATTACAAAGATTTTAAAATGACCGATTGCTTAATTTATTATATAATTTAGATGTTTTAACATTGTTTTATTTGATTATTATTTGTTTTAATATAAATAATGCTTAAATTGCATTTGTTTACAAAACAACATGTCACAATGCTTCTGGTTAAAAATAGCCACAATTTTTGGTTGAAAGGTTAATGATATGCATATATTTATATATCCATATCACCAATAACACTTGGTCATTTATAGCTGCCTGTAATATCACTCATAGTCCTATAGTAATTAGCACTACTTACTATTACTAGCTTCCAATACGTCAGTCAAGATTCTTGGCTTAGTTCTCTGGTTTGTTACATCTGTACAGTTCTGGGTTAAATCAAGTTCTGGCAAGCGTGGTCAGTTTGCGATGCATCATGGGTGCCTTTCGGAACTCCTCGTCCCCATCCCCCACGACTCACTACACTCCTCCCCGTTTTATTTTAAAGGTTTCTGGTCAGTCACTGAGACACCCCCCAAAAACAAAGGGCCACCCTGGATTTAATAACAAATCCAAAAATCACCCTAGGGCTCACAAGAGGCGGTCAAAGTCTCCACAAGCCCTAAGCTTTCGATATCCATGGGACCGCGTCCCCAGGAATCACAAGACCAGCAAACTGTGTATGCTACACACCAGACCCTGTGACGCCCTCCACACCCACAACACACCAACCATCCACTTCGATATCCCCCTTCTCCACATTACCCATACCATCCCTTCCCCCCATTATTATAAAATATAACTATATTTTTTGTGACGAGTAAATCAGTTTAGAGAACA
Source organism: Bathymodiolus septemdierum (assembly GCA_963383655.1). Lineage (NCBI taxonomy): Eukaryota > Metazoa > Mollusca > Bivalvia > Mytilida > Modiolidae > Bathymodiolus > Bathymodiolus septemdierum. Next base: position 2,766,940 of record OY726523.1, read on the forward strand.
AATATACTTTTTATGATAAGTCGATCCCCTCAGAGACCCTTTTTCCAAGGAAACACTTTCCCCAAGACACCATGCCAGGAATGAAAAGCGGAGACCCCCATCCAAAGGACAAACTGTCGAATGGAGGAATAAGGGGGAAGGACAAAAAGGAAATAGGCCACCGAAAAGTCAAACAATAACAAAACAGATCTCTCCTTCTCAGTCTTCATGACCAAATGAAGACCAAGAGCAGATTGTGGATCAAGAAAAGTTGGACATCATCCATATATCTACCTCCCAGTCTCCATGACCAAATGAAGACGGGAAGCGTAGACTTTTGTCCCTAAAGACAATGGCGGCCATTTTTCTTCAAAAGGATGTCCAAGAACCGTTGAAGAACAAATACATCACTGCCATGGTTGGACCAACCTAGAGATCCATTTAGAGACCCGACCTGAATTCCCCACAGAAACACCTCCACAAATGACCCTCTGCCGAGGACCCCTCCCCAAAAAACAAGTCATTATATTGTGGAAGGAGAGCGAGGACAAACAAAGGACATGCTGCAGAAAAGCTTATCACCTAGGTTTAAGAAGCAGAACAAATCTCACCACTGGACCAACCAAAGGTGAAATATTTAGCAGAACAAATCTTACCACTGGACCAACCAAAGGTGAAATATTTAGCAGAACAAATCTCACCACTGGACCAACCAAAGGTGAAATATTTAGCAGAACAGATCTCACCAAATGGTACTAATTATGATAGGCAAATAATGGAAAAACACAAAGCAGCAGTCATGTCCTCACACCTCCAAACATTTGAATACAACCATCAACCCCAAGGAGTCCCCAACTATATATCCATGTTCCCCCATACACCACCTGTTACCATCGAACACTTGAATACAACCGTAAACCCCAAGGAGTCCCCAAAAATATATATCCATGTTCCCCCATACATCACCTGTTACCATCGAACACTTACTCCTCTCTCTGTCATCTGAAACTCTCCCCTTTTGGGCCAATCTCACTACTTCCTCCGGTACAAAGCCTGCCCATTGGCAATACCTGCCCGGAGGATATCCAAAGGAGACTGACCCCTCACCCGAGCGACCTCCTCCGCCACCCTGAACAAATGAATCGGGTGGTTGATGGAACCGGTCGCATCGGGGAGATGAGGAGAGTCAGACTCCAAGAGGAGCCTGTTCCCTGGTACGGCTTTGAGCCCCCGTCTCTGTCGGTCGCCAAACCCCTTCACCATACTCGAGAACCCAAAGTAGGTTCCGGGGTAGGCGTCCGCCCAGAGTTTAACTGTGGCCTCATCCCCATTGAAACAATGGAGATGAATACATTGCAGGGTATTGGGGACTTTGTCCAGCGTCAGGCCCAATACCTCCCGATATAATGCATCCGTTGCCTGGGGGCTATCCTCCGAGGCCCGGATGTGAAACATCAGAGGCAAATACGGCCGAGCCAGCGCCAACACCCACTTCAAAGTACTTGATTATATTCCGAAGGGCTTTGCTCCTTCACTACAATCAATCCCCACCTCCTCCAAGGCGGTCACAGCCGGGGAGTGCAATAGCTTGGATAGGCGATCAAAATAATAATCGCCAAAATTCAATGCGTGCTTGGGGTGAGCTCCCACTGCTATAAACCATCCCCCCGGGGAGATTTAGCCTCTCTGGATCCTCAGGCCACGTCTTAGGGTCACAGTAAACCAACACACCCCCCACCACGTTGATCTCCTGCTTAGGGGCGGGCCTTGGACGCCTAGCCAGGAGTTCCTGGATCACCATACGGGCTTCCATTCTCAGCCTCCGGAGAGACCTGTCCAGATGCATATGTGAATCCATAGCATCCGGAATCAGGACCGGAGACTCTCTCCTAACCTGGCTATCCTCTTCCCTACACCCTCCAGCCACTGGCTGAGGGACACCCCTACTCCAACCGACCAGATGAGGAGACGGCACTGGCTTCAAGCTGAAGAGAGGCACTGGCCGAGGTACAGGAAACCCACCAGTTCTCGTCGCCGAGACTTGCGATGGTTCTCTTTGCCCCTCAGCGGGAACCCTCCCCATTGAACCTCCACTGCTCATCCCCTCATGGGACCAGTCCATGGGTTCCTCCGGCTTTACAGCCGGAGGTTCCCCTGAACTTCCAGACCCCCGACTACTGACCACCGGAAACCGGAGGCTACATAATGCTTCCCTTCTTGGGGCAGGCATGAGCCCCAATAGCTCTATGAGGGCTCTCCAGTATATCAAAACAGCTGGAGAGTTAGGGGTTCAAGGAGAATTCCGAAGGAATCTCCCATCCCCTTACCCTACACACCTCCCTCATAGCCGCCACCTCCACCGGCTTCACATTATGGCCCTCCAGGCACCCGATAGTACTCTCAGGATCGTCTGCAATGTAGACGCCCTGACCCTCCCAATATCCTCCCCCGTGCACCCCAAATCCCTGAAAACCCCAGGAATATGTGTCTGTACACAATGCCCCCTGAGGTCATTGACCCACTCCCCACACCCCTCCATAGGACACCTCTCACCAGAGGAGCTCCCTGAGGACTTCGGTTCCCCTCCGGCTTCCCCTTGTACAGACCCCCCTTGGGACTGACGACTTAAGGCCTGTCGCTTACGGCGCTCTAGTCGGCCAGGCCCATATCGGCTCCTTCCTTTATTCTTCTTTCTCCGGACCGTACGGCCCGGAGAATCGATCATTCCCTCACTACCCGGGGCCTCCGCCCCTGCCGGTACCTTACTACTGGGTGGGCCCGTGGCCTCTGCCGCCGCCACCCCCTCTGATACAGCGGACAGGCAGTCTTCCATCTCATCAGCTGATGAGCCTGCCTCCGATGTATCAAAGCACTCGCTCCCGTTATCCTCCAGCGACAACACATCTTCCTCCTGTTGTGACATCTGAAAGAGATTAAATAATCTACCTGACACAGGGGGCTTATAGCCACCCTTCGCCAGTCAGGTCAGAATTCTATGTTCTATGGGTATACCTGGTCTTCCCTCTTTCTCCCTAAACACTAGCATTATGCCACCCCAGAGTCCCCAATACTTCCCCCACTGCACTATACCTTCTCCCGGGGATGCTTGTGACACCCCGAGCAGACAAAATCTCCCATGGCCTTTGCCTCTTCCGGTGTTATCCTTACACAATCACCATGATACCATTCTTTGCACTCATCGCACCTAATCATGAACTCCCCAGTGTATGGCTTTTGACATACACAATAAAGCTTAGCTCTATACCCCCGTTGATCTTTGACGCCCCCCTTCTCCTTGGTATATCCTGTCCCCTTAATGATTTGTTGACTCAGTTTTTGGGCCCACTCTGGACCTCGCGGTCATGACATAACTTCAACCTATCGTGGTTAGCGTTGATTATCACCCGCTTTAACTTTATTTTATAGAGATAGGGGATCAACTTTTCAATTATCACTCCGGGGCCTTTCCACGAGGGACTCAATTTTCGAGTTTTTCCCTTAACGGTAGCAGTGTCCAACTGATACACCAAATCCCCCAGTTTTAACTCCTTGACCCTCACTTTGATATCATAATCTCTCTTCATTCGTTTTTGGGATTGTTTGAGAGTTTCCCTAGCTACCCTGTGGGCCCCTTCAATAGCTGTTTGCAACTCCCCTACGTATCGGTCCCCTTCGGGCTGTCCGGTGTTCCCCGGACTCCCGAACATTAGTTCCGCAGGCAACTCAATCTCCCTACCCAACATCATCATATTGGGTGTGTACCCTGTGCTTCTATTTACAGAGGACCTTAATGCCCCTGCCAACTGCGGTAAGTATTTATCCCAGCTCCGCTGATTTTTTCCAATGAAACACCGCACCGCTGCCATCAGTGTACGATTGCATCGCTCTACTTGTCCGTTCGCCGAGGGACGATAAGGGGTAGTTCTCGATTTATGTATGTGAAGTAATTCACACATTTCCCTTAACAATGAGGACTCAAAATTCCTCCCCTGATCAGTGAATACTTGGAATGGGCACCCAAATCTAGAAAAGAACTGATTCACCGCGGCTCTTGCCGTTTCCTCTGCACTCTGGGAAGGCAAGGGGATACACTCTACCCACTTGGTAAATTGGTCAACCACCATCAAGATGTGTTCATTTCCTCTCTCAGTGCGAGGTAGGGGCCCAATGAAATCTAAATGGACCCGTTCCATTGGCGATCCCGAATGATAGGATAACATTGGGTGTTTAACTGAGACCGTTGCCTTTTTAGTTTGGTTACACTCTATACACCCCTTCACGTAAGCCGACACATCTTTACTTATCCCCCTCCAATAATACCTAGACTTCACTTTCTCGATTGTTCTTTCTATGCCCTGATGTCCAGCTAATGGGGGATCGTGACAAAGCTTCACAATTTGTTCCCTGTACATCTTTGGGACCACCCTCCTTGCTGACTTCCCCTCATCCCCTTCTCTCCACAGGACCCCTTTTTCCAAGACAAATACTTCCCTGTTTATCCAATAATATTTGCTTCTAGAGTCCCCTATAAATAATTCTCCTTCAGTGGGCTCCTCCCCTGTCTCCCTCCACCTGACCACCCAGGCTAATTCGGGGTCCACCCGTTGCTGTTCCTTCATTTCGTCCTCACCTGGGTCTTGAAAACTAATGCCCTCTGCCTCTCGAACTATTTGGATTCCCTTGATACTTTCCCATCTAAGTCTATTTCCCGCTTCCCCCGTAGAGACCCAGATCTCAGCCACCCTAGGTCCCATTTCTTCTTCCTCCTGGTCTTGACCCTCTCTCACGGGTTGACCCCAAGGCTTATTTGCCAAGGGAACCACGTCATCTACATCCTGGTCAAAACCGGACCAGTTTGAATGGGCCCTAGTACAGTAGGGACACCCCCACATGACAAATCCTGTAATTTCACTCTTAGATTGAAGTCTGAACATGGTTCCCCCCCAGGGATCCTTGACAAGGCATCTGCATTGGTATGTTTCTTCCCAGGCCTATGCTGGATTTCCATATTGAAATGACTCAGTTCTTCTAACCATCTAGCCAGTTGCCCCTGTGGCTCCTTAAAATTCATCAGCCAGGTCAGACTATTATGGTCTGTCCTGACCGTGAAATGCCTACCCAACAAGTAATGCCTAAACTGTCGAGAGAACCTAATAATTGCTAATAATTCCTTTCGAGTGGTGCAGTATTTTTTTTGCTCCGGAGTCAAGGTAAGACTCCCGTACGCTACTGTCCTCTCTTCCTCCTCTTGTATTTGAATCAATTCAGCCCCCACCGATTTATCAGATGCATCCGTATCCAGTATAAAGGGATCAGTCGCATTAGGCAGGGCTAGAACTGGTGCTCTCACCATTGCATTCCTCAACTCATCAAACGCCTTTTCCTGTTCATCTCCCCATTGATATGTACGTTTCCCTGTTAGGGCCTGAAGGGGAAACGCCATTTGAGTATATTTTTCAATAAAGGCCCTATGGTAATTGGTGAACCCCAAAAACCTCTCCACCTCTTTTTTATTCTTAGGCCTTGGCCAGTTTTTTATATCTTTGATATATCCTGGCCCAATGTATATTCCTCTAGGACCCACTACTCTACCCAGGAACTCTACTTCCTTTTGAAACAGTTCACATTTTTGGGGCTTCAATTTTAGCCCATACTCCCTAAGCCTAACCAATACAGCCCTTAGGTTGGCCAAGTGCCCCTCGAAATCCTTCTCCAGGACAAGGATATCGTCCAGGAAAGCCAGAACCACTTTCCAATTCAAACCCCTCAGCACCAGGTTGATGACTCTCGTATAAGTGGCTGGTGAGTTACATAACCCAAAAGCCATTCTAGCGAACTCAAACAACCCGTATTTAGTAATAAATGCCGTTTTGGAGCAGTCTTCAGGTTTGATTTTCACTTGCCAATATGCTGAATTGGCATCCAGTTTGGAATACCATACATTCCCGGCTAAAGTGTCAAGACACTCGTCCACTAGGGGCAATGGGAACAAATCCTTAATGGTAAGAGCATTTAAGGCCCTGTAATCCACACACCACCGTACTGACCCATATCGTTTCCGGATAAGAACCGGAGCCGATGTCCACTCGGACACTGATGGCCGGATCACTCCCGCACTCAACATTTTCTTTAATTGGGCCTCTTCTTCTCCTGCAAACCCTAATGGGGTACGCCTGATTCTTTGTTTAACTGGGCGATTGGTCCCAGTATCAATCCCATGCTGGATTGTATTAAATTTCCCTAAGTCAAACTCACTTTTAGCAAGCACATCTTCAAACTCGCATAATAACTCACTAAGTTGTGTCTGCTCCTTCTCATTCAGCTTCCCTTTGGATTTATCAAAGAGATTAATCAAATGTTCAGGAATTTCCCGTTTTCCATTCTCTGGACCCCCCTGTTCCGCAACTTCTACCTTTTGTACTCCGATAGTCTCTACGTTCGAACACACCTCTTCTGCATAGGCCAAAACTTCCCCCTTCTCTACTTCTACATGGTGGTCGGATATGTTAATCAAACAAAGCACTGGGTTATCACCCCCATTGTGCAATGTTCGAGGTATTAATAGCTCACCTTTGGTGGCTGCCTTTACTATATACTCCCCTGCCATAGACTCACTCAGCTTTGCCCCCACTCTCATGACTGAATTTGGGGGTACCTTACACCCCTTGGCTAGGAACACCCACGCCTCTTTCTCATTGACTAAAGGGCTTCCTGTTCCCAAACTCATGGGTATAACATCCCCTGATATCTGTAGTTCCTTTTCTATGAGATGTAGGGACACTCCATTAGCCTCTAAAAAGTCTAAACCCAGTAACATATCCTCCTCTATTGGGGCCACGTAGATTTCTACTGTGAATAGATGTGTCCCCAGGACTACCTGAAAAGGGCCAGCAATATACCCATTCATCTGCATTCCCTTCCCTGCGGTGTTCATAACCACTTCCTTACGGATTGGTGGGGCAGGGTCCAATGATTTGTAGAATTCCTCCGACACCAGTGTTACCTGTGCTGCTGTATCTACTACAGCTTGTAACTGCATGCCTTGTACCTCTACTGGAACCCTAAACATTACCCCATTGGACAGCTTGAGCACCGTTACTGCTCCGTCCTCTTCCTCATCCGTAACACAATTCCCTATATTATCCTCTACCCCTTTTCCTCCTCATCTATGGACTCGTCCGTGTCCCTCTTATCCCTATTGTTTTCCTCCCCTACTGACTCCTCACTTGAGGACTCATACCCCTGCTTCTCACCTTCACATTTGACCCGTCCCTCCGGACTACTAGAATCCAGAGGGTCGTCCTTGACTTCCCTCTTGTTTTCCTCCCCTTCCGACTCCTCACTTGAGAACTCATATCCCCGACTCGCACCTTCAGATTTGACCCATCCCTCCGGACTACTAGAATCCGGAGGGTCGTCCTCTACTTCCCTATTGTTTTCCTCCCCTTCTGACTCTTCACTTGAGAACTCATACCCCTGACTCGCACCTTCAAATTTTACCCGTCCCTCCGTAGGTTCCCCCAATTCCCTATTTACCCCTAGGAGCCTATCCTGCTGATTCTTCTCCTCCATATCTACTTCTCCTCCCTCTTTTACTTCTTTGAGACTATGTATATTGGCGATAAGGGGTTGTCTCAAGCCTTGCGAGTTGCCCCTTTGGAGTTTAAAGCCTCCTTATTTTCCTGAAATGACACTCGTTTTCCCCTGTCGGAGACCCCAACCTTGGACACTCCCTCTTGAAGTGTCCCATGGCCCCACAGTGGAAGCATCCCTGTTTATTCCCCTTTCTGGGGGATGGACTTCGTGATTGTGCTCTATACCCATCTATTCGATTTCTCTTCACCTCTTCCATAATGGCTGCCATCTGAGTGGAAAGTGCTGCTATGTTGGACTTTATCTCACTCATTTCTTTCCCCTGTGCCGACAGTACTTCTCCCATTTTTTTTCTCCAAACTCTTATCTGTTACCCGATCAGTCCCTATTGCGCACACCCTGGCCTCTCCCCCGTAGTGAGGCCCTTGAGATACTTGTTTCACCTCCCTTCGAGGATTACGCCCAAGGGTGGTCCCAAATATAGCCTGATTATTATGTTGGAACCACCTCATTTTATCAATAGCCTCCTCTATGTTTTTTGGTCGGATATTAGAGGCATAACTCCCGGCCTCTTTATCTGCTGCCCCTTGGCATAGCCTCACCACTGCTTGTTGATACATGTGAGTTTCGGGCAAATCTCTAAATGCTCTAGTGGCTAGGGATAAGACCCGATCCGCCCAGTCCTCCAGGAGTTCATCCGGAGTCTGACGGGCATTATTAAATTGGACCTGGGCTGTTTCGGGGAGTTCACGGAAACTAAACCGTTTTTCTAGTTTCCATATTAGGTCCATATATACCATTTCCTGGTTCCGCTCAACCAGGAGGGCATAGTATTCACTTGCTTTCCCATCCAGGCACCAGCATAACTGGTCCCTGCATTCTCCTTCCGTCCACTCACTAACTTCCGCATAACGGGAAAATTTAGCATAGAATGCTTTCCAATTTGATTTACCATCAAACTTTAAGAACGTCGGCAAACTAACACTCTTCCCCCTTCCCCTTTGACCTCTCTCCCCCTCATACTCCTCTTTTCTTGCATAATCGCTAGGATTTTCGGGTTCTCTTCTGGGGGGACACCCAGGCCTGTTCCCACTACTCTGTAACCTAGGAATAGATGGGTTTCTTCCTCCTGGGCCTTCAATGTCTTCCCCACTTGGGCGGTAATGTCCCCTTTCCCTATCATACTCATCTCTACGTTGAACTATTCTAGGGACTTCATTTTCCCTTCCTAGGGTATGTCTTGTTCTACCTATACTCTCCCTCATCTTGGGGTTAGTATTTTCCCTACTCCACCTCCCTCCGGTATTCCTCGGAGGGGAATAGTGGCCCCCTGTCTTGCCAAATGCTTTCCCTATTAGACGGGGCTACTGTTCGTATGTTTGGCACTCTCACTTCAGCCCCCCCCCCCCGCCCACTGGCTAAAACCCCACTATGAAAAAAAAGGTCTGGTTCTCTAGGGAACGCATAACCCGCACTAATATCCGAGTCTCGTATATGCACGTTTTGCATATACGCCCGATCCCTCTCATCGCTGCTCGAATCACCAATCCAAATCGTCCCGTCGCGTTCGACGAACTGATGGCGGCGGATATTGTCCCGGAGCTGATGTATATTTAACTCTCCCTGGGGTTTGTCTTTCCATGAAAGTACTTTCCATCTCACTATAATCATCATCTAATCTCTCGGGTAAATTGGCCTGTTGCCACCAATCCCCTTCCTGTTTATTATAATATGATTTTCCCCCTGTTAATGGGACTTTATCAAATGTACCCATATCCTTCCCCCTTCCTTTAACTTGGCCCTGTCCTGTCCCATCCCACTTCCCTATTAACTTGTCAACACTCCTAACCCTTTCCCTATGTCGATCATACAGGGATCCCATTCCTTCTTTATTTTCAAAAGAGGTAAAATCCAAACAATCAAGTAACTGTGGTGTTATCCTGAGATATGGAACCTGATTCAGATCATCAAGTTCCAGATCACCCTTTGCTTCTCTTAATTCCAATATTTTATCGGCCACCTTCGCCCCTATCCCTGGTACTGACATCAGCTCCTCGATGGAACAATTGTTAATGAAAACACGCGGCATTGTTAATAAAAATTAAACAACAAAAACACGTGGCTTTTTCTTTTGTGGTGTATGCGTGTATGTACAATTTTTAACGGACCAGATTTTTACACTGGGCCGCTTTTGTCTACTTTTGTTTAAAATCGATAATGTCAAAAAAAAAAAATATTTGGACACCGGACTTACAACTTATCTTTGACTTCTAGAAACTAGCTGCTTCCGGTTTGGGGTTCACATTTGGGGAATACACGTGCTTGCTTAAACACGTGGTGGGATATACACGTGAGTGGGAAAGGGGTACTTTCTTTACCACGGGAAAAAAATTTAAAGATTTCCAATTTTGTCTGCCAATCCTATCTGCATATCTTCCCTTGAAATTTCCTAACGGACAATTTCCCCTGAAAACAACAGGTCCTATCAGCCCTTTAACATTAGAACAAAACAAAAAAAATTACACGTGGTGGGGACTACACGTGGGTGGGAAAGGGGTACTTCTTTGACACGGACAAAAAATTTAAAGATTTCCAATCTTGTCTGCCAATCCTACCTGTGTATCTTCCCTTGAAATTTCCTAACGGACAATTTCCCCTGAAAATACCAGGTCCTATCAGTCAGGCAAAACTGAAACCAAAGAAAAAAAATTGTTTGCCCCCTAAAAAAAATTAAATGGCGGAGTTGCGATTTTACTTAAAAATCGCTTTTGGTTAATTTAATAACCTTTCTCGCGAATAGGATTCGACTTGTAGTCGCAGCGCCAATATAGTAATTAGCACTACTTACTATTACTAGCTTGCAATACGTCAGTCAAGATTCTTGGCTTATTTCTCTGGTTTGTTACGTCTGTACAGTTCTGGGTTAGATCAAGTTCTGGCAAGCGTGGTCAGTTTGTGATGCATCATGGGTGCCTTTGGGAACTCCTCGGCCCCCATCCCCCACGACTCACTACAGTCCAAATAACTCCAGGAAGCTATAATTTTCATTAGCAATTTTTAGCTCAGCTTCCTCCTGTTAATACAGAAATTAATGCCACCTAAAAAATACAAATCTCTGGAGCCTGGAAGATTAATTATTTTGACTAAAAACAACACTAACTTAAGATGATCATGGAAAAAAGGAAAATAACACTGCAGATCAAAGAGATGACTAACTTCATCATGCATGTACTTGTAGAATTTGTTTTCTCAGATAGCTACATCAGTACATGTAATATATTTTGATTTAAACTTGAATGCAATAATTATAAAACTGCATGATGAAGCCATCTATAATAATAATAATAATAATATTTTATTAAGGCAAATCAAGCACATATACTTGTACATATAAAGCACACATATATTCTATTACAATATACATAAAAATAAGTTATACCGGTAAATATTGTAAACTTGACAGCCTAGGATAACCCATAAAGCCCAATAAATTGAGCTTATTTCCAATGGGATCATTATCTTGTAAGATTACAAGAGTAAAATAATAAGAATTGTTTACTCATAAAACACACTAGCATATAAAATATTTTAAAATAAAGCACCAAATTACAAGCACTATATTGAGTTTGCCTGAACAAAAATAATTGAAAATTTTGATGAGTGATTTTTAAAAATAAAAATATTCATTTTCTTCCCTTCTCCTTGCCTCAAATTAAAAAAATTCCTTTACTGCATTTTTAAATGCTTTCTTATTATTTACATTCTTAATAGAAATTGACAAACTGTTCAAGTCTCTTATTGCATTATATGAAAAGCTATTAGCGCTACACAAATTTGCGTTTGGAGTAATACAATTTAAATTAGAGGCTCCCCTTGTATTTCCTTGATTAATATTACAATTTTCACATACATATTCTGGTGCTCTACCATGATATATATTAAAAACATGGTTAATTCTAAGTTGACATACTCTGTCTGGTACAGAAAGCATTCCAACACTGTCTAGTATATCACAATGTATGCGAGTTCTGGAGTCCAGGTCGAGGACAAATCTCACAACCTTATTTTGTAATATTTTAAGTTTTTTGGTCAATACCGAGCCTAAACCACTGAACCATGAAGAACATGAATAATCAAAATAACACTGAAAGCTGTTGAGCGTGTTTTTCTCGACCTGGGATCAAGACATTTTGCATTTCTATATAAAAATTTAAGTCTACCCGTTTACTTTACTGACAATATTTGAGACTATATTTTCAGAATATAAATATTTATCAATATGTACTCCTAAATATCTAACTACCCCTGTTGATGTAATAACATGTTCATAACATTTCACATAAAAGTTTTTAATTTGTTTGATCTTTCTTTTAGGGCCATAAAGCATACATTCAGTCTTGCCATCTAAATATACATACAGATATATATGCGTTATTGTGCTACATTTTAGATGTTTATTTATCATTTTGTTTGTTTGCACAGAATTGTTAACACTTGTTTCCGATCCGACATCCCGTAGGTTCATAGTTGGCTACTTTTTCAGATGTTTATATATATATTATATATATATATATATATATATATATATATATATATATTGAAACGACAATGCATGAGAGATACAGGCTCAGATGAGTGTCAAATTCTGTTACTTCTCTATTGATATCAACATGTAGTGTTCTACATGTAAGACAAAACAGCAGTACATTGTATATATACAAATGTACCTTAGTACTACATAGAGTAACTACAAAGTTTGTGATTTGACTGAGAAAGTGATGTACAGTATCAAACGAGGGAGGTACAATCAAAGTATATATCTTAAATAGAGAATTCTTTTAACATATAACATAAGTTTGCCTTAAAACACTGGTACCTCTTTTGAGACATCATCTATTTTTTTTTAAATGTCATATTATTTTAGAATTTCTGTTTAACTTATCAAGTACATATACTGGTATTTTGTTACAGCTGATGGATTCCAGAATGGTTGTCAGGAACTTGGTAGCAAATACAACATGAACTGGATGTTGGCTTGGAAGTCTTTCAGATAACAGATCAAATTCCAATATAGGAGGACCATTGCTATGACTAATTTTTACGCTATTTAAGCTTTCAGTTCAAGTCATCAAGACTTCATCCTAAATTTTATGTTTTTGAGTTTTTTTGGAGGGGGAGGGGAGAAAGAGTGAAAGGATTTTTTTTAGCTGAAAATAGACAACTTTTTATGTGACAGGAACCTCATTCAACGGAAGACGTTAGCTGAGATCTGGAAGGGAGTTTTTTTTATTATTTAAAATTTATTTATTGAGACATTATATCATTTTGGAGGAAATTTCCTTGTACAAAGACTTTAGCTGAATAAATTTAAAAAATTTGTTATTTGATTATCATTTTGTTTTAAAAACCTTTTATTTTATTAAATATTAAAAACAGGGATTTTATCTGTATTAATAATTTTACATTGTTCATGACATCACATACATGTACATGTAGTAGAAATAACCATATGCAACTTATTTGAAGGCATTTTGATAGTTCAAAGATGTACGATAAAAGACTGTTATTATTGATTAAGACTCAGATTTTCTATTAAAAAGTGATTTTGAAATTTTGCTTATGTTTATTATTTTATTGACATATATCATTATCAGCTGAGAGTAAGAGTATATAAAAGAAAATAAATTATCAAGCAATTGAAAACAGAGTTGATGAACTAAAAGAATGACTTTGCAATCTATAAATAACTACCATCCAGTTTGGTGACCAACATCATATTTACTGAATATTGATTGAATAAATTACATGTATTTTCTGATATATTTGGTTTGTTTATTTGATTGTGTTTAATGCTACTTACAATGTTTCAGTTATATTGTGGTGGTCAGTTTTATTGGTGGAGGACCCTGAGAAAACCACCGACCTGTTGCAAATCACTGACAAACTTTATCACAAAATGTTGTACACCTCGCCCTGATTGAGATATATTATGTAGGATTATTTTCTAAGTTATGTCTTGTCTGGCTGCTGCAAAATATAGCAAAAAAGTATTCCACATATTCTGGTTAAAAATTATATATATTTTTTGTCTATTTTTAAAAAATCGTAATACATTGTTGTACTAATAGGTAGAATGAAGAGTTAGGGTTAATGGTGTTTAATGCCACAGTCAACACAATTTCAGTTATATCATGGTGGTCAGTTTTATTGTTGAAGGAAAATGGAGAAAAACACTGACAAACTTTATCACATAATGTTGTATCAAGTACACCTCCCCACGAGCAGGATTCGAAATCACAACTTTTGTGGTGATAGAAACTGATTGTACAGGTAGTTGTAAATCCAACTACCATACCAACACGAAATAATGGCCCTAGGTAGAATGAACCATATATACAGGATCTGCCTTAAGCCAATTGGGCCCCACTGAAGTTGCATACTCTCAGCTGTAGGTTTTACAGAGAACAGCAATGATTATTATTATGTTATGGGGTCCACAACTCCTAAGGCGACCCTGCATATGTATGTGTGATAATATCCAACTTGGCTAAGGGACCGACCCTTTAACTTGAAGGGGTGGGGGGTTATGGTTTTGTGTTACGTTCAGAAATTTGTTTTCGGACAACACAAGAGTTAGAATATTTTTTTTTTTTCCAGAGTTTAACATTAGGTTATGTGACAAAAACTCTGAATCAGATTATTTTTTTTTTTCCTCCACCAAAATCAGAATATTTTTTTCAGCAACATTGGGAATCATAATATTTTTTTAGAAAAAAAGACATAACCCCCTTTTCAAGTTAAATGGTCGTTCCCTAATACCTTCTGCGATTTTTCGCCTGTTACCCCTGTATACTTGTCCAGATTTGATTTGATTTGATTTTTGGTGTTTTAACTCCACTTTCAACAATATTTCAGCTATATCATGGCGACCAGTTTTAGTGGTGAAGGAAGCCGGAGAGGACCACGGGCAAGCAACTGGTAAACTTTATTACTTGCGGCTGCGAGTCGACTGCACCCTTTTTAGCTCACTTTGCCAAAGGCAATGTGAGCTTTTGCCATCACTTGGCGTCCATCGTCCGTTAACTTTTCACATTTTAATCTTCTCCTCTGAAACCCCTCAGCCAAATGAAGTAAAACTTGGTAGGAAGCATCTATGACAGGTCCTCTATAAAGATTGTTCATTTCGTCCTGATCCATTGACAAACATGTTCGCCATAAGCAATTCTTGTTTCTGATTGGTTGATTTCTAAAAAATCTTCTCCTCTGAAACCGCTTTGCCAAATGAATCAAAATTTGGTAGGAAGCATCCTTGGAAGGTCCTCTATAAAGTTGCTCATTTATTTCCGATCCGTTAACAAACATGACCGTCACAGGCAATTCTTGTTTCTGATTGGTTGATTTCTAAAAAATCATCTCCTCTGAAAGCGTTTGGCCAAATGAATCAAAACTTGGTAGGAAACATCATTTGCATGTCCTCTATCCAGAATGCTAATTTAGTTCCGATCGTTAACAAACATGGCCACCACAGGCATTTCTTTTTTCTGATTGGTTGATTTATACAAATCTTTTTCTCTGTAACTGCTTAGCCAAATAAACCGAAACTTTGTGGGAAGCACCTATGGAAGATTCTGTATTAAGTTTCCTCAAAGCAGAATGAAAGGTGAGCGACACAGGCTCAGCCCCCATTAGTATACATATCAATGATTCTTGATATACATTTATAGGAATACAAAGAAAGTATACTACAGGTTAATTTTTTTTCACACTGTTTAAAAGTTTGACATCTGGAAAACCTTCTTTTCATTTTAAATCAGGATCCCCCCAACAGGAATAACGACTTCTTAATATTTTCATGTAAGTAACTGTATGCAACATTAGTGTCTGCTACAGAAGCTAGATTACAAATTAAAAAATACCACTTTTGGCATGGAACATAGTTATTTTAATTTAATGCTTTATTTATTTCAAGAGGATTGCAAACAGCCTGAAAGCTACAAAGTTGGTCTCCTCAACATACATATGATACAAGACAAGACAATACAACAGACTATCTCACACTCATTCACTCATAATAGTTAATACAAATTATATTTCAATAGCAATTTAGAATATTTACAAAGCATAGAATCTATAGAAATATATTACTATTTTCAATGAATTCATACACACACTGAAATATAACTATGTTATCATCCATAGATAAATCATCACTTCCTTGAAGAAAAAGCTCAACTAAATATGTGTTTAATTCATTTTTGAAACTATTTGAATTCACATTTGGACAGAGCAATGATTTAATCTTGTGAAAAAGTGTTTTTCTTAATTCATCATATTTATCACAGTTAAATAAAAGATCCTGTGGGAAATACATACAAACACTTCTTCTCAGAAACCATTTCAAAGTTTATAACCAAATTGTGTATGGGATCATATTGTGGGCCATTATATAAAATTGTGGTGTCAATTGGAAATGCCAAAATTACCTCATCATGGAACATGATTTAGCAAAGGACCCTGCGTCTCCCAAGCTATCGGGTATTTGAAAAAAAATATATGATGCATGAATTATCGTTTAGTGCTCATCATTTTCGCCTGGTTAGGGTAATATGAAAAATAGTTAAACAGATATTTCACCATTATTAAAATGAAGTTGGACAAATTTGCAATATCTGCATGAGCACTGGCTTAGGACAGGCAACATTACAGGCTAATATGATAAGTCACAGCAGGTAACTGGTCACAGTGAATGCATACACGTTGATAACAACATCGGGAGTAAAGCTAAACAGAAGGCACAGGCGCTTGTTTCTGGTAAAAAAATATATACCTAGATACTAAATATCTAGGTATATTTTTGCTTACCAGAAACAAGCGCCTGTGACAGAAGATTGCAAATGTTTCTGAAGAAAGGACTACATTATATATTTATACATGTAACATGCATATTAGGAAATCAATGGTAACTGTAACAAATGAAATGTTTAAATGATTTTTTTTTATTAACGCAAAAATACTTTCCCGATCCCTTCAATGATTCATTTAAATCGGGTGGGGGTATTCCCTCAGTATTATTATTATTTGTAACCAAAATGCATTATCCTACACAGAATTCAATATCATGTATCACGTTTTGAACACCAAAACATTCTCTGTATCCTTGCTGAGACCCCCTTCATGGTATTAAGACGATATATAATGCTAATCCGCTCATTCTCTAAGGGTAGACCTATATTACAGATTTTTTATTTACAAAAATCGCCAATGCTTGAAAATAGCGTTTGTCATTGTTGGTGGTTATGAAGAATAAATGCGTAAAAGAACAAACCCACTAAACAGCTATATTCCTAAAATTTGAGTTACCCAAAAGCAAGTGATAAAAATACCTATTTTGGATGTTTAACTGAAAAGGAAACAACTTTTAATTAAAACTAAGAACGTTTAACTAACAACTTAACAAAGCAAAAATAAACGAAGTGTCGGAAAGAGCATTGGAAGATAAAAATATATTTTTCTGTTTTATTTTTAAGAACATGGAAAAGTGGCATATTATTTCAACCAAATATTACTATTTTTGACATTTATATGAAGGGAAAAACGTGTATACATTTAAAACTCCCATTTCTAAAGAAGATCATCAATAATGAATAAATATATAGCATTCATAACATAGGGAAGAAGAGCTTGAAGATACAAAAGCGGTTATCATAATCCGTAAATCGAAGGAAAGACAACACAATGGCCTGAAGAAAAAGAACAAAAAAAGTATCATTTCAATATTAATGGTTATTGTACATAGTTTTCTTGGTTCAAAATATCTGCATGTGCACACATTTGAAAACTTCTTTTCTGCACATATGAGAATAACAAAATTAATTTATTATCTTTAATCAGAAATTTTAAACTTTTGCATTGCTTAAATGAGCACTTAAAGGTAATATTTTGAGATTTTTTTTTCCTTTAACTCAAATTACTGAAAATTATCAATTTTTAGATAAGGTTCTTTTTTAATACATTTTTTAATATATAATAAAAAATAAATTCGTAATTTTGCATTCTTTTACTATTCCAAAACTTCAATTAATTTTCTATCAAGTTATTTTTAACACTATTTTAATTTCAAATATATTTCCGTCCTCTTCAAAGGACGCGCCTTCTCATATAAATAATATTCAGTTCAAAGTTCTTATTCGGTCATCCGTACAAATTTAACCCAGTAGTTGACCAATGAGATCTACAAGCGCCGTTTCTCGCGTGATTTCTCAGTTGGAAGATATATTCCGAATGCACCACCCTACAAACCTCGAACGAAAATCTTCCGCAGATCGTATAACGTGTTTCCTTCCCCTATAATATAATCCCCTGATCAAACACGTGTGGCAAAACTGCTATTATGGTTCGACAAAAGAAAAAGGTAAAAATTAAAGATAATTATACTATATTATACTACAATTATTAACAGCAGATGAGAAGCGAGCGATAGATATGTTAATCGTAGCGTACCAAGTGTTGAAGACTACCGTTTAGACTACAGATGATACCGCTTCACTGCCTTTAGTTTAGCCTTTAGAGTTTAGTACAATTCAAATGAATTACAAGCATACTATGCCTATCACGCTATGCTTTATGGACACATGAAAAATTTTGTCTTGAACATTTATGTATTTTAAAATCACAATTCTCATAATCGATGTATGTCCCACATTTATAATTACAAAATAATTCGTTGTTCATTGGTGAGAGTTTTTGAATTTCATGAGCTTATTTTCTTTAATCCCAGCATCTCTTACCAGCATCTAGTAAATAATTTGTATTTGTTTTTAAATAAATCCTAGCCTAATGTCTATGATATATCGGTTTTTGATTTATGGTGATTAACGCCACTTTCAACAATATTTCAGTAATATTGTGACGGATAGGAATAGGTATAGGTATTTGTAAATCCAACTACCGTACGATAACGACCATGACGACACCTATGATATATAGTTATTATTTATGACAAAACTGTAACATGGAGGAAAGACGTAGATATTACTTGTTTTCAATGAGAAGTCTATTTTTAGCCACCACCGTGGAATGACCCATAAGCCTGGTCAACAATTGTATATTATTTTATTTATTATTCAACATTTATTTCAGTATGAAAGTGGATCAGCAACTGCTTATATCTCCAGGAATCAAGCAATTAAAAAACTACAGCTTAGTTTGGCTGATTTTAGGTAAGGCAATTAAACATTTGTTTTTGATTTAACATACAGTACACTCCAAGTGTATCAACGATCATAATCTCAGGTTCGACATATTCCTCCCAAAATGTCCGACAAATTTGAGAGTCAACACTCTCTAAGTCCGACTATTTGGTCGGACGTGAGAGTGGTTATTTAAAGATTTTTTTTTACATTTCTCGAGGTGAATATGTCAAACATTTTATGATCGATGCGTATTTGTAAGCGTACTTTCTTTCCGGTGTGTAGAATGTGCGGGAACGTAAATACCCTAGTGTACCTTGCACCATATTCGCGCCAGGAAAGGTAGACAAAACCATGTGTGAAGTTTTATGACGAAATATCTCCGATTTCTATGTAAATTTACAAGTTGAAGTGGGGAATCACCCACAGGTAATTTTAGCCATGCATTTTTTTTTTTATCTTGGACAAGAATAATGAGCGTCCTGATTGGATGACCGATTTAAAACACACTGACGCATGTTAAAAAGATGCATGTAAAAGAAATCTATGTTATATTTATTCATTTGTTTGATTCTGGAATATTGTTGATCAAATGTTCGACAAATTTGAGAGTCAACACTCTCTTAAGTCCGACTATTTGGTCGGACATCGTGGTCGGATGTGAGAGTGGATATTTAAAGATTTTTTTTACATTTCTCGAGGTGAACATGTCAAACATTTTGTAATCGATGCATCTTTGTAAGCGTACTTTCTTTCCGGTATGTAGAATGTCCGGTTACGTAAATACCCTAGTGTATTTCTACCTTGCACCATATTCGCGCCAGGAAAGGTAGCTCAAAGGTCAATATATAATTGAAATATTGTTGAAAAGTGACGTTTAAACACCAATAGCCTCATATAAATTATTGCAATAAAATATCGATTAAGTAACGAAATTGATATAAATTATTTTCCAGTATATTTAGTATAAAAAGCTTGTTCTACACGTTTATTGTGAGATGTATTGCAACCGCCATTTTTTACTACAATCACATTCGCATGCTCGTGTTTGATGGAAAGCTATAGCTATATTTAGATATTTTGTGATAATAATTTTATATTGTAAATCGATCCACCCTGTGATTTTTTTCAACAAGATACATTTTTTATAGTATATATTTTTATTATAAAATACAATATTGAACTGATTTTCGATAACACTTCAATCATTGAATATTGATTTTTTTCGGATGTTGAATATTTTATCCCCAGAATGGCGCCCCCTGTTAGTATACTTTTATTGCTTTATTTAAAAAAAAATAACACCAAGAACAACGATGATACGAGTCTTCTTATTCAGAAATAAATCTACAGCAAAATAAAGGTATACATTTTTGTGTACTGTAAACAAAATCGTCATTTTTATCTAGATTTATCGTCCGAAAAATACGGTACTCCTCTACTATACTAATTTGGAATAGGTGATGGGAATTGGGTGCCATCATCAAAATAAAGATTAAAAAAATGTATTTCACGATAATGATGACTGATTAAAATTGTTTGTCATGCATTAGCTGTCAGTTGTAATATACAGGAAGAGCCCCTACTGTGAAGCCATCTATTTTGAGATGCCATTCAATGAAAATAACAACCTGACCATATTGTTAAATAAGAATAAGAATTAGATAAGAAATTAAAATTTATAGAAGGCAAGGATTTATATAATTAACACATTAAGTCACATTTCATTTATTTAGCTTGGGTCAGTTATGGGTACCGGTAAACTGAGAAACGAAACGAAACTAAATCAAAATCCAACGAAATCTGTAAAGTAAGAAAACGAAATCCAACGAAATGAAACGAAATCTGTAAAGTAAGAAACGAAATCCAACGAAATGAAACTAAATCTGTAAAGTAAGAAAACGAAATCCAACGAAATGAAACGAAATCTGTAAAGTAAGAAAACGAATTCCAACGGAAAGAAACGACGAAATCTGTAAAGTAAGAAAACAAAATATAACGAAATCTGTATTATATATTATAGTAAGACAAGAATCGAAAAAAAATAAACGTTTATTCTTTGTAAGCACTACTAGAGATATCCTAAGCTACCTTTACCTATGGTCACGAAGCATGACGCACGGGATCCTACATTGAAGTTTGATTGAAAATTACAATAACATTCAGCATTCATTCAAATACTAGTATTCCACATCTCAGTATTTTCTATTTGATACCGACTGGATGCACACTTCGGATTGATTTATTTATTATTGTTTGTTTAACGTTCAATCGCTAATATTTCATGCATAATCGGGACAAGAACAAGTTGAAAAAAATCAAATTGATAAAGAAAAGCGAGGTTGGGATGGGAAACAGGAAAAACAATTTTTGACTGCAATGGCCTGGAAAAGGGGAGAGCTGGATAGGGGCGGAAAATTTTGCCATTTGTAGCGGCCCCAAGATAGCATAGGGGCATACTCTTACGAAATCTACAGATGGGATCTTTTTTATACGTGCATGAAGAGTGGCACCCTCCACACACGTTGGCCTACTATTGTCCGCGGTAAGATTTTCCTCTAATAGCCTGACAACTCCCGAAGCGAGGGCTACCCTATTTAGACATCGAGTCACCTAAGGTACACACCTTAGTTGCTCGGGGGCTGAGCATCCGACCCCCAGCCAGACTCTAAATACTCTTAATCGGCTTTTACGACAAGCCGAGATCTACTTCAGGCCTATTCTTTATGACGCCCGGGACTCGCACAGGGCTTTCGGAAAACAACATCTTGAAAAATGTCCTGTCAAAATTATGCACATTAACTATATAATTTCATCATATTACATCTTGAATATTTTCTTTAACGGGATAAGTCAGTAAGTGCACATTTTGGGAGCTACGTGCCCTAAGCACGGGCTGTTCGGTAGTTAGGGACCAGGCAAAATTTATCAGGGGTTGGGACCGATGCATTTCAATTGTGCCTCTTAAAAAGTCTTTGTCCCATGTTCAATACACAGGCCTGTGGTTCAATATTTATGAAAAAAAACTACATGTTCCATGCCTAATTTCAATGATAATAATATAGGTTTTACCAAATTCTGCCAAGAAAACATGACAGGTCCCATGAAGACAAAAAGTTGCAAAAATATCTTTGTCCCATGGCCTTTTGCACTGGCCCCTATTGCCTGGTCCCTTAGAGGCAAATTTTTGTTTCAGATACATGTCGTATGAGGAATACTAAGGCAAAAATTTAAAACAAGACGTTCGAAGGTTTAACTATCTGAAATTTACTAATTGAAAGTTTTATAGATAACGTATGTACTTTTTTTTTTTTTTTAAACCATTTCACCAAAACATTGATAAACATTGTTTTATTAGTTCACCTGGACCTTTGATCCAGGTGAACTATTGCCATCACTTGGCGTCCGTTGTCTGTAAACATTTCAAGTTTCTTCTCCGAAACCACTTGGCCGATTGGAACCGAACTTAGCAGGAATGTTCCTTGGATGGTCCTCTACAAAGTTACTGTTTTTCGTTCCAGTCGGATATTCAATATGGCTGCCAGGGCCAATAATATGCTCTGATTGGCAGAAATTTCAAAGATCTTCTTCTCTGAAACTAATGAACTGACTGAACCCAAACTGTAAATGAATGATCATTGGAATGTCCTTTACCAAGTTTCTGTTTTTTATGCCGATCGGAAATCCAAGATGGCCGCCATCGCAGGACATAGATTAACATTGGACCCTATGGGAAAATGTTCAAATGCCTTCTTCTCAGAAACTACAAATATGATTAAAGCCAAACTGTACATGAATGTTCATGGAATGGTCCTCTACAATCTTAAGGTTTTTTGTTCCGATATGAAATTCAAAATGGCGGCTACGGCGGGACTTAGTTTAACATTGGACCCTATGGGAAAAATGTTTCAAAACGCTTCTTCTCTGAAACCACTTGGATAATTGAAACCAAACTGCCCAGGAATGATCATTGGAAGGTCCTCTACAAGGTGTGTGTTTTTTATGCCGATCGGAAATCCAAGATGGCCACCACCGCAGGACATAGATTAACATTGGACCCTATGGGAAAATGTTCAAATGCCTTCTTCTCAGAAACTACAAATATGATTAAAGCCAAACTGTACATGAATGTTCATTGGATGGTCCTCTCCAAACTTTACGTTTTTTGTTCCGATATGAAATTCAAAATGGCGGCTACGGCAGGACTTAGTTTAACATTGGACCCTATGGGAAAAATGTTTCAAAACGCTTCTTCTCTGAAACCACTTGGACAGTTGAAACCAAACTGCCCAGGAATGATCATTGGAAGGTCCTCTACAAATTTTATGTTTTTTAATGCCAATCGGAAATCCAAGATGGCCGCCACCACAATACATAGATTAATATTGGACCCTATGGGAAAATGTTCAAATGCCTTCTTCTCAGAAACTACAAATATTATTAAAGCCAAACTGTACATGAATGTTCATTGGATGGTCCTCTACAGACTTTACGTTTTTTGTTCCGATAAGAAATTCAAAATGGCGGCTACGGCAGGACTTAGTTTAACATTGGACCCTATGGGAAAAATGTTTCAAAACGCTTCTTCTCTGAAACCACTTGGATAATTGAAACCAAACTGCCCAGAAATGATCATTGGAAGGTCCTCTACAAAGTTTCTGTTTTTTTATGCCGATCGAAAATTCAAGATGGCCGCCACCGCAGGACATAGATTAACATTGGACCCTCTGGAAAATGTTCAAATGTCTTCTTCTCAGAAACTACAAATATGATTAAAGCCAAACTGTACATGAATGTTCATTGGATGGTCCTCTACAATCTTAATGTTTTTTGTTCCGATATGAAAATCAAAATGGCGGCTACGGCAGGACTTAGTTTAACATTGGACCCTATGGGAAAAATGTTTCAAAATGCTTCTTCTCTGAAACCACTTGGACAGTTGAAACCAAACTGCCCAGGAATGATCATTGGAAGGTCCTCTACAAACTTTATGTTTTTTATGCCAATTGGAAATCCAAGATGGCCGCCAGCGCAGGACATAGATTAACATTGGACCCTATGGGAATATATTCAAATGCTTTCTTCTCAGAAACTACAAATATGATTAAAGCCAAACTGTACATGAATGTTCATTAGATGGTCCTCTACAAACTTTACGTTTTTTGTTCCGGTATGAAATTCAAAATGGCGGCTACGGCAGGACTTAGTTCAACATTGGACCCTATGGGAAAAATGTTTCAAAACGCTTCTTCTCTGAAACCACTTGGATAATTGAAACCAAACTGCCCAGGAATGATCATTGGAAGGTCCTCTACAAGGTGTGTGTTTTTTATGCCGATCGGAAATCCAAGATGGCCACCACCGCAGGACATAGATTAACATTGGACCCTATGGGAAAATGTTCAAATGCCTTCTTCTCAGAAACTACAAATATGATTAAAGCCAAACTGTACATGAATGTTCATTGGATGGTCCTCTCCAAACTGTACGTTTTTTGTTCCGATATGAAATTCAAAATGGCGGCTACGGCAGGACTTAGTTTAACATTGGACCCTATGGGAAAAATGTTTCAAAACGCTTCTTCTCTGAAACCACTTGGACAGTTGAAACCAAACTGCCCAGGAATGATCATTGGAAGGTCCTCTACAAATTTTATGTTTTTTAATGCCAATCGGAAATCCAAGATGGCCGCCACCACAATACATAGATTAATATTGGACCCTATGGGAAAATGTTCAAATGCCTTCTTCTCAGAAACTACAAATATTATTAAAGCCAAACTGTACATGAATGTTCATTGGATGGTCCTCTACAGACTTTACGTTTTTTGTTCCGATAAGAAATTCAAAATGGCGGCTACGGCAGGACTTAGTTTAACATTGGACCCTATGGGAAAAATGTTTCAAAACGCTTCTTCTCTGAAACCACTTGGATAATTGAAACCAAACTGCCCAGAAATGATCATTGGAAGGTCCTCTACAAAGTTTCTGTTTTTTTATGCCGATCGAAAATTCAAGATGGCCGCCACCGCAGGACATAGATTAACATTGAACCCTCTGGAAAATGTTCAAATGTCTTCTTCTCAGAAACTACAAATATGATTAAAGCCAAACTGTACATGAATGTTCATTGGATGGTCCTCTACAATCTTAATGTTTTTTGTTCCGATATGAAAATCAAAATGGCGGCTACGGCAGGACTTAGTTTAACATTGGACCCTATGGGAAAAATGTTTCAAAATGCTTCTTCTCTGAAACCACTTGGACAGTTGAAACCAAACTGCCCAGGAATGATCATTGGAAGGTCCTCTACAAACTTTCTGTTTTTTATGCCAATTGGAAATCCAAGATGGCCGCCACCGCAGGACATAGATTAACATTGGACCCTATGGGAATATATTCAAATGCTTTCTTCTCAGAAACTACAAATATGATTAAAGCCAAACTGTACATGAATGTTCATTAGATGGTCCTCTACAAACTGTACGTTTTTTGTTCCGGTATGAAATTCAAAATGGCGGCTACGGCAGGACTTAGTTCAACATTGGACCCTATGGGAAAAATGTTTCAAAACGCTTCTTCTCTGAAACCACTTGGATAATTGAAACCAAACTGCCCAGGAATGATCATTGGAAGGTCCTCTACAAGGTGTGTGTTTTTTATGCCGATCGGAAATCCAAGATGGCCACCACCGCAGGACATAGATTAACATTGGACCCTATGGGAAAATGTTCAAATGCCTTCTTCTCAGAAACTACAAATATGATTAAAGCCAAACTGTACATGAATGTTCATTGGATGGTCCTCTCCAAACTTTACGTTTTTTGTTCCGATATGAAATTCAAAATGGCGGCTACGGCAGGACTTAGTTTAACATTGGACCCTATGGGAAAAATGTTTCAAAACGCTTCTTCTCTGAAACCACTTGGACAGTTGAAACCAAACTGCCCAGGAATGATCATTGGAAGGTCCTCTACAAATTTTTTGTTTTTTATGCCAATCGGAAATCCAAGATGGCCGCCACCACAATACATAGATTAACATTGGACCCTATGGGAATATATTCAAATGCTTTCTTCTCAGAAACTACAAATATTATTAAAGCCAAACTGTACATGAATGTTCATTGGATGGTCCTCTACAAACTTTTCGTTTTTTGTTCCGATAAGAAATTAAAAATGGCGGCTACGGCAGGACTTAGTTTAACATTGGACCCTATGGGAAAAATGTTTCAAAACGCTTCTTCTCTGAAACCACTTGGATAATTGAAACCAAACTGCCCAGAAATGATCATTGGAAGGTCCTCTACAAAGTTTCTGTTTTTTTATGCCGATCGAAAATTCAAGTTGGCCGCCACCGCAGGACATAGATTAACATTGGACCCTATGGGAAAATGTTCAAATGTCTTCTTCTCAGAAACTACAAATATGATTAAAGCCAAACTGTACATGAATGTTCATTGGATGGTCCTCTACAATCTTAATGTTTTTTGTTCCGATATGAAAATCAAAATGGCGGCTACGGCAGGACTTAGTTTAACATTGGACCCTATGGTAAAAATGTTTCAAAATGCTTCTTCTCTGAAACCTCTTGGACAGTTGAAACCAAACTGCCCAGGAATGATCATTGGAAGGTCCTCTACAAACTTTCTGTTTTTTATGCCAATTGGAAATCCAAGATGGCCACCACCGCAGGACATAGATTAACATTGGACCCTATGGGAATATATTCAAATGCTTTCTTCTCAGAAACTACAAATATTATTAAAGCCAAACTGTACATGAATGTTCATTAGATGGTTCTCTACAAACTGTACGTTTTTTGTTCCGGTATGAAATTCAAAATGGCGGCTACGGCAGGACTTAGTTCAACATTGGACCCTATGGGAAAAATGTTTCAAAACGCTTCTTCTCTGAAACCACTTGGATAATTGAAACCAAACTGCCCAGAAATGATCATTGGAAGGTCCTCTACAAGGTGTGTGTTTTGTATGCTGATCGGAAATCCAAGATGGCCACCACCGCAGGACATAGATTAACATTGGACCCTATGGGAAAATGTTCAAATGCCTTCTTCTCAGAAACTACAAATATGATTAAAGCCAAACTGTACATGAATGTTCATTGGATGGTCCTCTACAAACTTTACGTTTTTTGTTCTGAAATGAAATTCAAAATGGCGGCTACGGCAGGACTTAGTTTAACATTGGACCCTATGAGAAAAATGTTTCAAAATGCTTCTTCGTTGAAACCAAACTGCCCAGGAATGATCATTGGAAGGTCCTCTGTTTTTTATGCCGATCGGAAATCCAAGATGGCTGCCACCACAGGTCATAGTATTAACACAGAACCATATGGGGAAAATACAGAAATATATTCTTCTCTGAAGCTATTGCACTGATTGAATCTAAACTATGCAGCAATCATTGGAAGGTCCTTTACAAACTTTGTGTTTTTTATGTTGATCGTAATTCCAAGATGGCTACCACTGCAGGACATAATTTTTACATAGGACCAATTGTTTTTTTTTATTACCAGGTGAACGATACAGGCTCTTGAGAGCCTCTGGTTTGA
This sequence comes from Bathymodiolus septemdierum, assembly GCA_963383655.1. Classification (NCBI taxonomy): domain Eukaryota; kingdom Metazoa; phylum Mollusca; class Bivalvia; order Mytilida; family Modiolidae; genus Bathymodiolus; species Bathymodiolus septemdierum. The sequence goes on from OY726523.1 coordinate 2,794,273, forward strand.
ATAAATACCCCCCCCCCCCCCCCCCCCCCCCTGCCTCAGTTTTAAAAGAGCATATTAAATCTCTAGACAAAATTCACCAAAAATCCAATTTTTCATAGGAATCACACCTATTTGAAAATGTCTGGGCACGGGCATGTAGACCTAGATTAGATCAGTAAAGTATTTATATTGTTTTAAAGCATACATTATTGTCCTTAGAGATAATATGGAGTTTGAATGGAACTCATTGACATTTGGAGAACATTGAGGCCTTGACTCTAACCAACTGATTACCACCTAAAAGTTATATTTTTTGTTTTGGAAATGAATGGTTCAAAATTTCCTAATAGATACAAGGATTACTAGTCAGGCGAGGGTTTGGGGCGTATGCCCCCCTACAAATAGAAAAAATACGATTTTTGCATGAAATCTTGATACCAAAAAAAATTCTCGCCTCGCTCAGCCCGCCGATTATTATTTTTTTTAACTCTAACCTGAAATCCTGGATACACCCATGTATCTTAAAAACATATTGTTGAGAAATACAGTGTATGAGAAAACCATGAAAAATTTAGTCCAGAAACCATGGCCACTTACTTGATTTTTGTAAACTATTGGTGTTATTGATATAGGACCCAATATGAAGCTTATTTTGACAAGAATGCTGGGCGTTATGTATATAAATGAGGCTTTGTAATTTGCTGTTTTGTCAGATCGTTGGCATTTATTCAGCATCACAGTATTTCCATTATTTTGGCAAAATAATATTTTCGACAAACCTAAGATGGCCGAGATATGAATTGTTATTGGAAAAATAATGATTTCGACAAATCAGGTGCACTACTAATCAGTAATGTAGAATTTGAATAAATTCTGCTCTAATAACAACCCCATTCTTTATATAGGGAAAATGTCACTTTACGAAGATATATATATATAAGAATGTATACTATCAGATTAGTTTTCAACCAAAAAAGGGTGCATTTTACATCTGGAAGCTATTTTGGTCCTTGTGAAAAGACATTTTCTCCATTTTTCCGAAGTTTAAAAAAATCAAAAGCTAGATAAAAATAAAGTCCGGTGTTCCTTATATTCGGACAAAGTGAAATAAAAGTTGAACAGGTAACTCCAAAATCAAAAAAGTTATGACTTGTCATCCATTTGTGATAAGAAACACCATCCCTCTTCCCCCTGGACACCCACCGAACATCGATTCCCATCACCACATTTCTTCTTCGGAAAACTACCCACAAATGCAACCCTGAAATTTGATGATACTGCCTTATACATATGCATATCGGGTAGTATTGTGAGTGAAGGTTGTTTCGCTATTGAGATATACAAATGTAGGCTTGCTAACCCCCCCGCCCCCCCCCCCCCATTAAAAAGAAAAATTAACGACATACTACTCCATCAAAACATCAAATACTCAGGGATGGAAATTAGCGGGGGCCCAGTTTCCCAAGGCCCCTAAAAATTTGGCTGGGCTACTAGAAATTGAGGTTTATTTTAGTTGCTTAGATAGGATTGGGCTACTAAAAATTTTGTTTGTCTATCAACTGATACCGGTATTTCCCTGTGTCTTTCCGTGAACTCCTATGGGCGTTGGTGTTCTGCATGGGGTATATACCCGCCTGTGTATTTTGCAAATTGATTTTTTTAAACTTGTTCTCGTCCCGATTATGCATAAAATATTAGCGACTGAACGTTAAACAAACAACAATAAATAAATAAATCCGAAGTGCGCATCCAGTCGGTATCAAATAGAAAATACTGAGATGTGGAATACTAGTATTTGAATGAATGCTGAATGTTATTGTAATTTTCAATCGATAGGTAAATTCATAGGTAAAGATACGTCTCGATAGGTAGCTTAGGTCGAGTTACGTAATTTTATTAGATATCTCTAGTAGTGCTTACAAAGAATAAACGTTTATTTCGTTTCGATTCTTGTCTTACTTTACAGAACTCGTTCTTATTTTCATTTGATATTGTTTTCTTACTTTATAGATTTCGCTTCTTTTCGTTATATTTTGTTTTCTTACTTTACAGATTTCGTTTCATTTCGTTGGATTTCGTTTTCTTACTTTACAGATTTCGTTGGATTTTGTTTTCGTTTCACTTCGTTTCGTTTCTCAGTTTACCGGTACCCGTCAGTTATCAATTGAAAAGACAAAAATGGTTTTAAAAAAAATCTGTCTAACAAGTATTTACCTAAATAACGATATCATGACGTATAATAATTTCTCACCGTAAATGTATTTATTTTATTAAGATATTTATACACATATATAAGAAAAAAGATATAAATTAATTTTTTAAGTACAAATAAATTGGAAGACAGCTTGAAAATCGAAAACGCAAAATAGTTATCTATGTTTATAAGTCTTAGTAAAAAGAGTCTTGAGCAACGTTTTTTTTTCACACCTGTGATAGGTGTATTTGTATATCATGAATGCACGATGCGACAACATGCTGAAATGGGTGATGTTTTGACAGGTAAACTGTAAAAAAAAAACAACGTAGAATACACCAATAAAATATTATTTCACCTATATCAGGACTCTGCAGACTGCCAATTTTCAAGATAAAAAACCCAGGATTTACGGATTTATGACCCATTCGCCATAAACAAAATAAAACTTAAATTTTACTAAATAATTTTAATCCAAATTTGCCTTTAAAGAAATAAATGTATAAATTAGAATTATTTACCCGGGTTCGTTCGCCCTACATTTGGCAAACACGTAAAAGAGCAAACGCACCCGATATCGTAAAGCGGCAACTGTCTGCAGCAAGTGAAAGGGCCTTGGCATCGATTGTCGCGAGTACATAGGGACATATTAATATTCACTTCTAGTGCACTTAAAACATGGGTACTGCATGTTAATACATTTTATTCATGGATATTATTGTATATATCGCCCGTGACAGCCATTAGCATATCTATACTTTCCGTACCACTGTATATCACTCATTTACTTCAGATCGTTTGAAGAAATGAAAAAGGGCACATCAGCATTACATGGCGCCACATTTTTTTTTATCAAAAGGGGCATGGCGCCACATTTTTTTTTATCAAAAGGGGCATGGCGCTGCGCCATTCTATTTTTCTTTAGATAAAACACTAATATAGCTGAAATATTGCTAAAGTTGGCATTAAACATCAATCAGTCAATCCTACATATATATTAAAGTAAATGGTATTTGATTGGATGGACTTCTATAGCATATTATTAATTAAATGACTTATTTTGTGCTACATTGTATACAAGTATTCAGATATTCAATGTGTCCACGGGGCCATCATGGTCGTGATCATATGGTAGTTGGATTTACAACTACATACACAATCAGTGCCTTTCACCACTAAAGTTGTGAGTTTGAATCTTGCTCATGGTAAGGTTTTCCTCAGGTTCTCCGGTTTCCTCCACCAATAAAACCGACTGCCACGATCTACATGTAAGTGAAATAGACTTGGCTAGCGAATACATCTCAGCAGTGAACAGAACTCAACTAATAACTCAACAATGGACTTACCTGTTGAATTGGTCGAACTTCTGAAACACGCAGGTGTAGATGGAAAGAAATTAACTTGGGATTTACAGGTTAATGCCAGCGCAGTATCAGTCAAGCTGATTTGGATCAAGGCTGAAAAACCAATTGCAACAATTGGAGAAGTTACCAGCAAGGCCCCAAAAAAGAAATACCTCTCTCCTTCCACCAGGAAACGAAACGCTCAATGCATCACTAAAGTTAACGCGGAAGCAAAGACAGAAAATAGTAACAACCAGATAGAAGAAACAACACAAACTGACCAACAACACAGTCATGACCAAGTCCTCCACAAACCACCCATAGTAATACAAAGAAGGGAGTGATCTACTCAAGAGTAGAACTACATGTACAATCACAGGCAGGCAATTGACGCCTACGAAATATCATTAACGCAGAAGAATCCCAGAAACCCTGGAGAAAATGCACATCTGTACGAAGTCTGTACATGTGAGGTAAATTATGTTTCAAGACGGAATTTGAAGACGGATCAGTGTCTTTCTCGTAGGCATTCGATCCAGACGACCCATCACTAATAGATCGTCACCCAGAATATGATACAGATACACACCTTGGTGACAGACCACCAGCACCTACTCAACAACGGGACGAAAGATATAAGTTAAAGGCTAGCAGAAAGAAAAGTAATCTGTCTACAATACCTGATCAGGTCAGTCGGACGTTAAACACCCATAATCTAATCTAAGTGAAATATTGTTGAAAGTGGCATTAAGCACCATAGCCCTAACCCCTAACCCAATGTGTCCACCATAATAATAATATTTTTTGACAATTTCAGACGGTTATGTATACTTAAAGGAATCTACCCCCATGAACCAAGACACAAGAAGAAAGTAGGAAAAGGAAGCACAGCTCCAAAAACATATTATTTTGCTAAAGATATAAACTACATATCACATGAGCCTATTATACAGAAATTCAGAGAATTCAAGGTTTGTTTTCTTCAGTATCCATGGTAAATCATAGTTATTAGTAGAGTATACAAGTTATTGTAGAGCTCTGTAGGTATTCTACAATATAAATGACAGATAATTTAACTTAAAATTAGTAGAGTTTACAAGTTATTGTAGAGATCTATAGGGACATTGTATTCTACAATATAAGTGACAGATAATTTAACTTAAAATTAGTAGAGTATGCAAGTTATTGTAGAGATCTATAGGGACATTGTATTCTACAATATAAGTGACAGATAATTTAACTTAAAATTAGTAGAGTATGCAAGTTATTGTAGAGATCTATAGGTACATTGTATTCTATAATACAAGTGACAGATAATTTAACTTAAAATTAGTAGAGCATACAAGTTATTGTAGAGATCTATAGGTATTCTACAATATTAGTGACAGATAATTTTACTTAAAATTAGTAGAGTATTCAAGTTATTGTAGAGATCTATAGGTACATTGTATTCTACAATATAAGTGACAGATAATTTAACTTAAAATTAGTAGAGCATACAAGTTATTGTAGAGATCTATAGGTATTCTACAATGTAATATAAGTGACAGATAATTTAGCTTAAAATTGGTTTTGTATTTAAGTTATTGTACTGTAGACCAAAGTGACATGATTTAACTAAAAAATGAGTTGAATATTTAAGTTATTATAAAGATCTAAGTGACAGATGATTCTGAACATGGTTGGCTACATTACCAGTTCTGAAGGTAGTGTAAATTAATCCTACCATTAACAAATCAAAACATGACTGTATTTTTGATACACTGTATTTTTGATACACTGTATTTTTTAACTGTAGCATTTTGTTAGAAGACTAAAGAAGGCAATCCACAAAAGAAACAATGATGCAGCAAACAGAATTAGATCTAACAAACCTAAGTACAAACTGGATCATATTGTTAAAGAAAGGTAAGGCAACAACTAATTAATAAGTGTACATGTTCTGATATATCTTAAGGTTTGACGAATTTATGCTATATCCATTTTTGTCATGGCTTTTCCAAGAAAATGTGTATGGCGAGTTCAAAGACACTTTATTCATTCACCTATCACCCATGCAATTTTAAGTTAAATTTTAGTTGCATGTAGCAGAATCTGTGAATACTTAAAAATACCTACCACCCATTTAAAAATATGCAAAGTGGGTCCTACATTTTTACTGGAATATTATAGCTGTCATCATTCAATAATGCAGTTATAAATAAATCAGAATAATAACAGATAAGTATAGGAATCGTACTTTGAAAAAAGATTCTCCAAACAAATTCACACAATTACATTGAACAAGAATTCCCCCATACAAATTCACACAATACCAAAGTATAAATTCCCACAAGAATTCTTTCATACAAATTCACACATACTTTGAACAAGAATTCTTCCATACAAATTCACACAATACTTTGAACAAGAATTCTTCCATACAAATTCACACAATACATTGAACAAGAATTCCTGCATACAAATTCACACAATACATTGAACAAGAATTCTTATATACAAATTCACACAATACTTTGAACAAGAATTCCTCCATACAAATTGAAACAATACTTTGAACAAGAATTCCTCCATGCAAATTCACACATACTTTGAACAAGAATTCTTTCATACAAATTCACACAATCCTTTGAACAAGAATTCCTCCATACAAATTCAGACATGCTTTCAACAGGTTCCTCCATACAAATTCACACAATACATTGAATAAAAATTCATCCATACAAATTTACACAATACTTTGAACAAGAATTCCTCCATACAAATTTACACATACTTTGAACAAGAATTCCTCCATACAAATTGACACAATACATTGAACAAGAATTCTTCCATACAAATTTACACAATACTTTGAACAAGAATTCTTCCATACAAATTCAAACAATACTTTGAACAATAATTCCTCCATACAAATTCACACATACTTTGAACAAGAATTCCTCCATACAAAATCACACAATACTTTGAACAAGAATTCCTCCATGCAAATTCACACATTCTTTGAACAAGAATTCTTCCATACAAATTCACACAATACTTTGAACAAGAATTCTTCCATACAAATTTACACAATACATTGAACAAGAATTCTTCCATACAAATTTACACAATCCTTTGAACTTACACAATACTTTGAACAAGAATTCTTCCATACAAATTTACACAATACATTGAACAAGAATTCTTCCATACAAATTTACACAATACATTGAACAATAATTCCTCCATATAAATTCCCACAATACTTTGAACAATAATTCCTCTGTACAAATTCACACATACTTTGAACAAGAATTCCTCCATACAAAATCACACAATGCTTTGAACAAGAATTCCTCCATGCAAATTCACACCTTCTTTGAACAAGAATTCTTCCATACAAATTCACACAATACTTTGAACAAGAATTCTTCCATACAAATTTACACAATACATTGAACAAGAATTCTTCCATACAAATTTACACAATACATTGAACAAGAATTCTTCCATACAAATTTACACAATACTTTGAACAAGAATTCTTCCATACAAATTTACACAATTCTTGAACAAGAATTCTTCCATACAAATTTACACAATACATTGAACAAGAATTCCTGCATACAAATTCACACAATACATTGAACAAGAATTCTTATATACAAATTCACACAATACTTTGAACAAGAATTCCTCCATACAAATTGAAACAATACTTTGAACAAGAATTCCTCCATGCAAATTCACACATACTTTGAACAAGAATTCCTCCATACAAATTGACACAATACATTGAACAAGAATTCTTCCATACAAATTTACACAATACTTTGAACAAGAATTCTTCCATACAAATTCAAACAATACTTTGAACAATAATTCCTCCATACAAATTCACACATACTTTGAACAAGAATTCCTCCATGCAAAACCAAACAATACTTTGAACAAGAATTCCTCCATGCAAACTCACACATTCTTTGAACAAGAATTCTTCCATACAAATTCACACAATACTTTGAACAAGAATTCTTCCATACAAATTTACACAATACATTGAACAAGAATTCTTCCATACAAATTTACACAATCCTTTGAACTTACACAATACTTTGAACAAGAATTCTTCCATACAAATTTACACAATACTTTGAACAAGAATTCTTCCATACAAATTTACACAATACATTGAACAATAATTCCTCCATATAAATTCCCACAATACTTTGAACAATAATTCCTCTGTACAAATTCACACATTCTTTGAACAAGAATTCCTCCATACAAAATCACACAATGCTTTGAACAAGAATTCCTCCATGCAAATTCACACATTCTTTGAACAAGAATTCTTCCATACAAATTCACACAATACTTTGAACAAGAATTCTTCCATACAAATTTACACAATACATTGAACAAGAATTCTTCCATACAAATTTACACAATACTTTGAACAAGAATTCTTCCATACAAATTCACACAATACATTGAACAAGAATTCTTCCATACAAATTTACACAATGCATTGAACAAGAATTCTTCCATACAAATTTACACAATACATTGAACAAGAATTCTTTCATACAAATTTACACAATACTTTGAACAAGAATTCTTCCATACAAATTTACACATTACTTTGAACAAGAATTCATCCATACAAATTTACACAATGCATTGAACAAGAATTCTTCCATACAAATTTACACAATACTTTGAACAAGAATTCTTCCATACAAATTTACACAATACTTTGAACAAGAATTCTTCCATACAAATTTACACAATACATTGAACAAGAATTCTTCCATACAAATTTACACAATTCTTGAACAAGAATTCTTCCATACAAATTTACACAATACTTTGAACAAGAATTCTTCCATACAAATTTACACAATACTTTGAACAAGAATTTTTCCATACAAATTTACACAATACATTGAACAAGAATTCTTCCATACAAATTTACACAATACTTTGAACAAGAATTCTTCCATACAAATTCACACAATACATTGAACAAGAATTCTTCCATACAAATTTACACAATACATTGAACAAGAATTCTTCCATACAAATTTACACAATACATTGAACAAGAATTCCTCCATGCAAATTCACACATACTTTGAACAAGAATTCTTTGATACAAATTCACACAATACTTTGAACAAGAATTCCTCCATACAAATTCAGACATGCTTTCAACAAGTTCCTCCATACAAATTCACACAATACATTGAATAAAAATTCATCCATACAAATTTACACATACTTTGAACAAGAATTCCTCCATACAAATTTACACAATACATTGAACAAGAATTCTTCCATACAAATTTACACAATACTTTGAACAAGAATTCTTCCATACAAATTCAAACAATACTTTGATGAACATAATTCCTCCATACAAAATCACACAATACTTTGAACAAGAATTCCTCCATGCAAATTCACACATTCTTTGAACAAGAATTCTTCCATACAAATTCACACAATACTTTGAACAAGAATTCTTCCATACAAATTCACACAATACTTTGAACAAGAATTCTTCCATACAAATTTACACAATACATTGAACAAGAATTCTTCCATACAAATTTACACAATCCTTTGAACTTACACAATACTTTGAACAAGAATTCTTCCATACAAATTTACACAATACATTGATCAAGAATTCTTCCATACAAATTTACACAATACATTGAACAATAATTCCTCCATATAAATTCCCACAATACTTTGAACAATAATTCCTCCGTACAAATTCACACATACTTTGAACAAGAATTCCTCCATACAAAACCACACAATACTTTGAACAAGAATTCCTCCATGCAAATTCACACATTCTTTGAACAAGAATTCTTCCATACAAATTTACACAATACTTTGAACAAGAATTCTTCCATACAAATTTACACAATACATTGAACAAGAATTCTTCCATACAAATTTACACAATACTTTGAACAAGAATTCTTCCATACAAATTTACACAATACTTTGAACAAGAATTCTTCCATACAAATTTACACAATACATTGAACAAGAATTCTTCCATACAAATTTACACAATACTTTGAACAAGAATTCTTCCATACAAATTCACACAATACATTGAACAAGAATTCTTCCATACAAATTTACACAATACATTGAACAAGAATTCTTCCATACAAATTTACACAATACATTGAACAAGAATTCCTCCATGAAAATTCACACATACTTTGAACAAGAATTCTTTGATACAAATTCACACAATACTTTGAACAAGAATTCCTCCATACAAATTCAGACATGCTTTCAACAAGTTCCTCCATACAAATTCACACAATACATTGAATAAAAATTCATCCATACAAATTTACACAATACTTTGAACAAGAATTCCTCCATACAAATTTACACATACTTTGAACAAGAATTCCTCCATACAAATTTACACAATACATTGAACAAGAATTCTTCCATACAAATTCAAACAATACTTTGAACATAATTCCTCCATACAAATTCACACATACTTTGAACAAGAATTCCTCCATACAAAATCACACAATACTTTGAACAAGAATTCCTCCAAGCAAATTCACACATTCTTTGAACAAGAATTCCTCCATGCAAATTCACACATTCTTTGAACAAGAATTCTTCCATACAAATTCACACAATACTTTGAACAAGAATTCTTCCATACAAATTTACACAATACATTGAACAAGAATTCTTCCATACAAATTTACACAATCCTTTGAACTTACACAATACTTTGAACAAGAATTCTTCCATGCAAATTTACACAATACATTGAACAAGAATTCTTCCATACAAATTTACACAATACATTGAACAATAATTCCTCCATATAAATTCCCACAATACTTTGAACAATAATTCCTCTGTACAAATTCACACATACATTGAACAAGAAGTCCTCCATACAAAATCACACAATGCTTTGAACAAGAATTCCTCCATGCAAATTCACACATTCTTTGAACAAGAATTCTTCCATACAAATTTACACAATACTTTGAACAAGAATTCTTCCATACAAATTCACACAATACATTGAACAAGAATTCTTCCATACAAATTTACACAATGCATTGAACAAGAATTCTTCCATACAAATTTACACAATACTTTGAACAAGAATTCTTCCATACAAATTTACACATTACTTTGAACAAGAATTCCTCCATACAAATTTACACAATGCATTGAACAAGAATTCTTCCATACAAATTTACACAATACTTTGAACAAGAATTCTTCCATACAAATTTACACAATACTTTGAACAAGAATTCTTCCATACAAATTTACACAATACATTGAACAAGAATTCTTCCATACAAATTTACATAATACATTGAACAAGAATTCTTCCATACAAATTTACACAATTCTTGAACAAGAATTCTTCCATACAAATTTACACAATACTTTGAACAAGAATTCTTCCATACAAATTTACACAATACTTTGAACAAGAATTCTTCCATACAAATTTACACAATACATTGAACAAGAATTCTTCCATACAAATTTACACAATACTTTGAACAAGAATTCTTCCATACAAATTCACACAATACATTGAACAAGAATTCTTCCATACAAATTTACACAATACATTGAACAAGAATTCTTCCATACAAATTTACACAATACATTGAACAAGAATTCCTCCATGCAAATTCACACATACTTTGAACAAGAATTCTTTCATACAAATTCACACAATACTTTGAACAAGAATTCCTCCATACAAATTCAGACATGCTTTCAACAAGTTCCTCCATACAAATTCACACAATACATTGAATAAAAATTCATCCATACAAATTTACACAATACTTTGAACAAGAATTCCTCCATACAAATTTACACATACTTTGAACAAGAATTCCTCCATACAAATTGACACAATACATTGAACAAGAATTCTTCCATACAAATTTACACAATACTTTGAACAAGAATTCTTCCATACAAATTCAAACAATACTTTGAACAATAATTCCTCCATACAAATTCACACATACTTTGAACAAGAATTCTTCCATACAAAATCACACAATACTTTGAACAAGAATTCCTCCATGCAAATTCACACATTCTTTGAACAAGAATTCTTCCATACAAATTCACACAATACTTTGAACAAGAATTCTTCCATACAAATTTACACAATACATTGAACAAGAATTCTTCCATACAAATTTACACAATCCTTTGAACTTACACAATACTTTGAACAAGAATTCTTCCATACAAATTTACACAATACATTGAACAAGAATTCTTTCATACAAATTTACACAATACTTTGAACAAGAATTCTTCCATACAAATTTACACATTACTTTGAACAAGAATTCCTCCATACAAATTTACACAATGCATTGAACAAGAATTCTTCCATACAAATTTACACAATACTTTGAACAAGAATTCTTCCATACAAATTTACACAATTCTTGAACAAGAATTCTTCCATACAAATTTACACAATACTTTGAACAAGAATTCTTCCATACAAATTTACACAATACTTTGAACAAGAATTCTTCCATACAAATTTACACAATACATTGAACAAGAATTCTTCCATACAAATTTACACAATACTTTGAACAAGAATTCTTCCATACAAATTCACACAATACATTGAACAAGAATTCTTCCATACAAATTTACACAATACATTGAACAAGAATTCTTCCATACAAATTTACACAATACATTGAACAAGAATTCCTCCATGCAAATTCACACATACTTTGAACAAGAATTCTTTCATACAAATTCACACAATACATTGAACAAGAATTCTTCCATACAAATTTACACAATACATTGAACAAGAATTCTTCCATACAAATTTACACAATACATTGAACAAGAATTCCTCCATGCAAATTCACACATACTTTGAACAAGAATTCTTTGATACAAATTCACACAATACTTTGAACAAGAATTCCTCCATACAAATTCAGACATGCTTTCAACAAGTTCCTCCATACAAATTCACACAATACATTGAATAAAAATTCATCCATACAAATTTACACAATACTTTGAACAAGAATTCCTCCATACAAATTTACACATACTTTGAACAAGAATTCCTCCATACAAATTTACACAATACATTGAACAAGAATTCTTCCATACAAATTCAAACAATACTTTGAACATAATTCCTCCATACAAATTCACACATACTTTGAACAAGAATTCCTCCATACAAAATCACACAATACTTTGAACAAGAATTCCTCCAAGCAAATTCACACATTCTTTGAACAAGAATTCCTCCATGCAAATTCACACATTCTTTGAACAAGAATTCTTCCATACAAATTCACACAATACTTTGAACAAGAATTCTTCCATACAAATTTACACAATACATTGAACAAGAATTCTTCCATACAAATTTACACAATCCTTTGAACTTACACAATACTTTGAACAAGAATTCTTCCATGCAAATTTACACAATACATTGAACAAGAATTCTTCCATACAAATTTACACAATACATTGAACAATAATTCCTCCATATAAATTCCCACAATACATTGAACAAGAAGTCCTCCATACAAAATCACACAATGCTTTGAACAAGAATTCCTCCATGCAAATTCACACATTCTTTGAACAAGAATTCTTCCATACAAATTTACACAATACTTTGAACAAGAATTCTTCCATACAAATTCACACAATACATTGAACAAGAATTCTTCCATACAAATTTACACAATGCATTGAACAAGAATTCTTCCATACAAATTTACACAATACATTGAACAAGAATTCTTTCATACAAATTTACACAATACTTTGAACAAGAATTCTTCCATACAAATTTACACATTACTTTGAACAAGAATTCATCCATACAAATTTACACAATGCATTGAACAAGAATTCTTCCATACAAATTTACACAATACTTTGAACAAGAATTCTTCCATACAAATTTACACAATACTTTGAACAAGAATTCTTCCATACAAATTTACACAATACATTGAACAAGAATTCTTCCATACAAATTTACATAATACATTGAACAAGAATTCTTCCATACAAATTTACACAATTCTTGAACAAGAATTCTTCCATACAAATTTACACAATACTTTGAACAAGAATTCTTCCATACAAATTTACACAATACTTTGAACAAGAATTCTTCCATACAAATTTACACAATACATTGAACAAGAATTCTTCCATACAAATTTACACAATACTTTGAACAAGAATTCTTCCATACAAATTCACACAATACATTGAACAAGAATTCTTCCATACAAATTTACACAATACATTGAACAAGAATTCTTCCATACAAATTTACACAATACATTGAACAAGAATTCCTCCATGCAAATTCACACATACTTTGAACAAGAATTCTTTCATACAAATTCACACAATACTTTGAACAAGAATTCCTCCATACAAATTCAGACATGCTTTCAACAAGTTCCTCCATACAAATTCACACAATACATTGAATAAAAATTCATCCATACAAATTTACACAATACTTTGAACAAGAATTCCTCCATACAAATTTACACATACTTTGAACAAGAATTCCTCCATACAAATTGACACAATACATTGAACAAGAATTCTTCCATACAAATTTACACAATACTTTGAACAAGAATTCTTCCATACAAATTCAAACAATACTTTGAACAATAATTCCTCCATACAAATTCACACATACTTTGAACAAGAATTCTTCCATACAAAATCACACAATACTTTGAACAAGAATTCCTCCATGCAAATTCACACATTCTTTGAACAAGAATTCTTCCATACAAATTCACACAATACTTTGAACAAGAATTCTTCCATACAAATTTACACAATACATTGAACAAGAATTCTTCCATACAAATTTACACAATCCTTTGAACTTACACAATACTTTGAACAAGAATTCTTCCATACAAATTTACACAATACATTGAACAAGAATTCTTTCATACAAATTTACACAATACTTTGAACAAGAATTCTTCCATACAAATTTACACATTACTTTGAACAAGAATTCCTCCATACAAATTTACACAATGCATTGAACAAGAATTCTTCCATACAAATTTACACAATACTTTGAACAAGAATTCTTCCATACAAATTTACACAATTCTTGAACAAGAATTCTTCCATACAAATTTACACAATACTTTGAACAAGAATTCTTCCATACAAATTTACACAATACTTTGAACAAGAATTCTTCCATACAAATTTACACAATACATTGAACAAGAATTCTTCCATACAAATTTACACAATACTTTGAACAAGAATTCTTCCATACAAATTCACACAATACATTGAACAAGAATTCTTCCATACAAATTTACACAATACATTGAACAAGAATTCTTCCATACAAATTTACACAATACATTGAACAAGAATTCCTCCATGCAAATTCACACATACTTTGAACAAGAATTCTTTCATACAAATTCACACAATACATTGAACAAGAATTCTTCCATACAAATTTACACAATACATTGAACAAGAATTCTTCCATACAAATTTACACAATACATTGAACAAGAATTCCTCCATGCAAATTCACACATACTTTGAACAAGAATTCTTCGATACAAATTCACACAATACTTTGAACAAGAATTCCTCCATACAAATTCAGACATGCTTTCAACAAGTTCCTCCATACAAATTCACACAATACATTGAATAAAAATTCATCCATACAAATTTACACAATACTTTGAACAAGAATTCCTCCATACAAATTTACACATACTTTGAACAAGAATTCCTCCATACAAATTTACACAATACATTGAACAAGAATTCTTCCATACAAATTCAAACAATACTTTGAACATAATTCCTCCATACAAATTCACACATACTTTGAACAAGAATTCCTCCATACAAAATCACACAATACTTTGAACAAGAATTCCTCCAAGCAAATTCACACATTCTTTGAACAAGAATTCCTCCATGCAAATTCACACATTCTTTGAACAAGAATTCTTCCATACAAATTCACACAATACTTTGAACAAGAATTCTTCCATACAAATTTACACAATACATTGAACAAGAATTCTTCCATACAAATTTACACAATCCTTTGAACTTACACAATACTTTGAACAAGAATTCTTCCATGCAAATTTACACAATACATTGAACAAGAATTCTTCCATACAAATTTACACAATACATTGAACAATAATTCCTCCATATAAATTCCCACAATACTTTGAACAATAATTCCTCTGTACAAATTCACACATACATTGAACAAGAAGTCCTCCATACAAAATCACACAA
Organism: Bathymodiolus septemdierum; assembly: GCA_963383655.1. NCBI lineage: Eukaryota > Metazoa > Mollusca > Bivalvia > Mytilida > Modiolidae > Bathymodiolus > Bathymodiolus septemdierum. The sequence goes on from OY726523.1 coordinate 2,810,176, forward strand.
TGCTTTGAACAAGAATTCCTCCATGCAAATTCACACATTCTTTGAACAAGAATTCTTCCATACAAATTTACACAATACTTTGAACAAGAATTCTTCCATACAAATTCACACAATACATTGAACAAGAATTCTTCCATACAAATTTACACAATGCATTGAACAAGAATTCTTCCATACAAATTTACACAATACATTGAACAAGAATTCTTTCATACAAATTTACACAATACTTTGAACAAGAATTCTTCCATACAAATTTACACATTACTTTGAACAAGAATTCCTCCATACAAATTTACACAATGCATTGAACAAGAATTCTTCCATACAAATTTACACAATACTTTGAACAAGAATTCTTCCATACAAATTTACACAATACTTTGAACAAGAATTCTTCCATACAAATTTACACAATACATTGAACAAGAATTCTTCCATACAAATTTACATAATACATTGAACAAGAATTCTTCCATACAAATTTACACAATTCTTGAACAAGAATTCTTCCATACAAATTTACACAATACTTTGAACAAGAATTCTTCCATACAAATTTACACAATACTTTGAACAAGAATTCTTCCATACAAATTTACACAATACATTGAACAAGAATTCTTCCATACAAATTTACACAATACTTTGAACAAGAATTCTTCCATACAAATTCACACAATACATTGAACAAGAATTCTTCCATACAAATTTACACAATACATTGAACAAGAATTCTTCCATACAAATTTACACAATACATTGAACAAGAATTCCTCCATGCAAATTCACACATACTTTGAACAAGAATTCTTTCATACAAATTCACACAATACTTTGAACAAGAATTCCTCCATACAAATTCAGACATGCTTTCAACAAGTTCCTCCATACAAATTCACACAATACATGGAATAAAAATTCATCCATACAAATTTACACAATACTTTGAACAAGAATTCCTCCATACAAATTTACACATACTTTGAACAAGAATTCCTCCATACAAATTGACACAATACATTGAACAAGAATTCTTCCATACAAATTTACACAATTCTTGAACAAGAATTCTTCCCTACAAATTTACACAATACTTTGAACAAGAATTCTTCCATACAAATTTACACAATACTTTGAACAAGAATTCTTCCATACAAATTTACACAATACATTGAACAAGAATTCTTCCATACAAATTTACACAATACTTTGAACAAGAATTCTTCCATACAAATTCACACAATACATTGAACAAGAATTCTTCCATACAAATTTACACAATACATTGAACGAGAATTCTTCCATACAAATTTACACAATACATTGAACAAGAATTCCTCCATGCAAATTCACACATACTTTGAACAAGAATTCTTTCATACAAATTCACACAATACATTGAACAAGAATTCTTCCATACAAATTTACACAATACATTGAACAAGAATTCTTCCATACAAATTTACACAATACATTGAACAAGAATTCCTCCATGCAAATTCACACATACTTTGAACAAGAATTCTTTGATACAAATTCACACAATACTTTGAACAAGAATTCCTCCATACAAATTCAGACATGCTTTCAACAAGTTCCTCCATACAAATTCACACAATACATTGAATAAAAATTCATCCATACAAATTTACACAATACTTTGAACAAGAATTCCTCCATACAAATTTACACATACTTTGAACAAGAATTCCTCCATACAAATTTACACAATACATTGAACAAGAATTCTTCCATACAAATTCAAACAATACTTTGAACATAATTCCTCCATACAAATTCACACATACTTTGAACAAGAATTCCTCCATACAAAATCACACAATACTTTGAATAAGAATTCCTCCAAGCAAATTCACACATTCTTTGAACAAGAATTCCTCCATGCAAATTCACACATTCTTTGAACAAGAATTCTTCCATACAAATTCACACAATACTTTGAACAAGAATTCTTCCATACAAATTTACACAATACATTGAACAAGAATTCTTCCATACAAATTTACACAATCCTTTGAACTTACACAATACTTTGAACAAGAATTCTTCCATGCAAATTTACACAATACATTGAACAAGAATTCTTCCATACAAATTTACACAATACATTGAACAATAATTCCTCCATATAAATTCCCACAATACTTTGAACAATAATTCCTCCATACAAATTCACACATACTTTGAACAAGAATTCTTCCATACAAAATCACACAATACTTTGAACAAGAATTCCTCCATGCAAATTCACACATTCTTTGAACAAGAATTCTTCCATACAAATTCACACAATACTTTGAACAAGAATTCTTCCATACAAATTTACACAATACATTGAACAAGAATTCTTCCATACAAATTTACACAATCCTTTGAACTTACACAATACTTTGAACAAGAATTCTTCCATACAAATTTACACAATACATTGAACAAGAATTCTTTCATACAAATTTACACAATACTTTGAACAAGAATTCTTCCATACAAATTTACACATTACTTTGAACAAGAATTCCTCCATACAAATTTACACAATGCATTGAACAAGAATTCTTCCATACAAATTTACACAATACTTTGAACAAGAATTCTTCCATACAAATTTACACAATTCTTGAACAAGAATTCTTCCATACAAATTTACACAATACTTTGAACAAGAATTCTTCCATACAAATTTACACAATACTTTGAACAAGAATTCTTCCATACAAATTTACACAATACATTGAACAAGAATTCTTCCATACAAATTTACACAATACTTTGAACAAGAATTCTTCCATACAAATTCACACAATACATTGAACAAGAATTCTTCCATACAAATTTACACAATACATTGAACAAGAATTCTTCCATACAAATTTACACAATACATTGAACAAGAATTCCTCCATGCAAATTCACACATACTTTGAACAAGAATTCTTTCATACAAATTCACACAATACATTGAACAAGAATTCTTCCATACAAATTTACACAATACATTGAACAAGAATTCTTCCATACAAATTTACACAATACATTGAACAAGAATTCCTCCATGCAAATTCACACATACTTTGAACAAGAATTCTTTGATACAAATTCACACAATACTTTGAACAAGAATTCCTCCATACAAATTCAGACATGCTTTCAACAAGTTCCTCCATACAAATTCACACAATACATTGAATAAAAATTCATCCATACAAATTTACACAATACTTTGAACAAGAATTCCTCCATACAAATTTACACATACTTTGAACAAGAATTCCTCCATACAAATTTACACAATACATTGAACAAGAATTCTTCCATACAAATTCAAACAATACTTTGAACATAATTCCTCCATACAAATTCACACATTCTTTGAACAAGAATTCTTCCATACAAATTCACACAATACTTTGAACAAGAATTCTTCCATACAAATTTACACAATACATTGAACAAGAATTCTTCCATACAAATTTACACAATCCTTTGAACTTACACAATACTTTGAACAAGAATTCTTCCATGCAAATTTACACAATACATTGAACAAGAATTCTTCCATACAAATTTACACAATACATTGAACAATAATTCCTCCATATAAATTCCCACAATACTTTGAACAATAATTCCTCCATACAAATTCACACATACTTTGAACAAGAATTCTTCCATACAAAATCACACAATACTTTGAACAAGAATTCCTCCATGCAAATTCACACATTCTTTGAACAAGAATTCTTCCATACAAATTCACACAATACTTTGAACAAGAATTCTTCCATACAAATTTACACAATACATTGAACAAGAATTCTTCCATACAAATTTACACAATCCTTTGAACTTACACAATACTTTGAACAAGAATTCTTCCATACAAATTTACACAATACATTGAACAAGAATTCTTTCATACAAATTTACACAATACTTTGAACAAGAATTCTTCCATACAAATTTACACATTACTTTGAACAAGAATTCCTCCATACAAATTTACACAATGCATTGAACAAGAATTCTTCCATACAAATTTACACAATACTTTGAACAAGAATTCTTCCATACAAATTTACACAATTCTTGAACAAGAATTCTTCCATACAAATTTACACAATACTTTGAACAAGAATTCTTCCATACAAATTTACACAATACTTTGAACAAGAATTCTTCCATACAAATTTACACAATACATTGAACAAGAATTCTTCCATACAAATTTACACAATACTTTGAACAAGAATTCTTCCATACAAATTCACACAATACATTGAACAAGAATTCTTCCATGCAAATTTACACAATACATTGAACAAGAATTCTTCCATACAAATTTACACAATACATTGAACAATAATTCCTCCATATAAATTCCCACAATACTTTGAACAATAATTCCTCCATACAAATTCACACATACTTTGAACAAGAATTCTTCCATACAAAATCACACAATACTTTGAACAAGAATTCCTCCATGCAAATTCACACATTCTTTGAACAAGAATTCTTCCATACAAATTCACACAATACTTTGAACAAGAATTCTTCCATACAAATTTACACAATACATTGAACAAGAATTCTTCCATACAAATTTACACAATCCTTTGAACTTACACAATACTTTGAACAAGAATTCTTCCATACAAATTTACACAATACATTGAACAAGAATTCTTTCATACAAATTTACACAATACTTTGAACAAGAATTCTTCCATACAAATTTACACATTACTTTGAACAAGAATTCCTCCATACAAATTTACACATTGCATTGAACAAGAATTCTTCCATACAAATTTACACAATACTTTGAACAAGAATTCTTCCATACAAATTTACACAATTCTTGAACAAGAATTCTTCCATACAAATTTACACAATACTTTGAACAAGAATTCTTCCATACAAATTTACACAATACTTTGAACAAGAATTCTTCCATACAAATTTACACAATACATTGAACAAGAATTCTTCCATACAAATTTACACAATACTTTGAACAAGAATTCTTCCATACAAATTCACACAATACATTGAACAAGAATTCTTCCATACAAATTTACACAATACATTGAACAAGAATTCTTCCATACAAATTTACACAATACATTGAACAAGAATTCCTCCATGCAAATTCACACATACTTTGAACAAGAATTCTTTCATACAAATTCACACAATACATTGAACAAGAATTCTTCCATACAAATTTACACAATACATTGAACAAGAATTCTTCCATACAAATTTACACAATACATTGAACAAGAATTCCTCCATGCAAATTCACACATACTTTGAACAAGAATTCTTTGATACAAATTCACACAATACTTTGAACAAGAATTCCTCCATACAAATTCAGACATGCTTTCAACAAGTTCCTCCATACAAATTCACACAATACATTGAATAAAAATTCATCCATACAAATTTACACAATACTTTGAACAAGAATTCCTCCATACAAATTTACACATACTTTGAACAAGAATTCCTCCATACAAATTTACACAATACATTGAACAAGAATTCTTCCATACAAATTCAAACAATACTTTGAACATAATTCCTCCATACAAATTCACACATTCTTTGAACAAGAATTCTTCCATACAAATTCACACAATACTTTGAACAAGAATTCTTCCATACAAATTTACACAATACATTGAACAAGAATTCTTCCATACAAATTTACACAATCCTTTGAACTTACACAATACTTTGAACAAGAATTCTTCCATGCAAATTTACACAATACATTGAACAAGAATTCTTCCATACAAATTTACACAATACATTGAACAATAATTCCTCCATATAAATTCCCACAATACTTTGAACAATAATTCCTCCATACAAATTCACACATACTTTGAACAAGAATTCTTCCATACAAAATCACACAATACTTTGAACAAGAATTCCTCCATGCAAATTCACACATTCTTTGAACAAGAATTCTTCCATACAAATTCACACAATACTTTGAACAAGAATTCTTCCATACAAATTTACACAATACATTGAACAAGAATTCTTCCATACAAATTTACACAATCCTTTGAACTTACACAATACTTTGAACAAGAATTCTTCCATACAAATTTACACAATACATTGAACAAGAATTCTTTCATACAAATTTACACAATACTTTGAACAAGAATTCTTCCATACAAATTTACACATTACTTTGAACAAGAATTCCTCCATACAAATTTACACAATGCATTGAACAAGAATTCTTCCATACAAATTTACACAATACTTTGAACAAGAATTCTTCCATACAAATTTACACAATTCTTGAACAAGAATTCTTCCATACAAATTTACACAATACTTTGAACAAGAATTCTTCCATACAAATTTACACAATACTTTGAACAAGAATTCTTCCATACAAATTTACACAATACATTGAACAAGAATTCTTCCATACAAATTTACACAATACTTTGAACAAGAATTCTTCCATACAAATTCACACAATACATTGAACAAGAATTCTTCCATACAAATTTACACAATACATTGAACAAGAATTCTTCCATACAAATTTACACAATACATTGAACAAGAATTCCTCCATGCAAATTCACACATACTTTGAACAAGAATTCTTTCATACAAATTCACACAATACATTGAACAAGAATTCTTCCATACAAATTTACACAATACATTGAACAAGAATTCTTCCATACAAATTTACACAATACATTGAACAAGAATTCCTCCATGCAAATTCACACATACTTTGAACAAGAATTCTTTGATACAAATTCACACAATACTTTGAACAAGAATTCCTCCATACAAATTCAGACATGCTTTCAACAAGTTCCTCCATACAAATTCACACAATACATTGAATAAAAATTCATCCATACAAATTTACACAATACTTTGAACAAGAATTCCTCCATACAAATTTACACATACTTTGAACAAGAATTCCTCCATACAAATTTACACAATACATTGAACAAGAATTCTTCCATACAAATTCAAACAATACTTTGAACATAATTCCTCCATACAAATTCACACATACTTTGAACAAGAATTCCTCCATACAAAATCACACAATACTTTGAACAAGAATTCCTCCAAGCAAATTCACACATTCTTTGAACAAGAATTCCTCCATGCAAATTCACACATTCTTTGAACAAGAATTCTTCCATACAAATTCACACAATACTTTGAACAAGAATTCTTCCATACAAATTTACACAATACATTGAACAAGAATTCTTCCATACAAATTTACACAATCCTTTGAACTTACACAATACTTTGAACAAGAATTCTTCCATGCAAATTTACACAATACATTGAACAAGAATTCTTCCATACAAATTTACACAATACATTGAACAATAATTCCTCCATATAAATTCCCACAATACTTTGAACAATAATTCCTCTGTACAAATTCACACATACATTGAACAAGAAGTCCTCCATACAAAATCACACAATGCTTTGAACAAGAATTCCTCCATGCAAATTCACACATTCTTTGAACAAGAATTCTTCCATACAAATTTACACAATACTTTGAACAAGAATTCTTCCATACAAATTCACACAATACATTGAACAAGAATTCTTCCATACAAATTTACACAATGCATTGAACAAGAATTCTTCCATACAAATTTACACAATACATTGAACAAGAATTCTTTCATACAAATTTACACAATACTTTGAACAAGAATTCTTCCATACAAATTTACACATTACTTTGAACAAGAATTCCTCCATACAAATTTACACAATGCATTGAACAAGAATTCTTCCATACAAATTTACACAATACTTTGAACAAGAATTCTTCCATACAAATTTACACAATACTTTGAACAAGAATTCTTCCATACAAATTTACACAATACATTGAACAAGAATTCTTCCATACAAATTTACATAATACATTGAACAAGAATTCTTCCATACAAATTTACACAATTCTTGAACAAGAATTCTTCCATACAAATTTACACAATACTTTGAACAAGAATTCTTCCATACAAATTTACACAATACTTTGAACAAGAATTCTTCCATACAAATTTACACAATACATTGAACAAGAATTCTTCCATACAAATTTACACAATACTTTGAACAAGAATTCTTCCATACAAATTCACACATACTTTGAACAAGAATTCTTTCATACAAATTCACACAATACATTGAACAAGAATTCTTCCATACAAATTTACACAATACATTGAACAAGAATTCCTCCATGCAAATTCACACATACTTTGAACAAGAATTCTTTCATACAAATTCACACAATACTTTGAACAAGAATTCCTCCATACAAATTCAGACATGCTTTCAACAAGTTCCTCCATACAAATTCACACAATACATGGAATAAAAATTCATCCATACAAATTTACACAATACTTTGAACAAGAATTCCTCCATACAAATTTACACATACTTTGAACAAGAATTCCTCCATACAAATTGACACAATACATTGAACAAGAATTCTTCCATACAAATTTACACAATTCTTGAACAAGAATTCTTCCCTACAAATTTACACAATACTTTGAACAAGAATTCTTCCATACAAATTTACACAATACTTTGAACAAGAATTCTTCCATACAAATTTACACAATACATTGAACAAGAATTCTTCCATACAAATTTACACAATACTTTGAACAAGAATTCTTCCATACAAATTCACACAATACATTGAACAAGAATTCTTCCATACAAATTTACACAATACATTGAACGAGAATTCTTCCATACAAATTTACACAATACATTGAACAAGAATTCCTCCATGCAAATTCACACATACTTTGAACAAGAATTCTTTCATACAAATTCACACAATACATTGAACAAGAATTCTTCCATACAAATTTACACAATACATTGAACAAGAATTCTTCCATACAAATTTACACAATACATTGAACAAGAATTCCTCCATGCAAATTCACACATACTTTGAACAAGAATTCTTTGATACAAATTCACACAATACTTTGAACAAGAATTCCTCCATACAAATTCAGACATGCTTTCAACAAGTTCCTCCATACAAATTCACACAATACATTGAATAAAAATTCATCCATACAAATTTACACAATACTTTGAACAAGAATTCCTCCATACAAATTTACACATACTTTGAACAAGAATTCCTCCATACAAATTTACACAATACATTGAACAAGAATTCTTCCATACAAATTCAAACAATACTTTGAACATAATTCCTCCATACAAATTCACACATACTTTGAACAAGAATTCCTCCATACAAAATCACACAATACTTTGAATAAGAATTCCTCCAAGCAAATTCACACATTCTTTGAACAAGAATTCCTCCATGCAAATTCACACATTCTTTGAACAAGAATTCTTCCATACAAATTCACACAATACTTTGAACAAGAATTCTTCCATACAAATTTACACAATACATTGAACAAGAATTCTTCCATACAAATTTACACAATCCTTTGAACTTACACAATACTTTGAACAAGAATTCTTCCATGCAAATTTACACAATACATTGAACAAGAATTCTTCCATACAAATTTACACAATACATTGAACAATAATTCCTCCATATAAATTCCCACAATACTTTGAACAATAATTCCTCCATACAAATTCACACATACTTTGAACAAGAATTCTTCCATACAAAATCACACAATACTTTGAACAAGAATTCCTCCATGCAAATTCACACATTCTTTGAACAAGAATTCTTCCATACAAATTCACACAATACTTTGAACAAGAATTCTTCCATACAAATTTACACAATACATTGAACAAGAATTCTTCCATACAAATTTACACAATCCTTTGAACTTACACAATACTTTGAACAAGAATTCTTCCATACAAATTTACACAATACATTGAACAAGAATTCTTTCATACAAATTTACACAATACTTTGAACAAGAATTCTTCCATACAAATTTACACATTACTTTGAACAAGAATTCCTCCATACAAATTTACACAATGCATTGAACAAGAATTCTTCCATACAAATTTACACAATACTTTGAACAAGAATTCTTCCATACAAATTTACACAATTCTTGAACAAGAATTCTTCCATACAAATTTACACAATACTTTGAACAAGAATTCTTCCATACAAATTTACACAATACTTTGAACAAGAATTCTTCCATACAAATTTACACAATACATTGAACAAGAATTCTTCCATACAAATTTACACAATACTTTGAACAAGAATTCTTCCATACAAATTCACACAATACATTGAACAAGAATTCTTCCATACAAATTTACACAATACATTGAACAAGAATTCTTCCATACAAATTTACACAATACATTGAACAAGAATTCCTCCATGCAAATTCACACATACTTTGAACAAGAATTCTTTCATACAAATTCACACAATACATTGAACAAGAATTCTTCCATACAAATTTACACAATACATTGAACAAGAATTCTTCCATACAAATTTACACAATACATTGAACAAGAATTCCTCCATGCAAATTCACACATACTTTGAACAAGAATTCTTTGATACAAATTCACACAATACTTTGAACAAGAATTCCTCCATACAAATTCAGACATGCTTTCAACAAGTTCCTCCATACAAATTCACACAATACATTGAATAAAAATTCATCCATACAAATTTACACAATACTTTGAACAAGAATTCCTCCATACAAATTTACACATACTTTGAACAAGAATTCCTCCATACAAATTTACACAATACATTGAACAAGAATTCTTCCATACAAATTCAAACAATACTTTGAACATAATTCCTCCATACAAATTCACACATTCTTTGAACAAGAATTCTTCCATACAAATTCACACAATACTTTGAACAAGAATTCTTCCATACAAATTTACACAATACATTGAACAAGAATTCTTCCATACAAATTTACACAATCCTTTGAACTTACACAATACTTTGAACAAGAATTCTTCCATGCAAATTTACACAATACATTGAACAAGAATTCTTCCATACAAATTTACACAATACATTGAACAATAATTCCTCCATATAAATTCCCACAATACTTTGAACAATAATTCCTCCATACAAATTCACACATACTTTGAACAAGAATTCTTCCATACAAAATCACACAATACTTTGAACAAGAATTCCTCCATGCAAATTCACACATTCTTTGAACAAGAATTCTTCCATACAAATTCACACAATACTTTGAACAAGAATTCTTCCATACAAATTTACACAATACATTGAACAAGAATTCTTCCATACAAATTTACACAATCCTTTGAACTTACACAATACTTTGAACAAGAATTCTTCCATACAAATTTACACAATACATTGAACAAGAATTCTTTCATACAAATTTACACAATACTTTGAACAAGAATTCTTCCATACAAATTTACACATTACTTTGAACAAGAATTCCTCCATACAAATTTACACAATGCATTGAACAAGAATTCTTCCATACAAATTTACACAATACTTTGAACAAGAATTCTTCCATACAAATTTACACAATTCTTGAACAAGAATTCTTCCATACAAATTTACACAATACTTTGAACAAGAATTCTTCCATACAAATTTACACAATACTTTGAACAAGAATTCTTCCATACAAATTTACACAATACATTGAACAAGAATTCTTCCATACAAATTTACACAATACTTTGAACAAGAATTCTTCCATACAAATTCACACAATACATTGAACAAGAATTCTTCCATACAAATTTACACAATACATTGAACAAGAATTCTTCCATACAAATTTACACAATACATTGAACAAGAATTCCTCCATGCAAATTCACACATACTTTGAACAAGAATTCTTTCATACAAATTCACACAATACATTGAACAAGAATTCTTCCATACAAATTTACACAATACATTGAACAAGAATTCTTCCATACAAATTTACACAATACATTGAACAAGAATTCCTCCATGCAAATTCACACATACTTTGAACAAGAATTCTTTGATACAAATTCACACAATACTTTGAACAAGAATTCCTCCATACAAATTCAGACATGCTTTCAACAAGTTCCTCCATACAAATTCACACAATACATTGAATAAAAATTCATCCATACAAATTTACACAATACTTTGAACAAGAATTCCTCCATACAAATTTACACATACTTTGAACAAGAATTCCTCCATACAAATTTACACAATACATTGAACAAGAATTCTTCCATACAAATTCAAACAATACTTTGAACATAATTCCTCCATACAAATTCACACATACTTTGAACAAGAATTCCTCCATACAAAATCACACAATACTTTGAACAAGAATTCCTCCAAGCAAATTCACACATTCTTTGAACAAGAATTCCTCCATGCAAATTCACACATTCTTTGAACAAGAATTCTTCCATACAAATTCACACAATACTTTGAACAAGAATTCTTCCATACAAATTTACACAATACATTGAACAAGAATTCTTCCATACAAATTTACACAATCCTTTGAACTTACACAATACTTTGAACAAGAATTCTTCCATGCAAATTTACACAATACATTGAACAAGAATTCTTCCATACAAATTTACACAATACATTGAACAATAATTCCTCCATATAAATTCCCACAATACTTTGAACAATAATTCCTCTGTACAAATTCACACATACATTGAACAAGAAGTCCTCCATACAAAATCACACAATGCTTTGAACAAGAATTCCTCCATGCAAATTCACACATTCTTTGAACAAGAATTCTTCCATACAAATTTACACAATACTTTGAACAAGAATTCTTCCATACAAATTCACACAATACATTGAACAAGAATTCTTCCATACAAATTTACACAATGCATTGAACAAGAATTCTTCCATACAAATTTACACAATACATTGAACAAGAATTCTTTCATACAAATTTACACAATACTTTGAACAAGAATTCTTCCATACAAATTTACACATTACTTTGAACAAGAATTCCTCCATACAAATTTACACAATGCATTGAACAAGAATTCTTCCATACAAATTTACACAATACTTTGAACAAGAATTCTTCCATACAAATTTACACAATACTTTGAACAAGAATTCTTCCATACAAATTTACACAATACATTGAACAAGAATTCTTCCATACAAATTTACATAATACATTGAACAAGAATTCTTCCATACAAATTTACACAATTCTTGAACAAGAATTCTTCCATACAAATTTACACAATACTTTGAACAAGAATTCTTCCATACAAATTTACACAATACTTTGAACAAGAATTCTTCCATACAAATTTACACAATACATTGAACAAGAATTCTTCCATACAAATTTACACAATACTTTGAACAAGAATTCTTCCATACAAATTCACACAATACATTGAACAAGAATTCTTCCATACAAATTTACACAATACATTGAACAAGAATTCTTCCATACAAATTTACACAATACATTGAACAAGAATTCCTCCATGCAAATTCACACATACTTTGAACAAGAATTCTTTCATACAAATTCACACAATACTTTGAACAAGAATTCCTCCATACAAATTCAGACATGCTTTCAACAAGTTCCTCCATACAAATTCACACAATACATGGAATAAAAATTCATCCATACAAATTTACACAATACTTTGAACAAGAATTCCTCCATACAAATTTACACATACTTTGAACAAGAATTCCTCCATACAAATTGACACAATACATTGAACAAGAATTCTTCCATACAAATTTACACAATTCTTGAACAAGAATTCTTCCATACAAATTTACACAATACTTTGAACAAGAATTCTTCCATACAAATTTACACAATACTTTGAACAAGAATTCTTCCATACAAATTTACACAATACATTGAACAAGAATTCTTCCATACAAATTTACACAATACTTTGAACAAGAATTCTTCCATACAAATTCACACAATACATTGAACAAGAATTCTTCCATACAAATTTACACAATACATTGAACGAGAATTCTTCCATACAAATTTACACAATACATTGAACAAGAATTCCTCCATGCAAATTCACACATACTTTGAACAAGAATTCTTTCATACAAATTCACACAATACATTGAACAAGAATTCTTCCATACAAATTTACACAATACATTGAACAAGAATTCTTCCATACAAATTTACACAATACATTGAACAAGAATTCCTCCATGCAAATTCACACATACTTTGAACAAGAATTCTTTGATACAAATTCACACAATACTTTGAACAAGAATTCCTCCATACAAATTCAGACATGCTTTCAACAAGTTCCTCCATACAAATTCACACAATACATTGAATAAAAATTCATCCATACAAATTTACACAATACTTTGAACAAGAATTCCTCCATACAAATTTACACATACTTTGAACAAGAATTCCTCCATACAAATTTACACAATACATTGAACAAGAATTCTTCCATACAAATTCAAACAATACTTTGAACATAATTCCTCCATACAAATTCACACATACTTTGAACAAGAATTCCTCCATACAAAATCACACAATACTTTGAATAAGAATTCCTCCAAGCAAATTCACACATTCTTTGAACAAGAATTCCTCCATGCAAATTCACACATTCTTTGAACAAGAATTCTTCCATACAAATTCACACAATACTTTGAACAAGAATTCTTCCATACAAATTTACACAATACCTTGAACAAGAATTCTTCCATACAAATTTACACAATCCTTTGAACTTACACAATACTTTGAACAAGAATTCTTCCATGCAAATTTACACAATACATTGAACAAGAATTCTTCCATACAAATTTACACAATACATTGAACAATAATTCCTCCATATAAATTCCCACAATACTTTGAACAATAATTCCTCTGTACAAATTCACACATACATTGAACAAGAAGTCCTCCATACAAAATCACACAATGCTTTGAACAAGAATTCCTCCATGCAAATTCACACATTCTTTGAACAAGAATTCTTCCATACAAATTTACACAATACTTTGAACAAGAATTCTTCCATACAAATTCACACAATACATTGAACAAGAATTCTTCCATACAAATTTACACAATGCATTGAACAAGAATTCTTCCATACAAATTTACACAATACATTGAACAAGAATTCTTTCATACAAATTTACACAATACTTTGAACAAGAATTCTTCCATACAAATTTACACATTACTTTGAACAAGAATTCCTCCATACAAATTTACACAATGCATTGAACAAGAATTCTTCCATACAAATTTACACAATACTTTGAACAAGAATTCTTCCATACAAATTTACACAATACTTTGAACAAGAATTCTTCCATACAAATTTACACAATACATTGAACAAGAATTCTTCCATACAAATTTACATAATACATTGAACAAGAATTCTTCCATACAAATTTACACAATTCTTGAACAAGAATTCTTCCATACAAATTTACACAATACTTTGAACAAGAATTCTTCCATACAAATTTACACAATACTTTGAACAAGAATTCTTCCATACAAATTTACACAATACATTGAACAAGAATTCTTCCATACAAATTTACACAATACTTTGAACAAGAATTCTTCCATACAAATTCACACAATACATTGAACAAGAATTCTTCCATACAAATTTACACAATACATTGAACAAGAATTCTTCCATACAAATTTACACAATACATTGAACAAGAATTCCTCCATGCAAATTCACACATACTTTGAACAAGAATTCTTTCATACAAATTCACACAATACTTTGAACAAGAATTCCTCCATACAAATTCAGACATGCTTTCAACAAGTTCCTCCATACAAATTCACACAATACATGGAATAAAAATTCATCCATACAAATTTACACAATACTTTGAACAAGAATTCCTCCATACAAATTTACACATACTTTGAACAAGAATTCCTCCATACAAATTGACACAATACATTGAACAAGAATTCTTCCATACAAATTTACACAATACTTTGAACAAGAATTCTTCCATACAAATTCAAACAATACTTTGAACAATAATTCCTCCATACAAATTCACACATACTTTGAACAAGAATTCTTCCATACAAAATCACACAATACTTTGAACAAGAATTCCTCCATGCAAATTCACACATTCTTTGAACAAGAATTCTTCCATACAAATTCACACAATACTTTGAACAAGAATTCTTCCATACAAATTTACACAATACATTGAACAAGAATTCTTCCATACAAATTTACACAATCCTTTGAACTTACACAATACTTTGAACAAGAATTCTTCCATACAAATTTACACAATACATTGAACAAGAATTCTTTCATACAAATTTACACAATACTTTGAACAAGAATTCTTCCATACAAATTTACACATTACTTTGAACAAGAATTCCTCCATACAAATTTACACAATGCATTGAACAAGAATTCTTCCATACAAATTTACACAATACTTTGAACAAGAATTCTTCCATACAAATTTACACAATTCTTGAACAAGAATTCTTCCATACAAATTTACACAATACTTTGAACAAGAATTCTTCCATACAAATTTACACAATACTTTGAACAAGAATTCTTCCATACAAATTTACACAATACATTGAACAAGAATTCTTCCATACAAATTTACACAATACTTTGAACAAGAATTCTTCCATACAAATTCACACAATACATTGAACAAGAATTCTTCCATACAAATTTACACAATACATTGAACAAGAATTCTTCCATACAAATTTACACAATACATTGAACAAGAATTCCTCCATGCAAATTCACACATACTTTGAACAAGAATTCTTTCATACAAATTCACACAATACATTGAACAAGAATTCTTCCATACAAATTTACACAATACATTGAACAAGAATTCTTCCATACAAATTTACACAATACATTGAACAAGAATTCCTCCATGCAAATTCACACATACTTTGAACAAGAATTCTTTGATACAAATTCACACAATACTTTGAACAAGAATTCCTCCATACAAATTCAGACATGCTTTCAACAAGTTCCTCCATACAAATTCACACAATACATTGAATAAAAATTCATCCATACAAATTTACACAATACTTTGAACAAGAATTCCTCCATACAAATTTACACATACTTTGAACAAGAATTCCTCCATACAAATTTACACAATACATTGAACAAGAATTCTTCCATACAAATTCAAACAATACTTTGAACATAATTCCTCCATACAAATTCACACATACTTTGAACAAGAATTCCTCCATACAAAATCACACAATACTTTGAACAAGAATTCCTCCAAGCAAATTCACACATTCTTTGAACAAGAATTCCTCCATGCAAATTCACACATTCTTTGAACAAGAATTCTTCCATACAAATTCACACAATACTTTGAACAAGAATTCTTCCATACAAATTTACACAATACATTGAACAAGAATTCTTCCATACAAATTTACACAATCCTTTGAACTTACACAATACTTTGAACAAGAATTCTTCCATGCAAATTTACACAATACATTGAACAAGAATTCTTCCATACAAATTTACACAATACATTGAACAATAATTCCTCCATATATATTCCCACAATACTTTGAACAATAATTCCTCTGTACAAATTCACACATACATTGAACAAGAAGTCCTCCATACAAAATCACACAATGCTTTGAACAAGAATTCCTCCATGCAAATTCACACATTCTTTGAACAAGAATTCTTCCATACAAATTTACACAATACATTGAACAAGAATTCTTCCATACAAATTTACACAATGCATTGAACAAGAATTCTTCCATACAAATTTACACAATACATTGAACAAGAATTCTTTCATACAAATTTACACAATACTTTGAACAAGAATTCTTCCATATAAATTTACACATTACTTTGAACAAGAATTCCTCCATACAAATTTACACAATGCATTGAACAAGAATTCTTCCATACAAATTTACACAATACTTTGAACAAGAATTCTTCCATACAAATTTACACAATACTTTGAACAAGAATTCTTCCATACAAATTTACACAATACATTGAACAAGAATTCTTCCATACAAATTTACATAATACATTGAACAAGAATTCTTCCATACAAATTTACACAATTCTTGAACAAGAATTCTTCCATACAAATTTACACAATACTTTGAACAAGAATTCTTCCATACAAATTTACACAATACTTTGAACAAGAATTCTTCCATACAAATTTACACAATACATTGAACAAGAATTCTTCCATACAAATTTACACAATACTTTGAACAAGAATTCTTCCATACAAATTCACACAATACATTGAACAAGAATTCTTCCATACAAATTTACACAATACATTGAACAAGAATTCTTCCATACAAATTTACACAATACATTGAACAAGAATTCCTCCATGCAAATTCACACATACTTTGAACAAGAATTCTTTCATACAAATTCACACAATACTTTGAACAAGAATTCCTCCATACAAATTCAGACATGCTTTCAACAAGTTCCTCCATACAAATTCACACAATACATGGAATAAAAATTCATCCATACAAATTTACACAATACTTTGAACAAGAATTCCTCCATACAAATTTACACATACTTTGAACAAGAATTCCTCCATACAAATTGACACAATACATTGAACAAGAATTCTTCCATACAAATTTACACAATACTTTGAACAAGAATTCTTCCATACAAATTCAAACAATACTTTGAACAATAATTCCTCCATACAAATTCACACATACTTTGAACAAGAATTCTTCCATACAAAATCACACAATACTTTGAACAAGAATTCCTCCATGCAAATTCACACATTCTTTGAACAAGAATTCTTCCATACAAATTCACACAATACTTTGAACAAGAATTCTTCCATACAAATTTACACAATACATTGAACAAGAATTCTTCCATACAAATTTACACAATCCTTTGAACTTACACAATACTTTGAACAAGAATTCTTCCATAAAATTTACACAATACATTGAACAAGAATTCTTTCATACAAATTTACACAATACTTTGAACAAGAATTCTTCCATACAAATTTACACAATACTTTGAACAAGAATTCTTCCATACAAATTTACACAATACTTTGAACAAGAATTCTTCCATACAAATTTACACAATACATTGAACAAGAATTCTTCCATACAAATTTACACAATACTTTGAACAAGAATTCTTCCATACAAATTTACACAATACATTGAACAAGAATTCTTCCATACAAATTTACATAATACATTGAACAAGAATTCTTCCATACAAATTTACACAATTCTTGAACAAGAATTCTTCCATACAAATTTACACAATACTTTGAACAAGAATTCTTCCATACAAATTTACACAATACTTTGAACAAGAATTCTTCCATACAAATTTACACAATACATTGAACAAGAATTCTTCCATACAAATTTACACAATACATTGAACAAGAATTCCTCCATGCAAATTCACACATACTTTGAACAAGAATTCTTTCATACAAATTCACACAATACTTTGAACAAGAATTCCTCCATACAAATTCAGACATGCTTTCAACAAGTTCCTCCATACAAATTCACACAATACATGGAATAAAAATTCATCCATACAAATTTACACAATACTTTGAACAAGAATTCTTCCATACAAATTTACACAATACTTTGAACAAGAATTCTTCCATACAAATTTACACAATACATTGAACAAGAATTCTTCCATACAAATTTACACAATACATTGAACAAGAATTCCTCCATGCAAATTCACACATACTTTGAACAAGAATTCTTTCATACAAATTCACACAATACTTTGAACAAGAATTCCTCCATACAAATTCAGACATGCTTTCAACAAGTTCCTCCATACAAATTCACACAATACATTGAATAAAAATTCATCCATACAAATTTACACAATACTTTGAACAAGAATTCCTCCATACAAATTTACACATACTTTGAACAAGAATTCCTCCATACAAATTGACACAATACATTGAACAAGAATTCTTCCATACAAATTTACACAATACTTTGAACAAGAATTCTTCCATACAAATTCAAACAATACTTTGAACAATAATTCCTCCATACAAATTCACACATACTTTGAACAAGAATTCTTCCATACAAAATCACACAATACTTTGAACAAGAATTCCTCCATGCAAATTCACACATTCTTTGAACAAGAATTCTTCCATACAAATTCACACAATACTTTGAACAAGAATTCTTCCATACAAATTTACACAATACATTGAACAAGAATTCTTCCATACAAATTTACACAATCCTTTGAACTTACACAATACTTTGAACAAGAATTCTTCCATACAAATTTACACAATACATTGAACAAGTATTCTTTCATACAAATTTACACAATACTTTGAACAAGAATTCTTCCATACAAATTTACACATTACTTTGAACAAGAATTCCTCCATACAAATTTACACAATGCATTGAACAAGAATTCTTCCATACAAATTTACACAATACTTTGAACAAGAATTCTTCCATACAAATTTACACAATTCTTGAACAAGAATTCTTCCATACAAATTTACACAATACTTTGAACAAGAATTCTTCCATACAAATTTACACAATACTTTGAACAAGAATTCTTCCATACAAATTTACACAATACATTGAACAAGAATTCTTCCATACAAATTTACACAATACTTTGAACAAGAATTCTTCCATACAAATTCACACAATACATTGAACAAGAATTCTTCCATACAAATTTACACAATACATTGAACAAGAATTCTTCCATACAAATTTACACAATACATTGAACAAGAATTCCTCCATGCAAATTCACACATACTTTGAACAAGAATTCTTTCATACAAATTCACACAATACATTGAACAAGAATTCTTCCATACAAATTTACACAATACATTGAACAAGAATTCTTCCATACAAATTTACACAATACATTGAACAAGAATTCCTCCATGCAAATTCACACATACTTTGAACAAGAATTCTTTGATACAAATTCACACAATACTTTGAACAAGAATTCCTCCATACAAATTCAGACATGCTTTCAACAAGTTCCTCCATACAAATTCACACAATACATTGAATAAAAATTCATCCATACAAATTTACACAATACTTTGAACAAGAATTCCTCCATACAAATTTACACATACTTTGAACAAGAATTCCTCCATACAAATTTACACAATACATTGAACAAGAATTCTTCCATACAAATTCAAACAATACTTTGAACATAATTCCTCCATACAAATTCACACATACTTTGAACAAGAATTCCTCCATACAAAATCACACAATACTTTGAACAAGAATTCCTCCAAGCAAATTCACACATTCTTTGAACAAGAATTCCTCCATGCAAATTCACACATTCTTTGAACAAGAATTCTTCCATACAAATTCACACAATACTTTGAACAAGAATTCTTCCATACAAATTTACACAATACATTGAACAAGAATTCTTCCATACAAATTTACACAATCCTTTGAACTTACACAATACTTTGAACAAGAATTCTTCCATGCAAATTTACACAATACATTGAACAAGAATTCTTCCATACAAATTTACACAATACATTGAACAATAATTCCTCCATATAAATTCCCACAATACTTTGAACAATAATTCCTCTGTACAAATTCACACATACATTGAACAAGAAGTCCTCCATACAAAATCACACAATGCTTTGAACAAGAATTCCTCCATGCAAATTCACACATTCTTTGAACAAGAATTCTTCCATACAAATTTACACAATACTTTGAACAAGAATTCTTCCATACAAATTCACACAATACATTGAACAAGAATTCTTCCATACAAATTTACACAATGCATTGAACAAGAATTCTTCCATACAAATTTACACAATACATTGAACAAGAATTCTTTCATACAAATTTACACAATACTTTGAACAAGAATTCTTCCATACAAATTTACACATTACTTTGAACAAGAATTCCTCCATACAAATTTACACAATGCATTGAACAAGAATTCTTCCATACAAATTTACACAATACTTTGAACAAGAATTCTTCCATACAAATTTACACAATACTTTGAACAAGAATTCTTCCATACAAATTTACACAATACATTGAACAAGAATTCTTCCATACAAATTTACATAATACATTGAACAAGAATTCTTCCATACAAATTTACACAATTCTTGAACAAGAATTCTTCCATACAAATTTACACAATACTTTGAACAAGAATTCTTCCATACAAATTTACACAATACTTTGAACAAGAATTCTTCCATACAAATTTACACAATACATTGAACAAGAATTCTTCCATACAAATTTACACAATCCTTTGAACTTACACAATACTTTGAACAAGAATTCTTCCATACTACAATCCTTTGAACTTACACAATACTTTGAACAAGAATTCTTCCATACAAATTTACACAATACATTGAACAAGTATTCTTTCATACAAATTTACACAATACTTTGAACAAGAATTCTTCCATACAAATTTACACATTACTTTGAACAAGAATTCCTCCATACAAATTTACACAATGCATTGAACAAGAATTCTTCCATACAAATTTACACAATACTTTGAACAAGAATTCTTCCATACAAATTTACACAATTCTTGAACAAGAATTCTTCCATACAAATTTACACAATACTTTGAACAAGAATTCTTCCATACAAATTTACACAATACTTTGAACAAGAATTCTTCCATACAAATTTACACAATACATTGAACAAGAATTCTTCCATACAAATTTACACAATACTTTGAACAAGAATTCTTCCATACAAATTCACACAATACATTGAACAAGAATTCTTCCATACAAATTTACACAATACATTGAACAAGAATTCTTCCATACAAATTTACACAATACATTGAACAAGAATTCCTCCATGCAAATTCACACATACTTTGAACAAGAATTCTTTCATACAAATTCACACAATACATTGAACAAGAATTCTTCCATACAAATTTACACAATACATTGAACAAGAATTCTTCCATACAAATTTACACAATACATTGAACAAGAATTCCTCCATGCAAATTCACACATACTTTGAACAAGAATTCTTTGATACAAATTCACACAATACTTTGAACAAGAATTCCTCCATACAAATTCAGACATGCTTTCAACAAGTTCCTCCATACAAATTCACACAATACATTGAATAAAAATTCATCCATACAAATTTACACAATACTTTGAACAAGAATTCCTCCATACAAATTTACACATACTTTGAACAAGAATTCCTCCATACAAATTTACACAATACATTGAACAAGAATTCTTCCATACAAATTCAAACAATACTTTGAACATAATTCCTCCATACAAATTCACACATACTTTGAACAAGAATTCCTCCATACAAAATCACACAATACTTTGAACAAGAATTCCTCCAAGCAAATTCACACATTCTTTGAACAAGAATTCCTCCATGCAAATTCACACATTCTTTGAACAAGAATTCTTCCATACAAATTCACACAATACTTTGAACAAGAATTCTTCCATACAAATTTACACAATACATTGAACAAGAATTCTTCCATACAAATTTACACAATCCTTTGAACTTACACAATACTTTGAACAAGAATTCTTCCATGCAAATTTACACAATACATTGAACAAGAATTCTTCCATACAAATTTACACAATACATTGAACAATAATTCCTCCATATAAATTCCCACAATACTTTGAACAATAATTCCTCTGTACAAATTCACACATACATTGAACAAGAAGTCCTCCATACAAAATCACACAATGCTTTGAACAAGAATTCCTCCATGCAAATTCACACATTCTTTGAACAAGAATTCTTCCATACAAATTTACACAATACTTTGAACAAGAATTCTTCCATACAAATTCACACAATACATTGAACAAGAATTCTTCCATACAAATTTACACAATGCATTGAACAAGAATTCTTCCATACAAATTTACACAATACTTTGAACAAGAATTCTTCCATACAAATTTACACAATACATTGAACAAGAATTCTTCCATACAAATTTACATAATACATTGAACAAGAATTCTTCCATACAAATTTACACAATTCTTGAACAAGAATTCTTCCATACAAATTTACACAATACTTTGAACAAGAATTCTTCCATACAAATTTACACAATACTTTGAACAAGAATTCTTCCATACAAATTTACACAATACATTGAACAAGAATTCTTCCATACAAATTTACACAATCCTTTGAACTTACACAATACTTTGAACAAGAATTCTTCCATACAAATTTACACAATACATTGAACAAGTATTCTTTCATACAAATTTACACAATACTTTGAACAAGAATTCTTCCATACAAATTTACACATTACTTTGAACAAGAATTCCTCCATACAAATTTACACAATGCATTGAACAAGAATTCTTCCATACAAATTTACACAATACTTTGAACAAGAATTCTTCCATACAAATTTACACAATTCTTGAACAAGAATTCTTCCATACAAATTTACACAATACTTTGAACAAGAATTCTTCCATACAAATTTACACAATACTTTGAACAAGAATTCTTCCATACAAATTTACACAATACATTGAACAAGAATTCTTCCATACAAATTTACACAATACTTTGAACAAGAATTCTTCCATACAAATTCACACAATACATTGAACAAGAATTCTTCCATACAAATTTACACAATACATTGAACAAGAATTCTTCCATACAAATTTACACAATACATTGAACAAGAATTCCTCCATGCAAATTCACACATACTTTGAACAAGAATTCTTTCATACAAATTCACACAATACATTGAACAAGAATTCTTCCATACAAATTTACACAATACATTGAACAAGAATTCTTCCATACAAATTTACACAATACATTGAACAAGAATTCCTCCATGCAAATTCACACATACTTTGAACAAGAATTCTTTGATACAAATTCACACAATACTTTGAACAAGAATTCCTCCATACAAATTCAGACATGCTTTCAACAAGTTCCTCCATACAAATTCACACAATACATTGAATAAAAATTCATCCATACAAATTTACACAATACTTTGAACAAGAATTCCTCCATACAAATTTACACATACTTTGAACAAGAATTCCTCCATACAAATTTACACAATACATTGAACAAGAATTCTTCCATACAAATTCAAACAATACTTTGAACATAATTCCTCCATACAAATTCACACATACTTTGAACAAGAATTCCTCCATACAAAATCACACAATACTTTGAACAAGAATTCCTCCAAGCAAATTCACACATTCTTTGAACAAGAATTCCTCCATGCAAATTCACACATTCTTTGAACAAGAATTCTTCCATACAAATTCACACAATACTTTGAACAAGAATTCTTCCATACAAATTTACACAATACATTGAACAAGAATTCTTCCATACAAATTTACACAATCCTTTGAACTTACACAATACTTTGAACAAGAATTCTTCCATGCAAATTTACACAATACATTGAACAAGAATTCTTCCATACAAATTTACACAATACATTGAACAATAATTCCTCCATATAAATTCCCACAATACTTTGAACAATAATTCCTCTGTACAAATTCACACATACATTGAACAAGAAGTCCTCCATACAAAATCACACAATGCTTTGAACAAGAATTCCTCCATGCAAATTCACACATTCTTTGAACAAGAATTCTTCCATACAAATTTACACAATACTTTGAACAAGAATTCTTCCATACAAATTCACACAATACATTGAACAAGAATTCTTCCATACAAATTTACACAATGCATTGAACAAGAATTCTTCCATACAAATTTACACAATACATTGAACAAGAATTCTTTCATACAAATTTACACAATACTTTGAACAAGAATTCTTCCATACAAATTTACACATTACTTTGAACAAGAATTCCTCCATACAAATTTACACAATGCATTGAACAAGAATTCTTCCATACAAATTTACACAATACTTTGAACAAGAATTCTTCCATACAAATTTACACAATACTTTGAACAAGAATTCTTCCATACAAATTTACACAATACATTGAACAAGAATTCTTCCATACAAATTTACATAATACATTGAACAAGAATTCTTCCATACAAATTTACACAATTCTTGAACAAGAATTCTTCCATACAAATTTACACAATACTTTGAACAAGAATTCTTCCATACAAATTTACACAATACTTTGAACAAGAATTCTTCCATACAAATTTACACAATACATTGAACAAGAATTCTTCCATACAAATTTACACAATACTTTGAACAAGAATTCTTCCATACAAATTCACACAATACATTGAACAAGAATTCTTCCATACAAATTTACACAATACATTGAACAAGAATTCTTCCATACAAATTTACACAATACATTGAACAAGAATTCCTCCATACAAATTCACACATTCTTTGAACAAGAATTCTTTCATACAAATTCACACAATACTTTGAACAAGAATTCCTCCATACAAATTCAGACATGCTTTCAACAAGTTCCTCCATACAAATTCACACAATACATTGAATAAAAATTCATCCATACAAATTTACACAATACTTTGAACAAGAATTCCTCCATACAAATTTACACATACTTTGAACAAGAATTCCTCCATACAAATTGACACAATACATTGAACAAGAATTCTTCCATACAAATTTACACAATACTTTGAACAAGAATTCTTCCATACAAATTCAAACAATACTTTGAACAATAATTCCTCCATACAAATTCACACATACTTTGAACAAGAATTCTTCCATACAAAATCACACAATACTTTGAACAAGAATTCCTCCATGCAAATTCACACATTCTTTGAACAAGAATTCTTCCATACAAATTCACACAATACTTTGAACAAGAATTCTTCCATACAAATTTACACAATACATTGAACAAGAATTCTTCCATACAAATTTACACAATCCTTTGAACTTACACAATACTTTGAACAAGAATTCTTCCATACAAATTTACACAATACATTGAACAAGAATTCTTTCATACAAATTTACACAATACTTTGAACAAGAATTCTTCCATACAAATTTACACATTACTTTGAACAAGAATTCCTCCATACAAATTTACACAATGCATTGAACAAGAATTCTTCCATACAAATTTACACAATACTTTGAACAAGAATTCTTCCATACAAATTTACACAATACATTGAACAAGAATTCTTCCATACAAATTTACACAATACTTTGAACAAGAATTCTTCCATACAAATTCACACAATACATTGAACAAGAATTCTTCCATACAAATTTACACAATACATTGAACAAGAATTCTTCCATACAAATTTACACAATACATTGAACAAGAATTCCTCCATGCAAATTCACACATACTTTGAACAAGAATTCTTTCATACAAATTCACACAATACTTTGAACAAGAATTCCTCCATACAAATTCAGACATGCTTTCAACAAGTTCCTCCATACAAATTCACACAATACATTGAATAAAAATTCATCCATACAAATTTACACAATACTTTGAACAAGAATTCCTCCATACAAATTTACACATACTTTGAACAAGAATTCCTCCATACAAATTGACACAATACATTGAACAAGAATTCTTCCATACAAATTTACACAATACTTTGAACAAGAATTCTTCCATACAAATTCAAACAATACTTTGAACAATAATTCCTCCATACAAATTCACACATACTTTGAACAAGAATTCCTCCATACAAAATCACACAATACTTTGAACAAGAATTCCTCCATGCAAATTCACACATTCTTTGAACAAGAATTCTTCCATACAAATTCAAACAATACTTTGAACAAGAATTCTTCCATACAAATTTACACAATACATTGAACAAGAATTCTTCCATACAAATTTACACAATCCTTTGAACTTACACAATACTTTGAACAAGAATTCTTCCATACAAATTTACACAATACATTGAACAAGAATTCTTCCATACAAATTTACACAATACATTGAACAATAATTCCTCCATATAAATTCCCACAATTCTTTGAACAATAATTCCTCTGTACAAATTCACACATACTTTGAACAAGAATTCCTCCATACAAAATCACACTGCTTTGAACAAGAATTCCTCCATGCAAATTCACACCTTCTTTGAACAAGAATTCTTCCATACAAATTCACACAATACTTTGAACAAGAATTCTTCCATACAAATTTACACAATACATTGAACAAGAATTCTTCCATACAAATTTACACAATACATTGAACAAGAATTCTTCCATACAAATTTACACAATACTTTGAACAAGAATTCTTCCATACAAATTTACACAATTCTTGAACAAGAATTCTTCCATACAAATTTACACAATACATTGAACAAGAATTCCTGCATACAAATTCACACAATACATTGAACAAGAATTCTTATATACAAATTCACACAATACTTTGAACAAGAATTCCTCCATACAAATTGAAACAATACTTTGAACAAGAATTCCTCCATGCAAATTCACAAATACTTTGAACAAGAATTCTTTCATACAAATTCACACAATACTTTGAACAAGAATTCCTCCATACAAATTGACACAATACATTGAACAAGAATTCTTCCATACAAATTTACACAATACTTTGAACAAGAATTCTTCCATACAAATTCAAACAATACTTTGAACAATAATTCCTCCGTACAAATTCACACATACTTTGAACAAGAATTCCTCCATACAAAACCACACAATACTTTGAACAAGAATTCCTCCATGCAAATTCACACATTCTTTGAACAAGAATTCTTCCATACAAATTCACACAATACTTTGAACAAGAATTCTTCCATACAAATTTACACAATACATTGAACAAGAATTCTTCCATACAAATTTACACAATCCTTTGAACTTACACAATACTTTGAACAAGAATTCTTCCATACAAATTTACACAATACTTTGAACAAGAATTCTTCCATACAAATTTACACAATACATTGAACAAGAATTCTTCCATACAAATTTACACAATACTTTGAACAAGAATTCTTCCATACAAATTCACACAATACATTGAACAAGAATTCTTCCATACAAATTTACACAATACTTTGAACAAGAATTCTTCCATACAAATTTACACAATACATTGAACAAGAATTCTTCCATACAAATTTACACAATACATTGAACAAGAATTCTTCCATACAAATTTACACAATTCTTGAACAAGAATTCCTCCATACAAATTTACACCATACTTTGAACAAGAATTCTTCCATACAAATTTACACAATACTTTGAACAAGAATTCTTCCATACAAATTTACACAATACATTGAACAAGAATTCTTCCATACAAATTTACACAATACTTTGAACAAGAATTCTTCCATACAAATTCACACAATACATTGAACAAGAATTCTTCCATACAAATTTACACAATACATTGAACAAGAATTCTTCCATACAAATTTACACAATACATTGAACAAGAATTCCTCCATGCAAATTCACACATACATTGAACAAGAATTCTTTCATACAAATTCACACAATACTTTGAACAAGAATTCCTCCATACAAATTCAGACATGCTTTCAACAAGTTCCTCCATACAAATTTACACAATACATTGAATAAAAATTCATCCATACAAATTTACACAATACTTTGAACAAGAATTCCTCCATACAAATTTACACATACTTTGAACAAGAATTCCTCCATACAAATTGACACAATACATTGAACAAGAATTCTTCCATACAAATTTACACAATACTTTGAACAAGAATTCTTCCATACAAATTCAAACAATACTTTGAACAATAATTCCTCCATACAAATTCACACATACTTTGAACA
Organism: Bathymodiolus septemdierum; assembly: GCA_963383655.1. NCBI lineage: Eukaryota > Metazoa > Mollusca > Bivalvia > Mytilida > Modiolidae > Bathymodiolus > Bathymodiolus septemdierum. Next base: position 2,840,338 of record OY726523.1, read on the forward strand.
AGAATTCTTCCATACAAAATCACACAATACTTTGAACAAGAATTCCTCCATGCAAATTCACACATTCTTTGAACAAGAATTCTTCCATACAAATTCACACAATACTTTGAACAAGAATTCTTCCATACAAATTTACACAATACATTGAACAAGAATTCTTCCATACAAATTTACACAATCCTTTGAACTTACACAATACTTTGAACAAGAATTCTTCCATACAAATTTACACAATACATTGAACAAGAATTCTTTCATACAAATTTACACAATACTTTGAACAAGAATTCTTCCATACAAATTTACACATTACTTTGAACAAGAATTCCTCCATACAAATTTACACAATGCATTGAACAAGAATTCTTCCATACAAATTTACACAATACTTTGAACAAGAATTCTTCCATACAAATTCACACAATACATTGAACAAGAATTCTTCCATACAAATTTACACAATACATTGAACAAGAATTCTTCCATACAAATTTACACAATCCTTTGAACTTACACAATACTTTGAACAAGAATTCTTCCATACAAATTTACACAATACATTGAACAAGAATTCTTTCATACAAATTTACACAATACTTTGAACAAGAATTCTTCCATACAAATTTACACATTACTTTGAACAAGAATTCCTCCATACAAATTTACACAATGCATTGAACAAGAATTCTTCCATACAAATTTACACAATACTTTGAACAAGAATTCTTCCATACAAATTTACACAATTCTTGAACAAGAATTCTTCCATACAAATTTACACAATACTTTGAACAAGAATTCTTCCATACAAATTTACACAATACTTTGAACAAGAATTCTTCCATACAAATTTACACAATACATTGAACAAGAATTCTTCCATACAAATTTACACAATACTTTGAACAAGAATTCTTCCATACAAATTCACACAATACATTGAACAAGAATTCTTCCATACAAATTTACACAATACATTGAACAAGAATTCTTCCATACAAATTTACACAATACATTGAACAAGAATTCCTCCATGCAAATTCACACATACTTTGAACAAGAATTCTTTCATACAAATTCACACAATACTTTGAACAAGAATTCCTCCATACAAATTCAGACATGCTTTCAACAAGTTCCTCCATACAAATTCACACAATACATTGAATAAAAATTCATCCATACAAATTTACACAATACTTTGAACAAGAATTCCTCCATACAAATTTACACATACTTTGAACAAGAATTCCTCCATACAAATTGACACAATACATTGAACAAGAATTCTTCCATACAAATTTACACAATACTTTGAACAAGAATTCTTCCATACAAATTCAAACAATACTTTGAACAATAATTCCTCCATACAAATTCACACATACTTTGAACAAGAATTCCTCCATACAAAATCACACAATACTTTGAACAAGAATTCCTCCATGCAAATTCACACATTCTTTGAACAAGAATTCTTCCATACAAATTCAAACAATACTTTGAACAAGAATTCTTCCATACAAATTTACACAATACATTGAACAAGAATTCTTCCATACAAATTTACACAATCCTTTGAACTTACACAATACTTTGAACAAGAATTCTTCCATACAAATTTACACAATACATTGAACAAGAATTCTTCCATACAAATTTACACAATACATTGAACAATAATTCCTCCATATAAATTCCCACAATTCTTTGAACAATAATTCCTCTGTACAAATTCACACATACTTTGAACAAGAATTCCTCCATACAAAATCACACTGCTTTGAACAAGAATTCCTCCATGCAAATTCACACCTTCTTTGAACAAGAATTCTTCCATACAAATTCACACAATACTTTGAACAAGAATTCTTCCATACAAATTTACACAATACATTGAACAAGAATTCTTCCATACAAATTTACACAATACATTGAACAAGAATTCTTCCATACAAATTTACACAATACTTTGAACAAGAATTCTTCCATACAAATTTACACAATTCTTGAACAAGAATTCTTCCATACAAATTTACACAATACATTGAACAAGAATTCCTGCATACAAATTCACACAATACATTGAACAAGAATTCTTATATACAAATTCACACAATACTTTGAACAAGAATTCCTCCATACAAATTGAAACAATACTTTGAACAAGAATTCCTCCATGCAAATTCACAAATACTTTGAACAAGAATTCTTTCATACAAATTCACACAATACTTTGAACAAGAATTCCTCCATACAAATTGACACAATACATTGAACAAGAATTCTTCCATACAAATTTACACAATACTTTGAACAAGAATTCTTCCATACAAATTCAAACAATACTTTGAACAATAATTCCTCCGTACAAATTCACACATACTTTGAACAAGAATTCCTCCATACAAAACCACACAATACTTTGAACAAGAATTCCTCCATGCAAATTCACACATTCTTTGAACAAGAATTCTTCCATACAAATTCACACAATACTTTGAACAAGAATTCTTCCATACAAATTTACACAATACATTGAACAAGAATTCTTCCATACAAATTTACACAATCCTTTGAACTTACACAATACTTTGAACAAGAATTCTTCCATACAAATTTACACAATACTTTGAACAAGAATTCTTCCATACAAATTTACACAATACATTGAACAAGAATTCTTCCATACAAATTTACACAATACTTTGAACAAGAATTCTTCCATACAAATTCACACAATACATTGAACAAGAATTCTTCCATACAAATTTACACAATACTTTGAACAAGAATTCTTCCATACAAATTTACACAATACATTGAACAAGAATTCTTCCATACAAATTTACACAATACATTGAACAAGAATTCTTCCATACAAATTTACACAATTCTTGAACAAGAATTCCTCCATACAAATTTACACCATACTTTGAACAAGAATTCTTCCATACAAATTTACACAATACTTTGAACAAGAATTCTTCCATACAAATTTACACAATACATTGAACAAGAATTCTTCCATACAAATTTACACAATACTTTGAACAAGAATTCTTCCATACAAATTCACACAATACATTGAACAAGAATTCTTCCATACAAATTTACACAATACATTGAACAAGAATTCTTCCATACAAATTTACACAATACATTGAACAAGAATTCCTCCATGCAAATTCACACATACTTTGAACAAGAATTCTTTCATACAAATTCACACAATACTTTGAACAAGAATTCCTCCATACAAATTCAGACATGCTTTCAACAAGTTCCTCCATACAAATTTACACAATACATTGAATAAAAATTCATCCATACAAATTTACACAATACTTTGAACAAGAATTCCTCCATACAAATTTACACATACTTTGAACAAGAATTCCTCCATACAAATTGACACAATACATTGAACAAGAATTCTTCCATACAAATTTACACAATACTTTGAACAAGAATTCTTCCATACAAATTCAAACAATACTTTGAACAATAATTCCTCCATACAAATTCACACATACTTTGAACAAGAATTCTTCCATACAAAATCACACAATACTTTGAACAAGAATTCCTCCATGCAAATTCACACATTCTTTGAACAAGAATTCTTCCATACAAATTCACACAATACTTTGAACAAGAATTCTTCCATACAAATTTACACAATACATTGAACAAGAATTCTTCCATACAAATTTACACAATCCTTTGAACTTACACAATACTTTGAACAAGAATTCTTCCATACAAATTTACACAATACATTGAACAAGAATTCTTTCATACAAATTTACACAATACTTTGAACAAGAATTCTTCCATACAAATTTACACATTACTTTGAACAAGAATTCCTCCATACAAATTTACACAATGCATTGAACAAGAATTCTTCCATACAAATTTACACAATACTTTGAACAAGAATTCTTCCATACAAATTTACACAATTCTTGAACAAGAATTCTTCCATACAAATTTACACAATACTTTGAACAAGAATTCTTCCATACAAATTTACACAATACTTTGAACAAGAATTCTTCCATACAAATTTACACAATACATTGAACAAGAATTCTTCCATACAAATTTACACAATACTTTGAACAAGAATTCTTCCATACAAATTCACACAATACATTGAACAAGAATTCTTCCATACAAATTTACACAATACATTGAACAAGAATTCTTCCATACAAATTTACACAATACATTGAACAAGAATTCCTCCATGCAAATTCACACATACTTTGAACAAGAATTCTTTCATACAAATTCACACAATACTTTGAACAAGAATTCCTCCATGCAAATTCAGACATGCTTTCAACAAGTTCCTCCATACAAATTCACACAATACATTGAATAAAAATTCATCCATACAAATTTACACAATACTTTGAACAAGAATTCCTCCATACAAATTTACACATACTTTGAACAAGAATTCCTCCATACAAATTGACACAATACATTGAACAAGAATTCTTCCATACAAATTTACACAATACTTTGAACAAGAATTTTTCCATACAAATTCAAACAATACTTTGAACAATAATTCCTCCATACAAATTCACACATACTTTGAACAAGAATTCCTCCATACAAAATCACACAATACTTTGAACAAGAATTCCTCCATGCAAATTCACACATTCTTTGAACAAGAATTCTTCCATACAAATTCACACAATACTTTGAACAAGAATTCTTCCATACAAATTTACACAATACATTGAACAAGAATTCTTCCATACAAATTTACACAATACATTGAACAAGAATTCTTCCATACAAATTTACACAATACATTGAACAAGAATTCTTTCATACAAATTTACACAATACTTTGAACAAGAATTCTTCCATACAAATTTACACATTACTTTGAACAAGAATTCCTCCATACAAATTTACACAATGCATTGAACAAGAATTCTTCCATACAAATTTACACAATACTTTGAACAAGAATTCTTCCATACAAATTTACACAATTCTTGAACAAGAATTCTTCCATACAAATTTACACAATACTTTGAACAAGAATTCTTCCATACAAATTTACACAATACTTTGAACAAGAATTCTTCCATACAAATTTACACAATACATTGAACAAGAATTCTTCCATACAAATTTACACAATACTTTGAACAAGAATTCTTCCATACAAATTCACACAATACATTGAACAAGAATTCTTCCATACAAATTTACACAATACATTGAACAAGAATTCTTCCATACAAATTTACACAATACATTGAACAAGAATTCCTCCATGCAAATTCACACATACTTTGAACAAGAATTCTTTCATACAAATTCACACAATACTTTGAACAAGAATTCCTCCATACAAATTCAGACATGCTTTCAACAAGTTCCTCCATACAAATTCACACAATACATTGAATAAAAATTCATCCATACAAATTTACACAATACTTTGAACAAGAATTCCTCCATACAAATTTACACATACTTTGAACAAGAATTCCTCCATACAAATTGACACAATACATTGAACAAGAATTCTTCCATACAAATTTACACAATACTTTGAACAAGAATTCTTCCATACAAATTCAAACAATACTTTGAACAATAATTCCTGCATACAAATTCACACATACTTTGAACAAGAATTCCTCCATACAAAATCACACAATACTTTGAACAAGAATTCCTCCATGCAAATTCACACATTCTTTGAACAAGAATTCTTCCATACAAATTCAAACAATACTTTGAACAAGAATTCTTCCATACAAATTTACACAATACATTGAACAAGAATTCTTCCATACAAATTTACACAATCCTTTGAACTTACACAATACTTTGAACAAGAATTCTTCCATACAAATTTACACAATACATTGAACAAGAATTCTTCCATACAAATTTACACAATACATTGAACAATAATTCCTCCATATAAATTCCCACAATACTTTGAACAATAATTCCTCTGTACAAATTCACACATACTTTGAACAAGAATTCCTCCATACAAAATCACACTGCTTTGAACAAGAATTCCTCCATGCAAATTCACACCTTCTTTGAACAAGAATTCTTCCATACAAATTCACACAATACTTTGAACAAGAATTCTTCCATACAAATTTACACAATACATTGAACAAGAATTCTTCCATACAAATTTACACAATACATTGAACAAGAATTCTTCCATACAAATTTACACAATACTTTGAACAAGAATTCTTCCATACAAATTTACACAATTCTTGAACAAGAATTCTTCCATACAAATTTACACAATACATTGAACAAGAATTCCTGCATACAAATTCACACAATACATTGAACAAGAATTCTTATATACAAATTCACACAATACTTTGAACAAGAATTCCTCCATACAAATTGAAACAATACTTTGAACAAGAATTCCTCCATGCAAATTCACAAATACTTTGAACAAGAATTCTTTCATACAAATTCACACAATACTTTGAACAAGAATTCCTCCATACAAATTGACACAATACATTGAACAAGAATTCTTCCATACAAATTTACACAATACTTTGAACAAGAATTCTTCCATACAAATTCAAACAATACTTTGAACAATAATTCCTCCGTACAAATTCACACATACTTTGAACAAGAATTCCTCCATACAAAACCACACAATACTTTGAACAAGAATTCCTCCATGCAAATTCACACATTCTTTGAACAAGAATTCTTCCATACAAATTCACACAATACTTTGAACAAGAATTCTTCCATACAAATTTACACAATACATTGAACAAGAATTCTTCCATACAAATTTACACAATCCTTTGAACTTACACAATACTTTGAACAAGAATTCTTCCATACAAATTTACACAATACTTTGAACAAGAATTCTTCCATACAAATTTACACAATACATTGAACAAGAATTCTTCCATACAAATTTACACAATACTTTGAACAAGAATTCTTCCATACAAATTCACACAATACATTGAACAAGAATTCTTCCATACAAATTTACACAATACTTTGAACAAGAATTCTTCCATACAAATTTACACAATACATTGAACAAGAATTCTTCCATACAAATTTACACAATACATTGAACAAGAATTCTTCCATACAAATTTACACAATACTTTGAACAAGAATTCTTCCATACAAATTTACACAATACATTGAACAAGAATTCTTCCATACAAATTTACACAATACTTTGAACAAGAATTCTTCCATACAAATTCACACAATACATTGAACAAGAATTCTTCCATACAAATTTACACAATACATTGAACAAGAATTCTTCCATACAAATTTACACAATACATTGAACAAGAATTCCTCCATGCAAATTCACACATACTTTGAACAAGAATTCTTTCATACAAATTCACACAATACTTTGAACAAGAATTCCTCCATACAAATTCAGACATGCTTTCAACAAGTTCCTCCATACAAATTTACACAATACATTGAATAAAAATTCATCCATACAAATTTACACAATACTTTGAACAAGAATTCCTCCATACAAATTTACACATACTTTGAACAAGAATTCCTCCATACAAATTTACACAATACATTGAACAAGAATTCTTCCATACAAATTTACACAATACTTTGAACAAGAATTCTTCCATACAAATTCAAACAATACTTTGAACAATAATTCCTCCATACAAATTCACACATACTTTGAACAAGAATTCCTCCATACAAAATCACACAATACTTTGAACAAGAATTCCTCCATGCAAATTCACACATTCTTTGAACAAGAATTCTTCCATACAAATTCACACAATACTTTGAACAAGAATTCTTCCATACAAATTTACACAATACATTGAACAAGAATTCTTCCATACAAATTTACACAATCCTTTGAACTTACACAATACTTTGAACAAGAATTCTTCCATACAAATTTACACAATACATTGAACAAGAATTCTTCCATACAAATTTACACAATACATTGAACAATAATTCCTCCATATAAATTCCCACAATACTTTGAACAATAATTCCTCTGTACAAATTCACACATACTTTGAACAAGAAGTCCTCCATACAAAATCACACAATGCTTTGAACAAGAATTCCTCCATGCAAATTCACACATTCTTTGAACAAGAATTCTTCCATACAAATTCACACAATACTTTGAACAAGAATTCTTCCATACAAATTTACACAATACATTGAACAAGAATTCTTCCATACAAATTTACACAATACATTGAACAAGAATTCTTCCATACAAATTTACACAATACTTTGAACAAGAATTCTTCCATACAAATTCACACAATACATTGAACAAGAATTCTTCCATACAAATTCAAACAATACTTTGAACAATAATTCCTCCGTACAAATTCACACATACTTTGAACAAGAATTCCTCCATACAAAATCACACAATACTTTGAACAAGAATTCCTCCATGCAAATTCACACATTCTTTGAACAAGAATTCTTCCATACAAATTCACACAATACTTTGAACAAGAATTCTTCCATACAAATTTACACAATACATTGAACAAGAATTCTTCCATACAAATTTACACAATACATTGAACAAGAATTCTTCCATACAAATTTACACAATACATTGAACAAGAATTCTTTCATACAAATTTACACAATACTTTGAACAAGAATTCTTCCATACAAATTTACACATTACTTTGAACAAGAATTCCTCCATACAAATTTACACAATGCATTGAACAAGAATTCTTCCATACAAATTTACACAATACTTTGAACAAGAATTCTTCCATACAAATTTACACAATTCTTGAACAAGAATTCTTCCATACAAATTTACACAATACTTTGAACAAGAATTCTTCCATACAAATTTACACAATACTTTGAACAAGAATTCTTCCATACAAATTTACACAATACATTGAACAAGAATTCTTCCATACAAATTTACACAATACTTTGAACAAGAATTCTTCCATACAAATTCACACAATACATTGAACAAGAATTCTTCCATACAAATTTACACAATACATTGAACAAGAATTCTTCCATACAAATTTACACAATACATTGAACAAGAATTCCTCCATGCAAATTCACACATACTTTGAACAAGAATTCTTTCATACAAATTCACACAATACTTTGAACAAGAATTCCTCCATACAAATTCAGACATGCTTTCAACAAGTTCCTCCATACAAATTCACACAATACATTGAATAAAAATTCATCCATACAAATTTACACAATACTTTGAACAAGAATTCCTCCATACAAATTTACACATACTTTGAACAAGAATTCCTCCATACAAATTGACACAATACATTGAACAAGAATTCTTCCATACAAATTTACACAATACTTTGAACAAGAATTCTTCCATACAAATTCAAACAATACTTTGAACAATAATTCCTGCATACAAATTCACACATACTTTGAACAAGAATTCCTCCATACAAAATCACACAATACTTTGAACAAGAATTCCTCCATGCAAATTCACACATTCTTTGAACAAGAATTCTTCCATACAAATTCAAACAATACTTTGAACAAGAATTCTTCCATACAAATTTACACAATACATTGAACAAGAATTCTTCCATACAAATTTACACAATCCTTTGAACTTACACAATACTTTGAACAAGAATTCTTCCATACAAATTTACACAATACATTGAACAAGAATTCTTCCATACAAATTTACACAATACATTGAACAATAATTCCTCCATATAAATTCCCACAATACTTTGAACAATAATTCCTCTGTACAAATTCACACATACTTTGAACAAGAATTCCTCCATACAAAATCACACTGCTTTGAACAAGAATTCCTCCATGCAAATTCACACCTTCTTTGAACAAGAATTCTTCCATACAAATTCACACAATACTTTGAACAAGAATTCTTCCATACAAATTTACACAATACATTGAACAAGAATTCTTCCATACAAATTTACACAATACATTGAACAAGAATTCTTCCATACAAATTTACACAATACTTTGAACAAGAATTCTTCCATACAAATTTACACAATTCTTGAACAAGAATTCTTCCATACAAATTTACACAATACATTGAACAAGAATTCCTGCATACAAATTCACACAATACATTGAACAAGAATTCTTATATACAAATTCACACAATACTTTGAACAAGAATTCCTCCATACAAATTGAAACAATACTTTGAACAAGAATTCCTCCATGCAAATTCACAAATACTTTGAACAAGAATTCTTTCATACAAATTCACACAATACTTTGAACAAGAATTCCTCCATACAAATTGACACAATACATTGAACAAGAATTCTTCCATACAAATTTACACAATACTTTGAACAAGAATTCTTCCATACAAATTCAAACAATACTTTGAACAATAATTCCTCCGTACAAATTCACACATACTTTGAACAAGAATTCCTCCATACAAAACCACACAATACTTTGAACAAGAATTCCTCCATGCAAATTCACACATTCTTTGAACAAGAATTCTTCCATACAAATTCACACAATACTTTGAACAAGAATTCTTCCATACAAATTTACACAATACATTGAACAAGAATTCTTCCATACAAATTTACACAATCCTTTGAACTTACACAATACTTTGAACAAGAATTCTTCCATACAAATTTACACAATACTTTGAACAAGAATTCTTCCATACAAATTTACACAATACATTGAACAAGAATTCTTCCATACAAATTTACACAATACTTTGAACAAGAATTCTTCCATACAAATTCACACAATACATTGAACAAGAATTCTTCCATACAAATTTACACAATACTTTGAACAAGAATTCTTCCATACAAATTTACACAATACATTGAACAAGAATTCTTCCATACAAATTTACACAATACATTGAACAAGAATTCTTCCATACAAATTTACACAATACTTTGAACAAGAATTCTTCCATACAAATTTACACAATACATTGAACAAGAATTCTTCCATACAAATTTACACAATACTTTGAACAAGAATTCTTCCATACAAATTCACACAATACATTGAACAAGAATTCTTCCATACAAATTTACACAATACATTGAACAAGAATTCTTCCATACAAATTTACACAATACATTGAACAAGAATTCCTCCATGCAAATTCACACATACTTTGAACAAGAATTCTTTCATACAAATTCACACAATACTTTGAACAAGAATTCCTCCATACAAATTCAGACATGCTTTCAACAAGTTCCTCCATACAAATTTACACAATACATTGAATAAAAATTCATCCATACAAATTTACACAATACTTTGAACAAGAATTCCTCCATACAAATTTACACATACTTTGAACAAGAATTCCTCCATACAAATTTACACAATACATTGAACAAGAATTCTTCCATACAAATTTACACAATACTTTGAACAAGAATTCTTCCATACAAATTCAAACAATACTTTGAACAATAATTCCTCCATACAAATTCACACATACTTTGAACAAGAATTCCTCCATACAAAATCACACAATACTTTGAACAAGAATTCCTCCATGCAAATTCACACATTCTTTGAACAAGAATTCTTCCATACAAATTCACACAATACTTTGAACAAGAATTCTTCCATACAAATTTACACAATACATTGAACAAGAATTCTTCCATACAAATTTACACAATCCTTTGAACTTACACAATACTTTGAACAAGAATTCTTCCATACAAATTTACACAATACATTGAACAAGAATTCTTCCATACAAATTTACACAATACATTGAACAATAATTCCTCCATATAAATTCCCACAATACTTTGAACAATAATTCCTCTGTACAAATTCACACATACTTTGAACAAGAAGTCCTCCATACAAAATCACACAATGCTTTGAACAAGAATTCCTCCATGCAAATTCACACATTCTTTGAACAAGAATTCTTCCATACAAATTCACACAATACTTTGAACAAGAATTCTTCCATACAAATTTACACAATACATTGAACAAGAATTCTTCCATACAAATTTACACAATACATTGAACAAGAATTCTTCCATACAAATTTACACAATACTTTGAACAAGAATTCTTCCATACAAATTCACACAATACATTGAACAAGAATTCTTCCATACAAATTCAAACAATACTTTGAACAATAATTCCTCCGTACAAATTCACACATACTTTGAACAAGAATTCCTCCATACAAAACCACACAATACTTTGAACAAGAATTCCTCCATGCAAATTCACACATTCTTTGAACAAGAATTCTTCCATACAAATTCACACAATACTTTGAACAAGAATTCTTCCATACAAATTTACACAATACATTGAACAAGAATTCTTCCATACAAATTTACACAATCCTTTGAACTTACACAATACTTTGAACAAGAATTCTTCCATACAAATTTACACAATACATTGAACAAGAATTCTTCCATACAAATTTACACAATACATTGAACAATAATTCCTCCATATAAATTCCCACAATACTTTGAACAATAATTCCTCTGTACAAATTCACACATACTTTGAACAAGAAGTCCTCCATACAAAATCACACAATGCTTTGAACAAGAATTCCTCCATGCAAATTCACACATTCTTTGAACAAGAATTCTTCCATACAAATTCACACAATACTTTGAACAAGAATTCTTCCATACAAATTTACACAATACATTGAACAAGAATTCTTCCATACAAATTTACACAATACATTGAACAAGAATTCTTCCATACAAATTTACACAATACTTTGAACAAGAATTCTTCCATACAAATTCACACAATACATTGAACAAGAATTCTTCCATACAAATTCAAACAATACTTTGAACAATAATTCCTCCGTACAAATTCACACATACTTTGAACAAGAATTCCTCCATACAAAACCACACAATACTTTGAACAAGAATTCCTCCATGCAAATTCACACATTCTTTGAACAAGAATTCTTCCATACAAATTCACACAATACTTTGAACAAGAATTCTTCCATACAAATTTACACAATACATTGAACAAGAATTCTTCCATACAAATTTACACAATCCTTTGAACTTACACAATACTTTGAACAAGAATTCTTCCATACAAATTTACACAATACTTTGAACAAGAATTCTTCCATACAAATTTACACAATACATTGAACAAGAATTCTTCCATACAAATTTACACAATACTTTGAACAAGAATTCTTCCATACAAATTCACACAATACATTGAACAAGAATTCTTCCATACAAATTTACACAATACTTTGAACAAGAATTCTTCCATACAAATTTACACAATACATTGAACAAGAATTCTTCCATACAAATTTACACAATACATTGAACAAGAATTCTTCCATACAAATTTACACAATTCTTGAACAAGAATTCCTCCATACAAATTTACACCATACTTTGAACAAGAATTCTTCCATACAAATTTACACAATACTTTGAACAAGAATTCTTCCATACAAATTTACACAATACATTGAACAAGAATTCTTCCATACAAATTTACACAATACTTTGAACAAGAATTCTTCCATACAAATTCACACAATACATTGAACAAGAATTCTTCCATACAAATTTACACAATACATTGAACAAGAATTCTTCCATACAAATTTACACAATACATTGAACAAGAATTCCTCCATGCAAATTCACACATACTTTGAACAAGAATTCTTTCATACAAATTCACACAATACTTTGAACAAGAATTCCTCCATACAAATTCAGACATGCTTTCAACAAGTTCCTCCATACAAATTTACACAATACATTGAATAAAAATTCATCCATACAAATTTACACAATACTTTGAACAAGAATTCCTCCATACAAATTTACACATACTTTGAACAAGAATTCCTCCATACAAATTTACACAATACATTGAACAAGAATTCTTCCATACAAATTTACACAATACTTTGAACAAGAATTCTTCCATACAAATTCAAACAATACTTTGAACAATAATTCCTCCATACAAATTCACACATACTTTGAACAAGAATTCCTCCATACAAAATCACACAATACTTTGAACAAGAATTCCTCCATGCAAATTCACACATTCTTTGAACAAGAATTCTTCCATACAAATTCACACAATACTTTGAACAAGAATTCTTCCATACAAATTTACACAATACATTGAACAAGAATTCTTCCATACAAATTTACACAATACATTGAACAAGAATTCCTCCATGCAAATTCACACATACTTTGAACAAGAATTCTTTCATACAAATTCACACAATACTTTGAACAAGAATTCCTCCATACAAATTCAGACATGCTTTCAACAAGTTCCTCCATACAAATTCACACAATACATTGAATAAAAATTCATCCATACAAATTTACACAATACTTTGAACAAGAATTCCTCCATACAAATTTACACATACTTTGAACAAGAATTCCTCCATACAAATTGACACAATACATTGAACAAGAATTCTTCCATACAAATTTACACAATACTTTGAACAAGAATTCTTCCATACAAATTCAAACAATACTTTGAACAATAATTCCTCCATACAAATTCACACATACTTTGAACAAGAATTCCTCCATACAAAATCACACAATACTTTGAACAAGAATTCCTCCATGCAAATTCACACATTCTTTGAACAAGAATTCTTCCATACAAATTCAAACAATACTTTGAACAAGAATTCTTCCATACAAATTTACACAATACATTGAACAAGAATTCTTCCATACAAATTTACACAATCCTTTGAACTTACACAATACTTTGAACAAGAATTCTTCCATACAAATTTACACAATACATTGAACAAGAATTCTTCCATACAAATTTACACAATACATTGAACAATAATTCCTCCATATAAATTCCCACAATACTTTGAACAATAATTCCTCTGTACAAATTCACACATACTTTGAACAAGAATTCCTCCATACAAAATCACACTGCTTTGAACAAGAATTCCTCCATGCAAATTCACACCTTCTTTGAACAAGAATTCTTCCATACAAATTCACACAATACTTTGAACAAGAATTCTTCCATACAAATTTACACAATACATTGAACAAGAATTCTTCCATACAAATTTACACAATACATTGAACAAGAATTCTTCCATACAAATTTACACAATACTTTGAACAAGAATTCTTCCATACAAATTTACACAATTCTTGAACAAGAATTCTTCCATACAAATTTACACAATACATTGAACAAGAATTCCTGCATACAAATTCACACAATACATTGAACAAGAATTCTTATATACAAATTCACACAATACTTTGAACAAGAATTCCTCCATACAAATTGAAACAATACTTTGAACAAGAATTCCTCCATGCAAATTCACAAATACTTTGAACAAGAATTCTTTCATACAAATTCACACAATACTTTGAACAAGAATTCCTCCATACAAATTGACACAATACATTGAACAAGAATTCTTCCATACAAATTTACACAATACTTTGAACAAGAATTCTTCCATACAAATTCAAACAATACTTTGAACAATAATTCCTCCGTACAAATTCACACATACTTTGAACAAGAATTCCTCCATACAAAATCACACAATACTTTGAACAAGAATTCCTCCATGCAAATTCACACATTCTTTGAACAAGAATTCTTCCATACAAATTCACACAATACTTTGAACAAGAATTCTTCCATACAAATTTACACAATACATTGAACAAGAATTCTTCCATACAAATTTACACAATCCTTTGAACTTACACAATACTTTGAACAAGAATTCTTCCATACAAATTTACACAATACTTTGAACAAGAATTCTTCCATACAAATTTACACAATACATTGAACAAGAATTCTTCCATACAAATTTACACAATACTTTGAACAAGAATTCTTCCATACAAATTCACACAATACATTGAACAAGAATTCTTCCATACAAATTTACACAATACTTTGAACAAGAATTCTTCCATACAAATTTACACAATACATTGAACAAGAATTCTTCCATACAAATTTACACAATACATTGAACAAGAATTCTTCCATACAAATTTACACAATTCTTGAACAAGAATTCCTCCATACAAATTTACACCATACTTTGAACAAGAATTCTTCCATACAAATTTACACAATACTTTGAACAAGAATTCTTCCATACAAATTTACACAATACATTGAACAAGAATTCTTCCATACAAATTTACACAATACTTTGAACAAGAATTCTTCCATACAAATTCACACAATACATTGAACAAGAATTCTTCCATACAAATTTACACAATACATTGAACAAGAATTCTTCCATACAAATTTACACAATACATTGAACAAGAATTCCTCCATGCAAATTCACACATACTTTGAACAAGAATTCTTTCATACAAATTCACACAATACTTTGAACAAGAATTCCTCCATACAAATTCAGACATGCTTTCAACAAGTTCCTCCATACAAATTTACACAATACATTGAATAAAAATTCATCCATACAAATTTACACAATACTTTGAACAAGAATTCCTCCATACAAATTTACACATACTTTGAACAAGAATTCCTCCATACAAATTTACACAATACATTGAACAAGAATTCTTCCATACAAATTTACACAATACTTTGAACAAGAATTCTTCCATACAAATTCAAACAATACTTTGAACAATAATTCCTCCATACAAATTCACACATACTTTGAACAAGAATTCCTCCATACAAAATCACACAATACTTTGAACAAGAATTCCTCCATGCAAATTCACACATTCTTTGAACAAGAATTCTTCCATACAAATTCACACAATACTTTGAACAAGAATTCTTCCATACAAATTTACACAATACATTGAACAAGAATTCTTCCATACAAATTTACACAATCCTTTGAACTTACACAATACTTTGAACAAGAATTCTTCCATACAAATTTACACAATACATTGAACAAGAATTCTTCCATACAAATTTACACAATACATTGAACAATAATTCCTCCATATAAATTCCCACAATACTTTGAACAATAATTCCTCTGTACAAATTCACACATACTTTGAACAAGAAGTCCTCCATACAAAATCACACAATGCTTTGAACAAGAATTCCTCCATGCAAATTCACACATTCTTTGAACAAGAATTCTTCCATACAAATTCACACAATACTTTGAACAAGAATTCTTCCATACAAATTTACACAATACATTGAACAAGAATTCTTCCATACAAATTTACACAATACATTGAACAAGAATTCTTCCATACAAATTTACACAATACTTTGAACAAGAATTCTTCCATACAAATTCACACAATACATTGAACAAGAATTCTTCCATACAAATTTACACAATACATTGAACAAGAATTCTTCCATACAAATTTACACAATACATTGAACAAGAATTCCTCCATACAAATTTACACAATGCATTGAACAAGAATTCTTCCATACAAATTTACACAATACTTTGAACAAGAATTCTTCCATACAAATTTACACAATACTTTGAACAAGAATTCTTCCATACAAATTTACACAATACATTGAACAAGAATTCTTCCATGCAAATTTACACAATACATTGAACAAGAATTCTTCCATACAAATTTACACAATTCTTGAACAAGAATTCTTCCATACAAATTTACACAATACTT
Organism: Bathymodiolus septemdierum; assembly: GCA_963383655.1. NCBI lineage: Eukaryota > Metazoa > Mollusca > Bivalvia > Mytilida > Modiolidae > Bathymodiolus > Bathymodiolus septemdierum. Next base: position 2,858,127 of record OY726523.1, read on the forward strand.
TGAACAAGAATTCTTCCATTCAAATTTACACAATACTTTGAACAAGAATTCTTCCATACAAATTTACACAATACATTGAACAAGAATTCTTCCATACAAATTTACACAATACATTGAACAAGAATTCTTCCATACAAATTTACACAATACATTGAACAAGAATTCTTCCATACAAATTTACACAATACGTTGAACAAGAATTCCTCCATAAAAATTCACACAATACTTTGAACAAGAATTCCTCCATGCAAATTCCCACAATACATTGAACAAGAATTCTTCCATACAAATTCAAACAATACTTTGAACAAGAATTCCTCCATACAAATTTACACATACTTTGAACAAGAATTCCTCCATATAAATTTACACATACTTTGAGCAAGAATTTCTCTATACAAATTTACACAATACATTGAAAAAGAATTCTTCCATACAAATTCAAACAATACTTTGAACAAGAATTCCTGCATATAAATTTACACAATACTTTGAACAAGAATTTCTCTATACAAATTCCCACAATACATTGAGGAAGAATTCCTTTGTACAAATTTACACAATACATTGAACAAGAATTCTTCCATACAAATTCAAACAATACTTTGAACAATAATTCCTCCATACAAATTTACACATACTTTGAACAAGAATTCCTGCATATAAATTTACAGAATACTTTGAACAAGAATTTCTCTATACAAATTCACACAATACATTGAACAAGAATTGTTCCATACAAATTCAAACAATATTTTGAACAAGTATTCTTCCATATAAATTCACACAATATATTGAGCAAGAATTCCTCCAGAAAAATTCACACAATACTTTGAAAAAGAATTCCTCCATACAAATTCACACAATACTTTGAACAAGAATTCCTCCATATAAATTCTTACAATACTTTGAACAAGAATTCCTCCATACAAATTGACACAATACATTGAACAAGAATTCTTCCATTCAAATTTACACATACTTTGAACAAGAATTCTTCCATACAAATTCAAACAATACTTTGAACAAGAATTCCTCCATACAAATTTACATAATACTTTTAACAAGAATTCCTCCAGGAAAATTCACACATACTTTGAACAAGAATTTCTCCATACCAATTTACACAATACTTTGAACAAGAATTTCTCCATACCAATTCACACAATTCTTTGAACAAGAATTCCACCATACCAATTCACACAATTCTTTGAACAAGAATTTCTCCATACCAATTCACACAATACTTTGAACAAGAATTTCTCCATACCAATTCACACAATTCTTTGAACAAGAATTTCTCCAAACCAATTCACACAATTCTTTGAACAAGAATTCCTCCATACAATTTCACACAATACATTGAGCAAGAATTTCTCCATACCAATTCACACAATTCTTTGAACAAGAATTCCTCCATACAAATTCACACAATACTTTGAAAAAGAATTTCTCCATACAAATTCACACAATACTTTGAACAAGAATTCCTCCATACAAATTCACACATACTTTGAACAAGAATTTCTCCATACCAATTTACACAATACTTTGAACAAGAATTTCTCCATACCAATTCACACAATTCTTTGAACAAGAATTCCTCCATACAAATTCACACAATACTTTGAAAAAGAATTTCTCCATACAAATTCACACAATACTTTGAACAAGAATTCCTCCATACAAATTCACACATACTTTGAACAAGAATTTCTCCATACCAATTTACACAATACTTTGAACAAGAATTTCTCCATACCAATTCACACAATTCTTTGAACAAGAATTCCTCCATACAAATTCACACAATACTTTGAACAAGAATTCCTCCATACAAATTTACACATACTTTGAACAAGAATTCCTGCGTATAAATTTACACAATACTTTGAACAAGAATTTCTTTATACAAATTCACACGATACATTGAACAAGAATTGCTCCATATAAATTCTTACAATACTTTGGACAAGAATTCCTCCATACAAATTCACACATACTTTGAACAAGAATTTCTCCATACCAATTCACACAATACTTTGAACAAGAATTTCTCCATACCAATTCACCTAATTCTTTGAATAAGAATTCCTCCATACAAATTCACACAATACTTTGAACAATAATTCCTCAATGCTAATTCACAGTGACATACAAAAAACTGCTAACATACAAAATTTGACAAGGGTGTCTAGAACCTCAACAATGTGGCCTAAGCTAAGGAGTGTGATTTTTATTAAAATGAGGGTGAAAAGGTCACCCACTTCACCTGATTTAGTTAGCCCTGATGTAATGTTCAATTGTTGGGATAATATTTTTATTCATCATATATTTAGCATTAATATGATACTTTTTGCATATGTGTAACAAGTGGAAGTAAATAGCACCAGCCATAAAATCCATCTCAAGCTGATATGAAGGTCTCAGGATAATACACACGTCGATATGGAAAAGGTCATACAGTAGAGTTCATTTATAGCGAACAGGCTTGTAGCGAAATCAGGCTTATAACGAAGTAAATATAAATCCCCGGTCCAAGCGCTATTTAAACAGTGTATCTGAATTAGAAATATTAAGAGTCAAATATTGTTAGAAATGACTTAAGAGTCCACGTTACAGTTACTGACTACAGTTAATTGTGCTCTTTCTATCTCCAGAGTATACATTAATGTTAATTACACCACCCGAAACAGTTGCCCCACAAAAGAGGGCCAATGGATTGTCATGTTTGTCCTCCAGAAGTACTTTTCAGCTGTATATCACCCCATGTCATATTTACATGGTCTTGTCTTCCTCTTATCCCAAAGTATGCACAATTGTTTAGAAAGACTGCATTAATTAAAGCTTCTGGGTTGTCTGAAAATGAAATATAGAAAATAAATTTACTATCTACAGTCAAACCTGTCGTAACGGTCACCTTTGTATAATGGTCACCTGCTCATAACGGTCACTTTCGTGCTCTCCCTGTGCATTTTACTATATATTTTAATTTGATATAGCGGTCACCTGCTCATAACGGTCACTTTCGTGCTCTCCCTGTGCATTTTACTATATATTTTAATTTGATATAGCGGTCACCTGTTCAATGTGGTCAGCGGTCACCCTTTATTAGTAATTTCCAGTGTAAAACCTTTGTATAACGGTAAGTTCATTTTTAAAATAATACCGGAAGTGATTTCGAAAGTTCGGTATTTTTCTCAAATGTACAAAAAATCCCGAGGTGTTGCATAATATATTGCTTAATTTAATTAACTAAATAAACAAACACTATTAAACTTTGTGAGTAATAAATTACATAAAGTAAAGTTTATACCCGGGGGTTATTGGAGATATTTATTCATTACGACGAGAGTAGAAATTCACTCACCAAAAATATTTTGTATCCAGTGCATCATGTCAAAATCATCAACATTCGTAAATAGGAAAGCTTTGAAATTAGACGACAAAGTGAAAGTTATCTGTATGAGTACGTTGTAGAATCCCTGCTGGGTTTTAATACAACGGGTTATAAATCGTTATGATCGATAGTGGGAAAAGTTGTTGGGCTGTGGGCGAGGAGAAGGGTGTTGGTCATACCCAGATAATGAACATTCTTTAAAGAAAACGTGAGATTCAATTGACGATTTTGAAAACAATGTTTCCAGTTAAACATCGTGTTACTGCAAATTGTACTTTTGTTTATTAAATATCTTTCTTTATTTATTTGTATGTTTTATTCAAATCATATCAGATTGAGATAAACATAACATGTAATTAAAAATGTTTATTTAAAACTAATGTTGAATATTTCGTCGAATAATCAAACCCCTTCATATAAAGGTCACCTGCATATAGTGGTCATTTTGTCAAACTCCCCTGGGTGACCACTATAGACAGGTTTGACTGTATATTCATATTTGTTAATTACTTTTTCATTTTTACATGTTGCAACTGGTACTATCAATGTAGTATAAACTGTTTCAAGATAACACAAGTAAAATGATATATGATTGATTGATGAGTTACGATGTATCTGTAAACATTTTTTTGAAAGATCATAGGATCATGAGTTATTGTACGACAGAAAGTGTGGACGGACAGAGTGATTACTATAGGGCGGGTATCTGCCAAAACTTGGTGGGGGCCCTAATTATAAAGTTCTGAAACACACTGTGTTGTTTGGCACTCATGATATTATTTTCAATATTCACAATGCCTAATTAATCAGGCAAATTTATGATGAATGTTAACTATTTTGAATGACAAAAATGTCAGTACATACCTGATTGGAGATTTCATGTCTCTCAAGTGTCTGTCAAGGCTGTTGTACATGGAACCCAGAGAATCTGGTTCATGTTCAGTACCGTCCTTTTTGAGTACACCCAGGAAGAATCTAGCCATAATACTGTCAAGGTCTTTGGGGGGTATCTGTCCCAGTGCTCTTTCCTCATCAATAGAAGTGAAAAAGTCTGTGATCACTTTCATGTCACTATTTGTCTTTGTCTTAGTGTTTTTATTTAAATTTTCCTCTAACAAAAACACCAGTTTCTTCATCTGTTACCATACAAAACCTTTTGTTTGGTACAACATTTTCTTTCTGATTGTCGGAATCCTCGTTCAGCAGATCAAGTTCAACGTACTCGTAATTTGGGCTTTCAATTTCAGATATATTCATTAATATATCATCTGCTTCCATTCTTGATAGATCGTTGTATCTAAAATATTCTTCAATAAGTGCAGGATATAAGTGCATCCTGCACATCTTCAGAGTTTTTCAACTCTTTGTTTGGTCTGCATCTCTCCATTTTCAACTTCAGCAGACGACTGACATCTCTCGAGGCTTTTCCTTGCGATTGTCGAAACGTCTAACGGATTCCGATCTAGCTGTTATTGGATGGACTGGAATCGGGCCAATACGGAAAATATGCGTATAGGACTGGTTTTTGTGGCATTGGCCCACTGAAGGTTTTTATATTGTTTTGACTATTAAGGCTAATATATCAAGATTTATTAATAACAAATTTTATTCAACAATTCTCGTTTTTGTTTTTCTCTATTCAGAAAAAACGATGTCATATTGTAACAGTGTAGGTCACTTTATTTTATTCCTCAACATAGCTTGCATTATGAATGGTGTTACAAAAAAAACAGACTCACAAAACAAAATCCACTGAAAGTATTTTATTACAACAAAATCATCGAAGGAAAAACATTATTATCTGTCTTAAAAATAACAAAACAAAGCAAACAAAACAGTTACACATCACTTGAAATAATTTTTTTGAAATACACCATTTTTCAAAAGGGGAGGTAATGCTACATTATTTCTCTTATAGCGAACGATGCCTATAACGAAATAAGATCGAGAGTCCCCTGGACTTCATTATAAACTAACTCTACTGTATATTTATCTGTATGTACTCTATTTTAGGTATCCATCATTTATAGATGCCCTAAGAGACGTAGATGACTGTCTTTCCATGTGCTTTTTATTTGCTACATTTCCTAGAACGTCTAAAACACATCTAGACTTTATACTGTTGTCAAGGCGATTAACAGGTAAACAAATATTAATTAAGAAATTGTTGAAAAGAACAAATTCCCAATTTTGTCACTGTGCTAGGTTCGTACATTGTTACATCCCAGAAGAAAAATAATTTGAACGCAGTTTCAAACTGATTTGCTGTTGCACAATATAATTAAAATTCTCATTTGGCGTTTGATACAATAATCTCTCACTCACTGTGTCATTTAATTAATTACTAGAAATGTTCATTATCATGAATATACGTATTCATATGGTAGTTTGATTTACAACTACCTATGCAATCAGTACCTATCACCACTGATGTTGTGAGTTCAAATCCCTCACAGGGCAAAGTGTACAACATTATCAGGGCATTCCACTCATTTTCAAGTAGGAGGTGAAAATCAAAAAGTAGAAGGGGGGGGGGGGTTGTCCCCCACTGGGGGTGTAGGGGGCCCAGGGGGGTGAAACCCCCCCCCCCCCCAGCCGAAAAAGAATTTAAGGATTTTAGAATGCAAAAGAAGTACTCTCCTGAGCAGCAGAAAGTGTTTTTATTGCATGCATTTTTTCAGATTTTCTTGTCTTGCATGTATTTATTTTAGTTTTCTTGTTCATTTTCAGTTTTGCATGTATTTATTTTAGTTTTCTTGTTCATTTTCAGTCTTGCATGTATTTATTTTAGTTTTCTTGTTCATTTTCAGTTTCTGTAAGAATTTTTTAAGTTTTCTTGGATGTTCATTTTCAGCATCATTTTTGTCAACTAATTTGGCAAGAAAACTAGATAGCTAATGTATGAATAAATGGTAAACAAGGAATTCGAACTCTTACGCTTACTGCTCACAGTTTCAAATTGTCACATAATTGTATATTATTATATATGTTATGAAAAGAAGAAGTAAATTTTTTCTTTTTTTTGATGACCCAAGCACCTAAGGTGCCCTGGGAATTCGAAGATTCCCTTCGTTTTCTATCCATTCATTCTCCATCCATGCTTCTTATTTCAGCTGTATCATCGTACATCTATCATATTAGTAGATACGATAACATAACCCTCAGTCAGCTTGTGCTCCAGTGAGGGCTACGATTCGGTCCCATTTAGCGTAATGGAGCAGCGCCAGAAGTGATTCACACCGGGCGGTTTTTTGTCCTAATTCCGTTGTAAGTGGTTGGAAAAATTGACGGGGGTGAAAGATAAATATATTTAGGTAAAACTTGAGGTGTTGAGTAAACGCTGCATCAATCCATGGTAGACTTATATCCATCTGAAAATTTGAATGCATGAAATCTTCTTTCTGTCCAACATTTTGTTTACAAGTTGCTATTTCACGTGCATTGACGTAAATTCGTAAACAAATCGTTTGATGGTTTTATCTATAGTCTTCAACTTCAGATTTGCATTAAAGCTCTTTCTGTCGTAGGATTTCCCCTTTAAAGCTTAAGCGAATGTCTTTCCACAATTGCCACATTTTTCGTTCTCAGACTCCATTTTTTTTAGCTGTTCTCCCGCGGAAATGTCAGTTGTAAACATCGTAGTAAAAGTTTTCCATATTTGGCATTCAGATCTATATATGGATAGGCTCTGCCCATGTAAGGTCACAGTCATGGCGAACAAGAAACAATTTTCGAATACAAAATCGATCGTGAAGGTAGAAACAGGTATTGTAACACTGATTTGGTATCACCATTACTTAAAAATTGTAGGGAATCATAAGTTATGAACACATATGCAAAAAGAAAGTTGAAATATTCACGAAACGAAAATTTTAATTTGCTCCATTACGTTAAATGGGACCGAATCGTAGCCCTTACTGGAGCACAAGCAGTCTGAGGGTTACGTTATCGTATCTATCACATTAGATGAATAATCTCGATAGTCTCAAACGTTTAATTGACAAGGATGCAAAATTGACCTTGACCGGAAAACGTAACTAGTTCCTGAAATAAACCACGCTAAGCCATATGAGAGAAGCGATCATGCTAAACCAGTATGCAAAACAAAGGCGTATTTTACATTCACTTTGACGTTTTTATTTTTGACAACAAAGTAGCGGGGGGGGAGGGAGGGGGGGAATGCAATTTGCCTGGTGCCCGGCTGCTGTGGAATGTTCTGCATTATGTGATAAAGTTTGTCAGTGACATGTGGCAGGTTGGTGGTTTTCTCCAGGTACTCCGGTTTCCTCCACCAATAAAACTGACCGCCACAATATAATTGAAATATTGTTGAAAGTGGCGTTAAATACCATAAAACCAACCAAGCGTAAATACACAACTTGAAAATGAGGAATTCTATATGGCTGTTTGATTTTCTTTTTCAGTGGAATTTATGCATTATATAATAGCATCAAGGTCTTTACGGAAAGTAAGTATATAAATTGTGTAATTTGTGGTGTCTGTATTTAAGTGTCAGTTCAGCTTCCATTCTTACAAATAAAAATGTAGATATCAAATTAATAGGCACAGCACATTTCTGGAATAACCTTCATCATGTATGCTCAAAATCGAAAGATTGGAAATTCAAATAATTTTAAAGTGTTTGGGAGTGCTAAAACCACAGAACCTATAAAGGACAGCCAAAATTGGCTAAGGTCACCTATGCCTGAGGATGGAGAACCTTAGTTTTGATAATAATTACATTATTTAGGAAGTGTAAATTTCAATAATTTTAAATAAATAACATGATCTGCAAATCATTTATCATCAATATAATATAACATGGCAGTGGACAAAGAAAATTGATCTAAAAATACATTTTGTTTTATTAACACTTTATAGTGTATATTGAATTAGTCTTGGTCAATTTCCCATGTGAGAAAATCAATCGATGAAACAAAAAGTATTTTCAGAATAATAAATACAGTACATTGTAAGTCCCTTCTTCTCTTCCCATTTACAATGAAAATGTTGCATTTTATATAATTTGGTTTGGTTTGGTTTATGGTGTTTAATGCCACTTTCAACAATATTTCAGTTATGTCCTGGCGGTCAGTTTTATTGGTGGAGGAAACCGAAGTACCCAGAGAAAACCACCGACCTGCCGCAAGTAACTGACAAACTTTATCACATAATGTTGTATCGAGTACACCTTGCCATGAAATAATGTTGTATCGTGTACACCTTGCCATGAATGGGCACTGATTGCATGTGTAGTGGTAAATTCGACTACCATACTATCACGACCAGGGCGACCCCTGCATTTTATGTAAAGGGGAAAGACTTCTGGTAAGAGGTGTTATTAGGTAATCCTGTTTTACTTATCCTAGTGACCACCTCTTTGGTGTAATTGTCTCACATGTGGGAGATAAGTATTAAATTCCCCAAACCAAAGCTATTGTAAAGTTGACCGTTGCTGCTTTTCAGTTAAGCTTGGTCTAGTACACCTAAACATTGAAAACAGCATTATATATGTGTTATTATTTTTTTCTGTCCATGGGGTAGCGAACAATTTTTCCCATTGTGTGTTAAATGATATTCACTGCCAAAGATTATCTTAAAATTGTCTTAGAAAAGACTATGCTTGTGGTCTTACTCTTATAATAGAGGAAGATATTATTGCTTTTATTTTGTTTTCTTATTTACATATTTTTGTATATTATAGGTGTTTATATCGATAAAGGGAATCTACTACCAAGCAGAAATAATGGGCCAGACTGTCACATGGGTTGTACCACATAAACTGGGATATGATGTATGTATAGATACAATAATTATTAACATAAATTGGGTTACGGTTAGAGTGTTTAACTCCACTTTCAACAATATTTCAGTTATATCATGGCGGTCAGTTTTATTGGTGGAAGAAACCGGAGAAAACCACCGACCTGCCGCAAGTCACACATTAGTCCGAGATTCCTCTGCCATCTAAAGGATTTTCTGTAGCCGTTGGACGTCAGAGCGCTATGCATACGGAAAACAGCGGATTTGCTTCTCCAACTCTGGGTCAGCACATTTCCACGTTTCGTGGCTATCGGATTTTATTTTCTATCAGAAACCCTTATATAAATCGCTTCACCAATCATTTTTCTATTCATTCAAAACCATCTTACCCTCAGAAAGTGGTGCTACACTCCATTACAGCACGATTTTGCCTTAGATCCTATGATTCCGCCATTTGTCTTCCATTTTTCAAACATTTGTCATGTGACTACGAGAAAACCACGATTACCGCAATGTATCATGAGAGATGATTTGCATATAAGCAAACAAACAAATATTTGTATTGCCAATCATACATGCCTGTTAAAGCAGAACAATTAACATAAAATTTAATACAGTTGATTATATTGATTGGTAATGATTTTAACAGCAATAGTGAATTACAGATAACCATAAGAAAAAAAAATGATGTAGTACCTTGTCCAAAAAGGGGGGACGTAACACATGCTCTTTCCGAAGCCCGTTGGTAGCACTCTGCCATTGAATCTTTTCTTTCCAACACATTCTGTATTATTTCCTTCTGCTCTGCTTTGATCTTATAGATGGACTGTTTGTCCTGCAGAATACGCTTAAATGTATCGTCTTCCATGTGATTTGAATGTTGTTTACGTATGCAAATAATGCTCAAATAATTTGGTGCGCTGAATTAAGTAGCTCCCATCATGCAATGCGTTACTGTTATCATTCAGTTAGTATCGCGAGATCACGTTTGTAGATTCGAAAATGGAAGTAAAATGGCGGAATAATAGGATCTAAGGCAAAATAGTGCTGTAATGGAGTGTAACACCACTTTCTGAGGGTAAGATGGTTATGAATGAATAGAAAAATGATTGGTGAAGCGATTTATATAAGGGTTTCTGATAGAAAATAAAATCCGATAGCCACGAAACGTGGAAATGTGCCGACCCAGAGCTGGAGAGGCAAATCAACTGTTTTCAGTATATATGGCGCTCTGACGTCCAACGGCTACAGAAAATCCATAAAAGCCGTTAGACAGCAGAGGAATCTCGGACTAGTCACACATAAGAGCAGGATTCGAACTCACAACGTTAGTGGCATTATGCTCTGATTGCATAGGTAGTTGTAAATCCAACTACCATATGATCACTATCACAACGGTCCCCATAAATTGATGATGATAAAAAAATGATACAGATTTTAATCAAATATTATGTATTAAATAAAATTCTAATATGACGTCTATAAAACGGCACACACGATATTACTCAATATCTCTATTTTTAGCACAAGTGCGGTACACAACAAATCTGGCTGTTCCATGTGACTCCCACTGTGAAATTACCGTGACGACCGAGTATAAACAGGCAAAACACAGGCATATAACATATTTTTAAAGTCCTTAAAATAAAAATTCCCCCTCAGTTATAAATAAATATTCTGTAACTAAGTATTTTTTTATCATTTGTTTTGAAAATTTACATTTGGGTATCCCCAGTACGCACACATACATTCCATTGATATGTGTCAGCCATGAATGACAAAATGCACTAACCTTGTTTTCCTACATATACATTGATAACTAGACGGTGATGTAATTAAGTTACTGATATTTTCCAATTTGATGGCATTTTGAATTTTGCTACTCAAACAAATAAAATGCTCACAAAATCGTAAAATAAATCAGTAACCAGCTTGTGTCAATCAGCGTCCCTTGTAAACAACGTCACAGGATGACGATATCTTACAAAAGTCCAAGTCGATAGATGGTTGTCTTAAGTATTTTTTTCGGATTTTTTTTTTATGTCAACAAATACAAGCTTTTTTTTTCATTGGCATTTATTTTTTTATTTCATATCTAACAATAATTGTTGATTATTAACAACTTTTCAAGTGTTCGATATTATGTTTGACAACTCAACTCCGCCATCTTGTTAGTGCTCGAAATGATGAACAAATGAACTCCGACTTTTTTTTTAAATATTTTTACACAGGAATTGTTCAATCGAATCTATGTTGGAAAATACACAATAAAAATGTTTTTCATGTTAACATCCATATCTTTGTTTTAAAATATCTCATTCAAAAACAAATAATTCAAAATCAATTCAAAATTTCCGAAGGAGGTAAATGGAACAGCCACCAAATGCCGTGTGTATACAGTTCACGAAAGGTTAAAAATTACCGTATTTGTCCTATTAGAATCGAAATAATTCATGGGAGGCATAGAGTTGTGTAAATTTACACATGAGCTGGGCCTTTATATTCTTAGATTAACAAAGAAGATAGAAAAAAAGATCATATAGGTATATACAAACAATCTGACTGAACCATACATTGAATAAACCAGAAATTGTGTACACCAAACATTGAATCGAGTTCCAATGCAGGGCACAATATATATTGGCCTTACGAGAAAAGGTAACACTACGATTATTGAAGCTCCTTTTTTAGGGAGTGGATGTGGTCGAGTGGTCTAGGGCACTGGACGTAAGGCTAAGCGAATGGTGCTGCAGTGTATCAATGGTGAGGATTCAAATCCCGTCGAGGGAAGAACAAAAATTTGACAGCTCTAAAATCTAATTCTAACACTGTTTGGTTTAATTTTCAGACGTATATAATATTTAGTATTAACCTAGTATCCTTAGTAACTTTGAGATCCAGTAAGACAGATATATTGTATGGTTGTCACTTGCTTCTAGATGTTTGTATAATATACTTTATTTCCTGTGACTGTATAATGAATTCTTCATTATCCTATACAATATATTAAAAATTGCTGAGTTAGATTGCTGTCAAATTATAATATTAAGTATATATGTACCATCCACACACGCTTATACACATGTCTTACGTCTATCCCTAGATTGGCCTTACGAGAAAAGGTAACGCTACGATTATTGAAGCTCCTTTTTTAGGGAGTGGATGTGATCGAGTGGTCTAGGGCGCTGGATGTAAGGCTAAGCGAATGGTGCTGCAGTGTATCAATGGTGTGGGTTCAAATCCCGTCGAGGGAAGAACAAAAATTTGACAGCTGTAAAATCTAATTCTAACACTGTTTGGTTTAATTTTCAGACGTATATATATATATATATATATATATACTCATATTCGAAAAATAACCAATCATAATGCAGTATTTATTATGTAGAGTGTTCTGATTGGATGATTTTTTGAAGTATGAGTATTATTCTTGTACTCAAAATTTTTATGATTATAAGCCCAGAAATCTGCTATTAGTCTAATCCAAACACCTGTCTATTAAGAACAAACAACCTTAGGTCTCAATGATGTTCAGATTACACAGGTTTCAATATACATGAGTTTTGAAGTTGGAAATTTCAAGTTGAAATGTTGATCAAGTTATGTAAAGTTTGCTTAGTGATTTAAGATCTGTCAGTGCGCTGACAAAAACATGTCGAATACATGAAAAAGAAAGGCCTTGTTATTATACTGTAAAGCTGTTTTTTAGTTATTAAGAGATTATGATTATGGTTTTTAGCATCACTTTCAGCAATATTTCAGTTATATGGTGGCAGTTCAGTTATTTAGAAGGTTTTCTATACATGATATCATGTGCGTGTAACTGAACATTATAGCAAATCCATTTGAAACTGGTAAAAAGGAAAAACTAAAAAAGAGTTCTTTTGTTGCTGGCCTTCATATGATAATCGATGTGAAATATTCAACTCATACTTTAAAATTGTTATGCGACGGCAACGAATGATACAGTCGAACCTTGTTGTGTGGTAGTCAAACGGAGCAATAATTTTACTTCAATTTAGCGAAGTATTTCGTGTTACATTGTGAGGTGCATTATGGTGTTTAATGCCACTTTTAACAATATTTCAGTTAGGCCAAAATAAAAATTAACTTTGTTTCCCCTCTTTTTTTTTGCTCTTTTTAAAGACCAATGTTTTTTGGTGATTTCTAGGGAAAAAATCACATTGTACTTGTTAACTGTTTCTTGAATCTAAAAAAAAAATTCCCTACCTGCCAACTGGTCTGTTCTAAAAATCAGGGTCTGGGAGGGGAAGCAATTTTTTTTTTATTTGTGACCTTATATTAATAAACGTGATGGTCAGTTTTATTGTTGGAGGAAACCAGAGAAACCCACCGTCCTGTCACATGTCACTGACAAACTTTTATCACATAATGTTGTATCGAGTACACCTCACCATTAGCAGAACTCACAACAGTGGTGATAGGCACTGATTGCATATGTAGTTGTAAATTCAACTATGATATGATCACGAACACGACTTTCCCTAATATATATAGATCATATTGTTTGCTTTGAGTTATCCAAGTAAACAACTTATCAGAGTTTAAGATAACAAGTTTATTTGTTTGTGAAAAAAGACTAAAGGTACACAATAAGTTGTAATTGAAGGTTCATGTTCAATCTGATTAAAATCTCTGACTGTCTTCCCTTTACTGATATGTGGCAGCAGCGTAGGAGATGTGAGGAAGCCCTATTACAGGTCACATGCAAGTCACCCTTTGTCATAACTTTTACCATTTATTGAAAATAGCGATTGTTAGACTATCAAAGTGTTACTAAACTACTTTGCATACTACAGCAGGCATCAACATTTACGCTAGTCCGATCGCCCGAGGCGAGTTAAAATAGTCGGGGACGACCAAATTGATGCAAAGCGGTAGTCCGTCGGACTAGTGAATTATTAGAACCAAAAACCGGGAAAATGAGGATTCTTTCAACCTTGACAGTTTCGCAACATGATCATAACATGTATACCGAAATAGTATGATATAAATAAATCATGTTGTTGGTTTATTATCCCCTCGCCAACGAAGTTGCGAAGGGATATAGTAACGCTACCGTCCTTCCGTAACATCCTTGTGAACACTCTAGAATCAACATCCTTCAATGGATTTTGGCCAAACATGGTACATACTTACAGGGTCCCAGATTAACTTTTTGTGCATAATAGCCAACAGGGCTACTGAAATTTTGAGATTGCTAGCCCAGGTGAAAATGACGAGGGCCACTAGGGGGGTTGGGGCGTTATTCTCCCCCTCCCCAAGAAAATATTGTATTTTTTAAGCCAAATCCTGCATTTTACACACATTTTTGAAAGAAATAAAACTAGTTGAAAAAGTGGATTTTCCCCAATATAAAAACATTTGGTACATTTTTCTTGATTTAAAAAGAAATCAACTACAAGAATAGTAGTATGGTCTCATTATCTTAATTTGTGTGAGTTGCAAATAGAAAATAAATAAAACACAGAAATTTAAACGAGTAATGAACTTTTTTATTGTTTTCAAAGCAGAATATCAAACATTTTCATGATCAGAACTGTCAACACAATAAATACTCAGTCTCTATCTGCATCAGCAATAGCTGCTATTAAAGATTTGGCTGATTCAGTGTTCCTGTATGTTTTCCCTAAAATAATTCCTAATGGTTTCATCCAACTCGCACACCCATTCATAGTCTGAAAGGGGCCTATTTTTAACAACCAAAGCATGACAATTCCTGAACATTTTATCCAGCTTGATAAATATGTCTTTGTTCAAGATCTGGATGATTTTAGCAGCTGATTATTCCTCACAAGATTTCAGTTTTGCTTTAGTGACAAGTGCACATTTCTCATGCTGCTTTGATTTTTCATGCTTTGTCAGACTATCAACTTTATAGCTTGTACAACCAGTTACAAACATACCATTCGGCTCGCCAAACTCGGTACGTGCTGTACATACCATCCCCTTGTCGTCCACATACTTCAACCAAGGTCTACCCTTTTCCCACTCTGGTAAATATTTCCTTGCGCGCTTATCTTTATCATACACCTTGTAGTACTCTTTGGTACTTTCAAACTTCCTTTTTTTCTTTTCAGATTCACTGGGAGGCTTGACCGCCAATAAATAGTTCCACATCACTAACTGCTAACTTTAATTTTCTATAGACTTAACACGGATGTTGATAAAAGATTAAAGATAAAAACAATTCCGGAATTGTCTCGATTTAATTCTGTGTTTTGGTACATTTTAATATATTAACGACATACTATAATCTAAGCAATAACAATTAATTAATTACAAAATAAAAAAATAAAAAAACCTTTTCTCGAATCCTTCCGTAAGCTTTACGACCGCACTGGTATGTTTTGAACTTTGGAAATTTACCGAAATTTAGAGTGCTCCTTAGCTGGAGGATTATTCTATAAACTATGCATTCTGGTTTCCTGTTTGAAAAGCCATAACTGATGTTCCTTTGAGTTAGAAACATTTCAGTTGAACAGGTAACAGAAAAACGATCACGATACAAACGGACAAACGATAGTTTAGCGATACAGGGCTACTGGAATTTTTAATAGCCAACTGGGCTATCTTTCTACGTTTTCAAGTCGCCCAGGTGACATTTTGGTTGCCATGGGCGACTGCTAATTTGGACCCCTGACTTAATCCTTAGGAGAGTCTGGAGCCCTATTGATTTTCAAGGTCAAAGATCAAGGTCACCAGGTCAAATTTTTACCACAACATCCTTGTGAACACTCTAGAATCAACATCCTTCAATGGATTTTGACCAAACCTTGTACATACTTAGTCCTTAGGAGAGTCTGGAACCCTATTGATTTTCAAGATCATAGGTCAAAAGTCAATGTCACTGTGTCAAATTTTAGCACGCAACATCCTTGTGAACACTCTAGAATCAACACCCTTCAATGGATTTTGACCAAACTTGGTACATACTTAGTCCTTATGAGAGTCTGGAACCCTATTGATTTTCAAGGTCAAATGTCAAGGTCACCAGGTCAAATTTTTACCATGTAACATCTTTGTGAACACTAGAATCAACATCCTTCAATGGATTTTGACCAAACTTGGTACATACTTAGTCCTTAGGAGTGTCTGGAACCCTATTGATTTTCAAGGTCAAAGGTCAAGGTCACTGTGTCAAATGTTTACCACGTAGCATCCTTGTGAACACTCTAGAATCAACATCCTTCAATGGATTTTGACCAAACTTGGTACACACTTAGTCCTTAAGAGAATCTGGAACCAAATTGATTTTCAAGGTCAAAGGTCAAGTTCACCGGGTCAAATATTTAGAGCGGTGATACGCCACGCTTTGCGTTGCCCTTGTTTAATTCTATTTTAAGATCTCCATTGTGATTGGTCGGTTAAAATTGTTTGGTAGTAAGCTCTATGCTGTAAATAGCAATGCATTATAACGTTCCTTTCTGAAAACAATTTTAGGTAATTCTGGGTTTAAATTCTGTTTGTTAGTGAAAATCGTTTCCGAAGCAAACCTATAACTAATCGATGGTTGATAAATTATGTTTTGATAGTAAAGGAAATAATTTTTACCATCTTTGTCAATTCGGGAACGTTTCATTCTTTTTGGTCTTTAGTTTTGATTAAAAAAGAAATATGTGATGAGCGTCTGCACTTCCGGCAGCAATTTGACGCAGCTATGGAGAAATTTCTGACAAATTATAAAGGGCCACCTTCTAAAAAGTGTAAAACGGATGAAGAGGTGTGCCAACGCAGGGTTCGACATTAACGGTTGTCCGATTGCCCAAGGCAAGTGAAATGCATCTTCGGGCAAGTGAAAACGGCAACCAACTTGTCCGATCAGGCAAGTGAAAATGATTCTGTGATATGTTCAATTCCTGAAGAGCAAAATGATTAAGATTGAATTATTCAGTGTTGGAAGTCGCGACAAATTTTACCTAAACATCACGTTGTATGTATCGTGTATTTTACGCCGTTTAATTTTGTTGACTACGGAATTCCCCTTTCTCAAATAAAGATCGTGTTATTTATATTAGCCAATCGTGAATGCCTAATTAGGTGGCAGCACTGCATCAAAATCGTATTTATTTTTGCCGGCCAATGCGGTGTTCTAATTTTAGAAAATTATCCCTGATGTGTATTGCCTCTGCGATCAAAATATTGAAAGCGTGATAGATTACTGGAATAAAAATTCAAACAAACTATACAGTCGTTGTCAGTCTATGATATGGAACATTTATACTTAAATTTTCTAACAAAAATATTTCAGAAATCCTCATCAATCACCCGTATTTATAAAACTGTCATATTCCCGCAAATTGATAGGTACGTCTACAGGAATGCAGACCTAAATTTGATGGGGAGGGGACAAATCATGTCACTGAGGATGAACTGTTAAATTTCATGTTGAATGTAGTTTAAACAAAAACAGACTGCCAGTAATAAGTTTTAACTATTTTTGTTCATCTAGTTTTAATGTTTGAATTAAAACAATTGAATTTCAAATTTGTTGATTTGAACTGATCATAAGCATGACTATGATCATAACTTACTGCAGTTATGAATATGAGTATTTTAATTATATAGCCAAATGATGCACTAACACTATGCCCACATCATAAGGTGTAAATAATTAATATGAGGGGTTATTCTACTCTATGAACGGTCATTGTAAATTGCATAGTTCTGCACTACATGCATATATGGCACTTAAGAATTCAGGCTAGTAGTTTACAGTTTCGGGCAAGTAAAATCAATATAGCACTTGCCCGAATGGACAAGTTGGTCAAAAAGTTAATGTCGAACCCTGCAACGGAAACAAGAATATGATAGATCCGTTCGTATACGAGAATTTCAGCCTCACTGGCTTAAAACGTAACAAATGGTGTTGGCAAAATGTACTGCAAAATCTGTAGAATGTATGAATGTATTGGAACTTTTATTACCGGATGCAGAACATTCAAGATTGAAAGTATTCAATCTCATAATATGTCAAATGGTCACACAAAAAATACTTTGAATTATGAAGCAACACAATTCCAGTGACTACAACAGTGAATAATCACTCAGACAATTTGATTTGATCATGCTGTAGTTTGAATAAATGTGTTCTGAAATCAATTACATTTCATTTTTCCAATCATTAGAAGTTTTAACTATAAATGTGGGTACACTTCCCAGTTTAGTGGCCTGTTCAACTCAGGATAAAAAAACTTGATAGTTGTATAAAATATCACTTGAAATCAAACATTGTACCCAGTTAGTTAGTTACTTTTATTGTTAAAATAACTGCAAGTAATAAAAAATTCTGCTTTGCTTATTCAACTTTTAGGGACTACTAAATTTGTCTGGGCGCAACTAAAAATTTGTCATTCACTAGTCCCTGGACTACCTCTTGAAAATTTTAGATGTCAATCCCTGCTACAAGCAGTCTGATTGGCCAAAAAGGGTCATAGCCATATTTATCATAACATATATTCATGTTATTAGCCTAGGTCACTCGCATGTGGCCCATATTGGGTTTTCTTCAAATCTCTCACACTGCGACATAAAGGGAGAGCAATCAATGCCTATCACCACTGTTGTGAGTTCTGCTAATGGTGAGGTGTACTTGATACAACATTATGTGATAAAGTTTGTCAGTGACATGTGACAGGACGGTGGGTTTCTCCGGTGAGAGATCTGATTTTAACCAGATTGTGTTCATGTTGTACATGTGTACAAATAATATGTTGGCTTATTTGACAAAATTTTGTGTATTTTATACTTATAATGTAAAATATAAATCATACAGACTTGATCAATTATAATGTACAAAATAAATCCTACAGACTTGATGAATTTTCAGCATCCAACAGATGTGGACTACAAGATTATGCAGACATTTACAGAATTCTACACAACAATGATAGGTTTTATCAATTATAAACTGTACACAGAGTTCAACCTTCACTATCCACCTAAGGTATGATCAGTTTAACTCATTTTACCCTGCACTATTTGAGCAAGCTATATTGTTATATACTGTCACTGACCATAATATAGCTTTGTTTTGGTACCCCTTCCACATGTTACCTGTTGATTACCCCTTCCACATGTTACCTGTTGATTACCCCTTCCACATGTTACCTGTTGATTACCCCTTCCACATGTTACCTGTTGATCTTTACCCTTCCACATGTTACCTGTTGATTACCCCTTCCACATGTTACCTGTTGATTACCCCTTCCACATGTTACCTGTTGATCTTTACCCTTCCACATGTTACCTGTTGATTACCCCTTCCACATGTTACCTGTTGATCTTTACCCTTCCACATGTTACCTGTTGATCTTTACCCTTCCACATGTTACCTGTTGATCTTTACCTTTCCACATGTTACCTGTGTAAATCGAGTTCACTTCCTGTTGACAGAAAATATCAAGGGATAATAATATAATTTTATTATTTCATTCAAAATATAAAAGTCAATGGATTAATGATATTTTTCTGCAGGATAAATACAATATTAATGTCAATGGATTAATGATATTTTTCTGCAGGATAAATACAATATTAATGCAGTGTCCTATAATATCAAGTTTATGTGTATTCGGCACAAAACTGGGGAAAGACTCAGTGAACCTCGCCTTTATCCCAGTTATTAAGTCTCATGCACATAAATTAAAATTTTAAGACACTAATATTGTCTATTTATCAGCTTATATTAAATGTCAGTTATTTTGTCTTAATAATACTTACCGTATTTGTTTGTGTATAGAATGCATTTTTAATACTGCTCTCTGAATTATTAAAATGTATAATACTCAACCAGGCTGGTCATATTTATTTGAGTAACAAAGATAGTGACTCTTTTTAAATGACACAGATTGCTTGCTCTGTTAATGAGAATGGTGGCTCTTTCAATAAGAGACATTACAGGAGTGAAAACTAGTGTTTTTAAAACACAGTGATGTCTCTATTATTGTCATAGATGTCTCTGTTTAAAGGACAGATGGTACTAATTACTATGTTGCATAATTTTTTGGTTCGTTTTATGGTGTTTAATGCCAATTTCAACAATATTTTAGTTATATCGTGGCGGTCAGTCTTATTGGTGGAGTAAACTGGAGTGCCTGGAGAAAACCACCCACCTGTCGCAAGTCACTGACAAACTTTATCACATAATGTTGTACACCTTGCCATGAGTGGGATTCGAATTCACAACATTAGTGGTGATAGGCACTGATTGACTAGGTAGTTGTGATTCCAACTATCATGCAATCACCCTGTGATGCATAAGGCAAACTTCTTCAGTCAAATATTTATCTTCATTTTTCATGATTGATGTATGCACATTTTCATATGATAATGTTGTTTTTACAGTTAGAGTTAGAGGAGGCAGTACCCAGTACAGAAAGTGAAGAATTCAGAGAACAACATGAGGAGGTAATACACAAAATACACATAAATAGCCTAATATTGTAGTCAAACCTGTATATAAAGGGCACTCGAGGGAACCCGAAAAATGGGAAATGAGGCTGCCCTTTATCGGCAGTGATTTGTTATATAGGGGTGCCCTTTATGGCAGGTTTGTATGTATGTGATTGACAACTGAACCAAGCTGTTGTCCTTGGATTCATTGATAAACAAGTGAATAATATTTCAGGTATTCTCATAAGAAAAAACAAGTTTACGTAGAATATTAGATCAGCATGTAGTAGCCTTGTATAATGAGGTGATTCTGGGGTCCAGTTATCTTTGATAAAATTCCCAAAATATTAAAAAAAGTAGTTAATCTCCATTTCTCTCATTAAAGATGATTTTAAACAATAGATTTATGTTACGTCATACGATCACGACCATGATGCCCAAACAATAATAAATTGAAGTTACCTCTTTGTTTCTGTCATTTTGATACCAGTTGTATTTGTATGATTCATCATATGTAAGTTATAATCCTGGGTAATAATGGTTGTGGTAACCAAGGCAGAGATACTTGTAGACGAGTCCTGCACTCGGGAGAATGGTGAGTCCAAGAATTTTTTGGCAAATCCAACAAATTTAGGGTATATTTGTTTTGCTGTATTATTATTATTATTACAATTCTTCTATAGCACTTAATCTAAAACAATATTACTCTAAGTGCTTTACAGTGCATAAAATACAATATACATGTACAGTAAAACATATATCAAGAATTGACACAATGAGATAAAAATTTCAAATTGAAAAACTAGTTCAAATCAAAAAGTATATATACAACATATAGAGTGTTTTTTTATGTTTAATGTGGTAAAATGTATTATAAGTGTCTTTATGAATCTTGTTTATGTTGAATACTAAAATATTGATTGGGGGTATTGTAACCGTACTCGTTTCCAAACAAGAGGCCCCGAGGTGCAAAAATTGATGTTTGTGTTATATAAGTACACAAAGAGCTTATTTTTCATCTTATTTTGATGGGAATTTTTAAAGTGAATTTCTTAGGAAAATCCCTTTCAGAAAAATGCATATTGTTATTATGTAACTTTTACCATTTTTAGCTCACCTGAGGTGAGCTATTGTCATCAATTTTCGTCCGTCGTCTGTCGTCCGTCGTCTGTCGTCCGTCCGTCAACATTTCACATTTTAATCTTCTCCTCAGAAACCACTGGGCCAATTGCAACCAAACTTTGGTGGAATGGTCCTTGGATGGCCCCCTTTCAAAATTGTGTCCGGTGATCCCGACTTCCAACCAAGATGGCCGCCAGGCTAAAAATAGAAAAAAGGGGGAATGAAATTTTAATTGTCCATTGCTGCTTTAGTGTAAGTCAAAATGAGCTCAAATTTTACCTGCAGCTACATGGCAAGGAATAGTTTAACATATATTCCGTGTTTTTCTGTGAAATTTTTCTTTCAGCCGATATATACCGATTATGCAAATTAGGCATATTTTGATAAAAGATCGCATTTAAATCTTCTCCTCTGAAACCACTGAACCAAATTAAACCAAACCTGGCAGGGTGGGTCCCTTTCAAATTTGTGTCTGACAGCCCCGCCCTCCATTCAAGATGGCTGCTGTTACTAAAAATAGAAATTTCTTCAAATGGCCAAAACTGCTCTATTTTAAGCCAGAATGTGCCCAAATTTGAACTGTATAAGCATAATGATGAGCTTTTCAGCATGTATGACAGGATTTTTTATGAACTTTGAACTTTTGCCGATTTTGACCGATTATGCAAATTAGAAAAAAGGGGGGATGAAATTTAAAAAAAATCTTCTTCTCTGAAACTACTGAGCCAATTTCAAGAAAACTTTGCTGAAATGATTCTTGGATGGCCCCCTTCCAAAATTGTGTCTGATGATCCCGACTTCCAACCAAGATGGCCGCCAAGCTCAAAATAGAAAAAAGGGGGGATGAAATTTTAATTGTCCATTGCTGCTTTAGTGTAAGTCAAAATGAGCTCAAATTTTAACTGCAGCTACATGGCAAGAAGTAGTTTAGCATATATTCCGGGTTTCTTTCAGCCGATATATACCGATTATGCAAATTAGGCATATTTTGATAAAAGATCGCATTTAAATCTTCTCCTCTGAAACCGCTGAACCAAATTAAACCAAACCTGGCAGGGATGGTCCCTGGGTGGGTCCCTTTCAAAATTGTGTCCGACAGCCCCCGCCCTCCATTCAAGATGGCCACTGTTACAAAAAATAGAAATTTCTTCAAATGGCCAAAATTGCTCTATTTTAAGCCAGAATGTGCCCAAATTTGAACTGTATAAGCATAATGATGAGCTTTTTAACATGTATTACAGGAATTTTTATGAACTTTGAACTTTTGCCGATTTTGACCGATTATGCAAATTAGAAAAAAGGGGGGATGAAATTTAAAAAAAATCTTCTCCTCTGAAACTACTGAGCCAATCTCAACCAAACTTTGCTGAAATGATTCTTGGATGGCCCCCTTCCAAAATTGTGTCCGGTGATCCCGACTTCCAACCAAGATGGCCGCCAAGCTAAAAATAGAAAAAAGGGGGATGAAATTTAAAAATTCTTCTCCTCTGAAACTACTGAGCCAATCTCAACCAAACTTTGCTGAAATGATCCTTGGGTGGTTCCCTTCCAAATTTATGTCTGACATTTCAGACCTCCGACCAAGATGGCCACCACAGCCGAACTTAATTTAACATAGGACCCTATGGGAAATTCCCATAAAAATCTTCTTGTTTGAAACCATTTGCTCAATAAGAACTAAATGTTGATGAAATAGTCATTGGATGGTTCTCTTCCAAAAATTTGTCAGGCAGTTCGATCCTTCGACCAAGATGGCCCCCACAGCCGAACTTAGTTTAACATAGGAACCTATGGGAAATTCACATAAAAATTTTCTTGTCTGGAACCAGTTGCTCAATTCGAACCAAACTTTGATAAAATAGTCATTGGATGGTCCCCTTCCAAAATTGTGTCTGGTGGTCCCGCCCTCTGACCAAGATGGCTGCACAGCTGTACTTAGTTTAACATAGAACCCTATGGGAAATTCACATAAAAACCATCTTGTCTGGAACCAGTAGCACAATTAGAACCAAACTTTGATGGAATAGTCATTGGATGGTCCTCTTCCAAAATTGTGTCCGGCAGTTGCGCTCTTCCGCCAAGATGGCCGCCACAGTGCAGTTGCGTTGTTATTGAAAGCAGCTTTGATCCAGGTGAGCGATTACAGGCTCCTGAGAGCCTCTGGTTTTTACATAAAAGAGACTTGGTCGCTGTGTGGGAGATCTAACAACACCCTATTAGAGTTTGCATCATGTAATAAAGGGACAATGTGAAATGAGTTATATGGGATCACTCAAACACATATAAGTTACACACAGATAACAAATGTGCCTTGTTCAAAACCAACTTTTCAACCTATTTGTTATATGCCAAAATTGTAATTAAGTTACTTGTATGTTTTTCAGAGGTTAGCTGCCTTAAGTCAGTCATTACAACTAATTAACATGGGCAGTGTTGAAGATGAAGTAGAGTTGGATGAATTCCCATCGGAAAATGTAAGTACAAACAAAAAACTAGGGAATAATGTCATTGAAAATGGAATATCTTGGTTAGGATTATGCTGTTTTACGCCACTTTCAGCAATTGGAGGAAACCGGAATACCCGGAGAATACCACTGACATGTCGCAAGTCACTGAAGACTTTTTCTTTGATATCAATTTTTATGTCCCCGCCACTAAGGGCTTTTCCAGGAAAAAATACCTGGAGGGGGGGGGGGGGGGGTTGGAACTCCGTCAATAATTTGGGTACCACCACCAGAATTATGTCCCCCCCACTTTTGTGGGGAGACATATTGTTTTTGTCCTGTCCGTCTGTCCGTCACACAGTTTGTCAGTGCAACTCCTCTGAAACTACTGAACAGAATTTCGTGAAACTTGGTAGATAGTAAGAACACCATATGTAGTTGTGCAGATTACCAGGAAATTTTGATCGCCTGAATTTTGTGGGAGTTATGCCCCTTTGAACTTAGAAATTTCCAAAATTTACTACTGAAGCAGCTTGTCAGCGCAACTCCTCTGAAACTACTGAACAGAATTTCATGAAACATGGTAGGTAGTAAGGACACCATATGTAGTTGTGCATATTACCAGGAAATTTGATCCTCTAATTTTTGTGGGAGTTATGCCCCTTTGAACTTAAAAATTTCCCCAAATATACTTCTGAAGCAGCTTGCCAGCGCAACTCCTCTGAAACTACTGAACAGAATTTCATGAAACTTGGTAGATAGTAAGGACACCATATGTAGTTGTGCATATTATCAGGAAATTTTGATCTCCTGTATTTTGTGGGAGTTAAGCCCCTTTGAACTTAGAAATTTCCCGAAATTTACTACTGAAGCAGCTTGTCAGCACATCTCCTCTGAAACTACTGAACAGAATTTCATGAAACCTGGTAGGTAGCAAGGACACCATATGTAGTTGTGCATATTACCAGGAAATGTTGATCCCCTAAATTTTGTAGGAGTTATTTGCAAACACTCTAGTGTAATATCCCTTACTGAAACTTGTATATATATATATATATAAAAGAAATTATTAAAAAAAGAACAAAACGGATTTTTCACAACATTCTTGTACTAACGTTTTCACTGCTGTTGCAGATCTTCAGGTACAATGTTTATAAGTGTGTACTTATAAACATTGTACTTATAAACATTGTACTTATAAACATTGTACCTGAAGATCTGCAACAGCAGTGAAAACGTTAGTACAAGAATGTTGTGAAAAATCCGTTTTGTTCTTTTTTTAATAATTTCTTTTATATGTACCAGCATACGGATTTCATTTGACTTTTTAATATATATATATATATATATATGTACAAGAGTCTATCATAATGTCACTATTTCCCTGAAAAAGTTTTCATCACTAATCCATTGATTTTAGTAGAAGAACAAAACTCCTTTAAAATCATTGGAACATAGGCTGAGCAATTTTCTGGAATGGGGAACTTTGCCATGACAATATGGAATAGTACCTGTAACCCTTGCTTTAGCACTTTTGATCAAATTTTTTTTGTGTTTCATGGATTAAAAACTGAAGCTTAATTTTATTTGTTACCCAAATAGATTTTTTACCTATGACTACAGTTTGTGGGACGGGGGAGACATACGTTTTTGCGGGCAAAAACAAACTTTAATTTTAATTATTTCTGGGGTACCACCACATAAATATAAATACTTAAAATGACCTTCACTTAGAAAATAGAAATTAAATTTGACAGAGCAACAGTGTTCATAAAGCATAAATTAGTGTCCTCTTGTCCCATGCCATGCCATGGCTATGTGAAAAGTGGAAGAATGTATTACGGTAAACACCTCCCCCTTTTTCTGTACAGCCAAGGCAGACGTTCCTTTCCTTCGAGATTCAACTTTTTTATTTATCCCAACCATCACAGACCGTAGCAACCTTTGCTTTGAGCCATTGAGTCCCCCTCCCCCTCTTTCCCTCACCAAAAGGAAAAGTGAAACCGCCGAAAGCAGATGATTCCTTTCCTGTGATACCTAGTTTGACAAACATACCTCTAAACACCTGAACATAATCCCCCAGGCCCACGGCTGTTAACCAGTGGCAAATTTGTTCTTTATCCCAGTCCATTTCGGCATTTGACCACGTTTCGTTTTCGACTGGTACTTTTAATCTCGGAACCCAGGAATGAAAATAAAAGAACCAGGTACCAGTTTATCATTCGTATTTCTCCATCTTTTACATAACATATCATTCGGAAGATAAAGGGAGACAATTTGGCTTAAAAATCATGCAAAAGAAGCGAAATTGCGGAACAAGCAACTGAATATTATACACCGTTTAACGAACAACACAGTGACATGACTTTCCGGGAAGTAGGTCTATTTTAATATACCGAAATGGTAAAAATACCAACAACCGCAATTAATTAAATATAAATTTGACAACAACCCCCAGAAAGAAATACGTTTTACGCCCCCCACCTAGATAAAAAATCAATGGCATTCCGACCCAACCGGGTATTTTTTCCTGGAAAAGCCATAAGTGGCCGGGACATATAAGTGTTACCCATGTCCGTCATTCCGTAATTCCGAAATAAAACGGTTGTCGCCACTTTTTTTCGCTATGCTTTGAGATATTCACTTAGTATATGGTTGTATAATGATAAATTACAGATCAAGTTTATGTTTCGTTCCGTTCCGGTCCAATGATTTTTGGCCGAGTAATGGCCCTTGGACTTTGAAATTTGGCCAAATATGTAGTTGTCACCACTTTTTTTCGCTATCCTTGGAGATATTGACTTAATTTTTGGTATATGAGTGTATAATGATGAGTTACAGATCAAGCTTACATTTCGTTCCAGTCCAATGATTTTTGGCTGAGTTATGGCCCATGGACTTTGAAATTTGGCCAAATATTTAGTTGTCACCACTTTATTATATCCCCTGATATTTGGTCACAAGCGTCATATAGGTATACCATATTGTGAGTAGCGTTTTTGAACCCGTCAGATTCCTACTTCCTGTTTGCCGACTCAGTTGGTTTTTATACACATTGAACATATATGCACATTTTTCGTCACATTTTTCTCAGCAACTATTGATGGCAGAAATCTGATATTTGGTCACAAGCTTCATATCGGTACCCCATATCGTAGGAAGCATTTTTGGACCCATCAGATTCCTACTTCCTGTTTGCCGACTTTGTTGATTTTTATACACATTGAACATATATGCTCATTTTTTGTCACATTTTTTCTCAGCCACTATTGATGGCAGAAATCTGATATTTGGTCAAAAGCTTCATATAGGTGCCCCATATCGTGGGAAGCATTTTTGGACCCATCAGATTCCTACTTCCTGTTTGCCGATTTTGTTGATTTTTATACATATTTAATATACATTTGTATATGCACATTTTTCGTCGCATTTTTCTAAGCAACTATTGATGACAGGAATCTGATATTTGGTCACAAGCTTCATATATGTATGCCATATTGTAGGAAGCGTTTTTGGACCCGTCAGATTCTTACTTCCCGTTTGCCGACTTTGTTGGTTTTTATACACATTGAACATATATGCACATTTTTCGTCACATTTTTCTCAGCAACTATTGATGGCAGAGATCTGATATTTGGTCACAAGCTTCATATATGTATGCCATATTGTAGGAAGCGTTTTTGGACCCATCAGATTCCTACTTCCTATTTGCCGACTTTGTTGATTTTTATGCACATTGAACATACATTTTGTATATGCCCATTTTTAGTCGCATTTTTCTCAGCAACTATTGATGGTAGAAATTTGATATTTGGTCACAAGCTTTATATAGGTACCCCATATCGTGGGAAGCGTTTTTTAACCCGTCAGTTTCCTACTTCCTGTTTGCCGAAGAGCAGGGGTATCATAAGTGAGCATTAGCTCACAGTTCATCTTGTTTCATTATGATTTGAGATATGGACTTGATTTTTTGGTATATTTAGTTGTCACCACTTTATTTCACTATGATTTGAGATATTGACTTGATTTTTGGTATGAGAGTGTATAATCATAAGTTACAGATCAACCTTGAAATTCGTTCTGGTTGAATGATTTTTGGCCAACTTAGAGCCGTTGGGCTTTGAAATTAGGCCCAATATTTAGTTGTCACCACTTTATTTCACTATGAATGATTTGAGATATTGACTTGAAACATTTACGAACCTCCTTAATATTCATGGCGTGGACATTTGTGTCGTTCTGACACATCTAGTTTAAATAAAGTTCAACGTGACTTAATCATTTTATAAACTGAACGAACACACAAACTTTATATATAATAGGTTTAGTGTTGAACGTCACTTTCAAACATATTTCAGTTATTTCATGGCAGTCAGTTTTATTGGTGGAGGAAACCGGAATACCCGGAGAAAACCACTGACATGTCGCAAGTCACTGACAGGCTTTATCACATACTGTTGTATCGAAACATCTCTCCATGAACGTGGTTCGAACTCACAACTTAAGTGGTGATAGGCAACTGATTGCATAGATAGTTGTAAATCCAACCACCATACGATCATGACCACAACAGCTCCTTATATGTAATAAGAAATCAATATTTGTACCAGTTACATAGTTACATGTATATTTCATTGTTCAAACTTTGTTTAAAATAACCATGATATAACTGAAATGTTGTTGAAGGTGGTGTTAAACACCATGACCCTAACCCCTGTTTAAAATAATTTGTTGACAAATCAGATATATATGACATAATTATTAATACATAATGATGCTATTTTAATGGAAATATTAATTTTTTTTTATCTTACAGACCGATGATCCTGACCGGATAGAACAAGCAAAAATTGAAGCTGAAAAAATGAAAAAATTTCGTGATTTATTTAAAGGATTAAAATTCTATCTAAGTAGAGAAGTACCAAGAGAAACTTTGGTATTTCTGATCAGGTAAAGTTATATTAATTAATTTCTAAAAAACTGTACATGAATAATCATTGGAAAATACCTTGCAAAATTTTCTTATTTTTTTGTTTGGATCAGAAATCTAAGATGGCCACCATCACAGAGTATTTAATGTATGAATAAAAAAACGTTTTCTCAGAAACTATAGACTTGGTTGAAATCCGACTGTACATGAATAATTATTTGAGCAATACAGGTTTTTTGAACCTCTTGTTAGTTCCGAGGGCCGTTGTGATCGTATGGTAGTTGGATTTACAACTACCGAAGCAATCAGTGCTTATTGTTTGTTCGAATTGAAATGATGGCGAGGTGTACTCGATACAACATTATGTGATAAAGTTTGTCAGTGACTTGCGACAGGTCAGTGGTTTTCTCCAGGTACTCCGGTTTCCTCCACCAATAAAATTGACTGCTGCGATATAACTGAAATATTGTTGAAAATGGCATTAAACACCATGCACATAAACCAACCTTATTAGTCCATAATAACTAAATAAAATTGATGATTGAAGTATTAAACAATTCACTGAATACAGAACACACAAGGTGTGAAAAATTTCAACTGTTAGATCATAAAGAGATCATAATTGTCTACAATGAAAGGTCATTTAATTGGAACAATTTCTGTTGCTGGTAATAAACATTATGGTTCAAAGCTGATCATAATTATGTAATAGGAAACTTAAGATCTATATGTATCTCTGTGATGAGAACATCAAATTAATCAACCATAGCCAAAGTTGATATATATTTAGTGGCATCCATCATCTTTGTGTTGATTTTTAGACACATTTAACATACATTTGTATATGCACATTTCCTGTTTGCCGAAGAGCAGAGGGTATCATAAGTGAGCATTAGCTCACAGTTCATCTTATAAATTTCCATTAATAACATAAAAGTTGATGTTTCAAACAAAAATGATCATAATTATTCCTGTCTGATAATGAGTTAATTAACATATATTCTTTCTCTGATAATATTACAGTTATACCCGAGTTCACGCCTGCCTTTGTAAATTACAAAAAAAAGGTGCACTCGACTCGCAGCCGCAAGTGATAAAGTTTACTAGTTGCTTGCCCATGGTCGGTGGTTCTCTCCGTGTACTCTGGCTTCTTCCACCACTAAAACTGGTCGCCATGAAATAGCTGAAATATTGCTGAAAGTGGCATTAAACACCAAAAATCAAACAGTCATACCTGTATCAAGAGGTAATCTATAAGACGAAGAAAAGTGGTCTTTTAAGACAGGTGACCTTTCATACAGAAAAGTTCATATGAATTGAACCTCTTTTAAGGTTTCATTTGAACCTCTTTTTAAGGGTTCATTTCATATGAAATTTTCTATCGCAGAACAAGAAAAAGGTGACCTTTTAATGCAGGTGACTGCTTTATAGAGGTGACCACATGGGCAGGTTTGAGTGTAAAAATGTTTCTTTATTGATTCTGTCAATACAGGTCATTTGGAGGAGAGGTATCATGGTGTCATACAGTGTGTGTAGGAGCTACTTATAAAGAAGATGATGAAACAATTACACATCAAATCATAGACAGATTAGAAATGCCAAACCAGTATCTGTCTAGGTAAACAATATAAACATGTATATTAGTTCCCTCCTATTATCAAGCCATCTTACTAAAAGGGTAGCTGTTATATTTACCTGATTTTCAATAAATACAATTGTTATGTATTGTAACCAGGAATGATTTTTTTTCAGTTATTTATCTGATATCAGCTATTTTCCTCTGAAAATTGTTTTCCGAAAGTTGCTGGACATGATCAGAACAGGTCAAAAATGACCATTTTGAAAAGAGATGTAGGTTGTTTCAGCTATTTTTCATTGATTTCAGTTAGGTTATTTTCTAGCCAGGATGATCCCTAAATAATATTTGATTAAGTGTTTAGATTAGTAATCAGTAAATAAAAAAAATGAATATTTCTATTTCCAAAAAAAAAGGGGAAATAACTCCCATCAAAACAGAACATTTTCTGGAGCTCTGATCATGACCATTTTATATGTAATAACTTATAATATAGGTATTAATTCAATACATAAATATATAAATATCTAGATCGGAAAATGCCAATATAGTGTGTGTAATGTCTTGTTATGTAAATGAATTGTAATGTCTGTATTGTATGTAAAAATGGAAAATTACAACAACCAAAACAAAAAACAAAAAAAAGGATCCTCCCTCTGTAACCATATTTTTGCATTATTTGTGAATATTTTGCCACAAGAAAACTATTGTCTCAATCATATGTTCAAATTGATCAAAAGATTTGTTTGTGCATTTAACAGGATATTTCCACTCCTTCTTTAAAACCAAATCTACAGAAGGCTTAAATTCAATGTCTTGTAAACAATGATAAAACCTCTGTAATGTAAACAATGATAAAACCTCTGTAATGTAAACAATGATAAAACCTCTGTAATGATTTTGAACTCAATATTCTCTTAAGAAAGAAGTAAACACTGTATGAAATTAATTCTTTTTTTTTACCACTATGTTGAAAATTTAAAAAGATTCTTTCTTTGCTCCAAATGATTTCTACTGTATTGTATCTTCTGTGATTCCAATGTAAGTATCTTCTGTGATTCCAATGTAAGTGTCTTCTGTGATTCCAATGTAAGTATCTTCTGTGATTCCAATGTAAGTGTCTTCTGTGATTCCAATGTAAGTGTCTTCTGTGATTCCAATGTAAGTGTCTTCTGTGATTCCAATGTAAGTGTCTTCTGTGATTCCAATGTAAGTGTCTTCTGTGATTCCAATGTAAGTGTCTTCTGTGATTCCAATGTAAGTGTCTTCTGTGATTCCAATGTAAGTGTCTTCTGTGATTCCAATGTAAGTGTTTTCTGTGATTCCAATGTAAGTGTCTTCTGTGATTCCAATGTAAGTGTCTTCTGTGATTCCAATGTAAGTGTCTTCTGTGATTCCAATGTAAGTGTCTTCTGTGATTCCAATGTAAGTGTCTTCTGTGATTCCAATGTAAGTGTCTTCTGTGATTCCAATGTAAGTGTCTTCTGTGATTCCAATGTAAGTGTCTTCTGTGATTCCAATGTAAGTGTCTACTGTGATTCCAATGTAAGTGTCTACTGTGATTCCAATGTAAGTGTCTTCTGTGATTCCAATGTAAGTGTCTTCTGTGATTCCAATGTAAGTGTCTTCTGTGATTCCAATGTAAGTGTCTTCTGTGATTCCAATGTAAGTGTCTTCTGTGATTCCAATGTAAGTGTCTTCTGTGATTCCAATGTAAGTATCTTCTGTGATTCCAATGTAAGTGTCTTCTGTGATTCCAATGTAAGTATCTTCTGTGATTCCAATGTAAGTATCTTCTGTGATTCCAATGTAAGTATCTTCTGTGATTCCAATGTAAGTGTCTTCTGTGATTCCAATGTAAGTATCTTCTGTGATTCCAATGTAAGTGTCTTCTGTGATTCCAATGTAAGTATCTTCTGTGATTCCAATGTAAGTGTCTTCTGTGATTCCAATGTAAGAGGTTTTAAAATAGAAAATTATTTACAGGATAGGGATAACAATGTTTTGGGTTTATATTATGTTGCAAATAATAAAAAAAAACATTTGTTTTTACTGGTGGTGCACCAATTATCAGAAACATTGACTAATCACTCAGTCGGACATCAGTATCCAATGATCTGATTCTGATTCTTAATGTTGAAAAAAATAGACCTGTTTAACTTTATTCTTTGTTTTTGTTCTCGTACTGCAGTTTTATCAAGACATACTTCTAACACTCAATACACATATATGGACCACAGTCCGGGCAGTAGATAAATAATAGTGAGAGTGATTTTTATTTTACTCCAACTCAGCAATTTTTCAGCTATATCGTGACGAGAACAAGTTAATTTTCAACGAGTTGATGATGAGGTCCTAATTGGATTTTTATAGTGCTTGCTAACTGAAACAACAGTCCGCGGATAGACATGTCGCCCCACTCGGACACATTATCATATTCCAAGCCAACCAGTCTTTTCCCTTTCTCCTTAATGCTGCATGCTTAGCAGAGAAGCAACAAATACCAATTTTATAGTCTTTGACCCGATCGGAACTTGAAATCCACTTGAGGCGAACACACTAACCATTACATTGTGGTTTATTTTTTATATATACATAGAATAACTGCAGTTATGAATGACAAAACAGACATTTATCACTAATATCACAGTGAGTCCAGTATGATGTAATTACTAGTGATATTGTATGATTCTATTGTTTTTATCAGTAACATCATAGCGTGTTTGATGTCACGCTGACCGATAATTTTCAGCAGTCAGTCTTGATACTGATAATATCATTCGTGAGATCAACGGAAAAATCTCCAAATTGCAGATCATTCAGTTAGATCATGACAGTCAGTGTCTGTGTTAGCGCTAAAGGTCGCCACACTCGCCATGGGCGAATAAACTTCAGATGTGGCTAATAAAAATTCAGTTGCGATCGCCACTTTGGCGAATGAAATATTTACGGTACTCAAAAAAAATCTTTGTTTAATTTCAAACCAGTAACGTGTATTTGAAAAAACGTTCAGCTGACAAGATGTAAATAAAAGTAATATTCAAAACCGAACATAAAGACGGGTTTTTTTAGTCATTTCCGGAAAATTATTTACGCTAAAAACATTTCAGTTCCGGATACAAAAATCTGTTTCTGATAGCGATTTTCTTTTTACTTTTAATGTGTACCATATATGGCCGACAGGTTTCGAATGAATCAGAGACAGATTCTAATACTAGAAATCGGCAAGGGACACTTGTCATTTTTTACAAAATAAATAAAGTGTTACATAATTTCAAATGAGTGTTTGTTCATCACTAACGATTTACATTGGAGGAAACACATAGAGGAAATATGTAACAAATCCTATACTGGCTATAGAACCATGGGATTATTAAAAAGGAACCTGTCGTCATGCCCCATGGAAGTTAAACTACAGGCATATATACAGGACTCATTCGACCTGTCTTAGAATATCATATGTCAGCACAACCTGGGACCCACATCAATCTTACCTACAAGGAAAACTGGAATAACTCAATAAGTTCAGAAAAGGGCTTCTATATTTATTACATCAAACTACAACTATGAACCAGGCAATATGACAACTATACTTAAACAGACAAAATTAGAACCACTAAAAGAAAGAAGAAAACAGAACAGTTAATATTATTTTGTAATGGCGTACATCATCACCTAATTCCAACCGATAACCTTCAACGCCCATTAAAAACAACTAAGAACAT
Source organism: Bathymodiolus septemdierum (assembly GCA_963383655.1). Taxonomy (NCBI): domain Eukaryota; kingdom Metazoa; phylum Mollusca; class Bivalvia; order Mytilida; family Modiolidae; genus Bathymodiolus; species Bathymodiolus septemdierum. The sequence goes on from OY726523.1 coordinate 2,892,502, forward strand.
GCATAGTCAACATTATCTCAGACTTCCAGCCAAAACGATATTGGAGGAGAGATTGAATCTACACATCATTATTTATTTAAATGTCCGAAATATACTCGTCAACGAAATAGTCTTTTTCGAAAGCTATTGCAGCTATTGAACATTCGACCTTTGGAAAATTTACTATTATTTGACAGTCCAGATCTTGATATTGATTCAAATACTATTGTTTTTACGACAGTGCATAAATATATTTCGCAAAGTAAACGATTTTTATGAAATTCATTAAACTCAGATACATCATGTGATTTTCTATCCTGAGTTCAACTTACAATTTCCTTTTTTTTTTTCTTCTTCCTTCAATTTTCAGTTATTTAAACAATGTTAAATGAATTGAGTATGTTTTAATGACCATTTGCAATTTTTCATGTGTTTTTTTTTAGGAAACGGATTAATATAAGCGTTACACTTGTTTCTGAATCCTATGTTATATTGTATTGTGAAAAAAAATGTAATATGTAATTCATCATTGTAACATAAATACGCATTTTTCCTTTGATGCATAATCAATTTAAAAATAGTGAACTTTTACAAAATAATAATGTCTCCGGACGTAACATCGTATCCAATCAAGATCAAGATCAGTGTCGATTTCAGATGTGTGGCTAATCACATGCAAATGTGGATAGGCAAAAAAATGGTGATTAGCCACATTGGCTATTGACATTTTTTGTCTACTGCTAACACAGAATGTTATGGAAACCAAGTACCTGGAGAAAATAACTGATCTGCTGCAAGTCACTGACAGAATTTATCATAAAATGTATATAACTACAGTGCATATAAAAGTTGTATCTATCACATGTCGTCATATGATGAAATGGAACTCATAACATCAATGAGGTCGTCGTGGACGTGATCGTATGGTAGTTGGACTTATGACTACCTATGCAATCAGAGCCTATCACCACCAACGTGAGGTGTACTCGATACAACATTATGTGATAAAAATTTTCAGTGACTTGCGACAAGTCTGGTTTTCTCCAGGTACTCCAGTTTCCTTTACCAATAAAAGTGACCACCACGATGAAAGTGGCATTAAGCACCATAAACCATTACAATGGCTTATTTATTTTGTATTAAGTGTTCAGTTTTTATAATCTTAAGATTGTCTCTATCTTCATTCAGATATTACGTACAACCACAGTGGATATTTGACAGTATAAACTCAAGACAGCTAAATCCTGTGGAGGATTATTTTATGGGAGCAGTACTGCCTCCTCATCTTTCTCCATTTGTAGAGGAAGAAGAAGGAGATTATATCCCACCAGAACGGAGGTCACAGTTGACTGGACAAAGAGGTGCTGCTTCAGACTCTGGTATTTACTCTAAACTTGTTGAATGTTAAATTTTTTTTTTTTTATCTCACATCTTTTGAGAACAGGCTGTGTTCATCATGGTTAACTTTGAGAACAGGCTGTGTTCATCGTGGTTAACTTTGAGAACAGGCTGTGTTCATCGTGGTTAACTTTGAGAACAGGCTGTGTTCATCCTGGTTAACTTTGAGAACAGGCTGTGTTCATCTTGGTTAACTTTGAGAACAGGCTGTGTTCATTGTGGTTAACTGTGAGAACAGGCTGTGTTCATTGTGGTTAACTGTGAGAACAGGCTGTGTTCATCGTGGTTTACTTTGAGAACAGGCTGTGTTCATTGTGGTTTACTTTGAGAACAGGCTGTGTTCATTGTGGTTAACTGTGAGAACAGGCTGTGTTCATTGTGGTTAACTGTGAGAACAAGCTGTGTTCATCGTGGTTTACTTTGAGAACAGGCTGTGTTCATTGTGGTTAACTGTGAGAACAGGCTGTGTTCATCGTGGTTTACTTTGAGAACAGGCTGTGTTCATTGTGGTTAACTGTGAGAACAGGCTGTGTTCATCGTGGTTAACTGTGAGAACAGGCTGTGTTCATTGTGGTTTACTTTGAGAACAGGCTGTGTTCATCATGGTTAACTTTGAGAACAGGCTGTGTTCATCGTGGTTAACTTTGAGAACAGGCTGTGTTCATCATGGTTAACTTTGAGAACAGGCTGTGTTCATCGTGGTTAACTGTGAGAACAGGCTGTGTTCATTGTGGTTAACTGTGAGAACAGGCTGTGTTCATCATGGTTAACTTTGAGAACAGGCTGTGTTCATCATGGTTAACTTTGAGAACAGGCTGTGTTCATTGTGGTTAATTGTGAGAACAGGCTGTGTTCATCGTGGTTAACTGTGAGAACAGGCTGTGTTCATCATGGTTAACTGTGAGAACAAGCTGTGTTCATTGTGGTTAATTGTGAGAACAGGCTGTGTTCATCGTGGTTAACTGTGAGAACAGGCTGTGTTCATCATGGTTAACTTTGAGAACAGGCTGTGTTCATTGTGGTTAATTGTGAGAACAGGCTGTGTTCATTGTGGTTAATTGTGAGAACAGGCTGTGTTCATTGTGGTTAACTGTGAGAACAGGCTGTGTTCATCGTGGTTTACTTTGAGAACAGGCTGTGTTCATCGTGGTTAACTGTGAGAACAGGCTGTGTTCATCGTGGTTTACTTTGAGAACAGGCTGTGTTCATTGTGGTTAACTGTGAGAACAGGCTGTGTTCATCGTGGTTAACTGTGAGAACAGGCTGTGTTCATTGTGGTTTACTTTGAGAACAGGCTGTGTTCATCATGGTTAACTTTGAGAACAGGCTGTGTTCATCGTGGTTAACTTTGAGAACAGGCTGTGTTCATCATGGTTAACTTTGAGAACAGGCTGTGTTCATCGTGGTTAACTGTGAGAACAGGCTGTGTTCATTGTGGTTAACTGTGAGAACAGGCTGTGTTCATCATGGTTAACTTTGAGAACAGGCTGTGTTCATTGTGGTTAACTGTGAGAACAGGCTGTGTTCATCGTGGTTAACTGTGAGAACAGGCTGTGTTCATCATGGTTAACTTTGAGAACAGGCTGTGTTCATCATGGTTAACTTTGAGAACAGGCTGTGTTCATTGTGGTTAACTGTGAGAACAGGCTGTGTTCATCATGGTTAACTTTGAGAACAGGCTGTGTTCATCATGGTTAACTTTGAGAACAGGCTGTGTTCATTGTGGTTAACTGTGAGAACAGGCTGTGTTCATCATGGTTAACTTTGAGAACAGGCTGTGTTCATTGTGGTTAACTGTGAGAACAGGCTGTGTTCATTGTGGTTAACTGTGAGAACAGGCTGTGTTCATCATGGTTAACTTTGAGAACAGGCTGTGTTCATCATGGTTAACTTTGAGAACAGGCTGTGTTCATCGTGGTTTACTTTGAGAACAGGCTGTGTTCATTGTGGTTAACTGTGAGAACAGGCTGTGTTCATCGTGGTTTACTTTGAGAACAGGCTGTGTTCATTGTGGTTTACTTTGAGAACAGGCTGTGTTCATTGTGGTTAACTGTGAGAACAGGCTGTGTTCATTGTGGTTAACTGTGAGAACAGGCTGTGTTCATCGTGGTTTACTTTGAGAACAGGCTGTGTTCATTGTGGTTAACTGTGAGAACAGGCTGTGTTCATCGTGGTTTACTTTGAGAACAGGCTGTGTTCATTGTGGTTAACTGTGAGAACAGGCTGTGTTCATCGTGGTTAACTGTGAGAACAGGCTGTGTTCATTGTGGTTAACTTTGAGAACAGGCTGTGTTCATCGTGGTTAACTTTGAGAACAGGCTGTGTTCATCGTGGTTAACTTTGAGAACAGGCTGTGTTCATCGTGGTTAACTTTGAGAACAGGCTGTGTTCATCGTGGTTAACTTTGAGAACAGTCTGTGTTCATCATGGTTAACTTTCACATTTTAATATTGTCTGAAACAACTAGACCAAATTGCTCGCCTCGAATGCAGTAGATCCTGGGTTTGAGCCCAGATCGGGTCAAACCAAACACTATAAAATTGGTATTTGTTGCTTCTCCGCTAAGCACGTAGCATTGTTGTTTCAGTGAGCTAACACTATAAAATCCAACTCAGCGTGTTGGCAGAGTTGGAAATTATAGCCCGCCCGAGACGGCCTATTTTACGACGGGGCGGTCAAAAATAAAATTTAAAGAGCCCGGTGGTCGGTCTATTTTTTACTTCAGGGCTCACGTTGGAGTGCGATTCGAGCAAAGAAGTCGCCTTGTGGCTGCTCACTTCGCTTTGTACTAGTGCCAAAAGAGAAGTCAGTAAGCCAATTTAAAGCAAACATGGCATGAATGGTCCTTAAATGGTCAACTTTCAAAATTATATCCAGTGACCCAAAACTCCATCTAAGATGGCCACCATCAGTGGACATAGTTTTAACATAGGACCCTATGGGAAATATGTTTAAAAATCTTCTTCTCTGAAACCAGTAAGCCAATTTAAAGCAAACATGGCATGGATGGTCCTTAAGTGGTCAATTTTCAAAATTGTGTTCAGTGACCCTGACCTCCATCCAAGATGGCCGCCTTCAGCAGACATACTGTAGTTTTAACATAGGACCCTATGGGAAAAAATGTTTTAAAATCTTCTCCTCTGAAACCAGTAAGCCAATATAGCAAACATGTCATCGATGGTCCTTAGGTGGTCAACTTCCAAAATTGTGTTCAGTGATCCCGATCTCGGTTCAAAATGGCCGCCGTCAGCAGACATAGTTTTAACATAGGACCATATGGGAAAATTGTTTAAAAGTCTTCTCTTCTGAAACCAGTCAGCCAGTTTAAAGCAAACATGGCATGGATGGTCCTTTGGTAGTATACTTTCAAAATTGTGTCCGGTGACCACGACCTCCATCCAAGATGGCTGCCATGAGCAGACATAGTTTTAACATAGAACCCTATGGCTGTATGGGATTTGAATAGTAACTTAGATGTATTCGGCATGCAGACATTCTTAAGAGGACTTATTTATGTCAGGTGAGCGATACAGGCTCACCTGAGCCTCTAGTTTGACATGTATATGTTTTACATCTGTATAATTGTTGGGTTTTTTTGCTATATATTTGTCTTATCTAATGTTTTGTCATTTTATCTATCTGTGACTTGTTTGAAACAATGCTGATGTCGAAATAAATTTTATTATTCAATTTTATATGTTTATTATTTATTGGACAATAGTTGACTATCATATATGTGCCTTTATCATCTGCAAGACAAAACAAAGAATCTGAAAAGAGTTTATTTAATACAAATTATGAAAAGTTGCAGGGCTGGCTGATATTAATCAGGACAGGCAAGTTTTAGATGTAGCCAGCCCTGTGGTCTGGCAAACATTTTCAGCGAATTTCCTGCCCTGGTGTTGGTCTAGTACAAAGTGGACTTCATCATCATTTCATTGAATATTAGCTTGTTCTCACCATGATATAGCTGAACAATTGCTTAGCTGGCATTTATCAACAATCACTCAATCACTCACTCACTAGACCAAATTAAGCCAATTCTGAAAGGTATTGTCTGCTTTCAGAAATATATCTGAAAGCCCCATTTTGCATTTATTATAATGCCACCATTTTATTTGTTTATGGTTGTTGTGAAAACCAGTAAGAGTTACTTCCCTTTGAAAAAAATTTGAAGTAGACAAGCGCGATTTTCAAAATGTTCTCGGCGATTTGAACAGTCATTTCATCACCTAGATTAGACCTTGAATTTCCTTATTCCTTATACTGTTCATACATGAAGGTTTCAATCTATGTCTACCTTTGAGGGGCCGTCGTGGTCGTGATCGTATAGTAGTTGGAATTACAACTACCTGTGCAATCAGTATCTATCACCACTAAAGTTTTGAGTTTGAATCCCACTCATGGCGGGGTGTACTCGATGCAACATTTTGTGATAAAGTTTGTCAGTGACTTGCGGCAGGTCAGTGATTTTCACCTGGTACTCCGGTTCCCCCATCAATAAAACTGACCGCCATGATAAAACTGAAATGTTGTTGAAAGTTAAACACCCTAACCCTTATCCTTTTTTCATACATGAAATTTTCAATCTTTTTCTGCTTTTGATGCACATCACTGAAAGTGTGATATTGTCATTTTCGATGTTTAAAGAGGAATCAGGTGCGGATCCAGGATTTCAAGTTAGGAGGGGGGGAGGGGGGGAACTGCTCCGAGCGGAGGGAGGCACGAAAAATTTTGGGGTATATCGTGTGAAAAATCACGATTTTATGCCAAAAAATCATATTTTTTCCAATTTTAGGGGAGGCGCCCGCCCCTGGGAATGGCTTGGGATAATCTGACAGCAAAGTAACATTAATATGTGTTAATGAAAGTAATAAAATTAAATTGATTAACAATAACAGCATTTAAAATCAGTGTTTGTCTTTTACACATGTGACCAAGCTGATTGGAAGAATAATGTCTTCCTTCTTATTTAATGAGTGGTCTCTATATATTTCTCCTCATTCTTACATGTATATACCTATAGTCAGTATAAAAACACACATTCTAGGTAAAGAAATAAACACAAAACAAATAAAAAAATTACACTGCCACGATATAGCTGAAATACTGCTAATGTTGGCATTAAACATCAATCAATCAATCATATATTTACAACAGAAAACTGTTATTAACCTTATAGATAACGATGTGTTGTTAATTATACACAAGACAAATCACATACTTAGCACAAAAGTAGAAAACCAAAAAATGTATTTCAAAATATCAAAGTTTTATTTACATTTATTGTAAATCAGTGTAAATAAAACTTAAATTAATGATACTGATTTTGTTAATTTTGTAGTTATTATTATAAATTCAAAATAAATGTTTTATTTGAGGTGTAGAATCAGAGGAGGAAGAGGATGTTGATGAGGTTGAGGAAGAGAGTGATGAAGATGAGGAGGACAGCGAAGATGAAGATGAAGAAGAAAGTGATGGTAAGTAAATTGTTTTGTATACAAGGACTACTTTCTCTAATGAATTTACCAGTAAAATTAATATTCATTTAAATGGTCCCATCTTAGTATTGAATGATATTTGATGCAAAATATGTTCATTATATCTACTTTTCTGAAATATAGGGGTGTCATGGTCGTGATAGTTGGATTTATAGCTGCTACCTCTGCAATCAGTGCCTATCATCACTAAAGTTGTTAGTTCGAACCCCGTTCATGGCGATGTGTACTCGGTACAACATTATGTAATAAAGTTTGTTAGTGACTTGCGATATGTCAGTGGTTTTCTCCAGGTACACCGGTTTCCTCCACGAAGAAAACTGAATTCGAATTTTGGTATTTAGCACCACTTTCAGCAATATTTCAGCTATATCATGGCAACCAGTTTTAGTGGTGGAGGAAGACGGAGTACCCGGAGAGAACCACAGACCCTGAGCAAGCAACTGGTAAACTTGATCACTTGCGGCTGTATTGGTGATAGGCTTGTATGAGCTGTTAGATCCAACGACCTAACTCATTGAGCCACTGGGGCCCCCGAAGAAAACTGAAAGTGGCATTAAACACCATAACGTAGACCTACTTTCTCAGAAATATAAAATTTTTGCCATTTGGGTAGTTAGTGGCTTTGACATCATGAAATATACCAAATGAGAACATTTTTAGCTCACCTAGCCTTTAGGCCATGTGAGCTATTTTCATCACTTTTCGTCCGTCCGTCAACATTTCACATTTTAATCTTCTCCTCAGAAACCACTGGACCAATTGCAACCAAACTTTGGTGGAATGATCCTTGGATGGCCCCCTTTCAAAATTATGTCCGGTTATCCCGACTTCCAACCAAGATGGCCGCCAAGCTAAAAATAGAAAAAAGGGGGGATGAAATTTTAATTGTCCATTGCTGCTTTAGTGTAAGTCAAAATGAGCTCAAATTTTAACTGCAGCTACATGGCAAGGAGTAGTTTAACATATATTCCGTATTTTTCTGTGAAATTTTTCTTTCAGCCGATATATACCGATTATGCAAATTAGGCATATTTTGATAAAAGATCACATTTAAATTGTCTCCTCTGAACCCGCTGAACCAAATTAAACCAAACCTGGCAGGGATGGTCCCTGGGTGGGTCCCTTTCAAAATTGTGTCCGACAGCCCCGCCCTCCATTCAAGATGGCCGCTGTTACTAAAAATAGAAATTTCTTCAAATGGCCAAAACTGCTCTATTTTAAGCCAGAATGTGCCCAAATTTGAACTGTGTAAGCATAATGATGAGCTTTTTAGCATATATTACAGGATTTTTTATGAACTTTGAACTTTTGCCGATTTTGACCGATTATGCAAATTAGAAAAAAGGGGGGATGAAATTTAAGAAAAATCTTCTCCTCGGAAACTACTGATCCAATATCAACCAAACTTTGCTGAAATGATTCTTAGATGGACCCCTTCCAAAATTGTGTCAGTTGATCCCGACTTCCAACCAAGATGGCCGCCAAGCTCAAAATAGAAAAAAGGGGGGATGAAATTTTAATTGTCCATTGCTGCTTTAGTGTAAGTCAAAATGAGCTCAAATTGTAACTGCAGCTACATGGCAAGGAGTAGTTTAACATATATTTCGTGTTTTTCTGTGAAATTTTTCTTTCAGCCGATATATACCGATTATGCAAATTAGGCATATTTTGATAAAAGATCGCATTTAAATCTTCTCCTCTGAACCCGCTGAACCAAATTAAACCAAACCTGGCAGGGATGGTCCCTGGGTGGGTCCCTTTCAAAATTGTGTCCGACAGCCCCGCCCTCCATTCAAGATGGCCGCTGTTACTAAAAATAGAAATTTCTTCAAATGGCCAAAACTGCTCTATTTTAAGCCAGAATGTGCCCAAATTTGAACTGTGTAAGCATAATGATGAGCTTTTTAACATATATTACAGGATTTTTTATGAACTTTGAACTTTTGCCGATTTTGACCGATTATGCAAATTAGAAAAAAGGGGGGATGAAATTTAAGAAAAATCTTCTCCTCGGAAACTACTGATCCAATATCAACCAAACTTTGCTGAAATGATTCTTAGATGGACCCCTTCCAAAATTGTGTCAGTTGATCCCGACTTCCAACCAAGATGGCCGCCAAGCTCAAAATAGAAAAAAGGGGGGATGAAATTTTAATTGTCCATTGCTGCTTTAGTGTAAGTCAAAATGAGCTCAAATTGTAACTGCAGCTACATGGCAAGGAGTAGTTTAACATATATTTCGTGTTTTTCTGTGAAATTTTTCTTTCAGCCGATATATACCGATTATGCAAATTAGGCATATTTTGATAAAAGATCGCATTTAAATCTTCTCCTCTGAAACCGCTGAACCAAATTAAACCAAACCTGGCAGGGATGGTCCCTGGGTGGGTCCCTTTCAAAGTTGTGTCCAACAGCCCCGCCCTTCATTCAAGATGGCCACTGTTACTAAAAATAGAAATTTCTTCAAATGGCCAAAACTGCTCTATTTTAAGCCAGAATGTGCCCAAATTTGAACTGTATAAGCATAATGATGAGCTTTTCAGCATGTATGACAGGATTTTTTATGAACATTGAACTTTTGCCGATTTTGACCGATTATGCAAATTAGAAAAAAGGGGGGATGAAATTTAAGAAAAATCTTCTCCTCGGAAACTACTGAGCCAATATCAACCAAACTTTGCTGAAATGATTCTTGGAAGGCCCCCTTCCAAAATTGTGTCCGTTGATCCCGACTTTCAACCAAGATGGCCGCCAAGCTCAAAATAGAAAAAAGGGGGATGAAATTTTAATTGTCCATTGCTGCTTTAGTGTAAGTCAAAATGAGCTCAAATTGTAACTGCAGCTACATGGCAAGGAGTAGTTTAACATATATTTCGTGTTTTTCTGTGAAATTTTTCTTTCAGTCGATATATACCGATTATGCAAATTAGGCATATTTTGATAAAAGATCGCATTTAAATCTTCTCCTCTGAAACCGCTGAACCAAATTAAACCAAACCTGGCAGGGATGGTCCCTGGGTGGGTCCCTTTCAAAGTTGTGTCCAACAGCCCCGCCCTCCATTCAAGATGGCCACTGTTACTAAAAATAGAAATTTCTTCAAATGGCCAAAACTGCTCTATTTTAAGCCAGAATGTGCCCAAATTTGAACTGTATAAGCATAATGATGAGCTTTTTAACATGTATTACAGGATTTTTTATGAACATTGAATTTTGCCGATTTTGACCGATTATGCAAATTAGAAAAAAGGGGGGATGAAATTTAAAAAAATCTTCTCCTCTGAAACTACTGAGCCAATCTCAACCAAACTTTGCTGAAATAATTCTTGGATGGCCCCCTTCCAAAATTGTGTCCGTTGATCCCGACTTCCAACCAAGATGGCCACCTAGCTCAAAATAGAAAAAAGGGGGGATGAAATTTTAATTGTCCATTGCTGCTTTAGTGTAAGTCAAAATGAGCTCAAATTTTAACTGCAGCTACATGGAAAGAAGTAGTTTAGCATATATTTCGTGTTTTTCTGTGAAATTTTTCTTTCAGCCGATATATACCGATTATGCAAATTAGGCATATTTTGATAAAAGATCACATTTAAATCTTCTACTCTGAAACTGCTGAACCAAATTAAGCCAAACCTAGCAGGGATGGTCCCTGGGTGGGTCCCTTTCAAAATTATGTGCGACAGCCCCTCCCTCCATTCAAGATGGCCGCTGTTACTAAGAATAGAAATTTCTTCAAATGGCCAAAACTGCTCTATTTTAAGCCAGAATGTGCCCAAATTTGAACTGTATAAGCATAATGATGAGCTTTTTAACATGTATTACAGGATTTTTTATGAACTTTGAACTTTTGCCGATTTTGACCGATTATGCAAATTAGAAAAAAGGGGGGATGAAATTTAAAAAATCTTTTTCTCTGAAACTACTGAGCCAATCTCAACCAAACTTTGCTGAAATGATTCTTGGATGGCCCCCTTCCAAAATTGTGTCCGGTGATCCCGACTTCCAACCAAGATGGCCACCAAACTCAAAATAGAAAAAAGGGGGGATGAAATTTTAATTGTCCATTGCTGCTTTAGTGTAAGTCAAAATGAGCTCAAATTTTAACTGCAGCTACATGGCAAGAAGTAGTTTAGCATATATTCCGGGTTTCTTTCAGTCGATATATACCGATTATGCAAATTAGGCATATTTTGATAAAAGATCACATTTAAATCTTCTACTCTGAAACTGCTGAACCAAATTAAGCCAAACCTAGCAGGGATGGTCCCTGGGTGGGTCCCTTTCAAAATTATGTGCGACAGCCCCTCCCTCCATTCAAGATGGCCACTGTTACTAAGAATAGAAATTTCTTCAAATGGCCAAAACTGCTTTATTTTAAGCCAGAATGTGCCCAAATTTGAACTGTATAAGCATAATGATGAGCTTTTTAACATGTATTACAGGATTTTTTATGAACTTTGAACTTTTGCCGATTTTGACCGATTATGCAAATTAGAAAAAAGGGGGGATGAAATTTAAAAAAAATCTTTTTCTCTGAAACTACTGAGCCAATTTCAACCAAACTTTGCTGAAATGATTCTTGGATGGCCCCCTTCCAAAATTGTGTCCGGTGATCCCGACTTCCAACCAAGATGGCCACCAAACTCAAAATAGAAAAAAGGGGGGATGAAATTTTAATTGTCCATTGCTGCTTTAGTGTAAGTCAAAATGAGCTCAAATTTTAACTGCAGCTACATGGCAAGAAATAGTTTAGCATATATTCCGGGTTTCTTTCAGCCGATATATACCGATTATGCAAATTAGGCACATTTTGATAAAAGATCGCATTTAAATCTTCTCCTCTGAAACCGCTGAACCAAATTAAACTAAACCTGGCAGGGGTGGTTCCCTTTCAAAATTGTGTCCGACAGCCCCGCCCTCAATTCAAGATGGCTGCTGTTACTAAAAATAGAAATTTCTTCAATTGTCCATTGCTGCTTTAGTATAAGTCAAAATGAGCTCAAATTTGAACTGTAGCTACATGGCAAGGAGTAGTTTAGCATATGTTCGGGGGGGTTTTTTGAAATTGTTTTTTCAGCCGATTTATACCGATTATTCAAATTAGGCATATTTTGATAAAAGATCACATTTAAATCTTCTCCTCTGAAACCGCTGAAACAAATTTGTGTCTGGTGGTCCCGCCCTCTGACCAAGATGGCTGCACAGCTGTACTTAGTTTAACATAGGACCCTATGGGAAATTCACATAAAAACCATCTTGTCTGGAACCAGTAACTCAATTAAAACCAAACTTTGATGGAATAGTCATTGGATGGTCCTCTTCCAAAATTGTGTCCGGCAGTTGCGCTCTCCCGCCAAGATGGCCACCACAGTGCAGTTGCGTTGTTATTGAAAGCAGCTTTGATGCAGGTGAGCGATTACAGGCTCCTGGGAGCCTCTGATTGTAATCTCTAAAACATAGAAATTCTGTTTAGTGTTATTATTTAAAACAGATGAACTTCCATATTATATGAGAAAACAAATACAGAAATCGTTCTGTAATATTTTATGGTGATATTGATACAAAATACAAAGGAAAAATTTGTATTGTATCCTTCAGCTATTATTTCCAGTTTAATTATATACCTTAATCTGGCATATATCATCACAAAATGACCCTTTCTATTCCAAACAGTCTTTAAAAAGATCCATCTTCGATTTATATATCTTGAAGATGGATTCTCAGAGACACTTTTTAGCTCACCTGGTCAGGTGAGCTATTCCCATCACCTGTCGTCGTCATACGTCGTAAACTTTTTCAAAAATCTTCTCCTCTGAAAGTACTAGACCAATGGAAACCAAACTTGGTCTGAATTATCACTAGGGTGTCTAGTTTCAAAATTGTGTCCGGTGATGCTGTGCACCAACCAACATGTCCACTGTTACTAAAAATAGAACATATGGTAAAATTGCAGGTTTTGGTAATAACTCAAAAACCGTTAATAATATCAAAAATTTGGCACAGGGTAAAAATGATCAGCACATCAAGATCTACCTACCCTGCAATTTTGAAGTAAATCTGATTACCCATCTTGGAGTTATTGCCCTTTTTTCATCAAATTTGTAAAATGTTAATACTTTTCGTCTTATATTTCAAAAACTATAAAATGGGCGGCATATCAAGATCTACCCACCCTGCAATTTTGAAGTAAATCCCATTACCCATTTTGGAGTTATTTCCCTTTTCTCATCAAATTTTCAAAATTTTAATACTTTTCGTCCTTTATTTCAAAAACTATAAGAGACAAATGGTAAATTGAAACTGCAAACATGTTCAGCATGTCAAGATCTACCTACCCTGCCATTTTGAAGTAAATTTGATAACCCATCTTGGAGTTATTGCCCTTTTTTCATCATTTTTTTTTTTTTATTTTAATACTTTTCGTCTTATATTTCAAAAACTATTTAGAGATAGATGTTAAGTTTAAATTGCATAATTGTGCAGCATGTCAAGATCTACCTACCCTGCAATTTTGAAGTAAATCCCATTACCCATTTTGGCCGATTATGTAAATTAGAAAAAAGGAGGGATGAAATTTAAAAAAAATCTTCTCCTCTGAAACTACTGAGCCAATCTCAACCAAACTTTGCTGAAATGATCCTTAGGTGGTCCCCTTTCAAAATTGAGTCCGTCAGTGCCGTCCTGTATCCAAGATGGCCACCGTTACTAAAAATAGATATTTCTTCAAATGGCCAAAACTACTCTATTTTAAGCCAAAAAGTGCCCAAATTTGAACTGTATAAGCATAATGATGAGCTTTTTAACATATAATACGGGATTTTTGCCGATTTTGACCGATTATGCAAATTAGAAAAAAGGGGGGATGAAAGTTTTAAAAAATCGTCCCCTCTGAAACTACTGAACCAATCTCAACCAAACTTTGCTGAAATGATTCTTGGGTGGTCCTCTTCCAAAATTGTGTCCGGCATTTCAGAACACCGACCAAGATGGCCACCACAGCCGAACTTAATTTAAGATAGGACCCTATGGGAAATTCCCATAAAAATAGTGTTGTCTGAAACCATTTGCTCAATAAGAACAAAATTTTAATGAAATAGTCATTGGATGGTTCTCTTCCAAAAATTTCTCCGGCGGTTCGGCCCTTCGATCAAGATGGCCCCCACAGCCGAACTTAGCTTAACATAGGACCCTATGGGAAATTCACATAAAAATCTTCTCCTCAGAAACCACTGGGCCAATTGCAACCAAACTTTTGTGGAATGATCCTTGGATGGCCCCCTTCCAAAATTGTGTCCGGTGATCCCGACTTCCAACCAAGATGGCCACCAACCAAAAAATAGAAAAAAGGGGGGATGAAATTAAAAAAAAATCTTCTCCTCTGAAACTACTGAGCCAATCTCAACCAAACTTTGTTGAAATGATCCTTGGGTGGTCCCCTTCCAAAATTGTGTTCGTCAGCACCGTCCTGTATCCAAGATGGCCACCATTACTAAAAATATAGAAATTTCTTCAAATGGCCAAAAACTGCTCCATTTTAAGCCAGAAAGTGCCCAAATTTGAACTGTATAGGCATAATGATGAGCTTTTTAACATATATTACGGGATTTTTGTCGATTTTGACCGATTATGCAAATTAGAAAAAAGGGGGGATGAATTTTTTTTAAAATCATCTCCTCTGAAACTACTGAACCAATCTCAACCAAACTTTGCTGAAATGATTCTTGGGTGGTCCTCTTCCAAAAATGTGTCCGGCATTTCAGAACACCGACCAAAATGGCCACCACAGCCGACCTTAATTTAACATGGGACCCTATGGGAAATTTCCATAAAAATTTTCTTGTCTGAAACCATTTGCTCAATAAGAACAAAATTTTGATGAAATAGTTATTGGATGGTTCTCTTCCAAAAACGTGTCCGGCGGTTCGGCCCTTCGATCAAGATGACCCCCACAGCCGAACTTAGCTTAACATAGGACCCTATGGGAAATTCACATAAAAATCTTCTCCTCAGAAACCACTGGGCCAATTGCAACCAAACTTTTGTGGAATAGTCGTGTTTTTTTTAATTGATTGATTGATTGATTTTTGGTGTGAAAGTGGCATTAAGCACCAAAAATAAATCAATCATTCAATTTAAAAAAAATGACTGTTTGGTATAGAAAGGGTTATTTTTTTAGCTCACCTGACGGTCATGTGAGCTATTGTCACCACTGAGCGTCCGTCGTCCGTCCGTTAATCAACTCCTCTGAAGCCACTTGGCCAATTTGAACCAAACTTTGGTGGGATGGCCCCCTTCCAAAATTGTATCCGGTGATCCCGACTTCCAACCAAGATGGCCGCCAAGCTAAAAATAGAAAAAAGGATGGATGAAATTTTAATTGTCCATTGCTGCTTTAGTATAAGTCAAAATGAGCTCAAATTTTAACTGCAGCTACATGGCAAGGAGTAGTTTCACATATATTCCGTGTTTTTCTGTGAAATATTTCTTTCAGCCGATTTATACAGATTATTTCAAATTAGGCATATTTTGATAAAAGATCACATTTAAATCTTCTCATCTGAAACCACTGAACCAAATTACACTAAATCTGGCAGGGATGGTCCTTGGGTGGGTTCCTTTCAAAATTGTGTTCGACAGTCCCGCCCTCCATTTAAGATGGCTGCTGTTACTAAAAATAGAAATTTCTTTAATTGTCCATTGCTGATTTAGTATAAGTCAAAATGAGCTCAAATTTGAACCGCAGCTACATGGCAAGGAGTAGTTTAGCATATATTCCAGGTTTTTCTGTGAAATATTTCTTTCAGCCGATTTATACCGATTATGCAAATTAGGCATATTTTGATAAAAGATCACATTTAAATCTTCTCCTCTGAAACCGCTGAACCAAATTAAAGCAAATTTGGCTGGGATGGTCCTTGGGTGGTCCCCTTTCAATATTGTGTCCGACAACCCCCGCACTCCATTCAAAATGGCTGCTGTTACTAAAAATAGAAATTTCTTTAGTTGTCAATTTCCGCTTTATTACAAATCAAAATGAACTAAAATTTTAACTGCAGCTACATGGCAAGGAGTAGTTTAACATATATTACAGGTTTTTCTGTGCAATTTTTCTTTCAGCCGATTTATACCGATTATGCAAATTAGGCATATTTTGATAAAAGATCACATTTAAATCTTCCCCTCTGAAACCGCTGAACCAAATTAAGCCAAACCTGGTTGGATATTCCTTGGGTAGTCCCATTTCAAAATTGTGTCCGACAGCTCCACCCTCCATTCAAGATGGCTGTTGTTACTAAAAATAGAAATTTCTTCAGTTGTCCATTGCTGCTTTATTGTAAATCAAAATGATCTCAAATTTGAACTGCAGCTACATGACAATGAGTAGATTAACATATATTCTGGGGTTTTTCTGTGAAATTTTTCTTTAAACCGATTTATACTGATTATACAAATTGGACATATTTTGATAAAAGATCACATTTAAATCTTCTCCTCTGAAACCGCTGAACCAAATTAAAGCAAATTTGGCTGGGATGGTCCTTGGATGGACCCCTTTCAATATTGTGTCCGACAACCCCCGCACTCCATTCAAAATGACTGGTGTTACTAAAAATAGAAATTTCTTTAGTTGTCAATTTCCGCTTTATTACAAATCAAAATGAACTAAAATTTTATCTGCAGCTATATGGCAATGAGTAGTTTAACATATATTCTGGGTTTTTCTGTGAGATTTTTTCAGCCAGTTTATTCCGTTTAGGAATATTATGAGATAAAAATCACATCAAAATCTTTTGCTCAGAAATTTGAGTTGAAATGATCTTTGGGTGGCCCACTTTCAAAATTATGTGTAACACCCCCATTTTCTATCGACTTTAGATGTCAAATTGAAAACCAGGTGAGCGATTACAGGCTTCTGGGAGCCTCTAGTTATGATATATATCAGATATAGGTAGAATTAAGCTGAAAATATCTCCAGGATACAATACAATGTTTTCGTAGTTTTGAAAAAAAGTGTGGGGGGGGGGGGGGGGGGGGGATTGCTATCGTGTCCCTGAGCACCTGTGTACAAAATAGGCTAATTCATTGCGTTTTTTAATATCTTTTATCACGTTTTACAATAAAGAAAGGTTTGATCTGGGAGTAATAAAACACATGTTTACTACTCCTCTGTTTAAATAAGGTTGCTGTGTTTACCACCACTTTCAACAATATTTCAGTTATTTCCTGTTTTATTGATAGAGGAGAAAACCACTGACGTCCTGCAAGTCACTGACAAACTTTATCACATAATGCTGTATTGAGTATACCTCGCCTGAGCGAGATTCGAACTCACAATGTTAGTGTTGATAGGCACTGATTGCATATGTAGTTCCAACTACCATACGATCACGACCATTATACGGGTCCCTAGCTACATGTGGTTATGTAGAAATTATAATATCACTAGACCTAGATGTTATAGCATTGTGTAAGACCAATAGGAGAACGTGCATAGGCCTACTTTACAATGGCAACAAATTGTGTAACTTAAATTTGCTTTTTGCATTAAATTAACCTATATCACTTCTACATGTATTTGAAAAACTCTGACATGGGAACGTATTCGTGGCCATTGCAGTAGCGTTGATGCTCATTGCTACACCATAGACTGAAATTTGACGTTTTGTGTCACATTTGAAAGTATCTCATTATCTAGAACTGTATGAATCAACTAAAGAATGTGTTTTAGATTTAGGTATGGTAACCAAGTTACCATATATATATATATATATATATATATATATGTGTGTGTGTGTTCTTCTTTCAATCTATCACCATGTCTAAGTGTCTATGAATTGGAACGACAATTATAAAACAAACACAAAATCATACAGTATAGGTAACCGGTCTTATTACTAAACCCTATGTCCAGAAAAAGAATCAATAATTCGGTATTTTCTATAGCATATTTTTTTCAAAGAATATAAAGCTACATGTTGTGTTAAATAAGCAGTTTGAATAAGGAGGAAATTATACCCTCACTCGTAGAGAGGGGGCTATATTGCAATCACCTTGTCCGTCCGTCCGTTTGTCCGTCTGTTCACACTTTCGTAACAGATATCTCAGCTTCTACTGGAAGAAATGATTTTATATTTGATATATGGCTTTGGTATGGTGACTTGTACCATGTCTTCCCTTTCCAGGTTTACCGCACATCTACTTTCTGTTTACTGTGCGACTTACAAATGAACGAGTGGGGGTATTCTTAGCACGACGTAGCGTGCAACATCATGTTAGTGTATAGATGAGAAAAATTTCACTGCATTTTGTGTCGTTTTATCCAGGTTCTATCCATTTCAATTTCTGACATCACAGCAAAATTGACTGTTTCATAACACACAAAACATGTATATTTGTATCCTTCACCTTCATTAACCAAAACATTTTTTACATATGATTAGTCGTATGTAATTTATTTAATATACATTCAAACCTGTACTAAGAGTTCACAAAGAAAAACTGGTCTTTTAAGACAGGTGACCTCTTAAAAGAGGTTCAATTCATATGAAATGTTCTGTGATGGGACCTTTTAATACAGGTGACTGCTTAATAGAGGTGGTCCTATTCAACAAATTCTCCGTCAAATATTGTCAGTTTAAAGAAAATCACGAGACATACAGTTTTCAATGAAAACAAGATCATACATTCTGCAGATACATATTAGCCATTTAATTAAAGCAAAACAATCTCAAGAAAAGGGAGTTGTTTTTTTTTTTTATCAAATTATGGAACAAAAATCAACACTTGGAGACCCTACTTCTTTTAGAAATTATTGGTCATCTTTCTTTCATGTTCTAAAAAATGTATAAAACATTCAAAGTTCAACTAATTTAATTTGAAATCTGACAGAGGAAGAAGAAGATACAAGAAAAGGAAAGAAAAGAAAGCAAGAAAGTGCAGGCTCTAGAAGTGAGAAAAAGAAGAAAAAAACCAAGGTAATTTTAATATTGTTACAATGATGAATAGATTGGTTGCTGTTTGACATCATGTGATGAATATTTCAGCAATGTTGATGTAGAAAGCAAGGGTATATGGGGAGGTGGGGTGGGGGTAGGTAAGGTGTATAACGCCACTTTCAACAATATTTCAGTTATATCGTGGCAGTCAGTTTTATTGGTTGATGAAACCGAAGTACCCGGAGGAAACCACAGACTTGCCGCAAGTCACTGACAAACTTTATCATTTAATGTTATATCGAGTACACCTTGTCTGAGCGGGATTCAAACTCACAACTTCAGACTTCCCGAAACTTGCTGAGAAGTTGTCAGTCATTTGGACTGAGACATGAAGTTCTTGTCAGACCAAAAAATATTTTGCCGGTCCGAAAAAAAATCCCCCAAAAATTCACTGTCATATGCATAATGTTTAGTTTGGCCTTTTTAGAGTGTTTTACCCTAGTATTAGCAATTGGGCACCTGATTTAACCTCTGGTTTTTATAGAGGTTAAAGTAATTCAATTTTTAGTTTTCAGTGTTGTTCAAAATTGTATACGTTATGTCTTTAATAGTGTGTGTCTCGAGTTTTGTTGTTTTGATGACCTTGTACTATAGGTCAATGGTTGTATGAAAGACGTCGTGCCATTGGCTAATATATATACAAATAACCAATCATGTCGTGATCGTCTTCACAAATGGGTTTGGTTGAAACCGGAAATGTATAAAAGGGGTGAAAACAATGAAAATTATGTAATTTAAAAATAAAAATCAATGCCTTTCGGACAAAATCTGAGGTAACTATTATACCAAACATTCGGTATTACAGAGTTGGCGAAAACTTTTTTTTTCTGTCTGACATTGTGTCGGCAATGAACTGGGGTTCTGTCTTACCCATGGGATTTGTATCTGTCCCACCATTTTTTTGTAATATTGTATATAACCTGTCAAATTTTTTTTTATACAGAACTGAATGCAAGATTACCTATAGTCATGATCATTAAACAACTCAATTAAATGTTTTTCTGTATACATATTTTTATCTAAAAAGATAAGGCAGATATAGCCAACAATCCGTATCTAATGGTCCGATCACGTTCCGAATATTATACATCAATGTCAGTTTCCGGTTTACCTACATTTTAAATTTCAGTTGAGAATATGAATCTGTTGTCATCTTCAATATATAAGCATCTCAAAACATATTTAATTAAACACAAACAATCTTTGATACTTGGGGAGTGTGGAAGTCAACTTATTTCTGTGCTCAGTAATACATTTCACTTTTAATGTTCCACGTTTTGCAGGTGCTCGTTCCTACTAATAGGATGTTTACATTTACGTATAGGAGTTTCGATTACAGAGGAACGTGTCGGTCTGACAGAATAAATAAACAAATTTCAAGTCTCTGTCTGACATTTTAATAAAACTGAAAAAGGAATTTAATGCCATTGGCAGTGGAAACTGGTAGGGAATAAATTTCAATCACCGTCCTTTCAAATATCTATGTTTTACCGGACATTCGATCAGATATATATTTTGAAATCGTCGGTCCTACTGCATTTCTGTCAGTCAGGACTGACGGTTTTCGGGAAATCTGCAACTTTAGTGGTGATAGGCACTGATTGCATGCGATCATGGTTCCTCAGAGCAAGGTTATAAGCCAAATCAACAGACATGATGGGCCTATGGTTGGTTTGGATGTGCAAAGTAAAATATATCAGAAATTTGATCACAGCGTTGTTTGCATTAGATGTCATATGAGAATAGTGAATACATTTTATAATGTCATATACAAATCAAGATAAATATATTGTGGAGGACTGTGTATGAACAGATACCATAAACAAATAATAAAAATTGTATAAATTAATATCCCACACAAATCCAAGTATATTCTTTTAATGGTCATGGTATTTGTGGACTGATGGTATCAATTATTAATGAATTCACATTAAGTGTGTTCTTTTTTCTGTTAAATTGGTTTGGTTTGGTTTATGGTGTTTAGCGCCACTTTCAACAATATTTCAGTTATAAATGTATGTACAAATAATGTCTTTGTCTGTGCTGTTGTGTAATGTCTGTGTTTGTTATGTATATATTTTGAAAATGTCTAAAAAAAAATAAAAGTAAAAAAAAATCATTTATATGTCATATTTGAAAATTGTTTGAACTGAAATGAAAGTTTTGAGCGAATTATTGAAGTGTGACTTGAAACTTTGAATTCCACATCCATTGGAAAGTGTGTTTATACAAGGTATTGTACAACAAGGTATTGTACAACAAAGATTGTAATCATATATTTCTGTTTATTGTTTTTTTTTAAATAAAATTGATTGATTTAAAAAAAAAAAAAAATATTTCAGTTATATCGTGGCAGTGAGTTTTATTGGTGGAGGAAACCACCTGTCACAAGTCACTGGCAAACTTCATCACATAATGTTGTATCAAGTACATCTTGCCATGAACGGGGTTTGAACTCACAACTTTAGTGGTGATAGGGCACTGATTCCACAGGTAGTTGTAAATCCAACTACCATACGACCATGATAGCCTCTCTGTTCAATTCATGATACTAGTTATGTAATAACATATGTTTTCTTTAATAAGGAGTTAAACACAAGTTCTATGTCAGTAAAAGCTGGAGAAATAGAGAATGATAATGTTGACGTGAAATTACAAAGACAGACAAAAGAAGAAAGAAGATTAGCTGAAATGATGATCCCTAAAAAGAAGAAGAGATTATATGACAAAATCATGTATTCTAAGAAGAAGAAAACTCAGGAGGTATGTTTGGGGAAATAAACACAATCTGCATATTCACATTTGACATGCCCAGGGATGATTTTTGTCAGTTATATAACTGATATCAGCTATTTTCCTATGAAAACAAATTCCAAAAGTTGCAAGACATGGTCAGAACGGGTAAGAAATGAACCTTTTTAAAGGGGGTGTAGATGGTTTCAGCTATTTTCATTGATTTTCAGTTATTTTATTTCTTAACCAGAATCATCCCTGGAGTGAAAGTTTATATTTAAAAGTTTTTGCTGATTTTTTTTGGTCACAAGTTATGTTTCTGTTCAATTTGTTATATTGAGAGTGAATTATAACTATATACATGTAGTGACAATCCCCCCTGTTTATTTAAGATGACTTTGTCATATTGAGAGTGAATTATAACTATATACATGTAGTGACAATCCCCCCTGTTTATTTAAGATGACTTTGTCATATTGAGAGTGAATTATAACTATATACATGTAGTGACAATCCCCCCTGTTTATTTAAGATGACTTTGTCATATTGAGAGTGAATTATAACCATATACATGTAGTGACAATCCCCCCTGTTTATTTAAGATGACTTTGTCATATTGAGAGTGAATTATAACTATATACATGTAGTGACAATCCCTCCTGTTTATTTAAGATGACTTTGTCATATTGAGAGTGAATTATAACTATATACATGTAGTGACAATCCCCCCTGTTTATTTAAGATGACTTTGTCATATTGAGAGTGAATTATAACTATATACATGTAGTGACAATCCCCCCTGTTTATTTAAGATGACTTTGTCATATTGAGAGTGAATTATAACTATATACATGTAGTGACAATCCCCCCTGTTTATTTAAGATGACTTTGTCATATTGAGAGTGAATTATAACTATATACATGTAGTGACAATCCCCCCTGTTTATTTAAGATGACTTTGTCATATTGAGAGTGAATTATAACCATATACATGTAGTGACAATCCCCCCTGTTTATTTAAGATGACTTTGTCATATTGAGAGTGAATTATAACCATATACATGTAGTGACAATCCCCCCTGTTTATTTAAGATGACTGTCATATTGAGAGTGAATTATAACTATATACATGTAGTGACAATCCCCCTGTTTATTTAAGATGACTTTGTCATATTGAGAGTGAATTATAACTATATACATGTAGTGACAATCCCCCCTGTTTATTTAAGATGACTTTGTCATATTGAGAGTGAATTATAACTATATACATGTAGTGACAATCCCCCCTGTTTATTTAAGATGACTTTGTCATATTGAGAATGAATTATAACTATATACATGTAGTGACAATCCCTCCTGTTTATTTAAGATGACTTTGTCATATTGAGAGTGAATTATAACTATATACATGTAGTGACAATCCCCCCTGTTTATTTAAGATGACTTTGTTATATTGAGAGTGAATTATAACTATATACATGTAGTGACAATCCCTCCTGTTTATTTAAGATGACTTTGTCATATTGAGAGTGAATTATAATCATATACATGTAGTGACAATCCCCCCTGTTTATTTAAGATGACTTTGTCATATTGAGAGTGAATTATAACTATATACATGTAGTGACAATCCCCCCTGTTTATTTAAGATGACTTTGTCATATTGAGAGTGAATTATAACTATATACATGTAGTGACAATCCCTCCTGTTTATTTAAGATGACTTTGTCATATTGAGAGTGAATTATAACTATATACATGTAGTGACAATCCCCCCTGTTTATTTAAGATGACTTTGTCATATTGAGAGTGAATTATAACCATATACATGTAGTGACAATCCCTCCTGTTTATTTAAGATGACTTTGTCATATTGAGAGTGAATTATAACCATATACATGTAGTGACAATCCCCCCTGTTTATTTAAGATGACTGTCATATTGAGAGTGAATTATAACCATATACATGTAGTGACAATCCCCCCTGTTTATTTAAGATGACTTTGTCATATTGAGAGTGAATTATAACCATATACATGTAGTGACAATCCCCCCTGTTTATTTAAGATGACTTTGTCATATTGAGAGTGAATTATAACCATATACATGTAGTGACAATCCCCCCTGTTTATTTAAGATGACTTTGTCATATTGAGACTGAATTATAATCATATACATGTAGTGACAATCCCCCCTGTTTATTTAAGATGACTTTGTCATATTGAGAGTGAATTATAACCATATACATGTAGTGACAATCCCCCTGTTTATTTAAGATGACTTTGTCATATTGAGAGTGAATTATAACCATATACATGTAGTGACAATCCCCCCTGTTTATTTAAGATGACTTTGTCATATTGAGAGTGAATTATAACCATATACATGTAGTGACAATCCCCCCTGTTTATTTAAGATGACTTTGTCATATTGAGAGTGAATTATAACTATATACATGTAGTGACAATCCCTCCTGTTTATTTAAGATGACTTTGTCATATTGAGAGTGAATTATAACTATATACATGTAGTGACAATCCCCCCTGTTTATTTAAGATGACTTTGTCATATTGAGAGTGAATTATAACTATATACATGTAGTGACAATCCCCCCTGTTTATTTAAGATGACTTTGTCATATTGAGAGTGAATTATAACTATATACATGTAGTGACAATCCCCCCTGTTTATTTAAGATGACTTTGTCATATTGAGAGTGAATTATAACTATATACATGTAGTGACAATCCCCCCTGTTTATTTAAGATGACTTTGTCATATTGAGAGTGAATTATAACCATATACATGTAGTGACAATCCCCCCTGTTTATTTAAGATGACTTTGTCATATTGAGAGTGAATTATAACCATATACATGTAGTGACAATCCCCCCTGTTTATTTAAGATGACTTGTCATATTGAGAGTGAATTATAACTATATACATGTAGTGACAATCCCCCTGTTTATTTAAGATGACTTTGTCATATTGAGAGTGAATTATAACTATATACATGTAGTGACAATCCCCCCTGTTTATTTAAGATGACTTTGTCATATTGAGAGTGAATTATAACTATATACATGTAGTGACAATCCCCCCTGTTTATTTAAGATGACTTTGTCATATTGAGAGTGAATTATAACTATATACATGTAGTGACAATCCCTCCTGTTTATTTAAGATGACTTTGTCATATTGAGAGTGAATTATAACTATATACATGTAGTGACAATCCCCCCTGTTTATTTAAGATGACTTTGTTATATTGAGAGTGAATTATAACTATATACATGTAGTGACAATCCCTCCTGTTTATTTAAGATGACTTTGTCATATTGAGAGTGAATTATAATCATATACATGTAGTGACAATCCCCCCTGTTTATTTAAGATGACTTTGTCATATTGAGAGTGAATTATAACTATATACATGTAGTGACAATCCCCCCTGTTTATTTAAGATGACTTTGTCATATTGAGAGTGAATTATAACTATATACATGTAGTGACAATCCCTCCTGTTTATTTAAGATGACTTTGTCATATTGAGAGTGAATTATAACTATATACATGTAGTGACAATCCCCCCTGTTTATTTAAGATGACTTTGTCATATTGAGAGTGAATTATAACCATATACATGTAGTGACAATCCCTCCTGTTTATTTAAGATGACTTTGTCATATTGAGAGTGAATTATAACCATATACATGTAGTGACAATCCCCCCTGTTTATTTAAGATGACTGTCATATTGAGAGTGAATTATAACCATATACATGTAGTGACAATCCCCCCTGTTTATTTAAGATGACTTTGTCATATTGAGAGTGAATTATAACCATATACATGTAGTGACAATCCCCCCTGTTTATTTAAGATGACTTTGTCATATTGAGAGTGAATTATAACCATATACATGTAGTGACAATCCCCCCTGTTTATTTAAGATGACTTTGTCATATTGAGACTGAATTATAATCATATACATGTAGTGACAATCCCCCCTGTTTATTTAAGATGACTTTGTCATATTGAGAGTGAATTATAACCATATACATGTAGTGACAATCCCCCTGTTTATTTAAGATGACTTTGTCATATTGAGAGTGAATTATAACCATATACATGTAGTGACAATCCCCCCTGTTTATTTAAGATGACTTTGTCATATTGAGAGTGAATTATAACTATATACATGTAGTGACAATCCCTCCTGTTTATTTAAGATGACTTTGTCATATTGAGAGTGAATTATAACTATATACATGTAGTGACAATCACTCCTGTTTATTTAAGATGACTTTGTCATATTGAGAGTGAATTATAACTATATACATGTAGTGACAATCCCTCCTGTTTATTTAAGATGACTTTGTCATATTGAGAGTGAATTATAACCATATACATGTAGTGACAATCCCTCCTGTTTATTTAAGATGACTTTGTCATATTGAGAGTGAATTATAACCATATACATGTAGTGACAATCCCTCCTGTTTATTTAAGATGACTTTGTCATATTGAGAGTGAATTATAGCCATATACATGTAGTGACAATCCCCCTGTTTATTTAAGATGACTTTGTCATATTGAGAGTGAATTATAACCATATACATGTAGTGACAATCCCCCCTGTTTATTTAAGATGACTTTGTCATATTGAGAGTGAATTATAACCATATACATGTAGTGACAATCCCCCTGTTTATTTAAGATGACTTTGTCATATTGAGAGTGAATTATAACCATATACATGTAGTGACAATCCCCCCTGTTTATTTAAGATGACTTTGTCATATTGAGAGTGAATTATAACCATATACATGTAGTGACAATCCCCCCTGTTTATTTAAGATGACTTTGTCATATTGAGAGTGAATTATAACTATATACATGTAGTGACAATCCCCCCTGTTTATTTAAGATGACTTTGTCATATTGAGAGTGAATTATAACCATATACATGTAGTGACAATCCCCCTGTTTATTTAAGATGACTTTGTCATATTGAGAGTGAATTATAACCATATACATGTAGTGACAATCCCCCCTGTTTATTTAAGATGACTTTGTCATATTGAGAGTGAATTATAACCATATACATGTAGTGACAATCCCCCTGTTTATTTAAGATGACTTTGTCATATTGAGAGTCAATTATAACCATATACATGTAGTGACAATCCCCCCTGTTTATTTAAGATGACTTTGTCATATTGAGAGTGAATTATAACCATATACATGTAGTGACAATCACTCCTGTTTATTTAAGATGACTTTGTCATATTGAGAGTGAATTATAACCATATACATGTAGTGACAATCCCCCCTGTTTATTTAAGATGACTTTGTTATGTTACAAGGTTGACATTTATAAATGTATACCAATGTAACTGATATTTATGAGATGTTATAAGACATGATATTCTATATTAGTAATTCTATTAAAATAGATTTCAACTAAGGGCTATTCCAGAAAAAAGTGTCTCCTGGGGGCAGAACGCCCATGAAATTTAGGGGTACCACCAATAAATTTGAATTAAAAAACACCCCCCACCAACTATTTCACATTTTGGGTAAACCCCCTCACCAACAAATTTAAATAAAAAATTAAGTTATTTTTTTCCATGTTATAGATCAATTAAATCCTATAGTTTTAGCTTTTAGCTTTTTATTGCAATACAGTTGTAAAAGCAATGCATGTATTCAAATGGAACCACCCATTTACATCCTTGTACTAATGCTCTTTACTGATTTCGGATTTTAATGTTTAGACACTTCTATGATTTTAATATATGTTGACATCTTCATTCTTACCAAATCTTTGTTCTATATACATCCAATGTAACCATCAATCATGCACACACAACCACATACATTCTAGAACTTAGGCATTAATTGATGCCTTTGTTTTTTCCCAATCTTTATTTTGTATCACCATGCATACATCTACATGCATGATATGACTTGGGACATTAACTAATGCCATTGTTTCTTCCCCAGTCTGCATATCTTGTTACCATTAATCATGCATACAACTACACACATCCTGGCCTGGCTGCCAAGTGAATATATGGGACTGGGGGACCTGACACCTGCTCTTCCCCTCTTTTATCCCAATTTAATATATCTACACATGGGCTGGGCAACAACTGCCGCCTTTCGGTCACTTCATTACATACTTATTACATATCACTCGTCATAGTGCTACCGACACTTGTGCATCTTCCTCTTCCGGTGTCAATTTATATTCAGGGTAGAGACAGTCACAGACGGTCGAAACACAAGCAATATATACAAGGGCACAGTGTCAAAACCTTAGACATTTTCCTGAACATCATATCTTGCATTGTTACTTACCAATAAATTTGTCCTTGTAATGTTCCAGGCCATTTCAGAATTGAAAATTTTTTTCTGTCTGACATTGTGTCAGACAGGAACTGGGGTTCTGTCTGACCCATGGGCTTTGTGTCTGTCCCACCATTTTTTTGTAATATTGTATATAACCTGTCAAATTTTGTTTTTTATACATAACTGAATGCAAGATTACCTATAGTCATGATCATTAAACAACTCAATTAAATGTTTTTCTGTATACATATTTTTTATCTAAAAAGATAAAGCAGATATAGCCAACAATCCGTATCTAATGGTCCGATCACGTTCCGAATATTATACGTCAATGTCAATTTCCGGTTTACCTACATTTTTTATTTCAGTTAAGAATATGAATCTGTTGTCATCTTCAATATATAAGCATCTCGAAACATATTTAATTAAACACAAACAATCTTTGATACTCGGGGAGTGTGGAAGACAAGTTATTTCTGTGCTCGGTAATATATTTCACTTTTAATGTTCCACGTTTTGCAGGTGTTCGTTCCTACTAATTTACTAAAAGGATGTTTACATTTACCTATAGGAGTTTCGATTACAAAGAGGAACGTGTCGGTCTGACAGAATAAATAAACAAATTTCAAGTCTCTGTCTGACATTTTAATAAACTGAAAACGGAATTTAATGCCATTGGTAGTGGAAACTGGGAGTGAATAAATTTCAATCGCTAACTCATAACTGGACGACCACAAAGTAATATTTTTGTAACGACATTGGGACAGACACGGTTCATTAATTAATCGGGCCGGTCAGGTCCGCCGATTTTCGCCAACTCTGGGAATTTTCTGGCCAGAAACGTGGTTACTTTTCGTACGAAGCGAACTTCTTTTATAATTAACAAAATACACCAAAATTTGGGGTATTATCGCACTATAATTATTAAAAGGCCAGTGCTTAAACAAATATAATTATTTGATATGAATTTAACTGTAAAATAATGAAACCACATGGATTTTTATAAAGCATGCTTTGTCATTTTCTTCGCGAGCGATCCGTAAAATGTAATTACTGACCAGAAAATATGAAAAGGAAAAGAAACGAACGATACAAAAATGCCGATAAAACACAACGAGACGCAATTTACCGATACACACCTGCCGATAAGAATACAAAAATGCCCCCCCCCCCCCAATACATTTGTTCACACTCCAACCAGCAAATTTCAAATGCAGTTTTACTCCCCACCAAGACAATTTTATATCGATGGCGTTCTGCCCTCAGGAGACACTTTTTCCTGGAATAGCCCCAAGTCATTTTTTTAATAAATAAAAAAAAAACCTATTCAATGCCTCAGATTTAATATCCACTGGCGGTAAATGTCACATGTTACTTTTTTTTAGTAATTTAAAATAGAACATTTCTGATCGAATTCCCTGTTAAAAAAAAAGTAACATGTAACATTTACCTCTAGTGAATATTAAATTTGAGGCACCGAATATGTTTCTTTATTCAAAATATAGAATAAAACAATTACTGTCTTGATTCTGTAAATGTGTGGATTAATTGACTTTTGAGGGGGGAGGAAATTATATTCACAGTGTCCTTCGGGCTCCATGAATATAATTTTTTCAAGTCAATAAATCCACACATGTACCTCACCAAAAGAAAGTGATTGTATAATATATAATAGAATATACATATCTTGTCTCTGAAGATAAGATTTGTTTGTATAAGGCTTAGGAACAGGCAGAAATGCTAGGCTTGATGAACATTTCTCACCTTTTCTGTGCCGAATAGGAATAGATTTTATATTCAGGGACAAGATATTGATATTCTGTTTATTCAAAAATGACAGAGAATGTTTAAAATCAATTAGAAAAAAGTGACATAATAAAATAAGTCATCATTGAAATACCGAGGTGACGTATTGTGAGTTCATAGGAAAGAGTTATGGTGTTTAATGCCACTTTCAATAATATTTCAATTATATCATGGCAGTCAGTTTTATTGGTGGAGGAAACCAGAATACCCAGAGAAAACCACTGATCTGCTGTAAGTCACTGATAAATTTTATCACATAATGTTGTATTAAGTACACCTTGCCATGAACATGGTTCAAACTCACCACTTTAGTTTACCAAGCAACTCTGTTTCCATCAGTACTAAAACTGACCACTATGATATACATGTAAATGGAAAATTGATGAAAGGGACATTAATCACAAACTTTATCACAACTTCAGTGGTGATAGGCACTGAATGCATAGGTAGTTGTAAATCCAACTACCATACGATCATGGCCACGATGGCCCTGATATGTATATATGTTGTGGTCTGTTTAATCTATTTATAGTTGACTCTCATTGTCTCGAACTTGGTTGACTCGAATTACCAGTTGAGTCGAATTTGTATCGAAGTCCCGAACTTCGTTGTGTATAAATATATATAATTTGACCCCTGTTGAGTCGACATTTCGGTTGTCTTGAATAAAAGTTTTGGTCCCGAGATATAGAAAGCCATATTATTAGCTCACCTGACCAACATGGCTGCTGTTACTAAAAATAGAACATATGGTAAAATTGCAGGTTTTGGGTAATAACTCAAAAATCTGACATGGGGTAAAAATGATCAACACAACAAGATCTACCTACCCTGCAATTTTGGAGTTATTGCCCTTTTTTCATCAAATTTGTAAAATTTTAATACTTTTCGTCTTATATTTAAAAAACTATAAGAGATAAGGGTTAAGTTTTAATTGCAAAAATGTGCAGCATGTCAAGATCTACCCACCCTGCAATTTTGAAGTAGATCCCATTACCCATTTTGGAGTTATTTCCCTTTTTTCATCAAATGTCCATCAACATTTCACATTTTAATCTTCTCCTCAGAAACCACGGGGCCAATTGCAACCAAATTTTGGTGAAATGGTCTTTGGATGGCCCCCTTCCAAAATTGTGTCCGGTGATCCCGATTTCCAACCAAGATGGTCGCCAAGCTAAAAATAGAAAAAAAGGGGGGATGAAATTTTAATTATCCATTGCTATTTTAGTATTAGTCAAAATGAACTCAAATTTTAACTGCAGCTACATGGCAAGGAGTAGTTTAACCTATGTTCGGGGTTTTTGTGTGAAATTTTTCTTTCAGCCGATTTATACCGATTATGCAAATTAGGCATATTTTGATAAAAGATCACATTTAAATCTTCTCCTCTGAAACCGCTGAACCAAATTAAACCAAACCTGGCAGGGATGGTCCCTGGGTCGGTCCCTTTCAAAATTATGTCTGATAGCCATGCCCTCCATCCAAGATGGTCGCCGTTACTAAAAATAGAAATTTCTTCAAATGACCAAAACTGCTTTATTTTAAGCAAGAATGTGTCCAAATTTGAACTGTATAAGCATAATTATGCGCTTTTTAACAAGTAGTATGGGATTTTTTATGAACTTTGAACTTTTGTCGATTTTTACTGATTATGCAAATTAGGCATAAATAAGCAAAAAATCATTTAAAAATCTTCTTGTTAGAAACCACTCGACCAATTTCAACCAAACTTTGTCTGAATGATCCTTAGGTGGTCCCCTTTCAAAATTGTGTTCGTCAGCGCTGTCCTGTATCCAAGATGGCCACCATTACTAAAAATAGAAATTTCTTCAAATGGCCAAAATTGCTCCATTTTAAGCCAGAATGTGCCCAAATTTGAACTGTATAAGCATAATGATGAGCTTTTTAACATATATTACGGGATTTTTGTCGATTTTGACCGATTATGCAAATTAGAAAAAAGGGGGGATTAAATTTTTTAAAAATCTTCTCCTCTGAAACTACAGAGCCAATCTCAACCAAACTTTGCTGAAATGATTCTTGGGTGGTCCTCTTCCAAAATTGTGTCCGACATTTCAGAACACCGACCAAGATGACCGTCACAGCCGAATTTAATTTAACATAGGACCCTATGGGAAATTCCCATAAAAATCTTCTTGTCTGAAACCATTTGCTCAATAAGAACAAAAATTTGTTCGGCCCTTCGACCAAGATGGCCCCCACAGCCGAACTTAGCTTAACATAGGACCCTATGGGAAATTCACATAAAAATCTTCTCAGAAACCACTGGGCAAATTGCAACCAACTTTTGTGGAATGATCCCTTCCAAAATTGTGTCCGGTGATCCCGACTTCCAACCAAGATCGCTGCCAAGCTAAAAATAGAAAAAAGGGGGGATGAAATGTTTAAAAAATCTTCTCCTCTGAAACTACTGAGCCAATCTCAACCAAACTTTGCTGAAATGATCCTTGGGTGGTCCCCTTCCAAAATTATGTCTGGCATTTCAGACCTCTGACCAAGATGGTCGCCACAGCCGAATTTATTTAACATAGGACCCTATGGGAAATTCCCATAAAAATCTTCTTGTCTGAAACCATTTGCTCAATAAGAACAAAATTTTGATGAAAGTCATTGGATGGATCTCTTCCAAATATTTGTCCGGCGGTTCGGCCCTTCAACCAAGATGGTCCCCACAGCCGAACTTAGCTTAACATAGGACCCTATGGGAAATTCACATAAAAATCTTCTTGTCTGGAACCAGTTGCTCAATTGGAACCAAACTTTGATAAAATAGTCATTGGATGGTTCTCTTCCAAAATTGTGTCTGGTGGTCCCATGCTCTGACCAAGATGGCTGCACAGCTGTGCTTAGTTTAGCATAGGACCCTATGGGAAATTCACATAAAAACCCATCTAGTCTGGAACCAGTAGCTCAATTAGAACCAAACTTTGATGGAATAGTCATTGGATGGTCCTCTTCCAAAATTGTGTCCGGCAGTCGCGCTATCCCACCAAGATGGCCACCAGAGTGCAGTTTCGTTGTTATTGAAAGCAGCTTTGATCCAGGTGAGCGATTACAGGCTCCTGGGAGCCTCTTGTTTACATTCGTTAAGTCAAATTTACGTGTCAAAACATGTGTATTACCTGGGGATTAAAATTAGATCACAGGTGAAACATCCGGTCATTGACTTTGACATTTTTACCTTGGGCTATTTCACATGTTTATTTCACAATCTGTCAAATTAATTAGTGATAATTTTTTAATTGGTTTGGTATTATGACACAGGTTAGATGTGTACAATTAAAAATTATTAATTCATAATAAGTGTGCTTGGGTCGGCATACATCAATGATTATGAAAAGTACACAAAGGAAGCGTTTTATCTATTGAATTATTTGTCTGAAATTAATTTTGATTAAAGAAGAATAGTTTTCTTCTACACTTTATTGAATAGTAAAAACACACAATTTATTGTAAATAAACAGTATTGCACAAAGACAAATACGTCATGATGGATGAAGTTTAATGACAATGCAACAGCTGAAAAACATATAAAACAAAACAGATAAACATATTCATACACACAAAAAGATATCTAGAAGTTATCAGTCGTTCCACAAGATTCAAAGAATTTAATAGAGAGAAAAAAAACAGCAACAAAAACATCGAATATGTTTAGAATTGTTCCGAGAATAGGGACATGCGATGCTGGTCTTAGCTCTTCAAAATGTCGCTCGAGTTGTCTCCCTTTCGTCGTTAAGCAAACTACACTTCCTGTATTTTCGTAGCTCCTCTTGAGTCGAACTATGGTTGACTCGAATTTTGTCCATGGTCCCATCAAATTCGAGATAACGAGAGTCAACTGTACATACTTTGTCGTATTTTGGGAGATAGAAAGTAACATTTCTAAAGCAACAGAAACTTATCAGATGTATAAAAGAAACAAAATTTATATCCATATAACCAAGACCACTGACAGACTATCACAGTGCTCATCTTGAGTTTGGTATATTAAAGGTTTGAGCCCCAGTCGGGTCAAACCAAAGGCTTGTAAAATTGGTAGAGTCAAACTTCACTCGGTCGAACACTATGGATGGCTTGAACTGATTTGAAAGTCCCGTCAATTTTTCTTATATTTCTTTATAGTAAGAAAAACTCCTTTTGCTCGAACAGTCGAACTCAATAAATGATCCCGTCAATAATAAAATCACGAGTTTTACCATGACAAACTCGAACATAGCAATTTAATTAACAAGTGTATGTTACGGTTGAATACGCTTACATCAAGGTGTGATAAATGTCATATTACCAACAGATAATTGTTTACTTAACGATTACAGGTAGAGGGATTAACTTGTCATAATTTGTGTTAATTAGTCATTAAATTCAGCTGTGGCTTGATTATTAACCATTTTAATTATGATTAAGAAAGAACGATTATTGAACCTGAGACACATGTCACTGATTGTACCAAGCTGAGCCTACACTGGACAATAATTAAAACAATCAAATGTTGACAATCGTAATAAAGTTTATTAAAACAATGTTTGAAATTATCTCATGAATTAGTATTATTGAGAGTTTTTTGTTTTTTTTTTATAGTTGCTAGAATCGAATATCAAACTGCGTGATCTCAAGGTTCATCGAAATACCAAAAAATAGAAATGTACTAGTCGTGAAATTCCGATTAACCTGAGATTATATGTCTATATAATACCACAAGAAACAAATATAAAAAAAATTGCTTCAAATTCAAATTTAAAAAAAAAAGAAATTGATCATTGGCTAAAATTTGAAAATTGGACATCAAAAATATATATCTGAATTATCAAACATTATACCGATATCGATCCAACTGTTAATATTCGACCTCGTATTTCCTGTATATAAAATAGATCGCGAACAAAGTGTACAAACGTTTCTAGGGAACTTTTGAAGATACCAAAGAGGTATTCAGAAGCCGTAGTCTTTGAGAACTTTCTAAAGGATTAAATATTTTTTACGACAAAGTGCCATGGAACTGCATCAGTTATCGTAGCGTAATGAAACTGTCCCGGGTCAGAACCAGATTTTTTTTCTCTCTGAAATTACGGAACCTCGGTGGCTCGAACTTCCGATAGCTCGAACAAATTTTGACAGTCCCTTCGAGTTCGAGGCAACGAAGTTCCACTGTATTTACTACTTCTCCGCTAAGCACGCAGCATGAAGGAGTAAGAGCAAAGACTGGTTGGCCTGGAATCAGGATAATGTATCCGATTGGAACAACTTGTCTTCCTACAGACTGTTGTTTCAGTGAACTAAGACTATAAAAGCTCAATTAAACTTGTTGGTCTAGTTCAAATGTAACATGTTCTTGCCATGATATAGCTGAAATATTACTCAGTTTCTATCACACTAATTTATCACAGTATGTCTCTTATGGTACTGTAAAGGAGGCAAGACACTCACAATGTTTACTGTAAAGGAGACAAGACACTCACAATGTTTACTGTAAAGGGGACAAGACACTCACAATGTTTACTGTAAAGGGGACAAGACACTCACAATGTTTACTGTAAAGGGGACAAGACACTCACAATGTTTACTGTAAAGGGGACAAGACACTCACAATGTTTACTGTAAAGGGGACAAGACACTCACAATGTTTACTGTAAAGGAGGCAAGACACTCACAATGTTTACTGTAAAGGGGACAAGACACTCACAATGTTTACTGTAAAGGGGACAAGACACTCACAATGTTTACTGTAAAGGAGGCAAGACACTCACAATGTTTACTGTAAAGGGGACAAGACACTCACAATGTTTACTGTAAAGGGGACAAGACACTCACAATGTTTACTGTAAAGGGGACAAGACACTCACAATGTTTACTGTAAAGGAGGCAAGACACTCACAATGTTTACTGTAAAGGAGACAAGACACTCACAATGTTTACTGTAAAGGGGACAAGACACTCACAATGTTTACTGTAAAGGGGACAAGACACTCACAATGTTTACTGTAAAGGGGACAAGACACTCACAATGTTTACTGTAAAGGAGGCAAGACACTCACAATGTTTACTGTAAAGGAGACAAGACACTCACAATGTTTACTGTAAAGGAGGCAAGACACTCACAATGTTTACTGTAAAGGAGACAAGACACTCACAATGTTTACTGTAAAGGGGACAAGACACTCACAATGTTTACTGTAAAGGAGACAAGACACTCACAATGTTTACTGTAAAGGGGACAAGACACTCACAATGTTTACTGTAAAGGAGACAAGACACTCACAATGTTTACTGTAAAGGAGACAAGACACTCACAATGTTTACTGTAAAGGGGACAAGACACTCACAATGTTTACTGTAAAGGGGACAAGACACTCACAATATTTACTGTAAAGGGGACAAGACACTCACAATGTTTACTGTAAAGGGGACAAGACACTCACAATGTTTACTGTAAAGGGGACAAGACACTCACAATGTTTACTGTAAAGGAGACAAGACACTCACAATGTTTACTGTAAAGGGGACAAGACACTCACAATGTTTACTGTAAAGGGGACAAGACACTCACAATGTTTACTGTAAAGGGGACAAGACACTCACAATGTTTACTGTAAAGGGGACAAGACACTCACAATGTTTACTGTAAAGGAGGCAAGACACTCACAATGTTTACTGTAAAGGGGACAAGACACTCACAATGTTTACTGTAAAGGGGACAAGACACTCACAATGTTTACTGTAAAGGAGGCAAGACACTCACAATGTTTACTGTAAAGGGGACAAGACACTCACAATGTTTACTGTAAAGGGGACAAGACACTCACAATGTTTACTGTAAAGGGGACAAGACACTCACAATGTTTACTGTAAAGGAGGCAAGACACTCACAATGTTTACTGTAAAGGAGACAAGACACTCACAATGTTTACTGTAAAGGGGACAAGACACTCACAATGTTTACTGTAAAGGGGACAAGACACTCACAATGTTTACTGTAAAGGGGACAAGACACTCACAATGTTTACTGTAAAGGAGGCAAGACACTCACAATGTTTACTGTAAAGGAGACAAGACACTCACAATGTTTACTGTAAAGGAGGCAAGACACTCACAATGTTTACTGTAAAGGAGACAAGACACTCACAATGTTTACTGTAAAGGGGACAAGACACTCACAATGTTTACTGTAAAGGAGACAAGACACTCACAATGTTTACTGTAAAGGGGACAAGACACTCACAATGTTTACTGTAAAGGAGACAAGACACTCACAATGTTTACTGTAAAGGAGACAAGACACTCACAATGTTTACTGTAAAGGGGACAAGACACTCACAATGTTTACTGTAAAGGAGGCAAGACACTCACAATGTTTACTGTAAAGGGGACAAGACACTCACAATGTTTACTGTAAAGGAGACAAGACACTCACAATGTTTACTGTAAAGGAGACAAGACACTCACAATGTTTACTGTAAAGGAGGCAAGACACTCACAATGTTTACTGTAAAGGGGACAAGACACTCACAATGTTTACTGTAAAGGAGGCAAGACACTCACAATGTTTACTGTAAAGGGGACAAGACACTCACAATGTTTACTGTAAAGGAGGCAAGACACTCACAATGTTTACTGTAAAGGGGACAAGACACTCACAATGTTTACTGTAAAGGGGACAAGACACTCACAATGTTTACTGTAAAGGAGACAAGACACTCACAATGTTTTCTGTAAAGGGGACAAGACACTCACAATGTTTACTGTAAAGGGGACAAGACACTCACAATGTTTACTGTAAAGGGGACAAGACACTCACAATGTTTACTGTAAAGGGGACAAGACACTCACAATGTTTACTGTAAAGGGGACAAGACACTCACAATGTTTACTGTAAAGGGGACAAGACACTCACAATGTTTACTGTAAAGGGGACAAGACACTCACAATGTTTACTGTAAAGGGGACAAGACACTCACAATGTTTACTGTAAAGGAGGCAAGACACTCACAATGTTTACTGTAAAGGGGACAAGACACTCACAATGTTTACTGTAAAGGAGGCAAGACACTCACAATGTTTACTGTAAAGGGGACAAGACACTCACAATGTTTACTGTAAAGGGGACAAGACACTCACAATGTTTACTGTAAAGGGGACAAGACACTCACAATGTTTACTGTAAAGGAGACAAGACACTCACAATGTTTACTGTAAAGGGGACAAGACACTCACAATGTTTACTGTAAAGGAGACAAGACACTCACAATGTTTACTGTAAAGGGGACAAGACACTCACAATGTTTACTGTAAAGGGGACAAGACACTCACAATGTTTACTGTAAAGGGGACAAGACACTCACAATGTTTACTGTAAAGGGGACAAGACACTCACAATGTTTACTGTAAAGGAGACAAGACACTCACAATGTTTACTGTAAAGGGGACAAGACACTCACAATGTTTACTGTAAAGGAGACAAGACACTCACAATGTTTACTGTAAAGGGGACAAGACACTCACAATGTTTACTGTAAAGGGGACAAGACACTCACAATGTTTACTGTAAAGGGGACAAGACACTCACAATGTTTACTGTAAAGGAGACAAGACACTCACAATGTTTACTGTAAAGGGGACAAGACACTCACAATGTTTACTGTAAAGGGGACAAGACACTCACAATGTTTACTGTAAAGGGGACAAGACACTCACAATGTTTACTGTAAAGGGGACAAGACACTCACAATGTTTACTGTAAAGGGGACAAGACACTCACAATGTTTACTGTAAAGGGGACAAGACACTCACAATGTTTACTGTAAAGAGGACAAGACACTCACAATGTTTACTGTAAAGGGGACAAGACACTCACAATGTTTACTGTAAAGGGGACAAGACACTCACAATGTTTACTGTAAAGGGGACAAGACACTCACAATGTTTACTGTAAAGGGGACAAGACACTCACAATGTTTACTGTAAAGGGGACAAGACACTCACAATGTTTACTGTAAAGGGGACAAGACACTCACAATGTTTACTGTAAAGGGGACAAGACACTCACAATGTTTACTGTAAAGGGGACAAGACACTCACAATGTTTACTGTAAAGGGGACAAGACACTCACAATGTTTACTGTAAAGGGGACAAGACACTCACAATGTTTACTGTAAAGGGGACAAGACACTCACAATGTTTACTGTAAAGGGGACAAGACACTCACAATGTTTACTGTAAAGGGGACAAGACACTCACAATGTTTACTGTAAAGGGGACAAGACACTCACAATGTTTACTGTAAAGGGGACAAGACACTCACAATGTTTACTGTAAAGGGGACAAGACACTCACAATGTTTACTGTAAAGGGGACAAGACACTCACAATGTTTACTGTAAAGGGGACAAGACACTCACAATGTTTACTGTAAAGGGGACAAGACACTCACAATGTTTACTGTAAAGGAGACAAGACACTCACAATGTTTACTGTAAAGGGGACAAGACACTCACAATGTTTACTGTAAAGGGGACAAGACACTCACAATGTTTACTGTAAAGGGGACAAGACACTCACAATGTTTACTGTAAAGGGGACAAGACACTCACAATGTTTACTGTAAAGGGGACAAGACACTCACAATGTTTACTGTAAAGGGGACAAGACACTCACAATGTTTACTGTAAAGGGGACAAGACACTCACAATGTTTACTGTAAAGGGGACAAGACACTCACAATGTTTACTGTAAAGGGGACAAGACACTCACAATGTTTACTGTAAAGGGGACAAGACACTCACAATGTTTACTGTAAAGGGGACAAGACACTCACAATGTTTACTGTAAAGGGGACAAGACACTCACAATGTTTACTGTAAAGGGGACAAGACACTCACAATGTTTACTGTAAAGGGGACAAGACACTCACAATGTTTACTGTAAAGGAGACAAGACACTCACAATGTTTACTGTAAAGGGGACAAGACACTCACAATGTTTACTGTAAAGGGGACAAGACACTCACAATGTTGACTGTAAAGGGGACAAGACACTCACAATGTTTACTGTAAAGGGGACAAGACACTCACAATGTTTACTGTAAAGGGGACAAGACACTCACAATGTTTACTGTAAAGGGGACAAGACACTCACAATGTTTACTGTAAAGGGGACAAGACACTCACAATGTTTACTGTTGTAGTATCCTCCTCTCAGTCGGTCAGTCATTCGATAATGTTTGATTATTTTTTTCATGTTTGAAATGTAAACATTTTTTTCTTTTTAATTATGTTCCTCATCTATTCTTGCTCACATGTGTAAAGTTCCATGGAAAAAAGATCGATAATAATAACACACTGACCTGTATTTGTTTACCATCCATTTTCCAAATGGCGTCGTATGACGTCACATAAAGCCGGTCAAAGTTCAATAAAGCACATGATTTTGTCATAGGCCAACCAAACTTAAAAAGTAAACCAGATTAAGAAAGTACGGTATTTTAGCTTTTTCACTGTAATTGATTTGTCTGAAAAATTTCAAAAGATGGTTTTTTTAAATAGTTTGAAATTGAAATATTAAAAATTAATTATTTCATGCCAAAATTAAACTTGCTTACCCACATAAAAAGTATTTAATCCAGTGAATTTTGTGTTTTTGCTTTTGTCAATACAATCTATTAGACTGACATATTTTGGTAAAACAATTAATGACTGATTTCAATTTATTTTAATCACATTTATTATCACAGAGTGGTAACAATACAGTTTTGTTGATGCTATTTGTAATAATGACAGGTTTTTTTTAACCCAGATAATCTCATTTTTCTGTCTGGTTTAATTTAATTCTCTGTTCAATTTATGCTATACATTTTGATTATTGCTGTTAAATTAATTCTTTTTCTATCTTCTCTGTGAATTTCATTTCAATACCCCAAGAAGTAAGGGGTATATTTGTTATTAAAGCAGCAGTGGAAATGCAAAATAATCTGCCATTTTGTGACTAATGGAGAGCACTTGCATGTATTTTCCCTGTAAAATCGGCCATTTTCTAGAAAATGGTGGAATCTGAATGATCAATCATCATATTTTCAAAGTATTTTAAAATACAATTTGCTTGGCCTACATTCCAGAAACGGTCATGAACTGTGATGACGATTATGTCAACAAACTGGAAAAATACAAATGTTTGGGGAATACCATCGATGGAAACATATTTAACAAGCATAATGATCAGGAAAAAAAGACATTAGTAAAAAGGATCTTTTTCACTTGCATGGAATTTATTCAATTCAAACTTCTCTGTTTTAATCTCATCTTGTAATTTTGACGTTGAAAAGTATTCCCTCAGTGTTTATGTACGCTATGAATATACAGAATGACGTCATTGGTCTCGTGCTGCGCGAGAATTGTAAATCAAAACAAGTGATCGACTTTATTGCATGACCGAGCAGATGTCACGGTAGGATATTTGTTGTTCAGAATAGATTGCTTGCTATTTAAAAATCAATATTGCAAATTTGTAATATTAATAACTTTAATTTCAGGCGAAGAAATTAGAAGAAAAAAGAAAGTCAATTGACATGGCCAAGAAATCAGACAAAAAGAAAAAGATGAAGACATTATCTTGAAATGAATTCAGATTTTGTTAATAAAAATCATATATACAGGCAAATAGTGTAATAGATGAATTACAATACAAGAGGAATAACTTATAGTGTTTGATGCCACAGCAATAATTCAGTTATATCGTGGAGGTCAGTTTTATTGGTGGAGAACACTGGAAAAAAACACAGACCTGCAAGTCGACAAACTTTAACACATAATGTTGTATCGAGTACATGAACGGGGTTCAAACTCATAACTTAAGTGGTGATAGACACTGATTGCACAAGTAGTTGTAAATCCAACTACCATGCGTTCACAACCACAGTGACCCCTTATAAGACGAATAGAATGAGGTAGTAGATGAATTCCTTTACAATATAAGATGAATAGAATGAGGATGTAGATGAATTCCTGTACAATATAAGAGAAATAGAATGAGGTAGTAGATGAATTCCTGTACTATATAAGATGAATATGAATTCCTGTACAATATAAGAGGAATAGAATGAGGATGTAGATGAATTCCTTTACAATATAAGAGGAATAGAATGAGGATGTAGATGAATTCCTTTACAATATAAGAGGAATAGAATGAGGATGTAGATGAATTCCTTTACAATATAAGAGGAATATAATGAGGTAGTAGATGAATTCCTTTACAATATAAGAGAAATAGAATGAGGATGTAGATGAATTCCTTTACAATATAAGAGGAATATAATGAGGTAGTAGATGAATTCCTTTACAATATAAGAGGAATATAATGAGGTAGTAGATGAATTCCTTTACAATATAAGAGAAATAGAATGAGGTAGTAGATGAATTCCTGTACTATATAAGATGAATATGAATTCCTGTACAATATAAGAGAAATAGAATGAGTTAGTAGATGAATTCCTTTACAATATAAGAGAAATAGAATGAGGTAGTAGATGAATTCCTTTACATTATAAGAGGAAGAGAATGAGTTAGTAGATGAATTCCTTTACAATATAAGAGAAATAGAATGAGGTAGTAGATGAATTCCTTTACAATATAAGAGGAATAGAATGAGGTAGTAGATGAATTCCTTTACAATATAAGAGGAATAGAATGAGGTAGTAGATGAATTCCTTTACAATATAAGAGGAATAGAATGAGGTAGTAGATGAATTCCTTTACAATATAAGAGGGATAGAATGAGGTAGTAGATGAATTCCTTTACAATATAAGAGGAATAGAATGAGGTAGTAGATGAATTCCTTTACAATATAAGAGGAATAGAATGAGGTAGTAGATGAATTCCTTTACAATATAAGAGGAATAGAATGAGGTAGTAGATGAATTCCTTTACAATATAAGAGGAATAGAATGAGGTAGTAGATGAATTCCTTTACAATATAAGAGGAATAGAATGAGGTAGTAGATGAATTCCTTTACAATATAAGAGGAATAGAATGAGGCAGTAGATGAATTCCTTTACAATATAAGAGGAATAGAATGAGGTAGTAGATGAATTCCTTTACAATATAAGAGGAATAGAATGAGGTAGTAGATAAATTCCTTTACAATATAAGAGGAATAGAATGAGGATGTAGATGAATTCCTTTACAATATAAGAGGAATAGAATGAGGTAGTAGATGAATTCCTTTACAATATAAGAGGAATAGAATGAGGATGTAGATGAATTCCTTTACAATATAAGAGGAATAGAATGAGGTAGTAGATGAATTCCTTTACAATATAAGAGGAATAGAATGAGGTAGTAGATGAATTCCTTTACAATATAAGAGGAATAGAATGAGGTAGTAGATGAATTCCTTTACAATATAAGATGAATAGAATGAGGTAGTAGATGAATTCCTTTACAATATAAGAGGAATAGAATGAGGTAGTAGATGAATTCCTTTACAATATAAGAGGAATAGAATGAGGTAGTAGATGAATTCCTTTACAATATAAGAGGAATAGAATGAGGTAGTAGATGAATTCCTTTACAATATAAGAGGAATAGAATGAGGTAGTAGATGAATTCCTTTACAATATAAGAGGAATAGAATGAGGTAGTAGATGAATTCCTTTACAATATAAGAGGAATAGAATGAGGTAGTAGATGAATTCCTTTACAATATAAGAGGAATAGAATGAGGTAGTAGATGAATTCCTTTACAATATAAGAGGAATAGAATGAGGCAGTAGATGAATTCCTTTACAATATAAGAGGAATAGAATGAGGTAGTAGATGAATTCCTTTACAATATAAGAGGAATAGAATGAGGTAGTAGATGAATTCCTGTACAATATAAGAGGAATAGAATGAGGTAGTAGATGAATTCCTTTACAATATAAGAGGAATAGAATGAGGTAGTAGATGAATTCCTTTACAATATAAGAGGAATAGAATGAGGTAGTAGATGAATTCCTTTACAATATAAGATGAATAGAATGAGGTAGTAGATGAATT
This sequence comes from Bathymodiolus septemdierum, assembly GCA_963383655.1. Lineage (NCBI taxonomy): Eukaryota > Metazoa > Mollusca > Bivalvia > Mytilida > Modiolidae > Bathymodiolus > Bathymodiolus septemdierum. The sequence goes on from OY726523.1 coordinate 2,936,316, forward strand.
CCTTTACAATATAAGAGGAATAGAATGAGGTAGTAGATGAATTCCTGTACAATATAAGAGGAATAGAATGAGGTAGTAGATGAATTCCTTTACAATATAAGAGGAATAGAATGAGGTAGTAGATGAATTCCTGTACAATATAAGAGGAATAGAATGAGGTAGTAGATGAATTCCTTTACAATATAAGAGGAATAGAATGAGGTAGTAGATGAATTCCTTTACAATATAAGAGGAATAGAATGAGGTAGTAGATGAATTCCTTTACAATATAAGATGAATAGAATGAGGTAGTAGATGAATTCCTTTACAATATAAGAGGAATAGAATGAGGTAGTAGATGAATTCCTGTACAATATAAGAGGAATAGAATGAGGTAGTAGATGAATTCCTTTACAATATAAGAGGAATAGAATGAGGTAGTAGATGAATTCCTGTACAATATAAGATGAATAGAATGAGGTAGTAGATGAATTCCTTTACAATATAAGAGGAATAGAATGAGGATGTAGATGAATTCCTTTACAATATAAGAGGAATAGAATGAGGATGTAGATGAATTCCTTTACAATATAAGAGGAATAGAATGAGGTAGTAGATGAATTCCTTTACAATATAAGAGGAATATAATGAGGTAGTAGATGAATTCCTTTACAATATAAGATGAATAGAATGAGGATGTAGATGAATTCCTGTACAATATAAGAGAAATAGAATGAGGTAGTAGATGAATTCCTGTACTATATAAGATGAATATGAATTCCTGTACAATATAAGAGGAATAGAATGAGGATGTAGATGAATTCCTTTACAATATAAGAGGAATAGAATGAGGATGTAGATGAATTCCTTTACAATATAAGAGGAATAGAATGAGGATGTAGATGAATTCCTTTACAATATAAGAGGAATATAATGAGGTAGTAGATGAATTCCTTTACAATATAAGAGGAATATAATGAGGTAGTAGATGAATTCCTTTACAATATAAGAGAAATAGAATGAGGTAGTAGATGAATTCCTGTACTATATAAGATGAATATGAATTCCTGTACAATATAAGAGAAATAGAATGAGTTAGTAGATGAATTCCTTTACAATATAAGAGAAATAGAATGAGGTAGTAGATGAATTCCTTTACATTATAAGAGGAAGAGAATGAGGTAGTAGATGAATTCCTTTACAATATAAGAGGAATAGAATGAGGTAGTAGATGAATTCCTGTACAATATAAGAGGAATAGAATGAGGATGTAGATGAATTCCTTTACAATATAAGAGGAATAGAATGAGGATGTAGATGAATTCCTTTACAATATAAGAGGAATATAATGAGGTAGTAGATGAATTCCTGTACAATATAAGAGGAATAGAATGAGGATGTAGATGAATTCCTTTACAATATAAGAGGAATATAATGAGGATGTAGATGAATTCCTTTACAATATAAGAGGAATATAATGAGGTAGTAGATGAATTCCTTTACAATATAAGAGGAATATAATGAGGTAGTAGATGAATTCCTTTACAATATAAGAGGAATAGAATGAGGATGTAGATGAATTCCTTTACAATATAAGAGGAATAGAATGAGGATGTAGATGAATTCCTTTACAATATAAGAGGAATATAATGAGGATGTAGATGAATTCCTTTACAATATAAGAGGAATAGAATGAGGTAGTAGATGAATTCCTTTACAATATAAGAGGAATATAATGAGGTAGTAGATGAATTCCTTTACAATATAAGAGGAATATAATGAGGTAGTAGATGAATTCCTTTACAATATAAGAGGAATAGAATGAGGTAGTAGATGAATTCCTGTACAATATAAGAGGAATAGAATGAGGTAGTAGATGAATTCCTTTACAATATAAGAGGAATATAATGAGGTAGTAGATGAATTCCTTTACAATATAAGAGGAATATAATGAGGTAGTAGATGAATTCCTTTACAATATAAGAGGAATAGAATGAGGATGTAGATGAATTCCTTTACAATATAAGAGGAATAGAATGAGGATGTAGATGAATTCCTTTACAATATAAGAGGAATAGAATGAGGATGTAGATGAATTCCTTTACAATATAAGAGGAATATAATGAGGTAGTAGATGAATTCCTTTACAATATAAGAGGAATATAATGAGGTAGTAGATGAATTCCTTTACAATATAAGAGAAATAGAATGAGGTAGTAGATGAATTCCTTTACAATATAAGATGAATAGAATGAGGTAGTAGATGAATTCCTGTACAATATAAGAGGAATATAATGAGGTAGTAGATGAATTCCTGTACAATATAAGATGAATAGAATGAGGTAGTAGATGAATTCCTGTACAATATAAGAGGAATAGAATGAGGTAGTAGATGAATTCCTTTACAATATAAGATGAATAGAATGAGGTAGTAGATGAATTCCTGTACAATATAAGAGGAATAGAATGAGGTAGTAGATGAATTCCTTTACAATATAAGATGAATAGAATGAGGTAGTAGATGAATTCCTGTACAATATAAGAGGAATAGAATGAGGTAGTAGATGAATTCCTGTACAATATAAGAGGAATATAATGAGGTAGTAGATGAATTCCTTTACAATATAAGAGGAATAGAATGAGGTAGTAGATGAATTCCTTTACAATATAAGAGGAATAGAATGAGGATGTAGATGAATTCCTTTACAATATAAGAGGAATAGAATGAGGATGTAGATGAATTCCTTTACAATATAAGAGGAATATAATGAGGTAGTAGATGAATTCCTTTACAATATAAGAGGAATATAATGAGGTAGTAGATGAATTCCTTTACAATATAAGAGAAATAGAATGAGGTAGTAGATGAATTCCTTTACAATATAAGATGAATAGAATGAGGTAGTAGATGAATTCCTGTACAATATAAGAGGAATATAATGAGGTAGTAGATGAATTCCTGTACAATATAAGATGAATAGAATGAGGTAGTAGATGAATTCCTGTACAATATAAGAGGAATAGAATGAGGTAGTAGATGAATTCCTTTACAATATAAGATGAATAGAATGAGGTAGTAGATGAATTCCTGTACAATATAAGAGGAATAGAATGAGGTAGTAGATGAATTCCTTTACAATATAAGATGAATAGAATGAGGTAGTAGATGAATTCCTGTACAATATAAGAGGAATAGAATGAGGTAGTAGATGAATTCCTGTACAATATAAGAGGAATATAATGAGGTAGTAGATGAATTCCTTTACAATATAAGAGGAATAGAATGAGGTAGTAGATGAATTCCTGTACTATATAAGATGAATATGAATTCCTGTACAATATAAGATGAATATAATGAGGTAGTAGATGAATTCCTGTACAATATAAGAGTAATAGAATGAGGTAGTAGATGAATTCCTTTACAATATAAGAGGAATAGAATGAGGATGTAGATGAATTCCTTTTCAATATAAGAGGAATAGAATGAGGATGTAGATGAATTCCTTTACAATATAAGAGGAATAGAATGAGGTAGTAGATGAATTCCTGTACTATATAAGATGAATATGAATTCCTGTACAATATAAGAGAAATAGAATGAGTTAGTAGATGAATTCCTTTACAATATAAGAGAAATAGAATGAGGTAGTAGATGAATTCCTTTACAATATAAGAGGAATAGAATGAGGTAGTAGATGAATTCCTTTACAATATAAGAGGAATAGAATGAGGTAGTAGATGAATTCCTTTACAATATAAGAGGAATAGAATGAGGATATAGATGAATTCCTTTACAATATAAGAGGAATAGAATGAGGATGTAGATGAATTCCTGTACAATATAAGAGTAATAGAATGAGGTAGTAGATGAATTCCTTTACAATATAAGAGGAATAGAATGAGGATGTAGATGAATTCCTTTACAATATAAGAGGAATAGAATGAGGTAGTAGATGAATTCCTTTACAATATAAGAGGAATATAATGAGGTAGTAGATGAATTCCTTTACAATATTAGAGGAATAGAATGAGGCAGTAGATGAATTCCTTTACAATATAAGAGGAATATAATGAGGTAGTAGATGAATTCCTTTACAATATAAGAGGAATAGAATGAGGATGTAGATGAATTCCTTTACAATATAAGAGGAATAGAATGAGGTAGTAGATGAATTCCTTTACAATATAAGAGGAATATAATGAGGTAGTAGATGAATTCCTTTACAATATTAGAGGAATAGAATGAGGCAGTAGATGAATTCCTTTACAATATAAGAGGAATATAATGAGGTAGTAGATGAATTCCTTTACAATATAAGAGGAATAGAATGAGGTAGTAGATGAATTCCTTTACAATATAAGAGGAATAGAATGAGGTAGTAGATGAATTCCTTTACAATATAAGAGGAATAGAATGAGGTAGTAGATGAATTCCTGTACAATATAAGAGGAATAGAATGAGGATGTAGATGAATTCCTTTACAATATAAGAGGAATAGAATGAGGTAGTAGATGAATTCCTGTACAATATAAGAGGAATAGAATGAGGATGTAGATGAATTCCTGTACAATATAAGAGGAATAGAATGAGGATGTAGATGAATTCCTTTACAATATAAGAGGAATATAATGAGGTAGTAGATGAATTCCTTTACAATATAAGAGGAATAGAATGAGGTAGTAGATGAATTCCTTTACAATATAAGAGGAATAGAATGAGGATGTAGATGAATTCCTTTACAATATAAGAGGAATAGAATGAGGATGTAGATGAATTCCTTTACAATATAAGAGGAATATAATGAGGTAGTAGATGAATTCCTTTACAATATAAGAGGAATAGAATGAGGTAGTAGATGAATTCCTTTACAATATTATAGGAATAGAATGAGGCAGTAGATGAATTCCTTTACAATATAAGAGGAATATAATGAGGTAGTAGATGAATTCCTTTACAATATAAGAGGAATAGAATGAGGTAGTAGATTAATTCCTTTACAATATAAGAGGAATAGAATGAGGTAGTAGATGAATTCCTTTACAATATAAGAGGAATAGAATGAGGTAGTAGATGAATTCCTGTACAATATAAGAGGAATAGAATGAGGATGTAGATGAATTCCTTTACAATATAAGAGGAATAGAATGAGGTAGTAGATGAATTCCTTTACAATATAAGAGTAATAGAATGAGGTAGTAGATGAATTCCTGTACAATATAAGAGGAATAGAATGAGGTAGTAGATGAATTCCTGTACAATATAAGAGGAATATAATGAGGTAGTAGATGAATTCCTTTACAATATAAGAGGAATATAATGAGGATGTAGATGAATTCCTTTACAATATAAGAGGAATAGAATGAGGTAGTAGATGAATTCCTTTACAATATAAGAGTAATAGAATGAGGTAGTAGATGAATTCCTTTACAATATAAGAGGAATATAATGAGGTAGTAGATGAATTCCTGTACAATATAAGATGAATAGAATGGGTAGTAGATGAATTCCTTTACAATATAAGAGTAATAGAATGAGGTAGTAGATGAATTCCTTTACAATATAAGAGGAATATAATGAGGTAGTAGATGAATTCCTGTACAATATAAGATGAATAGAATGGGTAGTAGATGAATTCCTTTACAATATAAGAGGAATAGAATGAGGTAGTAGATGAATTCCTTTACAATATAAGAGGAATAGAATGAGGATGTAGATGAATTCCTTTACAATATAAGATGAATAGAATGGGTAGTAGATGAATTCCTGTACAATATAAGAGGAATAGAATGAGGTAGTAGATGAATTCCTTTACAATATAAGAGTAATAGAATGAGGTAGTAGATGAATTCCTTTACAATATAAGAGGAATATAATGAGGTAGTAGATGAATTCCTGTACAATATAAGATGAATAGAATGGGTAGTAGATGAATTCCTTTACAATATAAGAGGAATAGAATGAGGTAGTAGATGAATTCCTTTACAATATAAGAGGAATAGAATGAGGATGTAGATGAATTCCTTTACAATATAAGAGAAATAGAATGAGGTAGTAGATGAATTCCTGTACAATATAAGAGTAATAGAATGAGGTAGTAGATGAATTCCTTTACAATATAAGAGGAATAGAATGAGGTAGTAGATGAATTCCTTTACAATATAAGAGGAATAGAATGAGGATGTAGATGAATTCCTTTACAATATAAGAGAAATAGAATGAGGTAGTAGATGAATTCCTGTACAATATAAGAGGAATATAATGAGGTAGTAGATGAATTCCTGTACAATATAAGAGGAATATAATGAGGTAGTAGATGAATTCCTGTACAATATAAGAGGAATATAATGAGGATGTAGATGAATTCCTTTACAATATAAGAGGAATAGAATGACGTAGTAGATGAATTCCTTTACAATATAAGAGTAATAGAATGAGGTAGTAGATGAATTCCTTTACAATATAAGAGGAATAGAATGAGGATGTAGATGAATTCCTTTACAATATAAGAGAAATAGAATGAGGTAGTAGATGAATTCCTGTACAATATAAGAGGAATATAATGAGGTAGTAGATGAATTCCTGTACAATATAAGAGGAATATAATGAGGATGTAGATGAATTCCTTTACAATATAAGAGGAATAGAATGAGGTAGTAGATGAATTCCTGTACAATATAAGAGGAATATAATGAGGTAGTAGATGAATTCCTGTACAATATAAGATGAATAGAATGAGGTAGTAGATGAATTCCTGTACAATATAAGAGGAATAGAATGAGGTAGTAGATGAATTCCTGTACAATATAAGATGAATAGAATGAGGTAGTAGATGAATTCCTGTACAATATAAGAGGAATATAATGAGGTAGTAGATGAATTCCTTTACAATATAAGAGGAATAGAATGAGGTAGTAGATGAATTCCTTTACAATATAAGAGGAATAGAATGAGGTAGTAGATGAATTCCTTTACAATATAAGAGGAATAGAATGAGGTAGTAGATGAATTCCTTTACAATATAAGATGAATAGAATGAGGTAGTAGATGAATTTCTTTACAATATAAGAGGAATAGAATGAGGTAGTAGATGAATTCCTTTACAATATAAGATGAATAGAATGAGGTAGTAGATGAATTCCTTTACAATGTAAGAGGAATAGAATGAGGTAGTAGATGAATTCCTTTACAATATAAGAGGAATAGAATGAGGTAGTAGATGAATTCCTTTACAATATAAGATGAATAGAATGAGGTAGTAGATGAATTCCTGTACAATGTAAGAGGAATAGAATGAGGTAGTAGATGAATTCCTGTACAATATAAGATGAATAGAATGAGGTAGTAGATGAATTCCTGTACAATATAAGAGGAATAGAATGAGGTAGTAGATGAATTCCTGTACAATATAAGAGGAATAGAATGAGGTAGTAGATGAATTCCTTTACAATATAAGAGGAATAGAATGAGGTAGTAGATGAATTCCTTTACAATATAAGAGGAATAGAATGAGGATGTAGATGAATTCCTTTACAATGTAAGAGGAATAGAATGAGGTAGTAGATGAATTCCTTTACAATATAAGAGGAATAGAATGAGGTAGTAGATGAATTCCTGTACAATATAAGAGGAATAGAATGAGGTAGTAGATGAATTCCTTTACAATATAAGATGAATAGAATGAGGTAGTAGATGAATTCCTGTACAATATAAGAGGAATAGAATGAGGTAGTAGATGAATTCCTGTACAATATAAGATGAATAGAATGAGGTAGTAGATGAATTCCTGTACAATATAAGATAAATAGAATGAGGTAGTAGATGAATTCCTTTACAATGTAAGAGGAATAGAATGAGGTAGTAGATGAATTCCTTTACAATATAAGATGAATAGAATGAGGTAGTAGATGAATTCCTTTACAATGTAAGAGGAATAGAATGAGGTAGTAGATGAATTCCTTTACAATATAAGATGAATAGAATGAGGTAGTAGATGAATTCCTGTACAATATAAGAGGAATAGAATGAGGTAGTAGATGAATTCCTGTACAATATAAGATGAATAGAATGAGGTAGTAGATGAATTCCTGTACAATATAAGATAAATAGAATGAGGTAGTAGATGAATTCCTTTACAATGTAAGAGGAATAGAATGAGGTAGTAGATGAATTCCTTTACAATATAAGATGAATAGAATGAGGTAGTAGATGAATTCCTTTACAATGTAAGAGGAATAGAATGAGGTAGTAGATGAATTCCTTTACAATATAAGAGGAATAGAATGAGGTAGTAGATGAATTCCTTTACAATATAAGAGGAATAGAATGAGGTAGTAGATGAATTCCTGTACAATATAAGAGGAATAGAATGAGGTAGTAGATGAATTCCTTTACAATATAAGAGGAATAGAATGAGGTAGTAGATGAATTCCTGTACAATATAAGAGGAATAGAATGAGGTAGTAGATGAATTCCTTTACAATATAAGATGAATAGAATGAGGTAGTAGATGAATTCCTGTACAATATAAGAGGAATAGAATGAGGTAGTAGATGAATTCCTGTACAATATAAGATGAATAGAATGAGGTAGTAGATGAATTCCTGTACAATATAAGATAAATAGAATGAGGTAGTAGATGAATTCCTTTACAATGTAAGAGGAATAGAATGAGGTAGTAGATGAATTCCTTTACAATATAAGATGAATAGAATGAGGTAGTAGATGAATTCCTGTACAATATAAGAGGAATAGAATGAGGATGTAGATGAATTCCTTTACAATATAAGAGGAATAGAATGAGGATGTAGATGAATTCCTTTACAATATAAGAGGAATAGAATGAGGATGTAGATGAATTCCTTTACAATATAAGAGGAATATAATGAGGTAGTAGATGAATTCCTTTACAATATAAGAGGAATATAATGAGGTAGTAGATGAATTCCTTTACAATATAAGAGGAATAGAATGAGGATGTAGATGAATTCCTTTACAATATAAGAGGAATAGAATGAGGATGTAGATGAATTCCTTTACAATATAAGAGGAATAGAATGAGGATGTAGATGAATTCCTTTACAATATAAGAGGAATATAATGAGGTAGTAGATGAATTCCTTTACAATATAAGAGGAATATAATGAGGTAGTAGATGAATTCCTTTACAATATAAGAGGAATAGAATGAGGATGTAGATGAATTCCTTTACAATATAAGAGGAATAGAATGAGGTAGTAGATGAATTCCTTTACAATATAAGAGGAATAGAATGAGGATGTAGATGAATTCCTTTACAATATAAGAGGAATATAATGAGGTAGTAGATGAATTCCTTTACAATATAAGAGGAATATAATGAGGTAGTAGATGAATTCCTTTACAATATAAGAGAAATAGAATGAGGTAGTAGATGAATTCCTTTACAATATAAGATGAATAGAATGAGGTAGTAGATGAATTCCTGTACAATATAAGAGGAATATAATGAGGTAGTAGATGAATTCCTGTACAATATAAGATGAATAGAATGAGGTAGTAGATGAATTCCTGTACAATATAAGAGGAATAGAATGAGGTAGTAGATGAATTCCTTTTACAATATAAGATGAATAGAATGAGGTAGTAGATGAATTCCTGTACAATATAAGAGGAATAGAATGAGGTAGTAGATGAATTCCTTTACAATATAAGATGAATAGAATGAGGTAGTAGATGAATTCCTGTACAATATAAGAGGAATAGAATGAGGTAGTAGATGAATTCCTGTACAATATAAGAGGAATATAATGAGGTAGTAGATGAATTCCTTTACAATATAAGAGGAATAGAATGAGGTAGTAGATGAATTCCTTTACAATATAAGAGGAATAGAATGAGGTAGTAGATGAATTCCTGTACTATATAAGATGAATATGAATTCCTGTACAATATAAGATGAATATAATGAGGTAGTAGATGAATTCCTGTACAATATAAGAGTAATAGAATGAGGTAGTAGATGAATTCCTTTACAATATAAGAGGAATAGAATGAGGATGTAGATGAATTCCTTTACAATATAAGAGGAATAGAATGAGGATGTAGATGAATTCCTTTACAATATAAGAGGAATAGAATGAGGTAGTAGATGAATTCCTGTACTATATAAGATGAATATGAATTCCTGTACAATATAAGAGAAATAGAATGAGTTAGTAGATGAATTCCTTTACAATATAAGAGAAATAGAATGAGGTAGTAGATGAATTCCTTTACAATATAAGAGGAATAGAATGAGGTAGTAGATGAATTCCTTTACAATATAAGAGGAATAGAATGAGGTAGTAGATGAATTCCTTTACAATATAAGAGGAATAGAATGAGGATATAGATGAATTCCTTTACAATATAAGAGGAATAGAATGAGGATGTAGATGAATTCCTGTACAATATAAGAGTAATAGAATGAGGTAGTAGATGAAATCCTTTACAATATAAGAGGAATAGAATGAGGATGTAGATGAATTCCTTTACAATATAAGAGGAATAGAATGAGGTAGTAGATGAATTCCTTTACAATATAAGAGGAATATAATGAGGTAGTAGATGAATTCCTTTACAATATAAGAGGAATAGAATGAGGTAGTAGATGAATTCCTTTACAATATTAGAGGAATAGAATGAGGCAGTAGATGAATTCCTTTACAATATAAGAGGAATATAATGAGGTAGTAGATGAATTCCTTTACAATATAAGAGGAATAGAATGAGGTAGTAGATGAATTCCTTTACAATATAAGAGGAATAGAATGAGGTAGTAGATGAATTCCTTTACAATATAAGAGGAATAGAATGAGGTAGTAGATGAATTCCTGTACAATATAAGAGGAATAGAATGAGGATGTAGATGAATTCCTTTACAATATAAGAGGAATAGAATGAGGTAGTAGATGAATTCCTTTACAATATAAGAGGAATAGAATGAGGATGTAGATGAATTCCTGTACAATATAAGAGGAATAGAATGAGGATGTAGATGAATTCCTTTACAATATAAGAGGAATATAATGAGGTAGTAGATGAATTCCTTTACAATATAAGAGGAATAGAATGAGGTAGTAGATGAATTCCTTTACAATATAAGAGGAATAGAATGAGGATGTAGATGAATTCCTTTACAATATAAGAGGAATAGAATGAGGATGTAGATGAATTCCTTTACAATATAAGAGGAATATAATGAGGTAGTAGATGAATTCCTTTACAATATAAGAGGAATAGAATGAGGTAGTAGATGAATTCCTTTACAATATTATAGGAATAGAATGAGGCAGTAGATGAATTCCTTTACAATATAAGAGGAATATAATGAGGTAGTAGATGAATTCCTTTACAATATAAGAGGAATAGAATGAGGTAGTAGATGAATTCCTTTACAATATAAGAGGAATAGAATGAGGTAGTAGATGAATTCCTTTACAATATAAGAGGAATAGAATGAGGTAGTAGATGAATTCCTGTACAATATAAGAGGAATAGAATGAGGATGTAGATGAATTCCTTTACAATATAAGAGGAATAGAATGAGGTAGTAGATGAATTCCTTTACAATATAAGAGTAATAGAATGAGGTAGTAGATGAATTCCTGTACAATATAAGAGGAATAGAATGAGGTAGTAGATGAATTCCTGTACAATATAAGAGGAATATAATGAGGTAGTAGATGAATTCCTTTACAATATAAGAGGAATATAATGAGGATGTAGATGAATTCCTTTACAATATAAGAGGAATAGAATGAGGTAGTAGATGAATTCCTTTACAATATAAGAGTAATAGAATGAGGTAGTAGATGAATTCCTTTACAATATAAGAGGAATATAATGAGGTAGTAGATGAATTCCTGTACAATATAAGATGAATAGAATGGGTAGTAGATGAATTCCTTTACAATATAAGAGTAATAGAATGAGGTAGTAGATGAATTCCTTTACAATATAAGAGGAATATAATGAGGTAGTAGATGAATTCCTGTACAATATAAGATGAATAGAATGAGGTAGTAGATGAATTCCTTTACAATATAAGAGGAATAGAATGAGGTAGTAGATGAATTCCTTTACAATATAAGAGGAATAGAATGAGGATGTAGATGAATTCCTTTACAATATAAGATGAATAGAATGGGTAGTAGATGAATTCCTGTACAATATAAGAGGAATAGAATGAGGTAGTAGATGAATTCCTTTACAATATAAGAGTAATAGAATGAGGTAGTAGATGAATTCCTTTACAATATAAGAGGAATATAATGAGGTAGTAGATGAATTCCTGTACAATATAAGATGAATAGAATGGGTAGTAGATGAATTCCTTTACAATATAAGAGGAATAGAATGAGGTAGTAGATGAATTCCTTTACAATATAAGAGGAATAGAATGAGGATGTAGATGAATTCCTTTACAATATAAGAGAAATAGAATGAGGTAGTAGATGAATTCCTGTACAATATAAGAGTAATAGAATGAGGTAGTAGATGAATTCCTTTACAATATAAGAGTAATAGAATGAGGTAGTAGATGAATTCCTTTACAATATAAGAGGAATAGAATGAGGATGTAGATGAATTCCTTTACAATATAAGAGAAATAAAATGAGGTAGTAGATGAATTCCTGTACAATATAAGAGGAATATAATGAGGTAGTAGATGAATTCCTGTACAATATAAGAGGAATATAATGAGGTAGTAGATGAATTCCTGTACAATATAAGAGGAATATAATGAGGATGTAGATGAATTCCTTTACAATATAAGAGGAATAGAATGACGTAGTAGATGAATTCCTTTACAATATAAGAGTAATAGAATGAGGTAGTAGATGAATTCCTTTACAATATAAGAGGAATAGAATGAGGATGTAGATGAATTCCTTTACAATATAAGAGAAATAGAATGAGGTAGTAGATGAATTCCTGTACAATATAAGAGGAATATAATGAGGTAGTAGATGAATTCCTGTACAATATAAGAGGAATATAATGAGGTAGTAGATGAATTCCTGTACAATATAAGAGGAATATAATGAGGATGTAGATGAATTCCTTTACAATATAAGAGGAATAGAATGAGGTAGTAGATGAATTCCTGTACAATATAAGATGAATAGAATGAGGTAGTAGATGAATTCCTGTACAATATAAGAGGAATAGAATGAGGTAGTAGATGAATTCCTGTACAATATAAGATGAATAGAATGAGGTAGTAGATGAATTCCTGTACAATATAAGAGGAATAGAATGAGGTAGTAGATGAATTCCTGTACAATATAAGATGAATAGAATGAGGTAGTAGATGAATTCCTGTACAATATAAGAGGAATATAATGAGGTAGTAGATGAATTCCTTTACAATATAAGAGGAATAGAATGAGGTAGTAGATGAATTCCTTTACAATATAAGAGGAATAGAATGAGGTAGTAGATGAATTCCTTTACAATATAAGAGGAATAGAATGAGGTAGTAGATGAATTCCTTTACAATATAAGATGAATAGAATGAGGTAGTAGATGAATTTCTTTACAATATAAGAGGAATAGAATGAGGTAGTAGATGAATTCCTTTACAATATAAGATGAATAGAATGAGGTAGTAGATGAATTCCTTTACAATGTAAGAGGAATAGAATGAGGTAGTAGATGAATTCCTTTACAATATAAGAGGAATAGAATGAGGTAGTAGATGAATTCCTTTACAATATAAGATGAATAGAATGAGGTAGTAGATGAATTCCTGTACAATGTAAGAGGAATAGAATGAGGTAGTAGATGAATTCCTGTACAATATAAGATGAATAGAATGAGGTAGTAGATGAATTCCTGTACAATATAAGAGGAATAGAATGAGGTAGTAGATGAATTCCTGTACAATATAAGAGGAATAGAATGAGGTAGTAGATGAATTCCTTTACAATATAAGAGGAATAGAATGAGGTAGTAGATGAATTCCTTTACAATATAAGAGGAATAGAATGAGGATGTAGATGAATTCCTTTACAATGTAAGAGGAATAGAATGAGGTAGTAGATGAATTCCTGTACAATATAAGAGGAATAGAATGAGGTAGTAGATGAATTCCTGTACAATATAAGAGGAATAGAATGAGGTAGTAGATGAATTCCTTTACAATATAAGATGAATAGAATGAGGTAGTAGATGAATTCCTGTACAATATAAGAGGAATAGAATGAGGTAGTAGATGAATTCCTGTACAATATAAGATGAATAGAATGAGGTAGTAGATGAATTCCTGTACAATATAAGATAAATAGAATGAGGTAGTAGATGAATTCCTTTACAATGTAAGAGGAATAGAATGAGGTAGTAGATGAATTCCTTTACAATATAAGATGAATAGAATGAGGTAGTAGATGAATTCCTTTACAATGTAAGAGGAATAGAATGAGGTAGTAGATGAATTCCTTTACAATATAAGATGAATAGAATGAGGTAGTAGATGAATTCCTGTACAATATAAGAGGAATAGAATGAGGTAGTAGATGAATTCCTGTACAATATAAGATGAATAGAATGAGGTAGTAGATGAATTCCTGTACAATATAAGATAAATAGAATGAGGTAGTAGATGAATTCCTTTACAATGTAAGAGGAATAGAATGAGGTAGTAGATGAATTCCTTTACAATATAAGATGAATAGAATGAGGTAGTAGATGAATTCCTTTACAATGTAAGAGGAATAGAATGAGGTAGTAGATGAATTCCTTTACAATATAAGAGGAATAGAATGAGGTAGTAGATGAATTCCTTTACAATATAAGAGGAATAGAATGAGGTAGTAGATGAATTCCTGTACAATATAAGAGGAATAGAATGAGGTAGTAGATGAATTCCTTTACAATATAAGAGGAATAGAATGAGGTAGTAGATGAATTCCTGTACAATATAAGAGGAATAGAATGAGGTAGTAGATGAATTCCTTTACAATATAAGATGAATAGAATGAGGTAGTAGATGAATTCCTGTACAATATAAGAGGAATAGAATGAGGTAGTAGATGAATTCCTGTACAATATAAGATGAATAGAATGAGGTAGTAGATGAATTCCTGTACAATATAAGATAAATAGAATGAGGTAGTAGATGAATTCCTTTACAATGTAAGAGGAATAGAATGAGGTAGTAGATGAATTCCTTTACAATATAAGATGAATAGAATGAGGTAGTAGATGAATTCCTGTACAATATAAGAGGAATAGAATGAGGTAGTAGATGAATTCCTGTACAATATAAGAGGAATATAATGAGGTAGTAGATGAATTCCTTTACAATATAAGAGGAATAGAATGAGGTAGTAGATGAATTCCTGTACAATATAAGAGGAATATAATGAGGTAGTAGATGAATTCCTTTACAATATAAGAGGAATAGAATGAGGTAGTAGATGAATTCCTGTACAATATAAGAGGAATATAATGAGGTAGTAGATGAATTCCTTTACAATATAAGAGGAATAGAATGAGGTAGTAGATGAATTCCTGTACAATATAAGAGGAATAGAATGAGGTAGTAGATGAATTCCTTTACAATATAAGATGAATAGAATGAGGTAGTAGATGAATTCCTGTACAATATAAGAGGAATATAATGAGGTAGTAGATGAATTCCTTTACAATATAAGATGAATAGAATGAGGTAGTAGATGAATTCCTGTACAATATAAGAGGAATATAATGAGGTAGTAGATGAATTCCTTTACAATATAAGAGGAATAGAATGAGGTAGTAGATGAATTCCTTTACAATATAAGAGGAATAGAATGAGGTAGTAGATGAATTCCTTTACAATATAAGAGGAATAGAATGAGGTAGTAGATGAATTCCTTTACAATATAAGATGAATAGAATGAGGTAGTAGATGAATTTCTTTACAATATAAGAGGAATAGAATGAGGTAGTAGATGAATTCCTTTACAATATAAGATGAATAGAATGAGGTAGTAGATGAATTCCTTTACAATGTAAGAGGAATAGAATGAGGTAGTAGATGAATTCCTTTACAATATAAGAGGAATAGAATGAGGATGTAGATGAATTCCTTTACAATATAAGAGGAATATAATGAGGTAGTAGATGAATTCCTTTACAATATAAGAGAAATAGAATGAGGTAGTAGATGAATTCCTGTACAATATAAGAGGAATAGAATGAGGTAGTAGATGAATTCCTGTACAATATAAGAGGAATATAATGAGGTAGTAGATGAATTCCTGTACAATATAAGATGAATAGAATGAGGTAGTAGATGAATTCCTGTACAATATAAGAGGTATAGAATGAGGTAGTAGATGAATTCCTTTACAATATAAGATGAATAGAATGAGGTAGTAGATGAATTCCTGTACAATATAAGAGGAATAGAATGAGGTAGTAGATGAATTCCTTTACAATATAAGATGAATAGAATGAGGTAGTAGATGAATTCCTGTACAATATAAGAGGAATAGAATGAGGTAGTAGATGAATTCCTGTACAATATAAGAGGAATATAATGAGGTAGTAGATGAATTCCTTTACAATATAAGAGGAATAGAATGAGGTAGTAGATGAATTCCTTTACAATATAAGAGGAATAGAATGAGGTAGTAGATGAATTCCTTTACAATATAAGAGGAATAGAATGAGGTAGTAGATGAATTCCTTTACAATATTATAGGAATAGAATGAGGCAGTAGATGAATTCCTTTACAATATAAGAGGAATATAATGAGGTAGTAGATGAATTCCTTTACAATATAAGAGGAATAGAATGAGGTAGTAGATGAATTCCTTTACAATATAAGAGGAATAGAATGAGGTAGTAGATGAATTCCTGTACAATATAAAAGGAATAGAATGAGGATGTAGATGAATTCCTTTACAATATAAGAGGAATAGAATGAGGTAGTAGATGAATTCCTTTACAATATAAGAGTAATAGAATGAGGTAGTAGATGAATTCCTGTACAATATAAGAGGAATAGAATGAGGTAGTAGATGAATTCCTGTACAATATAAGAGGAATATAATGAGGTAGTAGATGAATTCCTTTACAATATAAGAGGAATATAATGAGGATGTAGATGAATTCCTTTACAATATAAGAGGAATAGAATGAGGTAGTAGATGAATTCCTTTACAATATAAGAGTAATAGAATGAGGTAGTAGATGAATTCCTTTACAATATAAGAGGAATATAATGAGGTAGTAGATGAATTCCTGTACAATATAAGATGAATAGAATGGGTAGTAGATGAATTCCTTTACAATATAAGAGTAATAGAATGAGGTAGTAGATGAATTCCTTTACAATATAAGAGGAATATAATGAGGTAGTAGATGAATTCCTGTACAATATAAGATGAATAGAATGGGTAGTAGATGAATTCCTTTACAATATAAGAGGAATAGAATGAGGTAGTAGATTAATTCCTTTACAATATAAGAGGAATAGAATGAGGATGTAGATGAATTCCTTTACAATATAAGATGAATAGAATGGGTAGTAGATGAATTCCTGTACAATATAAGAGGAATAGAATGAGGTAGTAGATGAATTCCTTTACAATATAAGAGTAATAGAATGAGGTAGTAGATGAATTCCTTTACAATATAAGAGGAATATAATGAGGTAGTAGATGAATTCCTGTACAATATAAGATGAATAGAATGGGTAGTAGATGAATTCCTTTACAATATAAGAGGAATAGAATGAGGTAGTAGATGAATTCCTTTACAATATAAGAGGAATAGAATGAGGATGTAGATGAATTCCTTTACAATATAAGAGAAATAGAATGAGGTAGTAGATGAATTCCTGTACAATATAAGAGTAATAGAATGAGGTAGTAGATGAATTCCTTTACAATATAAGAGGAATATAATGAGGTAGTAGATGAATTCCTTTACAATATAAGAGAAATAGAATGAGGTAGTAGATGAATTCCTGTACAATATAAGAGGAATAGAATGAGGTAGTAGATGAATTCCTGTACAATATAAGAGGAATATAATGAGGTAGTAGATGAATTCCTGTACAATATAAGATGAATAGAATGAGGTAGTAGATGAATTCCTGTACAATATAAGAGGAATAGAATGAGGTAGTAGATGAATTCCTTTACAATATAAGATGAATAGAATGAGGTAGTAGATGAATTCCTGTACAATATAAGAGGAATAGAATGAGGTAGTAGATGAATTCCTTTACAATATAAGATGAATAGAATGAGGTAGTAGATGAATTCCTGTACAATATAAGAGGAATAGAATGAGGTAGTAGATGAATTCCTGTACAATATAAGAGGAATATAATGAGGTAGTAGATGAATTCCTTTACAATATAAGAGGAATAGAATGAGGTAGTAGATGAATTCCTTTACAATATAAGAGGAATAGAATGAGGTAGTAGATGAATTCCTTTACAATATAAGAGGAATAGAATGAGGTAGTAGATGAATTCCTTTACAATATTATAGGAATAGAATGAGGCAGTAGATGAATTCCTTTACAATATAAGAGGAATATAATGAGGTAGTAGATGAATTCCTTTACAATATAAGAGGAATAGAATGAGGATGTAGATGAATTCCTTTACAATATAAGAGGAATAGAATGAGGTAGTAGATGAATTCCTTTACAATATAAGAGTAATAGAATGAGGTAGTAGATGAATTCCTGTACAATATAAGAGGAATAGAATGAGGTAGTAGATGAATTCCTGTACAATATAAGAGGAATATAATGAGGTAGTAGATGAATTCCTTTACAATATAAGAGGAATATAATGAGGATGTAGATGAATTCCTTTACAATATAAGAGGAATAGAATGAGGTAGTAGATGAATTCCTTTACAATATAAGAGTAATAGAATGAGGTAGTAGATGAATTCCTTTACAATATAAGAGGAATATAATGAGGTAGTAGATGAATTCCTGTACAATATAAGATGAATAGAATGGGTAGTAGATGAATTCCTTTACAATATAAGAGTAATAGAATGAGGTAGTAGATGAATTCCTTTACAATATAAGAGGAATATAATGAGGTAGTAGATGAATTCCTGTACAATATAAGATGAATAGAATGGGTAGTAGATGAATTCCTTTACAATATAAGAGGAATAGAATGAGGTAGTAGATGAATTCCTTTACAATATAAGAGGAATAGAATGAGGATGTAGATGAATTCCTTTACAATATAAGAGGAATAGAATGAGGTAGTAGATGAATTCCTTTACAATATAAGAGTAATAGAATGAGGTAGTAGATGAATTCCTGTACAATATAAGAGGAATAGAATGAGGTAGTAGATGAATTCCTGTACAATATAAGAGGAATATAATGAGGTAGTAGATGAATTCCTTTACAATATAAGAGGAATATAATGAGGATGTAGATGAATTCCTGTACAATATAAGAGGAATAGAATGAGGTAGTAGATGAATTCCTTTACAATATAAGAGTAATAGAATGAGGTAGTAGATGAATTCCTTTACAATATAAGAGGAATATAATGAGGTAGTAGATGAATTCCTGTACAATATAAGATGAATAGAATGGGTAGTAGATGAATTCCTTTACAATATAAGAGTAATAGAATGAGGTAGTAGATGAATTCCTTTACAATATAAGAGGAATAGAATGAGGTAGTAGATGAATTCCTTTACAATATAAGAGGAATAGAATGAGGTAGTAGATGAATTCCTTTACAATATAAGATGAATAGAATGAGGTAGTAGATGAATTTCTTTACAATATAAGAGGAATAGAATGAGGTAGTAGATGAATTCCTTTACAATATAAGATGAATAGAATGAGGTAGTAGATGAATTCCTTTACAATGTAAGAGGAATAGAATGAGGTAGTAGATGAATTCCTTTACAATATAAGAGGAATAGAATGAGGTAGTAGATGAATTCCTTTACAATATAAGATGAATAGAATGAGGTAGTAGATGAATTCCTGTACAATGTAAGAGGAATAGAATGAGGTAGTAGATGAATTCCTGTACAATATAAGATGAATAGAATGAGGTAGTAGATGAATTCCTGTACAATATAAGAGGAATAGAATGAGGTAGTAGATGAATTCCTGTACAATATAAGAGGAATAGAATGAGGTAGTAGATGAATTCCTTTACAATATAAGAGGAATAGAATGAGGTAGTAGATGAATTCCTTTACAATATAAGAGGAATAGAATGAGGATGTAGATGAATTCCTTTACAATGTAAGAGGAATAGAATGAGGTAGTAGATGAATTCCTGTACAATATAAGAGGAATAGAATGAGGTAGTAGATGAATTCCTGTACAATATAAGAGGAATAGAATGAGGTAGTAGATGAATTCCTTTACAATATAAGATGAATAGAATGAGGTAGTAGATGAATTCCTGTACAATATAAGAGGAATAGAATGAGGTAGTAGATGAATTCCTGTACAATATAAGATGAATAGAATGAGGTAGTAGATGAATTCCTGTACAATATAAGATAAATAGAATGAGGTAGTAGATGAATTCCTTTACAATGTAAGAGGAATAGAATGAGGTAGTAGATGAATTCCTTTACAATATAAGATGAATAGAATGAGGTAGTAGATGAATTCCTTTACAATGTAAGAGGAATAGAATGAAGTAGTAGATGAATTCCTTTACAATATAAGATGAATAGAATGAGGTAGTAGATGAATTCCTGTACAATATAAGAGGAATAGAATGAGGTAGTAGATGAATTCCTGTACAATATAAGATGAATAGAATGAGGTAGTAGATGAATTCCTGTACAATATAAGATAAATAGAATGAGGTAGTAGATGAATTCCTTTACAATGTAAGAGGAATAGAATGAGGTAGTAGATGAATTCCTTTACAATATAAGATGAATAGAATGAGGTAGTAGATGAATTCCTTTACAATGTAAGAGGAATAGAATGAGGTAGTAGATGAATTCCTTTACAATATAAGAGGAATAGAATGAGGTAGTAGATGAATTCCTTTACAATATAAGAGGAATAGAATGAGGTAGTAGATGAATTCCTGTACAATATAAGAGGAATAGAATGAGGTAGTAGATGAATTCCTTTACAATATAAGAGGAATAGAATGAGGTAGTAGATGAATTCCTGTACAATATAAGAGGAATAGAATGAGGTAGTAGATGAATTCCTTTACAATATAAGATGAATAGAATGAGGTAGTAGATGAATTCCTGTACAATATAAGAGGAATAGAATGAGGTAGTAGATGAATTCCTGTACAATATAAGATGAATAGAATGAGGTAGTAGATGAATTCCTGTACAATATAAGATAAATAGAATGAGGTAGTAGATGAATTCCTTTACAATGTAAGAGGAATAGAATGAGGTAGTAGATGAATTCCTTTACAATATAAGATGAATAGAATGAGGTAGTAGATGAATTCCTGTACAATATAAGAGGAATAGAATGAGGTAGTAGATGAATTCCTGTACAATATAAGAGGAATATAATGAGGTAGTAGATGAATTCCTTTACAATATAAGAGGAATAGAATGAGGTAGTAGATGAATTCCTGTACAATATAAGAGGAATATAATGAGGTAGTAGATGAATTCCTTTACAATATAAGAGGAATAGAATGAGGTAGTAGATGAATTCCTGTACAATATAAGAGGAATATAATGAGGTAGTAGATGAATTCCTTTACAATATAAGAGGAATAGAATGAGGTAGTAGATGAATTCCTGTACAATATAAGAGGAATAGAATGAGGTAGTAGATGAATTCCTTTACAATATAAGATGAATAGAATGAGGTAGTAGATGAATTCCTGTACAATATAAGAGGAATATAATGAGGTAGTAGATGAATTCCTTTACAATATAAGATGAATAGAATGAGGTAGTAGATGAATTCCTGTACAATATAAGAGGAATATAATGAGGTAGTAGATGAATTCCTTTACAATATAAGAGGAATAGAATGAGGTAGTAGATGAATTCCTTTACAATATAAGAGGAATAGAATGAGGTAGTAGATGAATTCCTTTACAATATAAGAGGAATAGAATGAGGTAGTAGATGAATTCCTTTACAATATAAGATGAATAGAATGAGGTAGTAGATGAATTTCTTTACAATATAAGAGGAATAGAATGAGGTAGTAGATGAATTCCTTTACAATATAAGATGAATAGAATGAGGTAGTAGATGAATTCCTTTACAATGTAAGAGGAATAGAATGAGGTAGTAGATGAATTCCTTTACAATATAAGAGGAATAGAATGAGGATGTAGATGAATTCCTTTACAATATAAGAGGAATATAATGAGGTAGTAGATGAATTCCTTTACAATATAAGAGAAATAGAATGAGGTAGTAGATGAATTCCTGTACAATATAAGAGGAATAGAATGAGGTAGTAGATGAATTCCTGTACAATATAAGAGGAATATAATGAGGTAGTAGATGAATTCCTGTACAATATAAGATGAATAGAATGAGGTAGTAGATGAATTCCTGTACAATATAAGAGGTATAGAATGAGGTAGTAGATGAATTCCTTTACAATATAAGATGAATAGAATGAGGTAGTAGATGAATTCCTGTACAATATAAGAGGAATAGAATGAGGTAGTAGATGAATTCCTTTACAATATAAGATGAATAGAATGAGGTAGTAGATGAATTCCTGTACAATATAAGAGGAATAGAATGAGGTAGTAGATGAATTCCTGTACAATATAAGAGGAATATAATGAGGTAGTAGATGAATTCCTTTACAATATAAGAGGAATAGAATGAGGTAGTAGATGAATTCCTTTACAATATAAGAGGAATAGAATGAGGTAGTAGATGAATTCCTTTACAATATAAGAGGAATAGAATGAGGTAGTAGATGAATTCCTTTACAATATTATAGGAATAGAATGAGGCAGTAGATGAATTCCTTTACAATATAAGAGGAATATAATGAGGTAGTAGATGAATTCCTTTACAATATAAGAGGAATAGAATGAGGTAGTAGATGAATTCCTTTACAATATAAGAGGAATAGAATGAGGTAGTAGATGAATTCCTGTACAATATAAAAGGAATAGAATGAGGATGTAGATGAATTCCTTTACAATATAAGAGGAATAGAATGAGGTAGTAGATGAATTCCTTTACAATATAAGAGTAATAGAATGAGGTAGTAGATGAATTCCTGTACAATATAAGAGGAATAGAATGAGGTAGTAGATGAATTCCTGTACAATATAAGAGGAATATAATGAGGTAGTAGATGAATTCCTTTACAATATAAGAGGAATATAATGAGGATGTAGATGAATTCCTTTACAATATAAGAGGAATAGAATGAGGTAGTAGATGAATTCCTTTACAATATAAGAGTAATAGAATGAGGTAGTAGATGAATTCCTTTACAATATAAGAGGAATATAATGAGGTAGTAGATGAATTCCTGTACAATATAAGATGAATAGAATGGGTAGTAGATGAATTCCTTTACAATATAAGAGTAATAGAATGAGGTAGTAGATGAATTCCTTTACAATATAAGAGGAATATAATGAGGTAGTAGATGAATTCCTGTACAATATAAGATGAATAGAATGGGTAGTAGATGAATTCCTTTACAATATAAGAGGAATAGAATGAGGTAGTAGATTAATTCCTTTACAATATAAGAGGAATAGAATGAGGATGTAGATGAATTCCTTTACAATATAAGATGAATAGAATGGGTAGTAGATGAATTCCTGTACAATATAAGAGGAATAGAATGAGGTAGTAGATGAATTCCTTTACAATATAAGAGTAATAGAATGAGGTAGTAGATGAATTCCTTTACAATATAAGAGGAATATAATGAGGTAGTAGATGAATTCCTGTACAATATAAGATGAATAGAATGGGTAGTAGATGAATTCCTTTACAATATAAGAGGAATAGAATGAGGTAGTAGATGAATTCCTTTACAATATAAGAGGAATAGAATGAGGATGTAGATGAATTCCTTTACAATATAAGAGAAATAGAATGAGGTAGTAGATGAATTCCTGTACAATATAAGAGTAATAGAATGAGGTAGTAGATGAATTCCTTTACAATATAAGAGGAATATAATGAGGTAGTAGATGAATTCCTTTACAATATAAGAGAAATAGAATGAGGTAGTAGATGAATTCCTGTACAATATAAGAGGAATAGAATGAGGTAGTAGATGAATTCCTGTACAATATAAGAGGAATATAATGAGGTAGTAGATGAATTCCTGTACAATATAAGATGAATAGAATGAGGTAGTAGATGAATTCCTGTACAATATAAGAGGAATAGAATGAGGTAGTAGATGAATTCCTTTACAATATAAGATGAATAGAATGAGGTAGTAGATGAATTCCTGTACAATATAAGAGGAATAGAATGAGGTAGTAGATGAATTCCTTTACAATATAAGATGAATAGAATGAGGTAGTAGATGAATTCCTGTACAATATAAGAGGAATAGAATGAGGTAGTAGATGAATTCCTGTACAATATAAGAGGAATATAATGAGGTAGTAGATGAATTCCTTTACAATATAAGAGGAATAGAATGAGGTAGTAGATGAATTCCTTTACAATATAAGAGGAATAGAATGAGGTAGTAGATGAATTCCTTTACAATATAAGAGGAATAGAATGAGGTAGTAGATGAATTCCTTTACAATATTATAGGAATAGAATGAGGCAGTAGATGAATTCCTTTACAATATAAGAGGAATATAATGAGGTAGTAGATGAATTCCTTTACAATATAAGAGGAATAGAATGAGGATGTAGATGAATTCCTTTACAATATAAGAGGAATAGAATGAGGTAGTAGATGAATTCCTTTACAATATAAGAGTAATAGAATGAGGTAGTAGATGAATTCCTGTACAATATAAGAGGAATAGAATGAGGTAGTAGATGAATTCCTGTACAATATAAGAGGAATATAATGAGGTAGTAGATGAATTCCTTTACAATATAAGAGGAATATAATGAGGATGTAGATGAATTCCTTTACAATATAAGAGGAATAGAATGAGGTAGTAGATGAATTCCTTTACAATATAAGAGTAATAGAATGAGGTAGTAGATGAATTCCTTTACAATATAAGAGGAATATAATGAGGTAGTAGATGAATTCCTGTACAATATAAGATGAATAGAATGGGTAGTAGATGAATTCCTTTACAATATAAGAGTAATAGAATGAGGTAGTAGATGAATTCCTTTACAATATAAGAGGAATATAATGAGGTAGTAGATGAATTCCTGTACAATATAAGATGAATAGAATGGGTAGTAGATGAATTCCTTTACAATATAAGAGGAATAGAATGAGGTAGTAGATGAATTCCTTTACAATATAAGAGGAATAGAATGAGGATGTAGATGAATTCCTTTACAATATAAGAGGAATAGAATGAGGTAGTAGATGAATTCCTTTACAATATAAGAGTAATAGAATGAGGTAGTAGATGAATTCCTGTACAATATAAGAGGAATAGAATGAGGTAGTAGATGAATTCCTGTACAATATAAGAGGAATATAATGAGGTAGTAGATGAATTCCTTTACAATATAAGAGGAATATAATGAGGATGTAGATGAATTCCTGTACAATATAAGAGGAATAGAATGAGGTAGTAGATGAATTCCTTTACAATATAAGAGTAATAGAATGAGGTAGTAGATGAATTCCTTTACAATATAAGAGGAATATAATGAGGTAGTAGATGAATTCCTGTACAATATAAGATGAATAGAATGGGTAGTAGATGAATTCCTTTACAATATAAGAGTAATAGAATGAGGTAGTAGATGAATTCCTTTACAATATAAGAGGAATATAATGAGGTAGTAGATGAATTCCTGTACAATATAAGATGAATAGAATGGGTAGTAGATGAATTCCTTTACAATATAAGAGGAATAGAATGAGGTAGTAGATGAATTCCTTTACAATATAAGAGGAATAGAATGAGGATGTAGATGAATTCCTTTACAATATAAGATGAATAGAATGGGTAGTAGATGAATTCCTGTACAATATAAGAGGAATAGAATGAGGTAGTAGATGAATTCCTTTACAATATAAGAGTAATAGAATGAGGTAGTAGATGAATTCCTTTACAATATAAGAGGAATATAATGAGGTAGTAGATGAATTCCTGTACAATATAAGATGAATAGAATGGGTAGTAGATGAATTCCTTTACAATATAAGAGGAATAGAATGAGGTAGTAGATGAATTCCTTTACAATATAAGAGGAATAGAATGAGGATGTAGATGAATTCCTTTACAATATAAGAGAAATAGAATGGGGTAGTAGATGAATTCCTGTACAATATAAGAGTAATAGAATGAGGTAGTAGATGAATTCCTTTACAATATAAGAGTAATAGAATGAGGTAGTAGATGAATTCCTTTACAATATAAGAGGAATAGAATGAGGATGTAGATGAATTCCTTTACAATATAAGAGAAATAGAATGAGGTAGTAGATGAATTCCTGTACAATATAAGAGGAATATAATGAGGTAGTAGATGAATTCCTGTACAATATAAGAGGAATATAATGAGGTAGTAGATGAATTCCTGTACAATATAAGAGGAATATAATGAGGATGTAGATGAATTCCTTTACAATATAAGAGGAATAGAATGACGTAGTAGATGAATTCCTTTACAATATAAGAGTAATAGAATGAGGTAGTAGATGAATTCCTTTACAATATAAGAGGAATAGAATGAGGATGTAGATGAATTCCTTTACAATATAAGAGAAATAGAATGAGGTAGTAGATGAATTCCTGTACAATATAAGAGGAATATAATGAGGTAGTAGATGAATTCCTGTACAATATAAGAGGAATATAATGAGGTAGTAGATGAATTCCTGTACAATATAAGAGGAATATAATGAGGATGTAGATGAATTCCTTTACAATATAAGAGGAATAGAATGAGGTAGTAGATGAATTCCTGTACAATATAAGAGGAATATAATGAGGTAGTAGATGAATTCCTGTACAATATAAGATGAATAGAATGAGGTAGTAGATGAATTCCTGTACAATATAAGAGGAATAGAATGAGGTAGTAGATGAATTCCTGTACAATATAAGATGAATAGAATGAGGTAGTAGATGAATTCCTGTACAATATAAGAGGAATATAATGAGGTAGTAGATGAATTCCTTTACAATATAAGAGGAATAGAATGAGGTAGTAGATGAATTCCTTTACAATATAAGAGGAATTGAATGAGGTAGTAGATGAATTCCTTTACAATATAAGAGGAATAGAATGAGGTAGTAGATGAATTCCTTTACAATATAAGATGAATAGAATGAGGTAGTAGATGAATTTCTTTACAATATAAGAGGAATAGAATGAGGTAGTAGATGAATTCCTTTACAATATAAGATGAATAGAATGAGGTAGTAGATGAATTCCTTTACAATGTAAGAGGAATAGAATGAGGTAGTAGATGAATTCCTTTACAATATAAGAGGAATAGAATGAGGTAGTAGATGAATTCCTTTACAATATAAGATGAATAGAATGAGGTAGTAGATGAATTCCTGTACAATGTAAGAGGAATAGAATGAGGTAGTAGATGAATTCCTGTACAATATAAGATGAATAGAATGAGGTAGTAGATGAATTCCTGTACAATATAAGAGGAATAGAATGAGGTAGTAGATGAATTCCTGTACAATATAAGAGGAATAGAATGAGGTAGTAGATGAATTCCTTTACAATATAAGAGGAATAGAATGAGGTAGTAGATGAATTCCTTTACAATATAAGAGGAATAGAATGAGGATGTAGATGAATTCCTTTACAATGTAAGAGGAATAGAATGAGGTAGTAGATGAATTCCTTTACAATATAAGAGGAATAGAATGAGGTAGTAGATGAATTCCTGTACAATATAAGAGGAATAGAATGAGGTAGTAGATGAATTCCTTTACAATATAAGATGAATAGAATGAGGTAGTAGATGAATTCCTGTACAATATAAGAGGAATAGAATGAGGTAGTAGATGAATTCCTGTACAATATAAGATGAATAGAATGAGGTAGTAGATGAATTCCTGTACAATATAAGATAAATAGAATGAGGTAGTAGATGAATTCCTTTACAATGTAAGAGGAATAGAATGAGGTAGTAGATGAATTCCTTTACAATATAAGATGAATAGAATGAGGTAGTAGATGAATTCCTTTACAATGTAAGAGGAATAGAATGAGGTAGTAGATGAATTCCTTTACAATATAAGATGAATAGAATGAGGTAGTAGATGAATTCCTGTACAATATAAGAGGAATAGAATGAGGTAGTAGATGAATTCCTGTACAATATAAGATGAATAGAATGAGGTAGTAGATGAATTCCTGTACAATATAAGATAAATAGAATGAGGTAGTAGATGAATTCCTTTACAATGTAAGAGGAATAGAATGAGGTAGTAGATGAATTCCTTTACAATATAAGATGAATAGAATGAGGTAGTAGATGAATTCCTTTACAATGTAAGAGGAATAGAATGAGGTAGTAGATGAATTCCTTTACAATATAAGAGGAATAGAATGAGGTAGTAGATGAATTCCTTTACAATATAAGAGGAATAGAATGAGGTAGTAGATGAATTCCTGTACAATATAAGAGGAATAGAATGAGGTAGTAGATGAATTCCTTTACAATATAAGAGGAATAGAATGAGGTAGTAGATGAATTCCTGTACAATATAAGAGGAATAGAATGAGGTAGTAGATGAATTCCTTTACAATATAAGATGAATAGAATGAGGTAGTAGATGAATTCCTGTACAATATAAGAGGAATAGAATGAGGTAGTAGATGAATTCCTTTACAATATAAGAGGAATAGAATGAGGTAGTAGATGAATTCCTTTACAATATAAGAGGAATAGAATGAGGTAGTAGATGAATTCCTTTACAATATAAGATGAATAGAATGAGGTAGTAGATGAATTCCTGTACAATGTAAGAGGAATAGAATGAGGTAGTAGATGAATTCCTGTACAATATAAGATGAATAGAATGAGGTAGTAGATGAATTCCTGTACAATATAAGAGGAATAGAATGAGGTAGTAGATGAATTCCTGTACAATATAAGAGGAATAGAATGAGGTAGTAGATGAATTCCTTTACAATATAAGAGGAATAGAATGAGGTAGTAGATGAATTCCTTTACAATATAAGAGGAATAGAATGAGGATGTAGATGAATTCCTTTACAATGTAAGAGGAATAGAATGAGGTAGTAGATGAATTCCTTTACAATATAAGAGGAATAGAATGAGGTAGTAGATGAATTCCTGTACAATATAAGAGGAATAGAATGAGGTAGTAGATGAATTCCTTTACAATATAAGATGAATAGAATGAGGTAGTAGATGAATTCCTGTACAATATAAGAGGAATAGAATGAGGTAGTAGATGAATTCCTGTACAATATAAGATGAATAGAATGAGGTAGTAGATGAATTCCTGTACAATATAAGATAAATAGAATGAGGTAGTAGATGAATTCCTTTACAATGTAAGAGGAATAGAATGAGGTAGTAGATGAATTCCTTTACAATATAAGATGAATAGAATGAGGTAGTAGATGAATTCCTTTACAATGTAAGAGGAATAGAATGAGGTAGTAGATGAATTCCTTTACAATATAAGATGAATAGAATGAGGTAGTAGATGAATTCCTGTACAATATAAGAGGAATAGAATGAGGTAGTAGATGAATTCCTGTACAATATAAGATGAATAGAATGAGGTAGTAGATGAATTCCTGTACAATATAAGATAAATAGAATGAGGTAGTAGATGAATTCCTTTACAATGTAAGAGGAATAGAATGAGGTAGTAGATGAATTCCTTTACAATATAAGATGAATAGAATGAGGTAGTAGATGAATTCCTTTACAATGTAAGAGGAATAGAATGAGGTAGTAGATGAATTCCTTTACAATATAAGAGGAATAGAATGAGGTAGTAGATGAATTCCTTTACAATATAAGAGGAATAGAATGAGGTAGTAGATGAATTCCTGTACAATATAAGAGGAATAGAATGAGGTAGTAGATGAATTCCTTTACAATATAAGAGGAATAGAATGAGGTAGTAGATGAATTCCTGTACAATATAAGAGGAATAGAATGAGGTAGTAGATGAATTCCTTTACAATATAAGATGAATAGAATGAGGTAGTAGATGAATTCCTGTACAATATAAGAGGAATAGAATGAGGTAGTAGATGAATTCCTGTACAATATAAGATGAATAGAATGAGGTAGTAGATGAATTCCTGTACAATATAAGATAAATAGAATGAGGTAGTAGATGAATTCCTTTACAATGTAAGAGGAATAGAATGAGGTAGTAGATGAATTCCTTTACAATATAAGATGAATAGAATGAGGTAGTAGATGAATTCCTGTACAATATAAGAGGAATAGAATGAGGTAGTAGATGAATTCCTGTACAATATAAGAGGAATATAATGAGGTAGTAGATGAATTCCTTTACAATATAAGAGGAATAGAATGAGGTAGTAGATGAATTCCTGTACAATATAAGAGGAATATAATGAGGTAGTAGATGAATTCCTTTACAATATAAGAGGAATAGAATGAGGTAGTAGATGAATTCCTGTACAATATAAGAGGAATATAATGAGGTAGTAGATGAATTCCTTTACAATATAAGAGGAATAGAATGAGGTAGTAGATGAATTCCTGTACAATATAAGAGGAATAGAATGAGGTAGTAGATGAATTCCTTTACAATATAAGATGAATAGAATGAGGTAGTAGATGAATTCCTGTACAATATAAGAGGAATATAATGAGGTAGTAGATGAATTCCTTTACAATATAAGATGAATAGAATGAGGTAGTAGATGAATTCCTGTACAATATAAGAGGAATATAATGAGGTAGTAGATGAATTCCTTTACAATATAAGAGGAATAGAATGAGGTAGTAGATGAATTCCTTTACAATATAAGAGGAATAGAATGAGGTAGTAGATGAATTCCTTTACAATATAAGAGGAATAGAATGAGGTAGTAGATGAATTCCTTTACAATATAAGATGAATAGAATGAGGTAGTAGATGAATTTCTTTACAATATAAGAGGAATAGAATGAGGTAGTAGATGAATTCCTTTACAATATAAGATGAATAGAATGAGGTAGTAGATGAATTCCTTTACAATGTAAGAGGAATAGAATGAGGTAGTAGATGAATTCCTTTACAATATAAGAGGAATAGAATGAGGATGTAGATGAATTCCTTTACAATATAAGAGGAATATAATGAGGTAGTAGATGAATTCCTTTACAATATAAGAGAAATAGAATGAGGTAGTAGATGAATTCCTGTACAATATAAGAGGAATAGAATGAGGTAGTAGATGAATTCCTGTACAATATAAGAGGAATATAATGAGGTAGTAGATGAATTCCTGTACAATATAAGATGAATAGAATGAGGTAGTAGATGAATTCCTGTACAATATAAGAGGAATAGAATGAGGTAGTAGATGAATTCCTTTACAATATAAGATGAATAGAATGAGGTAGTAGATGAATTCCTGTACAATATAAGAGGAATAGAATGAGGTAGTAGATGAATTCCTTTACAATATAAGAGGAATAGAATGAGGTAGTAGATGAATTCCTTTACAATATAAGAGGAATAGAATGAGGTAGTAGGTGAATTCCTTTACAATATAAGAGGAATAGAATGAGGTAGTAGATGAATTCCTTTACAATATAAGATGAATAGAATGAGGTAGTAGATGAATTTCTTTACAATATAAGAGGAATAGAATGAGGTAGTAGATGAATTCCTTTACAATATAAGATGAATAGAATGAGGTAGTAGATGAATTCCTTTACAATGTAAGAGGAATAGAATGAGGTAGTAGATGAATTCCTTTACAATATAAGATAAATAGAATGAGGTAGTAGATGAATTCCTGTACAATATAAGAGGAATAGAATGAGGTAGTAGATGAATTCCTTTACAATATAAGATGAATAGAATGAGGTAGTAGATGAATTCCTGTACAATATAAGAGGAATAGAATGAGGTAGTAGATGAATTCCTGTACAATATAAGAGGAATATAATGAGGTAGTAGATGAATTCCTGTACAATATAAGAGGAATAGAATGAGGTAGTAGATGAATTCCTTTACAATATAAGAGGAATATAATGAGGTAGTAGATGAATTCCTTTACAATATAAGAGGAATAGAATGAGGTAGTAGATGAATTCCTTTACAATATAAGATGAATAGAATGAGGTAGTAGATGAATTTCTTTACAATATAAGAGGAATAGAATGAGGTAGTAGATGAATTCCTTTACAATATAAGAGGAATAGAATGAGGTAGTAGATGAATTCCTTTACAATGTAAGAGGAATAGAATGAGGTAGTAGATGAATTCCTTTACAATGTAAGAGGAATAGAATGAGGTAGTAGATGAATTCCTTTACAATATAAGAGGAATATAATGAGGTAGTAGATGAATTCCTTTACAATATAAGAGGAATAGAATGAGGTAGTAGATGAATTCCTTTTCAATATAAAAGGAATAGAATGAGGTAGTAGATGAATTCCTTTACAATATAAGAGGAATATAATGAGGTAGTTGATGAATTCCTTTACAATATAAGATAAATAGAATGAGGTAGTAGATGAATTCCTTTACAATATAAGAGGAATAGAATGAGGTAGTAGATGAATTCCTTTTCAATATAAAAGGAATAGAATGAGGTAGTAGATGAATTCCTTTACAATATAAGAGGAATATAATGAGGTAGTTGATGAATTCCTTTACAATATAAGAGGAATATAATGAGGTAGTTGATGAATTCCTTTACAATATAAGAGGAATATAATGAGTTAGTAGATGAATTCCTGTACAATATAAGATGAATAGAATGAGGTAGTAGATGGATCCCTTTTCAATATAAGAGGAATAGAATGAGGTAGTAGATGAATTCCTGTACAATATAAGAGGAATAGAATGAGGTAGTAGATGAATTCCTTCACAATATTAGAGGAATAGAATGAGGTAGTATATGAATTCCTTTACAATATAAGAGGAATAGAATGAGGTAGTAGATAAATTCCTTTACAATATAAGAAGAATAGAATGAGGCAGTAGATGAATTCCTTTACATTATAAGATGAATATAATGAGGTAGTAGATGAATTCCTTTACAATATAAGATGAATACAATCAGGTAGTAGATGAATTCCTTTACAATATAAGAGGAATAGAATGAAGTAGTAGATGAATTCCTTTACACTATTAGAGGAAGAGAATAAGGTAGTATATGAATTCCTTTACAATATAAGAGGAATAGAATGAGGTAGTAAATGAATTCCTTTACAATATAAGAGGAATAGAATGAGGTAGTTGATGAATTCCTTTACAATATAAGAGGGATAGAATGAGGTAGTAGATGAATTCCTTTACAATATTGGAGGAATAGAATGAGGTAGTAGATGAATTCCTTTATAATATAAGAGGAATAGAATGAGGTAGTAGATGAATTCCTTTACAATATAAGAGGAATAGAATGAGGTAGTAGATGAATTCCTTTACAATATAAGAGGAATAGAATGAGGATGTAGATGAATTCCTTTACAATATAAGAGGAATATAATGAGGTAGTAGATGAATTCCTGTACAATATAAGATGAATAGAATGAGGTAGTAGATGAATTCCTTTACAATATAAGAGGAATAGAATGAGGTAGTAGATGAATTCCTTTTCAATATAAAAGGAATAGAATGAGGTAGTAGATGAATTCCTTTACAATATAAGAGGAATATAATGAGGTAGTTGATGAATTCCTTTACAATATAAGAGGAATATAATGAGGTAGTTGATGAATTCCTTTACAATATAAGAGGAATATAATGAGTTAGTAGATGAATTCCTGTACAATATAAGAGGAATAGAATGAGGTAGTAGATGAATTCCTTCACAATATTAGAGGAATAGAATGAGGTAGTAGATGAATTCCTTTACAATATAAGAGGAATAGAATGAGGATGTAGATGAATTCCTTTACAATATAAGAGGAATAAAATGAGGTAGTAGATGAATTCCTTTACAATATTAGAGGAATAGAATGAGGTAGTATATGAATTCCTTTACAATATAAGAGGAATATAATGAGGTAGTTGATGAATTCCTTTACAATATTAGAGGAATAGAATGAAGATGTATAGGTAGTAGATGAATTCCTTTACAATATTAGAGAAAGTGAATGAGGTAGTAGATGAATTCCTGTACAATATAAGAGGAAAAGAATGAGGTAGTAGATGAATTCCTTTACAATATTAGAGTAATAGAATGAGGTAGTAGATGAATTCCTGTACAATATAAGAGGAAGATAATGAGGTAGTAGATGAATTCCATTACAATATTAGAGGAAGAGAATGAGGTAGTAGATGAATTCCTTTGCAATATTAGAGGAAGAGAATGAGGTAGTAGATGAATTCCTTTACAATATTAGAGGAAGAGAATGAGGTAGTAGATGAATTCCATTACAATATTAGAGGAAGAGAATGAGGTAGTAGATGAATTCCTTTACAATATTAGAGGAATAGAATGAGGTAGTATATGAATTCCTTTACAATATAAGAGGAATAGAATGAGGTAGTAGATGAATTCCTTTACAATATAAGAGGAATAGAATGAGGTAGTAGATGAATTCCTTTACAATATAAGAGGATTGGAATGAGATAGTAGATGAATTCCTTTACAATATTAGAGGAATAGAATGAGGTAGTAGATGAATTCCTTTACACTATTAGAGTAATAGAATGAGATAGTAGATGAATTCCTTTACAATATAAGAGAAATAGAATGAGGTAGTAGATGAATTCCTGTATAATATAAGATGAATAGAATGAGGTAGTAGATGAATTCCTTTACAATATAAGGGAAATAGAATGAGGTAGTAGATGAATTCCTGTACAATATAAGAGGAATAGAATGAGGTAGTAGATGAATTCCTTTACAATATAAGAGGAATAGAATGAGGTAGTAGATGAATTCCTTTACAATATAAGAGGAATAGAATGAGGTAGTAGATGAATTCCTTTACAATATAAGAGGAATAGAATGAGGTAGTAGATGAATTCCTTTACAATATAAGAGGAATAGAATGAGGTAGATGAATTCCTTTACAATATTAGAGAAATAGAATGAGGTAGTTGATGAATTCCTTTACAATATTAGAGGAATAGAATGAAGATGTATAGGTAGTAGATGAATTCCTTTACAATATTAGAGGAAGAGAATGAGGTAGTAGATGAATTCATTTACAATATAAGAGGAAAAGAATGAGGTAGTAGATGAATTCCTGTACAATATAAGAGGAAAAGAATGAGGTAGTAGATGAATTCCTTTACAATATTAGAGTAATAGAATGAGGTATTAGATGAATTCCTTTACAATATAAGAGGAAGAGAATGAGGTAGTAGATGAATTCCTTTACAATATAAGAGGAAAAGAATGAGGTAGTAGATGAATTCCTTTACAATAGTAGAGTAATAGAATGAGGTAGTAGATGAATTCTTTTACAATATAAGAGGAAGAGAATGAGGTAGTAGATGAATTCCATTACAATATTAGAGGAAGAGAATGAGGTAGTAGATGAATTACATTACAATATTAGAGGAAGAGAATGAGGTAGTAGATGAATTCCTTTACAATATAAGAGGAATAGAATGAGGATGTAGATGAATTCCTTTACAATATAAGATGAATATAATGAGGTAGTAGATGAATTCCTTTACAATATAAGAGAAATAGAATGAGGTAGTAGATGAATTCCTGTACAATATAAGAGGAATAGAATGAGGTAGTAGATGAATTCCTTTACAATATAAGATGAATAGAATGAGGTAGTAGATGAATTCCTGTACAATATAAGAGGATTAGAATGAGGTAGTAGATGAATTCCTGTACAATATAAGATGAATATAATGAGGTAGTAGATGAATTCCTTTACAATATAAGATGAATAGAATGAGGTAGTAGATGAATTCCTGTACAATATAAGAGGAATAGAATGAGGTAGTAGATGAATTCCTTTACAATATAAGATGAATAGAATGAGGTAGTAGATGAATTCCTGTACAATATAAGAGGAATAGAATGAGGTAGTAGATGAATTCCTTTACAATATAAGATGAATAGAATGAGGTAGTAGATGAATTCCTGTACAATATAAGAGGAATAGAATGAGGTAGTAGATGAATTCCTGTACAATATAAGAGGAATATAATGAGGTAGTAGATGAATTCCTGTACAATATAAGATGAATAGAATGAGGCAGTAGATGAATTCCTTTACAATATAAGAGGAATAGAATGAGGTAGTAGATGAATTCCTTTACAATATAAAAGGAATAGAATGAGGTAGTAGATGAATTCCTTTACAATATAAGAGGAATAGAATGAGGTAGTAGATGAATTCCTTTACAATATAAGATGAATAGAATGAGGTAGTAGATGAATTTCTTTACAATATAAGAGGAATAGAATGAGGTAGTAGATGAATTCCTTTACAATATAAGATGAATAGAATGAGGTAGTAGATGAATTCCTTTACAATGTAAGAGGAATAGAATGAGGTAGTAGATGAATTCCTTTACAATATAAGAGGAATAGAATGAGGTAGTAGATGAATTTCTTTACAATATAAGAGGAATAGAATGAGGTAGTAGATGAATTCCTTTACAATATAAGATGAATAGAATGAGGTAGTAGATGAATTCCTTTACAATGTAAGAGGAATAGAATGAGGTAGTAGATGAATTCCTTTACAATATAAGATCAATAGAATGAGGTAGTAGATGAATTCCTTTACAATATCAGAGGAATAGAATGAGGTAGTAGATGAATTCCTTTACAATATAAGAGGAATAGAATGAGGTAGTAGATGAATTCCTTTACAATATAAGAGGAATATAATGAGGTAGTTGATGAATTCCTTTACAATATAAGAGGAATATAATGAGGTAGTTGATGAATTCCTTTACAATATAAGAGGAATATAATGAGGTAGTAGATGAATTCCTGTACAATATAAGATGAATAGAATGAGGTAGTAGATGGATCCCTTTTCAATATAAGAGGAATAGAATGAGGTAGTAGATGAATTCCTGTATAATATAAGAGGAATAGAATGAGGTAGTAGATGAATTCCTTCACAATATTAGAGGAATAGAATGAGGTAGTAGATGAATTCCTTTACAATATAAGAGGAATAGAATGAGGTAGTAGATGAATTCCTTTACAATATTAGAGAAATAGAATGAGGTAGTTGATGAATTCCTTTACAATATTAGAGGAATAGAATGAAGATGTATAGGTAGTAGATGAATTCCTTTACAATATTAGAGGAAGAGAATGAGGTAGTAGATGAATTCATTTACAATATAAGAGGAAAAGAATGAGGTAGTAGATGAATTTCTTTACAATATTAGAGTAATAGAATGAGGTAGTAGATGAATTCTTTTACAATATAAGAGGAAGAGAATGAGGTAGTAGATGAATTCCATTACAATATTAGAGGAAGAGAATGAGGTAGTAGATGAATTACATTACAATATTAGAGGAAGAGAATGAGGTAGTAGATGAATTCCTTTACAATATAAGAGGAATAGAATGAGGATGTAGATGAATTCCTTTACAATATAAGAGGGATAGAATGAGGTAGTAGATGAATTCCTTTACAATATTGGAGGAATAGAATGAGGTAGTAGATGAATTCCTTTATAATATAAGAGGAATAGAATGAGGTAGTAGATGAATTCCTTTACAATATTAGAGGAAGAGAATGAGGTAGTAGATGAATTCCTTTACAATATTAGAGGAATAGAATGAGGTAGTATATGAATTCCTTTACAATATAAGAGGAATAGAATGAGGTAGTAGATGAATTCCTTTACAATATAAGAGGAATAGAATGAGGTAGTAGATGAATTCCTTTACAATATAAGAGGATTGGAATGAGATAGTAGATGAATTCCTTTACAATATTAGAGGAATAGAATGAGGTAGTAGATGAATTCCTTTACACTATTAGAGTAATAGAATGAGATAGTAGATGAATTCCTTTACAATATAAGAGAAATAGAATGAGGTAGTAGATGAATTCCTGTATAATATAAGATGAATAGAATGAGGTAGTAGATGAATTCCTTTACAATATAAGGGAAATAGAATGAGGTAGTAGATGAATTCCTGTACAATATAAGAGGAATAGAATGAGGTAGTAGATGAATTCCTTTACAATATAAGAGGAATAGAATGAGGTAGTAGATGAATTCCTTTACAATATAAGAGGAATAGAATGAGGTAGTAGATGAATTCCTTTACAATATAAGAGGAATAGAATGAGGTAGTAGATGAATTCCTTTACAATATTAGAGAAATAGAATGAGGTAGTTGATGAATTCCTTTACAATATTAGAGGAATAGAATGAAGATGTATAGGTAGTAGATGAATTCCTTTACAATATTAGAGGAAGAGAATGAGGTAGTAGATGAATTCATTTACAATATAAGAGGAAAAGAATGAGGTAGTAGATGAATTCCTGTACAATATAAGAGGAAAAGAATGAGGTAGTAGATGAATTCCTTTACAATATTAGAGTAATAGAATGAGGTATTAGATGAATTCCTTTACAATATAAGAGGAAGAGAATGAGGTAGTAGATGAATTCCTTTACAGTATAAGAGGAAAAGAATGAGGTAGTAGATGAATTCCTTTACAATAGTAGAGTAATAGAATGAGGTAGTAGATGAATTCTTTTACAATATAAGAGGAAGAGAATGAGGTAGTAGATGAATTCCATTACAATATTAGAGGAAGAGAATGAGGTAGTAGATGAATTACATTACAATATTAGAGGAAGAGAATGAGGTAGTAGATGAATTCCTTTACAATATAAGAGGAATAGAATGAGGATGTAGATGAATTCCTTTACAATATAAGATGAATATAATGAGGTAGTAGATGAATTCCTTTACAATATAAGAGAAATAGAATGAGGTAGTAGATGAATTCCTGTACAATATAAGAGGAATAGAATGAGGTAGTAGATGAATTCCTTTACAATATAAGATGAATAGAATGAGGTAGTAGATGAATTCCTGTACAATATAAGAGGATTAGAATGAGGTAGTAGATGAATTCCTGTACAATATAAGATGAATATAATGAGGTAGTAGATGAATTCCTTTACAATATAAGATGAATAGAATGAGGTAGTAGATGAATTCCTTTACAATATAAGATCAATAGAATGAGGTAGTAGATGAATTCCTTTACAATATAAGAGGAATAGAATGAGGTAGTAGATGAATTCCTTTACAATATAAGAGGAATAGAATGAGGTAGTAGATGAATTCCTTTACAATATAAGAGGAATATAATGAGGTAGTTGATGAATTCCTTTACAATATAAGAGGAATATAATGAGGTAGTTGATGAATTCCTTTACAATATAAGAGGAATATAATGAGGTAGTAGATGAATTCCTGTACAATATAAGATGAATAGAATGAGGTAGTAGATGGATCCCTTTTCAATATAAGAGGAATAGAATGAGGTAGTAGATGAATTCCTGTACAATATAAGAGGAATAGAATGAGGTAGTAGATGAATTCCTTCACAATATTAGAGGAATAGAATGAGGTAGTAGATGAATTCCTTTACAATATAAGAGGAATAGAATGAGGTAGTAGATGAATTCCTTTACAATATTAGAGAAATAGAATGAGGTAGTTGATGAATTCCTTTACAATATTAGAGGAATAGAATGAAGATGTATAGGTAGTAGATGAATTCCTTTACAATATTAGAGGAAGAGAATGAGGTAGTAGATGAATTCATTTACAATATAAGAGGAAAAGAATGAGGTAGTAGATGAATTCCTTTACAATATTAGAGTAATAGAATGAGGTAGTAGATGAATTCTTTTACAATATAAGAGGAAGAGAATGAGGTAGTAGATGAATTCCATTACAATATTAGAGGAAGAGAATGAGGTAGTAGATGAATTACATTACAATATTAGAGGAAGAGAATGAGGTAGTAGATGAATTCCTTTACAATATAAGAGGAATAGAATGAGGATGTAGATGAATTCCTTTACAATATAAGAGGGATAGAATGAGGTAGTAGATGAATTCCTTTACAATATTGGAGGAATAGAATGAGGTAGTAGATGAATTCCTTTATAATATAAGAGGAATAGAATGAGGTAGTAGATGAATTCCTTTACAATATAAGAGGAATAGAATGAGGTAGTAGATGAATTCCTTTACAATATAAGAGAAATAGAATGAAGTAGTAAATGAATTCCTTTACAATATAAGAGGAATAGAATGAGGTAGTAGATGAATTCCTTTACAATATAAGAGGATTAGAATGAGGTAGTAAATGAATTCCTTTACAATATAAGAGGAATAGAATGAGGTAGTATATGAATTCCTTTACAATATAAGAGGAATAGAATGAGGTAGTAGATGAATTCCTTTACAATATAAGAGGAATAGAAAGAGGATGTAGATGAATTCCTTTACAATATAAGAGGGATAGAATGAGGTAGTAGATGAATTCCTTTACAATATTGGAGGAATAGAATGAGGTAGTAGATGAATTCCTTTATAATATAAGAGGAATAGAATGAGGTAGTAGATGAATTCCTTTACAATATAAGAGGAATAGAATGAGGTAGTAGATGAATTCCTTTACAATATAAGAGGAATAGAATGAGGA
Organism: Bathymodiolus septemdierum; assembly: GCA_963383655.1. Taxonomy (NCBI): domain Eukaryota; kingdom Metazoa; phylum Mollusca; class Bivalvia; order Mytilida; family Modiolidae; genus Bathymodiolus; species Bathymodiolus septemdierum. Next base: position 2,977,212 of record OY726523.1, read on the forward strand.
TGTAGATGAATTCCTTTACAATATAAGAGGAATAAAATGAGGTAGTAGATGAATTCCTTTACAATATTAGAGGAATAGAATGAGGTAGTATATGAATTCCTTTACAATATAAGAGGAATAGAATGAGGTAGTTGATGAATTCCTTTACAATATTAGAGGAATAGAATGAAGATGTATAGGTAGTAGATGAATTCCTTTACAATATTAGAGGAAGTGAATGAGGTAGTAGATGAATTCCTGTACAATATAAGAGGAAAAGAATGAGGTAGTAGATGAATTCCTTTACAATATTAGAGTAATAGAATGAGGTAGTAGATGAATTCCTGTACAATATAAGAGGAAGATAATGAGGTAGTAGATGAATTCCATTACAATATTAGAGGAAGAGAATGAGGTAGTAGATGAATTCCTTTGCAATATTAGAGGAAGAGAATGAGGTAGTAGATGAATTCCTTTACAATATTAGAGGAAGAGAATGAGGTAGTAGATGAATTCCATTACAATATTAGAGGAAGAGAATGAGGTAGTAGATGAATTCCTTTACAATATTAGAGGAATAGAATGAGGTAGTAGATGAATTCCTTTGCAATATTAGAGGAAGAGAATGAGGTAGTAGATGAATTCCATTACAATATTAGAGGAAGAGAATGAGGTAGTAAATGAATTCCTTTACAATATTAGAGGAAGAGAATGAGGTAGTAGATGAATTCCTTTACAATATAAGAGGAATAGAATGAGGTAGTAGATGAATTCCTTTACAATATAAGAGGAATAGAATGAGGTAGTAGATGAATTCCTTTACAATATAAGAGGATTGGAATGAGATAGTAGATGAATTCCTTTACAATATTAGAGGAATAGAATGAGGTAGTATATGAATTCCTTTACAATATAAGAGGAATAGAATGAGGTAGTAGATGAATTCCTTTACAATATAAGAGGAATAGAATGAGGATGTAGATGAATTCCTTTACAATATAAGACGAATAGAATGAGGTAGTAGATGAATTCCTTTACAATATTGGAGGAATAGAATGAGGTAGTAGATGAATTCCTTTACAATATAAGAGGAATAGAATGAGGTAGTAGATGAATTCCTTTACAATATAAGAGGAATAGAATGAGGTAGTTGATGAATTCCTTTACACTATTAGAGTAATAGAATGAGGTAGTAGATGATTTCCTTTACAATATAAGATGAATAGAATGAGGCAGTAGATGAATTCCTTTACAATATAAGAGAAATAGAATGAAGTAGTAGATTAAATCCTTTACAATATAAGAGGAATAGAATGAGGTAGTAGATGAATTCCTTTACAATATAAGAGGAATAGAATGAGGTAGTAGATGAATTCCTGTATAATATAAGATGAATAGAATGAGGTAGTAGATGAATTCCTTTACAATATAAGAGAAATAGAATGAGGTAGTAGATGAATTCCTTTACAATATAAGAGGAATAGAATGAGGTAGTAGATGAATTCCTTTACAATATAAGAGGAATAGAATGAGGTAGTAGATGAATTCCTTTACAATATAAGAGGAATAGAATGAGGTAGTAGATGAATTCCTTTACAATATTAGAGAAATAGAATGAGGTAGTTGATGAATTCCTTTACAATATTAGAGGAATAGAATGAAGATGTATAGGTAGTAGATGAATTCCTTTACAATATTAGAGGAAGAGAATGAGGTAGTAGATGAATTCATTTACAATATAAGAGGAAAAGAATGAGGTAGTAGATGAATTCCTGTACAATATAAGAGGAAAAGAATGAGGTAGTAGATGAATTCCTTTACAATATTAGAGTAATAGAATGAGGTATTAGATGAATTCCTTTACAATATAAGAGGAAGAGAATGAGGTAGTAGATGAATTCCTTTACAATATAAGAGGAAAAGAATGAGGTAGTAGATGAATTCCTTTACAATAGTAGAGTAATAGAATGAGGTAGTAGATGAATTCTTTTACAATATAAGAGGAAGAGAATGAGGTAGTAGATGAATTCCATTACAATATTAGAGGAAGAGAATGAGGTAGTAGATGAATTACATTACAATATTAGAGGAAGAGAATGAGGTAGTAGATGAATTCCTTTACAATATAAGAGGAATAGAATGAGGTAGTAGATGAATTCCTTTACAATATAAGAGGAATAGAATGAGGTAGTAGATGAATTCCTTTACAAAATAAGAGTAATAGAATGAGGATGTAGATGAATTCCTTTACAATATAAGAGGAATAGAATGAGGTAGTAGATGAATTCCTGTACAATATTAGAGGAATAGAATGAGGTAGTAGATGAATTCCTTTACAATATAAGAGGAATAGAATGAGGATGTAGATGAATTCCTTTACAATATAAGAGGATTAGAATGAGGTAGTAGATGAATTCCTTTACAATATTAGAGGAATAGAATGAGGTAGTATATGAATTTCTTTACAATATAAGAGGAATAGAATGAGGTAGTAGATGAATTCCTTTACAATATAAGAGGAATAGAATGAGGATGTAGATGAATTCCTTTACAATATAAGATGAATATAATGAGGTAGTAGATGAATTCCTTTACAATATAAGAGAAATAGAATGAGGTAGTAGATGAATTCCTGTACAATATAAGAGGAATAGAATGAGGTAGTAGATGAATTCCTTTACAATATAAGATGAATAGAATGAGGTAGTAGATGAATTCCTGTACAATATAAGAGGATTAGAATGAGGTAGTAGATGAATTCCTGTACAATATAAGAGGAATATAATGAGGTAGTAGATGAATTCCATTACAATATTAGAGGAAGAGAATGAGGTAGTAGATGAATTACATTACAATATTAGAGGAAGAGAATGAGGTAGTAGATGAATTCCTTTACAATATAAGAGGAATAGAATGAGGTAGTAGATGAATTCCTTTACAATATAAGAGGAATAGAATGAGGTAGTAGATGAATTCCTTTACAAAATAAGAGTAATAGAATGAGGATGTAGATGAATTCCTTTACAATATAAGAGGAATAGAATGAGGTAGTAGATGAATTCCTGTACAATATTAGAGGAATAGAATGAGGTAGTAGATGAATTCCTTTACAATATAAGAGGAATAGAATGAGGATGTAGATGAATTCCTTTACAATATAAGAGGATTAGAATGAGGTAGTAGATGAATTCCTTTACAATATTAGAGGAATAGAATGAGGTAGTATATGAATTTCTTTACAATATAAGAGGAATAGAATGAGGTAGTAGATGAATTCCTTTACAATATAAGAGGAATAGAATGAGGTAGTTGATGAATTCCTTTACACTATTAGAGTAATAGAATGAGGTAGTAGATGAATTCCTTTACAATATAAGATGAATAGAATGAGGTAGTAGATGAATTCCTTTACAATATAAGAGGAATAGAATGAGGATGTAGATGAATTCCTTTACAATATAAGATGAATATAATGAGGTAGTAGATGAATTCCTTTACAATATAAGAGAAATAGAATGAGGTAGTAGATGAATTCCTGTACAATATAAGAGGAATAGAATGAGGTAGTAGATGAATTCCTTTACAATATAAGATGAATAGAATGAGGTAGTAGATGAATTCCTGTACAATATAAGAGGATTAGAATGAGGTAGTAGATGAATTCCTGTACAATATAAGAGGAATATAATGAGGTAGTAGATGAATTCCTTTACAATATAAGATGAATAGAATGAGGTAGTAGATGAATTCCTTTACAATATAAGATGAATAGAATGAGGTAGTAGATGAATTCCTGTACAATATAAGAGGAATAGAATGAGGTAGTAGATGAATTCCTTTACAATATAAGATGAATAGAATGAGGTACTAGATGAATTCCTGTACAATATAAGAGGAATAGAATGAGGTAGTAGATGAATTCCTTTACAATATAAGATGAATAGAATGAGGTAGTAGATGAATTCCTGTACAATATAAGAGGAATAGAATGAGGTAGTAGATGAATTCCTGTACAATATAAGAGGAATATAATGAGGTAGTAGATGAATTCCTGTACAATATAAGATGAATAGAATGAGGCAGTAGATGAATTCCTGTACAATATAAGAGGAATAGAATGAGGTAGTAGATGAATTCCTTTACAATATAAAAGGAATAGAATGAGGTAGTAGATGAATTCCTTTACAATATAAGAGGAATAGAATGAGGTAGTAGATGAATTCCTTTACAATATAAGATGAATAGAATGAGGTAGTAGATGAATTTCTTTACAATATAAGAGGAATAGAATGAGGTGGTAGATGAATTCCTTTACAATATAAGATGAATAGAATGAGGTAGTAGATGAATTCCTTTACAATGTAAGAGGAATAGAATGAGGTAGTAGATGAATTCCTTTACAATATAAGATCAATAGAATGAGGTAGTAGATGAATTCCTTTACAATATAAGAGGAATAGAATGAGGTAGTAGATGAATTCCTGTACAATATAAGAGGAATAGAATGAGGTAGTAGATGAATTCCTTTACAATATAAGAGGAAAATAATGAGGTAGTTGATGAATTCCTTTACAATATAAGAGGAATATAATGAGGTAGTTGATGAATTCCTTTACAATATAAGAGGAATATAATGAGGTAGTAGATGAATTCCTGTACAATATAAGATGAATAGAATGAGGTAGTAGATGGATCCCTTTTCAATATAAGAGGAATAGAATGAGGTAGTAGATGAATTCCTGTACAATATAAGAGGAATAGAATGAGGTAGTAGATGAATTCCTTCACAATATTAGAGGAATAGAATGAGGTAGTATATGAATTCCTTTACAATATAAGAGGAATAGAATGAGGTAGTAGATAAATTCCTTTACAATATAAGAAGAATAGAATGAGGCAGTAGATGAATTCCTTTACATTATAAGATGAATATAATGAGTTAGTAGATGAATTCCTTTACAATATAAGATGAATAGAATGAGGTAGTAGATGAATTCCTTTACAATATAAGATGAATAGAATGAAGTAGTAGATGAATTCCTTTACACTATTAGAGGAATAGAATGAGGTAGTATATGAATTCCTTTACAATATAAGAGGAATAGAATGAGGTAGGAAATGAATTCCTTTACAATATAAGAGGAATAGAATGAGGTAGTTGATGAATTCCTTTACAATATAAGAGGGATAGAATGAGGTAGTAGATGAATTCCTTTACAATATAAGAGGAATAGAATGAGGTAGTAGATGAATTCCTTTACAATATAAGAGGAATAGAATGAGGTAGTAGATGAATTCCTTTACAATATAAGAGGAATAGAATGAAGTAGTAGATGAATTCCTTTACAATATTAGAGAAATAGAATGAGGTAGTTGATGAATTCCTTTACAATATTAGAGGAATAGAATGAAGATGTATAGGTAGTAGATGAATTCCTTTACAATATTAGAGGAAGAGAATGAGGTAGTAGATGAATTCATTTACAATATAAGAGGAAAAGAATGAGGTAGTAGATGAATTCCTGTACAATATAAGAGGAAAAGAATGAGGTAGTAGATGAATTCCTTTACAATATTAGAGTAATAGAATGAGGTAGTAGATGAATTCTTTTACAATATAAGAGGAAGAGAATGAGGTAGTAGATGAATTCCATTACAATATTAGAGGAAGAGAATGAGGTAGTAGATGAATTACATTACAATATTAGAGGAAGAGAATGAGGTAGTAGATGAATTCCTTTACAATATAAGAGGAATAGAATGAGGATGTAGATGAATTCCTTTACAATATAAGAGGGATAGAATGAGGTAGTAGATGAATTCCTTTACAATATTGGAGGAATAGAATGAGGTAGTAGATGAATTCCTTTATAATATAAGAGGAATAGAATGAGGTAGTAGATGAATTCCTTTACAATATAAGAGGAATAGAATGAGGTAGTAGATGAATTCCTTTACAATATAAGAGAAATAGAAAGAAGTAGTAAATGAATTCCTTTACAATATAAGAGGAATAGAATGAGGTAGTAGATGAATTCCTTTACAATATAAGAGGATTAGAATGAGGTAGTAAATGAATTCCTTTACAATATTAGAGGAATAGAATGAGGTAGTATATGAATTCCTTTACAATATAAGAGGAATAGAATGAGGTAGTAGATGAATTCCTTTACAATATAAGAGGAATAGAAAGAGGATGTAGATGAATTCCTTTACAATATAAGAGGGATAGAATGAGGTAGTAGATGAATTCCTTTACAATATTGGAGGAATAGAATGAGGTAGTAGATGAATTCCTTTATAATATAAGAGGAATAGAATGAGGTAGTAGATGAATTCCTTTACAATATAAGAGGAATAGAATGAGGTAGTAGATGAATTCCTTTACAATATAAGAGGAATAGAATGAGGATGTAGATGAATTCCTTTACAATATAAGAGGAATAAAATGAGGTAGTAGATGAATTCCTTTACAATATTAGAGGAATAGAATGAGGTAGTATATGAATTCCTTTACAATATAAGAGGAATAGAATGAGGTAGTTGATGAATTCCTTTACAATATTAGAGGAATAGAATGAAGATGTATAGGTAGTAGATGAATTCCTTTACAATATTAGAGGAAGTGAATGAGGTAGTAGATGAATTCCTGTACAATATAAGAGGAAAAGAATGAGGTAGTAGATGAATTCCTTTACAATATTAGAGTAATAGAATGAGGTAGTAGATGAATTCCTGTACAATATAAGAGGAAGATAATGAGGTAGTAGATGAATTCCATTACAATATTAGAGGAAGAGAATGAGGTAGTAGATGAATTCCTTTGCAATATTAGAGGAAGAGAATGAGGTAGTAGATGAATTCCTTTACAATATTAGAGGAAGAGAATGAGGTAGTAGATGAATTCCATTACAATATTAGAGGAAGAGAATGAGGTAGTAAATGAATTCCTTTACAATATTAGAGGAAGAGAATGAGGTAGTAGATGAATTCCTTTACAATATTAGAGGAATAGAATGAGGTAGTATATGAATTCCTTTACAATATAAGAGGAATAGAATGAGGTAGTAGATGAATTCCTTTACAATATAAGAGGAATAGAATGAGGTAGTTGATGAATTCCTTTTCACTATTAGAGTAATAGAATGAGGTAGTAGATGAATTCCTTTACAATATAAGATGAATAGAATGAGGCAGTAGATGAATTCCTTTACAATATAAGAGAAATAGAATGAAGTAGTAGATTAAATCCTTTACAATATAAGAGGAATAGAATGAGGTAGTAGATGAATTCCTGTACAATATAAGATGAATAGAATGAGGTAGTAGATGAATTCCTTTACAATATAAGAGGAATAAAATGAGGTAGTAGATGAATTCCTTTACAATATAAGAGGAATAGAATGAGGTAGTAGATGAATTCCTTTACAATATAAGAGGAATAGAATGAGGATGTAGATGAATTCCTTTACAATATTAGAGGAATAGAATGAGGTAATATATGAATTCCTTTACAATATAAGAGGAATAGAATGAGGTAGTATATGAATTCCTTACAATATAAGAGGAATAGAATGAGGTACTTGATGAATTCCTTTACACTATTAGAGTAATAGAATGAGGTAGTAGAGGAATTCCTTTACAATATCAGATGAATAGAATGAGGTAGTAGATGAATTCCTATACAAAATAAGAAAAATAGAATGAAGTAGTAGATGAATTCCTTTACAATATAAGAGGAATAGAATGAGGTAGTAGATGAATTCCTTTACAATATAAGAGGATTGGAATGAGATAGTAGATGAATTCCTTTACAATATTAGAGGAATAGAATGAGGTAGTATATGAATTCCTTAACAATATAAGAGGAATAGAATGAGGTAGTAGATGAATTCCTTTACAATATAAGAGGAATAGAATGAGGATGTAGATGAATTCCTTTACAATATAAGACGAATAGAATGAGGTAGTAGATGAATTCCTTTACAATATAAGAGGAATAGAATGAGGTAGTAGATGAATTCCTTTACAATATAAGAGGAATAGAATGAGGTAGTTGATGAATTCCTTTACACTATTAGAGTAATAGAATGAGGTAGTAGATGAATTCCTTTACAATATAAGATGAATAGAATGAGGCAGTAGATGAATTCCTTTACAATATAAGAGAAATAGAATGAAGTAGTAGATTAAATCCTTTACAATATAAGAGGAATAGAATGAGGTAGTAGATGAATTCCTTTACAATATAAGAGGAATAGAATGAGGTAGTAGATGAATTCCTGTATAATATAAGATGAATAGTATGAGGTAGTAGATGAATTCCTTTACAATATAAGAGAAATAGAATGAGGTAGTAGATGAATTCCTTTACAATATAAGAGGAATAGAATGAGGTAGTAGATGAATTCCTTTACAATATAAGAGGAATAGAATGAGGTAGTAGATGAATTCCTTTACAATATAAGAGGAATAGAATGAGGTAGTAGATGAATTCCTTTACAATATTAGAGAAATAGAATGAGGTAGTTGATGAATTCCTTTACAATATTAGAGGAATAGAATGAAGATGTATAGGTAGTAGATGAATTCCTTTTCAATATAAGAGAAATAGAATGAGGTAGTAGATGAATTCCTTTACAATATAAGAGGAAGAGAATGAGGTAGTAGATGAATTCATTTACAATATAAGAGGAAAAGAATGAGGTAGTAGATGAATTCCTGTACAATATAAGAGGAAAAGAATGAGGTAGTAGATGAATTCCTTTACAATATTAGAGTAATAGAATGAGGTATTAGATTAATTCCTTTACAATATAAGAGGAAGAGAATGAGGTAGTAGATGAATTCCATTACAATATTAGAGGAAGAGAATGAGGTAGTAGATGAATTACATTACAATATTAGAGGAAGAGAATGAGGTAGTAGATGAATTCCTTTACAATATAAGAGGAATAGAATGAGGATGTAGATGAATTCCTTTACAATATAAGAGGGATAGAATGAAGTAGTAGATGAATTCCTTTTCAATATTGGAGGAATAGAATGAGGTAGTAGATGAATTCCTTTATAATATAAGAGGAATAGAATGAGGTAGTAGATGAATTCCTTTACAATATAAGAGGAATAGAATGAGGTAGTAGATGAATTTCTTTACAATATAAGAGGAATAGAATGAGGATGTAGATGAATTCCTTTACAATATAAGAGGAATAGAATGAGGTAGTAGATGAATTCCTGTACAATATTAGAGGAATAGAATGAAGTAGTAGATGAATTCCTTTACAATATTAGAGGAATAGAATGAGGTAGTAGATGAATTCCTTTACAATATAAGAGAAATAGAATGAGGTAGTAGATGAATTCCTTTACAATATAAGAGGAAGAGAATGAGGTAGTAGATGAATTCATTTACAATATAAGAGGAAAAGAATGAGGTAGTAGATGAATTCCTGTACAATATAAGAGGAAAAGAATGAGGTAGTAGATGAATTCCTTTACAATATTAGAGTAATAGAATGAGGTATTAGATGAATTCCTTTACAATATAAGAGGAAGAGAATGAGGTAGTAGATGAATTCCATTACAATATTAGAGGAAGAGAATGAGGTAGTAGATGAATTACATTACAATATTAGAGGAAGAGAATGAGGTAGTAGATGAATTCCTTTACAATATAAGAGGAATAGAATGAGGATGTAGATGAATTCCTTTACAATATAAGAGGGATAGAATGAAGTAGTAGATGAATTCCTTTTCAATATTGGAGGAATAGAATGAGGTAGTAGATGAATTCCTTTATAATATAAGAGGAATAGAATGAGGTAGTAGATGAATTCCTTTACAATATAAGAGGAATAGAATGAGGTAGTAGATGAATTTCTTTACAATATAAGAGGAATAGAATGAGGATGTAGATGAATTCCTTTACAATATAAGAGGAATAGAATGAGGTAGTAGATGAATTCCTGTACAATATAAGAGAAATAGAATGAGGTAGTAGATGAATTCCTTTACAATATAAGAGGAATAGAATGAGGTAGTAGATGAATTCCTTTACAATATAAGAGGAATAGAATGAGGTAGTAGATGAATTCCTTTACAATATAAGAGGAATAGAATGAGGTAGTAGATGAATTCCTTTACAATATTAGAGAAATAGAATGAGGTAGTTGATGAATTCCTTTACAATATTAGAGGAATAGAATGAAGATGTATAGGTAGTAGATGAATTCCTTTTCAATATAAGAGAAATAGAATGAGGTAGTAGATGAATTCCTTTACAATATAAGAGGAAGAGAATGAGGTAGTAGATGAATTCATTTACAATATAAGAGGAAAAGAATGAGGTAGTAGATGAATTCCTGTACAATATAAGAGGAAAAGAATGAGGTAGTAGATGAATTCCTTTACAATATTAGAGTAATAGAATGAGGTATTAGATGAATTCCTTTACAATATAAGAGGAAGAGAATGAGGTAGTAGATGAATTCCATTACAATATTAGAGGAAGAGAATGAGGTAGTAGATGAATTACATTACAATATTAGAGGAAGAGAATGAGGTAGTAGATGAATTCCTTTACAATATAAGAGGAATAGAATGAGGATGTAGATGAATTCCTTTACAATATAAGAGGGATAGAATGAAGTAGTAGATGAATTCCTTTTCAATATTGGAGGAATAGAATGAGGTAGTAGATGAATTCCTTTATAATATAAGAGGAATAGAATGAGGTAGTAGATGAATTCCTTTACAATATAAGAGGAATAGAATGAGGTAGTAGATGAATTTCTTTACAATATAAGAGGAATAGAATGAGGATGTAGATGAATTCCTTTACAATATAAGAGGAATAGAATGAGGTAGTAGATGAATTCCTGTACAATATTAGAGGAATAGAATGAAGTAGTAGATGAATTCCTTTACAATATTAGAGGAATAGAATGAGGTAGTATATGAATTTCTTTACAATATAAGAGGAATAGAATGAGGTAGTAGATGAATTCCTTTACAATATAAGAGAAATAGAATGAAGTAGTAAATGAATTCCTTTACAATATAAGAGGAATAGAATGAGGTAGTAGATGAATTCCTTTACAATATAAGATGAATAGAATGAGGCAGTAGATGAATTCCTTTACAATATAAGAGAAATAGAATGAAGTAGTAGATTAAATCCTTTACAATATAAGAGGAATAGAATGAGGTAGTAGATGAATTCCTTTACAATATAAGAGGAATAGAATGAGGTAGTAGATGAATTCCTGTATAATATAAGATGAATAGAATGAGGTAGTAGATGAATTCCTTTACAATATAAGAGAAATAGAATGAGGTAGTAGATGAATTCCTTTACAATATAAGAGAAATAGAATGAGGTAGTAGATGAATTCCTTTACAATATAAGAGGAATAGAATCAGGTAGTAGATGAATTCCTTTACAATATAAGAGGAATAGAATGAGGTAGTAGATGAATTCCTTTACAATATAAGAGGAATAGAATGAAGTAGTAGATGAATTCCTTTACAATATTAGAGAAATAGAATGAGGTAGTTGATGAATTCCTTTACAATATTAGAGGGATAGAATGAAGATGTATAGGTAGTAGATGAATTCCTTTACAATAGTAGAGTAATAGAATGAGGTAGTAGATGAATTCTTTTACAATATAAGAGGAAGAGAATGAGGTAGTAGATGAATTCCATTACAATATTAGAGGAAGAGAATGAGGTAGTAGATGAATTACATTACAATATTAGAGGAAGAGAATGAGGTAGTAGATGAATTCCTTTACAATATAAGAGGAATAGAATGAGGATGTAGATGAATTCCTTTACAATATAAGAGGGATAGAATGAGGTAGTAGATGAATTCCTTTACAATATTGGAGGAAAAGAATGAGGTAGTAGATGAATTCCTTTATAATATAAGAGGAATAGAATGAGGTAGTAGATGAATTCCTTTACAATATAAGAGGAATAGAATGAGGTAGTAGATGAATTCCTTTACAATATAAGAGAAATAGAATGAAGTAGTAAATGAATTCCTTTACAATATAAGAGGAATAGAATGAGGTAGTAGATGAATTCCTTTACAATATAAGAGGATTAGAATGAGGTAGTAAATGAATCCTTTTACAATATTAGAGGAATAGAATGAGGTAGTATATGAATTCCTTTACAATATAAGAGGAATAGAATGAGGTAGTAGATGAATTCCTTTACAATATAAGAGGAACAGAAAGAGGATGTAGATGAATTCCTTTACAATATAAGAGGGATAGAATGAGGTAGTAGATGAATTCCTTTACAATATTGGAGGAATAGAATGAGGTAGTAGATGAATTCCTTTATAATATAAGAGGAATAGAATGAGGTAGTAGATGAATTCCTTTACAATATAAGAGGAATAGAATGAGGTAGTAGATGAATTCCTTTACAATATAAGAGGAATAGAATGAGGATGTAGATGAATTCCTTTACAATATAAGAGGATTAAAATGAGGTAGTAGATGAATTCCTTTACAATATTAGAGGAATAGAATGAGGTAGTATATGAATTCCTTTACAATATAAGAGGAATAGAATGAGGTAGTTGATGAATTCCTTTACAATATTAGAGGAATAGAATGAAGATGTATAGGTAGTAGATGAATTCCTTTACAATATTAGAGGAAGTGAATGAGGTAGTAGATGAATTCCTGTACAATATAAGAGGAAAAGAATGAGGTAGTAGATGCATTCCTTTACAATATTAGAGTAATAGAATGAGGTAGTAGATGAATTCCTTTACAATATAAGAGGAAGATAATGAGGTAGTAGATGAATTCCATTACAATATTAGAGGAAGAGAATGAGGTAGTAGATGAATTCCTTTGCAATATTAGAGGAAGAGAATGAGGTAGTCGATGAATTCCTTTACAATATTAGAGGAAGAGAATGAGGTAGTAGATGAATTCCATTACAATATTAGAGGAAGAGAAGGAGGTAGTAGATGAATTCCTTTACAATATTAGAGGAAGAGAATGAGGTAGTAGATGAATTCCTTTACAATATTAGAGGAATAGAATGAGGTAGTATATGAATTCCTTTACAATATAAGAGGAATAGAATGAGGTAGTAGATGAATTCCTTTACAATATAAGAGGAATAGAATGAGGTAGTTGATGAATTCCTTTACACTATTAGAGTAATAGAATGAGGTAGTAGATGAATTCCTTTACAATATAAGATGAATAGAATGAGGCAGTAGATGAATTCCTTTACAATATAAGAGAAATAGAATGAAGTAGTAGATTAAATTCTTTACAATATAAGAGGAATAGAATGAGGTAGTAGATGAATTCCTTTACAATATAAGAGGAATAGAATGAGGTAGTAGATGAATTCCTGTACAATATAAGATGAATAGAATGAGGTAGTAGATGAATTCCTTTACAATATAAGAGATATAGAATGAGGTAGTAGATGAATTCCTTTACAATATAAAAGGAATAGAATGAGGTAGTAGATGAATTCCTTTACAATATAAGAGGAATATAATGAGGTAGTTGATGAATTCCTTTACAATATAAGAGGAATATAATGAGGTAGTTGATGAATTCCTTTACAATATTAGAGGAATAGAATGAAGATGTATAGGTAGTAGATGAATTTCTTTACAATATTAGAGGAAGTGAATGAGGTAGTAGATGAATTCCTGTACAATATAAGAGGAAAAGAATGAGGTAGTAGATGAATTCCTTTACAATATTAGAGTAATAGAATGAGGTAGTAGATGAATTCCTTTACAATATAAGAGGAAGATAATGAGGTAGTAGATGAATTCCATTACAATATTAGAGGAAGAGAATGAGGTAGTAGATGAATTCCTTTGCAATATTAGAGGAAGAGAATGAGGTAGTCGATGAATTCCTTTACAATATTAGAGGAAGAGAATGAGGTAGTAGATGAATTCCATTACAATATTAGAGGAAGAGAATGAGGTAGTAGATGAATTCCTTTACAATATTAGAGGAAGAGAATGAGGTAGTAGATGAATTCCTTTACAATATTAGAGGAATAGAATGAGGTAGTATATGAATTCCTTTACAATATAAGAGGAATAGAATGAGGTAGTAGATGAATTCCTTTACAATATAAGAGGAATAGAATGAGGTAGTTGATGAATTCCTTTACACTATTAGAGTAATAGAATGAGGTAGTAGATGAATTCCTTTACAATATAAGATGAATAGAATGAGGCAGTAGATGAATTCCTTTACAATATAAGAGAAATAGAATGAAGTAGTAGATTAAATCCTTTACAATATAAGAGGAATAGAATGAGGTAGTAGATGAATTCCTTTACAATATAAGAGGAATAGAATGAGGTAGTAGATGAATTCCTGTACAATATAAGATGAATAGAATGAGGTAGTAGATGAATTCCTTTACAATATAAGAGATATAGAATGAGGTAGTAGATGAATTCCTTTACAATATAAAAGGAATAGAATGAGGTAGTAGATGAATTCCTTTACAATATAAGAGGAATATAATGAGGTAGTTGATGAATCCCTTTACAATATAAGAGGAATATAATGAGGTAGTTGATGAATTCCTTTACAATATAAGAGGAATATAATGAGGTAGTTGATGAATTCCTTTACAATATTAGAGGAATAGAATGAAGATGTATAGGTAGTAGATGAATTTCTTTACAATATTAGAGGAAGTGAATGAGGTAGTAGATGAATTCCTGTACAATATAAGAGGAAAAGAATGAGGTAGTAGATGAATTCCTTTACAATATTAGAGTAATAGAATGAGGTAGTAGATGAATTCCTTTACAATATAAGAGGAAGATAATGAGGTAGTAGATGAATTCCATTACAATATTAGAGGAAGAGAATGAGGTAGTAGATGAATTCCTTTGCAATATTAGAGGAAGAGAATGAGGTAGTCGATGAATTCCTTTACAATATTAGAGGAAGAGAATGAGGTAGTAGATGAATTCCATTACAATATTAGAGGAAGAGAATGAGGTAGTAGATGAATTCCTTTACAATATTAGAGGAAGAGAATGAGGTAGTAGATGAATTCCTTTACAATATTAGAGGAATAGAATGAGGTAGTATATGAATTCCTTTACAATATAAGAGGAATAGAATGAGGTAGTAGATGAATTCCTTTACAATATAAGAGGAATAGAATGAGGTAGTTGATGAATTCCTTTACACTATTAGAGTAATAGAATGAGGTAGTAGATGAATTCCTTTACAATATAAGATGAATAGAATGAGGCAGTAGATGAATTCCTTTACAATATAAGAGAAATAGAATGAAGTAGTAGATTAAATTCTTTACAATATAAGAGGAATAGAATGAGGTAGTAGATGAATTCCTTTACAATATAAGAGGAATAGAATGAGGTAGTAGATGAATTCCTGTACAATATAAGATGAATAGAATGAGGTAGTAGATGAATTCCTTTACAATATAAGAGATATAGAATGAGGTAGTAGATGAATTCCTTTACAATATAAAAGGAATAGAATGAGGTAGTAGATGAATTCCTTTACAATATAAGAGGAATATAATGAGGTAGTTGATGAATTCCTTTACAATATAAGAGGAATATAATGAGGTAGTTGATGAATTCCTTTACAATATTAGAGGAATAGAATGAAGATGTATAGGTAGTAGATGAATTTCTTTACAATATTAGAGGAAGTGAATGAGGTAGTAGATGAATTCCTGTACAATATAAGAGGAAAAGAATGAGGTAGTAGATGAATTCCTTTACAATATTAGAGTAATAGAATGAGGTAGTAGATGAATTCCTTTACAATATAAGAGGAAGATAATGAGGTAGTAGATGAATTCCATTACAATATTAGAGGAAGAGAATGAGGTAGTAGATGAATTCCTTTGCAATATTAGAGGAAGAGAATGAGGTAGTCGATGAATTCCTTTACAATATTAGAGGAAGAGAATGAGGTAGTAGATGAATTCCATTACAATATTAGAGGAAGAGAATGAGGTAGTAGATGAATTCCTTTACAATATTAGAGGAAGAGAATGAGGTAGTAGATGAATTCCTTTACAATATTAGAGGAATAGAATGAGGTAGTATATGAATTCCTTTACAATATAAGAGGAATAGAATGAGGTAGTAGATGAATTCCTTTACAATATAAGAGGAATAGAATGAGGTAGTTGATGAATTCCTTTACACTATTAGAGTAATAGAATGAGGTAGTAGATGAATTCCTTTACAATATAAGATGAATAGAATGAGGCAGTAGATGAATTCCTTTACAATATAAGAGAAATAGAATGAAGTAGTAGATTAAATCCTTTACAATATAAGAGGAATAGAATGAGGTAGTAGATGAATTCCTTTACAATATAAGAGGAATAGAATGAGGTAGTAGATGAATTCCTGTACAATATAAGATGAATAGAATGAGGTAGTAGATGAATTCCTTTACAATATAAGAGATATAGAATGAGGTAGTAGATGAATTCCTTTACAATATAAAAGGAATAGAATGAGGTAGTAGATGAATTCCTTTACAATATAAGAGGAATATAATGAGGTAGTTGATGAATCCCTTTACAATATAAGAGGAATATAATGAGGTAGTTGATGAATTCCTTTACAATATAAGAGGAATATAATGAGGTAGTTGATGAATTCCTTTACAATATTAGAGGAATAGAATGAAGATGTATAGGTAGTAGATGAATTTCTTTACAATATTAGAGGAAGTGAATGAGGTAGTAGATGAATTCCTGTACAATATAAGAGGAAAAGAATGAGGTAGTAGATGAATTCCTTTACAATATTAGAGTAATAGAATGAGGTAGTAGATGAATTCCTTTACAATATAAGAGGAAGATAATGAGGTAGTAGATGAATTCCATTACAATATTAGAGGAAGAGAATGAGGTAGTAGATGAATTCCTTTGCAATATTAGAGGAAGAGAATGAGGTAGTCGATGAATTCCTTTACAATATTAGAGGAAGAGAATGAGGTAGTAGATGAATTCCATTACAATATTAGAGGAAGAGAATGAGGTAGTAGATGAATTCCTTTACAATATTAGAGGAAGAGAATGAGGTAGTAGATGAATTCCTTTACAATATTAGAGGAATAGAATGAGGTAGTATATGAATTCCTTTACAATATAAGAGGAATAGAATGAGGTAGTAGATGAATTCCTTTACAATATAAGAGGAATAGAATGAGGTAGTTGATGAATTCCTTTACACTATTAGAGTAATAGAATGAGGTAGTAGATGAATTCCTTTACAATATAAGATGAATAGAATGAGGCAGTAGATGAATTCCTTTACAATATAAGAGAAATAGAATGAAGTAGTAGATTAAATCCTTTACAATATAAGAGGAATAGAATGAGGTAGTAGATGAATTCCTTTACAATATAAGAGGAATAGAATGAGGTAGTAGATGAATTCCTGTACAATATAAGATGAATAGAATGAGGTAGTAGATGAATTCCTTTACAATATAAGAGATATCGAATGAGGTAGTAGATGAATTCCTTTACAATATAAAAGGAATAGAATGAGGTAGTAGATGAATTCCTTTACAATATAAGAGGAATATAATGAGGTAGTTGATGAATCCCTTTACAATATAAGAGGAATATAATGAGGTAGTTGATGAATTCCTTTACAATATAAGATGAATAGAATGAGGTAGTAGATGGATCCCTTTTCAATATAAGAGGAATAGAATGAGGTAGTAGATGAATTCCTGTACAATATAAGAGGAATAGAATGAGGTAGTAGATGAATTCCTTCACAATATTAGAGGAATAGAATGAGGTAGTATATGAATTCCTTTACAATATAAGAGGAATAGAATGAGGTAGTAGATAAATTCCTTTACAATATAAGAAGAATAGAATGAGGCAGTAAATGAATTCCTTTACAATATAAGAGGAATAGAATGAGGTAGTAGATGAATTCCTTTACACTATTAGAGGAAGAGAATGAGGTAGTAGATGAATTCCTTTACAATATAAGAGGAATAGAATGAGGTAGTTGATGAATTCCTTTACAATATAAGAGGGATAGAATGAGGTAGTAGATGAATTCCTTTACAATATTGGAGGAATAGAATGAGGTAGTAGATGAATTCCTTTATAATATAAGAGAAATAGAGTGAGGTAGTAGATGAATTCCTTTACAATATAAGAGAAATAGAATGAGGTAGTAGATGAATTCCTTTACAATATAAGAGGAATAGAATGAGGTAGTAGATGAATTCCTTTACAATATAAGAGGAATAGAATGAGGTAGTAGATGAATTCCTTTACAATATAAGAGGAATAGAATGAGGTAGTAGATGAATTCCTTTACAATATTAGAGAAATAGAATGAGGTAGTTGATGAATTCCTTTACAATATTAGAGGAATAGAATGAAGATGTATAGGTAGTAGATGAATTCCTTTACAATATTAGAGGAAGAGAATGAGGTAGTAGATGAATTCATTTACAATATAAGAGGAAAAGAATGAGGTAGTAGATGAATTCCTGTACAATATAAGAGGAAAAGAATGAGGTAGTAGATGAATTCCTTTACAATATTAGAGTAACAGAATGAGGTATTAGATGAATTCCTTTACAATATAAGAGGAAGAGAATGAGGTAGTAGATGAATTCCATTACAATATTAGAGGAAGAGAATGAGGTAGTAGATGAATTACATTACAATATTAGAGGAAGAGAATGAGGTAGTAGATGAATTCCTTTACAATATAAGAGGAATAGAATGAGGATGTAGATGAATTCCTTTACAATATAAGAGGGATAGAATGAAGTAGTAGATGAATTCCTTTACAATATTGGAGGAATAGAATGAGGTAGTAGATGAATTCCTTTATAATATAAGAGGAATAGAATGAGGTAGTAGATGAATTCCTTTACAATATAAGAGAAATAGAATGAGGTAGTAGATGAATTCCTTTACAATATAAGAGGAATAGAATGAGGATGTAGATGAATTCCTTTACAATATAAGAGGAATAGAATGAGGTAGTAGATGAATTCCTGTACAATATTAGAGGAATAGAATGAGGTAGTAGATGAATTCCTTTACAATATAAGAGGAATAGAATGAGGATGTAGATGAATTCCTTTACAATATTAGAGGAATAGAATGAGGTAGTATATGAATTTCTTTACAATATAAGAGGAATAGAATGAGGTAGTAGATGAATTCCTTTACAATATAAGAGAAATAGAATGAAGTAGTAAATGAATTCCTTTACAATATAAGAGGAATAGAATGAGGTAGTAGATGAATTCCTTTACAATATAAGATGAATAGAATGAGGCAGTAGATGAATTCCTTTACAATATAAGAGAAATAGAATGAAGTAGTAGATTAAATCCTTTACAATATAAGAGGAATAGAATGAGGTAGTAGATGAATTCCTTTACAATATAAGAGGAATAGAATGAGGTAGTAGATGAATTCCTGTACAATATAAGATGAATAGAATGAGGTAGTAGATGAATTCCTTTACAATATAAGAGAAATAGAATGAGGTAGTAGATGAATTCCTTTACAATATAAGAGAAATAGAATGAGGTAGTAGATGAATTCCTTTACAATATAAGAGGAATAGAATGAGGTAGTAGATGAATTCCTTTACAATATAAGAGGAATAGAATGAGGTAGTAGATGAATTCCTTTACAATATAAGAGGAATAGAATGAAGTAGTAGATGAATTCCTTTACAATATTAGAGAAATAGAATGAGGTAGTTGATGAATTCCTTTACAATATTAGAGGAATAGAATGAAGATGTATAGGTAGTAGATGAATTCCTTTACAATATTAGAGGAAGAGAATGAGGTAGTAGATGAATTCATTTACAATATAAGAGGAAAAGAATGAGGTAGTAGATGAATTCCTGTACAATATAAGAGGAAAAGAATGAGGTAGTAGATGAATTCCTTTACAATATTAGAGGAAGAGAATGAGGTAGTAGATGAATTCCATTACAATATTAGAGGAAGAGAATGAGGTAGTAGATGAATTACATTACAATATTAGAGGAAGAGAATGAGGTAGTAGATGAATTCCTTTACAATATAAGAGGAATAGAATGAGGATGTAGATGAATTCCTTTACAATATAAGAGGGATAGAATGAAGTAGTAGATGAATTCCTTTACAATATTGGAGGAATAGAATGAGGTAGTAGATGAATTCCTTTATAATATAAGAGGAATAGAATGAGGTAGTAGATGAATTCCTTTACAATATAAGAGGAATAGAATGAGGTAGTAGATGAATTCCTTTACAATATAAGAGGAATAGAATGAGGATGTAGATGAATTCCTTTACAATATAAGAGGAATAGAATGAGGTAGTAGATGAATTCCTGTACAATATTAGAGGAATAGAATGAGGTAGTAGATAAATTCCTTTACAATATAAGAGGAATAGAATGAGGATGTAGATGAATTCCTTTACAATATTAGAGGAATAGAATGAGGTAGTATATGAATTTCTTTACAATATAAGAGGAATAGAATGAGGTAGTAGATGAATTCCTTTACAATATAAGAGAAATAGAATGAAGTAGTAAATGAATTCCTTTACAATATAAGAGGAATAGAATGAGGTAGTAGATGAATTCCTTTACAATATAAGATGAATAGAATGAGGCAGTAGATGAATTCCTTTACAATATAAGAGAAATAGAATGAAGTAGTAGATTAAATCCTTTACAATATAAGAGGAATAGAATGAGGTAGTAGATGAATTCCTTTACAATATAAGAGGAATAGAATGAGGTAGTAGATGAATTCCTGTACAATATAAGATGAATAGAATGAGGTAGTAGATGAATTCCTTTACAATATAAGAGAAATAGAATGAGGTAGTAGATGAATTCCTTTACAATATAAGAGAAATAGAATGAGGTAGTAGATGAATTCCTTTACAATATAAGAGGAATAGAATGAGGTAGTAGATGAATTCCTTTACAATATAAGAGGAATAGAATGAGGTAGTAGATGAATTCCTTTACAATATAAGAGGAATAGAATGAAGTAGTAGATGAATTCCTTTACAATATTAGAGAAATAGAATGAGGTAGTTGATGAATTCCTTTACAATATTAGAGGGATAGAATGAAGATGTATAGGTAGTAGATGAATTCCTTTACAATATTAGAGGAAGAGAATGAGGTAGTAGATGCATTCATTTACAATATAAGAGGAATAGAATGAGGTAGTAGATGAATTCCTGTACAATATAAGAGGAAAAGAATGAGGTAGTAGATGAATTCCTTTACAATAGTAGAGTAATAGAATGAGGTAGTAGATGAATTCTTTTACAATATAAGAGGAAGAGAATGAGGTAGTAGATGAATTCCATTACAATATTAGAGGAAGAGAATGAGGTAGTAGATGAATTACATTACAATATTAGAGGAAGAGAATGAGGTAGTAGATGAATTCCTTTACAATATAAGAGGAATAGAATGAGGATGTAGATGAATTCCTTTACAATATAAGAGGGATAGAATGAGGTAGTAGATGAATTCCTTTACAATATTGGAGGAATAGAATGAGGTAGTAGATGAATTCCTTTATAATATAAGAGGAATAGAATGAGGTAGTAGATGAATTCCTTTACAATATAAGAGGAATAGAATGAGGTAGTAGATGAATTCCTTTACAATATAAGAGAAATAGAATGAAGTAGTAAATGAATTCCTTTACAATATAAGAGGAATAGAATGAGGTAGTAGATGAATTCCTTTACAATATAAGAGGATTAGAATGAGGTAGTAAATGAATCCTTTTACAATATTAGAGGAATAGAATGAGGTAGTATATGAATTCCTTTACAATATAAGAGGAATAGAATGAGGTAGTAGATGAATTCCTTTACAATATAAGAGGAACAGAAAGAGGATGTAGATGAATTCCTTTACAATATAAGAGGGATAGAATGAGGTAGTAGATGAATTCCTTTACAATATTGGAGGAATAGAATGAGGTAGTAGATGAATTCCTTTATAATATAAGAGGAATAGAATGAGGTAGTAGATGAATTCCTTTACAATATAAGAGGAATAGAATGAGGTAGTAGATGAATTCCTTTACAATATAAGAGGAATAGAATGAGGATGTAGATGAATTCCTTTACAATATAAGAGGATTAAAATGAGGTAGTAGATGAATTCCTTTACAATATTAGAGGAAATGAATGAGGTAGTAGATGAATTCCTGTACAATATAAGAGGAAAAGGATGAGGTAGTAGATGAATTCCTTTACAATATTAGAGTAATAGAATGAGGTAGTAGATGAATTCCTTTACAATATAAGAGGAAGATAATGAGGTAGTAGATGAATTCCATTACAATATTAGAGGAAGAGAATGAGGTAGTAGATGAATTCCTTTGCAATATTAGAGGAAGAGAATGAGGTAGTCGATGAATTCCTTTACAATATTAGAGGAAGAGAATGAGGTAGTAGATGAATTCCATTACAATATTAGAGGAAGAGAATGAGGTAGTAGATGAATTCCTTTACAATATTAGAGGAAGAGAATGAGGTAGTAGATGAATTCCTTTACAATATTAGAGGAATAGAATGAGGTAGTATATGAATTCCTTTACAATATAAGAGGAATAGAATGAGGTAGTAGATGAATTCCTTTACAATATAAGAGGAATAGAATGAGGTAGTTGATGAATTCCTTTACACTATTAGAGTAATAGAATGAGGTAGTAGATGAATTCCTTTACAATATAAGAGAAATAGAATGAAGTAGTAGATTAAATCCTTTACAATATAAGAGGAATAGAATGAGGTAGTAGATGAATTCCTTTACAATATAAGAGGAATAGAATGAGGTAGTAGATGAATTCCTTTACAATATAAGATGAATAGAATGAGGTAGTAGATGAATTCCTTTACAATATAAGAGATATAGAATGAGGTAGTAGATGAATTCCTTTACAATATAAAAGGAATAGAATGAGGTAGTAGATGAATTCCTTTACAATATAAGAGGAATATAATGAGGTAGTTGATGAATTCCTTTACAATATTAGAGGAAGAGAATGAGGTAGTAGATGAATTCCATTACAATATTAGAGGAAGAGAATGAGGTAGTAGATGAATTCCTTTACAATATTAGAGGAAGAGAATGAGGTAGTAGATGAATTCCTTTACAATATTAGAGGAATAGAATGAGGTAGTATATGAATTCCTTTACAATATAAGAGGAATAGAATGAGGTAGTAGATGAATTCCTTTACAATATAAGAGGAATAGAATGAGGTAGTTGATGAATTCCTTTACACTATTAGAGTAATAGAATGAGGTAGTAGATGAATTCCTTTACAATATAAGATGAATAGAATGAGGCAGTAGATGAATTCCTTTACAATATAAGAGAAATAGAATGAAGTAGTAGATTAAATCCTTTACAATATAAGAGGAATAGAATGAGGTAGTAGATGAATTCCTTTACAATATAAGAGGAATAGAATGAGGTAGTAGATGAATTCCTTTACAATATAAGATGAATAGAATGAGGTAGTAGATGAATTCCTTTACAATATAAGAGATATAGAATGAGGTAGTAGATGAATTCCTTTACAATATAAAAGGAATAGAATGAGGTAGTAGATGAATTCCTTTACAATATAAGAGGAATATAATGAGGTAGTTGATGAATTCCTTTACAATATAAGAGGAATATAATGAGGTAGTTGATGAATTCCTTTACAATAGAAGAGGAATATAATGAGGTAGTTGATGAATTCCTTTACAATATAAGAGGAATATAATGAGGTAGTTGATGAATTCCTTTACAATATTAGAGGAATAGAATGAAGATGTATAGGTAGTAGATGAATTCCTTTACAATATTAGAGGAAGTGAATGAGGTAGTAGATGAATTCCTGTACAATATAAGAGGAAAAGAATGAGGTAGTAGATGAATTCCTTTACAATATTAGAGTAATAGAATGAGGTAGTAGATGAATTCCTTTACAATATAAGAGGAAGACAATGAGGTAGTAGATGAATTCCATTACAATATTAGAGGAAGAGAATGAGGTAGTAGATGAATTCCTTTGCAATATTAGAGGAAGAGAATGAGGTAGTCGATGAATTCCTTTACAATATTAGAGGAAGAGAATGAGGTAGTAGATGAATTCCATTACAATATTAGAGGAAGAGAATGAGGTAGTAGATGAATTCCTTTACAATATTAGAGGAAGAGATTGAGGTAGTAGATGAATTCCTTTACAATATTAGAGGAATAGAATGAGGTAGTATATGAATTCCTTTACAATATAAGAGGAATAGAATGAGGTAGTAGATGAATTCCTTTACAATATAAGAGGAATAGAATGAGGTAGTTGATGAATTCCTTTACACTATTAGAGTAATAGAATGAGGTAGTAGATGAATTCCTTTACAATATAAGATGAATAGAATGAGGCAGTAGATGAATTCCTTTACAATATAAGAGAAATAGAATGAAGTAGTAGATTAAATCCTTTACAATATAAGAGGAATAGAATGAGGTAGTAGATGAATTCCTTTACAATATAAGAGGAATAGAATGAGGTAGTAGATGAATTCCTGTACAATATAAGATGAATAGAATGAGGTAGTAGATGAATTCCTTTACAATATAAGAGATATAGAATGAGGTAGTAGATGAATTCCTTTACAATATAAAAGGAATAGAATGAGGTAGTAGATGAATTCCTTTACAATATAAGAGGAATATAATGAGGTAGTTGATGAATTCCTTTACAATATAAGAGGAATATAATGAGGTAGTTGATGAATTCCTTTACAATATAAGAGGAATATAATGAGGTAGTAGATGAATTCCTTTACAATATTAGAGTAATAGAATGAGGTAGTAGATGAATTCCTTTACAATATAAGAGGAAGACAATGAGGTAGTAGATGAATTCCATTACAATATTAGAGGAAGAGAATGAGGTAGTAGATGAATTCCTTTGCAATATTAGAGGAAGAGAATGAGGTAGTCGATGAATTCCTTTACAATATTAGAGGAAGAGAATGAGGTAGTAGATGAATTCCATTACAATATTAGAGGAAGAGAATGAGGTAGTAGATGAATTCCTTTACAATATTAGAGGAAGAGAATGAGGTAGTAGATGAATTCCTCTACAATATTAGAGGAATAGAATGAGGTAGTATATGAATTCCTTTACAATATAAGAGGAATAGAATGAGGATGTAGATGAATTCCTTTACAATATAAGAGGAATAGAATGAGGTAGTTGATGAATTCCTTTACACTATTAGAGTAATAGAATGAGGTAGTAGATGAATTCCTTTACAATATAAGATGAATAGAATGAGGCAGTAGATGAATTCCTTTACAATATAAGAGAAATAGAATGAAGTAGTAGATTAAATCCTTTACAATATAAGAGGAATAGAATGAGGTAGTAGATGAATTCCTTTACAATATAAGAGGAATAGAATGAGGTAGTAGATGAATTCCTGTACAATATAAGATGAATAGAATGAGGTAGTAGATGAATTCCTTTACAATATAAGAGATATAGAATGAGGTAGTAGATGAATTCCTTTACAATATAAAAGGAATAGAATGAGGTAGTAGATGAATTCCTTTACAATATAAGAGGAATATAATGAGGTAGTTGATGAATTCCTTTACAATATAAGAGGAATATAATGAGGTAGTTGATGAATTCCTTTACAATATTAGAGGAATAGAATGAAGATGTATAGGTAGTAGATGAATTCCTTTACAATATTAGAGGAAGTGAATGAGGTAGTAGATGAATTCCTGTACAATATAAGAGGAAAAGAATGAGGTAGTAGATGAATTCCTTTACAATATTAGAGTAATAGAATGAGGTAGTAGATGAATTCCTTTACAATATAAGAGGAAGATAATGAGGTAGTAGATGAATTCCATTACAATATTAGAGGAAGAGAATGAGGTAGTAGATGAATTCCTTTGCAATATTAGAGGAAGAGAATGAGGTAGTCGATGAATTCCTTTACAATATTAGAGGAAGAGAATGAGGTAGTAGATGAATTCCATTACAATATTAGAGGAAGAGAATGAGGTAGTAGATGAATTCCTTTACAATATTAGAGGAAGAGAATGAGGTAGTAGATGAATTCCTTTACAATATTAGAGGAATAGAATGAGGTAGTATATGAATTCCTTTACAATATAAGAGGAATAGAATGAGGTAGTAGATGAATTCCTTTACAATATAAGAGGAATAGAATGAGGTAGTTGATGAATTCCTTTACACTATTAGAGTAATAGAATGAGGTAGTAGATGAATTCCTTTACAATATAAGATGAATAGAATGAGGCAGTAGATGAATTCCTTTACAATATAAGAGAAATAGAATGAAGTAGTAGATTAAATCCTTTACAATATAAGAGGAATAGAATGAGGTAGTAGATGAATTCCTTTACAATATAAGAGGAATAGAATGAGGTAGTAGATGAATTCCTGTACAATATAAGATGAATAGAATGAGGTAGTAGATGAATTCCTTTACAATATAAGAGATATAGAATGAGGTAGTAGATGAATTCCTTTACAATATAAAAGGAATAGAATGAGGTAGTAGATGAATTCCTTTACAATATAAGAGGAATATAATGAGGTAGTTGATGAATTCCTTTACATTATAAGAGGAATATAATGAGGTAGTTGATGAATTCCTTTACAATATAAGAGGAATATAATGAGGTAGTTGATGAATTCCTTTACAATATAAGAGGAATATAATGAGGTAGTTGATGAATTCCTTTACAATATTAGAGGAATAGAATGAAGATGTATAGGTAGTAGATGAATTCCTTTACAATATTAGAGGAAGTGAATGAGGTAGTAGATGAATTCCTGTACAATATAAGAGGAAAAGAATGAGGTAGTAGATGAATTCCTTTACAATATTAGAGTAATAGAATGAGGTAGTAGATGAATTCCTTTACAATATAAGAGGAAGACAATGAGGTAGTAGATGAATTCCATTACAATATTAGAGGAAGAGAATGAGGTAGTAGATGAATTCCATTACAATATTAGAGGAAGAGAATGAGGTAGTAGATGAATTCCTTTACAATATTAGAGGAAGAGAATGAGGTAGTAGATGAATTCCTTTACAATATTAGAGGAATAGAATGAGGTAGTATATGAATTCCTTTACAATATAAGAGGAATAGAATGAGGTAGTAGATGAATTCCTTTACAATATAAGAGGAATAGAATGAGGTAGTTGATGAATTCCTTTACACTATTAGAGTAATAGAATGAGGTAGTAGATGAATTCCTTTACAATATAAGATGAATAGAATGAGGCAGTAGATGAATTCCTTTACAATATAAGAGAAATAGAATGAAGTAGTAGATTAAATCCTTTACAATATAAGAGGAATAGAATGAGGTAGTAGATGAATTCCTTTACAATATAAGAGGAATAGAATGAGGTAGTAGATGAATTCCTGTACAATATAAGATGAATAGAATGAGGTAGTAGATGAATTCCTTTACAATATAAGAGATATAGAATGAGGTAGTAGATGAATTCCTTTACAATATAAAAGGAATAGAATGAGGTAGTAGATGAATTCCTTTACAATATAAGAGGAATATAATGAGGTAGTTGATGAATTCCTTTACAATATAAGAGGAATATAATGAGGTAGTTGATGAATTCCTTTACAATATAAGAGGAATATAATGAGGTAGTAGATGAATTCCTGTACAATATAAGATGAATAGAATGAGGTAGTAGATGGATCCCTTTTCAATATAAGAGGAATAGAATGAGGTAGTAGATGAATTCCTGTACAATATAAGAGGAATAGAATGAGGTAGTTGATGAATTCCTTTACAATATAAGAGGGATAGAATGAGGTAGTAGATGAATTCCTTTACAATATTGGAGGAATAGAATGAGGTAGTAGATGAATTCCTTTATAATATAAGAGAAATAGAGTGAGGTAGTAGATGAATTCCTTTACAATATAAGAGAAATAGAATGAGGTAGTAGATGAATTCCTTTACAATATAAGAGGAATAGAATGAGGTAGTAGATGAATTCCTTTACAATATAAGAGGAATAGAATGAGGTAGTAGATGAATTCCTTTACAATATAAGAGGAATAGAATGAGGTAGTAGATGAATTCCTTTACAATATTAGAGGAAGAGAATGAGGTAGTAGATGCATTCCTTTACAATATTAGAGGAAGAGAATGAGGTAGTAGATGAATTCCTTTACAATATTAGAGGAATAGAATGAGGTAGTAGATGAATTCCTTTACAATATAAGAGGAATAGAATGAGGTAGTTGATGAATTCCTTTACACTATTAGAGTAATAGAATGAGGTAGTAGATGAATTCCTTTACAATATAAGATGAATAGAATGAGGCAGTAGATGAATTCCTTTACAATATAAGAGAAATAGAATGAAGTAGTAGATTAAATCCTTTACAATATAAGAGGAATAGAATGAGGTAGTAGATGAATTCCTTTACAATATAAGAGGAATAGAATGAGGTAGTAGATGAATTCCTGTACAATATAAGATGAATAGAATGAGGTAGTAGATGAATTCCTTTACAATATAAGAGATATAGAATGAGGTAGTAGATGAATTCCTTTACAATATAAAAGGAATAGAATGAGGTAGTAGATGAATTCCTTTACAATATAAGAGGAATATAATGAGGTAGTTGATGAATTCCTTTACAATATAAGAGGAATATAATGAGGTAGTTGATGAATTCCTTTACAATATAAGAGGAATATAATGAGGTAGTTGATGAATTCCTTTACAATATAAGAGGAATATAATGAGGTAGTTGATGAATTCCTTTACAATATTAGAGGAATAGAATGAAGATGTATAGGTAGTAGATGAATTCCTTTACAATATTAGAGGAAGTGAATGAGGTAGTAGATGAATTCCTGTACAATATAAGAGGAAAAGAATGAGGTAGTAGATGAATTCCTTTACAATATTAGAGTAATAGAATGAGGTAGTAGATGAATTCCTTTACAATATAAGAGGAAGACAATGAGGTAGTAGATGAATTCCATTACAATATTAGAGGAAGAGAATGAGGTAGTAGATGAATTCCTTTGCAATATTAGAGGAAGAGAATGAGGTAGTCGATGAATTCCTTTACAATATTAGAGGAAGAGAATGAGGTAGTAGATGAATTCCATTACAATATTAGAGGAAGAGAATGAGGTAGTAGATGAATTCCTTTACAATATTAGAGGAAGAGAATGAGGTAGTAGATGAATTCCTTTACAATATTAGAGGAATAGAATGAGGTAGTATATGAATTCCTTTACAATATAAGAGGAATAGAATGAGGTAGTAGATGAATTCCTTTACAATATAAGAGGAATAGAATGAGGTAGTTGATGAATTCCTTTACACTATTAGAGTAATAGAATGATGTAGTAGATGAATTCCTTTACAATATAAGATGAATAGAATGAGGCAGTAGATGAATTCCTTTACAATATAAGAGAAATAGAATGAAGTAGCAGATTAAATCCTTTACAATATAAGAGGAATAGAATGAGGTAGTAGATGAATTCCTTTACAATATAAGAGGAATAGAATGAGGTAGTAGATGAATTCCTGTACAATATAAGATGAATAGAATGAGGTAGTAGATGAATTCCTTTACAATATAAGAGATATAGAATGAGGTAGTAGATGAATTCCTTTACAATATAAAAGGAATAGAATGAGGTAGTAGATGAATTCCTTTACAATATAAGAGGAATATAATGAGGTAGTTGATGAATTCCTTTACAATATAAGAGGAATATAATGAGGTAGTTGATGAATTCCTTTACAATATAAGAGGAATATAATGAGGTAGTAGATGAATTCCTGTACAATATAAGATGAATAGAATGAGGTAGTAGATGGATCCCTTTTCAATATAAGAGGAATAGAATGAGGTAGTAGATGAATTCCTGTACAATATAAGAGGAATAGAATGAGGTAGTTGATGAATTCCTTTACAATATAAGAGGGATAGAATGAGGTAGTAGATGAATTCCTTTACAATATTGGAGGAATATAATGAGGTAGTAGATGAATTCCTTTATAATATAAGAGAAATAGAGTGAGGTAGTAGATGAATTCCTTTACAATATAAGAGAAATAGAATGAGGTAGTAGATGAATTCCTTTACAATATAAGAGGAATAGAATGAGGTAGTAGATGAATTCCTTTACAATATAAGAGGAATAGAATGAGGTAGTAGATGAATTCCTTTACAATATAAGAGGAATAGAATGAGGTAGTAGATGAATTCCTTTACAATATTAGAGAAATAGAATGAGGTAGTTGATGAATTCCTTTACAATATTAGAGGAATAGAATGAAGATGTATAGGTAGTAGATGAATTCCTTTACAATATTAGAGGAAGAGAATGAGGTAGTAGATGAATTCATTTACAATATAAGAGGAAAAGAATGAGGTAGTAGATGAATTCCTGTACAATATAAGAGGAAAAGAATGAGGTAGTAGATGAATTCCTTTACAATATTAGAGGAAGAGAATGAGGTAGTAGATGAATTCCATTACAATATTAGAGGAAGAGAATGAGGTAGTAGATGAATTACATTACAATATTAGAGGAAGAGAATGAGGTAGTAGATGAATTCCTTTACAATATAAGAGGAATAGAATGAGGATGTAGATGAATTCCTTTACAATATAAGAGGGATAGAATGAAGTAGTAGATGAATTCCTTTACAATATTGGAGGAATAGAATGAGGTAGTAGATGAATTCCTTTATAATATAAGAGGAATAGAATGAGGTAGTAGATGAATTCCTTTACAATATAAGAGGAATAGAATGAGGTAGTAGATGAATTCCTTTACAATATAAGAGGAATAGAATGAGGATGTAGATGAATTCCTTTACAATATAAGAGGAATAGAATGAGGTAGTAGATGAATTCCTGTACAATATTAGAGGAATAGAATGAGGTAGTAGATGAATTCCTTTACAATATAAGAGGAATAGAATGAGGATGTAGATGAATTCCTTTACAATATTAGAGGAATAGAATGAGGTAGTATATGAATTTCTTTACAATATAAGAGGAATAGAATGAGGTAGTAGATGAATTCCTTTACAATATAAGAGAAATAGAATGAAGTAGTAAATGAATTCCTTTACAATATAAGAGGAATAGAATGAGGTAGTAGATGAATTCCTTTACAATATAAGATGAATAGAATGAGGCAGTAGATGAATTCCTTTACAATATAAGAGAAATAGAATGAAGTAGTAGATTAAATCCTTTACAATATAAGAGGAATAGAATGAGGTAGTAGATGAATTCCTTTACAATATAAGAGGAATAGAATGAGGTAGTAGATGAATTCCTGTACAATATAAGATGAATAGAATGAGGTAGTAGATGAATTCCTTTACAATATAAGAGAAATAGAATGAGGTAGTAGATGAATTCCTTTACAATATAAGAGAAATAGAATGAGGTAGTAGATGAATTCCTTTACAATATAAGAGGAATAGAATGAGGTAGTAGATGAATTCCTTTACAATATAAGAGGAATAGAATGAGGTAGTAGATGAATTCCTTTACAATATAAGAGGAATAGAATGAAGTAGTAGATGAATTCCTTTACAATATTAGAGAAATAGAATGAGGTAGTTGATGAATTCCTTTACAATATTAGAGGGATAGAATGAAGATGTATAGGTAGTAGATGAATTCCTTTACAATATTAGAGGAAGAGAATGAGGTAGTAGATGAATTCATTTACAATATAAGAGGAAAAGAATGAGGTAGTAGATGAATTCCTGTACAATATAAGAGGAAAAGAATGAGGTAGTAGATGAATTCCTTTACAATAGTAGAGTAATAGAATGAGGTAGTAGATGAATTCTTTTACAATATAAGAGGAAGAGAATGAGGTAGTAGATGAATTCCATTACAATATTAGAGGAAGAGAATGAGGTAGTAGATGAATTACATTACAATATTAGAGGAAGAGAATGAGGTAGTAGATGAATTCCTTTACAATATAAGAGGAATAGAATGAGGATGTAGATGAATTCCTTTACAATATAAGAGGGATAGAATGAGGTAGTAGATGAATTCCTTTACAATATTGGAGGAATAGAATGAGGTAGTAGATGAATTCCTTTATAATATAAGAGGAATAGAATGAGGTAGTAGATGAATTCCTTTACAATATAAGAGGAATAGAATGAGGTAGTAGATGAATTCCTTTACAATATAAGAGAAATAGAATGAAGTAGTAAATGAATTCCTTTACAATATAAGAGGAATAGAATGAGGTAGTAGATGAATTCCTTTACAATATAAGAGGATTAGAATGAGGTAGTAAATGAATCCTTTTACAATATTAGAGGAATAGAATGAGGTAGTATATGAATTCCTTTACAATATAAGAGGAATAGAATGAGGTAGTAGATGAATTCCTTTACAATATAAGAGGAACAGAAAGAGGATGTAGATGAATTCCTTTACAATATAAGAGGGATAGAATGAGGTAGTAGATGAATTCCTTTACAATATTGGAGGAATAGAATGAGGTAGTAGATGAATTCCTTTATAATATAAGAGGAATAGAATGAGGTAGTAGATGAATTCCTTTACAATATAAGAGGAATAGAATGAGGTAGTAGATGAATTCCTTTACAATATAAGAGGAATAGAATGAGGATGTAGATGAATTCCTTTACAATATAAGAGGATTAAAATGAGGTAGTAGATGAATTCCTTTACAATATTAGAGGAATAGAATGAGGTAGTATATGAATTCCTTTACAATATAAAAGGAATAGAATGAGGTAGTTGATGAATTCCTTTACAATATTAGAGGAATAGAATGAAGATGTATAGGTAGTAGATGAATTCCTTTACAATATTAGAGGAAGTGAATGAGGTAGTAGATGAATTCCTGTACAATATAAGAGGAAAAGAATGAGGTAGTAGATGAATTCCTTTACAATATTAGAGTAATAGAATGAGGTAGTAGATGAATTCCTTTACAATATAAGAGGAAGATAATGAGGTAGTAGATGAATTCCATTACAATATTAGAGGAAGAGAATGAGGTAGTAGATGAATTCCTTTGCAATATTAGAGGAAGAGAATGAGGTAGTCGATGAATTCCTTTACAATATTAGAGGAAGAGAATGAGGTAGTAGATGAATTCCATTACAATATTAGAGGAAGAGAATGAGGTAGTAGATGAATTCCTTTACAATATTAGAGGAAGAGAATGAGGTAGTAGATGAATTCCTTTACAATATAAGAGGAATAGAATGAGGTAGTAGATGAATTCCTGTACAATATAAGATGAATAGAATGAGGTAGTAGATGAATTCCTTTACAATGTAAGAGGAATAGAATGAGGTAGTAGATGAATTCCTTTACAATATAAGATCAATAGAATGAGGTAGTAGATGAATTCCTTTACAATATAAGAGGAATAGAATGAGGTAGTAGATGAATTCCTTTACAATATAAGAGGAATAGAATGAGGTAGTAGATGAATTCCTTTACAATATAAGAGGAATAGAATGAGGTAGTTGATGAATTCCTTAACACTATTAGAGTAATAGAATGAGGTAGTAGATGAATTCCTGTACAATATAAGATGAATAGAATGAGGCAGTAGATGAATTCCTTTACAATATAAGAGAAATAGAATGAAGTAGTAGATTAAATCCTTTACAATATAAGAGGAATAGAATGAGGTAGTAGATGAATTCCTTTACAATATAAGAGGAATAGAATGAGGTAGTAGATGAATTCCTGTACAATATAAGATGAATAGAATGAGGTAGTAGATGAATTCCTTTACAATATAAGAGATATAGAATGAGGTAGTAGATGAATTCCTTTACAATATAAAAGGAATAGAATGAGGTAGTAGATGAATTCCTTTACAATATAAGAGGAATATAATGAGGTAGTTGATGAATTCCTTTACAATATAAGAGGAATATAATGAGGTAGTTGATGAATTCCTTTACAATATTAGAGGAATAGAATGAAGATGTATAGGTAGTAGATGAATTCCTTTACAATATTAGAGGAAATGAATGAGGTAGTAGATGAATTCCTGTACAATATAAGAGGAAAAGGATGAGGTAGTAGATGAATTCCTTTACAATATTAGAGTAATAGAATGAGGTAGTAGATGAATTCCTTTACAATATAAGAGGAAGATAATGAGGTAGTAGATGAATTCCATTACAATATTAGAGGAAGAGAATGAGGTAGTAGATGAATTCCTTTGCAATATTAGAGGAAGAGAATGAGGTAGTCGATGAATTCCTTTACAATATTAGAGGAAGAGAATGAGGTAGTAGATGAATTCCATTACAATATTAGAGGAAGAGAATGAGGTAGTAGATGAATTCCTTTACAATATTAGAGGAAGAGAATGAGGTAGTAGATGAATTCCTTTACAATATTAGAGGAATAGAATGAGGTAGTATATGAATTCCTTTACAATATAAGAGGAATAGAATGAGGTAGTAGATGAATTCCTTTACAATATAAGAGGAATAGAATGAGGTAGTTGATGAATTCCTTTACACTATTAGAGTAATAGAATGAGGTAGTAGATGAATTCCTTTACAATATAAGATGAATAGAATGAGGCAGTAGATGAATTCCTTTACAATATAAGAGAAATAGAATGAAGTAGTAGATTAAATCCTTTACAATATAAGAGGAATAGAATGAGGTAGTAGATGAATTCCTTTACAATATAAGAAGAATAGAATGAGGTAGTAGATGAATTCCTTTACAATATAAGATGAATAGAATGAGGTAGTAGATGAATTCCTTTACAATATAAGAGATATAGAATGAGGTAGTAGATGAATTCCTTTACAATATAAAAGGAATAGAATGAGGTAGTAGATGAATTCCTTTACAATATAAGAGGAATATAATGAGGTAGTTGATGAATTCCTTTACAATATTAGAGGAAGAGAATGAGGTAGTAGATGAATTCCATTACAATATTAGAGGAAGAGAATGAGGTAGTAGATGAATTCCTTTACAATATTAGAGGAAGAGAATGAGGTAGTAGATGAATTCCTTTACAATATTAGAGGAATAGAATGAGGTAGTATATGAATTCCTTTACAATATAAGAGGAATAGAATGAGGTAGTAGATGAATTCCTTTACAATATAAGAGGAATAGAATGAGGTAGTTGATGAATTCCTTTACACTATTAGAGTAATAGAATGAGGTAGTAGATGAATTCCTTTACAATATAAGATGAATAGAATGAGGCAGTAGATGAATTCCTTTACAATATAAGAGAAATAGAATGAAGTAGTAGATTAAATCCTTTACAATATAAGAGGAATAGAATGAGGTAGTAGATGAATTCCTTTACAATATAAGAGGAATAGAATGAGGTAGTAGATGAATTCCTTTACAATATAAGATGAATAGAATGAGGTAGTAGATGAATTCCTTTACAATATAAGAGATATAGAATGAGGTAGTAGATGAATTCCTTTACAATATAAAAGGAATAGAATGAGGTAGTAGATGAATTCCTTTACAATATAAGAGGAATATAATGAGGTAGTTGATGAATTCCTTTACAATATAAGAGGAATATAATGAGGTAGTAGATGAATTCCTTTACAATATAAGAGGAATATAATGAGGTAGTTGATGAATTCCTTTACAATATAAGAGGAATATAATGAGGTAGTTGATGAATTCCTTTACAATATAAGAGGAATAGAATGAAGATGTATAGGTAGTAGATGAATTCCTTTACAATATTAGAGGAAGTGAATGAGGTAGTAGATGAATTCCTGTACAATATAAGAGGAAAAGAATGAGGTAGTAGATGAATTCCTTTACAATATTAGAGTAATAGAATGAGGTAGTAGATGAATTCCTTTACAATATAAGAGGAAGACAATGAGGTAGTAGATGAATTCCATTACAATATTAGAGGAAGAGAATGAGGTAGTAGATGAATTCCTTTGCAATATTAGAGGAAGAGAATGAGGTAGTCGATGAATTCCTTTACAATATTAGAGGAAGAGAATGAGGTAGTAGATGAATTCCATTACAATATTAGAGGAAGAGAATGAGGTAGTAGATGAATTCCTTTACAATATTAGAGGAAGAGAATGAGGTAGTAGATGAATTCCTTTACAATATTAGAGGAATAGAATGAGGTAGTATATGAATTCCTTTACAATATAAGAGGAATAGAATGAGGTAGTAGATGAATTCCTTTACAATATAAGAGGAATAGAATGAGGTAGTTGATGAATTCCTTTACACTATTAGAGTAATAGAATGAGGTAGTAGATGAATTCCTTTACAATATAAGATGAATAGAATGAGGCAGTAGATGAATTCCTTTACAATATAAGAGAAATAGAATGAAGTAGTAGATTAAATCCTTTACAATATAAGAGGAATAGAATGAGGTAGTAGATGAATTCCTTTACAATATAAGAGGAATAGAATGAGGTAGTAGATGAATTCCTGTACAATATAAGATGAATAGAATGAGGTAGTAGATGAATTCCTTTACAATATAAGAGATATAGAATGAGGTAGTAGATGAATTCCTTTACAATATAAAAGGAATAGAATGAGGTAGTAGATGAATTCCTTTACAATATAAGAGGAATATAATGAGGTAGTTGATGAATTCCTTTACAATATAAGAGGAATATAATGAGGTAGTAGATGAATTCCTTTACAATATTAGAGTAATAGAATGAGGTAGTAGATGAATTCCTTTACAATATAAGAGGAAGACAATGAGGTAGTAGATGAATTCCATTACAATATTAGAGGAAGAGAATGAGGTAGTAGATGAATTCCTTTGCAATATTAGAGGAAGAGAATGAGGTAGTCGATGAATTCCTTTACAATATTAGAGATAGAGAATGAGGTAGTAGATGAATTCCATTACAATATTAGAGGAAGAGAATGAGGTAGTAGATGAATTCCTTTACAATATTAGAGGAAGAGAATGAGGTAGTAGATGAATTCCTTTACAATATTAGAGGAATAGAATGAGGTAGTATATGAATTCCTTTACAATATAAGAGGAATAGAATGAGGATGTAGATGAATTCCTTTACAATATAAGAGGAATAGAATGAGGTAGTTGATGAATTCCTTTACACTATTAGAGTAATAGAATGAGGTAGTAGATGAATTCCTTTACAATATAAGATGAATAGAATGAGGCAGTAGATGAATTCCTTTACAATATAAGAGAAATAGAATGAAGTAGTAGATTAAATCCTTTACAATATAAGAGGAATAGAATGAGGTAGTAGATGAATTCCTTTACAATATAAGAGGAATAGAATGAGGTAGTAGATGAATTCCTGTACAATATAAGATGAATAGAATGAGGTAGTAGATGAATTCCTTTACAATATAAGAGATATAGAATGAGGTAGTAGATGAATTCCTTTACAATATAAAAGGAATAGAATGAGGTAGTAGATGAATTCCTTTACAATATAAGAGGAATATAATGAGGTAGTTGATGAATTCCTTTACAATATAAGAGGAATATAATGAGGTAGTTGATGAATTCCTTTACAATATTAGAGGAATAGAATGAAGATGTATAGGTAGTAGATGAATTCCTTTACAATATTAGAGGAAGTGAATGAGGTAGTAGATGAATTCCTGTACAATATAAGAGGAAAAGAATGAGGTAGTAGATGAATTCCTTTACAATATTAGAGTAATAGAATGAGGTAGTAGATGAATTCCTTTACAATATAAGAGGAAGATAATGAGGTAGTAGATGAATTCCATTACAATATTAGAGGAAGAGAATGAGGTAGTAGATGAATTCCTTTGCAATATTAGAGGAAGAGAATGAGGTAGTCGATGAATTCCTTTACAATATTAGAGGAAGAGAATGAGGTAGTAGATGAATTCCATTACAATATTAGAGGAAGAGAATGAGGTAGTAGATGAATTCCTTTACAATATTAGAGGAAGAGAATGAGGTAGTAGATGAATTCCTTTACAATATTAGAGGAATAGAATGAGGTAGTATATGAATTCCTTTACAATATAAGAGGAATAGAATGAGGTAGTAGATGAATTCCTTTACAATATAAGAGGAATAGAATGAGGTAGTTGATGAATTCCTTTACACTATTAGAGTAATAGAATGAGGTAGTAGATGAATTCCTTTACAATATAAGATGAATAGAATGAGGCAGTAGATGAATTCCTTTACAATATAAGAGAAATAGAATGAAGTAGTAGATTAAATCCTTTACAATATAAGAGGAATAGAATGAGGTAGTAGATGAATTCCTTTACAATATAAGAGGAATAGAATGAGGTAGTAGATGAATTCCTGTACAATATAAGATGAATAGAATGAGGTAGTAGATGAATTCCTTTACAATATAAGAGATATAGAATGAGGTAGTAGATGAATTCCTTTACAATATAAAAGGAATAGAATGAGGTAGTAGATGAATTCCTTTACAATATAAGAGGAATATAATGAGGTAGTTGATGAATTCCTTTACAATATAAGAGGAATATAATGAGGTAGTTGATGAATTCCTTTACAATATAAGAGGAATATAATGAGGTAGTTGATGAATTCCTTTACAATATAAGAGGAATATAATGAGGTAGTTGATGAATTCCTTTACAATATTAGAGGAATAGAATGAAGATGTATAGGTAGTAGATGAATTCCTTTACAATATTAGAGGAAGTGAATGAGGTAGTAGATGAATTCCTGTACAATATAAGAGGAAAAGAATGAGGTAGTAGATGAATTCCTTTACAATATTAGAGTAATAGAATGAGGTAGTAGATGAATTCCTTTACAATATAAGAGGAAGACAATGAGGTAGTAGATGAATTCCATTACAATATTAGAGGAAGAGAATGAGGTAGTAGATGAATTCCTTTGCAATATTAGAGGAAGAGAATGAGGTAGTCGATGAATTCCTTTACAATATTAGAGGAAGAGAATGAGGTAGTAGATGAATTCCATTACAATATTAGAGGAAGAGAATGAGGTAGTAGATGAATTCCTTTACAATATTAGAGGAAGAGAATGAGGTAGTAGATGAATTCCTTTACAATATTAGAGGAATAGAATGAGGTAGTATATGAATTCCTTTACAATATAAGAGGAATAGAATGAGGTAGTAGATGAATTCCTTTACAATATAAGAGGAATAGAATGAGGTAGTTGATGAATTCCTTTACACTATTAGAGTAATAGAATGAGGTAGTAGATGAATTCCTTTACAATATAAGATGAATAGAATGAGGCAGTAGATGAATTCCTTTACAATATAAGAGAAATAGAATGAAGTAGTAGATTAAATCCTTTACAATATAAGAGGAATAGAATGAGGTAGTAGATGAATTCCTTTACAATATAAGAGGAATAGAATGAGGTAGTAGATGAATTCCTGTACAATATAAGATGAATAGAATGAGGTAGTAGATGAATTCCTTTACAATATAAGAGATATAGAATGAGGTAGTAGATGAATTCCTTTACAATATAAAAGGAATAGAATGAGGTAGTAGATGAATTCCTTTACAATATAAGAGGAATATAATGAGGTAGTTGATGAATTCCTTTACAATATAAGAGGAATATAATGAGGTAGTTGATGAATTCCTTTACAATATAAGAGGAATATAATGAGGTAGTAGATGAATTCCTGTACAATATAAGATGAATAGAATGAGGTAGTAGATGGATCCCTTTTCAATATAAGAGGAATAGAATGAGGTAGTAGATGAATTCCTGTACAATATAAGAGGAATAGAATGAGGTAGTTGATGAATTCCTTTACAATATAAGAGGGATAGAATGAGGTAGTAGATGAATTCCTTTACAATATTGGAGGAATAGAATGAGGTAGTAGATGAATTCCTTTATAATATAAGAGAAATAGAGTGAGGTAGTAGATGAATTCCTTTACAATATAAGAGAAATAGAATGAGGTAGTAGATGAATTCCTTTACAATATAAGAGGAATAGAATGAGGTAGTAGATGAATTCCTTTACAATATAAGAGGAATAGAATGAGGTAGTAGATGAATTCCTTTACAATATAAGAGGAATAGAATGAGGTAGTAGATGAATTCCTTTACAATATTAGAGGAAGAGAATGAGGTAGTAGATGCATTCCTTTACAATATTAGAGGAAGAGAATGAGGTAGTAGATGAATTCCTTTACAATATTAGAGGAATAGAATGAGGTAGTAGATGAATTCCTTTACAATATAAGAGGAATAGAATGAGGTAGTTGATGAATTCCTTTAGACTATTAGAGTAATAGAATGAGGTAGTAGATGAATTCCTTTACAATATAAGATGAATAGAATGAGGCAGTAGATGAATTCCTTTACAATATAAGAGAAATAGAATGAAGTAGTAGATTAAATCCTTTACAATATAAGATGAATAGAATGAGGCAGTAGATGAATTCCTTTACAATATAAGAGAAATAGAATGAAGTAGTAGATTAAATCCTTTACAATATAAGAGGAATAGAATGAGGTAGTAGATGAATTCCTTTACAATATAAGAGGAATAGAATGAGGTAGTAGATGAATTCCTGTACAATATAAGATGAATAGAATGAGGTAGTAGATGAATTCCTTTACAATATAAGAGATATAGAATGAGGTAGTAGATGAATTCCTTTACAATATAAAAGGAATAGAATGAGGTAGTAGATGAATTCCTTTACAATATAAGAGGAATATAATGAGGTAGTTGATGAATTCCTTTACAATATAAGAGGAATATAATGAGGTAGTTGATGAATTCCTTTACAATATTAGAGGAATAGAATGAAGATGTATAGGTAGTAGATGAATTCCTTTACAATATTAGAGGAAGTGAATGAGGTAGTAGATGAATTCCTGTACAATATAAGAGGAAAAGAATGAGGTAGTAGATGAATTCCTTTACAATATTAGAGTAATAGAATGAGGTAGTAGATGAATTCCTTTACAATATAAGAGGAAGATAATGAGGTAGTAGATGAATTCCATTACAATATTAGAGGAAGAGAATGAGGTAGTAGATGAATTCCTTTGCAATATTAGAGGAAGAGAATGAGGTAGTCGATGAATTCCTTTACAATATTAGAGGAAGAGAATGAGGTAGTAGATGAATTCCATTACAATATTAGAGGAAGAGAATGAGGTAGTAGATGAATTCCTTTACAATATTAGAGGAAGAGAATGAGGTAGTAGATGAATTCCTTTACAATATTAGAGGAATAGAATGAGGTAGTATATGAATTCCTTTACAATATAAGAGGAATAGAATGAGGTAGTAGATGAATTCCTTTACAATATAAGAGGAATAGAATGAGGTAGTTGATGAATTCCTTTACACTATTAGAGTAATAGAATGAGGTAGTAGATGAATTCCTTTACAATATAAGATGAATAGAATGAGGCAGTAGATGAATTCCTTTACAATATAAGAGAAATAGAATGAAGTAGTAGATTAAATCCTTTACAATATAAGAGGAATAGAATGAGGTAGTAGATGAATTCCTTTACAATATAAGAGGAATAGAATGAGGTAGTAGATGAATTCCTGTACAATATAAGATGAATAGAATGAGGTAGTAGATGAATTCCTTTACAATATAAGAGATATAGAATGAGGTAGTAGATGAATTCCTTTACAATATAAAAGGAATAGAATGAGGTAGTAGATGAATTCCTTTACAATATAAGAGGAATATAATGAGGTAGTTGATGAATTCCTTTACAATATAAGAGGAATATAATGAGGTAGTTGATGAATTCCTTTACAATATAAGAGGAATATAATGAGGTAGTTGATGAATTCCTTTACAATATAAGAGGAATATAATGAGGTAGTTGATGAATTCCTTTACAATATTAGAGGAATAGAATGAAGATGTATAGGTAGTAGATGAATTCCTTTACAATATTAGAGGAAGTGAATGAGGTAGTAGATGAATTCCTGTACAATATAAGAGGAAAAGAATGAGGTAGTAGATGAATTCCTTTACAATATTAGAGTAATAGAATGAGGTAGTAGATGAATTCCTTTACAATATAAGAGGAAGACAATGAGGTAGTAGATGAATTCCATTACAATATTAGAGGAAGAGAATGAGGTAGTAGATGAATTCCTTTGCAATATTAGAGGAAGAGAATGAGGTAGTCGATGAATTCCTTTACAATATTAGAGGAAGAGAATGAGGTAGTAGATGAATTCCATTACAATATTAGAGGAAGAGAATGAGGTAGTAGATGAATTCCTTTACAATATTAGAGGAAGAGAATGAGGTAGTAGATGAATTCCTTTACAATATTAGAGGAATAGAATGAGGTAGTATATGAATTCCTTTACAATATAAGAGGAATAGAATGAGGTAGTAGATGAATTCCTTTACAATATAAGAGGAATAGAATGAGGTAGTTGATGAATTCCTTTACACTATTAGAGTAATAGAATGAGGTAGTAGATGAATTCCTTTACAATATAAGATGAATAGAATGAGGCAGTAGATGAATTCCTTTACAATATAAGAGAAATAGAATGAAGTAGTAGATTAAATCCTTTACAATATAAGAGGAATAGAATGAGGTAGTAGATGAATTCCTTTACAATATAAGAGGAATAGAATGAGGTAGTAGATGAATTCCTGTACAATATAAGATGAATAGAATGAGGTAGTAGATGAATTCCTTTACAATATAAGAGATATAGAATGAGGTAGTAGATGAATTCCTTTACAATATAAAAGGAATAGAATGAGGTAGTAGATGAATTCCTTTACAATATAAGAGGAATATAATGAGGTAGTTGATGAATTCCTTTACAATATAAGAGGAATATAATGAGGTAGTTGATGAATTCCTTTACAATATAAGAGGAATATAATGAGGTAGTAGATGAATTCCTGTACAATATAAGATGAATAGAATGAGGTAGTAGATGGATCCCTTTTCAATATAAGAGGAATAGAATGAGGTAGTAGATGAATTCCTGTACAATATAAGAGGAATAGAATGAGGTAGTTGATGAATTCCTTTACAATATAAGAGGGATAGAATGAGGTAGTAGATGAATTCCTTTACAATATTGGAGGAATAGAATGAGGTAGTAGATGAATTCCTTTATAATATAAGAGAAATAGAGTGAGGTAGTAGATGAATTCCTTTACAATATAAGAGAAATAGAATGAGGTAGTAGATGAATTCCTTTACAATATAAGAGGAATAGAATGAGGTAGTAGATGAATTCCTTTACAATATAAGAGGAATAGAATGAGGTAGTAGATGAATTCCTTTACAATATAAGAGGAATAGAATGAGGTAGTAGATGAATTCCTTTACAATATTAGAGGAAGAGAATGAGGTAGTAGATGCATTCCTTTACAATATTAGAGGAAGAGAATGAGGTAGTAGATGAATTCCTTTACAATATTAGAGGAATAGAATGAGGTAGTAGATGAATTCCTTTACAATATAAGAGGAATAGAATGAGGTAGTTGATGAATTCCTTTAGACTATTAGAGTAATAGAATGAGGTAGTAGATGAATTCCTTTACAATATAAGATGAATAGAATGAGGCAGTAGATGAATTCCTTTACAATATAAGAGAAATAGAATGAAGTAGTAGATTA
This sequence comes from Bathymodiolus septemdierum, assembly GCA_963383655.1. Lineage (NCBI taxonomy): Eukaryota > Metazoa > Mollusca > Bivalvia > Mytilida > Modiolidae > Bathymodiolus > Bathymodiolus septemdierum. The sequence goes on from OY726523.1 coordinate 3,020,988, forward strand.
AATCCTTTACAATATAAGAGGAATAGAATGAGGTAGTAGATGAATTCCTTTACAATATAAGAGGAATAGAATGAGGTAGTAGATGAATTCCTGTACAATATAAGATGAATAGAATGAGGTAGTAGATGAATTCCTTTACAATATAAGAGATATAGAATGAGGTAGTAGATGAATTCCTTTACAATATAAAAGGAATAGAATGAGGTAGTAGATGAATTCCTTTACAATATAAGAGGAATATAATGAGGTAGTTGATGAATTCCTTTACAATATAAGAGGAATATAATGAGGTAGTTGATGAATTCCTTTACAATATAAGAGGAATATAATGAGGTAGTTGATGAATTCCTTTACAATATAAGAGGAATATAATGAGGTAGTTGATGAATTCCTTTACAATATTAGAGGAATAGAATGAAGATGTATAGGTAGTAGATGAATTCCTTTACAATATTAGAGGAAGTGAATGAGGTAGTAGATGAATTCCTGTACAATATAAGAGGAAAAGAATGAGGTAGTAGATGAATTCCTTTACAATATTAGAGTAATAGAATGAGGTAGTAGATGAATTCCTTTACAATATAAGAGGAAGACAATGAGGTAGTAGATGAATTCCATTACAATATTAGAGGAAGAGAATGAGGTAGTAGATGAATTCCTTTGCAATATTAGAGGAAGAGAATGAGGTAGTCGATGAATTCCTTTACAATATTAGAGGAAGAGAATGAGGTAGTAGATGAATTCCATTACAATATTAGAGGAAGAGAATGAGGTAGTAGATGAATTCCTTTACAATATTAGAGGAAGAGAATGAGGTAGTAGATGAATTCCTTTACAATATTAGAGGAATAGAATGAGGTAGTATATGAATTCCTTTACAATATAAGAGGAATAGAATGAGGTAGTAGATGAATTCCTTTACAATATAGGAGGAATAGAATGAGGTAGTTGATGAATTCCTTTACACTATTAGAGTAATAGAATGAGGTAGTAGATGAATTCCTTTACAATATAAGATGAATAGAATGAGGCAGTAGATGAATTCCTTTACAATATAAGAGAAATAGAATGAAGTAGCAGATTAAATCCTTTACAATATAAGAGGAATAGAATGAGGTAGTAGATGAATTCCTTTACAATATAAGAGGAATAGAATGAGGTAGTAGATGAATTCCTGTACAATATAAGATGAATAGAATGAGGTAGTAGATGAATTCCTTTACAATATAAGAGATATAGAATGAGGTAGTAGATGAATTCCTTTACAATATAAAAGGAATAGAATGAGGTAGTAGATGAATTCCTTTACAATATAAGAGGAATATAATGAGGTAGTTGATGAATTCCTTTACAATATAAGAGGAATATAATGAGGTAGTTGATGAATTCCTTTACAATATAAGAGGAATATAATGAGGTAGTAGATGAATTCCTGTACAATATAAGATGAATAGAATGAGGTAGTAGATGGATCCCTTTTCAATATAAGAGGAATAGAATGAGGTAGTAGATGAATTCCTGTACAATATAAGAGGAATAGAATGAGGTAGTTGATGAATTCCTTTACAATATAAGAGGGATAGAATGAGGTAGTAGATGAATTCCTTTACAATATTGGAGGAATAGAATGAGGTAGTAGATGAATTCCTTTATAATATAAGAGAAATAGAGTGAGGTAGTAGATGAATTCCTTTACAATATAAGAGAAATAGAATGAGGTAGTAGATGAATTCCTTTACAATATAAGAGGAATAGAATGAGGTAGTAGATGAATTCCTTTACAATATAAGAGGAATAGAATGAGGTAGTAGATGAATTCCTTTACAATATAAGAGGAATAGAATGAGGTAGTAGATGAATTCCTTTACAATATTAGAGAAATAGAATGAGGTAGTTGATGAATTCCTTTACAATATTAGAGGAATAGAATGAAGATGTATAGGTAGTAGATGAATTCCTTTACAATATTAGAGGAAGAGAATGAGGTAGTAGATGAATTCATTTACAATATAAGAGGAAAAGAATGAGGTAGTAGATGAATTCCTGTACAATATAAGAGGAAAAGAATGAGGTAGTAGATGAATTCCTTTACAATATTAGAGTAATATAATGAGGTATTAGATGAATTCCTTTACAATATAAGAGGAAGAGAATGAGGTAGTAGATGAATTCCATTACAATATTAGAGGAAGAGAATGAGGTAGTAGATGAATTACATTACAATATTAGAGGAAGAGAATGAGGTAGTAGATGAATTCCTTTACAATATAAGAGGAATAGAATGAGGATGTAGATGAATTCCTTTACAATATAAGAGGGATAGAATGAAGTAGTAGATGAATTCCTTTACAATATTGGAGGAATAGAATGAGGTAGTAGATGAATTCCTTTATAATATAAGAGGAATAGAATGAGGTAGTAGATGAATTCCTTTACAATATAAGAGAAATAGAATGAGGTAGTAGATGAATTCCTTTACAATATAAGAGGAATAGAATGAGGATGTAGATGAATTCCTTTACAATATAAGAGGAATAGAATGAGGTAGTAGATGAATTCCTGTACAATATTAGAGGAATAGAATGAGGTTGTAGATGAATTCCTTTACAATATAAGAGGAATAGAATGAGGATGTAGATGAATTCCTTTACAATATTAGAGGAATAGAATGAGGTAGTATATCAATTTCTTTACAATATAAGAGGAATAGAATGAGGTAGTAGATGAATTCCTTTACAATATAAGAGAAATAGAATGAAGTAGTAAATGAATTCCTTTACAATATAAGAGGAATAGAATGAGGTAGTAGATGAATTCCTTTACAATATAAGATGAATAGAATGAGGCAGTAGATGAATTCCTTTACAATATAAGAGAAATAGAATGAAGTAGTAGATTAAATCCTTTACAATATAAGAGGAATAGAATGAGGTAGTAGATGAATTCCTTTACAATATAAGAGGAATAGAATGAGGTAGTAGATGAATTCCTGTACAATATAAGATGAATAGAATGAGGTAGTAGATGAATTCCTTTACAATATAAGAGAAATAGAATGAGGTAGTAGATGAATTCCTTTACAATATAAGAGAAATAGAATGAGGTAGTAGATGAATTCCTTTACAATATAAGAGGAATAGAATGAGGTAGTAGATGAATTCCTTTACAATATAAGAGGAATAGAATGAGGTAGTAGATGAATTCCTTTACAATATAAGAGGAATAGAATGAAGTAGTAGATGAATTCCTTTACAATATTAGAGAAATAGAATGAGGTAGTTGATGAATTCCTTTACAATATTAGAGGAATAGAATGAAGATATATAGGTAGTAGATGAATTCCTTTACAATATTAGAGGAAGAGAATGAGGTAGTAGATGAATTCATTTACAATATAAGAGGAAAAGAATGAGGTAGTAGATGAATTCCTGTACAATATAAGAGGAAAAGAATGAGGTAGTAGATGAATTCCTTTACAATAGTAGAGTAATAGAATGAGGTAGTAGATGAATTCTTTTACAATATAAGAGGAATAGAATGAAGATGTATAGGTAGTAGATGAATTCCTTTACAATATTAGAGGAAGAGAATGAGGTAGTAGATGAATTACATTACAATATTAGAGGAAGAGAATGAGGTAGTAGATGAATTCCTTTACAATATAAGAGGAATAGAATGAGGATGTAGATGAATTCCTTTACAATATAAGAGGGATATAATGAGGTAGTAGATGAATTCCTTTACAATATTGGAGGAATAGAATGAGGTAGTAGATGAATTCCTTTATAATATAAGAGGAATAGAATGAGGTAGTAGATGAATTCCTTTACAATATAAGAGGAATAGAATGAGGTAGTAGATGAATTCCTTTACAATATAAGAGAAATAGAATGAAGTAGTAAATGAATTCCTTTACAATATAAGAGGAATAGAATGAGGTAGTAGATGAATTCCTTAACAATATAAGAGGATTAGAATGAGGTAGTAAATGAATTCCTTTACAATATTAGAGGAATAGAATGAGGTAGTATATGAATTCCTTTACAATATAAGAGGAATAGAATGAGGTAGTAGATGAATTCCTTTACAATATAAGAGGAATAGAAAGAGGATGTAGATGAATTCCTTTACAATATAAGAGGGATAGAATGAGGTAGTAGATGAATTCCTTTACAATATTGGAGGAATAGAATGAGGTAGTAGATGAATTCCTTTATAATATAAGAGGAATAGAATGAGGAAGTAGATGAATTCCTTTACAATATAAGAGGAATAGAATGAGGTAGTAGATGAATTCCTTTACAATATAAGAGGAATAGAATGAGGATGTAGATGAATTCCTTTACAATATAAGAGGATTAAAATGAGGTAGTAGATGAATTCCTTTACAATATTAGAGGAATAGAATGAGGTAGTATATGATTTCCTTTACAATATAAGAGGAATAGAATGAGGTAGTTGATCAATTCCTTTACAATATTAGAGGAATAGAATGAAGATGTATAGGTAGTAGATGAATTCCTTTACAATATTAGAGGAAGTGAATGAGGTAGTAGATGAATTCCTGTACAATATAAGAGGAAAAGAATGAGGTAGTAGATGAATTCCTTTACAATATTAGAGTAATAGAATGAGGTAGTAGATGAATTCCTTTACAATATAAGAGGAAGATAATGAGGTAGTAGATGAATTCCATTACAATATTAGAGGAAGAGAATGAGGTAGTAGATGAATTCCTTTGCAATATTAGAGGAAGAGAATGAGGTAGTAGATGAATTCCTTTACAATATTAGAGGAAGAGAATGAGGTAGTAGATGAATTCCATTACAATATTAGAGGAAGAGAATGAGGTAGTAGATGAATTCCTTTACAATATTAGAGGAAGAGAATGAGGTAGTAGATGAATTCCTTTACAATATTAGAGGAATAGAATGAGGTAGTATATGAATTCCTTTACAATATAAGAGGAATAGAATGAGGTAGTAGATGATTTCCTTTACAATATAAGAGGAATAGAATGAGGTAGTTGATGAATTCCTTTACACTATTAGAGTAATAGAATGAGGTAGTAGATGAATTCCTTTACAATATAAGATGAATAGAATGAGGCAGTAGATGAATTCCTTTACAATATAAGAGAAATAGAATGAAGTAGTAGATTAAATCCTTTACAATATAAGAGGAATAGAATGAGGTAGTAGATGAATTCCTTTACAATATAAGAGGAATAGAATGAGGTAGTAGATGAATTCCTGTACAATATAAGATGAATAGAATGAGGTAGTAGATGAATTCCTTTACAATATAAGAGATATAGAATGAGGTAGTAGATGAATTCCTTTACAATATAAAAGGAATAGAATGAGGTAGTAGATGAATTCCTTTACAATATAAGAGGAATATAATGAGGTAGTTGATGAATTCCTTTACAATATAAGAGGAATATAATGAGGTAGTTGATGAATTCCTTTACAATATAAGAGGAATATAATGAGGTAGTAGATGAATTCCTGTACAATATAAGATGAATAGAATGAGGTAGTAGATGGATCCCTTTTCAATATAAGAGGAATAGAATGAGGTAGTAGATGAATTCATGTACAATATAAGAGGAATAGAATGAGGTAGTAGATGAATTCCTTCACAATATTAGAGGAATAGAATGAGGTAGTATATGAATTCCTTTACAATATAAGAGGAATAGAATGAGGTAGTAAATGAATTCCTTTACAATATAAGAGGAATAGAATGAGGATGTAGATGAATTCCTTTACAATATAAGAGGGATATAATGAGGTAGTAGATGAATTCCTTTACAATATTGGAGGAATAGAATGAGGTAGTAGATGAATTCCTTTATAATATAAGAGGAATAGAATGAGGTAGTAGATGAATTCCTTTACAATATAAGAGGAATAGAATGAGGTAGTAGATGAATTCCTTTACAATATAAGAGAAATAGAATGAAGTAGTAAATGAATTCCTTTACAATATAAGAGGAATAGAATGAGGTAGTAGATGAATTCCTTAACAATATAAGAGGATTAGAATGAGGTAGTAAATGAATTCCTTTACAATATTAGAGGAATAGAATGAGGTAGTATATGAATTCCTTTACAATATAAGAGGAATAGAATGAGGTAGTAGATGAATTCCTTTACAATATAAGAGGAATAGAAAGAGGATGTAGATGAATTCCTTTACAATATAAGAGGGATAGAATGAGGTAGTAGATGAATTCCTTTACAATATTGGAGGAATAGAATGAGGTAGTAGATGAATTCCTTTATAATATAAGAGGAATAGAATGAAGTAGTAGATGAATTCCTTTACAATATAAGAGGAATAGAATGAGGTAGTAGATGAATTCCTTTACAATATAAGAGGAATAGAATGAGGATGTAGATGAATTCCTTTACAATATAAGAGGATTAAAATGAGGTAGTAGATGAATTCCTTTACAATATTTGAGGAATAGAATGAGGTAGTATATGAATTCCTTTACAATATAAGAGGAATAGAATGAGGTAGTTGATGAATTCCTTTACAATATTAGAGGAATAGAATGAAGATGTATAGGTAGTAGATGAATTCCTTTACAATATTAGAGGAAGTGAATGAGGTAGTAGATGAATTCCTGTACAATATAAGAGGAAAAGAATGAGGTAGTAGATGAATTCCTTTACAATATTAGAGTAATAGAATGAGGTAGTAGATGAATTCCTTTACAATATAAGAGGAAGATAATGAGGTAGTAGATGAATTCCATTACAATATTAGAGGAAGAGAATGAGGTAGTAAATGAATTCCTTTGCAATATTAGAGGAAGAGAATGAGGTAGTAGATGAATTCCTTTTCAATATTAGAGGAAGAGAATGAGGTAGTAGATGAATTCCATTACAATATTAGAGGAAGAGAATGAGGTAGTAGATGAATTCCTTTACAATATTAGAGGAAGAGAATGAGGTAGTATATGAATTCCTTTACAATATAAGAGGAATAGAATGAGGTAGTAGATGAATTCCTTTACAATATAAGAGGAATAGAATGAGGTAGTTGATGAATTCCTTTACACTATTAGAGTAATAGAATGAGGTAGTAGATGAATTCCTTTACAATATAAGATGAATAGAATGAGGCAGTAGATGAATTCCTTTACAATATAAGAGAAATAGAATGAAGTAGTAGATTAAATCCTTTACAATATAAGAGGAATAGAATGAGGTAGTAGATGAATTCCTTTACAATATAAGAGGAATAGAATGAGGTAGTAGATGAATTCCTGTACAATATAAGATGAATAGAATGAGGTAGTAGATGAATTCCTTTACAATATAAGAGATATAGAATGAGGTAGTAGATGAATTCCTTTACAATATAAAAGGAATAGAATGAGGTAGTAGATGAATTCCTTTACAATATAAGAGGAATATAATGAGGTAGTTGATGAATTCCTTTACAATATAAGAGGAATATAATGAGGTAGTTGATGAATTCCTTTACAATATAAGAGGAATATAATGAGGTAGTAGATGAATTCCTGTACAATATAAGATGAATAGAATGAGGTAGTAGATGGATCCCTTTTCAATATAAGAGGAATAGAATGAGGTAGTAGATGAATTCATGTACAATATAAGAGGAATAGAATGAGGTAGTAGATGAAATCCTTCACAATATTAGAAGAATAGAATGAGGTAGTATATGAATTCCTTTACAATATAAGAGGAATAGAATGAGGTAGTAAATGAATTCCTTTACAATATAAGAGGAATAGAATGAGGTAGTAGATGAATTCCTTTACAATATTAGAGGAATATAATGAGGTAGTAGATGAATTCCTTTTACAATATAAGATGAATACAATGAGGTAGTAGATGAATTCCTTTACAATATAAGATGAATAGAATGAAGTAGTAGATGAATTCCTTTACCCTATTAGAGGAAGAGAATGAGGTAGTATATGAATTCCTTTACAATATAAGAGGAATAGAATGAGGTAGTAAATGAATTCCTTTACAATATAAGAGGAATAGAATGAGGTAGTTGATGAATTCCTTTACAATATAAGAGGGATAGAATGAGGTAGTAGATGAATTCCTTTACAATATTGGAGGAATAGAATGAGGTAGTAGATGAATTCCGTTATAATATAAGAGGAATAGAATGAGGTAGTAGATGAATTCCTTTACAATATAAGAGGAATAGAATGAGGTAGTAGATGAATTCCTTTACAATATAAGAGGAATAGAATGAGGATGTAGATGAATTCCTTTACAATATTAGAGGAATAGAATGAGGTAGTATATGAATTCCTTTACAATATAAGATGAATAGAATGAGGTAGTAGATGAATTCCTTTACAATATAAGAGGAATAGAATGAGGTAGTTGATGAATTCCTTTACACTATTAGAGTAATAGAATGAGGTAGTAGAGGAATTCCTTTACAATATAAGAGAAATAGAATGAAGTAGTAGATTAAATCCTTTACAATATAAGAGGAATAGAATGAGGTAGTAGATGAATTCCTTTACAATATAAGAGGAATAGAATGAGGTAGTAGATGAATTCCTGTATAATATAAGATGAATAGAATGAGGTAGTAGATGAATTCCTTTACAATATAAGAGAAATAGAATGAGGTAGTAGATGAATTCCTTTACAATATAAGAGAAATAGAATGAGGTAGTACATGAATTCCTTTACAATATAAGAGGAATAGAATGAGGTAGTAGATGAATTCCTTTACAATATAAGAGGAATAGAATGAGATAGTAGATGAATTCCTTTACAATATAAGAGGAATAGAATGAGGTAGTAGATGAATTCCTTTACAATATTAGAGAAATAGAATGAGGTAGTTGATGAATTCCTTTACAATATTAGAGGAATAGAATGAAGATGTATAGGTAGTAGATGAATTCCTTTACAATATTAGAGGAAGAGAATGAGGTAGTAGATGAATTCATTTACAATATAAGAGGAAAAGAATGAGGTAGTAGATGAATTCCTGTACAATATAAGAGGAAAAGAATGAGGTAGTAGATGAATTCCTTTACAATATTAGAGTAATAGAATGAGGTAGTAGATGAATTCATTTACAATATAAGAGGAAGAGAATGAGGTAGTAGATGAATTCCATTACAATATAAGAGGAAGAGAATGAGGTAGTAGATGAATTACATTACAATATTAGAGGAAGAGAATGAGGTAGTAGATGAATTCCTTTACAATATAAGAGGAATAGAATGAGGATGTAGATGAATTCCTTTACAATATAAGAGGGATAGAATGAGGTAGTAGATGAATTCCTTTACAATATTGGAGGAATAGAATGAGGTAGTAGATGAATTCCTTTATAATATAAGAGGAATAGAATGAGGTAGTAGATGAATTCCTTTACAATATAAGAGGAATAGAATGAGGTAGTAGATCAATTCCTTTACAAAATAAGAGTAATAGAATGAGGATGTAGATGAATTCCTTTACAATATAAGAGGAATAGAATGAGGTAGTAGATGAATTCCTGTACAATATTAGAGGAATAGAATGAGGTAGTAGATGAATTCCTTTACAATATAAGAGGAATAGAATGAGGATGTAGATGAATTCCTTTACAATATAAGAGGATTAGAATGAGGTAGTAGATGAATTCCTTTACAATATTAGAGGAATAGAATGAGGTAGTATATGAATTTCTTTACAATATAAGAGGAATAGAATGAGGTAGTAGATGAATTCCTTTACAATATTAGAGGAATAGAATGAGGTAGTTCATGAATTCCTTTACACTATTAGAGTAATAGAATGAGGTAGTAGATGAATTCCTTTACAATATAAGATGAATAGAATGAGGTAGTAGATGAATTCCTTTACAATATAAGAGGAATAGAATGAGGATGTAGATGAATTCCTTTACAATATAAGAGGAATATAATGAGGTAGTAGATGAATTCCTTTACAATATAAGAGAAATAGAATGAGGTAGTAGATGAATTCCTGTACAATATAAGAGGAATAGAATGAGGTAGTAGATGAATTCCTTTACAATATAAGATGAATAGAATGAGGTAGTAGATGAATTCCTGTACAATATAAGAGGATTAGAATGAGGTAGTAGATGAATTCCTGTACAATATAAGAGGAATATAATGAGGTAGTAGATGAATTCCTGTACAATATAAGATGAATAGAATGAGGTAGTAGATGAATTCCTGTACAATATAAGAGGAATAGAATGAGGTAGTAGATGAATTCCTTTACAATATAAGATGAATAGAATGAGGTAGTAGATGAATTCCTGTACAATATAAGAGGAATAGAATGAGGTAGTAGATGAATTCCTTCACAATATAAGATGAATAGAATGAGGTAGTAGATGAATTCCTGTACAATATAAGAGGAATAGAATGAGGTAGTAGATGAATTCCTGTACAATATAAGAGGAATATAATGAGGTAGTAGATGAATTCCTGTACAATATAAGATGAATAGAATGAGGTAGTAGATGAATTCCTTTACAATATAAGAGGAATAGAATGAGGTAGTAGATGAATTCCTTTACAATATAAAAGGAATAGAATGAGGTAGTAGATGAATTCCTTTACAATATAAGAGGAATAGAATGAGGTAGTAGATGAATTCTTTTACAATATAAGATGAATAGAATGAGGTAGTAGATGAATTTCTTTACAATATAAGAGGAATAGAATGAGGTAGTAGATGAATTCCTTTACAATATAAGATGAATAGAATGAGGTAGTAGATGAATTCCTTTACAATGTAAGAGGAATAGAATGAGGTAGTAGATGAATTCCTTTACAATATAAGATAAATAGAATGAGGTAGTAGATGAAATCCTTTACAATATAAGAGGAATAGAATGAGGTAGTAGATGAATTCCTTTACAATATAAGAGGAATAGAATGAGGTAGTAGATGAATTCCTTTTACAATATAAGATGAATACAATGAGGTAGTAGATGAATTCCTTTACAATATAAGATGAATAGAATGAAGTAGTAGATGAATTCCTTTACCCTATTAGAGGAAGAGAATGAGGTAGTATATGAATTCCTTTACAATATAAGAGGAATAGAATGAGGTAGTAAATGAATTCCTTTACAATATAAGAGGAATAGAATGAGGTAGTTGATGAATTCCTTTACAATATAAGAGGGATAGAATGAGGTAGTAGATGAATTCCTTTACAATATTGGAGGAATAGAATGAGGTAGTAGATGAATTCCGTTATAATATAAGAGGAATAGAATGAGGTAGTAGATGAATTCCTTTACAATATAAGAGGAATAGAATGAGGTAGTAGATGAATTCCTTTACAATATAAGAGGAATAGAATGAGGATGTAGATGAATTCCTTTACAATATTAGAGGAATAGAATGAGGTAGTATATGAATTCCTTTACAATATAAGATGAATAGAATGAGGTAGTAGATGAATTCCTTTACAATATAAGAGGAATAGAATGAGGTAGTTGATGAATTCCTTTACACTATTAGAGTAATAGAATGAGGTAGTAGAGGAATTCCTTTACAATATAAGAGAAATAGAATGAAGTAGTAGATTAAATCCTTTACAATATAAGAGGAATAGAATGAGGTAGTAGATGAATTCCTTTACAATATAAGAGGAATAGAATGAGGTAGTAGATGAATTCCTGTATAATATAAGATGAATAGAATGAGGTAGTAGATGAATTCCTTTACAATATAAGAGAAATAGAATGAGGTAGTAGATGAATTCCTTTACAATATAAGAGAAATAGAATGAGGTAGTACATGAATTCCTTTACAATATAAGAGGAATAGAATGAGGTAGTAGATGAATTCCTTTACAATATAAGAGGAATAGAATGAGATAGTAGATGAATTCCTTTACAATATAAGAGGAATAGAATGAGGTAGTAGATGAATTCCTTTACAATATTAGAGAAATAGAATGAGGTAGTTGATGAATTCCTTTACAATATTAGAGGAATAGAATGAAGATGTATAGGTAGTAGATGAATTCCTTTACAATATTAGAGGAAGAGAATGAGGTAGTAGATGAATTCATTTACAATATAAGAGGAAAAGAATGAGGTAGTAGATGAATTCCTGTACAATATAAGAGGAAAAGAATGAGGTAGTAGATGAATTCCTTTACAATATTAGAGTAATAGAATGAGGTAGTAGATGAATTCCTTTACAATATAAGAGGAAGAGAATGAGGTAGTAGATGAATTCCATTACAATATAAGAGGAAGAGAATGAGGTAGTAGATGAATTACATTACAATATTAGAGGAAGAGAATGAGGTAGTAGATGAATTCCTTTACAATATAAGAGGAATAGAATGAGGATGTAGATGAATTCCTTTACAATATAAGAGGGATAGAATGAGGTAGTAGATGAATTCCTTTACAATATTGGAGGAATAGAATGAGGTAGTAGATGAATTCCTTTATAATATAAGAGGAATAGAATGAGGTAGTAGATGAATTCCTTTACAATATAAGAGGAATAGAATGAGGTAGTAGATCAATTCCTTTACAAAATAAGAGTAATAGAATGAGGATGTAGATGAATTCCTTTACAATATAAGAGGAATAGAATGAGGTAGTAGATGAATTCCTGTACAATATTAGAGGAATAGAATGAGGTAGTAGATGAATTCCTTTACAATATAAGAGGAATAGAATGAGGATGTAGATGAATTCCTTTACAATATAAGAGGATTAGAATGAGGTAGTAGATGAATTCCTTTACAATATTAGAGGAATAGAATGAGGTAGTATATGAATTTCTTTACAATATAAGAGGAATAGAATGAGGTAGTAGATGAATTCCTTTACAATATTAGAGGAATAGAATGAGGTAGTTCATGAATTCCTTTACACTATTAGAGTAATAGAATGAGGTAGTAGATGAATTCCTTTACAATATAAGATGAATAGAATGAGGTAGTAGATGAATTCCTTTACAATATAAGAGGAATAGAATGAGGATGTAGATGAATTCCTTTACAATATAAGAGGAATATAATGAGGTAGTAGATGAATTCCTTTACAATATAAGAGAAATAGAATGAGGTAGTAGATGAATTCCTGTACAATATAAGAGGAATAGAATGAGGTAGTAGATGAATTCCTTTACAATATAAGATGAATAGAATGAGGTAGTAGATGAATTCCTGTACAATATAAGAGGATTAGAATGAGGTAGTAGATGAATTCCTGTACAATATAAGAGGAATATAATGAGGTAGTAGATGAATTCCTGTACAATATAAGATGAATAGGATGAGGTAGTAGATGAATTCCTGTACAATATAAGAGGAATAGAATGAGGTAGTAGATGAATTCCTTTACAATATAAGATGAATAGAATGAGGTAGTAGATGAATTCCTGTACAATATAAGAGGAATAGAATGAGGTAGTAGATGAATTCCTTCACAATATAAGATGAATAGAATGAGGTAGTAGATGAATTCCTGTACAATATAAGAGGAATAGAATGAGGTAGTAGATGAATTCCTGTACAATATAAGAGGAATATAATGAGGTAGTAGATGAATTCCTGTACAATATAAGATGAATAGAATGAGGTAGTAGATGAATTCCTTTACAATATAAGAGGAATAGAATGAGGTAGTAGATGAATTCCTTTACAATATATAAGGAATAGAATGAGGTAGTAGATGAATTCCTTTACAATATAAGAGGAATAGAATGAGGTAGTAGATGAATTCTTTTACAATATAAGATGAATAGAATGAGGTAGTAGATGAATTTCTTTACAATATAAGAGGAATAGAATGAGGTAGTAGATGAATTCCTTTACAATATAAGATGAATAGAATGAGGTAGTAGATGAATTCCTTTACAATGTAAGAGGAATAGAATGAGGTAGTAGATGAATTCCTTTACAATATAAGATAAATAGAATGAGGTAGTAGATGAAATCCTTTACAATATAAGAGGAATAGAATGAGGTAGTAGATGAATTCCTTTACAATATAAGAGGAATAGAATGAGGTAGTAGATGAATTCCTTTACAATATAAGAGGAATATAATGAGGTAGTTGATGAATACCTTTACAATATAAGAGGAATATAATGAGGTAGTTGATGAATTCCTTTACAATATAAGAGGAATATAATGAGGTAGTAGATGAATTCCTTTACAATATTAGAGAAATAGAATGAGGTAGTTGATGAATTCCTTTACAATATTAGAGGAATAGAATGAAGATGTATAGGTAGTAGATGAATTCCTTTACAATATTAGAGGAAGAGAATGAGGTAGTAGATGAATTCATTTACAATATAAGAGGAAAAGAATGAGGATGTAGATGAATTCCTTTACAATATAAGAGGGATAGAATGAGGTAGTAGATGAATTCCTTTACAATATTGGAGGAATAGAATGAGGTAGTAGATGAATTCCTTTATAATATAAGAGGAATAGAATGAGGTAGTAGATGAATTCCTTTACAATATAAGAGGAATAGAATGAGGTAGTAGATCAATTCCTTTACAAAATAAGAGTAATAGAATGAGGATGTAGATGAATTCCTTTACAATATAAGAGGAATAGAATGAGGTAGTAGATGAATTCCTGTACAATATTAGAGGAATAGAATGAGGTAGTAGATGAATTCCTTTACAATATAAGAGGAATAGAATGAGGATGTAGATGAATTCCTTTACAATATAAGAGGATTAGAATGAGGTAGTAGATGAATTCCTTTACAATATTAGAGGAATAGAATGAGGTAGTATATGAATTTCTTTACAATATAAGAGGAATAGAATGAGGTAGTAGATGAATTCCTTTACAATATTAGAGGAATAGAATGAGGTAGTTCATGAATTCCTTTACACTATTAGAGTAATAGAATGAGGTAGTAGATGAATTCCTTTACAATATAAGATGAATAGAATGAGGTAGTAGATGAATTCCTTTACAATATAAGAGGAATAGAATGAGGATGTAGATGAATTCCTTTACAATATAAGAGGAATATAATGAGGTAGTAGATGAATTCCTTTACAATATAAGAGAAATAGAATGAGGTAGTAGATGAATTCCTGTACAATATAAGAGGAATAGAATGAGGTAGTAGATGAATTCCTTTACAATATAAGATGAATAGAATGAGGTAGTAGATGAATTCCTGTACAATATAAGAGGATTAGAATGAGGTAGTAGATGAATTCCTGTACAATATAAGAGGAATATAATGAGGTAGTAGATGAATTCCTGTACAATATAAGATGAATAGAATGAGGTAGTAGATGAATTCCTGTACAATATAAGAGGAATAGAATGAGGTAGTAGATGAATTCCTTTACAATATAAGATGAATAGAATGAGGTAGTAGATGAATTCCTGTACAATATAAGAGGAATAGAATGAGGTAGTAGATGAATTCCTTCACAATATAAGATGAATAGAATGAGGTAGTAGATGAATTCCTGTACAATATAAGAGGAATAGAATGAGGTAGTAGATGAATTCCTGTACAATATAAGAGGAATATAATGAGGTAGTAGATGAATTCCTGTACAATATAAGATGAATAGAATGAGGTAGTAGATGAATTCCTTTACAATATAAGAGGAATAGAATGAGGTAGTAGATGAATTCCTTTACAATATAAAAGGAATAGAATGAGGTAGTAGATGAATTCCTTTACAATATAAGAGGAATAGAATGAGGTAGTAGATGAATTCTTTTACAATATAAGATGAATAGAATGAGGTAGTAGATGAATTTCTTTACAATATAAGAGGAATAGAATGAGGTAGTAGATGAATTCCTTTACAATATAAGATGAATAGAATGAGGTAGTAGATTAATTCCTTTACAATGTAAGAGGAATAGAATGAGGTAGTAGATGAATTCCTTTACAATATAAGATAAATAGAATGAGGTAGTAGATGAAATCCTTTACAATATAAGAGGAATAGAATGAGGTAGTAGATGAATTCCTTTACAATATAAGAGGAATAGAATGAGGTAGTAGATGAATTCCTTTACAATATAAGAGGAATATAATGAGGTAGTTGATGAATACCTTTACAATATAAGAGGAATATAATGAGGTAGTTGATGAATTCCTTTACAATATAAGAGGAATATAATGAGGTAGTAGATGAATTCCTTTACAATATTAGAGAAATAGAATGAGGTAGTTGATGAATTCCTTTACAATATTAGAGGAATAGAATGAAGATGTATAGGTAGTAGATGAATTCCTTTACAATATTAGAGGAAGAGAATGAGGTAGTAGATGAATTCATTTACAATATAAGAGGAAAAGAATGAGGTAGTAGATGAATTCCTGTACAATATAAGAGGAAAAGAATGAGGTAGTAGATGAATTCCTTTACAATATTAGAGTAATAGAATGAGGTATTAGATGAATTCCTTTACAATATAAGAGGAACAGAATGAGGTAGTAGATGAATTCCATTACAATATTAGAGGAAGAGAATGAGGTAGTAGATGAATTACATTACAATATTAGAGGAAGAGAATGAGGTAGTAGATGAATTCCTTTACAATATAAGAGGAATAGAATGAGGATGTAGATGAATTCCTTTACAATATAAGAGGGATAGAATGAGGTAGTAGATGAATTCCTTTACAATATTGGAGGAATAGAATGAGGTAGTAGATGAATTCCTTTATAATATAAGAGGAATAGAATGAGGTAGTAGATGAATTCCTTTACAATATAAGAGGAATAGAATGAGGTAGTAGATCAATTCCTTTACAAAATAAGAGTAATAGAATGAGGATGTAGATGAATTCCTTTACAATATAAGAGGAATAGAATGAGGTAGTAGATGAATTCCTGTACAATATTAGAGGAATAGAATGAGGTAGTAGATGAATTCCTTTACAATATAAGAGGAATAGAATGAGGATGTAGATGAATTCCTTTACAATATAAGAGGATTAGAATGAGGTAGTATATGAATTTCTTTACAATATAAGAGGAATAGAATGAGGTAGTAGATGAATTCCTTTACAATATTAGAGGAATAGAATGAGGTAGTTCATGAATTCCTTTACACTATTAGAGGAATAGAATGAGGTAGTAGATGAATTCCTTTACAATATAAGATGAATAGAATGAGGTAGTAGATGAATTCCTTTACAATATAAGAGGAATAGAATGAGGATGTAGATGAATTCCTTTACAATATAAGAGGAATATAATGAGGTAGTAGATGAATTCCTTTACAATATAAGAGAAATAGAATGAGGTAGTAGATGAATTCCTGTACAATATAAGAGGAATAGAATGAGGTAGTAGATGAATTCCTTTACAATATAAGAGGAATAGAATGAGGTAGTAGATGAATTCCTGTACAATATTAGAGGAATAGAATGAGGTAGTAGATGAATTCCTTTACAATATAAGAGGAATAGAATGAGGATGTAGATGAATTCCTTTACAATATAAGAGGATTAGAATGAGGTAGTAGATTAATTCCTTTACAATATTAGAGGAATAGAATGAGGTAGTATATGAATTTCTTTACAATATAAGAGGAATAGAATGAGGTAGTATATGAATTCCTTTACAATATTAGAAGAATAGAATGAGGTAGTTCATGAATTCCTTTACACTATTAGAGTAATAGAATGAGGTAGTAGATGAATTCCTTTACAATATAAGATGAATAGAATGAGGTAGTAGATGAATTCCTTTAAAATATAAGAGGAATAGAATGAGGATGTAGATGAATTCCTTTACAATATAAGAGGAAGAGAATGAGGTAGTAGATGAATTCCTTTACAATATAAGAGAAATAGAATGAGGTAGTAGATGAATTCCTGTACAATATAAGAGGAATAGAATGAGGTAGTAGATGAATTCCTTTACAATATAAGATGAATAGAATGAGGTAGTAGATGAATTCCTGTACAATATAAGAGGATTAGAATGAGGTAGTAGATGAATTCCTGTACAATATAAGAGGAATATAATGAGGTAGTAGATGAATTCCTGTACAATATAAGATGAATAGAATGAGGTAGTAGATGAATTCCTGTACAATATAAGAGGAATAGAATGAGGTAGTAGATGAATTCCTTTACAATATAAGATGAATAGAATGAGGTAGTAGATGAATTCCTGTACAATATAAGAGGAATAGAATGAGGTAGTAGATGAATTCCTTCACAATATAAGATGAATAGAATGAGGTAGTAGATGAATTCCTGTACAATATAAGAGGAATAGAATGAGGTAGTAGATGAATTCCTGTACAATATAAGAGGAATATAATGAGGTAGTAGATGAATTCCTGTACAATATAAGATGAATAGAATGAGGTAGTAGATGAATTCCTTTACAATATAAGAGGAATAGAATGAGGTAGTAGATGAATTCCTTTACAATATAAAAGGAATAGAATGAGGTAGTAGATGAATTCCTTTACAATATAAGAGGAATAGAATGAGGTAGTAGATGAATTCTTTTACAATATAAGATGAATAGAATGAGGTAGTAGATGAATTTCTTTACAATATAAGAGGAATAGAATGAGGTAGTAGATGAATTCCTTTACAATATAAGATGAATAGAATGAGGTAGTAGATGAATTCCTTTACAATGTAAGAGGAATAGAATGAGGTAGTAGATGAATTCCTTTACAATATAAGATAAATAGAATGAGGTAGTAGATGAAATCCTTTACAATATAAGAGGAATAGAATGAGGTAGTAGATGAATTCCTTTACAATATAAGAGGAATAGAATGAGGTAGTAGATGAATTCCTTTACAATATAAGAGGAATATAATGAGGTAGTTGATGAATTCCTTTACAATATAAGAGGAATATAATGAGGTAGTTGATGAATTCCTTTACAATATAAGAGGAATATAATGAGGTAGTAGATGAATTCCTTTACAATATTAGAGAAATAGAATGAGGTAGTTGATGAATTCCTTTACAATATTAGAGGAATAGAATGAAGATGTATAGGTAGTAGATGAATTCCTTTACAATATTAGAGGAAGAGAATGAGGTAGTAGATGAATTCATTTACAATATAAGAGGAAAAGAATGAGGTAGTAGATGAATTCCTGTACAATATAAGAGGAAAAGAATGAGGTAGTAGATGAATTCCTTTACAATATTAGAGTAATAGAATGAGGTATTAGATGAATTCCTTTACAATATAAGAGGAAGAGAATGAGGTAGTAGATGAATTCCATTACAATATTAGAGGAAGAGAATGAGGTAGTAGATGAATTACATTACAATATTAGAGGAAGAGAATGAGGTAGTAGATGAATTCCTTTACAATATAAGAGGAATAGAATGAGGATGTAGATGAATTCCTTTACAATATAAGAGGGATAGAATGAGGTAGTAGATGAATTCCTTTACAATATTGGAGGAATAGAATGAGGTAGTAGATGAATTCCTTTATAATATAAGAGGAATAGAATGAGGTAGTAGATGAATTCCTTTACAATATAAGAGGAATAGAGTGAGGTAGTAGATCAATTCCTTTACAAAATAAGAGTAATAGAATGAGGATGTAGATGAATTCCTTTACAATATAAGAGGAATAGAATGAGGTAGTAGATGAATTCCTGTACAATATTAGAGGAATAGAATGAGGTAGTAGATGAATTCCTTTACAATATAAGAGGAATAGAATGAGGATGTAGATGAATTCCTTTACAATATAAGAGGATTAGAATGAGGTAGTAGATGAATTCCTTTACAATATTAGAGGAATAGAATGAGGTAGTATATGAATTTCTTTACAATATAAGAGGAATAGAATGAGGTAGTAGATGAATTCCTTTACAATATTAGAGGAATAGAATGAGGTAGTTCATGAATTCCTTTACACTATTAGAGGAATAGAATGAGGTAGTAGATGAATTCCTTTACAATATAAGATGAATAGAATGAGGTAGTAGATGAATTCCTTTACAATATAAGAGGAATAGAATGAGGATGTAGATGAATTCCTTTACAATATAAGAGGAATATAATGAGGTAGTAGATGAATTCCTTTACAATATAAGAGAAATAGAATGAGGTAGTAGATGAATTCCTGTACAATATAAGAGGAATAGAATGAGGTAGTAGATGAATTCCTTTACAATATAAGATGAATAGAATGAGGTAGTAGATGAATTCCTGTACAATATAAGAGGATTAGAATGAGGTAGTAGATGAATTCCTTTACAATATAAGATGAATAGAATGAGGTAGTAGATGAATTCCTTTACAATATAAGAGGAATAGAATGAGGATGTAGATGAATTCCTTTACAATATAAGAGGAATATAATGAGGTAGTAGATGAATTCCTTTACAATATAAGAGAAATAGAATGAGGTAGTAGATGAATTCCTGTACAATATAAGAGGAATAGAATGAGGTAGTAGATGAATTCCTTTACAATATAAGATGAATAGAATGAGGTAGTAGATGAATTCCTGTACAATATAAGAGGATTAGAATGAGGTAGTAGATGAATTCCTGTACAATATAAGAGGAATATAATGAGGTAGTAGATGAATTCCTGTACAATATAAGATGAATAGAATGAGGTAGTAGATGAATTCCTGTACAATATAAGAGGAATAGAATGAGGTAGTAGATGAATTCCTTTACAATATAAGATGAATAGAATGAGGTAGTAGATGAATTCCTGTACAATATAAGAGGAATAGAATGAGGTAGTAGATGAATTCCTTCACAATATAAGATGAATAGAATGAGGTAGTAGATGAATTCCTGTACAATATAAGAGGAATAGAATGAGGTAGTAGATGAATTCCTGTACAATATAAGAGGAATATAATGAGGTAGTAGATGAATTCCTGTACAATATAAGATGAATAGAATGAGGTAGTAGATGAATTCCTTTACAATATAAGAGGAATAGAATGAGGTAGTAGATGAATTCCTTTACAATATAAAAGGAATAGAATGAGGTAGTAGATGAATTCCTTTACAATATAAGAGGAATAGAATGAGGTAGTAGATGAATTCTTTTACAATATAAGATGAATAGAATGAGGTAGTAGATGAATTTCTTTACAATATAAGAGGAATAGAATGAGGTAGTAGATGAATTCCTTTACAATATAAGATGAATAGAATGAGGTAGTAGATGAATTCCTTTACAATGTAAGAGGAATAGAATGAGGTAGTAGATGAATTCCTTTACAATATAAGAAGAATAGAATGAGGTAGTAGATGAATTCCTGTACAATATAAGAGGAATAGAATGAGGTAGTAGATGAATTCCTTTACAATATAAGAGGAATAGAATGAGGTAGTAGATGAATTCCTTTACAATATAAGAGGAATATAATGAGGTAGTTGATGAATTCCTTTACAATATAAGAGGAATATAATGAGGTAGTTGATGAATTCCTTTACAATATAAGAGGAATATAATGAGGTAGTAGATGAATTCCTTTACAATATTAGAGAAATAGAATGAGGTAGTTGATGAATTCCTTTACAATATTAGAGGAATAGAATGAAGATGTATAGGTAGTAGATGAATTCCTTTACAATATTAGAGGAAGAGAATGAGGTAGTAGATGAATTCATTTACAATATAAGAGGAAAAGAATGAGGTAGTAGATGAATTCCTGTACAATATAAGAGGAAAAGAATGAGGTAGTAGATGAATTCCTTTACAATATTAGAGTAATAGAATGAGGTATTAGATGAATTCCTTTACAATATAAGAGGAAGAGAATGAGGTAGTAGATGAATTCCATTACAATATTAGAGGAAGAGAATGAGGTAGTAGATGAATTACATTACAATATTAGAGGAAGAGAATGAGGTAGTAGATGAATTCCTTTACAATATAAGAGGAATAGAATGAGGATGTAGATGAATTCCTTTACAATATAAGAGGGATAGAATGAAGTAGTAGATGAATTCCTTTACAATATTGGAGGAATAGAATGAGGTAGTAGATGAATTCCTTTATAATATAAGAGAAATAGAATGAGGTAGTAGATGAATTCCTTTACAATATAAGAGGAATAGAATGAGGATGTAGATGAATTCCTTTACAATATAAGAGGAATAGAATGAGGTAGTAGATGAATTCCTTTACAATATAAGAGAAATAGAATGAGGTAGTAGATGAATTCCTTTACAATATAAGAGGAATAGAATGAGGATGTAGATGAATTCCTTTACAATATAAGAGGAATAGAATGAGGTAGTAGATGAATTCCTGTACAATATTAGAGGAATAGAATGAGGTAGTAGATGAATTCCTTTACAATATAAGAGGAATAGAATGAGGATGTAGATGAATTCCTTTACAATATTAGAGGAATAGAATGAGGTAGTATATGAATTTCTTTACAATATAAGAGGAATAGAATGAGGTAGTAGATGAATTCCTTTACAATATAAGAGAAATAGAATGAAGTAGTAAATGAATTCCTTTACAATATAAGAGGAATAGAATGAGGTAGTAGATGAATTCCTTTACAATATAAGATGAATAGAATGAGGCAGTAGATGAATTCCTTTACAATATAAGAGAAATAGAATGAAGTAGTAGATTAAATCCTTTACAATATAAGAGGAATAGAATGAGGTAGTAGATGAATTCCTTTACAATATAAGAGGAATAGAATGAGGTAGTAGATGAATTCCTGTACAATATAAGATGAATAGAATGAGGTAGTAGATGAATTCCTTTACAATATAAGAGAAATAGAATGAGGTAGTAGATGAATTCCTTTACAATATAAGAGAAATAGAATGAGGTAGTAGATGAATTCCTGTACAATATAAGAGGAATAGAATGAGGTAGTAGATGAATTCCTGTACAATATAAGAGGAATAGAATGAGGTAGTAGATGAATTCCTTTACAATATAAGAGGAATAGAATGAAGTAGTAGATGAATTCCTTTACAATATTAGAGAAATAGAATGAGGTAGTTGATGAATTCCTTTACAATATTAGAGGAATAGAATGAAGATGTATAGGTAGTAGATGAATTCCTTTACAATATTAGAGGAAGAGAATGAGGTAGTAGATGAATTCATTTACAATATAAGAGGAAAAGAATGAGGTAGTAGATGAATTCCTGTACAATATAAGAGGAAAAGAATGAGGTAGTAGATGAATTCCTTTACAATAGTAGAGTAATAGAATGAGGTAGTAGATGAATTCTTTTACAATATAAGAGGAAGAGAATGAGGTAGTAGATGAATTCCATTACAATATTAGAGGAAGAGAATGAGGTAGTAGATGAATTACATTACAATATTAGAGGAAGAGAATGAGGTAGTAGATGAATTCCTTTACAATATAAGAGGAATAGAATGAGGATGTAGATGAATTCCTTTACAATATAAGAGGGATATAATGAGGTAGTAGATGAATTCCTTTACAATATTGGAGGAATAGAATGAGGTAGTAGATGAATTCCTTTATAATATAAGAGGAATAGAATGAGGTAGTAGATGAATTCCTTTACAATATAAGAGGAATAGAATGAGGTAGTAGATGAATTCCTTTACAATATAAGAGAAATAGAATGAAGTAGTAAATGAATTCCTTTACAATATAAGAGGAATAGAATGAGGTAGTAGATGAATTCCTTTACAATATAAGAGGATTAGAATGAGGTAGTAAATGAATTCCTTTACAATATTAGAGGAATAGAATGAGGTAGTATATGAATTCCTTTACAATATAAGAGGAATAGAATGAGGTAGTAGATGAATTCCTTTACAATATAAGAGGAATAGAAAGAGGATGTAGATGAATTCCTTTACAATATAAGAGGGATAGAATGAGGTAGTAGATGAATTCCTTTACAATATTGGAGGAATAGAATGAGGTAGTAGATGAATTCCTTTATAATATAAGAGGAATAGAATGAGGTAGTAGATGAATTCCTTTACAATATAAGAGGAATAGAATGAGGTAGTAGATGAATTCCTTTACAATATAAGAGGAATAGAATGAGGATGTAGATGAATTCCTTTACAATATAAGAGGATTAAAATGAGGTAGTAGATGAATTCCTTTACAATATTAGAGGAATAGAATGAGGTAGTATATGAATTCCTTTACAATATAAGAGGAATAGAATGAGGTAGTTGATGAATTCCTTTACAATATTAGAGGAATAGAATGAAGATGTATAGGTAGTAGATGAATTCCTTTACAATATTAGAGGAAGTGAATGAGGTAGTAGATGAATTCCTCTACAATATAAGAGGAAAAGAATGAGGTAGTAGATGAATTCCTTTACAATATTAGAGTAATAGAATGAGGTAGTAGATGAATTCCTTTACAATATAAGAGGAAGATAATGAGGTAGTAGATGAATTCCATTACAATATTAGAGGAAGAGAATGAGGTAGTAGATGAATTCCTTTGCAATATTAGAGGAAGAGAATGAGGTAGTAGATGAATTCCTTTACAATATTAGAGGAAGAGAATGAGGTAGTAGATGAATTCCATTACAATATTAGAGGAAGAGAATGAGGTAGTAGATGAATTCCTTTACAATATTAGAGGAAGAGAATGAGGTAGTAGATGAATTCCTTTACAATATTAGAGGAATAGAATGAGGTAGTATATGAATTCCTTTACAATATAAGAGGAATAGAATGAGGTAGTAGATGAATTCCTTTACAATATAAGAGGAATAGAATGAGGTAGTTGATGAATTCCTTTACACTATTAGAGTAATAGAATGAGGTAGTAGATGAATTCCTTTACAATATAAGATGAATAGAATGAGGCAGTAGATGAATTCCTTTACAATATAAGAGAAATAGAATGAAGTAGTAGATTAAATCCTTTACAATATAAGAGGAATAGAATGAGGTAGTAGATGAATTCCTTTACAATATAAGAGGAATAGAATGAGGTAGTAGATGAATTCCTGTACAATATAAGATGAATAGAATGAGGTAGTAGATGAATTCCTTTACAATATAAGAGATATAGAATGAGGTAGTAGATGAATTCCTTTACAATATAAAAGGAATAGAATGAGGTAGTAGATGAATTCCTTTACAATATAAGAGGAATATAATGAGGTAGTTGATGAATTCCTTTACAATATAAGAGGAATATAATGAGATAGTTGATGAATTCCTTTACAATATAAGAGGAATATAATGAGGTAGTAGATGAATTCCTGTACAATATAAGATGAATAGAATGAGGTAGTAGATGGATCCCTTTTCAATATAAGAGGAATAGAATGAGGTAGTAGATGAATTCATGTACAATATAAGAGGAATAGAATGAGGTAGTAGATGATTTCCTTCACAATATTAGAGGAATAGAATGAGGTAGTATATGAATTCCTTTACAATATAAGAGGAATAGAATGAGGTAGTAGATAAATTCCTTTACAATATAAGAAGAATAGAATGAGGCAGTAAATGAATTCCTTTACATTATAAGATGAATATAATGAGGTAGTAGATGAATTCCTTTTACAATATAAGATGAATACAATGAGGTAGTAGATGAATTCCTTTACAATATAAGATGAATAGAATGAAGTAGTAGATGAATTCCTTTACACTATTAGAGGAAGAGAATGAGGTAGTATATGAATTCCTTTACAATATAAGAGGAATAGAATGAGGTAGTAAATGAATTCCTTTACAATATAAGAGGAATAGAATGAGGTAGTAGATGAATTCCTTTACAATATAAGAGGAATAGAATGAGGATGTAGATGAATTCCTTTACAATATTAGAGGAATAGAATGAGGTAGCATATGAATTCCTTTACAATATAAGAGGAATAGAATGAGGTAGTAGATGAATTCCTTTACAATATAAGAGGAATAGAATGAGGTAGTTGATGAATTCCTTTACACTATTAGAGTAATAGAATGAGGTAGTAGAGGAATTCCTTTACAATATAAGATGAATAGAATGAGGTAGTAGATGAATTCCTTTACAATATAAGAGGAATAGAATGAGGTAGTTGATGAATTCCTTTACACTATTAGAGTAATAGAATGAGGTAGTAGAGGAATTCCTTTACAATATAAGAGAAATAGAATGAAGTAGTAGATTAAATCCTTTACAATATAAGAGGAATAGAATGAGGTAGTAGATGAATTCCTTTACAATATAAGAGGAATAGAATGAGGTAGTAGATGAATTCCTGTATAATATAAGATGAATAGAATGAGGTAGTAGATGAATTCCTTTACAATATAAGAGAAATAGAATGAGGTAGTAGATGAATTCCTTTACAATATAAGAGAAATAGAATGAGGTAGTACATGAATTCCTTTACAATATAAGAGGAATAGAATGAGGTAGTAGATGAATTCCTTTACAATATAAGAGGAATAGAATGAGATAGTAGATGAATTCCTTTACAATATAAGAGGAATAGAATGAGGTAGTAGATGAATTCCTTTACAATATTAGAGAAATAGAATGAGGTAGTTGATGAATTCCTTTACAATATTAGAGGAATAGAATGAAGATGTATAGGTAGTAGATGAATTCCTTTACAATATTAGAGGAAGAGAACGAGGTAGTAGATGAATTCATTTACAATATAAGAGGAAAAGAATGAGGTAGTAGATGAATTCCTGTACAATATAAGAGGAAAAGAATGAGGTAGTAGATGAATTCCTTTACAATATTAGAGTAATAGAATGAGGTAGTAGATGAATTCCTTTACAATATAAGAGGAAGAGAATGAGGTAGTAGATGAATTCCATTACAATATAAGAGGAAGAGAATGAGGTAGTAGATGAATTACATTACAATATTAGAGGAAGAGAATGAGGTAGTAGATGAATTCCTTTACAATATAAGAGGAATAGAATGAGGATGTAGATGAATTCCTTTACAATATAAGAGGGATAGAATGAGGTAGTAGATGAATTCCTTTACAATATTGGAGGAATAGAATGAGGTAGTAGATGAATTCCTTTATAATATAAGAGGAATAGAATGAGGTAGTAGATGAATTCCTTTACAATATAAGAGGAATAGAATGAGGTAGTAGATCAATTCCTTTACAAAATAAGAGTAATAGAATGAGGATGTAGATGAATTCCTTTACAATATAAGAGGAATAGAATGAGGTAGTAGATGAATTCCTGTACAATATTAGAGGAATAGAATGAGGTAGTAGATGAATTCCTTTACAATATAAGAGGAATAGAATGAGGATGTAGATGAATTCCTTTACAATATAAGAGGATTAGAATGAGGTAGTATATGAATTTCTTTACAATATAAGAGGAATAGAATGAGGTAGTAGATGAATTCCTGTACAATATTAGAGGAATAGAATGAGGTAGTAGATGAATTCCTTTACAATATTAGAGGAATAGAATGAGGTAGTATATGAATTTCTTTACAATATAAGAGGAATAGAATGAGGTAGTAGATGAATTCCTTTACAATATTAGAGGAATAGAATGAGGTAGTTCATGAATTCCTTTACACTATTAGAGTAATAGAATGAGGTAGTAGATGAATTCCTTTACAATATAAGATGAATAGAATGAGGTAGTAGATGAATTCCTTTACAATATAAGAGGAATAGAATGAGGATGTAGATGAATTCCTTTACAATATAAGAGGAATATAATGAGGTAGTAGATGAATTCCTTTACAATATAAGAGAAATAGAATGAGGTAGTAGATGAATTCCTGTACAATATAAGAGGAATAGAATGAGGTAGTAGATGAATTCCTTTACAATATAAGATGAATAGAATGAGGTAGTAGATGAATTCCTGTACAATATAAGAGGATTAGAATGAGGTAGTAGATGAATTCCTGTACAATATAAGAGGAATATAATGAGGTATTAGATGAATTCCTGTACAATATAAGATGAATAGAATGAGGTAGTAGATGAATTCCTGTACAATATAAGAGGAATAGAATGAGGTAGTAGATGAATTCCTTTACAATATAAGATGAATAGAATGAGGTAGTAGATGAATTCCTGTACAATATAAGAGGAATAGAATGAGGTAGTAGATGAATTCCTTCACAATATAAGATGAATAGAATGAGGTAGTAGATGAATTCCTGTACAATATAAGAGGAATAGAATGAGGTAGTAGATGAATTCCTGTACAATATAAGAGGAATATAATGAGGTAGTAGATGAATTCCTGTACAATATAAGATGAATAGAATGAGGTAGTAGATGAATTCCTTTACAATATAAGAGGAATAGAATGAGGTAGTAGATGAATTCCTTTACAATATAAAAGGAATAGAATGAGGTAGTAGATGAATTCCTTTACAATATAAGAGGAATAGAATGAGGTAGTAGATGAATTCTTTTACAATATAAGATGAATAGAATGAGGTAGTAGATGAATTTCTTTACAATATAAGAGGAATAGAATGAGGTAGTAGATGAATTCCTTTACAATATAAGATGAATAGAATGAGGTAGTAGATGAATTCCTTTACAATGTAAGAGGAATAGAATGAGGTAGTAGATGAATTCCTTTACAATATAAGATAAATAGAATGAGGTAGTAGATGAATTCCTTTACAATATAAGAGGAATAGAATGAGGTAGTAGATGAATTCCTGTACAATATAAGGGGAATAGAATGAGGTAGTAGATGAATTCCTTTACAATATAAGAGGAATATAATGAGGTAGTTGAAGAATTCCTTTACAATATAAGAGGAATATAATGAGGTAGTTGATGAATTCCTTTACAATATAAGAGGAATATAATGAGGTAGTAGATGAATTCCTGTACAATATAAGATGAATAGAATGAGGTAGTAGATGGATCCCTTTTCAATATAAGAGGAATAGAATGAGGTAGTAGATGAATTCCTGTACAATATAAGAGGAATAGAATGAGGTAGTAGATGAATTCCTTCACAATATTAGAGGAATAGAATGAGGTAGTATATGAATTCCTTTACAATATAAGAGGAATAGAATGAGGTAGTAGATAAATTCCTTTACAATATAAGAAGAATAGAATGAGGCAGTAGATGAATTCCTTTACATTATAAGATGAATATAATGAGGTAGTAGATGAATTCCTTTACAATATAAGATGAATAGAATGAGGTAGTAGATGAATTCCTTTACAATATAAGATGAATAGAATGAAGTAGTAGATGAATTCCTTTACACTATTAGAGGAATAGAATGAGGTAGTATATGAATTCCTTTACAATATAAGAGGAATAGAATGAGGTAGTAAATGAATTCCTTTACAATATAAGAGGAATAGAATGAGGTAGTTGATGAATTCCTTTACAATATAAGAGGGATAGAATGAGGTAGTAGATGAATTCCTTTACAATATTGGAGGAATAGAATGAGGTAGTAGATGAATTCCTTTATAATATAAGAGGAATAGAATGAGGCAGTAGATGAATTCCTTTACAATATAAGAGGAATAGAATGAGGTAGTAGATGAATTCCTTTACAATATAAGAGGAATAGAATGAGGATGTAGATGAATTCCTTTACAATATTAGAGGAATAGAATGAGGTAGTATATGAATTCCTTTACAATATAAGAGGAATAGAATGAGGTAGTAGATGCATTCCTTTACAATATAAGAGGAATAGAATGAGGTACTTGATGAATTCCTTTACACTATTAGAGTAATAGAATGAGGTAGTAGAGGAATTCCTTTACAATATAAGATGAATAGAATGAGGTAGTAGATGAATTCCTATACAATATAAGAAAAATAGAATGAAGTAGTAGATGAATTCCTTTACAATATAAGAGGAATAGAATGAGGTAGTAGATGAATTCCTTTACAATATAAGAGGATTGGAATGAGATAGTAGATGAATTCCTTTACAATATTAGAGGAATAGAATGAGGTAGTATATGAATTCCTTTACAATATAAGAGGAATAGAATGAGGTAGTAGATGAATTCCTTTACAATATAAGAGGAATAGAATGAGGATGTAGATGAATTCCTTTACAATATAAGAGGAATAGAATGAGGTAGTAGATGAATTCCTTTACAATATTGGAGGAATAGAATGAGGTAGTAGATGAATTCCTTTACAATATAAGAGGAATAGAATGAGGTAGTAGATGAATTCCTTTACAATATAAGAGGAATAGAATGAGGTAGTGGATGAATTCCTTTACACTATTAGAGTAATAGAATGAGGTAGTAGATGAATTCCTTTACAATATAAGATGAATAGAATGAGGCAGTAGATGAATTCCTTTACAATATAAGAGAAATAGAATGAAGTAGTAGATTAAATCCTTTACAATATAAGAAGAATAGAATGAGGTAGTAGATGAATTCCTTTACAATATAAGAGGAATAGAATGAGGTAGTAGATGAATTCCTGTATAATATAAGATGAATAGAATGAGGTAGTAGATGAATTCCTTTACAATATAAGAGAAATAGAATGAGGTGGTAGATGAATTCCTTTACAATATAAGAGGAATAGAATGAGGTAGTAGATGAATTCCTTTACAATATAAGAGGAATAGAATGAGGTAGTAGATGAATTCCTTTACAATATAAGAGGAATAGAATGAGGTAGTAGATGAATTCCTTTACAATATTAGAGAAATAGAATGGGGTAGTTGTTGAATTCCTTTACAATATTAGAGGAATAGAATGAGGTAGTAGATGAATTCCTTTACAATATTAGAGGAAGAGAATGAGGTAGTAGATGAATTCATTTACAATATAAGAGGAAAAGAATGAGGTAGTAGATGAATTCCTGTACAATATAAGAGGAAAAGAATGAGGTAGTAGATGAATTCCTTTACAATATTAGAGTAATAGAATGAGGTAGTAGATGAATTCCTTTACAATATAAGAGGAACAGAATGAGGTAGTAGATGAATTCCATTACAATATTAGAGGAAGAGAATGAGGTAGTAGATGAATTACATTACAATATTAGAGGAAGAGAATGAGGTAGTAGATGAATTCCTTTACAATATAAGAGGAATAGAATGAGGATGTAGATGAATTCCTTTACAATATAAGAGGGATAGAATGAGGTAGTAGATGAATTCCTTTACAATATAAGAGGATTAGAATGAGGTAGTAGATGAATTCCTTTACAACATAAGAGGAATAGAATGAGGATGTAGATGAATTCCTTTGCAATATAAGAGGAATAGAATGAGGTAGTAGAAGAATTCCTGTACAATATTAGAGGAATAGAATGAGGTAGTAGATGAATTCCTTTACAATATAAGAGAAATAGAATGAAGTAGTAAATGAATTCCTTTACAATACAAGAGGAATAGAATGAGGTAGTAGATGAATTCCTTTACAATATAAGAGAAATAGAATGAGGTAGTAGATGAATTCCTTTACAATATTAGAGGAATAGAATGAGGTAGTATATGAATTTCTTTACAATATAAGAGGAATAGAATGAGGGAGTAGATGAATTCCTTTACAATATAAGAGAAATAGAATGAAGTAGTAAATGAATTCCTTTACAATACAAGAGGAATAGAATGAGGTAGTAGATGAATTCCTTTACAATATAAGAGGAATAGAATGAGGTAGTAGATGAATTCCTTTACAATATAAGAGGATTAGAATGAGGTAGTAAATGAATTCCTTTACAATATTAGAGGAATAGAATGAGGTAGTATATGAATTCCTTTACAATATAAGAGGAATAGAATGAGGTAGTAGATGAATTCCTTTACAATATAAGAGGAATAGAAAGAGGATGTAGATGAATTCCTTTACAATATAAGAGGGATAGAATGAGGTAGTAGATGAATTCCTTTACAATATTGGAGGAATAGAATGAGTTAGTAGATGAATTCCTTTATAATATAAGAGGAATAGAATGAGGTAGTAGATGAATTCCTTTACAATATAAGAGGAATATAATGAGGTAGTAGATGAATTCATTTACAATATAAGAGGAATAGAATGAGGATGTAGATGAATTCCTTTACAATATAAGAGGATTAAAATGAGGTAGTAGATGAATTCCTTTACAATATAAGATGAATAGAATGAGGTAGTAGATGAATTCCTTTACAATGTAAGAGGAATAGAATGAGGTAGTAGATGAATTCCTTTACAATATAAGATAAATAGAATGAGGTAGTAGATGAATTCCTTTACAATATAAGAGGAATAGAATGAGGTAGTAGATGAATTCCTGTACAATATAAGAGGAATAGAATGAGGTAGTAGATGAATTCCTTTACAATATAAGAGGAATATAATGAGGTAGTTGAAGAATTCCTTTACAATATAAGAGGAATATAATGAGGTAGTTGATGAATTCCTTTACAATATAAGAGGAATATAATGAGGTAGTAGATGAATTCCTGTACAATATAAGATGAATAGAATGAGGTAGTAGATGGATCCCTTTTCAATATAAGAGGAATAGAATGAGGTAGTAGATGAATTCCTGTACAATATAAGAGGAATAGAATGAGGTAGTAGATGAATTCCTTCACAATATTAGAGGAATAGAATGAGGTAGTATATGAATTCCTTTACAATATAAGAGGAATAGAATGAGGTAGTAGATAAATTCCTTTACAATATAAGAAGAATAGAATGAGGCAGTAGATGAATTCCTTTACATTATAAGATGAATATAATGAGGTAGTAGATGAATTCCTTTACAATATAAGATGAATAGAATGAGGTAGTAGATGAATTCCTTTACAATATAAGATGAATAGAATGAAGTAGTAGATGAATTCCTTTACACTATTAGAGGAATAGAATGAGGTAGTATATGAATTCCTTTACAATATAAGAGGAATAGAATGAGGTAGTAAATGAATTCCTTTACAATATAAGAGGAATAGAATGAGGTAGTTGATGAATTCCTTTACAATATAAGAGGGATAGAATGAGGTAGTAGATGAATTCCTTTACAATATTGGAGGAATAGAATGAGGTAGTAGATGAATTCCTTTATAATATAAGAGGAATAGAATGAGGCAGTAGATGAATTCCTTTACAATATAAGAGGAATAGAATGAGGTAGTAGATGAATTCCTTTACAATATAAGAGGAATAGAATGAGGATGTAGATGAATTCCTTTACAATATTAGAGGAATAGAATGAGGTAGTATATGAATTCCTTTACAATATAAGAGGAATAGAATGAGGTAGTAGATGCATTCCTTTACAATATAAGAGGAATAGAATGAGGTACTTGATGAATTCCTTTACACTATTAGAGTAATAGAATGAGGTAGTAGAGGAATTCCTTTACAATATAAGATGAATAGAATGAGGTAGTAGATGAATTCCTATACAATATAAGAAAAATAGAATGAAGTAGTAGATGAATTCCTTTACAATATAAGAGGAATAGAATGAGGTAGTAGATGAATTCCTTTACAATATAAGAGGATTGGAATGAGATAGTAGATGAATTCCTTTACAATATTAGAGGAATAGAATGAGGTAGTATATGAATTCCTTTACAATATAAGAGGAATAGAATGAGGTAGTAGATGAATTCCTTTACAATATAAGAGGAATAGAATGAGGATGTAGATGAATTCCTTTACAATATAAGAGGAATAGAATGAGGTAGTAGATGAATTCCTTTACAATATTGGAGGAATAGAATGAGGTAGTAGATGAATTCCTTTACAATATAAGAGGAATAGAATGAGGTAGTAGATGAATTCCTTTACAATATAAGAGGAATAGAATGAGGTAGTGGATGAATTCCTTTACACTATTAGAGTAATAGAATGAGGTAGTAGATGAATTCCTTTACAATATAAGATGAATAGAATGAGGCAGTAGATGAATTCCTTTACAATATAAGAGAAATAGAATGAAGTAGTAGATTAAATCCTTTACAATATAAGAAGAATAGAATGAGGTAGTAGATGAATTCCTTTACAATATAAGAGGAATAGAATGAGGTAGTAGATGAATTCCTGTATAATATAAGATGAATAGAATGAGGTAGTAGATGAATTCCTTTACAATATAAGAGAAATAGAATGAGGTGGTAGATGAATTCCTTTACAATATAAGAGGAATAGAATGAGGTAGTAGATGAATTCCTTTACAATATAAGAGGAATAGAATGAGGTAGTAGATGAATTCCTTTACAATATAAGAGGAATAGAATGAGGTAGTAGATGAATTCCTTTACAATATTAGAGAAATAGAATGGGGTAGTTGTTGAATTCCTTTACAATATTAGAGGAATAGAATGAGGTAGTAGATGAATTCCTTTACAATATTAGAGGAAGAGAATGAGGTAGTAGATGAATTCATTTACAATATAAGAGGAAAAGAATGAGGTAGTAGATGAATTCCTGTACAATATAAGAGGAAAAGAATGAGGTAGTAGATGAATTCCTTTACAATATTAGAGTAATAGAATGAGGTAGTAGATGAATTCCTTTACAATATAAGAGGAACAGAATGAGGTAGTAGATGAATTCCATTACAATATTAGAGGAAGAGAATGAGGTAGTAGATGAATTACATTACAATATTAGAGGAAGAGAATGAGGTAGTAGATGAATTCCTTTACAATATAAGAGGAATAGAATGAGGATGTAGATGAATTCCTTTACAATATAAGAGGGATAGAATGAGGTAGTAGATGAATTCCTTTACAATATAAGAGGATTAGAATGAGGTAGTAGATGAATTCCTTTACAACATAAGAGGAATAGAATGAGGATGTAGATGAATTCCTTTGCAATATAAGAGGAATAGAATGAGGTAGTAGAAGAATTCCTGTACAATATTAGAGGAATAGAATGAGGTAGTAGATGAATTCCTTTACAATATAAGAGAAATAGAATGAAGTAGTAAATGAATTCCTTTACAATACAAGAGGAATAGAATGAGGTAGTAGATGAATTCCTTTACAATATAAGAGAAATAGAATGAGGTAGTAGATGAATTCCTTTACAATATTAGAGGAATAGAATGAGGTAGTATATGAATTTCTTTACAATATAAGAGGAATAGAATGAGGGAGTAGATGAATTCCTTTACAATATAAGAGAAATAGAATGAAGTAGTAAATGAATTCCTTTACAATACAAGAGGAATAGAATGAGGTAGTAGATGAATTCCTTTACAATATAAGAGGAATAGAATGAGGTAGTAGATGAATTCCTTTACAATATAAGAGGATTAGAATGAGGTAGTAAATGAATTCCTTTACAATATTAGAGGAATAGAATGAGGTAGTATATGAATTCCTTTACAATATAAGAGGAATAGAATGAGGTAGTAGATGAATTCCTTTACAATATAAGAGGAATAGAAAGAGGATGTAGATGAATTCCTTTACAATATAAGAGGGATAGAATGAGGTAGTAGATGAATTCCTTTACAATATTGGAGGAATAGAATGAGTTAGTAGATGAATTCCTTTATAATATAAGAGGAATAGAATGAGGTAGTAGATGAATTCCTTTACAATATAAGAGGAATATAATGAGGTAGTAGATGAATTCATTTACAATATAAGAGGAATAGAATGAGGATGTAGATGAATTCCTTTACAATATAAGAGGATTAAAATGAGGTAGTAGATGAATTCCTTTACAATATTAGAGTAATAGAATGAGGTAGTATATGAATTCCTTTACAATATAAGAGGAATAGAATGAGGTAGTTGATGAATTCCTTTACAATATTAGAGGAATAGAATGAAGATGTATAGGTAGTATATGAATTCCTTTACAATATTAGAGGAAGTGAATGAGGTAGTAGATGAATTCCTGTACAATATAAGAGGAAAAGAATGAGGTAGTAGATGAATTCCTTTACAATATTAGAGTAATAGAATGAGGTAGTAGATGAATTCCTTTACAATATAAGGGAAGATAATGAGGTAGTAGATGAATTCCATTACAATATTAGAGGAAGAGAATGAGGTAGTAGATGAATTCCTTTACAATATAAGAGGGATAGAATGAGGTAGTAGATGAATTCCTTTACAATATTGGAGGAATAGAATGAGGTAGTAGATGAATTCCTTTATAATATAAGAGGAATAGAATGAGGTAGTAGATGAATTCCTTTACAATATAAGAGGAATAGAATGAGGTTGTAGATGAATTCCTTTACAATATAAGAGGAATAGAATGAGGATGTAGATGAATTCCTTTACAATATAAGAGGATTAAAATGAGGTAGTAGATGAATTCCTTTACAATATTAGAGGAATAGAATGAGGTAGTATATGAATTCCTTTACAATATAAGAGGAATAGAATGAGGTAGTTCATGAATTCCTTTACAATATTAGAGGAATAGAATGAAGATGTATAGGTAGTAGATGAATTCCTTTACAATATTAGAGGAAGTGAATGAGGTAGTAGATGAATTCCTGTACAATATAAGAGGAAAAGAATGATGTAGTAGATGAATTCCTTTACAATATTAGAGTAATAGAGTGAGGTAGTAGATGAATTCCTTTACAATATAAGAGGAAGATAATGAGGTAGTAGATGAATTCCTTTGCAATATTAGAGGAAGAGAATGAGGTAGTAGATGAATTCCTTTACAATATTAGAGGAAGAGAATGAGGTAGTAGATGAATTCCATTACAATATTAGAGGAATAGAATGAGGTAGTAGATGAATTCCTTTACAATATTAGAGGAAGAGAATGAGGTAGTAGATGAATTCCTTTACAATATTAGAGGAATAGAATGAGGTAGTATATGAATTCCTTTACAATATAAGAGGAATAGAATGAGGTAGTAGATGAATTCCTTTACAATATAAGAGGAATAGAATGAGGTAGTTGATGAATTCCTTTACACTATTAGAGTAATAGAATGAGGTAGTAGATGAATTCCTTTACAATATAAGATGAATAGAATGAGGCAGTAGATGAATTCCTTTACAATATAAGAGAAATAGAATGAAGTAGTAGATTAAATCCTTTACAATATAAGAGGAATAGAATGAGGTAGTAGATGAATTCCTTTACAATATAAGAGGAATAGAATGAGGTAGTAGATGAATTCCTGTACAATATAAGATGAATAGAATGAGGTAGTAGATGAATTCCTTTACAATATAAGAGAAATAGAATGAGGTAGTGGATGAATTCCTTTACAATATAAGAGAAATAGAATGAGGTAGTAGATGAATTCCTTTACAATATAAGAGGAATAGAATGAGGTAGTAGATGAATTCCTTTACAATATAAGAGGAATAGAATGAGGTAGTAGATGAATTTCTTTACAATATAAGAGGAATAGAATGAGCTAGTAGATGAATTCCTTTACAATATTAGAGAAATAGAATGAGGTAGTTGATGAATTCCTTTACAATATTAGAGGAATAGAATGAAGATGTATAGGTAGTAGATGAATTCCTTTACAATATTAGAGGAAGAGAATGAGGTAGTAGATGAATTCATTTACAATATAAGAGGAAAAGAATGAGGTAGTAGATGAATTCCTGTACAATATAAGAGGAAAAGAATGAGGTAGTAGATGAATTCCTTTACAATATTAGAGTAATAGAATGAGGTAGTAGATGAATTCCTTTACAATATAAGAGGAAGAGAATGAGGTAGTAGATGAATTCCATTACAATATTAGAGGAAGAGAATGAGGTAGTAGATGAATTACATTACAATATTAGAGGAAGAGAATGAGGTAGTAGATGAATTCCTTTACAATATAAGAGGAATAGAATGAGGATGTAGATGAATTCCTTTACAATATAAGAGGGATAGAATGAGGTAGTAGATGAATTCCTTTACAATATTGGAGAAATAGAATGAGGTAGTAGATGAATTCCTTTATAATATAAGAGGAATAGAATGAGGTAGTAGATGAATTCCTTTACAATATAAGAGGAATAGAATGAGGTAGTAGATGAATTCCTTTACAATATAACAGAAATAGAATGAAGTAGTAAATGAATTCCTTTACAATATAAGAGGAATAGAATGAGGTAGTAGATGAATTCCTTTACAATATAAGAGGATTAGAATGAGGTAGTAAATGAATTCCTTTACAATATTAGAGGAATAGAATGAGGTAGTATATGAATTCCTTTACAATATAAGAGGAATAGAATGAGGTAGTAGATGAATTCCTTTACAATATAAGAGGAATAGAAAGAGGATGTAGATGAATTCCTTTACAATATAAGAGGGATAGAATGAGGTAGTAGATGAATTCCTTTACAATATTGGAGGAATAGAATGAGGTAGTAGATGAATTCCTTTATAATATAAGAGGAATAGAATGAGGTAGTAGATGAATTCCTTTACAATATAAGAGGAATAGAATGAGGTAGTAGATGAATTCCTTTACAATATAAGAGGAATAGAATGAGGATGTAGATGAATTCCTTTACAATATAAGAGGATTAAAATGAGGTAGTAGATGAATTCCTTTACAATATTAGAGGAATACAATGAGGTAGTATATGAATTCCTTTACAATATAAGAGGAATAGAATGAGGTAGTTCATGAATTCCTTTACAATATTAGAGGAATAGAATGAAGATGTATAGGTAGTAGATGAATTCCTTTACAATATTAGAGGAAGTGAATGAGGTAGTAGATGAATTCCTGTACAATATAAGAGGAAAAGAATGAGGTAGTAGATGGATTCCTTTACAATATTAGAGTAATAGAATGAGGTAGTAGATGAATTCCTTTACAATATAAGAGGAAGTTAATGAGGTAGTAGATGAATTCCATTACAATATTAGAGGAAGAGAATGAGGTAGTAGATGAATTTCTTTGCAATATTAGAGGAAGAGAATGAGGTAGTAGATGAATTCCTTTACAATATTAGAGGAAGAGAATGAGGTAGTAGATGAATTCCATTACAATATTAGAGGAAGAGAATGAGGTAGTAGATGAATTCCTTTACAATATTAGAGGAAGAGAATGAGGTAGTAGATGAATTCCTTTACAATATTAGAGGAATAGAATGAGGTAGTATATGAATTCCTTTACAATATAAGAGGAATAGAATGAGGTAGTAGATGAATTCCTTTACAATATAAGAGGAATAGAATGAGGTAGTTGATGAATTCCTTTACACTATTAGAGTAATAGAATGAGGTAGTAGATGAATTCCTTTACAATATAAGATGAATAGAATGAGGCAGTAGATGAATTCCTTTACAATATAAGAGAAATAGAATGAAGTAGTAGATTAAATCCTTTACAATATAAGAGGAATAGAATGAGGTAGTAGATGAATTCCTTTACAATATAAGAGGAATAGAATGAGGTAGTAGATGAATTCCTGTACAATATAAGAGAAATAGAATGAGGTAGTAGATGAATTCCTTTACAATATAAGAGAAATAGAATGAGGTAGTAGATGAATTCCTTTACAATATAAGAGGAATAGAATGAGGTAGTAGATGAATTCCTTTACAATACAAGAGGAATAGAATGAGGTAGTAGATGAATTCCTTTACAATATAAGAGGAATAGAATGAGCTAGTAGATGAATTCCTGTACAATATTAGAGAAATAGAATGAGGTAGTTGATGAATTCCTTTACAATATTAGAGGAATAGAATGAAGATGTATAGGTAGTAGATGAATTCCTTTACAATATTAGAGGAAGAGAATGAGGTAGTAGATGAATTCATTTACAATATAAGAGGAAAAGAATGAGGTAGTAGATGAATTCCTGTACAATATAAGAGGAAAAGAATGAGGTTGTAGATGAATTCCTTTACAATATTAGAGTAATAGAATGAGGTAGTAGATGAATTCCTTTACAATATAAGAGGAAGAGAATGAGGTAGTAGATGAATTCCATTACAATATTAGAGGAAGAGAATGAGGTAGTAGATGAATTACATTACAATATTAGAGGAAGAGAATGAGGTAGTAGATGAATTCCTTTACAATATAAGAGGAATAGAATGAGGATGTAGATGAATTCCTTTACAATATAAGAGGGATAGAATGAGGTAGTAGATGAATTCCTTTACAATATTGGAGGAATAGAATGAGGTAGTAGATGAATTCCTTTATATTATAAGAGGAATAGAATGAGGTAGTAGATGAATTCCTTTACAATATAAGAGGAATAGTATGAGGTAGTAGATGAATTCCTTTACAATATAAGAGGAATAGAATAAGGATGTAGATGAATTCCTTTACAATATAAGAGGAATAGAATGTGGTAGTAGATGAATTCCTGTACAATATTAGAGGAATAGAATGAGGTAGTAGATGAATTCCTTTACAATATAAGAGGAATAGAATGAGGATGTAGATGAATTCCTTTACAATATAAGAGGATTAGAATGAGGTAGTAAATGAATTCCTTTACAATATTAGAGGAATAGAATGAGGTAGTATATGAATTTCTTTACAATATAAGAGGAATAGAATGAGGTAGTAGATGAATTCCTTTACAATATAAGAGGAATAGAATGAGGTAGTTGATGAATTCCTTTACACTATTAGAGTAATAAAATGAGGTAGTAGATGAATTCCTTTACAATATAAGATGAATAGAATGAGGTAGTAGATGAATTCCTTTACAATATAAGAGAAATAGAATGAAGTAGTAAATGAATTCCTTTGCAATATAAGAGGGATAGAATGAGGTAGTAGATGAATTCCTTTACAATATTGGAGGAATAGAATGAGGTAGTAGATGAATTCCTTTATAATATAAGAGGAATAGAATGAGGTAGTAGATGAATTCCTTTACAATATAAGAGGAATAGAATGAGGTAGTAGATGAATTCCTTTACAATATAAGAGGAATAGAATGAGGATGTAGATGAATTCCTTTACAATATAAGAGGAATAGAATGAAGATGTATAGGTAGTAGATGAATTCCTTTACAATATTAGAGGAAGAGAATGAGGTAGTAGATGAATTCATTTACAATATAAGAGGAAGAGAATGAGGTAGTAGATGAATTCCATTACAATATTAGAGGAAGAGAATGAGGTAGTAGATGAATTCCTTTACAATATTAGAGGAAGAGAATGAGGTAGTAGATGAATTCCTTTACAATATTAGAGGAAGAGAATGAGGTAGTAGATGAATTCCATTACAATATTAGAGGAAGAGAATGAGGTAGTTGATGAATTCCTTTACAATATTAGAGGAAGAGAATGAGGTAGTAGATGAATTCCTTTACAATATTAGAATAAGAGAATGAGGTAGTAGATGAATTCCTTTACAATATAAGAGGAATAGAATGAGGTAGTAGATGAATTCCT
The DNA here is from genome assembly GCA_963383655.1 of Bathymodiolus septemdierum. Taxonomy (NCBI): domain Eukaryota; kingdom Metazoa; phylum Mollusca; class Bivalvia; order Mytilida; family Modiolidae; genus Bathymodiolus; species Bathymodiolus septemdierum. The sequence continues at coordinate 3,062,207 of OY726523.1, forward strand.
TTACAATATTAGAGGAAGAGAATGAGGTAGTAGATGAATTCATTTACAATATAAGAGGAAAAGAATGAGGTAGTAGATGAATTCCTGTACAATATAAGAGGAAAAGAATGAGGTAGTAGATGAATTCCTTTACAATATTAGAGTAATAGAATGAGGTAGTAGATGAATTCCTTTACAATATTAGAGGAAGAGAATGAGGTAGTAGAGGAATTCCTTTACAATATTAGAGGAAGAGAATGAGGTAGTAGATGAATTCCTTTACAATATTGGAGGAATAGAATGAGGTAGTAGATGAATTCCTTTATAATATAAGAGGAATAGAATGAGGTAGTAGATGAATTCCTTTACAATATAAGAGGAATAGAATGAGGTAGTAGATGAATTCCTTTACAATATAAGAGAAATAGAATGAAGTAGTAAATGAATTCCTTTACAATATAAGAGGAATAGAATGAGGTAGTAGATGAATTCCTTTACAATATAAGAGGATTAGAATGAGGTAGTAAATGAATTCCTTTACAATATTAGAGGAATAGAATGAGGTAGTAGATGAATTCCTTTACAATATAAGAGGAATATAATGAGGTAGTTGATGAATTCCTTTACAATATAAGAGGAATATAATGAGGTAGTTGATGAATTCCTTTACAATATAAGAGGAATATAATGAGGTAGTAGATGAATTCCTGTACAATATAAGATGAATAGAATGAGGTAGTAGATGGATCCCTTTTCAATATAAGAGGAATAGAATGAGGTAGTAGATGAATTCCTGTACAATATAAGAGGAATAGAATGAGGTAGTAGATGAATTCCTTCACAATATTAGAGGAATCGAATGAGGTAGTATATGAATTCCTTTACAATATAAGAGGAATAGAATGAGGTAGTAGATAAATTCCTTTACAATATAAGAAGAATAGAATGAGGCAGTAGATGAATTCCTTTACATTATAAGATGAATATAATGAGGTAGTAGATGAATTCCTTTACAATATAAGATGAATATAATGAGGTAGTAGATGAATTCCTTTACAATATAAGATGAATAGAATGAGGTAGTAGATGAATTCCTTTACAATATAAGATGAATAGAATGAAGTAGTAGATGAATTCCTTTACACTATTAGAGGAATAGAATGAGGTAGTATATGAATTCCTTTACAATATAAGAGGAATAGAATGAGGTAGTAAATGAATTCCTTTACAATATAAGAGGGATAGAATGAGGTAGTTGATGAATTCCTTTACAATATTGGAGGAATAGAATGAGGTAGTAGATGAATTCCTGTACAATATAAGAGAAATAGAATGAGGTAGTAGATGAATTCCTTTACAATATAAGAGGAATAGAATGAGGTAGTAGATGAATTCCTTTACAATATAAGAGGAATAGAATGAGGTAGTAGATGAATTCCTTTACAATATAAGAGGAATAGAATGAGCTAGTAGATGAATTCCTGTACAATATTAGAGAAATAGAATGAGGTAGTTGATGAATTCCTTTACAATATTAGAGGAATAGAATGAAGATGTATAGGTAGTAGATGAATTCCTTTACAATATTAGAGGAAGAGAATGAGGTAGTAGATGAATTCATTTACAATATAAGAGGAAAAGAATGAGGTAGTAGATGAATTCCTGTACAATATAAGAGGAAAAGAATGAGGTTGTAGATGAATTCCTTTACAATATTAGAGTAATAGAATGAGGTAGTAGATGAATTCCTTTACAATATAAGAGGAAGAGAATGAGGTAGTAGATGAATTCCATTACAATATTAGAGGAAGAGAATGAGGTAGTAGATGAATTACATTACAATATTAGAGGAAGAGAATGAGGTAGTAGATGAATTCCTTTACAATATAAGAGGAATAGAATGAGGATGTAGATGAATTCCTTTACAATATAAGAGGGATAGAATGAGGTAGTAGATGAATTCCTTTACAATATTGGAGGAATAGAATGAGGTAGTAGATGAATTCCTTTATATTATAAGAGGAATAGAATGAGGTAGTAGATGAATTCCTTTACAATATAAGAGGAATAGAATGAGGTAGTAGATGAATTCCTTTACAATATAAGAGGAATAGAATAAGGATGTAGATGAATTCCTTTACAATATAAGAGGAATAGAATGTGGTAGTAGATGAATTCCTGTACAATATTAGAGGAATAGAATGAGGTAGTAGATGAATTCCTTTACAATATAAGAGGAATAGAATGAGGATGTAGATGAATTCCTTTACAATATAAGAGGATTAGAATGAGGTAGTAAATGAATTCCTTTACAATATTAGAGGAATAGAATGAGGTAGTATATGAATTTCTTTACAATATAAGAGGAATAGAATGAGGTAGTAGATGAATTCCTTTACAATATAAGAGGAATAGAATGAGGTAGTTGATGAATTCCTTTACACTATTAGAGTAATAAAATGAGGTAGTAGATGAATTCCTTTACAATATAAGATGAATAGAATGAGGTAGTAGATGAATTCCTTTACAATATAAGAGAAATAGAATGAAGTAGTAAATGAATTCCTTTACAATATAAGAGGAATAGAATGAGGTAGTAGATGAATTCCTTTACAATATAAGAGGATTAGAATGAGGTAGTAAATGAATCCCTTTACAATATTAGAGGAATAGAATGAGGTAGTATATCAATTTCTTTACAATATAAGAGGAATAGAATGAGGTAGTAGATGAATTCCTTTACAATATAAGAGGAATAGAAAGAGGATGTAGATGAATTCCTTTACAATATAAGAGGGATAGAATGAGGTAGTAGATGAATTCCTTTACAATATTGGAGGAATAGAATGAGGTAGTAGATGAATTCCTTTATAATATAAGAGGAATAGAATGAGGTAGTAGATGAATTCCTTTACAATATTAGAGGAAGAGAATGAGGTAGTAGATGAATTCATTTACAATATAAGAGGAAAAGAATGAGGTAGTAGATGAATTCCTGTACAATATAAGAGGAAAAGAATGAGGTAGTAGATGAATTCCTTTACAATATTAGAGTAATAGAATGAGGTAGTAGATGAATTCCTTTACAATATTAGAGGAAGAGAATGAGGTAGTAGAGGAATTCCTTTACAATATTAGAGGAAGAGAATGAGGTAGTTGATGAATTCCTTTACAATATAAGAGGAATATAATGAGGTAGTTGATGAATTCCTTTACAATATAAGAGGAATATAATGAGGTAGTAGATGAATTCCTGTACAATATAAGATGAATAGAATGAGGTAGTAGATGGATCCCTTTTCAATATAAGAGGAATAGAATGAGGTAGTAGATGAATTCCTGTACAATATAAGAGGAATAGAATGAGGTAGTAGATGAATTCCTTCACAATATTAGAGGAATAGAATGAGGTAGTATATGAATTCCTTTACAATATAAGAGGAATAGAATGAGGTAGTAGATAAATTCCTTTACAATATAAGAAGAATAGAATGAGGCAGTAGATGAATTCCTTTACATTATAAGATGAATATAATGAGGTAGTAGATGAATTCCTTTACAATATAAGATGAATATAATGAGGTAGTAGATGAATTCCTTTACAATATAAGATGAATAGAATGAGGTAGTAGATGAATTCCTTTACAATATAAGATGAATAGAATGAAGTAGTAGATGAATTCCTTTACACTATTAGAGGAATAGAATGAGGTAGTATATGAATTCCTTTACAATATAAGAGGAATAGAATGAGGTAGTAAATGAATTCCTTTACAATATAAGAGGGATAGAATGAGGTAGTTGATGAATTCCTTTACAATATAAGAGGGATAGAATGAGGTAGTGGATGAATTCCTTTACAATATTGGAGGAATAGAATGAGGTAGTAGATGAATTCCTTTATAATATAAGAGGAATAGAATGAGGTAGTAGATGAATTCCTTTACAATATAAGAGGAATAGAATGAGGTAGTAGATTAATTCCTTTACAATATAAGAGGAATAGAATGAGGATGTAGATGAATTCCTTTACAATATTAGAGGAATAGAATGAGGTAGTATATGAATTCCTTTACAATATAAGAGGAATAGAATGAGGTAGTAGATGCATTCCTTTACAATATAAGAGGAATAGAATGAGGTACTTGATGAATTCCTTTACACTATTAGAGTAATAGAATGAGGTAGTAGAGGAATTCCTTTACAATATAAGATGAATAGAATGAGGTAGTAGATGAATTCCTATACAATATAAGAAAAATAGAATGAAGTAGTAGATGAATTCCTTTACAATATAAGAGGATTGGAATGAGATAGTAGATGAATTCCTTTACAATATTAGAGGAATAGAATGAGGTAGTATATGAATTCCTTTACAATATAAGAGGAATAGAATGAGGTAGTAGATGAATTCCTTTACAATATAAGAGGAAGAGAATGAGGATGTAGATGAATTCCTTTACAATATAAGACGAATAGAATGAGGTAGTAGATGAATTCCTTTACAATATTGGAGGAATAGAATGAGGTAGTAGATGAATTCCTTTACAATATAAGAGGAATAGAATGAGGTAGTAGATGAATTCCTTTACAATATAAGAGGAATAGAATGAGGTAGTTGATGAATTCCTTTACACTATTAGAGTAATAGAATGAGGTAGTAGATGAATTCCTTTACAATATAAGATGAATAGAATGAGGCAGTAGATGAATTCCTTTACAATATAAGAGAAATAGAATGAAGGAGTAGATTAAATCCTTTACAATATAAGAGGAATAGAATGAGGTAGTAGATGAATTCCTTTACAATATAAGAGGAATAGAATGAGGTAGTAGATGAATTCCTGTATAATATAAGATGAATAGAATGAGGTAGTAGATGAATTCCTTTACAATATAAGAGAAATAGAATGAGGTGGTAGATGAATTCCTTTACAATATAAGAGGAATAGAATGAGGTAGTAGATGAATTCCTTTACAATATAAGAGGAATAGAATGAGGTAGTAGATGAATTCCTTTACAATATAAGAGGAATAGAATGAGGTAGTAGATGAATTCCTTTACAATATTAGAGAAATAGAATGAGGTAGTTGATGAATTCCTTTACAATATTAGAGGAATAGAATGAAGATGTATAGGTAGTAGATGAATTCCTTTACAATATTAGAGGAAGAGAATGAGGTAGTAGATGAATTCATTTACAATATAAGAGGAAAAGAATGAGGTAGTAGATGAATTCCTGTACAATATAAGAGGAAAAGAATGAGGTAGTAGATGAATTCCTTTACAATATTAGAGTAATAGAATGAGGTAGTAGATGAATTCCTTTACAATATAAGAGGAAGAGAATGAGGTAGTAGATGAATTCCATTACAATATTAGAGTAAGAGAATGAGGTAGTAGATGAATTACATTACAATATTAGAGGAAGAGAATGAGGTAGTAGATGAATTCCTTTACAATATAAGAGGAATAGAATGAGGATGTAGATGAATTCCTTTACAATATAAGAGGGATAGAATAAAGTAGTAGATGAATTCCTTTACAATATTGGAGGAATAGAATGAGGTAGTAGATGAATTCCTTTATAATATAAGAGGAATAGAATGAGGTAGTAGATGAATTCCTTTACAATATAAGAGGAATAGAATGAGGTAGTAGATGAATTCCTTTACAATATAAGAGGAATAGAATGAGGATGTAGATGAATTCCTTTACAATATAAGAGGAATAGAATGAGGTAGTAGATGAATTCCTGTACAATATTAGAGGAATAGAATGAGGTAGTAGATGAATTCCTTTACAATATTAGAGGAATAGAATGAGGTAGTATATGAATTTCTTTACAATATAAGAGGAATAGAATGAGGTAGTAGATGAATTCCTTTACAATATAAGAGAAATAGAATGAAGTAGTAAATGAATTCCTTTACAATACAAGAGGAATAGAATGAGGTAGTAGATGAATTCCTTTACAATATAAGAGGAATAGAATGAGGTAGTAGATGAATTCCTTTACAATATAAGAGGATTAGAATGAGGTAGTAAATGAATTCCTTTACAATATTAGAGGAATAGAATGAGGTAGTATATGAATTCCTTTACAATATAAGAGGAATAGAATGAGGTAGTAGATGAATTATTTTACAATATAAGAGGAATAGAAAGAGGATGTAGATGAATTCCTTTACAATATAAGAGGGATAGAATGAGGTAGTAGATGAATTCCTTTACAATATTGGGGGAATAGAATGAGGTAGTAGATGAATTCCTTTATAATATAAGAGGAATAGAATGAGGTAGTAGATGAATTCCTTTACAATATAAGAGGAATATAATGAGGTAGTAGATGAATTCCTTTACAATATAAGAGGAATAGAATGAGGATGTAGATGAATTCCTTTACAATATAAGAGGATTAAAATGAGGTAGTAGATGAATTCCTTTACAATATTAGAGTAATAGAATGAGGTAGTATATGAATTCCTTTATAATATTAGAGGAATAGAATGAGGTAGTTGATGAATTCCTTTACAATATTAGAGGAATAGAATGAATATGTATAGGTAGTAGATGAATTCCTTTACAATATTAGAGGAAGTGAATGAGGTAGTAGATGAATTCCTGTACAATATAAGAGGAAAAGAATGAGGTAGTAGATGAATTCCTTTACAATATTAGAGTAATAGAATGAGATAGTAGATGAATTTCTTTACAATATAAGAGGAAGATAATGAGGTAGTAGATGAATTCCATTACAATATTAGAGGAAGAGAATGAGGTAGTAGATGAATTCCTTTACAATATTAGAGGAAGAGAATGAGGTAGTAGATGAATTCCTTTACAATATTAGAGGAAGAGAATGAGGTAGTAGATGAATTCCATTACAATATTAGAGGAAGAGAATGAGGTAGTAGATGAATTCCTTTACAATATTAGAGGAAGAGAATGAGGTAGTAGATGAATTCCTTTACAATATTAGAGGAATAGAATGAGGTAGTATATGAATTCCTTTACAATATAAGAGGAATAGAATGAGGTAGTAGATGAATTCCTTTACAATATAAGAGGAATAGAATGAGGTAGTTGATGAATTCCTGTACAATATAAGAGGAATAGAATGAGGTAGTAGATGAATTCCTGTACAATATAAGATGAATAGAATGAGGTAGTAGATGAATTCCTTTACAATATAAGAGAAATAGAATGAGGTAGTAGATGAATTCCTTTACAATATAAGAGAAATAGAATGAGGTAGTAGATGAATTCCTTTACAATATAAGAGGAATAGAATGAGGTAGTAGATGAATTCCTTTACAATATAAGAGGAATAGAATGAGGTAGTAGATGAATTCCTTTACAATATAAGAGGAATAGAATGAGGTAGTAGATGAATTCCTTTACAATATTAGAGAAATAGAATGAGGTAGTTGATGAATTCCTTTACAATATTAGAGGAATAGAATGAAGATGTATAGGTAGTAGATGAATTCCTTTACAATATTAGAGGAAGAGAATGAGGTAGTAGATGAATTCATTTACAATATAAGAGGAAAAGAATGAGGTAGTAGATGAATTCCTGTACAATATAAGAGGAAAAGAATGAGGTAGTAGATGAATTCCTTTACAATATTAGAGTAATAGAATGAGGTAGTAGATGAATTCCTTTACAATATAAGAGGAAGAGAATGAGTAGTAGATGAATTCCATTACAATATTAGAGGAAGAGAATGAGGTAGTAGATGAATTACATTACAATATTAGAGGAAGAGAATGAGGTAGTAGATGAATTCCTTTACTATATAAGAGGAATAGAATGAGGATGTAGATGAATTCCTTTACAATATAAGAGGGATAGAATGAGGTAGTAGATGAATTCCTTTACAATATTGGAGGAATAGAATGAGGTAGTAGATGAATTCCTTTATAATATAAGAGGAATAGAATGAGGTAGTAGATGAATTCCTTTACAATATAAGAGGAATAGAATGAGGTAGTAGATGAATTCCTTTACAATATAAGAGAAATAGAATGAAGTAGTAAATGAATTCCTTTACAATATAAGAGGAATAGAATGAGGTAGTAGATGAATTCCTTTACAATATAAGAGGATTAGAATGAGGTAGTAAATGAATTCCTTTACAATATTAGAGGAATAGAATGAGGTAGTATATGAATTCCTTTACAATATAAGAGGAATAGAATGAGGTAGTAGATGAATTCCTTTACAATATAAGAGGAATAGAATGAGGATGTAGATGAATTCCTTTACAATATAAGAGGGATAGAATGAGGTAGTAGATGAATTCCTTTACAATATTGGAGGAATAGAATGAGGTAGTAGATGAATTCCTTTATAATATAAGAGGAATAGAATGAGGTAGTAGATGAATTCCTTTACAATATAAGAGGAATAGAATGAGGTAGTAGATGTATTCCTTTACAATATAAGAGGAATAGAATGAGGATGTAGATGAATTCCTTTACAATATAAGAGGATTAAAATGAGGTAGTAGATGAATTCCTTTACAATATTAGAGGAATAGAATGAGGTAGTATATGAATTCCTTTACAATATAAGAGGAATAGAATGAGGTAGTTCATGAATTCCTTTACAATATTAGAGGAATAGAATGAAGATGTATAGGTAGTAGATGAATTCCTTTACAATATTAGAGGAAGTGAATGAGGTAGTAGATGAATTCCTGTACAATATAAGAGGAAAAGAATGAGGTAGTAGATGAATTCCTTTACAATATTAGAGTAATAGAATGAGGTAGTAGATGAATTCCTTTACAATATAAGAGGAAGATAATGAGGTAGTAGATGAATTCCATTGCAATATTAGAGGAAGAGAATGAGGTAGTAGATGAATTCCTTTACAATATTAGAGGAAGAGAATGAGGTAGTAGATGAATTCCATTACAATATTAGAGGAAGAGAATGAGGTAGTAGATGAATTCCTTTACAATATTAGAGGAAGAGAATGAGGTAGTAGATGAATTCCTTTACAATATTAGAGGAATAGAATGAGGTAGTATATGAATTCCTTTACAATATAAGAGGAATAGAATGAGGTAGTAGATGAATTCCTTTACAATATAAGAGGAATAGAATGAGGTAGTTGATGAATTCCTTTACACTATTAGAGTAATAGAATGAGGTAGTAGATGAATTCCTTTACAATATAAGATGAATAGAATGAGGCAGTAGATGAATTCCTTTACAATATAGGAGAAATAGAATGAAGTAGTAGATTAAATCCTTTACAATATAAGAGGAATAGAATGAGGTAGTAGATGAATTCCTGTACAATATAAGATGAATAGAATGAGGTAGTAGATGAATTCCTTTACAATATAAGAGAAATAGAATGAGGTAGTAGATGAATTCCTTTACAATATAAGAGGAATAGAATGAGGTAGTAGATGAATTCCTTTACAATATAAGAGGAATAGAATGAGCTAGTAGATGAATTCCTTTACAATATTAGAGAAATAGAATGAGGTAGTTGATGAATTCCTTTACAATATTAGAGGAATAGAATGAAGATGTATAGGTAGTAGATGAATTCCTTTACAATATTAGAGGAAGAGAATGAGGTAGTAGATGAATTCATTTACAATATAAGAGGAAAAGAATGAGGTAGTAGATGAATTCCTGTACAATATAAGAGGAAAAGAATGAGGTAGTAGATGAATTCCTTTACAATATTAGAGTAATAGAATGAGGTAGTAGATGAATTCCTTTACAATATAAGAGGAAGAGAATGAGGTAGTAGATGAATTCCATTGCAATATTAGAGGAAGAGAATGAGGTAGTAGATGAATTACATTACAATATTAGAGGAAGAGAATGAGGTAGTAGATGAATTCCTTTACAATATAAGAGGAATAGAATGAGGATGTAGATGAATTCCTTTACAATATAAGAGGGATAGAATGAGGTAGTAGATGAATTCCTTTACAATATTGGAGGAATAGAATGAGGTAGTAGATGAATTCCTTTATATTATAAGAGGAATAGAATGAGGTAGTAGATGAATTCCTTTACAATATAAGAGGAATAGAATGAGGTAGTAGATGAATTCCTTTACAATATAAGAGGAATATAATAAGGATGTAGATGAATTCCTTTACAATATAAGAGGAATAGAATGTGGTATTAGATGAATTCCTGTACAATATTAGAGGAATAGAATGAGGTAGTAGATGAATTCCTTTACAATATAAGAGGAATAGAATGAGGATGTAGATGAATTCCTTTACAATATAAGAGGAAGAGAATGAGGTAGTAGATGAATTCCTTTACAATATTAGAGGAATAGAATGAGGTAGTATATGAATTTCTTTACAATATAAGAGGAATAGAATGAGGTAGTAGATGAATTCCTTTACAATATAAGAGGAATAGAATGAGGTAGTTGATGAATTCCTTTACACTATTAGAGTAATAGAATGAGGTAGTAGATGAATTCCTTTACAATATAAGATGAATAGAATGAGGTAGTAGATGAATTCCTTTACAATATAAGAGAAATAGAATGAAGTAGTAAATGAATTCCTTTACAATATAAGAGGAATAGAATGAGGTAGTAGATGAATTCCTTTACAATATAAGAGGATTAGAATGAGGTAGTAAATGAATCCCTTTACAATATTAGAGGAATAGAATGAGGTAGTATATCAATTCCTTTACAATATAAGAGGAATAGAATGAGGTAGTAGATGAATTCCTTTACAATATAAGAGGAATAGAAAGAGGATGTAGATGAATTCCTTTACAATATAAGAGGGATAGAATGAGGTAGTAGATGAATTCCTTTACAATATAAGACGAATAGAATGAGGTAGTAGATGAATTCCTTTACAATATTGGAGGAATAGAATGAGGTAGTAGATGAATTCCTTTACAATATAAGAGGAATAGAATGAGGTAGTAGATGAATTCCTTTACAATATAAGAGGAATAGAATGAGGTAGTTGATGAATTCCTTTACACTATTAGAGTAATAGAATGAGGTAGTAGATGAATTCCTTTACAATATAAGATGAATAGAATGAGGCAGTAGATGAATTCCTTTACAATATAAGAGAAATAGAATGAAGTAGTAGATTAAATCCTTTACAATATAAGAGGAATAGAATGAGGTAGTAGATGAATTCCTTTACAATATAAGAGGAATAGAATGAGGTAGTAGATGAATTCCTGTATAATATAAGCTGAATAGAATGAGGTAGTAGATGAATTCCTTTACAATATAAGAGAAATAGAATGAGGTGGTAGATGAATTCCTTTACAATATAAGAGGAATAGAATGAGGTAGTAGATGAATTCCTTTACAATATAAGAGGAATAGAATGAGGTAGTAGATGAATTCCTTTACAATATAAGAGGAATAGAATGAGGTAGTAGATGAATTCCTTTACAATATTAGAGAAATAGAATGAGGTAGTTGATGAATTCCTTTACAATATTAGAGGAATAGAATGAAGATGTATAGGTAGTAGATGAATTCCTTTACAATATTAGAGGAAGAGAATGAGGTAGTAGATGAATTCATTTACAATATAAGAGGAAAAGAATGAGGTAGTAGATGAATTCCTGTACAATATAAGAGGAAAAGAATGAGGTAGTAGATGAATTCCTTTACAATATTAGAGTAATAGAATGAGGTAGTAGATGAATTCCTTTACAATATAAGAGGAAGAGAATGAGGTAGTAGATGAATTCCATTACAATATTAGAGGAAGAGAATGAGGTAGTAGATGAATTACATTACAATATTAGAGGAAGAGAATGAGGTAGTAGATGAATTCCTTTACAATATAAGAGGAATAGAATGAGGATGTAGATGAATTCCTTTACAATATAAGAGGGATAGAATAAAGTAGTAGATGAATTCCTTTACAATATTGGAGGAATAGAATGAGGTAGTAGATGAATTCCTTTATAATATAAGAGGAATAGAATGAGGTAGTAGATGAATTCCTTTACAATATAAGAGGAATAGAATGAGGTAGTAGATGAATTCCTTTACAATATAAGAGGAATAGAATGAGGATGTAGATGAATTCCTTTACAATATAAGAGGAATAGAATGAGGTAGTAGATGAATTCCTTTACAATATAAGAGGAATAGAATGAGGTAGTTGATGAATTCCTTTACACTATTAGAGTAATAGAATGAGGTAGTAGATGAATTCCTTTACAATATAAGATGAATAGAATGAGGCAGTAGATGAATTCCTTTACAATATAAGAGAAATAGAATGAAGTAGTAGATTAAATCCTTTACAATATAAGAGGAATAGAATGAGGTAGTAGATGAATTCCTTTACAATATAAGAGGAATAGAATGAGGTAGTAGATGAATTCCTGTATAATATAAGATGAATAGAATGAGGTAGTAGATGAATTCCTTTACAATATAAGAGAAATAGAATGAGGTGGTAGATGAATTCCTTTACAATATAAGAGGAATAGAATGAGGTAGTAGATGAATTCCTTTACAATATAAGAGGAATAGAATGAGGTAGTAGATGAATTCCTTTACAATATAAGAGGAATAGAATGAGGTAGTAGATGAATTCCTTTACAATATTAGAGAAATAGAATGAGGTAGTTGATGAATTCCTTTACAATATTAGAGGAATAGAATGAAGATGTATAGGTAGTAGATGAATTCCTTTACAATATTAGAGGAAGAGAATGAGGTAGTAGATGAATTCATTTACAATATAAGAGGAAAAGAATAAGGTAGTAGATGAATTCCTGTACAATATAAGAGGAAAAGAATGAGGTAGTAGATGAATTCCTTTACAATATTAGAGTAATAGAATGAGGTAGTAGATGAATTCCTTTTCAATATAAGAGGAAGAGAATGAGGTAGTTGATGAATTCCTTTACAATATTAGAGGAATAGAATGAAGATGTATAGGTAGTAGATGAATTCCTTTACAATATTAGAGGAAGAGAATGAGGTAGTAGATAAATTACATTACAATATTAGAGGAAGAGAATGAGGTAGTAGATGAATTCCTTTACAATATAAGAGGAATAGAATGAGGATGTAGATGAATTCCTTTACAATATAAGAGGGATAGAATAAAGTAGTAGATGAATTCCTTTACAATATTGGAGGAATAGAATGAGGTAGTAGATGAATTCCTTTACAATATAAGAGGATTAGAATGAGGTAGTAAATGAATTCCTTTACAATATTAGAGGAATAGAATGAGGTAGTATATGAATTCCTTTACAATATAAGAGGAATAGAATGAGGTAGTAGATGAATTCCTTTACAATATAAGAGGAATAGAAAGAGGATGTAGATGAATTCCTTTACAATATAAGAGGGATAGAATGAGGTAGTAGATGAATTCCTTTACAATATTGGGGGAATAGAATGAGGTAGTAGATGAATTCCTTTATAATATAAGAGGAATAGAATGAGGTAGTAGATGAATTCCTTTACAATATAAGAGGAATATAATGAGGTAGTAGATGAATTCCTTTACAATATAAGAGGAATAGAATGAGGATGTAGATGAATTCCTTTACAATATAAGAGGATTAAAATGAGGTAGTAGATGAATTCCTTTACAATATTAGAGGAATAGAATGAGGTAGTTGATGAATTCCTTTACAATATTACAGGAATAGAATGAATATGTATAGGTAGTAGATGAATTCCTTTACAATATTAGAGGAAGTGAATGAGGTAGTAGATGAATTCCATTACAATATTAGAGGAAGAGAATGAGGTAGTAGATGAATTCCATTACAATATTAGAGGAAGAGAATGAGGTAGTAGATGAATTCCTTTACAATATAAGAGAAATAGAATGAGGTAGTAGATGAATTCCTTTACAATATAAGAGGAATAGAATGAGGTAGTAGATGAATTCCTTTACAATATAAGAGGAATAGAATGAGGTAGTAGATGAATTCCTTTACAATATAAGAGGAATAGAATGAGGTAGTATATGAATTCCTTTACAATATTAGAGGAATAGAATGAGGTAGTTGATGAATTCCTTTACAATATTAGAGGAATAGAATGAATATGTATAGGTAGTAGATGAATTCCTTTACAATATTAGAGGAAGTGAATGAGGTAGTAGATGAATTCCTGTACAATATAAGAGGGAAAGAATGAGGTAGTAGATGAATTCCTTTACAATATTAGAGTAATAGAATGAGATAGTAGATGAATTTCTTTACAATATAAGAGGAAGATAATGAGGTAGTAGATGAATTCCATTACAATATTAGAGGAAGAGAATGAGGTAGTAGATGAATTCCTTTACAATATTAGAGGAAGAGAATGAGGTAGTAGATGAATTCCTTTACAATATTAGAGGAAGAGAATGAGGTAGTAGATGAATTCCATTACAATATTAGAGGAAGAGAATGAGGTAGTAGATGAATTCCTTTACAATATTAGAGGAAGAGAATGAGGTAGTAGATGAATTCCTTTACAATATTAGAGGAATAGAATGAGGTAGTATATGAATTCCTTTACAATATAAGAGGAATAGAATGAGGTAGTAGATGAATTCCTTTACAATATAAGAGGAATAGAATGAGGTAGTTGATGAATTCCTGTACAATATAAGAGGAATAGAATGAGGTAGTAGATGAATTCCTGTACAATATAAGATGAATAGAATGAGGTAGTAGATGAATTCCTTTACAATATAAGAGAAATAGAATGAGGTAGTAGATGAATTCCTTTACAATATAAGAGAAATAGAATGAGGTAGTAGATGAATTCCTTTACAATATAAGAGGAATAGAATGAGGTAGTAGATGAATTCCTTTACAATATAAGAGGAATAGAATGAGGTAGTAGATGAATTCCTTTACAATATAAGAGGAATAGAATGAGGTAGTAGATGAATTCCTTTACAATATTAGAAAAATAGAATGAGGTAGTTGATGAATTCCTTTACAATATTAGAGGAATAGAATGAAGATGTATAGGTAGTAGATGAATTCCTTTACAATATTAGAGGAAGAGAATGAGGTAGTAGATGAATTCATTTACAATATAAGAGGAAAAGAATGAGGTAGTAGATGAATTTCTTTACAATATAAGATGAATAGAATGAGGCAGTAGATGAATTCCTTTACAATATAAGAGAAATAGAATGAAGTAGTAGATTAAATCCTTTACAATATAAGAGGAATAGAATGAGGTAGTAGATGAATTCCTTTACAATATAAGAGGAATAGAATGAGGTAGTAGATGAATTCCTGTATAATATAAGATGAATAGAATGAGGTAGTAGATGAATTCCTTTACAATATAAGAGAAATAGAATGAGGTGGTACATGAATTCCTTTACAATATAAGAGGAATAGAATGAGGTAGTAGATGAATTCCTTTACAATATAAGAGGAATAGAATGAGGTAGTAGATGAATTCCTTTACAATATAAGAGGAATAGAATGAGGTAGTAGATGAATTCCTTTACAATATTAGAGAAATAGAATGAGGTAGTTGATGAATTCCTTTACAATATTAGAGGAATAGAATGAAGATGTATAGGTAGTAGATGAATTCCTTTACAATATTAGAGGAAGAGAATGAGGTAGTAGATGAATTCATTTACAATATAAGAGGAAAAGAATAAGGTAGTAGATGAATTCCTGTACAATATAAGAGGAAAAGAATGAGGTAGTAGATGAATTCCTTTACAATATTAGAGTAATAGAATGAGGTAGTAGATGAATTCCTTTACAATATAAGAGGAAGAGAATGAGGTAGTTGATGAATTCCTTTACAATATTAGAGGAATAGAATGAAGATGTATAGGTAGTAGATGAATTCCTTTACAATATTAGAGGAAGAGAATGAGGTAGTAGATGAATTACATTACAATATTAGAGGAAGAGAATGAGGTAGTAGATGAATTCCTTTACAATATAAGAGGAATAGAATGAGGATGTAGATGAATTCCTTTACAATATAAGAGGGATAGAATAAAGTAGTAGATGAATTCCTTTACAATATTGGAGGAATAGAATGAGGTAGTAGATGAATTCCTTTACAATATAAGAGGATTAGAATGAGGTAGTAAATGAATTCCTTTACAATATTAGAGGAATAGAATGAGGTAGTATATGAATTCCTTTACAATATAAGAGGAATAGAATGAGGTAGTAGATGAATTCCTTTACAATATAAGAGGAATAGAAAGAGGATGTAGATGAATTCCTTTACAATATAAGAGGGATAGAATGAGGTAGTAGATGAATTCCTTTACAATATTGGGGGAATAGAATGAGGTAGTAGATGAATTCCTTTATAATATAAGAGGAATATAATGAGGTAGTAGATGAATTCCTTTACAATATAAGAGGAATATAATGAGGTAGTAGATGAATTCCTTTACAATATAAGAGGAATAGAATGAGGATGTAGATGAATTCCTTTACAATATAAGAGGATTAAAATGAGGTAGTAGATGAATTCCTTTACAATATTAGAGGAATAGAATGAGGTAGTTGATGAATTCCTTTACAATATTAGAGGAATAGAATGAATATGTATAGGTAGTAGATGAATTCCTTTACAATATTAGAGGAAGTGAATGAGGTAGTAGATGAATTCCTGTACAATATAAGAGGGAAAGAATGAGGTAGTAGATGAATTCCTTTACAATATTAGAGTAATAGAATGAGATAGTAGATGAATTTCTTTACAATATAAGAGGAAGATAATGAGGTAGTAGATGAATTCCATTACAATATTAGAGGAAGAGAATGAGGTAGTAGATGAATTCCTTTACAATATTAGAGGAAGAGAATGAGGTAGTAGATGAATTCCTTTACAATATTAGAGGAAGAGAATGAGGTAGTAGATGAATTCCATTACAATATTAGAGGAAGAGAATGAGGTAGTAGATGAATTCCTTTACAATATTAGAGGAAGAGAATGAGGTAGTAGATGAATTCCTTTACAATATTAGAGGAATAGAATGAGGTAGTATATGAATTCCTTTACAATATTAGAGGAATAGAATGAGGTAGTTGATGAATTCCTTTACAATATTAGAGGAATAGAATGAATATGTATAGGTAGTAGATGAATTCCTTTACAATATTAGAGGAAGTGAATGAGGTAGTAGATGAATTCCTGTACAATATAAGAGGGAAAGAATGAGGTAGTAGATGAATTCCTTTACAATATTAGAGTAATAGAATGAGATAGTAGATGAATTTCTTTACAATATAAGAGGAAGATAATGAGGTAGTAGATGAATTCCATTACAATATTAGAGGAAGAGAATGAGGTAGTAGATGAATTCCTTTACAATATTAGAGGAAGAGAATGAGGTAGTAGATGAATTCCTTTACAATATTAGAGGAAGAGAATGAGGTAGTAGATGAATTCCATTACAATATTAGAGGAAGAGAATGAGGTAGTAGATGAATTCCTTTACAATATTAGAGGAAGAGAATGAGGTAGTAGATGAATTCCTTTACAATATTAGAGGAATAGAATGAGGTAGTATATGAATTCCTTTACAATATAAGAGGAATAGAATGAGGTAGTAGATGAATTCCTTTACAATATAAGAGGAATAGAATGAGGTAGTTGATGAATTCCTGTACAATATAAGAGGAATAGAATGAGGTAGTAGATGAATTCCTGTACAATATAAGATGAATAGAATGAGGTAGTAGATGAATTCCTTTACAATATAAGAGAAATAGAATGAGGTAGTAGATGAATTCCTTTACAATATAAGAGAAATAGAATGAGGTAGTAGATGAATTCCTTTACAATATAAGAGGAATAGAATGAGGTAGTAGATGAATTCCTTTACAATATAAGAGGAATAGAATGAGGTAGTAGATGAATTCCTTTACAATATAAGAGGAATAGAATGAGGTAGTATATGAATTCCTTTACAATATTAGAGGAATAGAATGAGGTAGTTGATGAATTCCTTTACAATATTAGAGGAATAGAATGAATATGTATAGGTAGTAGATGAATTCCTTTACAATATTAGAGGAAGTGAATGAGGTAGTAGATGAATTCCTGTACAATATAAGAGGGAAAGAATGAGGTAGTAGATGAATTCCTTTACAATATTAGAGTAATAGAATGAGATAGTAGATGAATTTCTTTACAATATAAGAGGAAGATAATGAGGTAGTAGATGAATTCCATTACAATATTAGAGGAAGAGAATGAGGTAGTAGATGAATTCCTTTACAATATTAGAGGAAGAGAATGAGGTAGTAGATGAATTCCTTTACAATATTAGAGGAAGAGAAGGAGGTAGTAGATGAATTCCATTACAATATTAGAGGAAGAGAATGAGGTAGTAGATGAATTCCTTTACAATATTAGAGGAAGAGAATGAGGTAGTAGATGAATTCCTTTACAATATTAGAGGAATAGAATGAGGTAGTATATGAATTCCTTTACAATATAAGAGGAATAGAATGAGGTAGTAGATGAATTCCTTTACAATATAAGAGGAATAGAATGAGGTAGTTGATGAATTCCTGTACAATATAAGAGGAATAGAATGAGGTAGTAGATGAATTCCTGTACAATATAAGATGAATAGAATGAGGTAGTAGATGAATTCCTTTACAATATAAGAGAAATAGAATGAGGTAGTAGATGAATTCCTTTACAATATAAGAGAAATAGAATGAGGTAGTAGATGAATTCCTTTACAATATAAGAGGAATAGAATGAGGTAGTAGATGAATTCCTTTACAATATAAGAGGAATAGAATGAGGTAGTAGATGAATTCCTTTACAATATAAGAGGAATAGAATGAGGTAGTAGATGAATTCCTTTACAATATTAGAGAAATAGAATGAGGTAGTTGATGAATTCCTTTACAATATTAGAGGAATAGAATGAAGATGTATAGGTAGTAGATGAATTCCTTTACAATATTAGAGGAAGAGAATGAGGTAGTAGATGAATTCATTTACAATATAAGAGGAAAAGAATGAGGTAGTAGATGAATTCCTGTACAATATAAGAGGAAAAGAATGAGGTAGTAGATGAATTCCTTTACAATATTAGAGTAATAGAATGAGGTAGTAGATGAATTCCTTTACAATATAAGAGGAAGAGAATGAGGTAGTAGATGAATTCCATTACAATATTAGAGGAAGAGAATGAGGTAGTAGATGAATTACATTACAATATTAGAGGAAGAGAATGAGGTAGTAGATGAATTCCTTTACAATATAAGAGGAATAGAATGAGGATGTAGATGAATTCCTTTACAATATAAGAGGGATAGAATGAGGTAGTAGATGAATTCCTTTACAATATTGGAGGAATAGAATGAGGTAGTAGATGAATTCCTTTATAATATAAGAGGAATAGAATGAGGTAGTAGATGAATTCCTTTACAATATAAGAGGAATAGAATGGGGTAGTAGATGAATTCCTTTACAATATAAGAGAAATAGAATGAAGTAGTAAATGAATTCCTTTACAATATAAGAGGAATAGAATGAGGTAGTAGATGAATTCCTTTACAATATAAGAGGATTAGAATGAGGTAGTAAATGAATTCCTTTACAATATTAGAAGAATAGAATGAGGTAGTATATGAATTCCTCTACAATATAAGAGGAATAGAATGAGGTAGTAGATGAATTCCTTTACAATATAAGAGGAATAGAATGAGGATGTAGATGAATTCCTTTACAATATAAGAGGGATAGAATGAGGTAGTAGATGAATTCCTTTACAATATTGGAGGAATAGAATGAGGTAGTAGATGAATTCCTTTATAATATAAGAGGAATAGAATGAGGTAGTAGATGAATTCCTTTACAATATAAGAGGAATAGAATGAGGTAGTAGATGTATTCCTTTACAATATAAGAGGAATAGAATGAGGATGTAGATGAATTCCTTTACAATATAAGAGGATTAAAATGAGGTAGTAGATGAATTCCTTTACAATATTAGAGGAATAGAATGAGGTAGTATATGAATTCCTTTACAATATAAGAGGAATAGAATGAGGTAGTTCATGAATTCCTTTACAATATTAGAGGAATAGAATGAAGATGTATAGGTAGTAGATGAATTCCTTTACAATATTAGAGGAAGTGAATGAGGTAGTAGATGAATTCCTGTACAATATAAGAGGAAGATAATGAGGTAGTAGATGAATTCCATTGCAATATTAGAGGAAGAGAATGAGGTAGTAGATGAATTCCTTTACAATATTAGAGGAAGAGAATGAGGTAGTAGATGAATTCCTTTACAATATTAGAGGAAGAGAATGAGGTAGTAGATGAATTCCTTTACAATATTAGAGGAATAGAATGAGGTAGTATATGAATTCCTTTACAATATTAGAGGAATAGAATGAGGTAGTAGATGAATTCCTTTACAATATAAGAGGAATAGAATGAGGTAGTTGATGAATTCCTTTACACTATTAGAGTAATAGAATGAGGTAGTAGATGAATTCCTTTACAATATAAGATGAATAGAATGAGGCAGTAGATGAATTCCTTTACAATATAAGAGAAATAGAATGAAGTAGTAGATTAAATCCTTTACAATATAAGAGGAATAGAATGAGGTAGTAGATGAATTCCTGTACAATATAAGATGAATAGAATGAGGTAGTAGATGAATTCCTTTACAATATAAGAGAAATAGAATGAGGTAGTAGATGAATTCCTTTACAATATAAGAGAAATAGAATGAGGTAGTAGATGAATTCCTTTACAATATAAGAGGAATAGAATGAGCTAGTAGATGAATTCCTTTACAATATTAGAGAAATAGAATGAGGTAGTTGATGAATTCCTTTACAATATTAGAGGAATAGAATGAAGATGTATAGGTAGTAGATGAATTCCTTTACAATATTAGAGGAAGAGAATGAGGTAGTAGATGAATTCATTTACAATATAAGAGGAACAGAATGAGGTAGTAGATGAATTCCTGTACAATATAAGAGGAAAAGAATGAGGTAGTAGATGAATTCCTTTACAATATTAGAGTAATAGAATGAGGTAGTAGATGAATTCCTTTACAATATAAGAGGAAAAGAATGAGGTAGTAGATGAATTCCATTACAATATTAGAGGAAGAGAATGAGGTAGTAGATGAATTACATTACAATATTAGAGGAAGAGAATGAGGTAGTAGATGAATTCCTTTACAATATAAGAGGAATAGAATGAGGATGTAGATGAATTCCTTTACAATATAAGAGGGATAGAATGAGGTAGTAGATGAATTCCTTTACAATATTGGAGGAATAGAATGAGGTAGTAGATGAATTCCTTTATATTATAAGAGGAATAGAATGAGGTAGTAGATGAATTCCTTTACAATATAAGAGGAATAGAATGAGGTAGTAGATGAATTCCTTTACAATATAAGAGGAATATAATAAGGATGTAGATGAATTCCTTTACAATATAAGAGGAATAGAATGTGGTAGTAGATGAATTCCTGTACAATATTAGAGGAATAGAATGAGGTAGTAGATGAATTTCTTTACAATATAAGAGGAATAGAATGAGGTAGTAGATGAATTCCTTTACAATATAAGAGGATTAGAATGAGGTAGTAGATGAATTCCTTTACAATATTAGAGGAATAGAATGAGGTAGTATATGAATTTCTTTACAATATAAGAGGAATAGAATGAGGTAGTAGATGAATTCCTTTACAATATAAGAGGAATAGAATGAGGTAGTTGATGAATTCCTTTACACTATTAGAGTAATAGAATGAGGTAGTAGATGAATTCCTTTACAATATAAGATGAATAGAATGAGGTAGTAGATGAATTCCTTTACAATATAAGAGAAATAGAATGAAGTAGTAAATGAATTCCTTTACAATATAAGAGGAATAGAATGAGGTAGTAGATGAATTCCTTTACAATATAAGAGGATTAGAATGAGGTAGTAAATGAATCCCTTTACAATATTAGAGGAATAGAATGAGGTAGTATATCAATTCCTTTACAATATAAGAGGAATAGAATGAGGTAGTAGATGAATTCCTTTACAATATAAGAGGAATAGAAAGAGGATGTAGATGAATTCCTTTACAATATAAGAGGGATAGAATGAGGTAGTAGATGAATTCCTTTACAATATTGGAGGAATAGAATGAGGTAGTAGATGAATTCCTTTATAATATAAGAGGAATAGAATGAGGTAGTAGATGAATTCCTTTACAATATAAGAGGAATAGAATGAGGTAGTAGATGAATTCCTGTACAATATAAGAGGAATAGAATGAGGATGTAGATGAATTCCTTTACAATATAAGAGGAATAGAATGAAGATGTATAGGTAGTAGATGAATTCCTTTACAATATTAGAGGAAGAGAATGAGGTAGTAGATGAATTCATTTACAATATAAGAGGAAGAGAATGAGGTAGTAGATGAATTCCATTACAATATTAGAGGAAGAGAATGAGGTAGTAGATGAATTCCTTTACAATATTAGAGGAAGAGAATGATGTAGTAGATGAATTCCTTTACAATATTAGAGGAAGAGAATGAGGTAGTAGATGAATTCCTTTACAATATTAGAATAAGAGAATGAGCTAGTAGATGAATTCCTTTACAATATTAGAGAAATAGAATGAGGTAGTTGATGAATTCCTTTACAATATTAGAGGAATAGAATGAAGATGTATAGGTAGTAGATGAATTCCTTTACAATATTAGAGGAAGAGAATGAGGTAGTAGATGAATTCATTTACAATATAAGAGGAAAAGAATGAGGTAGTAGATGAATTCCTGTACAATATAAGAGGAAAAGAATGAGGTAGTAGATGAATTCCTTTACAATATTAGAGTAATAGAATGAGGTAGTAGATGAATTCCTTTACAATATAAGAGGAAGAGAATGAGGTAGTAGATGAATTCCATTACAATATTAGAGGAAGAGAATGAGGTAGTAGATGAATTACATTACAATATTAGAGGAAGAGAATGAGGTAGTAGATGAATTCCTTTACAATATAAGAGGAATAGAATGAGGATGTAGATGAATTCCTTTACAATATAAGAGGGATAGAATGAGGTAGTAGATGAATTCCTTTACAATATTGGAGAAATAGAATGAGGTAGTAGATGAATTCCTTTATAATATAAGAGGAATAGAATGAGGTAGTAGATGAATTCCTTTACAATATAAGAGGAATAGAATGAGGTAGTAGATGAATTCCTTTACAATATAACAGAAATAGAATGAAGTAGTAAATGAATTCCTTTACAATATAAGAGGAATAGAATGAGGTAGTAGATGAATTCCTTTACAATATAAGAGGATTAGAATGAGGTAGTAAATGAATTCCTTTACAATATTAGAGGAATAGAATGAGGTAGTATATGAATTCCTTTACAATATAAGAGGAATAGAATGAAGATGTATAGGTAGTAGATGAATTCCTTTACAATATTAGAGGAAGAGAATGAGGTAGTAGATGAATTCATTTACAATATAAGAGGAAGAGAATGAGGTAGTAGATGAATTCCATTACAATATTAGAGGAAGAGAATGAGGTAGTAGATGAATTCCTTTACAATATTAGAGGAAGAGAATGAGGTAGTAGATGAATTCCTTTACAATATTAGAGGAAGAGAATGAGGTAGTAGATGAATTCCTTTACAATATTAGAATAAGAGAATGAGCTAGTAGATGAATTCCTTTACAATATTAGAGAAATAGAATGAGGTAGTTGATGAATTCCTTTACAATATTAGAGGAATAGAATGAGGTAGTATATGAATTCCTTTACAATATAAGAGGAATAGAATGAAGATGTATAGGTAGTAGATGAATTCCTTTACAATATTAGAGGAAGAGAATGAGGTAGTAGATGAATTCATTTACAATATAAGAGGAAGAGAATGAGGTAGTAGATGAATTCCATTACAATATTAGAGGAAGAGAATGAGGTAGTAGATGAATTCCTTTACAATATTAGAGGAAGAGAATGAGGTAGTAGATGAATTCCTTTACAATATTAGAGGAAGAGAATGAGGTAGTAGATGAATTCCTTTACAATATTAGAATAAGAGAATGAGCTAGTAGATGAATTCCTTTACAATATTAGAGAAATAGAATGAGGTAGTTGATGAATTCCTTTACAATATTAGAGGAATAGAATGAAGATGTATAGGTAGTAGATGAATTCCTTTACAATATTAGAGGAAGAGAATGAGGTAGTAGATGAATTCATTTACAATATAAGAGGAAAAGAATGAGGTAGTAGATGAATTCCTGTACAATATAAGAGGAAAAGAATGAGGTAGTAGATGAATTCCTTTACAATATTAGAGTAATAGAATGAGGTAGTAGATGAATTCCTTTACAATATAAGAGGAAGAGAATGAGGTAGTAGATGAATTCCATTACAATATTAGAGGAAGAGAATGAGGTAGTAGATGAATTACATTACAATATTAGAGGAAGAGAATGAGGTAGTAGATGAATTCCTTTACAATATAAGAGGAATAGAATGAGGATGTAGATGAATTCCTTTACAATATAAGAGGGATAGAATGAGGTAGTAGATGAATTCCTTTACAATATTGGAGAAATAGAATGAGGTAGTAGATGAATTCCTTTATAATATAAGAGGAATAGAATGAGGTAGTAGATGAATTCCTTTACAATATAAGAGGAATAGAATGAGGTAGTAGATGAATTCCTTTTCAATATAACAGAAATAGAATGAAGTAGTAAATGAATTCCTTTACAATATAAGAGGAATAGAATGAGGTAGTAGATGAATTCCTTTACAATATAAGAGGATTAGAATGAGGTAGTAAATGAATTCCTTTACAATATTAGAGGAATAGAATGAGGTAGTATATGAATTCCTTTACAATATAAGAGGAATAGAATGAGGTAGTAGATGAATTCCTTTACAATATAAGAGGAATAGAAAGAGGATGTAGATGAATTCCTTTACAATATAAGAGGGATAGAATGAGGTAGTAGATGAATTCCTTTATAATATAAGAGGAATAGAATGAGGTAGTAGATGAATTCCTTTACAATATAAGAGGAATAGAATGAGGTAGTAGATGAATTCCTTTACAATATAAGAGGAATAGAATGAGGATGTAGATGAATTCCTTTACAATATAAGAGGATTAAAATGAGGTAGTAGATGAATTCCTTTACAATATTAGAGGAATACAATGAGGTAGTATATGAATTCCTTTACAATATAAGAGGAATAGAATGAGGTAGTTCATGAATTCCTTTACAATATTAGAGGAATAGAATGAAGATGTATAGGTAGTAGATGAATTCCTTTACAATATTAGAGGAAGTGAATGAGGTAGTAGATGAATTCCTGTACAATATAAGAGGAAGATAATGAGGTAGTAGATGAATTCCATTGCAATATTAGAGGAAGAGAATGAGGTAGTAGATGAATTCCTTTACAATATTAGAGGAAGAGAATGAGGTAGTAGATGAATTCCTTTACAATATTAGAGGAAGAGAATGAGGTAGTAGATGAATTCCTTTACAATATTAGAGGAATAGAATGAGGTAGTATATGAATTCCTTTACAATATTAGAGGAATAGAATGAGGTAGTAGATGAATTCCTTTACAATATAAGAGGAATAGAATGAGGTAGTTGATGAATTCCTTTACACTATTAGAGTAATAGAATGAGGTAGTAGATGAATTCCTTTACAATATAAGATGAATAGAATGAGGCAGTAGATGAATTCCTTTACAATATAAGAGAAATAGAATGAAGTAGTAGATTAAATCCTTTACAATATAAGAGGAATAGAATGAGGTAGTAGATGAATTCCTGTACAATATAAGATGAATAGAATGAGGTAGTAGATGAATTCCTTTACAATATAAGAGAAATAGAATGAGGTAGTAGATGAATTCCTTTACAATATAAGAGAAATAGAATGAGGTAGTAGATGAATTCCTTTACAATATAAGAGGAATAGAATGAGCTAGTAGATGAATTCCTTTACAATATTAGAGAAATAGAATGAGGTAGTTGATGAATTCCTTTACAATATTAGAGGAATAGAATGAAGATGTATAGGTAGTAGATGAATTCCTTTACAATATTAGAGGAAGAGAATGAGGTAGTAGATGAATTCATTTACAATATAAGAGGAAAAGAATGAGGTAGTAGATGAATTCCTGTACAATATAAGAGGAAAAGAATGAGGTAGTAGATGAATTCCTTTACAATATTAGAGTAATAGAATGAGGTAGTAGATGAATTCCTTTACAATATAAGAGGAAAAGAATGAGGTAGTAGATGAATTCCATTACAATATTAGAGGAAGAGAATGAGGTAGTAGATGAATTACATTACAATATTAGAGGAAGAGAATGAGGTAGTAGATGAATTCCTTTACAATATAAGAGGAATAGAATGAGGATGTAGATGAATTCCTTTACAATATAAGAGGGATAGAATGAGGTAGTAGATGAATTCCTTTACAATATTGGAGGAATAGAATGAGGTAGTAGATGAATTCCTTTATATTATAAGAGGAATAGAATGAGGTAGTAGATGAATTCCTTTACAATATAAGAGGAATAGAATGAGGTAGTAGATGAATTCCTTTACAATATAAGAGGAATATAATAAGGATGTAGATGAATTCCTTTACAATATAAGAGGAATAGAATGTGGTAGTAGATGAATTCCTGTACAATATTAGAGGAATAGAATGAGGTAGTAGATGAATTTCTTTACAATATAAGAGGAATAGAATGAGGTAGTAGATGAATTCCTTTACAATATAAGAGGATTAGAATGAGGTAGTAGATGAATTCCTTTACAATATTAGAGGAATAGAATGAGGTAGTATATGAATTTCTTTACAATATAAGAGGAATAGAATGAGGTAGTAGATGAATTCCTTTATAATATAAGAGGAATAGAATGAGGTAGTAGATGAATTCCTTTACAATATAAGAGGAATAGAATGAGGTAGTAGATGAATTCCTTTTCAATATAACAGAAATAGAATGAAGTAGTAAATGAATTCCTTTACAATATAAGAGGAATAGAATGAGGTAGTAGATGAATTCCTTTACAATATAAGAGGATTAGAATGAGGTAGTAAATGAATTCCTTTACAATATTAGAGGAATAGAATGAGGTAGTATATGAATTCCTTTACAATATAAGAGGAATAGAATGAGGTAGTAGATGAATTCCTTTACAATATAAGAGGAATAGAAAGAGGATGTAGATGAATTCCTTTACAATATAAGAGGGATAGAATGAGGTAGTAGATGAATTCCTTTATAATATAAGAGGAATAGAATGAGGTAGTAGATGAATTCCTTTACAATATAAGAGGAATAGAATGAGGTAGTAGATGAATTCCTTTACAATATAAGAGGAATAGAATGAGGATGTAGATGAATTCCTTTACAATATAAGAGGATTAAAATGAGGTAGTAGATGAATTCCTTTACAATATTAGAGGAATACAATGAGGTAGTATATGAATTCCTTTACAATATAAGAGGAATAGAATGAGGTAGTTCATGAATTCCTTTACAATATTAGAGGAATAGAATGAAGATGTATAGGTAGTAGATGAATTCCTTTACAATATTAGAGGAAGTGAATGAGGTAGTAGATGAATTCCTGTACAATATAAGAGGAAGATAATGAGGTAGTAGATGAATTCCATTGCAATATTAGAGGAAGAGAATGAGGTAGTAGATGAATTCCTTTACAATATTAGAGGAAGAGAATGAGGTAGTAGATGAATTCCTTTACAATATTAGAGGAAGAGAATGAGGTAGTAGATGAATTCCTTTACAATATTAGAGGAATAGAATGAGGTAGTATATGAATTCCTTTACAATATTAGAGGAATAGAATGAGGTAGTAGATGAATTCCTTTACAATATAAGAGGAATAGAATGAGGTAGTTGATGAATTCCTTTACACTATTAGAGTAATAGAATGAGGTAGTAGATGAATTCCTTTACAATATAAGATGAATAGAATGAGGCAGTAGATGAATTCCTTTACAATATAAGAGAAATAGAATGAAGTAGTAGATTAAATCCTTTACAATATAAGAGGAATAGAATGAGGTAGTAGATGAATTCCTGTACAATATAAGATGAATAGAATGAGGTAGTAGATGAATTCCTTTACAATATAAGAGAAATAGAATGAGGTAGTAGATGAATTCCTTTACAATATAAGAGAAATAGAATGAGGTAGTAGATGAATTCCTTTACAATATAAGAGGAATAGAATGAGCTAGTAGATGAATTCCTTTACAATATTAGAGAAATAGAATGAGGTAGTTGATGAATTCCTTTACAATATTAGAGGAATAGAATGAAGATGTATAGGTAGTAGATGAATTCCTTTACAATATTAGAGGAAGAGAATGAGGTAGTAGATGAATTCATTTACAATATAAGAGGAAAAGAATGAGGTAGTAGATGAATTCCTGTACAATATAAGAGGAAAAGAATGAGGTAGTAGATGAATTCCTTTACAATATTAGAGTAATAGAATGAGGTAGTAGATGAATTCCTTTACAATATAAGAGGAAAAGAATGAGGTAGTAGATGAATTCCATTACAATATTAGAGGAAGAGAATGAGGTAGTAGATGAATTACATTACAATATTAGAGGAAGAGAATGAGGTAGTAGATGAATTCCTTTACAATATAAGAGGAATAGAATGAGGATGTAGATGAATTCCTTTACAATATAAGAGGGATAGAATGAGGTAGTAGATGAATTCCTTTACAATATTGGAGGAATAGAATGAGGTAGTAGATGAATTCCTTTATATTATAAGAGGAATAGAATGAGGTAGTAGATGAATTCCTTTACAATATAAGAGGAATAGAATGAGGTAGTAGATGAATTCCTTTACAATATAAGAGGAATATAATAAGGATGTAGATGAATTCCTTTACAATATAAGAGGAATAGAATGTGGTAGTAGATGAATTCCTGTACAATATTAGAGGAATAGAATGAGGTAGTAGATGAATTTCTTTACAATATAAGAGGAATAGAATGAGGTAGTAGATGAATTCCTTTACAATATAAGAGGATTAGAATGAGGTAGTAGATGAATTCCTTTACAATATTAGAGGAATAGAATGAGGTAGTATATGAATTTCTTTACAATATAAGAGGAATAGAATGAGGTAGTAGATGAATTCCTTTACAATATAAGAGGAATAGAATGAGGTAGTTGATGAATTCCTTTACACTATTAGAGTAATAGAATGAGGTAGTAGATGAATTCCTTTACAATATAAGATGAATAGAATGAGGTAGTAGATGAATTCCTTTACAATATAAGAGAAATAGAATGAAGTAGTAAATGAATTCCTTTACAATATAAGAGGAATAGAATGAGGTAGTAGATGAATTCCTTTACAATATAAGAGGATTAGAATGAGGTAGTAAATGAATCCCTTTACAATATTAGAGGAATAGAATGAGGTAGTATATCAATTCCTTTACAATATAAGAGGAATAGAATGAGGTAGTAGATGAATTCCTTTACAATATAAGAGGAATAGAAAGAGGATGTAGATGAATTCCTTTACAATATAAGAGGGATAGAATGAGGTAGTAGATGAATTCCTTTACAATATTGGAGGAATAGAATGAGGTAGTAGATGAATTCCTTTATAATATAAGAGGAATAGAATGAGGTAGTAGATGAATTCCTTTACAATATAAGAGGAATAGAATGAGGTAGTAGATGAATTCCTGTACAATATAAGAGGAATAGAATGAGGATGTAGATGAATTCCTTTACAATATAAGAGGATTAAAATGAGGTAGTAGATGAATTCCTTTACAATATTAGAGGAATAGAATGAGGTAGTATATGAATTCCTTTACAATATAAGAGGAATAGAATGAGGTAGTTGATGAATTCCTTTACAATATAAGAGGAATAGAATGAAGATGTATAGGTAGTAGATGAATTCCTTTACAATATTAGAGGAAGAGAATGAGGTAGTAGATGAATTCATTTACAATATAAGAGGAAGAGAATGAGGTAGTAGATGAATTCCATTACAATATTAGAGGAAGAGAATGAGGTAGTAGATGAATTCCTTTACAATATTAGAGGAAGAGAATGATGTAGTAGATGAATTCCTTTACAATATTAGAGGAAGAGAATGAGGTAGTAGATGAATTCCTTTACAATATTAGAATAAGAGAATGAGCTAGTAGATGAATTCCTTTACAATATTAGAGAAATAGAATGAGGTAGTTGATGAATTCCTTTACAATATTAGAGGAATAGAATGAAGATGTATAGGTAGTAGATGAATTCCTTTACAATATTAGAGGAAGAGAATGAGGTAGTAGATGAATTCATTTACAATATAAGAGGAAAAGAATGAGGTAGTAGATGAATTCCTGTACAATATAAGAGGAAAAGAATGAGGTAGTAGATGAATTCCTTTACAATATTAGAGTAATAGAATGAGGTAGTAGATGAATTCCTTTACAATATAAGAGGAAGAGAATGAGGTAGTAGATGAATTCCATTACAATATTAGAGGAAGAGAATGAGGTAGTAGATGAATTACATTACAATATTAGAGGAAGAGAATGAGGTAGTAGATGAATTCCTTTACAATATAAGAGGAATAGAATGAGGATGTAGATGAATTCCTTTACAATATAAGAGGGATAGAATGAGGTAGTAGATGAATTCCTTTACAATATTGGAGAAATAGAATGAGGTAGTAGATGAATTCCTTTATAATATAAGAGGAATAGAATGAGGTAGTAGATGAATTCCTTTACAATATAAGAGGAATAGAATGAGGTAGTAGATGAATTCCTTTACAATATAACAGAAATAGAATGAAGTAGTAAATGAATTCCTTTACAATATAAGAGGAATAGAATGAGGTAGTAGATGAATTCCTTTACAATATAAGAGGATTAGAATGAGGTAGTAAATGAATTCCTTTACAATATTAGAGGAATAGAATGAGGTAGTATATGAATTCCTTTACAATATAAGAGGAATAGAATGAAGATGTATAGGTAGTAGATGAATTCCTTTACAATATTAGAGGAAGAGAATGAGGTAGTAGATGAATTCATTTACAATATAAGAGGAAGAGAATGAGGTAGTAGATGAATTCCATTACAATATTAGAGGAAGAGAATGAGGTAGTAGATGAATTCCTTTACAATATTAGAGGAAGAGAATGAGGTAGTAGATGAATTCCTTTACAATATTAGAGGAAGAGAATGAGGTAGTAGATGAATTCCTTTACAATATTAGAATAAGAGAATGAGCTAGTAGATGAATTCCTTTACAATATTAGAGAAATAGAATGAGGTAGTTGATGAATTCCTTTACAATATTAGAGGAATAGAATGAGGTAGTATATGAATTCCTTTACAATATAAGAGGAATAGAATGAAGATGTATAGGTAGTAGATGAATTCCTTTACAATATTAGAGGAAGAGAATGAGGTAGTAGATGAATTCATTTACAATATAAGAGGAAGAGAATGAGGTAGTAGATGAATTCCATTACAATATTAGAGGAAGAGAATGAGGTAGTAGATGAATTCCTTTACAATATTAGAGGAAGAGAATGAGGTAGTAGATGAATTCCTTTACAATATTAGAGGAAGAGAATGAGGTAGTAGATGAATTCCTTTACAATATTAGAATAAGAGAATGAGCTAGTAGATGAATTCCTTTACAATATTAGAGAAATAGAATGAGGTAGTTGATGAATTCCTTTACAATATTAGAGGAATAGAATGAAGATGTATAGGTAGTAGATGAATTCCTTTACAATATTAGAGGAAGAGAATGAGGTAGTAGATGAATTCATTTACAATATAAGAGGAAAAGAATGAGGTAGTAGATGAATTCCTGTACAATATAAGAGGAAAAGAATGAGGTAGTAGATGAATTCCTTTACAATATTAGAGTAATAGAATGAGGTAGTAGATGAATTCCTTTACAATATAAGAGGAAGAGAATGAGGTAGTAGATGAATTCCATTACAATATTAGAGGAAGAGAATGAGGTAGTAGATGAATTACATTACAATATTAGAGGAAGAGAATGAGGTAGTAGATGAATTCCTTTACAATATAAGAGGAATAGAATGAGGATGTAGATGAATTCCTTTACAATATAAGAGGGATAGAATGAGGTAGTAGATGAATTCCTTTACAATATTGGAGAAATAGAATGAGGTAGTAGATGAATTCCTTTATAATATAAGAGGAATAGAATGAGGTAGTAGATGAATTCCTTTACAATATAAGAGGAATAGAATGAGGTAGTAGATGAATTCCTTTTCAATATAACAGAAATAGAATGAAGTAGTAAATGAATTCCTTTACAATATAAGAGGAATAGAATGAGGTAGTAGATGAATTCCTTTACAATATAAGAGGATTAGAATGAGGTAGTAAATGAATTCCTTTACAATATTAGAGGAATAGAATGAGGTAGTATATGAATTCCTTTACAATATAAGAGGAATAGAATGAGGTAGTAGATGAATTCCTTTACAATATAAGAGGAATAGAAAGAGGATGTAGATGAATTCCTTTACAATATAAGAGGGATAGAATGAGGTAGTAGATGAATTCCTTTATAATATAAGAGGAATAGAATGAGGTAGTAGATGAATTCCTTTACAATATAAGAGGAATAGAATGAGGTAGTAGATGAATTCCTTTACAATATAAGAGGAATAGAATGAGGATGTAGATGAATTCCTTTACAATATAAGAGGATTAAAATGAGGTAGTAGATGAATTCCTTTACAATATTAGAGGAATACAATGAGGTAGTATATGAATTCCTTTACAATATAAGAGGAATAGAATGAGGTAGTTCATGAATTCCTTTACAATATTAGAGGAATAGAATGAAGATGTATAGGTAGTAGATGAATTCCTTTACAATATTAGAGGAAGTGAATGAGGTAGTAGATGAATTCCTGTACAATATAAGAGGAAAAGAATGAGGTAGTAGATGGATTCCTTTACAATATTAGAGTAATAGAATGAGGTAGTAGATGAATTCCTTTACAATATAAGAGGAAGATAATGAGGTAGTAGATGAATTCCATTACAATATTAGAGGAAGAGAATGAGGTAGTAGATGAATTTCTTTGCAATATTAGAGGAAGAGAATGAGGTAGTAGATGAATTCCTTTACAATATTAGAGGAAGAGAATGAGGTAGTAGATGAATTCCATTACAATATTAGAGGAAGAGAATGAGGTAGTAGATGAATTCCTTTACAATATTAGAGGAAGAGAATGAGGTAGTAGATGAATTCCTTTACAATATTAGAGGAATAGAATGAGGTAGTATATGAATTCCTTTACAATATAAGAGGAATAGAATGAGGTAGTAGATGAATTCCTTTACAATATAAGAGGAATAGAATGAGGTAGTTGATGAATTCCTTTACACTATTAGAGTAATAGAATGAGGTAGTAGATGAATTCCTTTACAATATAAGATGAATAGAATGAGGCAGTAGATGAATTCCTTTACAATATAAGAGAAATAGAATGAAGTAGTAGATTAAATCCTTTACAATATAAGAGGAATAGAATGAGGTAGTAGATGAATTCCTTTACAATATAAGAGGAATAGAATGAGGTAGTAGATGAATTCCTGTACAATATAAGAGAAATAGAATGAGGTAGTAGATGAATTCCTTTACAATATAAGAGAAATAGAATGAGGTAGTAGATGAATTCCTTTACAATATAAGAGGAATAGAATGAGGTAGTAGATGAATTCCTTTACAATATAAGAGGAATAGAATGAGGTAGTAGATGAATTCCTTTACAATATAAGAGGAACAGAATGAGCTAGTAGATGAATTCCTGTACAATATTAGAGAAATAGAATGAGGTAGTTGATGAATTCCTTTACAATATTAGAGGAATAGAATGAAGATGTATAGGTAGTAGATGAATTCCTTTACAATATTAGAGGAAGAGAATGAGGTAGTAGATGAATTCATTTACAATATAAGAGGAAAAGAATGAGGTAGTAGATGAATTCCTGTACAATATAAGAGGAAAAGAATGAGGTTGTAGATGAATTCCTTTACAATATTAGAGTAATAGAATGAGGTAGTAGATGAATTCCTTTACAATATAAGAGGAAGAGAATGAGGTAGTAGATGAATTCCATTACAATATTAGAGGAAGAGAATGAGGTAGTAGATGAATTACATTACAATATTAGAGGAAGAGAATGAGGTAGTAGATGAATTCCTTTACAATATAAGAGGAATAGAATGAGGATGTAGATGAATTCCTTTACAATATAAGAGGGATAGAATGAGGTAGTAGATGAATTCCTTTACAATATTGGAGGAATAGAATGAGGTAGTAGATGAATTCCTTTACAATATAAGAGGAATAGAATGAGGTAGTAGATGAATTCCTTTACAATATAAGAGGAATAGAATAAGGATGTAGATGAATTCCTTTACAATATAAGAGGAATAGAATGTGGTAGTAGATGAATTCCTGTACAATATTAGAGGAATAGAATGAGGTAGTAGATGAATTCCTTTACAATATAAGAGGAATAGAATGAGGATGTAGATGAATTCCTTTACAATATAAGAGGATTAGAATGAGGTAGTAAATGAATTCCTTTACAATATTAGAGGAATAGAATGAGGTAGTATATGAATTTCTTTACAATATAAGAGGAATAGAATGAGGTAGTAGATGAATTCCTTTACAATATAAGAGGAATAGAATGAGGTAGTTGATGAATTCCTTTACACTATTAGAGTAATAAAATGAGGTAGTAGATGAATTCCTTTACAATATAAGATGAATAGAATGAGGTAGTAGATGAATTCCTTTACAATATAAGAGAAATAGAATGAAGTAGTAAATGAATTCCTTTACAATATAAGAGGAATAGATTGAGGTAGTAGATGAATTCCTTTACAATATAAGAGGATTAGAATGAGGTAGTAAATGAATCCCTTTACAATATTAGAGGAATAGAATGAGGTAGTATATCAATTTCTTTACAATATAAGAGGAATAGAAAGAGGATGTAGATGAATTCCTTTACAATATAAGAGGGATAGAATGAGGTAGTAGATGAATTCCTTTACAATATTGGAGGAATAGAATGAGGTAGTAGATGAATTCCTTTATAATATAAGAGGAATAGAATGAGGTAGTAGATGAATTCCTTTACAATATAAGAGGAATAGAATGAGGTAGTAGATGAATTCCTTTACAATATAAGAGGAATAGAATGAGGATGTAGATGAATTCCTTTACAATATAAGAGGAATAGAATGAAGATGTATAGGTAGTAGATGAATTCCTTTACAATATTAGAGGAAGAGAATGAGGTAGTAGATGAATTCATTTACAATATAAGAGGAAGAGAATGAGGTAGTAGATGAATTCCATTACAATATTAGAGGAAGAGAATGAGGTAGTAGATGAATTCCTTTACAATATTAGAGGAAGAGAATGAGGTAGTAGATGAATTCCTTTACAATATTAGAGGAAGAGAATGAGGTAGTAGATGAATTCCATTACAATATTAGAGGAAGAGAATGAGGTAGTAGATGAATTCCTTTACAATATTAGAGGAAGAGAATGAGGTAGTAGATGAATTCCTTTACAATATTAGAATAAGAGAATGAGGTAGTAGATGAATTCCTTTACAATATAAGAGGAATAGAATGAGGTAGTAGATGAATTCCTTTACAATATTAGAGAAATAGAATGAGGTAGTTGATGAATTCCTTTACAATATTAGAGGAATAGAATGAAGATGTATAGGTAGTAGATGAATTCCTTTACAATATTAGAGGAAGAGAATGAGGTAGTAGATGAATTCATTTACAATATAAGAGGAAAAGAATGAGGTAGTAGATGAATTCCTGTACAATATAAGAGGAAAAGAATGAGGTAGTAGATGAATTCCTTTACAATATTAGAGTAATAGAATGAGGTAGTAGATGAATTCCTTTACAATATTAGAGGAAGAGAATGAGGTAGTAGAGGAATTCCTTTACAATATTAGAGGAAGAGAATGAGGTAGTAGATGAATTCCTTTACAATATTGGAGGAATAGAATGAGGTAGTAGATGAATTCCTTTATAATATAAGAGGAATAGAATGAGGTAGTAGATGAATTCCTTTACAATATAAGAGGAATAGAATGAGGTAGTAGATGAATTCCTTTACAATATAAGAGAAATAGAATGAAGTAGTAAATGAATTCCTTTACAATATAAGAGGAATAGAATGAGGTAGTAGATGAATTCCTTTACAATATAAGAGGATTAGAATGAGGTAGTAAATGAATTCCTTTACAATATTAGAGGAATAGAATGAGGTAGTAGATGAATTCCTTTACAATATAAGAGGAATATAATGAGGTAGTTGATGAATTCCTTTACAATATAAGAGGAATATAATGAGGTAGTTGATGAATTCCTTTACAATATAAGAGGAATATAATGAGGTAGTAGATGAATTCCTGTACAATATAAGATGAATAGAATGAGGTAGTAGATGGATCCCTTTTCAATATAAGAGGAATAGAATGAGGTAGTAGATGAATTCCTGTACAATATAAGAGGAATAGAATGAGGTAGTAGATGAATTCCTTCACAATATTAGAGGAATTGAATGAGGTAGTATATGAATTCCTTTACAATATAAGAGGAATAGAATGAGGTAGTAGATAAATTCCTTTACAATATAAGAAGAATAGAATGAGGCAGTAGATGAATTCCTTTACATTATAAGATGAATATAATGAGGTAGTAGATGAATTCCTTTACAATATAAGATGAATATAATGAGGTAGTAGATGAATTCCTTTACAATATAAGATGAATAGAATGAGGTAGTAGATGAATTCCTTTACAATATAAGATGAATAGAATGAAGTAGTAGATGAATTCCTTTACACTATTAGAGGAATAGAATGAGGTAGTATATGAATTCCTTTACAATATAAGAGGAATAGAATGAGGTAGTAAATGAATTCCTTTACAATATAAGAGGGATAGAATGAGGTAGTTGATGAATTCCTTTACAATATTGGAGGAATAGAATGAGGTAGTAGATGAATTCCTGTACAATATAAGAGAAATAGAATGAGGTAGTAGATGAATTCCTTTACAATATAAGAGAAATAGAATGAGGTAGTAGATGAATTCCTTTACAATATAAGAGGAATAGAATGAGGTAGTAGATGAATTCCTTTACAATATAAGAGGAATAGAATGAGGTAGTAGATGAATTCCTTTACAATATAAGAGGAATAGAATGAGCTAGTAGATGAATTCCTGTACAATATTAGAGAAATAGAATGAGGTAGTTGATGAATTCCTTTATAATATTAGAGGAATAGAATGAAGATGTATAGGTAGTAGATGAATTCCTTTACAATATTAGAGGAAGAGAATGAGGTAGTAGATGAATTCATTTACAATATAAGAGGAAAAGAATGAGGTAGTAGATGAATTCCTGTACAATATAAGAGGAAAAGAATGAGGTTGTAGATGAATTCCTTTACAATATTAGAGTAATAGAATGAGGTAGTAGATGAATTCCTTTTCAATATAAGAGGAAGAGAATGAGGTAGTAGATGAATTCCATTACAATATTAGAGGAAGAGAATGAGGTAGTAGATGAATTACATTACAATATTAGAGGAAGAGAATGAGGTAGTAGATGAATTCCTTTACAATATAAGAGGAATAGAATGAGGATGTAGATGAATTCCTTTACAATATAAGAGGGATAGAATGAGGTAGTAGATGAATTCCTTTATATTATAAGAGGAATAGAATGAGGTAGTAGATGAATTCCTTTACAATATAAGAGGAATAGAATGAGGTAGTAGATGAATTCCTTTACAATATAAGAGGAATAGAATAAGGATGTAGATGAATTCCTTTACAATATAAGAGGAATAGAATGTGGTAGTAGATGAATTCCTGTACAATATTAGAGGAATAGAATGAGGTAGTAGATGAATTCCTTTACAATATAAGAGGAATAGAATGAGGATGTAGATGAATTCCTTTACAATATAAGAGGATTAGAATGAGGTAGTAAATGAATTCCTTTACAATATTAGAGGAATAGAATGAGGTAGTATATGAATTTCTTTACAATATAAGAGGAATAGAATGAGGTAGTAGATGAATTCCTTTACAATATAAGAGGAATAGAATGAGGTAGTTGATGAATTCCTTTACACTATTAGAGTAATAAAATGAGGTAGTAGATGAATTCCTTTACAATATAAGATGAATAGAATGAGGTAGTAGATGAATTCCTTTACAATATAAGAGAAATAGAATGAAGTAGTAAATGAATTCCTTTACAATATAAGAGGAATAGAATGAGGTAGTAGATGAATTCCTTTACAATATAAGAGGATTAGAATGAGGTAGTTAATGAATCCCTTTACAATATTAGAGGAATAGAATGAGGTAGTATATCAATTTCTTTACAATATAAGAGGAATAGAATGAGGTAGTAGATGAATTCCTTTACAATATAAGAGGAATAGAAAGAGGATGTAGATGAATTCCTTTACAATATAAGAGGGATAGAATGAGGTAGTAGATGAATTCCTTTACAATATTGGAGGAATAGAATGAGGTAGTAGATGAATTCCTTTATAATATAAGAGGAATAGAATGAGGTAGTAGATGAATTCCTTTACAATATTAGAGGAAGAGAATGAGGTAGTAGATGAATTCATTTACAATATAAGAGGAAAAGAATGAGGTAGTAGATGAATTCCTGTACAATATAAGAGGAAAAGAATGAGGTAGTAGATGAATTCCTTTACAATATTAGAGTAATAGAATGAGGTAGTAGATGAATTCCTTTACAATATTATAGGAAGAGAAT
This sequence comes from Bathymodiolus septemdierum, assembly GCA_963383655.1. Classification (NCBI taxonomy): domain Eukaryota; kingdom Metazoa; phylum Mollusca; class Bivalvia; order Mytilida; family Modiolidae; genus Bathymodiolus; species Bathymodiolus septemdierum. The sequence continues at coordinate 3,101,151 of OY726523.1, forward strand.
GAGGTAGTAGAGGAATTCCTTTACAATATTAGAGGAAGAGAATGAGGTAGTAGATGAATTCCTTTACAATATTGCAGGAATAGAATGAGGTAGTAGATGAATTCCTTTATAATATAAGAGGAATAGAATGAGGTAGTAGATGAATTCCTTTACAATATAAGAGGAATAGAATGAGGTAGTAGATGAATTCCTTTACAATATAAGAGAAATAGAATGAAGTAGTAAATGAATTCCTTTACAATATAAGAGGAATAGAATGAGGTAGTAGATGAATTCCTTTACAATATAAGAGGATTAGAATGAGGTAGTAAATGAATTCCTTTACAATATTAGAGGAATAGAATGAGGTAGTAGATGAATTCCTTTACAATATAAGAGGAATATAATGAGGTAGTTGATGAATTCCTTTACAATATAAGAGGAATATAATGAGGTAGTTGATGAATTCCTTTACAATATAAGAGGAATATAATGAGGTAGTAGATGAATTCCTGTACAATATAAGATGAATAGAATGAGGTAGTAGATGGATCCCTTTTCAATATAAGAGGAATAGAATGAGGTAGTAGATGAATTCCTGTACAATACAAGAGGAATAGAATGAGGTAGTAGATGAATTCCTTCACAATATTAGAGGAATAGAATGAGGTAGTATATGAATTCCTTTACAATATAAGAAGAATAGAATGAGGCAGTAGATGAATTCCTTTACATTATAAGATGAATATAATGAGGTAGTAGATGAATTCCTTTACAATATAAGATGAATATAATGAGGTAGTAGATGAATTCCTTTACAATATAAGATGAATAGAATGAGGTAGTAGATGAATTCCTTTACAATATAAGATGAATAGAATGAAGTAGTAGATGAATTCCTTTACACTATTAGAGGAATAGAATGAGGTAGTATATGAATTCCTTTACAATATAAGAGGAATAGAATGAGGTAGTAAATGAATTCCTTTACAATATAAGAGGGATAGAATGAGGTAGTTGATGAATTCCTTTACAATATTGGAGGAATAGAATGAGGTAGTAGATGAATTCCTTTACAATATTGGAGGAATAGAATGAGGTAGTAGATGAATTCCTTTACACTATTAGAGTAATAGAATGAGGTAGTAGAGGAATTCCTTTACACTATTAGAGGAATAGAATGAGGTAGTTGATGAATTCCTTTACAATATAAGAGGGATAGAATGAGGTAGTGGATGAATTCCTTTACAATATTGGAGGAATAGAATGAGGTAGTAGATGAATTCCTTTATAATATAAGAGGAATAGAATGAGGTAGTAGATGAATTCCTTTACAATATAAGAGGAATAGAATGAGGTAGTAGATTAATTCCTTTACAATATAAGAGGAATAGAATGAGGATGTAGATGAATTCCTTTACAATATTAGAGGAATAGAATGAGGTAGTAGATGCATTCCTTTACAATATAAGAGGAATAGAATGAGGTACTTGATGAATTCCTTTACACTATTAGAGTAATAGAATGAGGTAGTAGATGAATTCCTATACAATATAAGAAAAATAGAATGAAGTAGTAGATGAATTCCTTTACAATATAAGAGGATTGGAATGAGATAGTAGATGAATTCCTTTACAATATTAGAGGAATAGAATGAGGTAGTATATGAATTCCTTTACAATATAAGAGGAATAGAATGAGGTAGTAGATGAATTCCTTTACAATATAAGAGGAATAGAATGAGGATGTAGATGAATTCCTTTACAATATAAGACGAATAGAATGAGGTAGTAGATGAATTCCTTTACAATATTGGAGGAATAGAATGAGGTAGTAGATGAATTCCTTTACAATATAAGAGGAATAGAATGAGGTAGTAGATGAATTCCTTTACAATATAAGAGGAATAGAATGAGGTAGTTGATGAATTCCTTTACACTATTAGAGTAATAGAATGAGGTAGTAGATGAATTCCTTTACAATATAAGATGAATAGAATGAGGCAGTAGATGAATTCCTTTACAATATAAGAGAAATAGAATGAAGTAGTAGATTAAATCCTTTACAATATAAGAGGAATAGAATGAGGTAGTAGATGAATTCCTTTACAATATAAGAGGAATAGAATGAGGTAGTAGCTGAATTCCTTTACAATATTGGAGGAATAGAATGAGGTAGTAGCTGAATTCCTTTACAATATTGGAGGAATAGAATGAGGTAGTAGATGAATTCCTTTACAATATAAGAGGAATAGAATGAGGTAGTAGATGAATTCCTTTACAATATAAGAGGAATAGAATGAGGTAGTTGATGAATTCCTTTACACTATTAGAGTAATAGAATGAGGTAGTAGATGAATTCCTTTACAATATAAGATGAATAGAATGAGGCAGTAGATGAATTCCTTTACAATATAAGAGAAATAGAATGAAGTAGTAGATTAAATCCTTTACAATATAAGAGGAATAGAATGAGGTAGTAGATGAATTCCTTTACAATATAAGAGGAATAGAATCAGGTAGTAGATGAATTCCTGTATAATATAAGATGAATAGAATGAGGTAGTAGATGAATTCCTTTACAATATAAGAGAAATAGAATGAGGTGGTAGATGAATTCCTTTACAATATAAGAGGAATAGAATGAGGTAGTAGATGAATTCCTTTACAATATAAGAGGAATAGAATGAGGTAGTAGATGAATTCCTTTACAATATAAGAGGAATAGAATGAGGTAGTAGATGAATTCCTTTACAATATTAGAGAAATAGAATGAGGTAGTTGATGAATTCCTTTACAATATTAGAGGAATAGAATGAAGATGTATAGGTAGTAGATGAATTCCTTTACAATATTAGAGGAAGAGAATGAGGTAGTAGATGAATTCCTTTACAATATAAGAGGAATAGAATGAGGATGTAGATGAATTCCTTTACAATATAAGAGGGATAGAATAAAGTAGTAGATGAATTCCTTTACAATATTGGAGGAATAGAATGAGGTAGTAGATGAATTCCTTTATAATATAAGAGGAATAGAATGAGGTAGTAGATGAATTCCTTTACAATATAAGAGGAATAGAATGAGGTAGTAGATGAATTCCTTTACAATATAAGAGGAATAGAATGAGGATGTAGATGAATTCCTTTACAATATAAGAGGAATAGAATGAGGTAGTAGATGAATTCCTGTACAATATTAGAGGAATAGAATGAGGTAGTAGATGAATTCCTTTACAATATAAGAGGAATAGAATGAGGATGTAGATGAATTCCTTTACAATATTAGAGGAATAGAATGAGGTAGTATATGAATTTCTTTACAATATAAGAGGAATAGAATGAGGTAGTAGATGAATTCCTTTACAATATAAGAGAAATAGAATGAAGTAGTAAATGAATTCCTTTACAATACAAGAGGAATAGAATGAGGTAGTAGATGAATTCCTTTACAATATAAGAGGAATAGAATGAGGTAGTAGATGAATTCCTTTACAATATAAGAGGATTAGAATGAGGTAGTAAATGAATTCCTTTACAATATTAGAGGAATAGAATGAGGTAGTAGATGAATTCCTTTACAATATAAGAGGAATAGAATGAGGATGTAGATGAATTCCTTTACAATATAAGAGGGATAGAATAAAGTAGTAGATGAATTCCTTTACAATATTAGAGGAATAGAATGAGGTAGTATATGAATTCCTTTACAATATAAGAGGAATAGAATGAGGTAGTAGATGAATTCCTTTACAATATAAGAGGAATAGAAAGAGGATGTAGATGAATTCCTTTACAATATAAGAGGGATAGAATGAGGTAGTAGATGAATTCCTTTACAATATTGGGGGAATAGAATGAGGTAGTAGATGAATTCCTTTATAATATAAGAGGAATAGAATGAGGTAGTAGATGAATTCCTTTACAATATAAGAGGAATATAATGAGGATGTAGATGAATTCCTTTACAATATAAGAGGATTAAAATGAGGTAGTAGATGAATTCCTTTACAATATTAGAGTAATAGAATGAGGTAGTATATGAATTCCTTTATAATATTAGAGGAATAGAATGAGGTAGTTGATGAATTCCTTTACAATATAAGAGGAATAGAATGAATATGTATAGGTAGTAGATGAATTCCTTTACAATATTAGAGGAAGTGAATGAGGTAGTAGATGAATTCCTGTACAATATAAGAGGAAAAGAATGAGGTAGTAGATGAATTCCTTTACAATATTAGAGTAATAGAATGAGGTAGTAGATGAATTCCTTTACAATATTAGAGGAAGAGAATGAGGTAGTAGATGAATTCCATTACAATATTAGAGGAAGAGAATGAGGTAGTAGATGAATTCCTTTACAATATTAGAGGAAGAGAATGAGGTAGTAGATGAATTCCTTTACAATATTAGAGGAATAGAATGAGGTAGTATATGAATTCCTTTACAATATAAGAGTAATAGAATGAGGTAGTAGATGAATTCCTTTACAATATAAGAGGAATAGAATGAGGTAGTTGATGAATTCCTGTACAATATAAGAGGAATAGAATGAGGTAGTAGATGAATTCCTGTACAATATAAGATGAATAGAATGAGGTAGTAGATGAATTCCTTTACAATATAAGAGAAATAGAATGAGGTAGTAGATGAATTCCTTTACAATATAAGAGAAATAGAATGAGGTAGTAGATGAATTCCTTTACAATATAAGAGGAATAGAATGAGGTAGTAGATGAATTTCTTTACAATATAAGAGGAATAGAATGAGGTAGTAGATGAATTCCTTTACAATATAAGAGGAATAGAATGAGGTAGTTGATGAATTCCTTTACACTATTAGAGTAATAGAATGAGGTAGTAGATGAATTCCTTTACAATATAAGATGAATAGAATGAGGTAGTAGATGAATTCCTTTACAATATTGGAGGAATAGAATGAGGTAGTAGATGAATTCCTTTATAATATAAGAGGAATAGAATGAGGTAGTAGATGAATTCCTTTACAATATAAGAGGAATAGAATGAGGTAGTAGATGTATTCCTTTACAATATAAGAGGAATAGAATGAGGATGTAGATGAATTCCTTTACAATATAAGAGGATTAAAATGAGGTAGTAGATGAATTCCTTTACAATATTAGAGGAATAGAATGAGGTAGTATATGAATTCCTTTACAATATAAGAGGAATAGAATGAGGTAGTTCATGAATTCCTTTACAATATTAGAGGAATAGAATGAAGATGTATAGGTAGTAGATGAATTCCTTTACAATATTAGAGGAAGTGAATGAGGTAGTAGATGAATTCCTGTACAATATAAGAGGAAAAGAATGAGGTAGTAGATGAATTCCTTTACAATATTAGAGTAATAGAATGAGGTAGTAGATGAATTCCTTTACAATATAAGAGGAAGATAATGAGGTAGTAGATGAATTCCATTGCAATATTAGAGGAAGAGAATGAGGTAGTAGATGAATTCCTTTACAATATTAGAGGAAGAGAATGAGGTAGTAGATGAATTCCATTACAATATTAGAGGAAGAGAATGAGGTAGTAGATGAATTCCTTTACAATATTAGAGGAAGAGAATGAGGTAGTAGATGAATTCCTTTACAATATTAGAGGAATAGAATGAGGTAGTATATGAATTCCTTTACAATATAAGAGGAATAGAATGAGGTAGTAGATGAATTCCTTTACAATATAAGAGGAATAGAATGAGGTAGTTGATGAATTCCTTTACACTATTAGAGTAATAGAATGAGGTAGTAGATGAATTCCTTTACAATATAAGATGAATAGAATGAGGCAGTAGATGAATTCCTTTACAATATAAGAGAAATAGAATGAAGTAGTAGATTAAATCCTTTACAATATAAGAGGAATAGAATGAGGTAGTAGATGAATTCCTGTACAATATAAGATGAATAGAATGAGGTAGTAGATGAATTCCTTTACAATATAAGAGAAATAGAATGAGGTAGTAGATGAATTCCTTTACAATATAAGAGGAATAGAATGAGGTAGTAGATGAATTCCTTTACAATATAAGAGGAATAGAATGAGCTAGTAGATGAATTCCTTTACAATATTAGAGAAATAGAATGAGGTAGTTGATGAATTCCTTTACAATATTAGAGGAATAGAATGAAGATGTATAGGTAGTAGATGAATTCCTTTACAATATTAGAGGAAGAGAATGAGGTAGTAGATGAATTCATTTACAATATAAGAGGAAAAGAATGAGGTAGTAGATGAATTCCTGTACAATATAAGAGGAAAAGAATGAGGTAGTAGATGAATTCCTTTACAATATTAGAGTAATAGAATGAGGTAGTAGATGAATTCCTTTACAATATAAGAGGAAGAGAATGAGGTAGTAGATGAATTCCATTACAATATTAGAGGAAGAGAATGAGGTAGTAGATGAATTACATTACAATATTAGAGGCAGAGAATGAGGTAGTAGATGAATTCCTTTACAATATAAGAGGAATAGAATGAGGATGTAGATGAATTCCTTTACAATATAAGAGGGATAGAATGAGGTAGTAGATGAATTCCTTTACAATATTGGAGGAATAGAATGAGGTAGTAGATGAATTCCTTTATATTATAAGAGGAATAGAATGAGGTAGTAGATGAATTCCTTTACAATATAAGAGGAATAGAATGAGGTAGTAGATGAATTCCTTTACAATATAAGAGGAATATAATAAGGATGTAGATGAATTCCTTTACAATATAAGAGGAATAGAATGTGGTATTAGATGAATTCCTGTACAATATTAGAGGAATAGAATGAGGTAGTAGATGAATTCATTTACAATATAAGAGGAATAGAATGAGGATGTAGATGAATTCCTTTACAATATAAGAGGGATAGAATGAGGTAGTAGATGAATTCCTTTACAATATTGGAGGAATAGAATGAGGTAGTAGATGAATTCCTTTATAATATAAGAGGAATAGAATGAGGTAGTAGATGAATTCCTTTACAATATAAGAGGAATAGAATGAGGTAGTAGATGTATTCCTTTACAATATAAGAGGAATAGAATGAGGATGTAGATGAATTCCTTTACAATATAAGAGGATTAAAATGAGGTAGTAGATGAATTCCTTTACAATATTAGAGGAATAGAATGAGGTAGTATATGAATTCCTTTACAATATAAGAGGAATAGAATGAGGTAGTTCATGAATTCCTTTACAATATTAGAGGAATAGAATGAAGATGTATAGGTAGTAGATGAATTCCTTTACAATATTAGAGGAAGTGAATGAGGTAGTAGATGAATTCCTGTACAATATAAGAGGAAAAGAATGAGGTAGTAGATGAATTCCTTTACAATATTAGAGTAATAGAATGAGGTAGTAGATGAATTCCTTTACAATATTAGAGGAAGAGAATGAGGTAGTAGATGAATTCCATTACAATATTAGAGGAAGAGAATGAGGTAGTAGATGAATTCCTTTACAATATTAGAGGAAGAGAATGAGGTAGTAGATGAATTCCTTTACAATATTAGAGGAATAGAATGAGGTAGTATATGAATTCCTTTACAATATAAGAGTAATAGAATGAGGTAGTAGATGAATTCCTTTACAATATAAGAGGAATAGAATGAGGTAGTTGATGAATTCCTGTACAATATAAGAGGAATAGAATGAGGTAGTAGATGAATTCCTGTACAATATAAGATGAATAGAATGAGGTAGTAGATGAATTCCTTTACAATATAAGAGAAATAGAATGAGGTAGTAGATGAATTCCTTTACAATATAAGAGAAATAGAATGAGGTAGTAGATGAATTCCTTTACAATATTAGAGGAATAGAATGAGGTAGTATATGAATTTCTTTACAATATAAGAGGAATAGAATGAGGTAGTAGATGAATTCCTTTACAATATAAGAGGAATAGAATGAGGTAGTTGATGAATTCCTTTACACTATTAGAGTAATAGAATGAGGTAGTAGATGAATTCCTTTACAATATAAGATGAATAGAATGAGGTAGTAGATGAATTCCTTTACAATATAAGAGAAATAGAATGAAGTAGTAAATGAATTCCTTTACAATATAAGAGGAATAGAATGAGGTAGTAGATGCATTCCTTTACAATATAAGAGGGATAGAATAAAGTAGTAGATGAATTCCTTTACAATATTAGAGGAATAGAATGAGGTAGTATATGAATTCCTTTACAATATAAGAGGAATAGAATGAGGTAGTAGATGAATTCCTTTACAATATAAGATGAATAGAAAGAGGATGTAGATGAATTCCTTTACAATATAAGAGGGATAGAATGAGGTAGTAGATGAATTCCTTTACAATATTGGGGGAATAAAATGAGGTAGTAGATGAATTCCTTTATAATATAAGAGGAATAGAATGAGGTAGTAGATGAATTCCTTTACAATATAAGAGGAATATAATGAGGATGTAGATGAATTCCTTTACAATATAAGAGGATTAAAATGAGGTAGTAGATGAATTCCTTTACAATATTAGAGTAATAGAATGAGGTAGTATATGAATTCCTTTATAATATTAGAGGAATAGAATGAGGTAGTTGATGAATTCCTTTACAATATAAGAGGAATAGAATGAATATGTATAGGTAGTAGATGAATTCCTTTACAATATTAGAGGAAGTGAATGAGGTAGTAGATGAATTCCTGTACAATATAAGAGGAAAACAATGAGGTAGTAGATGAATTCCTTTACAATATTAGAGTAATAGAATGAGGTAGTAGATGAATTCCTTTACAATATTAGAGGAAGAGAATGAGGTAGTAGATGAATTCCATTACAATATTAGAGGAAGAGAATGAGGTAGTAGATGAATTCCTTTACAATATTAGAGGAAGAGAATGAGGTAGTAGATGAATTCCTTTACAATATTAGAGGAATAGAATGAGGTAGTATATGAATTCCTTTACAATATAAGAGTAATAGAATGAGGTAGTAGATGAATTCCTTTACAATATAAGAGGAATAGAATGAGGTAGTTGATGAATTCCTGTACAATATAAGAGGAATAGAATGAGGTAGTAGATGAATTCCTGTACAATATAAGATGAATAGAATGAGGTAGTAGATGAATTCCTTTACAATATAAGAGAAATAGAATGAGGTAGTAGATGAATTCCTTTACAATATAAGAGAAATAGAATGAGGTAGTAGATGAATTCCTTTACAATATAAGAGGAATAGAATGAGGTAGTAGATGAATTCCTTTACAATATAAGAGGAATAGAATGAGGTAGTAGATGAATTCCTTTACAATATAAGAGGAATAGAATGAGGTAGTAGATGAATTCCTTTACAATATTAGAGAAATAGAATGAGGTAGTTGATGAATTCCTTTACAATATTAGAGGAATAGAATGAAGATGTATAGGTAGTAGATGAATTCCTTTACAATATTAGAGGAAGAGAATGAGGTAGTAGATGAATTCATTTACAATATAAGAGGAAAAGAATGAGGTAGCAGATGAATTCCTGTACAATATAAGAGGAAAAGAATGAGGTAGTAGATGAATTCCTTTACAATATTAGAGTAATAGAATGAGGTAGTAGATGAATTCCTTTACAATATAAGAGGAAGAGAATGAGGTAGTAGATGAATTCCATTACAATATTAGAGGAAGAGAATGAGGTAGTAGATGAATTACATTACAATATTAGAGGAAGAGAATGAGGTAGTAGATGAATTCCTTTACAATATAAGAGGAATAGAATGAGGATGTAGATGAATTCCTTTACAATATAAGAGGGATAGAATGAGGTAGTAGATGAATTCCTTTACAATATTGGAGGAATAGAATGAGGTAGTAGATGAATTCCTTTATAATATAAGAGGAATAGAATGAGGTAGTAGATGAATTCCTTTACAATATAAGAGGAATAGAATGAGGTAGTAGATGAATTCCTTTACAATATAAGAGAAATAGAATGAAGTAGTAAATGAATTCCTTTACAATATAAGAGGAATAGAATGAGGTAGTAGATGAATTCCTTTACAATATAAGAGGATTAGAATGAGGTAGTAAATGAATTCCTTTACAATATTAGAGGAATAGAATGAGGTAGTATATGAATTCCTTTACAATATAAGAGGAATAGAATGAGGTAGTAGATGAATTCCTTTACAATATAAGAGGAATAGAATGAGGATGTAGATGAATTCCTTTACAATATAAGAGGGATAGAATGAGGTAGTAGATGAATTCCTTTACAATATTGGAGGAATAGAATGAGGTAGTAGATGAATTCCTTTATAATATAAGAGGAATAGAATGAGGTAGTAGATGAATTCCTTTACAATATAAGAGGAATAGAATGAGGTAGTAGATGTATTCCTTTACAATATAAGAGGAATAGAATGAGGATGTAGATGAATTCCTTTACAATATAAGAGGATTAAAATGAGGTAGTAGATGAATTCCTTTACAATATTAGAGGAATAGAATGAGGTAGTATATGAATTCCTTTACAATATAAGAGGAATAGAATGAGGTAGTTCATGAATTCCTTTACAATATTAGAGGAATAGAATGAAGATGTATAGGTAGTAGATGAATTCCTTTACAATATTAGAGGAAGTGAATGAGGTAGTAGATGAATTCCTGTACAATATAAGAGGAAAAGAATGAGGTAGTAGATGAATTCCTTTACAATATTAGAGTAATAGAATGAGGTAGTAGATGAATTCCTTTACAATATAAGAGGAAGATAATGAGGTAGTAGATGAATTCCATTGCAATATTAGAGGAAGAGAATGAGGTAGTAGATGAATTCCTTTACAATATTAGAGGAAGAGAATGAGGTAGTAGATGAATTCCATTACAATATTAGAGGAAGAGAATGAGGTAGTAGATGAATTCCTTTACAATATTAGAGGAAGAGAATGAGGTAGTAGATGAATTCCTTTACAATATTAGAGGAATAGAATGAGGTAGTATATGAATTCCTTTACAATATAAGAGGAATAGAATGAGGTAGTAGATGAATTCCTTTACAATATAAGAGGAATAGAATGAGGTAGTTGATGAATTCCTTTACACTATTAGAGTAATAGAATGAGGTAGTAGATGAATTCCTTTACAATATAAGATGAATAGAATGAGGCAGTAGATGAATTCCTTTACAATATAAGAGAAATAGAATGAAGTAGTAGATTAAATCCTTTACAATATAAGAGGAATAGAATGAGGTAGTAGATGAATTCCTGTACAATATAAGATGAATAGATTGAGGTAGTAGATGAATTCCTTTACAATATAAGAGAAATAGAATGAGGTAGTAGATGAATTCCTTTACAATATAAGAGGAATAGAATGAGGTAGTAGATGAATTCCTTTACAATATAAGAGGAATAGAATGAGCTAGTAGATGAATTCCTTTACAATATTAGAGAAATAGAATGAGGTAGTTGATGAATTCCTTTACAATATTAGAGGAATAGAATGAAGATGTATAGGTAGTAGATGAATTCCTTTACAATATTAGAGGAAGAGAATGAGGTAGTAGATGAATTCATTTACAATATAAGAGGAAAAGAATGAGGTAGTAGATGAATTCCTGTACAATATAAGAGGAAAAGAATGAGGTAGTAGATGAATTCCTTTACAATATTAGAGTAATAGAATGAGGTAGTAGATGAATTCCTTTACAATATAAGAGGAAGAGAATGAGGTAGTAGATGAATTCCATTACAATATTAGAGGAAGAGAATGAGGTAGTAGATGAATTACATTACAATATTAGAGGCAGAGAATGAGGTAGTAGATGAATTCCTTTACAATATAAGAGGAATAGAATGAGGATGTAGATGAATTCCTTTACAATATAAGAGGGATAGAATGAGGTAGTAGATGAATTCCTTTACAATATTGGAGGAATAGAATGAGGTAGTAGATGAATTCCTTTATATTATAAGAGGAATAGAATGAGGTAGTAGATGAATTCCTTTACAATATAAGAGGAATAGAATGAGGTAGTAGATGAATTCCTTTACAATATAAGAGGAATATAATAAGGATGTAGATGAATTCCTTTACAATATAAGAGGAATAGAATGTGGTATTAGATGAATTCCTGTACAATATTAGAGGAATAGAATGAGGTAGTAGATGAATTCATTTACAATATAAGAGGAATAGAATGAGGATGTAGATGAATTCCTTTACAATATAAGAGGGATAGAATGAGGTAGTAGATGAATTCCTTTACAATATTGGAGGAATAGAATGAGGTAGTAGATGAATTCCTTTATAATATAAGAGGAATAGAATGAGGTAGTAGATGAATTCCTTTACAATATAAGAGGAATAGAATGAGGTAGTAGATGTATTCCTTTACAATATAAGAGGAATAGAATGAGGATGTAGATGAATTCCTTTACAATATAAGAGGATTAAAATGAGGTAGTAGATGAATTCCTTTACAATATTAGAGGAATAGAATGAGGTAGTATATGAATTCCTTTACAATATAAGAGGAATAGAATGAGGTAGTTCATGAATTCCTTTACAATATTAGAGGAATAGAATGAAGATGTATAGGTAGTAGATGAATTCCTTTACAATATTAGAGGAAGTGAATGAGGTAGTAGATGAATTCCTGTACAATATAAGAGGAAAAGAATGAGGTAGTAGATGAATTCCTTTACAATATTAGAGTAATAGAATGAGGTAGTAGATGAATTCCTTTACAATATAAGAGGAAGCTAATGAGGTAGTAGATGAATTCCATTGCAATATTAGAGGAAGAGAATGAGGTAGTAGATGAATTCCTTTACAATATTAGAGGAAGAGAATGAGGTAGTAGATGAATTCCATTACAATATTAGAGGAAGAGAATGAGGTAGTAGATGAATTCCTTTACAATATTAGAGGAAGAGAATGAGGTAGTAGATGAATTCCTTTACAATATTAGAGGAATAGAATGAGGTAGTATATGAATTCCTTTACAATATAAGAGGAATAGAATGAGGTAGTAGATGAATTCCTTTACAATATAAGAGGAATAGAATGAGGTAGTTGATGAATTCCTTTACACTATTAGAGTAATAGAATGAGGTAGTAGATGAATTCCTTTACAATATAAGATGAATAGAATGAGGCAGTAGATGAATTCCTTTACAATATAAGAGAAATAGAATGAAGTAGTAGATTAAATCCTTTACAATATAAGAGGAATAGAATGAGGTAGTAGATGAATTCCTGTACAATATAAGATGAATAGAATGAGGTAGTAGATGAATTCCTTTACAATATAAGAGAAATAGAATGAGGTAGTAGATGAATTCCTTTACAATATAAGAGGAATAGAATGAGGTAGTAGATGAATTCCTTTACAATATAAGAGGAATAGAATGAGCTAGTAGATGAATTCCTTTACAATATTAGAGAAATAGAATGAGGTAGTTGATGAATTCCTTTACAATATTAGAGGAATAGAATGAAGATGTATAGGTAGTATATGAATTCCTTTACAATATTAGAGGAAGAGAATGAGGTAGTAGATGAATTCATTTACAATATAAGAGGAAAAGAATGAGGTAGTAGATGAATTCCTGTACAATATAAGAGGAAAAGAATGAGGTAGTAGATGAATTCCTTTACAATATTAGAGTAATAGAATGAGGTAGTAGATGAATTCCTTTACAATATAAGAGGAAGAGAATGAGGTAGTAGATGAATTCCATTACAATATTAGAGGAAGAGAATGAGGTAGTAGATGAATTACATTACAATATTAGAGGAAGAGAATGAGGTAGTAGATGAATTCCTTTACAATATAAGAGGAATAGAATGAGGATGTAGATGAATTCCTTTACAATATAAGAGGGATAGAATGAGGTAGTAGATGAATTCCTTTACAATATTGGAGGAATAGAATGAGGTAGTAGATGAATTCCTTTATATTATAAGAGGAATAGAATGAGGTAGTAGATGAATTCCTTTACAATATAAGAGGAATAGAATGAGGTAGTAGATGAATTCCTTTACAATATAAGAGGAATATAATAAGGATGTAGATGAATTCCTTTACAATATAAGAGGAATAGAATGTGGTATTAGATGAATTCCTGTACAATATTAGAGGAATAGAATGAGGTAGTAGATGAATTCCTTTACAATATAAGAGGAATAGAATGAGGATGTAGATGAATTCCTTTACAATATAAGAGGATTAGAATGAGGTAGTAGATGAATTCCTTTACAATATTAGAGGAATAGAATGAGGTAGTATATGAATTTCTTTACAATATAAGAGGAATAGAATGAGGTAGTAGATGAATTCCTTTACAATATAAGAGGAATAGAATGAGGTAGTTGATGAATTCCTTTACACTATTAGAGTAATAGAATGAGGTAGTAGATGAATTCCTTTACAATATAAGATGAATAGAATGAGGTAGTAGATGAATTCCTTTACAATATAAGAGAAATAGAATGAAGTAGTAAATGAATTCCTTTACAATATAAGAGGAATAGAATGAGGTAGTAGATGAATTCCTTTACAATATAAGAGGATTAGAATGAGGTAGTAAATGAATCCCTTTACAATATTAGAGGAATAGAATGAGGTAGTATATCAATTCCTTTACAATATAAGAGGAATAGAATGAGGTAGTAGATGAATTCCTTTACAATATAAGAGGAATAGAAAGAGGATGTAGATGAATTCCTTTACAATATAAGAGGGATAGAATGAGGTAGTAGATGAATTCCTTTACAATATAAGACGAATAGAATGAGGTAGTAGATGAATTCCTTTACAATATTGGAGGAATAGAATGAGGTAGTAGATGAATTCCTTTACAATATAAGAGGAATAGAATGAGGTAGTAGATGAATTCCTTTACAATATAAGAGGAATAGAATGAGGTAGTTGATGAATTCCTTTACACTATTAGAGTAATAGAATGAGGTAGTAGATGAATTCCTTTACAATATAAGATGAATAGAATGAGGCAGTAGATGAATTCCTTTACAATATAAGAGAAATAGAATGAAGTAGTAGATTAAATCCTTTACAATATAAGAGGAATAGAATGAGGTAGTAGATGAATTCCTTTACAATATAAGAGGAATAGAATGAGGTAGTAGATGAATTCCTGTATAATATAAGATGAATAGAATGAGGTAGTAGATGAATTCCTTTACAATATAAGAGAAATAGAATGAGGTGGTAGATGAATTCCTTTACAATATAAGAGGAATAGAATGAGGTAGTAGATGAATTCCTTTACAATATAAGAGGAATAGAATGAGGTAGTAGATGAATTCCTTTACAATATAAGAGGAATAGAATGAGGTAGTAGATGAATTCCTTTACAATATTAGAGAAATAGAATGAGGTAGTTGATGAATTCCTTTACAATATAAGAGGAATAGAATGAGGATGTAGATGAATTCCTTTACAATATAAGAGGGATAGAATAAAGTAGTAGATGAATTCCTTTACAATATTGGAGGAATAGAATGAGGTAGTAGATGAATTCCTTTATAATATAAGAGGAATAGAATGAGGTAGTAGATGAATTCCTTTACAATATAAGAGGAATAGAATGAGGTAGTAGATGAATTCCTTTACAATATAAGAGGAATAGAATGAGGATGTAGATGAATTCCTTTACAATATAAGAGGAATAGAATGAGGTAGTAGATGAATTCCTGTACAATATTAGAGGAATAGAATGAGGTAGTAGATGAATTCCTTTACAATATAAGAGGAATAGAATGAGGTGGTAGATGAATTCCTTTACAATATTAGAGGAATAGAATGAGGTAGTATATGAATTACTTTACAATATAAGAGGAATAGAATGAGGTAGTAGATGAATTCCTTTACAATATAAGAGAAATAGAATGAAGTAGTAAATGAATTCCTTTACAATACAAGAGGAATAGAATGAGGTAGTAGATGAATTCCTTTACAATATAAGAGGAATAGAATGAGGTAGTAGATGAATTCCTTTACAATATAAGAGGATTAGAATGAGGTAGTAAATGAATTCCTTTACAATATTAGAGGAATAGAATGAGGTAGTATATGAATTCCTTTACAATATAAGAGGAATAGAATGAGGTAGTAGATGAATTCCTTTACAATATAAGAGGAATAGAAAGAGGATGTAGATGAATTCCTTTTCAATATAAGAGGGATAGAATGAGGTAGTAGATGAATTCCTTTACAATATTGGGGGAATAGAATGAGGTAGTAGATGAATTCCTTTATAATATAAGAGGAATAGAATGAGGTAGTAGATGAATTCCTTTACAATATAAGAGGAATATAATGAGGTAGTAGATGAATTCCTTTACAATATAAGAGGAATAGAATGAGGATGTAGATGAATTCCTTTACAATATAAGAGGATTAAAATGAGGTAGTAGATGAATTCCTTTACAATATTAGAGTAATAGAATGAGGTAGTTGATGAATTCCTTTACAATATTAGAGGAATAGAATGAATATGTATAGGTAGTAGATGAATTCCTTTACAATATTAGAGGAAGTGAATGAGGTAGTAGATGAATTCCTGTACAATATAAGAGGAAAAGAATGAGGTAGTAGATGAATTCCTTTACAATATTAGAGTAATAGAATGAGATAGTAGATGAATTTCTTTACAATATAAGAGGAAGATAATGAGGTAGTAGATGAATTCCATTACAATATTAGAGGAAGAGAATGAGGTAGTAGATGAATTCCTTTACAATATTAGAGGAAGAGAATGAGGTCGTAGATGAATTCCTTTACAATATTAGAGGAAGAGAATGAGGTAGTAGATGAATTCCATTACAATATTAGAGGAAGAGAATGAGGTAGTAGATGAATTCCTTTACAATATTAGAGGAAGAGAATGAGGTAGTAGATGAATTCCTTTACAATATTAGAGGAATAGAATGAGGTAGTATATGAATTCCTTTACAATATAAGAGGAATAGAATGAGATAGTGGATGAATTCCTTTACAATATAAGAGGAATAGAATGAGGTAGTTGATGAATTCCTGTACAATATAAGAGGAATAGAATGAGGTAGTAGATGAATTCCTGTACAATATAAGATGAATAGAATGAGGTAGTAGATGAATTCCTTTACAATATAAGAGAAATAGAATGAGGTAGTAGATGAATTCCTTTACAATATAAGAGAAATAGAATGAGGTAGTAGATGAATTCCTTTACAATATAAGAGGAATAGAATGAGGTAGTAGATGAATTCCTTTACAATATAAGAGGAATAGAATGAGGTAGTAGATGAATTCCTTTACAATATAAGAGGAATAGAATGAGGTAGTAGATGAATTCCTTTACATTATTAGAGAAATAGAATGAGGTAGTTGATGAATTCCTTTACCATATTAGAGGAATAGAATGAAGATGTATAGGTAGTAGATGAATTCCTTTACAATATTAGAGGAAGAGAATGAGGTAGTAGATGAATTCATTTACAATATAAGAGGAAGAGAATGAGGTAGTAGATGAATTCCATTACAATATTAGAGGAAGAGAATGAGGTAGTAGATGAATTACATTACAATATTAGAGGAAGAGAATGAGGTAGTAGATGAATTCCTTTACAATATAAGAGGAATAGAATGAGGATGTAGATGAATTCCTTTACAATATAAGAGGGATAGAATGAGGTAGTAGATGAATTCCTTTACAATATTGGAGGAATAGAATGAGGTAGTAGATGAATTCCTTTATAATATAAGAGGAATAGAATGAGGTAGTAGATGAATTCCTTTACAATATAAGAGGAATAGAATGAGGTAGTAGATGAATTCCTTTACAATATAAGAGAAATAGAATGAAGTAGTAAATGAATTCCTTTACAATATAATAGGAATAGAATGAGGTAGTAGATGAATTCCTTTACAATATAAGAGGATTAGAATGAGGTAGTAAATGAATTCCTTTACAATATTAGAGGAATAGAATGAGGTAGTATATGAATTCCTTTACAATATAAGAGGAATAGAATGAGGTAGTAGATGAATTCCTTTACAATATAAGAGGAATAGAATGAGGATGTAGATGAATTCCTTTACAATATAAGAGGGATAGAATGAGGTAGTAGATGAATTCCTTTACAATATTGGAGGAATAGAATGAGGTAGTAGATGAATTCCTTTATAATATAAGAGGAATAGAATGAGGTAGTAGATGAATTCCTTTACAATATAAGAGGAATAGAATGAGGTAGTAGATGTATTCCTTTACAATATAAGAGGAATAGAATGAGGATGTAGATGAATTCCTTTACAATATAAGAGGATTAAAATGAGGTAGTAGATGAATTCCTTTACAATATTAGAGGAATAGAATGAGGTAGTATATGAATTCCTTTACAATATAAGAGGAATAGAATGAGGTAGTTCATGAATTCCTTTACAATATTAGAGGAATAGAATGAAGATGTATAGGTAGTAGATGAATTCCTTTACAATATTAGAGGAAGAGAATGAGGTAGTAGATGAATTCCATTACAATATTAGAGGAAGAGAATGAGGTAGTAGATGAATTCCTTTACAATATTAGAGGAAGAGAATGAGGTAGTAGATGAATTCCTTTACAATATTAGAGGAATAGAATGAGGTAGTATATGAATTCCTTTACAATATAAGAGGAATAGAATGAGGTAGTAGATGAATTCCTTTACAATATAAGAGGAATAGAATGAGGTAGTTGATGAATTCCTTTACACTATTAGAGTAATAGAATGAGGTAGTAGATGAATTCCTTTACAATATAAGAAAAATAGAATGAAGTAGTAGATTAAATCCTTTACAATATAAGAGGAATAGAATGAGGTAGTAGATGAATTCCTGTACAATATAAGATGAATAGAATGAGGTAGTAGATGAATTCCTTTACAATATAAGAGAAATAGAATGAGGTAGTAGATGAATTCCTTTACAATATAAGAGAAATAGAATGAGGTAGCAGATGAATTCCTTTACAATATAAGAGGAATAGAATGAGCTAGTAGATGAATTCCTTTACAATATTAGAGAAATAGAATGAGGTAGTTGATGAATTCCTTTACAATATTAGAGGAATAGAATGAAGATGTATAGGTAGTAGATGAATTCCTTTACAATATTAGAGGAAGAGAATGAGGTAGTAGATGAATTCATTTACAATATAAGAGGAAAAGAATGAGGTAGTAGATGAATTCCTGTACAATAT
Organism: Bathymodiolus septemdierum; assembly: GCA_963383655.1. Taxonomy (NCBI): domain Eukaryota; kingdom Metazoa; phylum Mollusca; class Bivalvia; order Mytilida; family Modiolidae; genus Bathymodiolus; species Bathymodiolus septemdierum. Next base: position 3,120,364 of record OY726523.1, read on the forward strand.
AAGAGGAAAAGAATGAGGTAGTAGATGAATTCTTTTACAATATTAGAGTAATAGAATGAGGTAGTAGATGAATTCCTTTACAATATAAGAGGAAAAGAATGAGGTAGTAGATGAATTCCATTACAATATTAGAGGAAGAGAATGAGGTAGTAGATGAATTACATTACAATATTAGAGGAAGAGAATGAGGTAGTAGATGAATTCCTTTACAATATAAGAGGAATAGAATGAGGATGTAGATGAATTCCTTTACAATATAAGAGGGATAGAATGAGGTAGTAGATGAATTCCTTTACAATATTGGAGGAATAGAATGAGGTAGTAGATGAATTCCTTTATATTATAAGAGGAATAGAATGAGGTAGTAGATGAATTCCTTTACAATATAAGAGGAATAGAATGAGGTAGTAGATGAATTCCTTTACAATATAAGAGGAATATAATAAGGATGTAGATGAATTCCTTTACAATATAAGAGGAATAGAATGTGGTAGTAGATGAATTCCTGTACAATATTAGAGGAATAGAATGAGGTAGTAGATGAATTCCTTTACAATATAAGAGGAATAGAATGAGGATGTAGATGAATTCCTTTACAATATAAGAGGATTAGAATGAGGTAGTAGATGAATTCCTTTACAATATTAGAGGAATAGAATGAGGCAGTATATGAATTTCTTTACAATATAAGAGGAATAGAATGAGGTAGTAGATGAATTCCTTTACAATATAAGAGGAATAGAATGAGGTAGTTGATGAATTCCTTTACACTATTAGAGTAATAGAATGAGGTAGTAGATGAATTCCTTTACAATATAAGAGAAATAGAATGAAGTAGTAAATGAATTCCTTTACAATATAAGAGGAATAGAATGAGGTAGTAGATGAATTCCTTTACAATATAAGAGGATTAGAATGAGGTAGTAAATGAATCCCTTTACAATATTAGAGGAATAGAATGAGGTAGTATATCAATTCCTTTACAATATAAGAGGAATAGAATGAGGTAGTAGATGAATTCATTTACAATATAAGAGGAATAGAAAGAGGATGTAGATGAATTCCTTTACAATATAAGAGGGATAGAATGAGGTAGTAGATGAATTCCTTTACAATATTGGAGGAATAGAATGAGGTAGTAGATGAATTCCTTTATAATATAAGAGGAATAGAATGAGGTAGTAGATGAATTCCTTTACAATATAAGAGGAATAGAATGAGGTAGTAGATGAATTCCTGTACAATATAAGAGGAATAGAATGAGGATGTAGATGAATTCCTTTACAATATAAGAGGATTAAAATGAGGTAGTAGATGAATTCCTTTACAATATTAGAGGAATAGAATGAGGTAGTATATGAATTCCTTTACAATATAAGAGGAATAGAATGAGGTAGTTGATGAATTCCTTTACAATATAAGAGGAATAGAATGAAGATGTATAGGTAGTAGATGAATTCCTTTACAATATTAGAGGAAGAGAATGAGGTAGTAGATGAATTCATTTACAATATAAGAGGAAGAGAATGAGGTAGTAGAAGAATTCCATTACAATATTAGAGGAAGAGAATGAGGTAGTAGATGAATTCCTTTACAATATTAGAGGAAGAGAATGAGGTAGTAGATGAATTCCTTTACAATATTAGAGGAAGAGAATGAGGTAGTAGATGAATTCCATTACAATATTAGAGGAAGAGAATGAGGTAGTAGATGAATTCCTTTACAATATTAGAGGAAGAGAATGAGGTAGTAGATGAATTCCTTTACAATATTAGAATAAGAGAATGAGGTAGTAGATGAATTCCTTTACAATATTAGAGGAATAGAATGAGGTAGTAGATGAATTCCTTTACAATATTAGAGAAATAGAATGAGGTAGTTGATGAATTCCTTTACAATATTAGAGGAATAGAATAAAGATGCATAGGTAGTAGATGAATTCCTTTACAATATTAGAGGAAGAGAATGAGGTAGTAGATGAATTCATTTACAATATAAGAGGAAAAGAATGAGGTAGTAGATGAATTCCTGTACAATATAAGAGGAAAAGAATGAGGTAGTAGATGAATTCCTTTACAATATTAGAGTAATAGAATGAGGTAGTAGATGAATTCCTTTACAATATTAGAGGAAGAGAATGAGGTAGTAGAGGAATTCCTTTACAATATTAGAGGAAGAGAATGAGGTAGTAGATGAATTCCTTTATAATATAAGAGGAATAGAATGAGGTAGTAGATGAATTCCTTTACAATATAAGAGGAATAGAATGAGGTAGTAGATGACTTCCTTTACAATATAAGAGAAATAGAATGAAGTAGTAAATGAATTCCTTTACAATATAAGAGGAATAGAATGAGGTAGTAGATGAATTCCTTTACAATACAAGAGGATTAGAATGAGGTAGTAAATGAATTCCTTTACAATATTAGAGGAATAGAATGAGGTAGTAGATGAATTCCTTTACAATATAAGAGGAATAGAATGAGGTAGTAGATGAATTCCTTTACAATATAAGAGGAATAGAAAGAGGATGTAGATGAATTCCTTTACAATATAAGAGGGATAGAATGAGGTAGTAGATGAATTCCTTTACAATATTGGAGGAATAGAATGAGGTAGTAGATGAATTCCTTTATAATATAAGAGGAATAGAATGAGGTAGTAGATGAATTCCTTTACAATATAAGAGTAATAGAATGAGGTAGTAGATGAATTCCTTTACAATATAAGAGGAATAGAATGAGGATGTAGATGAATTCCTTTACAATATAAGAGGATTAAAATGAGGTAGTAGATGAATTCCTTTACAATATTAGAGGAATAGAATGAGGTAGTATATGAATTCCTTTACAATATAAGAGGAATAGAATGAGGTAGTTGATGAATTCCTTTACAATATTAGAGGAATAGAATGAAGATGTATAGGTAGTAGATGAATTCCTTTACAATATTAGAGGAATAGAATGAGGTAGTAGATGAATTCCTTTACAATATAAGAGGAAGATAATGAGGTAGTAGATGAATTTCATTACAATATTAGAGGAAGAGAATGAGGTAGTAGATGAATTCCTTTGCAATATTAGAGGAAGAGAATGAGGTAGTAGATGAATTCCTTTACAATATAAGAGGAATAGAATGAGCTAGTAGATGAATTCCTTTACAATATTAGAGAAATAGAATGAGGTAGTTGATGAATTCCTTTACAATATTAGAGGAATAGAATGAAGATGTATAGGTAGTAGATGAATTCCTTTACAATATTAGAGGAAGAGAATGAGGTAGTAGATGAATTCATTTACAATATAAGAGGAAAAGAATGAGGTAGTAGATGAATTCCTTTGCAATATTAGAGGAAGAGAATGAGGTAGTAGATGAATTCCTTTACAATATAAGAGGAATAGAATGAGCTAGTAGATGAATTCCTTTACAATATTAGAGAAATAGAATGAGGTAGTTGATGAATTCCTTTACAATATTAGAGGAATAGAATGAAGATGTATAGGTAGTAGATGAATTCCTTTACAATATTAGAGGAAGAGAATGAGGTAGTAGATGAATTCATTTACAATATAAGAGGAAAAGAATGAGGTAGTAGATGAATTCCTGTACAATATAAGAGGAAAAGAATGAGGTAGTAGATGAATTCCTTTACAATATTAGAGTAATAGAATGAGGTAGTAGATGAATTCCTTTACAATATAAGAGGAAGAGAATGAGGTAGTAGATGAATTCCATTACAATATTAGAGGAAGAGAATGAGGTAGTAGATGAATTACATTACAATATTAGAGGAAGAGAATGAGGTAGTAGATGAATTCCTTTACAATATAAGAGGAATAGAATGAGGATGTAGATGAATTCCTTTACAATATAAGAGGGATAGAATGAGGTAGTAGATGAATTCCTTTACAATATAAGAGAAATATAATAAGGATGTAGATGAATTCCTTTACAATATAAGAGGAATATAATGAGGTAGTAGATGAATTCCTTTACAATATAAGAGGAATATAATAAGGATGTAGATGAATTCCTTTACAATATAAGAGGAATAGAATGTGGTAGTAGATGAATTCCTGTACAATATTAGAGGAATAGAATGAGGTAGTAGATGAATTCCTTTACAATATAAGAGGAATAGAATGAGGATGTAGATGAATTCCTTTACAATATAAGAGGAATAAAATGAGGATGTAGATGAATTCCTTTACAATATAAGAGGATTAGAATGAGGTAGTAGATGAATTCCTTTACAATATTAGAGGAATAGAATGAGGTAGTATATGAATTTCTTTACAATATAAGAGGAATAGAATGAGGTAGTAGATGAATTCCTTTACAATATAAGAGGAATAGAATGAGGTAGTTGATGAATTCCTTTACACTATTAGAGTAATAGAATGAGGTAGTAGATGAATTCCTTTACAATATAAGATGAATAGAATGAGGTAGTAGATGAATTCCTTTACAATATAAGAGAAATAGAATGAAGTAGTAAATGAATTCCTTTACAATATAAGAGGAATAGAATGAGATAGTAGATGAATTCCTTTACAATATAAGAGGATTAGAATGAGGTAGTAAATGAATCCCTTTACAATATTAGAGGAATAGAATGAGGTAGTATATCAATTCCTTTACAATATAAGAGGAATAGAATGAGGTAGTAGATGAATTCCTTTACAATATAAGAGGAATAGAAAGAGGATGTAGATGAATTCCTTTACAATATAAGAGGGATAGAATGAGGTAGTAGATGAATTCCTTTACAATATTGGAGGAATAGAATGAGGTAGTAGATGAATTCCTTTATAATATAAGAGGAATAGAATGAGGTAGTAGATGAATTCCTTTACAATATAAGAGGAATAGAATGAGGTAGTAGATGAATTCCTTTACAATATAAGAGGAATAGAATGAGGATGTAGATGAATTCCTTTACAATATAAGAGGATTAAAATGAGGTAGTAGATGAATTCCTTTACAATATTAGAGGAATAGAATGAGGTAGTATATGAATTCCTTTACAATATAAGAGGAATAGAATGAGGTAGTTGATGAATTCCTTTACAATATAAGTGAAATAGAATGAAGATGTATAGGTAGTAGATGAATTCCTTTACAATATTAGAGGAAGAGAATGAGGTAGTAGATGAATTCATTTACAATATAAGAGGAAGAGAATGAGGTAGTAGATGAATTCCATTACAATATTAGAGGAAGAGAATGAGGTAGTAGATGAATTCCTTTACAATATTAGAGGAAGAGAATGAGGTAGTAGATGAATTCCATTACAATATTAGAGGAAGAGAATGAGGTAGTAGATGAATTCCTTTACAATATTAGAGGAAGAGAATGAGGTAGTAGATGAATTCCTTTACAATATTAGAATAAGAGAATGAGGTAGTAGATGAATTCCTTTACAATATTAGAGGAATAGAATGAGGTAGTAGATGAATTCCTTTACAATATTAGAGAAATAGAATGAGGTAGTTGATGAATTCCTTTACAATATTAGAGGAATAGAATGAAGATGTATAGGTAGTAGATGAATTCCTTTACAATATTAGAGGAAGAGAATGAGGTAGTAGATGAATTCATTTACAATATAAGAGGAAAAGAATGAGGTAGTAGATGAATTCCTGTACAATATAAGAGGAAAAGAATGAGGTAGTAGATGAATTCCTTTACAATATTAGAGGAATAGAATGAGGTAGTATATGAATTTCTTTACAATATAAGAGGAATAGAATGAGGTAGTAGATGAATTCCTTTACAATATAAGAGGAATAGAATGAGGTAGTTGATGAATTCCTTTACACTATTAGAGTAATAGAATGAGGTAGTAGATGAATTCCTTTACAATATAAGATGAATAGAATAAGGTAGTAGATGAATTCCTTTACAATATAAGAGAAATAGAATGAAGTAGTAAATGAATTCCTTTACAATATAAGAGGAATAGAATGAGGTAGTAGATGAATTCCTTTACAATATAAGAGGATTAGAATGAGGTAGTAAATGAATCCCTTTACAATATTAGAGGAATAGAATGAGGTAGTATATCAATTCCTTTACAATATAAGAGGAATAGAATGAGGTAGTAGATGAATTCCTTTACAATATAAGAGGAATAGAAAGAGGATGTAGATGAATTCCTTTACAATATAAGAGGGATAGAATGAGGTAGTAGATGAATTCCTTTATAATATAAGAGGAATAGAATGAGGTAGTAGATGAATTCCTTTACAATATAAGAGGAATAGAATGAGGTAGTAGATGAATTCCTTTACAATATAAGAGGAATAGAATGAGGATGTAGATGAATTCCTTTACAATATAAGAGGATTAAAATGAGGTAGTAGATGAATTCCTTTACAATATTAGAGGAATAGAATGAGGTAGTATATGAATTCCTTTACAATATAAGAGGAATAGAATGAGGTAGTTGATGAATTCCTTTACAATATAAGAGGAATAGAATGAAGATGTATAGGTAGTAGATGAATTCCTTTACAATATTAGAGGAAGAGAATGAGGTAGTAGATGAATTCATTTACAATATAAGAGGAAGAGAATGAGGTAGTAGATGAATTCCATTACAATATTAGAGGAAGAGAATGAGGTAGTAGATGAATTCCTTTACAATATTAGAGGAAGAGAATGAGGTAGTAGATGAATTCCATTACAATATTAGAGGAAGAGAATGAGGTAGTAGATGAATTCCTTTACAATATTAGAGGAAGAGAATGAGGTAGTAGATGAATTCCTTTACAATATTAGAATAAGAGAATGAGGTAGTAGATGAATTCCTTTACAATATTAGAGGAATAGAATGAGGTAGTAGATGAATTCCTTTACAATATTAGAGAAATAGAATGAGGTAGTTGATGAATTCCTTTACAATATTAGAGGAATAGAATGAAGATGTATAGGTAGTAGATGAATTCCTTTACAATATTAGAGGAAGAGAATGAGGTAGTAGATGAATTCATTTACAATATAAGAGGAAAAGAATGAGGTAGTAGATGAATTCCTGTACAATATAAGAGGAAAAGAATGAGGTAGTTGATGAATTCCTTTACAATATTAGAGTAATAGAATGAGGTAGTAGATGAATTCCTTTACAATATTAGAGGAAGAGAATGAGGTAGTAGAGGAATTCCTTTACAATATTAGAGGAAGAGAATGAGGTAGTAGATGAATTCCTTTACAATATTGGAGGAATAGAATGAGGTAGTAGATGAATTCCTTTATAATATAAGAGGAATAGAATGAGGTAGTAGATGAATTCCTTTACAATATAAGAGGAATAGAATGAGGTAGTAGATGACTTCCTTTACAATATAAGAGAAATAGAATGAAGTAGTAAATGAATTCCTTTACAATATAAGAGGAATAGAATCAGGTAGTAGATGAATTCCTTTACAATATAAGAGGATTAGAATGAGGTAGTAAATGAATTCCTTTACAATATTAGAGGAATAGAATGAGGTAGTAGATGAATTCCTTTACAATATAAGAGGAATAGAATGAGGTAGTAGATGAATTCCTTTACAATATAAGAGGAATAGAAAGAGGATGTAGATGAATTCCTTTACAATATAAGAGGGATAGAATGAGGTAGTAGATGAATTCCTTTACAATATTGGAGGAATAGAATGAGGTAGTAGATGAATTCCTTTATAATATAAGAGGAATAGAATGAGGTAGTAGATGAATTCCTTTACAATATAAGAGTAATAGAATGAGGTAGTAGATGAATTCCTTTACAATATAAGAGGAATAGAATGAGGATATAGATGAATTCCTTTACAATATAAGAGGATTAAAATGAGGTAGTAGATGAATTCCTTTACAATATTAGAGGAATAGAATGAGGTAGTATATGAATTCCTTTACAATATAAGAGGAATAGAATGAGGTAGTTGATGAATTCCTTTACAATATTAGAGGAATAGAATGAAGATGTATAGGTAGTAGTTGAATTCCTTTACAATATTAGAGGAAGTGACTGAGGTAGTAGATGAATTCCTGTACAATATAAGAGGAAAAGAATGAGGTAGTAGATGAATTCCTTTACAATATTAGAGGAATAGAATGAGGTAGTATATGAATTCCTTTACAATATAAGAGGAATAGAATGAGGTAGTTGATGAATTCCTTTACAATATTAGAGGAATAGAATGAAGATGTATAGGTAGTAGTTGAATTCCTTTACAATATTAGAGTAATAGAATGAGGTAGTAGATGAATTCCTTTACAATATAAGAGGAAGATAATGAGGTAGTAGATGAATTCCATTACAATATTAGAGGAAGAGAATGAGGTAGTAGATGAATTCCTTTGCAATATTAGAGGAAGAGAATGAGGTAGTAGATGAATTCCTTTACAATATTAGAGGAAGAGAATGAGGTAGTAGATGAATCCCATTACAATATTAGAGGAAGAGAATGAGGTAGTAGATGAATTCCTTTACAATATTAGAGGAAGAGAATGAGGTAGTAGATGAATTCCATTACAATATTAGAGGAAGAGAATGAGGTAGTAGATGAATTCCTTTACAATATTAGAGGAAGAGAATGAGGTAGTAGATGAATTCCATTACAATATTAGAGGAAGAGAATGAGGTAGTAGATGAATTCCTTTACAATATTAGAGGAAGAGAATGAGGTAGTAGATGAATTCCTTTACAATATTAGAATAAGAGAATGAGGTAGTAGATGAATTCCTTTACAATATTAGAGGAATAGAATGAGGTAGTAGATGAATTCCTTTACAATATTAGAGAAATAGAATGAGGTAGTTGATGAATTCCTTTACAATATTAGAGGAATAGAATGAAGATGTATAGGTAGTAGATGAATTCCTTTACAATATTAGAGGAAGAGAATGAAGTAGTAGATGAATTCATTTACAATATAAGAGGAAAAGAATGAGGTAGTAGATGAATTCCTGTACAATATAAGAGGAAAAGAATGAGGTAGTAGATGAATTCCTTTACAATATTAGAGTAATAGAATGAGGTAGTAGATGAATTCCTTTACAATATTAGAGGAAGAGAATGAGGTAGTAGAGGAATTCCTTTACAATATTAGAGGAAGAGAATGAGGTAGTAGATGAATTCCTTTACAATATTGGAGGAATAGAATGAGGTAGTAGATGAATTCCTTTATAATATAAGAGGAATAGAATGAGGTAGTAGATGAATTCCTTTACAATATAAGAGGAATAGAATGAGGTAGTAGATGACTTCCTTTACAATATAAGAGAAATAGAATGAAGTAGTAAATGAATTCCTTTACAATATAAGAGGAATAGAATCAGGTAGTAGATGAATTCCTTTACAATATTAGAGGAATAGAATGAAGATGTATAGGTAGTAGTTGAATTCCTTTACAATATTAGAGGAAGTGAATGAGGTAGTAGATGAATTCCTGTACAATATAAGAGGAAAAGAATGAGGTAGTAGATGAATTCCTTTAAAATATTAGAGTAATAGAATGAGGTAGTAGATGAATTCCTTTACAATATAAGAGGAAGATAATGAGGTAGTAGATGAATTCCATTACAATATTAGAGGAAGAGAATGAGGTAGTAGATGAATTCCTTTACAATATTAGAGGAAGAGAATGAGGTAGTAGATGAATCCCATTACAATATTAGAGGAAGAGAATGAGGTAGTAGATGAATTCCTTTACAATATTAGAGGAAGAGAATGAGGTAGTAGATGAATTCCATTACAATATTAGAGGAAGAGAATGAGGTAGTAGATGAATTCCTTTACAATATTAGAGGAAGAGAATGAGGTAGTAGATGAATTCCATTACAATATTAGAGGAAGAGAATGAGGTAGTAGATGAATTCCTTTACAATATTAGAGGAAGAGAATGAGGTAGTAGATGAATTCCTTTACAATATTAGAATAAGAGAATGAGGTAGTAGATGAATTCCTTTACAATATTAGAGGAATAGAATGAGGTAGTAGATGAATTCCTTTACAATATTAGAGAAATAGAATGAGGTAGTTGATGAATTCCTTTACAATATTAGAGGAATAGAATGAAGATGTATATGTAGTAGATGAATTCCTTTACAATATTAGAGGAAGAGAATGAGGTAGTAGATGAATTCATTTACAATATAAGAGGAAAAGAATGAGGTAGTAGATGAATTCCTGTACAATATAAGAGGAAAAGAATGAGGTAGTAGATGAATTCCTTTACAATATTAGAGTAATAGAATGAGGTAGTAGATGAATTCCTTTACAATATTAGAGGAAGAGAATGAGGTAGTAGAGGAATTCCTTTACAATATTAGAGGAAGAGAATGAGGTAGTAGATGAATTCCTTTACAATATTGGAGGAATAGAATGAGGTAGTAGATGAATTCCTTTATAATATAAGAGGAATAGAATGAGGTAGTAGATGAATTCCTTTACAATATAAGAGGAATAGAATGAGGTAGTAGATGACTTCCTTTACAATATAAGAGAAATAGAATGAAGTAGTAAATGAATTCCTTTACAATATAAGAGGAATAGAATCAGGTAGTAGATGAATTCCTTTACAATATAAGAGGATTAGAATGAGGTAGTAAATGAATTCCTTTACAATATTAGAGGAATAGAATGAGGTAGTAGATGAATTCCTTTACAATATAAGAGGAATAGAATGAGGTAGTAGATGAATTCCTTTACAATATAAGAGGAATAGAAAGAGGATGTAGATGAATTCCTTTACAATATAAGAGGGATAGAATGAGGTAGTAGATGAATTCCTTTACAATATTGGAGGAATAGAATGAGGTAGTAGATGAATTCCTTTATAATATAAGAGGAATAGAATGAGGTAGTAGATGAATTCCTTTACAATATAAGAGTAATAGAATGAGGTAGTAGATGAATTCCCTTACAATATAAGAGGAATAGAATGAGGATATAGATGAATTCCTTTACAATATAAGAGGATTAAAATGAGGTAGTAGATGAATTCCTTTACAATATTAGAGGAATAGAATGAGGTAGTATATGAATTCCTTTACAATATAAGAGGAATAGAATGAGGTAGTTGACGAATTCCTTTACAATATTAGAGGAATAGAATGAAGATGTATAGGTAGTAGTTGAATTCCTTTACAATATTAGAGGAAGTGAATGAGGTAGTAGATGAATTCCTGTACAATATAAGAGGAAAAGAATGAGGTAGTAGATGAATTCCTTTACAATATTAGAGTAATAGAATGAGGTAGTAGATGAATTCCTTTACAATATAAGAGGAAGATAATGAGGTAGTAGATGAATTCCATTACAATATTAGAGGAAGAGAATGAGGTAGTAGATGAATTCCTTTGCAATATTAGAGGAAGAGAATGAGGTAGTAGATGAATTCCTTTACAATATTAGAGGAAGAGAATGAGGTAGTAGATGAATCCCATTACAATATTAGAGGAAGAGAATGAGGTAGTAGATGAATTCCTTTACAATATTAGAGGAAGAGAATGAGGTAGTAGATGAATTCCTTTACAATATTAGAGGAATAGAATGAGGTAGTATATGAATTCCTTTACAATATAAGAGGAATAGAATGAGGTAGTAGATGAATTCCTTTACAATATAAGAGGAATAGAATGAGGTAGTAGATGAATTCCTTTACAATATAAGAGGAATAGAATGAGGTAGTAGATGAATTCCTTTACAATATTAGAGAAATAGAATGAGGTAGTTGATGAATTCCTTTACAATATAAGATGAATAGAATGAGGCAGTAGATGAATTCCTTTACAATATAAGATGAATAGAATGAGGCAGTAGATGAATTCCTTTACAATATAAGAGAAATAGAATGAAGTAGTAGATTAAATCCTTTACAATATAAGAGGAATAGAATGAGGTAGTAGATGAATTCCTTTACAATATAAGAGGAATAGAATGAGGTAGTAGATGAATTCCTGTACAATATAAGATGAATAGAATGAGGTAGTAGATGAATTCCTTTACAATATAAGAGAAATAGAATGAGGTAGTAGATGAATTCCTTTACAATATTGGAGGAATAGAATGAGGTAGTAAATGAATTCCTTTACAATATTAGAGGAATAGAATGAGGTAGTAGATGAATTCCTTTACAATATAAGAGGAATAGAATGAGGTAGTAGATGAATTCCTTTACAATATAAGAGGAATAGAAAGAGGATGTAGATGAATTCCTTTACAATATAAGAGGGATAGAATGAGGTAGTAGATGAATTCCTTTACAATATTGGAGGAATAGAATGAGGTAGTAGATGAATTCCTTTACAATATAAGAGGATTAAAATGAGGTAGTAGATGAATTCCTTTACAATATTAGAGGAATAGAATGAGGTAGTATATGAATTCCTTTACAATATAAGAGGAATAGAATGAGGTAGTTGATGAATTCCTTTACAATATTAGAGGAATAGAATGAAGATGTATAGGTAGTAGTTGAATTCCTTTACAATATTAGAGGAAGTGAATGAGGTAGTAGATGAATTCCTGTACAATATAAGAGGAAAAGAATGAGGTAGTAGATGAATTCCTTTACAATATTAGAGTAATAGAATGAGGTAGTAGATGAATTCCTTTACAATATAAGAGGAAGATAATGAGGTAGTAGATGAATTCCATTACAATATTAGAGGAAGAGAATGAGGTAGTAGATGAATTCCTTTGCAATATTAGAGGAAGAGAATGAGGTAGTAGATGAATTCCTTTACAATATTAGAGGAAGAGAATGAGGTAGTAGATGAATCCCATTACAATATTAGAGGAAGAGAATGAGGTAGTAGATGAATTCCTTTACAATATTAGAGGAAGAGAATGAGGTAGTAGATGAATTCCTTTACAATATTAGAGGAATAGAATGAGGTAGTATATGAATTCCTTTACAATATAAGAGGAATAGAATGAGGTAGTAGATGAATTCCTTTACAATATAAGAGGAATAGAATGAGGTAGTAGATGAATTCCTTTACAATATAAGAGGAATAGAATGAGGTAGTAGATGAATTCCTTTACAATATTAGAGAAATAGAATGAGGTAGTTGATGAATTCCTTTACAATATAAGATGAATAGAATGAGGCAGTAGATGAATTCCTTTACAATATAAGATGAATAGAATGAGGCAGTAGATGAATTCCTTTACAATATAAGAGAAATAGAATGAAGTAGTAGATTAAATCCTTTACAATATAAGAGGAATAGAATGAGGTAGTAGATGAATTCCTTTACAATATAAGAGGAATAGAATGAGGTAGTAGATGAATTCCTGTACAATATAAGATGAATAGAATGAGGTAGTAGATGAATTCCTTTACAATATAAGAGAAATAGAATGAGGTAGTAGATGAATTCCTTTACAATATTGGAGGAATAGAATGAGGTAGTAAATGAATGCCTTTACAATATTAGAGGAATAGAATGAGGTAGTAGATGAATTCCTTTACAATATAAGAGGAATAGAATGAGGTAGTAGATGAATTCCTTTACAATATAAGAGGAATAGAAAGAGGATGTAGATGAATTCCTTTACAATATAAGAGGGATAGAATGAGGTAGTAGATGAATTCCTTTACAATATTGGAGGAATAGAATGAGGTAGTAGATGAATTCCTTTATAATATAAGAGGAATAGAATGAGGTAGTAGATGAATTCCTTTACAATATAAGAGTAATAGAATGAGGTAGTAGATGAATTCCTTTACAATATAAGAGGAATAGAATGAGGATATAGATGAATTCCTTTACAATATAAGAGGATTAAAATGAGGTAGTAGATGAATTCCTTTACAATATTAGAGGAATAGAATGAGGTAGTATATGAATTCCTTTACAATATAAGAGGAATAGAATGAGGTAGTTGATGAATTCCTTTACAATATTAGAGGAATAGAATGAAGATGTATAGGTAGTAGTTGAATTCCTTTACAATATTAGAGGAAGTGAATGAGGTAGTAGATGAATTCCTGTACAATATAAGAGGAAAAGAATGAGGTAGTAGATGAATTCCTTTACAATATTAGAGTAATAGAATGAGGTAGTAGATGAATTCCTTTACAATATAAGAGGAAGATAATGAGGTAGTAGATGAATTCCATTACAATATTAGAGGAAGAGAATGAGGTAGTAGATGAATTCCTTTGCAATATTAGAGGAAGAGAATGAGGTAGTAGATGAATTCCTTTACAATATTAGAGGAAGAGAATGAGGTAGTAGATGAATCCCATTACAATATTAGAGGAAGAGAATGAGGTAGTAGATGAATTCCTTTACAATATTAGAGGAAGAGAATGAGGTAGTAGATGAATTCCTTTACAATATTAGAGGAATAGAATGAGGTAGTATATGAATTCCTTTACAATATAAGAGGAATAGAATGAGGTAGTAGATGAATTCCTTTACAATATAAGAGGAATAGAATGAGGTAGTAGATGAATTCCTTTACAATATAAGAGGAATAGAATGAGGTAGTAGATGAATTCCTTTACAATATTAGAGAAATAGAATGAGGTAGTTGATGAATTCCTTTACAATATAAGATGAATAGAATGAGGCAGTAGATGAATTCCTTTACAATATAAGATGAATAGAATGAGGCAGTAGATGAATTCCTTTACAATATAAGAGAAATAGAATGAAGTAGTAGATTAAATCCTTTACAATATAAGAGGAATAGAATGAGGTAGTAGATGAATTCCTTTACAATATAAGAGGAATAGAATGAGGTAGTAGATGAATTCCTGTACAATATAAGATGAATAGAATGAGGTAGTAGATGAATTCCTTTACAATATAAGAGAAATAGAATGAGGTAGTAGATGAATTCCTTTACAATATTGGAGGAATAGAATGAGGTAGTAGATGAATTCCTTTATATTATAAGAGGAATAGAATGAGGTAGTAGATGAATTCCTTTACAATATAAGAGGAATAGAATGAGGTAGTAGATGAATTCCTTTACAATATAAGAGGAATAGAATAAGGATGTAGATGAATTCCTTTACAATATAAGAGGAATAGAATGAGGTAGTAGATGAATTCCTGTACAATATTAGAGGAATAGAATGAGGTAGTAGATGAATTCCTTTACAATATAAGAGGAATAGAATGAGGATGTAGATGAATTCCTTTACAATATAAGAGGATTAGAATGAGGTAGTAGATGAATTCCTTTACAATATTAGAGGAATAGAATGAGGTAGTATATGAATTTCTTTACAATATAAGAGGAATAGAATGAGGTAGTAGATGAATTCCTTTACAATATAAGAGGAATAGAATGAGGTAGTTGATGAATTCCTTTACACTATTAGAGTAATAGAATGAGGTAGTAGATGAATTCCTTTACAATATAAGATGAATAGAATGAGGTAGTAGATGAATTCCTTTACAATATAAGAGAAATAGAATGAAGTAGTAAATGAATTCCTTTACAATATAAGAGGAATAGAATGAGGTAGTAGATGCATTCCTTTACAATATAAGAGGATTAGAATGAGGTAGTAAATGAATTCCTTTACAATATTAGAGTAATAGAATGAGGTAGTATATCAATTCCTTTACAATATAAGAGGAATAGAATGAGGTAGTAGATGAATTCCTTTACAATATAAGAGGAATAGAAAGAGGATGTAGATGAATTCCTTTACAATATAAGAGAGATAGAATGAGGTAGTAGATGAATTCCTTTACAATATTGGAGGAATAGAATGAGGTAGTAGATGAATTCCTTTATAATATAAGAGGAATAGAATGAGGTAGTAGATGAATTCCTTTACAATATAAGAGGAAGAGAATGAGGTAGTAGATGAATTCCTTTACAATATAAGAGGAATAGAATGAGGATGTAGATGAATTCCTTTACAATATAAGAGGATTAAAATGAGGTAGTAGATGAATTCCTTTACAATATTAGAGGAATAGAATGAGGTAGTATATGAATTCCTTTTCAATATAAGAGGAATAGAATGAAGATGTATAGGTAGTAGATGAATTCCTTTACAATATTAGAGGAAGAGAATGAGGTAGTAGATGAATTCATTTACAATATAAGAGGAAAAGAATGAGGTAGTAGATGAATTCCTGTACAATATAAGAGGAAAATAATGAGGTAGTAGATGAATTCCTTTACAATATTAGAGTAATAGAATGAGGTAGTAGATGAATTCCTTTACAATATTAGAGGAAGAGAATGAGGTAGTAGAGGAATTCCTTTACAATATTAGAGGAAGAGAATGAGGTAGTAGATGAATTCCTTTACAATATTGGAGGAATAGAATGAGGTAGTAGATGAATTCCTTTATAATATAAGAGGAATAGAATGAGGTAGTAGATGAATTCCTTTACAATATAAGAGGAATAGAATGAGGTAGTAGATGAATTCCTTTACAATATAAGAGAAATAGAATGAAGTAGTAAATGAATTCCTTTACAATATAAGAGGAATAGAATGAGATAGTAGATGAATTCCTTTACAATATAAGAGGAATAGAATGAGGTAGTAGATGAATTCCTTTACAATATAAGAGGAATAGAATGAGGTAGTAGATGAATTCTTTTACAATATTAGAGAAATAGAATGAGGTAGTTGATGAATTACTTTACAATATAAGATGAATAGAATGAGGCAGTAGATGAATTCCTTTACAATATAAGATGAATAGAATGAGGCAGTAGATGAATTCCTTTACAATATAAGAGAAATAGAATGAAGTAGTAGATTAAATCCTTTACAATATAAGAGGAATAGAATGAGGTAGTAGATGAATTCCTTTACAATATAAGAGGAATAGAATGAGGTAGTAGATGAATTCCTGTACAATATAAGATGAATAGAATGAGGTAGTAGATGAATTCCTTTACAATATAAGAGAAATAGAATGAGGTAGTAGATGAATTCCTTTACAATATTGGAGGAATAGAATGAGGTAGTAGCTGAATTCCTTTATATTATAAGAGGAATAGAATGAGGTAGTAGATGAATTCCTTTACAATATAAGAGGAATAGAATGAGGTAGTAGATGAATTCCTTTACAATATTGGAGGAATAGAATGAGGTAGTAGATGAATTCCTTTACAATATAAGAGGAATAGAATGAGGTAGTAGATGAATTCCTGTACAATATTAGAGGAATAGAATGAGGTAGTAGATGAATTCCTTTACAATATAAGAGGAATAGAATGAGGATGTAGATGAATTCCTTTACAATATAAGAGGATTAGAATGAGGTAGTAGATGAATTCCTTTACAATATTAGAGGAATAGAATGAGGTAGTATATGAATTTCTTTACAATATAAGAGGAATAGAATGAGGTAGTAGATGAATTCCTTTACAATATAAGAGGAATAGAATGAGGTAGTTGATGAATTCCTTTACACTATTAGAGTAATAGAATGAGGTAGTAGATGAATTCCTTTACAATATAAGATGAATAGAATGAGGTAGTAGATGAATTCCTTTACAATATAAGAGAAATAGAATGAAGTAGTAAATGAATTCCTTTACAATATATGAGGAATAGAATGAGGTAGTAGATGCATTCCTTTACAATATAAGAGGATTAGAATGAGGTAGTAAATGAATTCCTTTACAATATTAGAGTAATAGAATGAGGTAGTATATCAATTCCTTTACAATATAAGAGGAATAGAATGAGGTAGTAGATGAATTCCTTTACAATATAAGAGGAATAGAAAGAGGATGTAGATGAATTCCTTTACAATATAAGAGAGATAGAATGAGGTAGTAGATGAATTCCTTTACAATATTGGAGGAATAGAATGAGGTAGTAGATGAATTCCTTTATAATATAAGAGGAATAGAATGAGGTAGTAGATGAATTCCTTTACAATATAAGAGGAAGGGAATGAGGTAGTAGATGAATTCCTTTACAATATAAGAGGAATAGAATGAGGATGTAGATGAATTCCTTTACAATATAAGAGGATTAAAATGAGGTAGTAGATGAATTCCTTTACAATATAAGAGGAATAGAATGAGGTAGTATATGAATTCCTTTACAATATAAGAGGAATAGAATGAAGATGTATAGGTAGTAGATGAATTCCTTTACAATATTAGAGGAAGAGAATGAGGTAGTAGATGAATTCATTTACAATATAAGAGGAAAAGAATGAGGTAGTAGATGAATTCCTGTACAATATAAGAGGAAAATAATGAGGTAGTAGATGAATTCCTTTACAATATTAGAGTAATAGAATGAGGTAGTAGATGAATTCCTTTACAATATTAGAGGAAGAGAATGAGGTAGTAGAGGAATTCCTTTACAATATTAGAGGAAGAGAATGAGGTAGTAGATGAATTCCTTTACAATATTGGAGGCATAGAATGAGGTAGTAGATGAATTCCTTTATAATATAAGAGGAATAGAATGAGGTAGTAGATGAATTCCTTTACAATATAAGAGGAATAGAATGAGGTAGTAGATGAATTCCTTTACAATATAAGAGAAATAGAATGAAGTAGTAAATGAATTCCTTTACAATATAAGAGGAATAGAATGAGGTAGTAGATGAATTCCTTTACAATATAAGAGGAATAGAATGAGGTAGTAGATGAATTCCTTTACAATATAAGAGGAATAGAATGAGGTAGTAGATAAATTCTTTTACAATATTAGAGAAATAGAATGAGGTTGTTGATGAATTCCTTTACAATATAAGATGAATAGAATGAGGCAGTAGATGAATTCCTTTACAATATAAGATGAATAGAATGAGGCAGTAGATGAATTCCTTTACAATATAAGAGAAATAGAATGAAGTAGTAGATTAAATCCTTTACAATATAAGAGGAATAGAATGAGGTAGTAGATGAATTCCTTTACAATATAAGAGGAATAGAATGAGGTAGTAGATGAATTCCTGTACAATATAAGATGAATAGAATGAGGTAGTAGATGAATTCCTTTACAATATAAGAGAAATAGAATGAGGTAGTAGATGAATTCCTTTACAATATTGGAGGAATAGAATGAGGTAGTAGATGAATTCCTTTATATTATAAGAGGAATAGAATGAGGTAGTAGATGAATTCCTTTACAATATAAGAGGAATAGAATGAGGTAGTAGATGAATTCCTTTACAATATAAGAGGAATAGAATAAGGATGTAGATGAATTCCTTTACAATATAAGAGGAATAGAATGAGGTAGTAGATGAATTCCTGTACAATATTAGAGGAATAGAATGAGGTAGTAGATGAATTCCTTTACAATATAAGAGGAATAGAATGAGGATGTAGATGAATTCCTTTACAATATAAGAGGATTGGAATGAGGTAGTAGATGAATTCCTTTACAATATTAGAGGAATAGAATGAGGTAGTATATGAATTTCTTTACAATATAAGAGGAATAGAATGAGGTAGTAGATGAATTCCTTTACAATATAAGAGGAATAGAATGAGGTAGTTGATGAATTCCTTTACACTATTAGAGTAATAGAATGAGGTAGTAGATGAATTCCTTTACAATATAAGATGAATAGAATGAGGTAGTAGATGAATTCCTTTACAATATAAGAGAAATAGAATGAAGTAGTAAATGAATTCCTTTACAATATAAGAGGAATAGAATGAGGTAGTAGATGCATTCCTTTACAATATAAGAGGATTAGAATGAGGTAGTAAATGAATTCCTTTACAATATTAGAGTAATAGAATGAGGTAGTATATCAATTCCTTTACAATATAAGAGGAATAGAATGAGGTAGTAGATGAATTCCTTTACAATATAAGAGGAATAGAAAGAGGATGTAGATGAATTCCTTTACAATATAAGAGAGATAGAATGAGGTAGTAGATGAATTCCTTTACAATATTGGAGGAATAGAATGAGGTAGTAGATGAATTCCTTTATAATATAAGAGGAATAGAATGAGGTAGTAGATGAATTCCTTTACAATATAAGAGGAAGAGAATGAGGTAGTAGATGAATTCCTTTACAATATAAGAGGAATAGAATGAGGATGTAGATGAATTCCTTTACAATATAAGAGGATTAAAATGAGGTAGTAGATGAATTCCTTTACAATATTAGAGGAATAGAATGAGGTAGTATATGAATTCCTTTACAATATAAGAGGAATAGAATGAAGATGTATAGGTAGTAGATGAATTCCTTTACAATATTAGAGGAAGAGAATGAGGTAGTAGATGAATTCATTTACAATATAAGAGGAAAAGAATGAGGTAGTAGATGAATTCCTGTACAATATAAGAGGAAAATAATGAGGTAGTAGATGAATTCCTTTACAATATTAGAGTAATAGAATGAGGTAGTAGATGAATTCCTTTACAATATTAGAGGAAGAGAATGAGGTAGTAGAGGAATTCCTTTACAATATTAGAGGAAGAGAATGAGGTAGTAGATGAATTCCTTTACAATATTGGAGGAATAGAATGAGGTAGTAGATGAATTCCTTTATAATATAAGAGGAATAGAATGAGGTAGTAGATGAATTCCTTTACAATATAAGAGGAATAGAATGAGGTAGTACATGAATTCCTTTACAATATAAGAGAAATAGAATGAAGTAGTAAATGAATTCCTTTACAATATAAGAGGAATAGAATGAGGTAGTAGATGAATTCCTGTACAATATAAGAGGATTAGAATGAGGTAGTAAATGAATTCCTTTACAATATTAGAGGAATAGAATGAGGTAGTATATGAATTCCTTTACAATATAAGAGGAATAGAATGAGGTAGTAGATGAATTCCTTTACAATATAAGAGGAATAGAAAGAGGATGTAGATGAATTCCTTTACAATATAAGAGGGATAGAATGAGGTAGTAGATGAATTCCTTTACAATATTGGAGGAATAGAATGAGGTAGTAGATGAATTCCTTTATAATATAAGAGGAATAGAATGAGGTAGTAGATGAATTCCTTTACAATATAAGAGGAATAGAATGAGGTAGTAGATGAATTCCTTTACAATATAAGAGGAATAGAATGAGGATGTAGATGAATTCCTTTACAATATAAGAGGATTAAAATGAGGTAGTAGATGAATTCCTTTACAATATTAGAGGAATAGAATGAGGTAGTATATGAATTCCTTTACAATATAAGAGGAATAGAATGAGGTAGTTGATGAATTCCTTTACAATATTAGAGGAATAGAATGAAGATGTATAGGTAGTAGATGAATTCCTTTACAATATTAGAGGAAGTGAATGAGGTAGTAGATGAATTCCTGTACAATATAAGAGGAAAAGAATGAGGTAGTAGATGAATTCCTTTACAATATTAGAGTAATAGAATGAGGTAGTAGATGAATTCCTTTACAATATAAGAGGAAGATAATGAGGTAGTAGATGAATTCCATTACAATATTAGAGGAAGAGAATGAGGTAGTATATGAATTTCTTTACAATATAAGAGGAATAGAATGAGGTAGTAGATGAATTCCTTTACAATATAAGAGGAATAGAATGAGGTAGTTGATGAATTCCTTTACACTATTAGAGTAATAGAATGAGGTAGTAGATGAATTCCTTTACAATATAAGATGAATAGAATGAGGTAGTAGATGAATTCCTTTACAATATAAGAGAAATAGAATGAAGTAGTAAATGAATTCCTTTACAATATAAGAGGAATAGAATGAGGTAGTAGATGCATTCCTTTACAATATAAGAGGATTAGAATGAGGTAGTAAATGAATTCCTTTACAATATTAGAGTAATAGAATGAGGTAGTATATCAATTCCTTTACAAGATAAGAGGAATAGAATGAGGTAGTAGATGAATTCCTTTACAATATAAGAGGAATAGAAAGAGGATGTAGATGAATTCCTTTACAATATAAGAGAGATAGAATGAGGTAGTAGATGAATTCCTTTACAATATTGGAGGAATAGAATGAGGTAGTAGATGAATTCCTTTATAATATAAGAGGAATAGAATGAGGTAGTAGATGAATTCCTTTACAATATAAGAGGAAGAGAATGAGGTAGTAGATGAATTCCTTTACAATATAAGAGGAATAGAATGAGGATGTAGATGAATTCCTTTACAATATAAGAGGATTAAAATGAGGTAGTAGATGAATTCCTTTACAATATTAGAGGAATAGAATGAGGTAGTATATGAATTCCTTTACAATATAAGAGGAATAGAATGAAGATGTATAGGTAGTAGATGAATTCCTTTACAATATTAGAGGAAGAGAATGAGGTAGTAGATGAATTCATTTACAATATAAGAGGAAAAGAATGAGGTAGTAGATGAATTCCTGTACAATATAAGAGGAAAATAATGAGGTAGTAGATGAATTCCTTTACAATATTAGAGTAATAGAATGAGGTAGTAGATGAATTCCTTTACAATATTAGAGGAAGAGAATGAGGTAGTAGAGGAATTCCTTTACAATATTAGAGGAAGAGAATGAGGTAGTAGATGAATTCCTTTACAATATTGGAGAAATAGAATGAGGTAGTAGATGAATTCCTTTATAATATAAGAGGAATAGAATGAGGTAGTAGATGAATTCCTTTACAATATAAGAGGAATAGAATGAGGTAGTAGATGAATTCCTTTACAATATAAGAGAAATAGAATGAAGTAGTAAATGAATTCCTTTACAATATAAGAGGAATAGAATGAGGTAGTAGATGAATTCCTGTACAATATAAGAGGATTAGAATGAGGTAGTAAATGAATTCCTTTACAATATTAGAGGAATAGAATGAGGTAGTATATGAATTCCTTTACAATATAAGAGGAATAGAATGAGGTAGTAGATGAATTCCTTTACAATATAAGAGGAATAGAAAGAGGATGTAGATGAATTCCTTTACAATATTGGAGGAATAGAATGAGGTAGTAGATGAATTCCTTTATAATATAAGAGGAATAGAATGAGGTAGTAGATGAATTCCTTTACAATATAAGAGGAATAGAATGAGGTAGTAGATGAATTCCTTTACAATATAAGAGGAATAGAATGAGGATGTAGATGAATTCCTTTACAATATAAGAGGATTAAAATGAGGTAGTAGATGAATTCCTTTACAATATTAGAGGAATAGAATGAGGTAGTATATGAATTCCTTTACAATATAAGAGGAATAGAATGAGGTAGTTGATGAATTCCTTTACAATATTAGAGGAATAGAATGAAGATGTATAGGTAGTAGATGAATTCCTTTACAATATTAGAGGAAGTGAATGAGGTAGTAGATGAATTCCTGTACAATATAAGAGGAAAAGAATGAGGTAGTAGATGAATTCCTTTACAATATTAGAGTAATAGAATGAGGTAGTAGATGAATTCCTTTACAATATAAGAGGAAGATAATGAGGTAGTAGATGAATTCCATTACAATATTAGAGGAAGAGAATGAGGTAGTAGATGAATTCCTTTGCAATATTAGAGGAAGAGAATGAGGTAGTAGATGAATTCCTTTACAATATTAGAGGAAGAGAATGAGGTAGTAGATGAATTCCTTTGCAATATTAGAGGAAGAGAATGAGGTAGTAGATGAATTCCATTACAATATTAGAGGAAGAGAATGAGGTAGTAGATGAATTCCTTTACAATATTAGAGGAAGAGAATGAGGTAGTAGATGAATTCCTTTACAATATTAGAGGAATAGAATGAGGTAGTATATGAATTCCTTTACAATATAAGAGGAATAGAATGAGGTAGTAGATGAATTCCTTTACAATATAAGAGGAATAGAATGAGGTAGTAGATGAATTCCTTTACAATATAAGAGGAATAGAATGAGGTAGTAGATGAATTCTTTTACAATATTAGAGAAATAGAATGAGGTAGTTGATGAATTCCTTTACAATATAAGATGAATAGAATGAGGCAGTAGATGAATTCCTTTACAATATAAGATGAATAGAATGAGGCAGTAGATGAATTCCTTTACAATATAAGAGAAATAGAATGAAGTAGTAGATTAAATCCTTTACAATATAAGAGGAATAGAATGAGGTAGTAGATGAATTCCTTTACAATATAAGAGGAATAGAATGAGGTAGTAGATGAATTCCTGTACAATATAAGATGAATAGAATGAGGTAGTTGATGAATTCCTTTTCAATATAAGAGAAATAGAATGAGGTAGTAGATGAATTCCTTTACAATATTGGAGGAATAGAATGAGGTAGTAGATGAATTCCTTTACAATATAAGAGGAATAGAATGAGGATGTAGATGAATTCCTTTACAATATAAGAGGATTAGAATGAGGTAGTAGATGAATTTCTTTACAATATTAGAGGAATAGAATGAGGTAGTATATGAATTTCTTTACAATATAAGAGGAATAGAATGAGGTAGTAGATGAATTCCTTTACAATATAAGAGGAATAGAATGAGGTAGTTGATGAATTCCTTTACACTATTAGAGTAATAGAATGAGGTAGTAGATGAATTCCTTTACAATATAAGATGAATAGAATGAGGTAGTAGATGAATTCCTTTACAATATAAGAGAAATAGAATGAAGTAGTAAATGAATTCCTTTACAATATAAGAGGAATAGAATGAGGTAGTAGATGCATTCCTTTACAATATAAGAGGATTAGAATGAGGTAGTAAATGAATTCCTTTACAATATTAGAGGAATAGAATGAGGTAGTATATCAATTCCTTTACAATATAAGAGGAATAGAATGAGGTAGTAGATGAATTCCTTTACAATATAAGAGGAATAGAAAGAGGATGTAGATGAATTCCTTTACAATATAAGAGGGATAGAATGAGGTAGTAGATGAATTCCTTTACAATATTGGAGGAATAGAATGAGGTAGTAGATGAATTCCTTTATAATATAAGAGGAATAGAATGAGGTAGTAGATGAATTCCTTTACAATATAAGAGGAATAGAATGAGGTAGTAGATGAATTCCTTTACAATATAAGAGGAATAGAATGAGGATGTAGATGAATTCCTTTACAATATAAGAGGATTAAAATGAGGTAGTAGATGAATTCCTTTACAATATTAGAGGAATAGAATGAGGTAGTATATGAATTCCTTTACAATATAAGAGGAATAGAATGAGGTAGTTGATGAATTCCTTTACAATATAAGAGGAATAGAATGAAGATGTATAGGTAGTAGATGAATTCCTTTACAATATTAGAGGAAGAGAATGAGGTAGTAGATGAATTCATTTACAATATAAGAGGAAAAGAATGAGGTAGTAGATGAATTCCTTTACAATATAAGAGGAAGAGAATGAGGTAGTAGATGAATTCCATTACAATATTAGAGGAAGAGAATGAGGTAGTAGATGAATTCCTTTACAATATTAGAGGAAGAGAATGAGGTAGTAGATGAATTCCTTTACAATATTAGAGGAAGAGAATGAGGTAGTAGATGAATTCCATTACAATATTAGAGGAAGAGAATGAGGTAGTAGATGAATTCCTTTACAATATTAGAGGAAGAGAATAAGGTATTAGATGAATTCCTTTACAATATTAGAATAAGAGAATGAGGTAGTAGATGAATTCCTTTACAATATTAGAGGAATAGAATGAGGTGGTAGATGAATTCCTTTACAATATTAGAGAAATAGAATGAGGTAGTTGATGAATTCCTTTACAATATTAGAGGAATAGAATGAAGATGTATAGGTAGTAGATGAATTCCTTTATAATATTAGAGGAAGAGAATGAGGTAGTAGATGAATTCATTTACAATATAAGAGGAAAAGAATGAGGTAGTAGCTGAATTCCTGTACAATATAAGAGGAAAAGAATGAGGTAGTAGATGAATTCCTTTACAATATTAGAGGAATAGAATGAGGTAGTAGATGAATTCCTTTACAATATTAGAGGAAGAGAATGAGGTAGTAGAGGAATTCCTTTACAATATTAGAGGAAGAGAATGAGGTAGTAGATGAATTACATTACAATATTAGAGGAAGAGAATGAGGTAGTAGATGAATTCCTTTACAATATTAGAGGAAGAGAATGAGGTAGTAGATGAATTCCTTTATAATATTAGAGGAAGAGAATGAGGTAGTAGATGAATTCCTTTACAATATTAGAGGAAGAGAATGAGGTAGTAGATGAATTTCTTTACAATATAACAGGAATAGAATGAGGTAGTAGATGAATTCCTTTATAATATAAGAGGAATAGAATGAGGATGTAGATGAATTCCTTTACAATATAAGAGGGATAGAATGACGTAGTAGATGAATTCTTTTACAATATTGGAGGAATAGAATGAGGTAGTAGATGAATTCCTTTATAATATAAGAGGAATAGAATGATGTAGTAGATGAATTCCTTTACAATATAAGAGGAATAGAATGAGGTAGTAGATGAATTCCTTTACAATATAAGAGGAATAGAATGAGGATGTAGATGAATTCCTTTACAATATAAGAGGATTAAAATGAGGTAGTAGATGAATTCCTTTACAATATTAGAGGAATAGAATGAGGTAGTATATGAATTCCTTTACAATATAAGAGGAATAGAATGAGGTAGTAGATGAATTCCTTTACAATATAAGAGGAATATAATGAAGATGTATAGGTAGTAGATGAATTCCTTTAGAATATTAGGGGAAGAGAATGAGGTAGTAGATGAATTCATTTACAATATAAGAGGAAAAGAATGAGGTAGTAGATGAATTCCTGTACAATATTAGAGGAAAAGAATGAGGTAGTAGATGAATTCCTTTACAATATTAGAGTAATAGAATGAGGTAGTAGATGAATTCCTTTACAATATAAGAGGAAGAGAATGAGGTAGTAGATGAATTCCATTACAATATTAGAGGAAGAGAATGAGGTAGTAGATGAATTCCTTTACAATATTAGAGGAAGAGAATGAGGTAGTAGATGAATTCCTTTACAATATTAGAGGAAGAGAATGAGGTAGTAGATGAATTCCATTACAATATTAGAGGAAGAGAATGAGGTAGTAGATGAATTCCTTTACAATATTAGAGGAAGAGAATGAGGTAGTAGATGAATTCCTTTACAATATTAGAGGAAGAGAATGAGGTAGTAGATGAATTCCTTTACAATATTAGAGGAATAGAATGAGGTAGTAGATGAATTCCTTTACAATATAAGAGGAATAGAATGAGGATGTAGATGAATTCCTTTACAATATAAGAGGGATAGAATGAGGTAGTAGATGAATTCCTTTACAATATTGGAGGAATAGAATGAGGTAGTAGATGAATTCCTTTATAATATAAGAGGAATAGAATGAGGTAGTAGATGAATTCCTTTACAATATAAGAGGAATAGAATGAGGTAGTAGATGAATTCCTTTACAATATTGGAGGAATAGAATGAGGTAGTAGATGAATTCCTTTACAATATAACAGGAATAGAATGAGGTAGTAGATGAATTCCTTTACAATATTAGAGAAATAGAATGAGGTAGTTGATGAATTCCTTTACAATATTAGAGGAATAGAATGAAGATGTATAGGTAGTAGATGAATTCCTTTACAATATTAGAGGAAGAGAATGAGGTAGTAGATGAATTCATTTACAATATAAGAGGAAAAGAATGTGGTAGTAGATGAATTCCTGTACAATATAAGAGGAAAAGAATGAGGTAGTAGATGAATTCCTTTACAATATTAGAGTAATAGAATGAGGTAGTAGATGAATTCCTTTACATTATAAGAGGAAGAGAATGAGGTAGTAGATGAATTCCTTTACAATATTAGAGGAAGAGAATGAGGTAGTAGATGAATTACATTACAATATTAGAGGAAAATAATGAGGTAGTAGATGAATTCCATTACAATATTAGAGGAAGAGAATGAGGTAGTAGATGAATTCCTTTACAATATAAGAGGAAGAGAATGAGGTAGTAGATGAATTCCTTTACAATATTAGAGGAAGAGAATGAGGTAGTAGATGAATTCCATTACAATATTAGAGGAAGAGAATGAGATAGTAGATGAATTCCTTTACAATATTAGAGGAAGAGAATGAGGTAGTAGATGAATTCCTTTACAATATTAGAGGAATAGAATGAGGTAGTATATGAATTCCTTTACAATATAAGAGGAATAGAATGAGGTAGTAGATGAATTCCTTTACAATATAAGAGGAATAGAATGAGGTAGTAGATGAATTCCTTTACAATATTAGAGAAATAGAATGAGGTAGTTGATGAATTCCTTTACAATATTAGAGGAATAGAATGAAGATGTATAGGTAGTAGGTGAATTCCTTTACAATATTAGAGGAAGAGAATGAGGTAGTAGATGAATTCATTTACAATATAAGAGGAAAAGAATGAGGTAGTAGATGAATTCCTGTACAATATAAGAGGAAAAGAATGAGGTAGTAGATGAATTCCTTTACAATATTAGAGAAATAGAATGAGGTAGTAGATGAATTCCTTTACAATATAGGAGGAAGAGAATGAGGTAGTAGATGAATTCCATTACAATATTAGAGGAAGAGAATGAGGTAGTAGATGAATTACATTACAATATTAGAGGAAGAGAATGAGGTAGTAGATGAATTCCTTTACAATATAAGAGGAATAGAATGAGGATGTAGATGAATTCCTTTACAATATAAGAGGGATAGAATGAGGTAGTAGATGAATTCCTTTACAATATTGGAGGAACAGAATGAGGTAGTAGATGAATTCCTTTATAATATAAGAGGAATAGAATGAGGTAGTAGATGAATTCCTTTACAATATAAGAGGAATAGAATGAGGTAGTAGATGAATTCCTTTACAATATAAGAGGAATAGAATGAGGATGTAGATGAATTCCTTTACAATATAAGATGAATAGAATGAGGTAGTAGATGAATTCCTGTACAATATTAGAGGAATAGAATGAGGCAGTAGATGAATTCCTTTACAATATAAGAGGAATAGAATGAGGATGTAGATGAATTCCTTTCCAATATAAGAGGATTAGAATGAGGTAGTAGATGAATTCCTGTACAATATTAGAGGAATAGAATGAGGTAGTATATGAATTTCTTTACAATATAAGAGGAATAAAATGAGGTAGTAGATGAATTCCTTTACAATATAAGAGAAATAGAATGAGGTAGTAGATGAATTCCTTTACAATATAAGAGAAATAGAATGAGGTAGTAGATGAATTCCTTTACAATATAAGAGGAATAGAATGAGGTAGTAGATGAATTCCTTTACAATATAAGAGGAATAGAATGAGGTAGTAGATGAATTCCTTTACAATATTAGAGAAATAGAATGAGGTAGTTGATGAATTCCTTTACAATATTAGAGGAATAGAATGAAGATGTATAGGTAGTAGATGAATTCCTTTACAATATTAGAGGAAGAGAATGAGGTAGTAGATGAATTCATTTACAATATAAGAGGAAAAGAATGAGGTAGTAGATGAATTCCTGTACAATATAAGAGGAAAAGAATGAGGTAGTAGATAAATTCCTTTACAATATTAGAGTAATAGAATGAGGTAGTAGATGAATTCCTTTACAATATAAGAGGAAGAGAATGAGGTAGTAGATGAATTCCATTACAATATTAGAGGAAGAGAATGAGGTAGTAGATGAATTACATTACAATATTAGAGGAAGAGAATGAGGTAGTAGATGAATTCCTTTACAATATAAGAGGAATAGAATGAGGATGTAGATGAATTCCTTTACAATATAAGAGGGATAGAATGAGGTAGTAGATGAATTCCTTTATATTATAAGAGGAATAGAATGAGGCAGTAGATGAATTCCTTTACAATATAAGAGGAATAGAATGAGGTAGTAGATGAATTCCTTTACAATATAAGAGGAATAGAATGAGGTAGTAGATGAATTCCTTTACAATATAAGAGGAATAGAATAAGGATGTAGATGAATTCCTTTACAATATAAGAGAAATAGAATGAGGTAGTAGATGAATTCCTGTACAATATTAGAGGAATAGAATGAGGTAGTAGATGAATTCCTTTACAATATAAGAGGAATAGAATGAGGATGTAGATGAATTCCTTTACAATATAAGAGGATAAGAATGAGGTAGTAGATGAATTCCTTTACAATATTAGAGGAATAGAATGAGGTAGTATATGAATTTCTTTACAATATAAGAGGAATAGAATGAGGTAGTAGATGAATTCCTTTACAATATAAGAGGAATAGAATGAGGTAGTTGTTGAATTCCTTTACACTATTAGAGTAATAGAATGAGGTAGTAGATGAATTCCTTTACAATATAAGATCAATAGAATGAGGTAGTAGATGAATTCCTTTACAATATAAGAGAAATAGAATGAAGTAGTAAATGAATTCCTTTACAAAATAAGAGGAATAGAATGAGGTAGTAGATGAATTCCTTTACAATATAAGAGGATTAGAATGAGGTAGTAAATGAATTCCTTTACAATATTAGAGGAATAGAATGAGGTAGTATATGAATTCCTTTACAATATAAGAGGAATAGAATGAGGTAGTAGATGAATTCCTTTACAATATAAGAGGAATAGAAAGAGGATGTAGATGAATTCCTTTACAATATAAGAGGGATAGAATGAGGTAGTAGATGAATTCCTTTTCAATATTGGAGGAATAGAATGAGGTAGTAGATGAATTCCTTTATAATATAAGAGGAATAGAATGAGGTAGTACATGAATTCCTTTACAATATAAGAGGAATAGAATGAGGTAGTAGATGAATTCCTTTACAATATAAGAGGAATAGAATGAGGATGTAGATGAATTCCTTTACAATATAAGAGGATTAAAATGAGGTAGTAGATGAATTCCTTTATATTATAAGAGGAATAGAATGAGGTAGTAGATGAATTCCTTTACAATATAAGAGGAATAGAATGAGGTAGTAGATGAATTCCTTTACAATATAAGAGGAATAGAATAAGGATGTAGATGAATTCCTTTACAATATAAGAGAAATAGAATGAGGTAGTAGATGAATTCCTGTACAATATTAGAGGAATAGAATGAGGTAGTAGATGAATTCCTTTACAATATAAGAGGAATAGAATGAGGATGTAGATGAATTCCTTTACAATATAAGAGGATTAAAATGAGGTAGTAGATGAATTCCTTTACAATATTAGAGGAATAGAATGAGGTAGTATATGAATTTCTTTACAATATAAGAGGAATAGAATGAGGTAGTAGATGAATTCCTTTACAATATAAGAGGAATAGAATGAGGTAGTTGATGAATTCCTTTACACTATTAGAGTAATAGAATGAGGTAGTAGATGAATTCCTTTACAATATAAGATGAATAGAATGAGGTAGTAGATGAATTCCTTTACAATATAAGAGAAATAGAATGAAGTAGTAAATGAATTCCTTTACAATATAAGAGGAATAGAATGAGGTAGTAGATGAATTCCTTTACAATATAAGAGGATTAGAATGAGGTAGTAAATGAATTCCTTTTCAATATTAGAGGAATAGAATGAGGTAGTATATGAATTCCTTTACAATATAAGAGGAATAGAATGAGGTAGTTGATGAATTCCTTTACAATATAAGAGGAATAGAATGAAGATGTATAGGTAGTAGATGAATTCCTTTACAATATTAGAGGAAGAGAATGGGGTAGTAGATGAATTCATTTACAATATAAGAGGAAAAGAATGAGGTAGTAGATGAATTCCTTTACAATATAAGAGGAAGAGAATGAGGTAGTAGATGAATTCCATTACAATATTAGAGGAATAGAATGAGGTAGTAGATGAATTCCTTTACAATATTAGAGGAAGAGAATGAGGTAGTAGATGAATTCCTTTACAATATTAGAGGAAGAGAATGAGGTAGTAGATGAATTCCATTACAATATTAGAGGAAGAGAAAGAGGTAGTAGATGAATTCCTTTACAATATTAGAGGAAGAGAATGAGGTAGTAGATGAATTCCTTTACAATATTAGAGGAAGAGAATGAGGTAGTAGATGAATTCCTTTTCAATATTAGAGGAATAGAATGAGGTAGTAGATGAATTCCTTTACAATATTAGAGAAATAGAATGAGGTAGTTGATGAATTCCTTTACAATATTAGAGGAATAGAATGAAGATGTATAGGTAGTAGATGAATTCCTTTACAATATTAGAGGAAGAGAATGAGGTAGTAGATGAATTCATTTACAATATAAGAGGAAAAGAATGAGGTAGTAGATGAATTCCTGTACAATATAAGAGGAAAAGAATGAGGTAGTAGATGAATTCCTTTACAATATCAGAGTAATAGAATGAGGTAGTAGATGAATTCCTTTACAATATTAGAGGAAGAGAATGAGGTAGTAGAGGAATTCCTTTACAATATTAGAGGAAGAGAATGAGGTAGTAGATGAATTACATTACAATATTAGAGGAAGAGAATGAGGTAGTAGATGAATTCCTTTACAATATTAGAGGAAGAGAATGAGGTAGTAGATGAATTCCTTTATAATATTAGAGGAAGAGAATGAGGTAGTAGATTAATTCCTTTACAATATTAGAGGAAGAGAATGAGGTAGTAGATGAATTTCTTTACAATATAAGAGGAATAGAATGAGGTAGTAGATGAATTCCTTTATAATATAAGAGGAATAGAATGAGGATGTAGATGAATTCCTTTACAATATAAGAGGGATAGAATGAGGTAGTAGATGAATTCTTTTACAATATTGGAGGAATAGAAAGAGGTAGTAGATGAATTCCTTTATAATATAAGAGGAATAGAATGAGGTAGTAGATGAATTCCTTTACAATATAAGAGGAATAGAATGAGGATGTAGATGAATTCCTTTACAATATAAGAGGATTAAAATGAGGTAGTAGATGAATTCCTTTACAATATTAGAAGAATAGAATGAGGTAGTATATGAATTCCTTTACAATATAAGAGGAATAGAATGAGGTAGTAGATGAATTCCATTACAATATTAGAGGAAGAGAATGAGGTAGTAGATGAATTCCTTTACAATATTAGAGGAAGAGAATGAGGTAGTAGATGAATTCCTTTACAATATTAGAGGAAGAGAATGAGGTAGTAGATGAATTCCATTACAATATTAGAGGAAGAGAATGAGGTAGTAGATGAATTCCTTTACAATATTAGAGGAAGAGAATGAGGTAGTAGATGAATTCCTTTACAATATTAGAGGAAGAGAATGAGGTAGTAGATGAATTCCTTTACAATATTAGAGGAATAGAATGAGGTAGTAGATGAATTCCTTTACAATATAAGAGGAATAGAATGAGGATGTAGATGAATTCCTTTACAATATAAGAGGGATAGAATGAGGTAGTAGATGAATTCCTTTACAATATTGGAGGAATAGAATGAGGTAGTAGATGAATTCCTTTATAATATAAGAGGAATAGAATGAGGTAGTAGATGAATTCCTTTACAATATAAGAGGAATAGAATGAGGTAGTAGATGAATTCCTTTACAATATTGGAGGAATAGAATGAGGTAGTAGATGAATTCCTTTACAATATAAGAGGAATAGAATGAGGTAGTAGATGAATTCCTTTACAATATTAGAGAAATAGAATGAGGTAGTTGATGAATTCCTTTACAATATTAGAGGAATAGAATGATGATGTATAGGTAGTAGATGAATTCCTTTACAATATTAGAGGAAGAGAATGAGGTAGTAGATGAATTCATTTACAATATAAGAGGAAAAGAATGTGGTAGTAGATGAATTCCTGCACAATATAAGAGGAAAAGAATGAGGTAGTAGATGAATTCCTTTACAATATTAGAGTAATAGAATGAGGTAGTAGATGAATTCCTTTACAATATAAGAGGAAGAGAATGAGGTAGTAGATGAATTCCTTTACAATATTAGAGGAAGAGAATGAGGTAGTAGATGAATTACATTACAATATTAGAGGAAGAGAATGAGGTAGTAGATGAATTCCATTACAATATTAGAGGAAGAGAATGAGGTAGTAGATGAATTCCTTTACAATATTAGATGAAGAGAATGAGGTAGTAGATGAATTCCATTACAATATTAGAGGAAGAGAATGAGATAGTAGATGAATTCCTTTACAATATTAGAGGAAGAGAATGAGGTAGTAGATGAATTCCTTTACAATATAAGAGGAATATAATGAGGTAGTATATGAATTCCTTTACAATATAAGAGGAATAGAATGAGGTAGTAGATGAATTCCTTTACAATATAAGAGGAATAGAATGAGGTAGTTGATGAATTCCTTTACACTATTAGAGTAATAGAATGAGGTAGTAGATGAATTCCTTTACAATATAAGATGAATAGAATGAGGTAGTAGATGAATTCCTTAACAATATAAGAGAAATAGAATGAAGTAGTAGATTAAAACCTTTACAATATAAGAGGAATAGAATGAGGTAGTAGATGAATTCCTTTACAATATAAGAGGAATAGAATGAGGTAGTAGATGAATTCCTGTACAATATAAGATGAATAGAATGAGGTAGTAGATGAATTCCTTTACAATATAAGAGAAATAGAATGAGGTAGTAGATGAATTCCTTTACAATATAAGAGAAATAGAATGAGGTAGTAGATGAATTCCTTTACAATATAAGAGGAATAGAATGAGGTAGTAGATGAATTCCTTTACAATATAAGAGGAATAGAATGAGGTAGTAGATGAATTCCTTTACAATATAAGAGGAATAGAATGAGGTAGTAGATGAATTCCTTTACAATATTAGAGAAATAGAATGAGGTAGTTGATGAATTCCTTTACAATATTAGAGGAATAGAATGAAGATCTATAGGTAGTAGATGAATTCCTTTACAATATTAGAGGAAGAGAATGAGGTAGTAGATGAATTCATTTACAATATAAGAGGAAAAGAATGAGGTAGTAGATGAATTCCTGTACAATGTAAGAGGAAAAGAATGAGGTAGTAGATGAATTCCTTTACAATATTAGAGTAATAGAATGAGGTAGTAGATGAATTCCTTTACAATATAGGAGGAAGAGAATGAGGTAGTAGATGAATTCCATTACAATATTAGAGGAAGAGAATGAGGTAGTAGATGAATTACATTACAATATTAGAGGAAGAGAATGAGGTAGTAGATGAATTCCTTTACAATATAAGAGGAATAGAATGAGGATGTAGATGAATTCCTTTACAATATAAGAGGGATAGAATGAGGTAGTAGATGAATTCCCTTACAATATTGGAGGAACAGAATGAGGTAGTAGATGAATTCCTTTATAATATAAGAGGAATAGAATGAGGTAGTAGATGAATTCCTTTACAATATAAGAGGAATAGAATGAGGTAGTAGATGAATTCCTTTACAATATAAGAGGAATAGAATGAGGATGTAGATGAATTCCTTTACAATATAAGATGAATAGAATGAGGTAGTAGATTTATTCCTGTACAATATTAGAGGAATAGAATGAGGTAGTAGATGAATTCCTTTACAATATAAGAGGAATAGAATGAGGATGTAGATGAATTCCTTTACAATATAAGAGCATTAGAATGAGGTAGTAGATGAATTCCTTTACAATATTAGAGGAATAGAATGAGGTAGTATATGAATTTCTTTACAATATAAGAGGAATAGAATGAGGTAGTAGATGAATTCCTTTACAATATAAGAGAAATAGAATGAGGTAGTAGATGAATTCCTTTACAATATAAGAGAAATAGAATGAGGTAGTAGATGAATTCCTTTACAATATAAGAGGAATAGAATGAGGTAGTAGATGAATTCCTTTACAATATAAGAGGAATAGAATGAGGTAGTAGATGAATTCCTTTACAATATAAGAGGAATAGAATGAGGTAGTAGATGAATTCCTTTACAATATTAGAGAAATAGAATGAGGTAGTTGATGAATTCCTTTACAATATTAGAGGAATAGAATGAAGATGTATAGGTAGTAGATGAATTCCTTTACAATATTAGAGGAAGAGAATGAGGTAGTAGATGAATTCATTTACAATATAAGAGGAAAAGAATGAGGTAGTAGATGAATTCCTGTACAATATAAGAGGAAAAGAATGAGGTAGTAGATGAATTCCTTTACAATATTAGAGTAATAGAATGAGGTAGTAGATGAATTCCATTACAATATTAGAGGAAGAGAATGAGGTAGTAGATGAATTACATTACAATATTAGAGGAAGAGAATGAGGTAGTAGATGAATTCCTTTACAATATAAGAGGAATAGAATGAGGATGTAGATGAATTCCTTTACAATATAAGAGGGATAGAATGAGGTAGTAGATGAATTCCCTTACAATATTGGAGGAACAGAATGAGGTAGTAGAATAATTCCTTTATAATATAAGAGGAATAGAATGAGGTAGTAGATGAATTCCTTTACAATATAAGAGGAATAGAATGAGGTAGTAGATGAATTCCTTTACAATATAAGAGGAATAGAATGAGGATGTAGATGAATTCCTTTACAATATAAGATGAATAGAATGAGGTAGTAGATTTATTCCTGTACAATATTAGAGGAATAGAATGAGGTAGTAGATGAATTCCTTTACAATATAAGAGGAATAGAATGAGGATGTAGATGAATTCCTTTACAATATAAGAGCATTAGAATGAGGTAGTAGATGAATTCCTTTACAATATTAGAGGAATAGAATGAGGTAGTATATGAATTTCTTTACAATATAAGAGGAATAGAATGAGGTAGTAGATGAATTCCTTTACAATATAAGAGAAATAGAATGAGGTAGTAGATGAATTCCTTTACAATATAAGAGAAATAGAATGAGGTAGTAGATGAATTCCTTTACAATATAAGAGGAATAGAATGAGGTAGTAGATGAATTCCTTTACAATATAAGAGGAATAGAATGAGGTAGTAGATGAATTCCTTTACAATATAAGAGGAATAGAATGAGGTAGTAGATGAATTCCTTTACAATATTAGAGAAATAGAATGAGGTAGTTGATGAATTCCTTTACAATATTAGAGGAATAGAATGAAGATGTATAGGTAGTAGATGAATTCCTTTACAATATTAGAGGAAGAGAATGAGGTAGTAGATGAATTCATTTACAATATAAGAGGAAAAGAATGAGGTAGTAGATGAATTCCTGTACAATATAAGAGGAAAAGAATGAGGTAGTAGATGAATTCCTTTACAATATTAGAGTAATAGAATGAGGTAGTAGATGAATTCCTTTACAATATAAGAGGAAGAGAATGAGGTAGTAGATGAATTCCATTACAATATTAGAGGAAGAGAATGAGGTAGTAGATGAATTACATTACAATATTAGAGGAAGAGAATGAGGTAGTAGATGAATTCCTTTACAATATAAGAGGAATAGAATGAGGATGTAGATGAATTCCTTTACAATATAAGAGGGATAGAATGAGGTAGTAGATGAATTCCTTTATATTATAAGAGGAATAGAATGAGGTAGTAGATGAATTCCTTTACAATATAAGAGGAATAGAATGAGGTAGTAGATGAATTCCTTTACAATATAAGAGGAATAGAATAAGGATGTAGATGAATTCCTTTACAATATAAGAGAAATAGAATGAGGTAGTAGATGAATTCCTGTACAATATTAGAGGAATAGAATGAGGTAGTAGATGAATTCCTTTACAATATAAGAGGAATAGAATGAGGATGTAGATGAATTCCTTTACAATATAAGAGGATTAGAATGAGGTAGTAGATGAATTCCTTTACAATATTAGAGGAATAGAATGAGGTAGTATATGAATTTCTTTACAATATAAGAGGAATAGAATGAGGTAGTAGATGAATTCCTTTACAATATAAGAGGAATAGAATGAGGTAGTTGATGAATTCCTTTACACTATTAGAGTAATAGAATGAGGTAGTAGATGAATTCCTTTACAATATAAGATGAATAGAATGAGGTAGTAGATGAATTCCTTTACAATATAAGAGAAATAGAATGAAGTAGTAAATGAATTCCTTTACAATATAAGAGGAATAGAATGAGGTAGTAGATGAATTCCTTTACAATATAAGAGGATTAGAATGAGGTAGTAAATGAATTCCTTTACAATATTAGAGGAATAGAATGAGGTAGTATATGAATTCCTTTACAATATAAGAGGAATAGAATGAGGTAGTAGATGAATTCCTTTACAATATAAGAGGAATAGAAAGAGGATGTAGATGAATTCCTTTACAATATAAGAGGGATAGAATGAGGTAGTAGATGAATTCCTTTTCAATATTGGAGGAATAGAATGAGGTAGTAGATGAATTCCTTTATAATATAAGAGGAATAGAATGAGGTAGTAGATGAATTCCTTTACAATATAAGAGGAATAGAATGAGGTAGTAGATGAATTCCTTTACAATATAAGAGGAATAGAATGAGGATGTAGATGAATTCCTTTACAATATAAGAGGATTAAAATGAGGTAGTAGATTAATTCCTTTATATTATAAGAGGAATAGAATGAGGTAGTAGATGAATTCCTTTACAATATAAGAGGAATAGAATGAGGTAGTAGATGAATTCCTTTACAATATAAGAGGAATAGAATAAGGTAGTTGATGAATTCCTTTACAATATTAGAGGAAGAGAATGAGATAGTAGATGAATTCCTTTACAATATTAGAGGAAGAGAATGAGGTAGTAGATGAATTCCTTTACAATATAAGAGGAATATAATGAGGTAGTATATGAATTCCTTTACAATATAAGAGGAATAGAATGAGGTAGTAGATGAATTCCTTTACAATATAAGAGGAATAGAATGAGGTAGTTGATGAATTCCTTTACACTATTAGAGTAATAGAATGAGGTAGTAGATGAATTCCTTTACAATATAAGATGAATAGAATGAGGTAGTAGATGAATTCCTTTACAATATAAGAGAAATAGAATGAAGTAGTAGATTAAAACCTTTACAATATAAGAGGAATAGAATGAGGTAGTAGATGAATTCCTTTACAATATAAGAGGAATAGAATGAGGTAGTAGATGAATTCCTGTACAATATAAGATGAATAGAATGAGGTAGTAGATGAATTCCTTTACAATATAAGAGAAATAGAATGAGGTAGTAGATGAATTCCTTTACAATATAAGAGAAATAGAATGAGGTAGTAGATGAATTCCTTTACAATATAAGAGGAATAGAATGAGGTAGTAGATGAATTCCTTTACAATATAAGAGGAATAGAATGAGGTAGTAGATGAATTCCTTTACAATATAAGAGGAATAGAATGAGGTAGTAGATGAATTCCTTTACAATATTAGAGAAATAGAATGAGGTAGTTGATGAATTCCTTTACAATATTAGAGGAATAGAATGAAGATCTATAGGTAGTAGATGAATTCCTTTACAATATTAGAGGAAGAGAATGAGGTAGTAGATGAATTCATTTACAATATAAGAGGAAAAGAATGAGGTAGTAGATGAATTCCTGTACAATGTAAGAGGAAAAAAATGAGGTAGTAGATGAATTCCTTTACAATATTAGAGTAATAGAATGAGGTAGTAGATGAATTCCTTTACAATATAGGAGGAAGAGAATGAGGTAGTAGATGAATTCCATTACAATATTAGAGGAAGAGAATGAGGTAGTAGATGAATTACATTACAATATTAGAGGAAGAGAATGAGGTAGTAGATGAATTCCTTTACAATATAAGAGGAATAGAATGAGGATGTAGATGAATTCCTTTACAATATAAGAGGGATAGAATGAGGTAGTAGATGAATTCCCTTACAATATTGGAGGAACAGAATGAGGTAGTAGATGAATTCCTTTATAATATAAGAGGAATAGAATGAGGTAGTAGATGAATTCCTTTACAATATAAGAGGAATAGAATGAGGTAGTAGATGAATTCCTTTACAATATAAGAGGAATAGAATGAGGATGTAGATGAATTCCTTTACAATATAAGATGAATAGAATGAGGTAGTAGATTTATTCCTGTACAATATTAGAGGAATAGAATGAGGTAGTAGATGAATTCCTTTACAATATAAGAGGAATAGAATGAGGATGTAGATGAATTCCTTTACAATATAAGAGCATTAGAATGAGGTAGTAGATGAATTCCTTTACAATATTAGAGGAATAGAATGAGGTAGTATATGAATTTCTTTACAATATAAGAGGAATAGAATGAGGTAGTAGATGAATTCCTTTACAATATAAGAGAAATAGAATGAGGTAGTAGATGAATTCCTTTACAATATAAGAGAAATAGAATGAGGTAGTAGATGAATTCCTTTACAATATAAGAGGAATAGAATGAGGTAGTAGATGAATTCCTTTACAATATAAGAGGAATAGAATGAGGTAGTAGATGAATTCCTTTACAATATAAGAGGAATAGAATGAGGTAGTAGATGAATTCCTTTACAATATTAGAGAAATAGAATGAGGTAGTTGATGAATTCCTTTACAATATTAGAGGAATAGAATGAAGATGTATAGGTAGTAGATGAATTCCTTTACAATATTAGAGGAAGAGAATGAGGTAGTAGATGAATTCATTTACAATATAAGAGGAAAAGAATGAGGTAGTAGATGAATTCCTGTACAATATAAGAGGAAAAGAATGAGGTAGTAGATGAATTCCTTTACAATATTAGAGTAATAGAATGAGGTAGTAGATGAATTCCTTTACAATATAAGAGGAAGAGAATGAGGTAGTAGATGAATTCCATTACAATATTAGAGGAAGAGAATGAGGTAGTAGATGAATTACATTACAATATTAGAGGAAGAGAATGAGGTAGTAGATGAATTCCTTTACAATATAAGAGGAATAGAATGAGGATGTAGATGAATTCCTTTACAATATAAGAGGGATAGAATGAGGTAGTAGATGAATTCCCTTACAATATTGGAGGAACAGAATGAGGTAGTAGATGAATTCCTTTATAATATAAGAGGAATAGAATGAGGTAGTAGATGAATTCCTTTACAATATAAGAGGAATAGAATGAGGTAGTAGATGAATTCCTTTACAATATAAGAGGAATAGAATGAGGATGTAGATGAATTCCTTTACAATATAAGATGAATAGAATGAGGTAGTAGATTTATTCCTGTACAATATTAGAGGAATAGAATGAGGTAGTAGATGAATTCCTTTACAATATAAGAGGAATAGAATGAGGATGTAGATGAATTCCTTTACAATATAAGAGCATTAGAATGAGGTAGTAGATGAATTCCTTTACAATATTAGAGGAATAGAATGAGGTAGTATATGAATTTCTTTACAATATAAGAGGAATAGAATGAGGTAGTAGATGAATTCCTTTACAATATAAGAGAAATAGAATGAGGTAGTAGATGAATTCCTTTACAATATAAGAGAAATAGAATGAGGTAGTAGATGAATTCCTTTACAATATAAGAGGAATAGAATGAGGTAGTAGATGAATTCCTTTACAATATAAGAGGAATAGAATGAGGTAGTAGATGAATTCCTTTACAATATAAGAGGAATAGAATGAGGTAGTAGATGAATTCCTTTACAATATTAGAGAAATAGAATGAGGTAGTTGATGAATTCCTTTACAATATTAGAGGAATAGAATGAAGATGTATAGGTAGTAGATGAATTCCTTTACAATATTAGAGGAAGAGAATGAGGTAGTAGATGAATTCATTTACAATATAAGAGGAAAAGAATGAGGTAGTAGATGAATTCCTGTACAATATAAGAGGAAAAGAATGAGGTAGTAGATGAATTCCTTTACAATATTAGAGTAATAGAATGAGGTAGTAGATGAATTCCTTTACAATATAAGAGGAAGAGAATGAGGTAGTAGATGAATTCCATTACAATATTAGAGGAAGAGAATGAGGTAGTAGATGAATTACATTACAATATTAGAGGAAGAGAATGAGGTAGTAGATGAATTCCTTTACAATATAAGAGGAATAGAATGAGGATGTAGATGAATTCCTTTACAATATAAGAGGGATAGAATGAGGTAGTAGATGAATTCCTTTATATTATAAGAGGAATAGAATGAGGTAGTAGATGAATTCCTTTACAATATAAGAGGAATAGAATGAGGTAGTAGATGAATTCCTTTACAATATAAGAGGAATAGAATAAGGATGTAGATGAATTCCTTTACAATATAAGAGAAATAGAATGAGGTAGTAGATGAATTCCTGTACAATATTAGAGGAATAGAATGAGGTAGTAGATGAATTCCTTTACAATATAAGAGGAATAGAATGAGGATGTAGATGAATTCCTTTACAATATAAGAGGATTAGAATGAGGTAGTAGATGAATTCCTTTACAATATTAGAGGAATAGAATGAGGTAGTATATGAATTTCTTTACAATATAAGAGGAATAGAATGAGGTAGTAGATGAATTCCTTTACAATATAAGAGGAATAGAATGAGGTAGTTGATGAATTCCTTTACACTATTAGAGTAATAGAATGAGGTAGTAGATGAATTCCTTTACAATATAAGATGAATAGAATGAGGTAGTAGATGAATTCCTTTACAATATAAGAGAAATAGAATGAAGTAGTAAATGAATTCCTTTACAATATAAGAGGAATAGAATGAGGTAGTAGATGAATTCCTTTACAATATAAGAGGATTAGAATGAGGTAGTAAATGAATTCCTTTACAATATTAGAGGAATAGAATGAGGTAGTATATGAATTCCTTTACAATATAAGAGGAATAGAATGAGGTAGTAGATGAATTCCTTTACAATATAAGAGGAATAGAAAGAGGATGTAGATGAATTCCTTTACAATATAAGAGGGATAGAATGAGGTAGTAGATGAATTCCTTTTCAATATTGGAGGAATAGAATGAGGTAGTAGATGAATTCCTTTATAATATAAGAGGAATAGAATGAGGTAGTAGATGAATTCCTTTACAATATAAGAGGAATAGAATGAGGTAGTAGATGAATTCCTTTACAATATAAGAGGAATAGAATGAGGATGTAGATGAATTCCTTTACAATATAAGAGGATTAAAATGAGGTAGTAGATTAATTCCTTTATATTATAAGAGGAATAGAATGAGGTAGTAGATGAATTCCTTTACAATATAAGAGGAATAGAATGAGGTAGTAGATGAATTCCTTTACAATATAAGAGGAATAGAATAAGGATGTAGATGAATTCCTTTACAATATAAGAGAAATAGAATGAGGTAGTAGATGAATTCCTGTACAATATTAGAGGAATAGAATGAGGTAGTAGATGAATTCCTTTACAATATAAGAGGAATAGAATGAGGATGTAGATGAATTCCTTTACAATATAAGAGGATTAGAATGAGGTAGTAGATGAATTCCTTTACAATATTAGAGGAATAGAATGAGGTAGTATATGAATTTCTTTACAATATAAGAGGAATAGAATGAGGTAGTAGATGAATTCCTTTACAATATAAGAGGAATAGAATGAGGTAGTTGATGAATTCCTTTACACTATTAGAGTAATAGAATGAGGTAGTAGATGAATTCCTTTACAATATAAGATGAATAGAATGAGGTAGTAGATGAATTCCTTTACAATATAAGAGAAATAGAATGAAGTAGTAAATGAATTCCTTTACAATATAAGAGGAATAGAATGAGGTAGTAGATGAATTCCTTTACAATATAAGAGAATTAGAATGAGGTAGTAAATGAATTCCTTTACAATATTAGAGGAATAGAATGAGGTAGTATATGAATTCCTTTACAATATAAGAGGAATAGAAAGAGGATGTAGATGAATTCCTTTACAATATAAGAGGGATAGAATGAGGTAGTAGATGAATTCCTTTTCAATATTGGAGGAATAGAATGAGGTAGTAGATGAATTCCTTTATAATATAAGAGGAATAGAATGAGGTAGTAGATGAATTCCTTTACAATATAAGAGGAATAGAATGAGGTAGTAGATGAATTCCTTTACAATATAAGAGGAATAGAATGAGGATGTAGATGAATTCCTTTACAATATAAGAGGATTAAAATGAGGTAGTAGATGAATTCCTTTACAATATTAGAGGAATAGAATGAGGTAGTATATGAATTCCTTTACAATATAAGAGGAATAGAATGAGGTAGTTGATGAATTCCTTTACAATATAAGAGGAATAGAATGAAGATGTATAGGTAGTAGATGAATTCCTTTACAATATTAGAGGAAGAGAATGAGGTAGTAGATGAATTCATTTACAATATAAGAGGAAAAGAATGAGGTAGTAGATGAATTCCTTTACAATATAAGAGGAATAGAATGAGGTAGTAGATGAATTCCTTTACAATATAAGAGGATTAGAATGAGGTAGTAAATGAATTCCTTTACAATATTAGAGGAATAGAATGAGGTAGTAGATGAATTCCTTTACAATATAAGAGGAATAGAAAGAGGATGTAGATGAATTCCTTTACAATATAAGAGGAATA
The DNA here is from genome assembly GCA_963383655.1 of Bathymodiolus septemdierum. Taxonomy (NCBI): domain Eukaryota; kingdom Metazoa; phylum Mollusca; class Bivalvia; order Mytilida; family Modiolidae; genus Bathymodiolus; species Bathymodiolus septemdierum. The sequence goes on from OY726523.1 coordinate 3,164,757, forward strand.
GAATGAGGTAGTAGATGAATTCCTTTACAATATAAGAGGAATAGAATGAGGTAGTAGATGAATTCCTTTACAATATAAGAGGAATAGAAAGAGGATGTAGATGAATTCCTTTACAATATAAGAGGGATAGAATGAGGTAGTAGATGAATTCCTTTTCAATATTGGAGGAATGGAATGAGGTAGTAGATGAATTCCTTTATAATATAAGAGGAATAGAATGAGGTAGTAGATGAATTCCTTTACAATATAAGAGGAATAGAATGAGGTAGTAGATGAATTCCTTTACAATATAAGAGGAATAGAATGAGGATGTAGATGAATTCCTTTACAATATAAGAGGATTAAAATGAGGTAGTAGATTAATTCCTTTATATTATAAGAGGAATAGAATGAGGTAGTAGATGAATTCCTTTACAATATAAGAGGAATAGAATGAGGTAGTAGATGAATTCCTTTACAATATAAGAGGAATAGAATAAGGATGTAGATGAATTCCTTTACAATATAAGAGAAATAGAATGAGGTAGTAGATGAATTCCTGTACAATATTAGAGGAATAGAATGAGGTAGTAGATGAATTCCTTTACAATATAAGAGGATTAGAATGAGGTAGTAGATGAATTCCTTTACAATATTAGAGGAATAGAATGAGGTAGTATATGAATTTCTTTACAATATAAGAGGAATAGAATGAGGTAGTAGATGAATTCCTTTACAATATAAGAGGAATAGAATGAGGTAGTTGATGAATTCCTTTACACTATTAGAGTAATAGAATGAGGTAGTAGATGAATTCCTTTACAATATAAGATGAATAGAATGAGGTAGTAGATGAATTCCTTTACAATATAAGAGAAATAGAATGAAGTAGTAAATGAATTCCTGTACAATATAAGAGGAATAGAATGAGGTAGTAGATGAATTCCTTTACAATATAAGAGAATTAGAATGAGGTAGTAAATGAATTCCTTTACAATATTAGAGGAATAGAATGAGGTAGTATATGAATTCCTTTACAATATAAGAGGAATAGAAAGAGGATGTAGATGAATTCCTTTACAATATAAGAGGGATAGAATGAGGTAGTAGATGAATTCCTTTTCAATATTGGAGGAATAGAATGAGGTAGTAGATGAATTCCTTTATAAAATAAGAGGAATAGAATGAGGTAGTAGATGAATTCCTTTACAATATAAGAGGAATAGAATGAGGTAGTAGATGAATTCCTTTACAATATAAGAGGAATAGAATGAGGATGTAGATGAATTCCTTTACAATATAAGAGGATTAAAATGAGGTAGTAGATGAATTCCTTTACAATATTAGAGGAATAGAATGAGGTAGTATATGAATTCCTTTACAATATAAGAGGAATAGAATGAGGTAGTTGATGAATTCCTTTACAATATAAGAGGAATAGAATGAAGATGTATAGGTAGTAGATGAATTCCTTTACAATATTAGAGGAAGAGAATGAGGTAGTAGATGAATTCATTTACAATATAAGAGGAAAAGAATGAGGTAGTAGATGAATTCCTTTACAATATAAGAGGAAGAGATTGAGGTAGTAGATGAATTCCTTTACAATATTAGAGGAAGAGAATGAGGTAGTAGATGAATTCCTTTACAATATTAGAGGAAGAGAATGAGGTAGTAGATGAATTCCATTACAATATTAGAGGAAGAGAATGAGGTAGTAGATGAATTCCTTTACAATATTAGAGGAAGAGAATGAGGTAGTAGATGAATTCCTTTACAATATTAGAGGAAGAGAATGAGGTAGTAGATGAATTCCTTTACAATATTAGAGGAAGAAAATAAGGTAGTAGATGAATTCCTTTACAATATTAGAGGAATAGAATGAGGTAGTAGATGAATTCCTTTACAATATTAGAGAAATAGAATGAGGTAGTTGATGAATTCCTTTACAATATTAGAGGAATAGAATGAAGATGTATAGGTAGTAGATGAATTCCTTTACAATATTAGAGGAAGAGAATGAGGTAGTAGATGAATTCCTTTACAATATAAGAGGAAGAGAATGAGGTAGTAGATGAATTCCTTTACAATATTAGAGGAAGAGAATGAGGTAATAGATGAATTCCTTTACAATATTAGAGGAAGAGAATGAGGTAGTAGATGAATTCCATTACAATATTAGAGGAAGAGAATGAGGTAGTAGATGAATTCCTTTACAATATTAGAGGAAGAGAATGAGGTAGTAGATGAATTCCTTTACAATATTAGAGGAAGAGAATGAGGTAGTAGATGAATTCCTTTACAATATTAGAGGAATAGAATGAGGTAGTAGATGAATTCCTTTACAATATTAGAGAAATAGAATGAGGTAGTTGATGAATTCCTTTACAATATTAGAGGAATAGAATGAAGATGTATAGGTAGTAGATGAATTCCTTTACAATATTAGAGGAAGAGAATGAGGTAGTAGATGAATTCATTTACAATATAAGAGGAAAAGAATGAGGTAGTAGATGAATTCCTGTACAATATAAGAGGAAAAGAATGAGGTAGTAGATGAATTCCTTTACAATATTAGAGTAATAGAATGAGGTAGTAGATGAATTCCTTTACAATATTAGAGGAAGAGAATGAGGTAGTAGAGGAATTCCTGTACAATATTAGAGGAAGAGAATGAGGTAGTAGATGAATTACATTACAATATTAGAGGAAGAGAATGAGGTAGTAGATGAATTCCTTTACAATATTAGAGGAAGAGAATGAGGTAGTAGATGAATTCCTTTATAATATTAGAGGAAGAGAATGAGGTAGTAGATGAATTCCTTTACAATATTAGAGGAAGAGAATGAGGTAGTAGATGAATTTCTTTACAATATAAGAGGAATAGAATGAGGTAGTAGATGAATTCCTTTATAATATAAGAGGAATAGAATGAGGTAGTAGATGAATTCCTTTACAATATAAGAGGAATAGAATGAGGTAGTAGATGAATTCCTTTACAATATAAGAGGAATAGAATGAGGATGTAGATGAATTCCTTTACAATATAAGAGGATTAAAATGAGGTAGTAGATGAATTCCTTTACAATATTAGAGGAATAGAATGAGGTAGTATATGAATTCCTTTACAATATAAGAGGAATAGAATGAGGTAGTAGATGAATTCCTTTACAATATAAGAGGAATAGAATGAAGATGTATAGGTAGTAGATGAATTCCTTTAGAATATTAGGGGAAGAGAATGAGGTAGTAGATGAATTCATTTACAATATAAGAGGAAAAGAATGAGGTAGTAGATGAATTCCTGTACAATATTAGAGGAAAAGAATGTGGTAGTAGATGAATTCCTTTACAATATTAGAGTAATAGAATGAGGTAGTAGATGAATTCCTTTACAATATAAGAGAAAGAGAATGAGGTAGTAGATGAATTCCATTACAATATTAGAGGAAGAGAATGAGGTAGTAGATGAATTCCTTTACAATATTAGAGGAAGAGAATGAGGTAGTAGATGAATTCCTTTACAATATTAGAGGAAGAGAATGAGGTAGTAGATGAATTCCATTACAATATTAGAGGAAGAGAATGAGGTAGTAGATGAATTCCTTTACAATATTAGAGGAAGAGAATGAGGTAGTAGATGAATTCCTTTACAATATTAGAGGAAGAGAATGAGGTAGTAGATGAATTCCTTTACAATATTAGAGGAATAGAATGAGGTAGTAGATGAATTCCTTTACAATATAAGAGGAATAGAATGAGGTAGTAGATGAATTCCTTTACAATATAAGAGGAATAGAATGAGGTAGTTGATGAATTCCTTTACACTATTAGAGTAATAGAATGAGGTAGTAGATGAATTCCTTTACAATATAAGATGAATAGAATGAGGCAGTAAATGAATTCCTTTACAATATAAGAGAAATAGAAAGAAGTAGTAGATTAAATCCTTTACAATATAAGAGGAATAGAATGAGGTAGTAGATGAATTCCTTTACAATATAAGAGGAATAGAATGAGGTAGTAGATGAATTCCTGTACAATATAAGATGAATAGAATGAGGTAGTAGATGAATTCCTTTACAATATAAGAGAAATAGAATGAGGTAGTAGATGAATTCCTTTACAATATAAGAGAAATAGAATGAGGTAGTAGATGAATTCCTTTACAATATAAGAGGAATAGAATGAGGTAGTAGATGAATTCCTTTACAATATAAGAGGAATAGAATGAGGTAGTAGATGAATTCCTTTACAATATAAGAGGAAGAGAATGAGGTAGTAGATGAATTCCATTACAATATTAGAGGAAGAGAATGAGGTAGTAGATGAATTCCTTTACAATATTAGAGGAAGAGAATGAGGTAGTAGATGAATTCCTTTACAATATTAGAGGAAGAGAATGAGGTAGTAGATGAATTCCATTACAATATTAGAGGAAGAGAATGAGGTAGTAGATGAATTCCTTTACAATATTAGAGGAAGAGAATGAGGTAGTAGATGAATTCCTTTTACAATATTAGAGGAAGAGAATGAGGTAGTAGATGAATTCCTTTACAATATAAGAGGAAAAGAATGTGGTAGTAGATGAATTCCTGTACAATATAAGAGGAAAAGAATGAGGTAGTAGATGAATTCCTTTACAATATTAGAGTAATAGAATGAGGTAGTAGATGAATTCCTTTACAATATAAGAGGAAGAGAATGAGGTAGTAGATGAATTCCTTTACAATATTAGAGGAAGAGAATGAGGTAGTAGATGAATTACATTACAATATAAGAGGAAGATAATGAGGTAGTAGATGAATTCCATTACAATATTAGAGGAAGAGAATGAGGTAGTAGATGAATTCCTTTACAATATTAGAGGAATAGAATGAGGTAGTAGATGAATTCCTTTACAATATTAGAGAAATAGAATGAGGTAGTTGATGAATTCCTTTACAATATTAGAGGAATAGAATGAAGATGTATAGGTAGTAGATGAATTCCTTTACAATATTAGAGGAAGAGAATGAGGTAGTAGATGAATTCATTTACAATATAAGAGGAAAAGAATGAGGTAGTAGATGAATTCCTGTACAATATAAGAGGAAAAGAATGAGGTAGTAGATGAATTCCTTTACAATATTAGAGTAATAGAATGAGGTAGTAGATGAATTCCTTTACAATATTAGAGGAAGAGAATGAGGTAGTAGAGGAATTCCTTTACAATATTAGAGGAAGAGAATGAGGTAGTAGATGAATTACATTACAATATTAGAGGAAGCGAATGAGGTAGTAGATGAATTCCTTTACAATATTAGAGGAAGAGAATGAGGTAGTAGATGAATTCCTTTATAATATTAGAGGAAGAGAATGAGGTAGTAGATGAATTCCTTTACAATATTAGAGGAAGAGAATGAGGTAGTAGATGAATTTCTTTACAATATAAGAGGAATAGAATGAGGTAGTAGATGAATTCTTTTATAATATAAAAGGAATAGAATGAGGATGTAGATGAATTCCTTTACAATATAAGACGGATAGAATGAGGTAGTAGATGAATTCCTTTACAATATTGGAGGAATAGAATGAGGTAGTAGATGAATTCCTTTATAATATAAGAGGAATAGAATGAGGTAGTAGATGAATTCCTTTACAATATAAGAGGAATAGAATGAGGTAGTAGATGAATTCCTTTACAATATAAGAGGAATAGAATGAGGATGTAGATGAATTCCTTTACAATATAAGAGGATTAAAATGAGGTAGTAGATGAATTCCTTTACAATATTAGAGGAATAGAATGAGGTAGTATATGAATTCCTTTACAATATAAGAGGAATAGAATGAGGTAGTAGATGAATTCCTTTACAATATAAGAGGAATAGAATGAAGATGTATAGGTAGTAGATGAATTCCTTTAGAATATTAGGGGAAGAGAATGAGGTAGTAGATGAATTCATTTACAATATAAGAGGAAAAGAATGAGGTAGTAGATGAATTCCTGTACAATATTAGAGGAAAAGAATGAGGTAGTAGATGAATTCCTTTACAATATTAGAGTAATAGAATGAGGTAGTAGATGAATTCCTTTACAATATAAGAGGAAGAGAATGAGGTAGTTGATGAATTCCATTACAATATTAGAGGAAGAGAATGAGGTAGTAGATGAATTCCTTTACAATATTAGAGGAAGAGAATGAGGTAGTAGATGAATTCCTTTACAATATTAGAGGAAGATAATGAGGTAGTAGATGAATTCCATTACAATATTAGGGGAAGAGAATGAGGTAGTAGATGAATTCCTTTACAATATTAGAGGAAGAGAATGAGGTAGTAGATGAATTCCTTTACAATATTAGAGGAAGAGAATGAGGTAGTAGATGAATTCCTTTACAATATTAGAGGAATAGAATGAGGTAGTAGATGAATTCCTTTACAATATTAGAGAAATAGAATGAGGTAGTTGATGAATTCCTTTACAATATTAGAGGAATAGAATGAAGATGAATAGGTAGTAGATGAATTCCTTTACAATATTAGAGGAAGAGAATGAGGTAGTAGATGAATTCATTTACAATATAAGAGGAAAAGAATGTGGTAGTAGATGAATTCCTGTACAATATAAGAGGAAAAGAATGAGGTAGTAGATGAATTCCTTTACAATATTAGAGTAATAGAATGAGGTAGTAGATGAATTCCTTTACAATATAAGAGAAATAGAATGAGGTAGTAGATGAATTCCTTTACAATATAAGAGGAATAGAATGAGGTAGTAGATGAATTCCTTTACAATATAAGAGTAATAGAATGAGGTAGTAGATGAATTCCTTTACAATATAAGAGGAAGAGAATGAGGTAGTAGATGAATTCCATTACAATATTAGAGGAAGAGAATGAGGTAGTAGATGAATTCCTTTACAATATTAGAGGAAGAGAATGAGGTAGTAGATGAATTCCTTTACAATATTAGAGGAAGAGAATGAGGTAGTAGATGAATTCCATTACAATATTAGAGGAAGAGAATGAGGTAGTAGATGAATTCCTTTACAATATTAGAGGAAGAGAATGAGGTAGTAGATGAATTCCTTTTACAATATTAGAGGAAGAGAATGAGGTAGTAGATGAATTCCTTTACAATATAAGAGGAAAAGAATGTGGTAGTAGATGAATTCCTGTACAATATAAGAGGAAAAGAATGAGGTAGTAGATGAATTCCTTTACAATATTAGAGTAATAGAATGAGGTAGTAGATGAATTCCTTTACAATATAAGAGGAAGAGAATGAGGTAGTAGATGAATTCCTTTACAATATTAGAGGAAGAGAATGAGGTAGTAGATGAATTACATTACAATATAAGAGGAAGATAATGAGGTAGTAGATGAATTCCATTACAATATTAGAGGAAGAGAATGAGGTAGTAGATGAATTCCTTTACAATATTAGAGGAATAGAATGAGGTAGTAGATGAATTCCTTTACAATATTAGAGAAATAGAATGAGGTAGTTGATGAATTCCTTTACAATATTAGAGGAATAGAATGAAGATGTATAGGTAGTAGATGAATTCCTTTACAATATTAGAGGAAGAGAATGAGGTAGTAGATGAATTCATTTACAATATAAGAGGAAAAGAATGAGGTAGTAGATGAATTCCTGTACAATATAAGAGGAAAAGAATGAGGTAGTAGATGAATTCCTTTACAATATTAGAGTAATAGAATGAGGTAGTAGATGAATTCCTTTACAATATTAGAGGAAGAGAATGAGGTAGTAGAGGAATTCCTTTACAATATTAGAGGAAGAGAATGAGGTAGTAGATGAATTACATTACAATATTAGAGGAAGCGAATGAGGTAGTAGATGAATTCCTTTACAATATTAGAGGAAGAGAATGAGGTAGTAGATGAATTCCTTTATAATATTAGAGGAAGAGAATGAGGTAGTAGATGAATTCCTTTACAATATTAGAGGAAGAGAATGAGGTAGTAGATGAATTTCTTTACAATATAAGAGGAATACAATGAGGTAGTAGATGAATTCTTTTATAATATAAAAGGAATAGAATGAGGATGTAGATGAATTCCTTTACAATATAAGACGGATAGAATGAGGTAGTAGATGAATTCCTTTACAATATTGGAGGAATAGAATGAGGTAGTAGATGAATTCCTTTATAATATAAGAGGAATAGAATGAGGTAGTAGATGAATTCCTTTACAATATAAGAGGAATAGAATGAGGTAGTAGATGAATTCCTTTACAATATAAGAGGAATAGAATGAGGATGTAGATGAATTCCTTTACAATATAAGAGGATTAAAATGAGGTAGTAGATGAATTCCTTTACAATATTAGAGGAATAGAATGAGGTAGTATATGAATTCCTTTACAATATAAGAGGAATAGAATGAGGTAGTAGATGAATTCCTTTACAATATAAGAGGAATAGAATGAAGATGTATAGGTAGTAGATGAATTCCTTTAGAATATTAGGGGAAGAGAATGAGGTAGTAGATGAATTCATTTACAATATAAGAGGAAAAGAATGAGGTAGTAGATGAATTCCTGTACAATATTAGAGGAAAAGAATGAGGTAGTAGATGAATTCCTTTACAATATTAGAGTAATAGAATGAGGTAGTAGATGAATTCCTTTACAATATAAGAGGAAGAGAATGAGGTAGTTGATGAATTCCATTACAATATTAGAGGAAGAGAATGAGGTAGTAGATGAATTCCTTTACAATATTAGAGGAAGAGAATGAGGTAGTAGATGAATTCCTTTACAATATTAGAGGAAGATAATGAGGTAGTAGATGAATTCCATTACAATATTAGGGGAAGAGAATGAGGTAGTAGATGAATTCCTTTACAATATTAGAGGAAGAGAATGAGGTAGTAGATGAATTCCTTTACAATATTAGAGGAAGAGAATGAGGTAGTAGATGAATTCCTTTACAATATTAGAGGAATAGAATGAGGTAGTAGATGAATTCCTTTACAATATTAGAGAAATAGAATGAGGTAGTTGATGAATTCCTTTACAATATTAGAGGAATAGAATGAAGATGAATAGGTAGTAGATGAATTCCTTTACAATATTAGAGGAAGAGAATGAGGTAGTAGATGAATTCATTTACAATATAAGAGGAAAAGAATGTGGTAGTAGATGAATTCCTGTACAATATAAGAGGAAAAGAATGAGGTAGTAGATGAATTCCTTTACAATATTAGAGTAATAGAATGAGGTAGTAGATGAATTCCTTTACAATATAAGAGGAATAGAATGAGGTAGTAGATGAATTCCTTTACAATATAAGAGGAATAGAATGAGGTAGTTGATGAATTCCTTTACACTATTAGAGTAATAGAATGAGGTAGTAGATGAATTCCTTTACAATATAAGATGAATAGAATGAGGCAGTAGATGAATTCCTTTACAATATAAGAGAAATAGAATGAAGTAGTAGATTAAATCCTTTACAATATAAGAGGAATAGAATGAGGTAGTAGATGAATTCCTGTACAATATAAGATGAATAGAATGAGGTAGTAGATGAATTCCTTTACAATATAAGAGAAATAGAATGAGGTAGTAGATGAATTCCTTTACAATATAAGAGAAATAGAATGAGGTAGTAGATGAATTCCTTTACAATATAAGAGGAATAGAATGAGGTAGTAGATGAATTCCTTTACAATATAAGAGGAATAGAATGAGGTAGTAGATGAATTCATTTACAATATAAGAGGAAGAGAATGAGGTAGTAGATGAATTCCATTACAATATTAGAGGAAGAGAATGAGGTAGTAGATGAATTCCTTTACAATATTAGAGGAAGAGAATGAGGTAGTAGATGAATTCCATTACAATATTAGAGGAAGAGAATGAGGTAGTAGATGAATTCCTTTACAATATTAGAGGAAGAGAATGAGGTAGTAGATGAATTCCTTTTACAATATTAGAGGAAGAGAATGAGGTAGTAGATGAATTCCTTTACAATATTAGAGGAATAGAATGAGGTAGTAGATGAATTCCTTTCAATATAAGAGGAATAGAATGAGGATGTAGATGAATTCCTTTACAATATAAGAGGGATAGAATGAGGTAGTAGATGAATTCCTTTACAATATTGGAGGAATAGAATGAGGTAGTAGATGAATTCCTTTATAATATAAGAGGAATAGAATGAGGTAGTAGATGAATTCCTTTACAATATAAGAGGAATAGAATGAGGTAGTAGATGAATTCCTTTACAATATTGGAGGAATAGAATGAGGTAGTAGATGAATTCCTTTACAATATAAGAGGAATAGAATGAGGTAGTAGATGAATTCCTTTACAATATTAGAGAAATAGAATGAGGTAGTTGATGAATTCCTTTACAATATTAGAGGAATAGAATGAAGATGTATAGGTAGTAGATGAATTCCTTTACAATAGTAGAGGAAGAGAATGAGGTAGTAGATGCATTCATTTACAATATAAGAGGAAAAGAATGTGGTAGTAGATGAATTCCTGTACAATATAAGAGGAAAAGAATGAGGTAGTAGATGAATTCCTTTACAATATTAGAGTAATAGAATGAGGTAGTAGATGAATTCCTTTACAATATAAGAGAAAGAGAATGAGGTAGTAGATGAATTCCTTTACAATATTAGAGGAAGAGAATGAGGTAGTAGATGAATTCCATTACAATATTAGAGGAAGATAATGAGGTAGTAGATGAATTCCATTACAATATTAGAGGAAGAGAATGAGGTAGTAGATGAATTCCTTTACAATATAAGAGGAAGAGAATGAGGTAGTAGATGAATTCCTTTACAATATTAGAGGAAGAGAATGAGGTAGTAGATGAATTCCATTACAATATTAGAGGAAGAGAATGAGATAGTAGATGAATTCCTTTACAATATTAGAAGAAGAGAATGAGGTAGTAGATGAATTCCTTTTCAATATTAGAGGAATAGAATGAGGTAGTATATGAATTCCTTTACAATATAAGAGGAATAGAATGAGGTAGAAGATGAATTCCTTTACAATATAAGAGGAATAGAATGAGGTAGTTGATGAATTCCTTTACACTATTAGAGTAATAGAATGAGGTAGTAGATGAATTCCTTTACAATATAAGATGAATAGAATGAGGCAATAGATGAATTCCTTTACAATATAAGAGAAATAGAATGAAGTAGTAGATTAAATCCTTTACAATATAAGAGGAATAGAATGAGGTAGTAGATGAATTCCTTTACAATATAAGAGGAATAGAATGAGGTAGTAGATGAATTCCTGTACAATATAAGATGAATAGAATGAGGTAGTAGATGAATTCCTTTACAATATAAGAGAAATAGAATGAGGTAGTAGATGAATTCCTTTACAATATAAGAGAAATAGAATGAGGTAGTAGATGAATTCCTTTACAATATAAGAGGAATAGAATGAGGTAGTAGATGAATTCCTTTACAATATAAGAGGAATAGAATGAGGTAGTAGATGAATTCCTTTACAATATAAGAGGAATAGAATGAGGTAGTAGATGAATTCCTTTACAATATTAGAGAAATAGAATGAGGTAGTTGATGAATTCCTTTACAATATTAGAGGAATAGAATGAAGATGTATTGGTATTAGATGAATTCCTTTACAATATTAGAGGAAGAGAATGAGGTAGTAGATGAATTCATTTACAATATAAGAGGAAAAGAATGAGGTAGTAGATGAATTCCTGTACAATATAAGAGGAAAAGAATGAGGTAGTAGATGAATTCCTTTACAATATAAGAGGAAAAGAATGAGGTAGTACATGAATTCCTTTACAATATAAGAGGAATAGAATGAGGATGTAGATTAATTCCTTTACAATATAAGAGGAATATAATGAGGATGTAGATGAATTCCTTTACAATATAAGATGAATAGAATGAGGTAGTAGATGAATTCCTTTACAATATAAGAGGAATAGAATGAGGATGTAGATGAATTCCTTTACAATATAAGAGGATTAGAATGAGGTAGTAGATGAATTCCTTTACAATATTAGAGGATTAGAATGAGGTAGTATATGAATTCCTTTACAATATAAGAGGAATAGAATGAGGTAGTAGATGAATTCCTGTACAATATAAGATGAATAGAATGAGGTAGTAGATGAATTCCTTTACAATATAAGAGAAATAGAATGAGGTAGTAGATGAATTCCTTTACAATATAAGAGAAATAGAATGAGGTAGTAGATGAATTCCTTTACAATATAAGAGGAATAGAATGAGGTAGTAGATGAATTCCTTTACAATATAAGAGGAATAGAATGAGGTAGTAGATGAATTCCTTTACAATATAAGAGGAATAGAATGAGGTAGTAGATGAATTCCTTTACAATATTAGAGAAATAGAATGAGGTAGTTGATGAATTCCTTTACAATATTAGAGGAATAGAATGAAGATGTATTGGTATTAGATGAATTCCTTTACAATATTAGAGGAAGAGAATGAGGTAGTAGATGAATTCATTTACAATATAAGAGGAAAAGAATGAGGTAGTAGATGAATTCCTGTACAATATAAGAGGAATATAATGAGGATGTAGATGAATTCCTTTACAATATAAGATGAATAGAATGAGGTAGTAGATGAATTCCTTTACAATATAAGAGGAATAGAATGAGGATGTAGATGAATTCCTTTACAATATAAGAGGATTAGAATGAGGTAGTAGATGAATTCCTTTACAATATTAGAGGATTAGAATGAGGTAGTATATGAATTCCTTTACAATATAAGAGGAATAGAATGAGGTAGTAGATGAATTCCTGTACAATATAAGATGAATAGAATGAGGTAGTAGATGAATTCCTTTACAATATAAGAGAAATAGAATGAGGTAGTAGATGAATTCCTTTACAATATAAGAGAAATAGAATGAGGTAGTAGATGAATTCCTTTACAATATAAGAGGAATAGAATGAGGTAGTAGATGAATTCCTTTACAATATAAGAGGAATAGAATGAGGTAGTAGATGAATTCCTTTACAATATAAGAGGAATAGAATGAGGTAGTAGATGAATTCCTTTACAATATTAGAGAAATAGAATGAGGTAGTTGATGAATTCCTTTACAATATTAGAGGAATAGAATGAAGATGTATTGGTATTAGATGAATTCCTTTACAATATTAGAGGAAGAGAATGAGGTAGTAGATGAATTCATTTACAATATAAGAGGAAAAGAATGAGGTAGTAGATGAATTCCTGTACAATATAAGAGGAAAAGAATGAGGTAGTAGATGAATTCCTTTACAATATAAGAGGAAAAGAATGAGGTAGTACATGAATTCCTTTACAATATAAGAGGAATAGAATGAGGATGTAGATTAATTCCTTTACAATATAAGAGGAATATAATGAGGATGTAGATGAATTCCTTTACAATATAAGATGAATAGAATGAGGTAGTAGATGAATTCCTTTACAATATAAGAGGAATAGAATGAGGATGTAGATGAATTCCTTTACAATATAAGAGGATTAGAATGAGGTAGTAGATGAATTCCTTTACAATATTAGAGGATTAGAATGAGGTAGTATATGAATTTCTTTACAATATAAGAGGAATAGAATGAGGTAGTAGATGAATTCCTTTACAATATAAGAGAAATAGAATGAGGTAGTAGATGAATTCCTTTACAATATAAGAGAAATAGAATGAGGTAGTAGATGAATTCCTTTACAATATAAGAGGAATAGAATGAGGTAGTAGATGAATTCCTTTACAATATAAGAGGAATAGAATGAGGTAGTAGATGAATTCCTTTACAATATAAGAGGAATAGAATGAGGTAGTAGATGAATTCCTTTACAATATTAGAGAAATAGAATGAGGTAGTTGATGAATTCCTTTACAATATTAGAGGAATAGAATGAAGATGTATAGGTAGTAGATGAATTCCTTTACAATATTAGAGGAAGAGAATGAGGTAGTAGATGAATTCATTTACAATATAAGAGGAAAAGAATGAGGTAGTAGATGAATTCCTGTACAATATTAGAGGAAAAGAATGAGGTAGTAGATGAATTCCTTTACAATATTAGAGTAATAGAATGAGGTAGTAGATGAATTCCTTTACACTATAAGAGGAAGAGAATGAGGTAGTAGATGAATTCCATTACAATATTAGAGGAAGAGAATGAGGTAGTAGATGAATTACATTACAATATTAGAGGAAGAGAATGAGGTAGTAGATGAATTCCTTTACAATATAAGAGGAATAGAATGAGGATGTAGATGAATTCCTTTACAATATAAGAGGGATAGAATGAGGTAGTAGATGAATTCCTTTATATTATAAGAGGAATAGAATGAGGTAGTAGATGAATTCCTTTACAATATAAGAGGAATAGAATGAGGTAGTAGATGAATTCCTTTACAATATAAGAGGAATAGAATAAGGATGTAGATGAATTCCTTTACAATATAAGAGAAATAGAATGAGGTAGTAGATGAATTCCTGTACAATATTAGAGGAATAGAATGAGGTAGTAGATGAATTCCTTTACAATATAAGAGGAATAGAATGAGGATGTAGATGAATTCCTTTACAATATAAGAGGATTAGAATGAGGTAGTAGATGAATTCCTTTACAATATTAGAGGAATAGAATCAGGTAGTATATGAATTTCTTTACAATATAAGAGGAATAGAATGAGGTAGTAGATGAATTCCTTTACAATATAAGAGGAATAGAATGAGGTAGTTGATGAATTCCTTTACACTATTAGAGTAATAGAATGAGGTAGTAGATGAATTCCTTTACAATATAAGATGAATAGAATGAGGTAGTAGATGAATTCCTTTACAATATAAGAGAAATAGAATGAAGTAGTAAATGAATTCCTTTACAATATAAGAGGAATAGAATGAGGTAGTAGATGAATTCTTTTACAATATAAGAGGATTAGAATGAGGTAGTAAATGAATTCCTTTACAATATTAGAGGAATAGAATGAGGTAGTATATGAATTCCTTTACAATATAAGAGGAATAGAATGAGGTAGTAGATGAATTCCTTTACAATATAAGAGGAATAGAAAGAGGATGTAGATGAATTCCTTTACAATATAAGAGGGATAGAATGAGGTAGTAGATGAATTCCTTTTCAATATTGGAGGAATAGAATGAGGTAGTAGATGAATTCCTTTATAATATAAGAGGAATAGAATGAGGTAGTAGATGAATTCCTTTACAATATAAGAGGAATAGAATGAGGTAGTAGATGAATTCCTTTACAATATAAGAGGAATAGAATGAGGATGTAGATGAATTCCTTTACAATATAAGAGGATTAAAATGAGGTAGTAGATGAATTCCTTTATATTATAAGAGGAATATAATGAGGTAGTAGATGAATTCCTTTACAATATAAGAGGAATAGAATGAGGTAGTAGATGAATTCCTTTACAATATAAGAGGAATAGAATAAGGATGTAGATGAATTCCTTTACAATATAAGAGAAATATAATGAGGTAGTAGATGAATTCCTGTACAATATTAGAGGAATAGAATGAGGTAGTAGATGAATTCCTTTACAATATAAGAGGAATAGAATGAGGATGTAGATGAATTCCTTTACAATATAAGAGGATTAGAATGAGGTAGTAGATGAATTCCTTTACAATATTAGAGGAATAGAATCAGGTAGTATATGAATTTCTTTACAATATAAGAGGAATAGAATGAGGTAGTAGATGAATTCCTTTACAATATAAGAGGAATAGAATGAGGTAGTTGATGAATTCCTTTACACTATTAGAGTAATACAATGAGGTAGTAGATGAATTCCTTTACAATATAAGATGAATAGAATGAGGTAGTAGATGAATTCCTTTACAATATAAGAGAAATAGAATGAAGTAGTAAATGAATTCCTTTACAATATAAGAGGAATAGAATGAGGTAGTAGATGAATTCCTTTACAATATAAGAGGATTAGAATGAGGTAGTAAATGAATTCCTTTACAATATTAGAGGAATAGAATGAGGTAGTATATGAATTCCTTTACAATATAAGAGGAATAGAATGAGGTAGTAGATGAATTCCTTTACAATATAAGAGGAATAGAAAGAGGATGTAGATGAATTCCTTTACAATATAAGAGGGATAGAATGAGGTAGTAGATGAATTCCTTTTCAATATTGGAGGAATAGAATGAGGTAGTAGATGAATTCCTTTATAATATAAGAGGAATAGAATGAGGTAGTAGATGAATTCCTTTACAATATAAGAGGAATAGAATGAGGTAGTAGATGAATTCCTTTACAATATAAGAGGAATAGAATGAGGATGTAGATGAATTCCTTTACAATATAAGAGGATTAAAATGAGGTAGTAGATGAATTCCTTTTCAATATTAGAGGAATAGAATGAGGTAGTATATGAATTCCTTTACAATATAAGAGGAATAGAATGAGGTAGTAGATGAATTCCTTTACAATATAAGAGGAATAGAATGAAGATGTATAGGTAGTAGATGAATTCCTTTAGAATATTAGGGGAAGAGAATGAGGTAGTAGATTAATTCATTTACAATATAAGAGGAAAAGAATGAGGTAGTAGATGAATTCCTGTACAATATTAGAGGAAAAGAATGAGGTAGTAGATGAATTCCTTTACAATATTAGAGTAATAGAATGAGGTAGTAGATGAATTCCTTTACAATATAAGAGAAAGAGAATGAGGTAGTAGATGAATTCCATTACAATATTAGAGGAAGAGAATGAGGTAGTAGATGAATTCCTTTACAATATTAGAGGAAGAGAATGAGGTAGTAGATGAATTCCTTTACAATATTAGAGGAAGAGAATGAGGTAGTAGATGAATTCCATTACAATAATAGAGGAAGAGAATGAGGTAGTAGATGAATTCCTTTACAATATTAGAGGAAGAGAATGAGGTAGTAGATGAATTCCTTTACAATATTAGAGGAAGAGAATGAGGTAGTAGATGAATTCCTTTACAATATAAGAGGAATAGAATGAGGTAGTAGATGAATTCCTTTACAATATAAGAGGAATAGAATGAGGTAGTTGATGAATTCCTTTACACTATTAGAGTAATAGAATGAGGTAGTAGATGAATTCCTTTACAATATAAGAGAAATAGAATGAAGTAGTAGATTAAATCCTTTACAATATAAGAGGAATAGAATGAGGTAGTAGATGAATTCCTTTACAATATAAGATGAATAGAATGAGGCAGTAGATGAATTCCTTTACAATATAAGAGAAATAGAATGAAGTAGTAGATTAAATCCTTTACAATATAAGAGGAATAGAATGAGGATGTAGATGAATTCCTTTACAATATAAGAGGATTAGAATGAGGTAGTAGATGAATTCCTTTACAATATTAGAGGAATAGAATCAGGTAGTATATGAATTTCTTTACAATATAAGAGGAATAGAATGAGGTAGTAGATGAATTCCTTTACAATATAAGAGGAATAGAATGAGGTAGTTGATGAATTCCTTTACACTATTAGAGTAATAGAATGAGGTAGTAGATGAATTCCTTTACAATATAAGATGAATAGAATGAGGTAGTAGATGAATTCCTTTACAATATAAGAGAAATAGAATGAAGTAGTAAATGAATTCCTTTACAATATAAGAGGAATAGAATGAGGTAGTAGATGAATTCCTTTACAATATAAGAGGATTAGAATGAGGTAGTAAATGAATTCCTTTACAATATTAGAGGAATAGAATGAGGTAGTATATGAATTCCTTTACAATATAAGGGGAATAGAATGAGGTAGTAGATGAATTCCTTTACAATATAAGAGGAATAGAAAGAGGATGTAGATGAATTCCTTTACAATATAAGAGGGATAGAATGAGGTAGTAGATGAATTCCTTTTCAATATTGGAGGAATAGAATGAGGTAGTAGATGAATTCCTTTATAATATAAGAGGAATAGAATGAGGTAGTAGATGAATTCCTTTACAATATAAGAGGAATAGAATGAGGTAGTAGATGAATTCCTTTACAATATAAGAGGAATAGAATGAGGATGTAGATGAATTCCTTTACAATATAAGAGGATTAAAATGAGGTAGTAGATGAATTCCTTTATATTATAAGAGGAATATAATGAGGTAGTAGATGAATTCCTTTACAATATAAGAGGAATAGAATGAGGTAGTAGATGAATTCCTTTACAATATAAGAGGAATAGAATAAGGATGTAGATGAATTCCTTTACAATATAAGAGAAATATAATGAGGTAGTAGATGAATTCCTGTACAATATTAGAGGAATAGAATGAGGTAGTAGATGAATTCCTTTACAATATAAGAGGAATAGAATGAGGATGTAGATGAATTCCTTTACAATATAAGAGGATTAGAATGAGGTAGTAGATGAATTCCTTTACAATATTAGAGGAATAGAATCAGGTAGTATATGAATTTCTTTACAATATAAGAGGAATAGAATGAGGTAGTAGATGAATTCCTTTACAATATAAGAGGAATAGAATGAGGTAGTTGATGAATTCCTTTACACTATTAGAGTAATACAATGAGGTAGTAGATGAATTCCTTTACAATATAAGATGAATAGAATGAGGTAGTAGATGAATTCCTTTACAATATAAGAGAAATAGAATGAAGTAGTAAATGAATTCCTTTACAATATAAGAGGAATAGAATGAGGTAGTAGATGAATTCCTTTACAATATAAGAGGATTAGAATGAGGTAGTAAATGAATTCCTTTACAATATTAGAGGAATAGAATGAGGTAGTATATGAATTCCTTTACAATATAAGAGGAATAGAATGAGGTAGTAGATGAATTCCTTTACAATATAAGAGGAATAGAAAGAGGATGTAGATGAATTCCTTTACAATATAAGAGGGATAGAATGAGGTAGTAGATGAATTCCTTTTCAATATTGGAGGAATAGAATGAGGTAGTAGATGAATTCCTTTATAATATAAGAGGAATAGAATGAGGTAGTAGATGAATTCCTTTACAATATAAGAGGAATAGAATGAGGTAGTAGATGAATTCCTTTACAATATAAGAGGAATAGAATGAGGATGTAGATGAATTCCTTTACAATATAAGAGGATTAAAATGAGGTAGTAGATGAATTCCTTTTCAATATTAGAGGAATAGAATGAGGTAGTATATGAATTCCTTTACAATATAAGAGGAATAGAATGAGGTAGTAGATGAATTCCTTTACAATATAAGAGGAATAGAATGAAGATGTATAGGTAGTAGATGAATTCCTTTAGAATATTAGGGGAAGAGAATGAGGTAGTAGATTAATTCATTTACAATATAAGAGGAAAAGAATGAGGTAGTAGATGAATTCCTGTACAATATTAGAGGAAAAGAATGAGGTAGTAGATGAATTCCTTTACAATATTAGAGTAATAGAATGAGGTAGTAGATGAATTCCTTTACAATATAAGAGAAAGAGAATGAGGTAGTAGATGAATTCCATTACAATATTAGAGGAAGAGAATGAGGTAGTAGATGAATTCCTTTACAATATTAGAGGAAGAGAATGAGGTAGTAGATGAATTCCTTTACAATATTAGAGGAAGAGAATGAGGTAGTAGATGAATTCCATTACAATAATAGAGGAAGAGAATGAGGTAGTAGATGAATTCCTTTACAATATTAGAGGAAGAGAATGAGGTAGTAGATGAATTCCTTTACAATATTAGAGGAAGAGAATGAGGTAGTAGATGAATTCCTTTAGAATATTAGAGGAATAGAATGAGGTAGTAGATGAATTCCTTTACAATATAAGAGGAATAGAATGAGGTAGTAGATGAATTCCTTTACAATATAAGAGGAATAGAATGAGGTAGTTGATGAATTCCTTTACACTATTAGAGTAATAGAATGAGGTAGTAGATGAATTCCTTTACAATATAAGAGAAATAGAATGAAGTAGTAGATTAAATCCTTTACAATATAAGAGGAATAGAATGAGGTAGTAGATGAATTCCTTTACAATATAAGAGGAATAGAATGAGGTAGTAGATGAATTCCTGTACAATATAAGATGAATAGAATGAGCTAGTAGATGAATTCCTTTACAATATAAGAGAAATAGAATGAGGTAGTAGATGAATTCCTTTACAATATAAGAGAAATAGAATGAGGTAGTAGATGAATTCCTTTACAATATAAGAGGAATAGAATGAGGTAGTAGATGAATTCCTTTACAATATAAGAGGAATAGAATGAGGTAGTAGATGAATTCCTTTACAATATAAGAGGAAGAGAATGAGGTAGTAGATGAATTCCATTACAATATTAGAGGAAGAGAATGAGGTAGTAGATGAATTCCTTTACAATATTAGAGGAAGAGAATGAGGTAGTAGATGAATTCCTTTACAATATTAGAGGAAGAGAATGAGGTAGTAGATGAATTCCATTACAATATTAGAGGAAGAGAATGAGGTAGTAGATGAATTCCTTTACAATATTAGAGGAAGAGAATGAGGTAGTAGATGAATTTCTTTTACAATATTAGAGGAAGAGAATGAGGTAGTAGATGAATTCCTTTACAATATTAGAGGAATAGAATGAGGTAGTAGATGAATTCCTTTACAATATAAGAGGAATAGAATGAGGATGTAGATGAATTCCTTTACAATATAAGAGGGATAGAATGAGGTAGTAGATGAATTCCTTTACAATATTGGAGGAATAGAATGAGGTAGTAGATGAATTCCTTTATAATATAAGAGGAATAGAATGAGGTAGTAGATGAATTCCTTTACAATATAAGAGGAATAGAATGAGGTAGTAGATGAATTCCTTTACAATATTGGAGGAATAGAATGAGGTAGTAGATGAATTCCTTTACAATATAAGAGGAATAGAATGAGGTAGTAGATGAATTCCTTTACAATATTAGAGAAATAGAATGAGGTAGTTGATGAATTCCTTTACAATATTAGAGGAATAGAATGAAGATGTATAGGTAGTAGATGAATTCCTTTACAATATTAGAGGAAGAGAATGAGGTAGTAGATGCATTCATTTACAATATAAGAGGAAAAGAATGTGGTAGTAGATGAATTCCTGTACAATATAAGAGGAAAAGAATGAGGTAGTAGATGAATTCCTTTACAATATTAGAGTAATAGAATGAGGTAGTAGATGAATTCCTTTACAATATAAGAGGAAGAGAATGAGGTAGTAGATGAATTCCTTTACAATATTAGAGGAAGAGAATGAGGTAGTAGATGAATTACATTACAATATAAGAGGAAGATAATGAGGTAGTAGATGAATTCCATTACAATATTAGAGGAAGAGAATGAGGTAGTAGATGAATTCCTTTACAATATTAGAGGAATAGAATGAGGTAGTAGATGAATTCCTTTACAATATTAGAGAAATAGAATGAGGTAGTTGATGAATTCCTTTACAATATTAGAGGAATAGAATGAAGATGTATAGGTAGTAGATGAATTCCTTTACAATATTAGAGGAAGAGAATGAGGTAGTAGATGAATTCATTTACAATATAAGAGGAAAAGAATGAGGTAGTAGATGAATTCCTGTACAATATAAGAGGAAAAGAATGAGGTAGTAGATGAATTCCTTTACAATATTAGAGTAATAGAATGAGGTAGTAGATGAATTCCTTTACAATATTAGAGGAAGAGAATGAGGTAGTAGAGGAATTCCTTTACAATATTAGAGGAAGAGAATGAGGTAGAAGATGAATTACATTACAATATTAGAGGAAGCGAATGAGGTAGTAGATGAATTCCTTTACAATATTAGAGGAAGAGAATGAGGTAGTAGATGAATTCCTTTATAATATTAGAGGAAGAGAATGAGGTAGTAGATGAATTCCTTTACAATATTAGAGGAAGAGAATGAGGTAGTAGATGAATTTCTTTACAATATAAGAGGAATAGAATGAGGTAGTAGATGAATTCTTTTATAATATAAAAGGAATAGAATGAGGATGTAGATGAATTCCTTTACAATATAAGAGGGATAGAATGAGGTAGTAGATGAATTCCTTTACAATATTGGAGGAATAGAATGAGGTAGTAGATGATTTCCTTTATAATATAAGAGGAATAGAATGAGGTAGTAGATGAATTCCTTTACAATATAAGAGGAATAGAATGAGGTAGTAGATGAATTCCTTTACAATATAAGAGGAATAGAATGAGGATGTAGATGAATTCCTTTACAATATAAGAGGATTAAAATGAGGTAGTAGATGAATTCCTTTACAATATTAGAGGAATAGAATGAGGTAGTATATGAATTCCTTTACAATATAAGAGGAATAGAATGAGGTAGTAGATGAATTCCTTTACAATATAAGAGGAATAGAATGAAGATGTATAGGTAGTAGATGAATTCCTTTAGAATATTAGGGGAAGAGAATGAGGTAGTAGATGAATTCATTTACAATATAAGAGGAAAAGAATGAGGTAGTAGATGAATTCCTGTACAATATTAGAGGAAAAGAATGAGGTAGTAGATGAATTCCTTTACAATATTAGAGTAATAGAATGAGGTAGTAGATGAATTCCTTTACAATATAAGAGGAAGAGAATGAGGTAGTAGATGAATTCCATTACAATATTAGAGGAAGAGAATGAGGTAGTAGATGAATTCCTTTACAATATTAGAGGAAGAGAATGAGGTAGTAGATGAATTCCTTTACAATATTAGAGGAAGAGAATGAGGTAGTAGATGAATTCCTTTACAATATTAGAGGAATAGAATGAGGTAGTAGATGAATTCCTTTACAATATTAGAGAAATAGAATGAGGTAGTTGATGAATTCCTTTACAATATTAGAGGAATAGAATGAAGATGTATAGGTAGTAGATGAATTCCTTTACAATATTAGAGGAAGAGAATGAGGTAGTAGATGAATTCATTTACAATATAAGAGGAAAAGAATGTGGTAGTAGATGAATTCCTGTACAATATAAGAGGAAAAGGATGAGGTAGTAGATGAATTCCTTTACAATATTAGAGTAATAGAATGAGGTAGTAGATGAATTCCTTTACAATATAAGAGGAATAGAATGAGGTAGTAGATGAATTCCTTTACAATATAAGAGGAATAGAATGAGGTAGTTGATGAATTCCTTTACACTATTAGAGTAATAGAATGAGGTAGTAGATGAATTCCTTTACAATATAAGATGAATAGAATGAGGCAGTAGATGAATTCCTTTACAATATAAGAGAAATAGAATGAAGTAGTAGATTAAATCCTTTACAATATAAGAGGAATAGAATGAGGTAGTAGATGAATTCCTGTACAATATAAGATGAATAGAATGAGGTAGTAGATGAATTCCTTTACAATATAAGAGAAATAGAATGAGGTAGTAGATGAATTCCTTTACAATATAAGAGAAATAGAATGAGGTAGTAGATGAATTCCTTTACAATATAAGAGGAATAGAATGAGGTAGTAGATGAATTCCTTTACAATATAAGAGGAATAGAATGAGGTAGTAGATGAATTCCTTTACAATATAAGAGGAAGAGAATGAGGTAGTAGATGAATTCCATTACAATATTAGAGGAAGAGAATGAGGTAGTAGATGAATTCCTTTACAATATTAGAGGAAGAGAATGAGGTAGTAGATGAATTCCATTACAATATTAGAGGAAGAGAATGAGGTAGTAGATGAATTCCTTTACAATATTAGAGGAAGAGAATGAGGTAGTAGATGAATTCCTTTTACAATATTAGAGGAAGAGAATGAGGTAGTAGATGAATTCCTTTACAATATAAGAGGAATAGAATGAGGTAGTAGATGAATTCCTTTACAATATAAGAGGAATAGAATGAGGATGTAGATGAATTCCTTTACAATATAAGAGGGATAGAATGAGGTAGTAGATGAATTCCTTTACAATATTGGAGGAATAGAATGAGGTAGTAGATGAATTCCTTTATAATATAAGAGGAATAGAATGAGGTAGTAGATGAATTCCTTTACAATATAAGAGGAATAGAATGAGGTAGTAGATGAATTCCTTTACAATATTGGAGGAATAGAATGAGGTAGTAGATGAATTCCTTTACAATATAAGAGGAATAGAATGAGGTAGTAGATGAATTCCTTTACAATATTAGAGAAATAGAATGAGGTAGTTGATGAATTCCTTTACAATATTAGAGGAATAGAATGAAGATGTATAGGTAGTAGATGAATTCCTTTACAATATTAGAGGAAGAGAATGAGGTAGTAGATGCATTCATTTACAATATAAGAGGAAAAGAATGTGGTAGTAGATGAATTCCTGTACAATATAAGAGGAAAAGAATGAGGTAGTAGATGAATTCCTTTACAATATTAGAGTAATAGAATGAGGTAGTAGATGAATTCCTTTACAATATAAGAGAAAGAGAATGAGGTAGTAGATGAATTCCTTTACAATATTAGAGGAAGAGAATGAGGTAGTAGATGAATTACATTACAATATAAGAGGAAGATAATGAGGTAGTAGATGAATTCCATTACAATATTAGAGGAAGAGAAAGAGGTAGTAGATGAATTCCTTTACAATATAAGAGGAAGAGAATGAGGTAGTAGATGAATTCCTTTACAATATTAGAGGAAGAGAATGAGGTAGTAGATGAATTACATTACAATATTAGAGGAAGAGAATGAGATAGTAGATGAATTCCTTTACAATATTAGAAGAAGAGAATAAGGTAGTAGATGAATTCCTTTTCAATATTAGAGAAATAGAATGAGGTAGTAGATGAATTCCTTTACAATATAAGAGGAATAGAATGAGGTAGAAAATGAATTCCTTTACAATATAAGAGGAATAGAATGAGGTAGTTGATGAATTCCTTTACACTATTAGAGTAATAGAATGAGGTAGTAGATGAATTCCTTTACAATATAAGATGAATAGAATGAGGCAATAGATGAATTCCTTTACAATATAAGAGAAATAGAATGAAGTAGTAGATTAAATCCTTTACAATATAAGAGGAATAGAATGAGGTAGTAGATGAATTCCTTTACAATATAAGAGGAATAGAATGAGGTAGTAGATGAATTCCTGTACAATATAAGATGAATAGAATGAGGTAGTAGATGAATTCCTTTACAATATAAGAGAAATAGAATGAGGTAGTAGATGAATTCCTTTACAATATAAGAGAAATAGAATGAGGTAGTAGATGAATTCCTTTACAATATAAGAGGAATAGAATGAGGTAGTAGATGAATTCCTATACAATATAAGTGGAATAGAATGAGGTAGTAGATGAATTCCTTTACAATATAAGAGGAATAGAATGAGGTAGTAGATGAATTCCTTTACAATATTAGAGAAATAGAATGAGGTAGTTGATGAATTCCTTTACAATATTAGAGGAATAGAATGAAGATGTATTGGTATTAGATGAATTCCTTTACAATATTAGAGGAAGAGAATGAGGTAGTAGATGAATTCATTTACAATATAAGAGGAAAAGAATGAGGTAGTAGATGAATTCCTGTACAATATAAGAGGATAAGAATGAGGTAGTAGATGAATTCCTTTACAATATAAGAGGAAAAGAATGAGGTAGTAGATGAATTCCTTTACAATATAAGAGGAATAGAATGAGGATGTAGATTAATTCCTTTACAATATAAGAGGAATATAATGAGGATGTAGATGAATTCCTTTACAATATAAGATGAATAGAATGAGGTAGTAGATGAATTCCTTTACAATATAAGAGGAATAGAATGAGGATGTAGATGAATTCCTTTACAATATAAGAGGATTAGAATGAGGTAGTAGATGAATTCCTTTACAATATTAGAGGAATAGAATGAGGTAGTATATGAATTTCTTTACAATATAAGAGGAATAGAATGAGGTAGTACATGAATTCCTTTACAATATAAGAGAAATAGAATGAGGTAGTAGATGAATTCCTTTACAATATAAGAGAAATAGAATGAGGTAGTAGATGAATTCCTTTACAATATAAGAGGAATAGAATGAGGTAGTAGATGAATTCCTTTACAATATAAGAGGAATAGAATGAGGTAGTAGATGAATTCCTTTACAATATAAGAGGAATAGAATGAGGTAGTAGATGAATTCCTTTACAATATTAGAGAAATAGAATGAGGTAGTTGATGAATTCCTTTACAATATTAGAGGAATAGAATGAAGATGTATAGGTAGTAGATGAATTCCTGTACAATATAAGATGAATAGAATGAGGTAGTAGATGAATTCCTTTACAATATAAGAGAAATAGAATGAGGTAGTAGATGAATTCCTTTACAATATAAGAGAAATAGAATGAGGTAGTAGATGAATTCCTTTACAATATAAGAGGAATAGAATGAGGTAGTAGATGAATTCCTTTACAATATAAGAGGAATAGAATGAGGTAGTAGATGAATTCCTTTACAATATAAGAGGAAGAGAATGAGGTAGTAGATGAATTCCATTACAATATTAGAGGAAGAGAATGAGGTAGTAGATGAATTCCTTTACAATATTAGAGGAAGAGAATGAGGTAGTAGATGAATTCCATTACAATATTAGAGGAAGAGAATGAGGTAGTAGATGAATTCCTTTACAATATTAGAGGAAGAGAATGAGGTAGTAGATGAATTCCTTTTACAATATTAGAGGAAGAGAATGAGGTAGTAGATGAATTCCTTTACAATATAAGAGGAATAGAATGAGGTAGTAGATGAATTCCTTTACAATATAAGAGGAATAGAATGAGGATGTAGATGAATTCCTTTACAATATAAGAGGGATAGAATGAGGTAGTAGATGAATTCCTTTACAATATTGGAGGAATAGAATGAGGTAGTAGATGAATTCCTTTATAATATAAGAGGAATAGAATGAGGTAGTAGATGAATTCCTTTACAATATAAGAGGAATAGAATGAGGTAGTAGATGAATTCCTTTACAATATTGGAGGAATAGAATGAGGTAGTAGATGAATTCCTTTACAATATAAGAGGAATAGAATGAGGTAGTAGATGAATTCCTTTACAATATTAGAGAAATAGAATGAGGTAGTTGATGAATTCCTTTACAATATTAGAGGAATAGAATGAAGATGTATAGGTAGTAGATGAATTCCTTTACAATATTAGAGGAATAGAATGAGGTAGTAGATGCATTCATTTACAATATAAGAGGAAAAGAATGTGGTAGTAGATGAATTCCTGTACAATATAAGAGGAAAAGAATGAGGTAGTAGATGAATTCCTTTACAATATTAGAGTAATAGAATGAGGTAGTAGATGAATTCCTTTACAATATAAGAGAAAGAGAATGAGGTAGTAGATGAATTCCTTTACAATATTAGAGGAAGAGAATGAGGTAGTAGATGAATTACATTACAATATAAGAGGAAGATAATGAGGTAGTAGATGAATTCCATTACAATATTAGAGGAAGAGAATGAGGTAGTAGATGAATTCCTTTACAATATAAGAGGAAGAGAATGAGGTAGTAGATGAATTCCTTTACAATATTAGAGGAAGAGAATGAGGTAGTAGATGAATTCCATTACAATATTAGAGGAAGAGAATGAGATAGTAGATGAATTCCTTTACAATATTAGAAGAAGAGAATGAGGTAGTAGATGAATTCCTTTTCAATATTAGAGGAATAGAATGAGGTAGTATATGAATTCCTTTACAATATAAGAGGAATAGAATGAGGTAGAAGATGAATTCCTTTACAATATAAGAGGAATAGAATGAGGTAGTTGATGAATTCCTTTACACTATTAGAGTAATAGAATGAGGTAGTAGATGAATTCCTTTACAATATAAGAGAAATAGAATGAGGTAGTAGATGAATTCCTTTACAATATAAGAGGAAGAGAATGAGGTAGTAGATGAATTCCATTACAATATTAGAGGAAGAGAATGAGGTAGTAGATGAATTACATTACAATATTAGAGGAAGAGAATGAGGTAGTAGATGAATTCCTTTACAATATAAGAGGAATAGAATGAGGATGTAGATGAATTCCTTTACAATATAAGAGGGATAGAATGAGGTAGTAGATGAATTCCTTTATATTATAAGAGGAATAGAATGAGGTAGTAGATGAATTCCTTTACAATATAAGAGGAATAGAATGAGGTAGTAGATGAATTCCTTTACAATATAAGAGGAATAGAATAAGGATGTAGATGAATTCCTTTACAATATAAGAGAAATAGAATGAGGTAGTAGATGAATTCCTGTACAATATTAGAGGAATAGAATGAGGTAGTAGATGAATTCCTTTACAATATAAGAGGAATAGAATGAGGATGTAGATGAATTCCTTTACAATATAAGAGGATTAGAATGAGGTAGTAGATGAATTCCTTTACAATATTAGAGGAATAGAATGAGGTAGTATATGAATTTCTTTACAATATAAGAGGAATAGAATGAGGTAGTAGATGAATTCCTTTACAATATAAGAGGAATAGAATGAGGTAGTTGATGAATTCCTTTACACTATTAGAGTAATAGAATGAGGTAGTAGATGAATTCCTTTACAATATAAGATGAATAGAATGAGGTAGTAGATGAATTCCTTTACAATATAAGAGAAATAGAATGAAGTAGTAAATGAATTCCTTTACAATATAAGAGGAATAGAATGAGGTAGTAGATGAATTCCTTTACAATATAAGAGGATTAGAATGAGGTAGTAAATGAATTCCTTTACAATATTAGAGGAATAGAATGAGGTAGTATATGAATTCCTTTACAATATAAGAGGAATAGAATGAGGTAGTAGATGAATTCCTTTACAATATAAGAGGAATAGAAAGAGGATGTAGATGAATTCCTTTACAATATAAGAGGGATAGAATGAGGTAGTAGATGAATTCCTTTTCAATATTGGAGGAATAGAATGAGGTAGTAGATGAATTCCTTTATAATATAAGAGGAATAGAATGAGGTAGTAGATGAATTCCTTTACAATATAAGAGGAATAGAATGAGGTAGTAGATGAATTCCTTTACAATATAAGAGGAATAGAATGAGGATGTAGATGAATTCCTTTACAATATAAGAGGATTAAAATGAGGTAGTAGATGAATTCCTTTATATTATAAGAGGAATATAATGAGGTAGTAGATGAATTCCTTTACAATATAAGAGGAATAGAATGAGGTAGTAGATGAATTCCTTTACAATATAAGAGGAATAGAATAAGGATGTAGATGAATTCCTTTACAATATAAGAGAAATATAATGAGGTAGTAGATGAATTCCTGTACAATATTAGAGGAATAGAATGAGGTAGTAGATGAATTCCTTTACAATATAAGAGGAATAGAATGAGGATGTAGATGAATTCCTTTACAATATAAGAGGATTAGAATGAGGTAGTAGATGAATTCCTTTACAATATTAGAGGAATAGAATGAGGTAGTATATGAATTTCTTTACAATATAAGAGGAATAGAATGAGGTAGTAGATGAATTCCTTTACAATATAAGAGGAATAGAATGAGGTAGTTGATGAATTCCTTTACACTATTAGAGTAATAGAATGAGGTAGTAGATGAATTCCTTTACACTATTAGAGTAATACAATGAGGTAGTAGATGAATTCCTTTACAATATAAGATGAATAGAATGAGGTAGTAGATGAATTCCTTTACAATATAAGAGAAATAGAATGAAGTAGTAAATGTATTCCTTTACAATATAAGAGGAATAGAATGAGGTAGTAGATGAATTCCTTTACAATATAAGAGGATTAGAATGAGGTAGTAAATGAATTCCTTTACAATATTAGAGGAATAGAATGAGGTAGTATATGAATTCCTTTACAATATAAGAGGAATAGAATGAGGTAGTAGATGAATTCCTTTACAATATAAGAGGAATAGAAAGAGGATGTAGATGAATTCCTTTACAATATAAGAGGGATAGAATGAGGTAGTAGATGAATTCCTTTTCAATATTGGAGGAATAGAATGAGGTAGTAGATGAATTCCTTTATAATATAAGAGGAATAGAATGAGGTAGTAGATGAATTCCTTTACAATATAAGAGGAATAGAATGAGGTAGTAGATGAATTCCTTTACAATATAAGAGGAATAGAATGAGGATGTAGATGAATTCCTTTACAATATAAGAGGATTAAAATGAGGTAGTAGATGAATTCCTTTACAATATTAGAGGAATAGAATGAGGTAGTATATAAATTTCTTTACAATATAAGAGGAATAGAATGAGGTAGTTGATGAATTCCTTTACAATATAAGAGGAATAGAATGAAGATGTATAGGTAGTAGATGAATTCCTTTACAATATTAGAGGAAGAGAATGAGGTAGTAGATGAATTCCTTTACAATATAAGAGGAAAAGAATGAGGTAGTAGATGAATTCCTTTACAATATAAGAGGAAGAGAATGAGGTAGTAGATGAATTCCATTACAATATTAGAGGAAGAGAATGAGGTAGTAGATGAATTGCTTTACAATATTAGAGGAAGAGAATGAGGTAGTAGATGAATTCCTTTACAATATTAGAGGAAGAGAATGAGGTAGTAGATGAATTCCATTACAATATTAGAGGAAGCGAATGAGGTAGTAGATGAATTCCTTTACAATATTAGAGGAAGAGAATGAGGTAGTAGATGAATTCCTTTACAATATTAGAGGAAGAGAATGAGGTAGTAGATGAATTCCTTTACAATATTAGAGGAAGAGAATGAGGTAGTAGATGAATTCCTTTACAATATTAGAGGAAGAGAATGAGGTAGTAGATGAATTCCTTTACAATATAAGAGGAATAGAATGAGGTAGTAGATGAATTCCTTTACAATATTAGAGGAAGAGAATGAGGTAGTAGATGAATTCCTTTACAATATTAGAGGAAGAGAATGAGGTAGTAGATGAATTCCTTTACAATATTAGAGGAATAGAATGAGGTAGTAGATGAATTCCTTTACAATATTAGAGAAATAGAATGAGGTAGTTGATGAATTCCTTTACAATATTAGAGGAATAGAATGAAGATGTATAGGTAGTAGATGAATTCCTTTACAATATTAGAGGAAGAGAATGAGGTAGTAGATGAATTCATTTACAATATAAGAGGAAAAGAATGAGGTAGTAGATGAATTTCTGTACAATATAAGAGGAAAAGAATGAGGTAGTAGATGAATTCCTTTACAATATTAGAGGAATAGAATGAGGTAGTAGATGAATTCCTTTACAATATTAGAGGAAGAGAATGAGGTAGTAGAGGAATTCCTTTACAATGTTAGAGGAAGAGAATGAGGTAGTAGATGAATTACATTACAATATTAGAGGAAGAGAATGAGGTAGTAGATGAATTAATTTACAATATTAGAGGAAGAGAATGAGGTAGTAGATGAATTCCTTTATAATATTAGAGGAAGAGAATGAGGTAGTAGATGAATTCCTTTACAATATAAGAGGAATAGAATGAGGATGTAGATGAATTCCTTTACAATATAAGAGGATTAGAATGAGGTAGTAGATGAATTCCTTTACAATATTAGAGGAATAGAATGAGGTAGTATATGAATTTCTTTACAATATAAGAGGAATAGAATGAGGTAGTAGATGAATTCCTTTACAATATAAGAGGAATAGAATGAGGTAGTTGATGAATTCCTTTACACTATTAGAGTAATAGAATGAGGTAGTAGATGAATTCCTTTACACTATTAGAGTAATACAATGAGGTAGTAGATGAATTCCTTTACAATATAAGATGAATAGAATGAGGTAGTAGATGAATTCCTTTACAATATAAGAGAAATAGAATGAAGTAGTAAATGTATTCCTTTACAATATAAGAGGAATAGAATGAGGTAGTAGATGAATTCCTTTACAATATAAGAGGATTAGAATGAGGTAGTAAATGAATTCCTTTACAATATTAGAGGAATAGAATGAGGTAGTATATGAATTCCTTTACAATATAAGAGGAATAGAATGAGGTAGTAGATGAATTCCT
Organism: Bathymodiolus septemdierum; assembly: GCA_963383655.1. Classification (NCBI taxonomy): domain Eukaryota; kingdom Metazoa; phylum Mollusca; class Bivalvia; order Mytilida; family Modiolidae; genus Bathymodiolus; species Bathymodiolus septemdierum. The sequence continues at coordinate 3,196,763 of OY726523.1, forward strand.
TTACAATATAAGAGGAATAGAAAGAGGATGTAGATGAATTCCTTTACAATATAAGAGGGATAGAATGAGGTAGTAGATGAATTCCTTTTCAATATTGGAGGAATAGAATGAGGTAGTAGATGAATTCCTTTATAATATAAGAGGAATAGAATGAGGTAGTAGATGAATTCCTTTACAATATAAGAGGAATAGAATGAGGTAGTAGATGAATTCCTTTACAATATAAGAGGAATAGAATGAGGATGTAGATGAATTCCTTTACAATATAAGAGGATTAAAATGAGGTAGTAGATGAATTCCTTTACAATATTAGAGGAATAGAATGAGGTAGTATATAAATTTCTTTACAATATAAGAGGAATAGAATGAGGTAGTTGATGAATTCCTTTACAATATAAGAGGAATAGAATGAAGATGTATAGGTAGTAGATGAATTCCTTTACAATATTAGAGGAAGAGAATGAGGTAGTAGATGAATTCCTTTACAATATAAGAGGAAAAGAATGAGGTAGTAGATGAATTCCTTTACAATATAAGAGGAAGAGAATGAGGTAGTAGATGAATTCCATTACAATATTAGAGGAAGAGAATGAGGTAGTAGATGAATTGCTTTACAATATTAGAGGAAGAGAATGAGGTAGTAGATGAATTCCTTTACAATATTAGAGGAAGAGAATGAGGTAGTAGATGAATTCCATTACAATATTAGAGGAAGAGAATGAGGTAGTAGATGAATTCCTTTACAATATTAGAGGAAGAGAATGAGGTAGTAGATGAATTCCTTTACAATATTAGAGGAAGAGAATGAGGTAGTAGATGAATTCCTTTACAATATTAGAGGAAGAGAATGAGGTAGTAGATGAATTCCTTTACAATATTAGAGGAAGAGAATGAGGTAGTAGATGAATTCCTTTACAATATAAGAGGAATAGAATGAGGTAGTAGATGAATTCCTTTACAATATTAGAGGAAGAGAATGAGGTAGTAGATGAATTCCTTTACAATATTAGAGGAAGAGAATGAGGTAGTAGATGAATTCCTTTACAATATTAGAGGAATAGAATGAGGTAGTAGATGAATTCCTTTACAATATTAGAGAAATAGAATGAGGTAGTAGATGAATTCCTTTACAATATTAGAGGAATAGAATGAAGATGTATAGGTAGTAGATGAATTCCTTTACAATATTAGAGGAAGAGAATGAGGTAGTAGATGAATTCATTTACAATATAAGAGGAAAAGAATGAGGTAGTAGATGAATTCCTGTACAATATAAGAGGAAAAGAATGAGGTAGTAGATGAATTCCTTTACAATATTAGAGGAATAGAATGAGGTAGTAGATGAATTCCTTTACAATATTAGAGGAAGAGAATGAGGTAGTAGAGGAATTCCTTTACAATGTTAGAGGAAGAGAATGAGGTAGTAGATGAATTACATTACAATATTAGAGGAAGAGAATGAGGTAGTAGATGAATTAATTTACAATATTAGAGGAAGAGAATGAGGTAGTAGATGAATTCCTTTATAATATTAGAGGAAGAGAATGAGGTAGTAGATGAATTCCTTTACAATATAAGATGAATAGAATGAGGCAGTAGATGAATTCCTTTACAATATAAGAGAAATAGAATGAAGTAGTAGATTAAATCCTTTACAATATAAGAGGAATAGAATGAGGTAGTAGATGAATTCCTTTACAATATAAGAGGAATAGAATGAGGTAGTATATGAATTTCTTTACAATATAAGAGGAATAGAATGAGGTAGTACATGAATTCCTTTACAATATAAGAGAAATAGAATGAGGTAGTAGATGAATTCCTTTACAATATAAGAGAAATAGAATGAGGTAGTAGATGAATTCCTTTACAATATAAGAGGAATAGAATGAGGTAGTAGATGAATTCCTTTACAATATAAGTGGAATAGAATGAGGTAGTAGATGAATTCCTTTACAATATAAGAGGAATAGAATGAGGTAGTAGATGAATTCCTTTACAATATTAGAGAAATAGAATGAGGTAGTTGATGAATTCCTTTACAATATTAGAGGAATAGAATGAAGATGTATAGGTAGTAGATGAATTCCTGTACAATATAAGATGAATAGAATGAGGTAGTAGATGAATTCCTTTACAATATAAGAGAAATAGAATGAGGTAGTAGATGAATTCCTTTACAATATAAGAGAAATAGAATGAGGTAGTAGATGAATTCCTTTACAATATAAGAGGAATAGAATGAGGTAGTAGATGAATTCCTTTACAATATAAGAGGAATAGAATGAGGTAGTAGATGAATTCCTTTACAATATAAGAGGAAGAGAATGAGGTAGTAGATGAATTCCATTACAATATTAGAGGAAGAGAATGAGGTAGTAGATGAATTCCTTTACAATATTAGAGGAAGAGAATGAGGTAGTAGATGAATTCCATTACAATATTAGAGGAAGAGAATGAGGTAGTAGATGAATTCCTTTACAATATTAGAGGAAGAGAATGAGGTAGTAGATGAATTCCTTTTACAATATTAGAGGAAGAGAATGAGGTAGTAGATGAATTCCTTTACAATATAAGAGGAATAGAATGAGGTAGTAGATGAATTCCTTTACAATATAAGAGGAATAGAATGAGGATGTAGATGAATTCCTTTACAATATAAGAGGGATAGAATGAGGTAGTAGATGAATTCCTTTACAATATTGGAGGAATAGAATGAGGTAGTAGATGAATTCCTTTATAATATAAGAGGAATAGAATGAGGTAGTAGATGAATTCCTTTACAATATAAGAGGAATAGAATGAGGTAGTAGATGAATTCCTTTACAATATTGGAGGAATAGAATGAGGTAGTAGATGAATTCCTTTACAATATAAGAGGAATAGAATGAGGTAGTAGATGAATTCCTTTACAATATTAGAGAAATAGAATGAGGTAGTTGATGAATTCCTTTACAATATTAGAGGAATAGAATGAAGATGTATAGGTAGTAGATGAATTCCTTTACAATATTAGAGGAAGAGAATGAGGTAGTAGATGCATTCATTTACAATATAAGAGGAAAAGAATGTGGTAGTAGATGAATTCCTGTACAATATAAGAGGAAAAGAATGAGGTAGTAGATGAATTCCTTTACAATATAAGAGGAATAGAATAAGGATGTAGATGAATTCCTTTACAATATAAGAGAAATATAATGAGGTAGTAGATGAATTCCTGTACAATATTAGAGGAATAGAATGAGGTAGTATATGAATTCCTTTACAATATAAGAGGAATAGAATGAGGATGTAGATGAATTCCTTTACAATATAAGAGGATTAGAATGAGGTAGTAGATGAATTCCTTTACAATATTAGAGGAATAGAATGAGGTAGTATATGAATTTCTTTACAATATAAGAGGAATAGAATGAGGTAGTAGATGAATTCCTTTATAATATAAGAGGAATAGAATGAGGTAGTTGATGAATTCCTTTACACTATTAGAGTAATAGAATGAGGTAGTAGATGAATTCCTTTACACTATTAGAGTAATACAATGAGGTAGTAGATGAATTCCTTTACAATATAAGATGAATAGAATGAGGTAGTAGATGAATTCCTTTACAATATAAGAGAAATAGAATGAAGTAGTAAATGTATTCCTTTACAATATAAGAGGAATAGAATGAGGTAGTAGATGAATTCCTTTACAATATAAGAGGATTAGAATGAGGTAGTAAATGAATTCCTTTACAATATTAGAGGAATAGAATGAGGTAGTATATGAATTCCTTTACAATATAAGAGGAATAGAATGAGGTAGTAGATGAATTCCTTTACAATATAAGAGGAATAGAAAGAGGATGTAGATGAATTCCTTTACAATATAAGAGGGATAGAATGAGGTAGTAGATGAATTCCTTTTCAATATTGGAGGAATAGAATGAGGTAGTAGATGAATTCCTTTATAATATAAGAGGAATAGAATGAGGTAGTAGATGAATTCCTTTACAATATAAGAGGAATAGAATGAGGTAGTAGATGAATTCCTTTACAATATAAGAGGAATAGAATGAGGATGTAGATGAATTCCTTTACAATATAAGAGGATTAAAATGAGGTAGTAGATGAATTCCTTTACAATATTAGAGGAATAGAATGAGGTAGTATATAAATTTCTTTACAATATAAGAGGAATAGAATGAGGTAGTTGATGAATTCCTTTACAATATAAGAGGAATAGAATGAAGATGTATAGGTAGTAGATGAATTCCTTTACAATATTAGAGGAAGAGAATGAGGTAGTAGATGAATTCCTTTACAATATAAGAGGAAAAGAATGAGGTAGTAGATGAATTCCTTTACAATATAAGAGGAAGAGAATGAGGTAGTAGATGAATTCCATTACAATATTAGAGGAAGAGAATGAGGTAGTAGATGAATTGCTTTACAATATTAGAGGAAGAGAATGAGGTAGTAGATGAATTCCTTTACAATATTAGAGGAAGAGAATGAGGTAGTAGATGAATTCCATTACAATATTAGAGGAAGAGAATGAGGTAGTAGATGAATTCCTTTACAATATTAGAGGAAGAGAATGAGGTAGTAGATGAATTCCTTTACAATATTAGAGGAAGAGAATGAGGTAGTAGATGAATTCCTTTACAATATTAGAGGAAGAGAATGAGGTAGTAGATGAATTCCTTTACAATATTAGAGGAAGAGAATGAGGTAGTAGATGAATTCCTTTACAATATAAGAGGAATAGAATGAGGTAGTAGATGAATTCCTTTACAATATTAGAGGAAGAGAATGAGGTAGTAGATGAATTCCTTTACAATATTAGAGGAAGAGAATGAGGTAGTAGATGAATTCCTTTACAATATTAGAGGAATAGAATGAGGTAGTAGATGAATTCCTTTACAATATAAGAGAAATAGAATGAGGTAGTTGATGAATTCCTTTACAATATTAGAGGAATAGAATGAAGATGTATAGGTAGTAGATGAATTCCTTTACAATATTAGAGGAAGAGAATGAGGTAGTAGATGAATTCATTTACAATATAAGAGGAAAAGAATGAGGTAGTAGATGAATTCCTGTACAATATAAGAGGAAAAGAATGAGGTAGTAGATGAATTCCTTTACAATATTAGAGGAATAGAATGAGGTAGTAGATGAATTCCTTTACAATATTAGAGGAAGAGAATGAGGTAGTAGAGGAATTCCTTTACAATGTTAGAGGAAGAGAATGAGGTAGTAGATGAATTACATTACAATATTAGAGGAAGAGAATGAGGTAGTAGATGAATTAATTTACAATATTAGAGGAAGAGAATGAGGTAGTAGATGAATTCCTTTATAATATTAGAGGAAGAGAATGAGGTAGTAGATGAATTCCTTTACAATATAAGATGAATAGAATGAGGCAGTAGATGAATTCCTTTACAATATAAGAGAAATAGAATGAAGTAGTAGATTAAATCCTTTACAATATAAGAGGAATAGAATGAGGTAGTAGATGAATTCCTTTACAATATAAGAGGAATAGAATGAGGTAGTATATGAATTTCTTTACAATATAAGAGGAATAGAATGAGGTAGTACATGAATTCCTTTACAATATAAGAGAAATAGAATGAGGTAGTAGATGAATTCCTTTACAATATAAGAGAAATAGAATGAGGTAGTAGATGAATTCCTTTACAATATAAGAGGAATAGAATGAGGTAGTAGATGAATTCCTTTACAATATAAGAGGAATAGAATGAGGTAGTAGATGAATTCCTTTACAATATAAGAGGAATAGAATGAGGTAGTAGATGAATTCCTTTACAATATTAGAGAAATAGAATGAGGTAGTTGATGAATTCCTTTACAATATTAGAGGAATAGAATGAAGATGTATAGGTAGTAGATGAATTCCTGTACAATATAAGATGAATAGAATGAGGTAGTAGATGAATTCCTTTACAATATAAGAGAAATAGAATGAGGTAGTAGATGAATTCCTTTACAATATAAGAGAAATAGAATGAGGTAGTAGATGAATTCCTTTACAATATAAGAGGAATAGAATGAGGTAGTAGATGAATTCCTTTACAATATAAGAGGAATAGAATGAGGTAGTAGATGAATTCCTTTACAATATAAGAGGAAGAGAATGAGGTAGTAGATGAATTCCATTACAATATTAGAGGAAGAGAATGAGGTAGTAGATGAATTCCTGTACAATATAAGAGGAAAAGAATGAGGTAGTAGATGAATTCCTTTACAATATTAGAGGAATAGAATGAGGTAGTAGATGAATTCCTTTACAATATTAGAGGAAGAGAATGAGGTAGTAGAGGAATTCCTTTACAATGTTAGAGGAAGAGAATGAGGTAGTAGATGAATTCCATTACAATATTAGAGGAAGAGAATGAGGTAGTAGATGAATTCCTTTACAATATTAGAGGAAGAGAATGAGGTAGTAGATGAATTCCTTTTACAATATTAGAGGAAGAGAATGAGGTAGTAGATGAATTCCTTTACAATATAAGAGGAATAGAATGAGGTAGTAGATGAATTCCTTTACAATATAAGAGGAATAGAATGAGGATGTAGATGAATTCCTTTACAATATAAGAGGGATAGAATGAGGTAGTAGATGAATTCCTTTACAATATTGGAGGAATAGAATGAGGTAGTAGATGAATTCCTTTATAATATAAGAGGAATAGAATGAGGTAGTAGATGAATTCCTTTACAATATAAGAGGAATAGAATGAGGTAGTAGATGAATTCCTTTACAATATTGGAGGAATAGAATGAGGTAGTAGATGAATTCCTTTACAATATAAGAGGAATAGAATGAGGTAGTAGATGAATTCCTTTACAATATTAGAGAAATAGAATGAGGTAGTTGATGAATTCCTTTACAATATTAGAGAAATAGAATGAAGATGTATAGGTAGTAGATGAATTCCTTTACAATATTAGAGGAAGAGAATGAGGTAGTAGATGCATTCATTTACAATATAAGAGGAAAAGAATGTGGTAGTAGATGAATTCCTGTACAATATAAGAGGAAAAGAATGAGGTAGTAGATGAATTCCTTTACAATATTAGAGTAATAGAATGAGGTAGTAGATGAATTCCTTTACAATATAAGAGAAAGAGAATGAGGTAGTAGATGAATTCCTTTACAATATTAGAGGAAGAGAATGAGGTAGTAGATGAATTACATTACAATATAAGAGGAAGATAATGAGGTAGTAGATGAATTCCATTACAATATTAGAGGAAGAGAATGAGGTAGTAGATGAATTCCTTTACAATATAAGAGGAAGAGAATGAGGTAGTAGATGAATTCCTTTACAATATTAGAGGAAGAGAATGAGGTAGTAGATGAATTCCATTACAATATTAGAGGAAGAGAATGAGATAGTAGATGAATTCCTTTACAATATTAGAAGAAGAGAATGAGGTAGTAGATGAATTCCTTTTCAATATTAGAGGAATAGAATGAGGTAGTATATGAATTCCTTTACAATATAAGAGGAATAGAATGAGGTAGAAGATGAATTCCTTTACAATATAAGAGGAATAGAATGAGGTAGTTGATGAATTCCTTTACACTATTAGAGTAATAGAATGAGGTAGTAGATGAATTCCTTTACAATATAAGAGAAATAGAATGAGGTAGTAGATGAATTCCTTTACAATATAAGAGGAAGAGAATGAGGTAGTAGATGAATTCCATTACAATATTAGAGGAAGAGAATGAGGTAGTAGATGAATTACATTACAATATTAGAGGAAGAGAATGAGGTAGTAGATGAATTCCTTTACAATATAAGAGGAATAGAATGAGGATGTAGATGAATTCCTTTACAATATAAGAGGGATAGAATGAGGTAGTAGATGAATTCCTTTATATTATAAGAGGAATAGAATGAGGTAGTAGATGAATTCCTTTACAATATAAGAGGAATAGAATGAGGTAGTAGATGAATTCCTTTACAATATAAGAGGAATAGAATAAGGATGTAGATGAATTCCTTTACAATATAAGAGAAATAGAATGAGGTAGTAGATGAATTCCTGTACAATATTAGAGGAATAGAATGAGGTAGTAGATGAATTCCTTTACAATATAAGAGGAATAGAATGAGGATGTAGATGAATTCCTTTACAATATAAGAGGATTAGAATGAGGTAGTAGATGAATTCCTTTACAATATTAGAGGAATAGAATGAGGTAGTATATGAATTTCTTTACAATATAAGAGGAATAGAATGAGGTAGTAGATGAATTCCTTTACAATATAAGAGGAATAGAATGAGGTAGTTGATGAATTCCTTTACACTATTAGAGTAATAGAATGAGGTAGTAGATGAATTCCTTTACAATATAAGATGAATAGAATGAGGTAGTAGATGAATTCCTTTACAATATAAGAGAAATAGAATGAAGTAGTAAATGAATTCCTTTACAATATAAGAGGAATAGAATGAGGTAGTAGATGAATTCCTTTACAATATAAGAGGATTAGAATGAGGTAGTAAATGAATTCCTTTACAATATTAGAGGAATAGAATGAGGTAGTATATGAATTCCTTTACAATATAAGAGGAATAGAATGAGGTAGTAGATGAATTCCTTTACAATATAAGAGGAATAGAAAGAGGATGTAGATGAATTCCTTTACAATATAAGAGGGATAGAATGAGGTAGTAGATGAATTCCTTTTCAATATTGGAGGAATAGAATGAGGTAGTAGATGAATTCCTTTATAATATAAGAGGAATAGAATGAGGTAGTAGATGAATTCCTTTACAATATAAGAGGAATAGAATGAGGTAGTAGATGAATTCCTTTACAATATAAGAGGAATAGAATGAGGATGTAGATGAATTCCTTTACAATATAAGAGGATTAAAATGAGGTAGTAGATGAATTCCTTTATATTATAAGAGGAATATAATGAGGTAGTAGATGAATTCCTTTACAATATAAGAGGAATAGAATGAGGTAGTAGATGAATTCCTTTACAATATAAGAGGAATAGAATAAGGATGTAGATGAATTCCTTTACAATATAAGAGAAATATAATGAGGTAGTAGATGAATTCCTGTACAATATTAGAGGAATAGAATGAGGTAGTAGATGAATTCCTTTACAATATAAGAGGAATAGAATGAGGATGTAGATGAATTCCTTTACAATATAAGAGGATTAGAATGAGGTAGTAGATGAATTCCTTTACAATATTAGAGGAATAGAATGAGGTAGTATATGAATTTCTTTACAATATAAGAGGAATAGAATGAGGTAGTAGATGAATTCCTTTACAATATAAGAGGAATAGAATGAGGTAGTTGATGAATTCCTTTACACTATTAGAGTAATAGAATGAGGTAGTAGATGAATTCCTTTACACTATTAGAGTAATACAATGAGGTAGTAGATGAATTCCTTTACAATATAAGATGAATAGAATGAGGTAGTAGATGAATTCCTTTACAATATAAGAGAAATAGAATGAAGTAGTAAATGTATTCCTTTACAATATAAGAGGAATAGAATGAGGTAGTAGATGAATTCCTTTACAATATAAGAGGATTAGAATGAGGTAGTAAATGAATTCCTTTACAATATTTGAGGAATAGAATGAGGTAGTATATGAATTCCTTTACAATATAAGAGGAATAGAATGAGGTAGTAGATGCATTCCTTTACAATATAAGAGGAATAGAAAGAGGATGTAGATGAATTCCTTTACAATATAAGAGGGATAGAATGAGGTAGTAGATGAATTCCTTTTCAATATTGGAGGAATAGAATGAGGTAGTAGATGAATTCCTTTATAATATAAGAGGAATAGAATGAGGTAGTAGATGAATTCCTTTACAATATAAGAGGAATAGAATGAGGTAGTAGATGAATTCCTTTACAATATAAGAGGAATAGAATGAGGATGTAGATGAATTCCTTTACAATATAAGAGGATTAAAATGAGGTAGTAGATGAATTCCTTTACAATATTAGAGGAATAGAATGAGGTAGTATATAAATTTCTTTACAATATAAGAGGAATAGAATGAGGTAGTTGATGAATTCCTTTACAATATAAGAGGAATAGAATGAAGATGTATAGGTAGTAGATGAATTCCTTTACAATATTAGAGGAAGAGAATGAGGTAGTAGATGAATTCCTTTACAATATAAGAGGAAAAGAATGAGGTAGTAGATGAATTCCTTTACAATATAAGAGGAAGAGAATGAGGTAGTAGATGAATTCCATTACAATATTAGAGGAAGAGAATGAGGTAGTAGATGAATTCCTTTACAATATTAGAGGAAGAGAATGAGGTAGTAGATGAATTCCTTTACAATATTAGAGGAAGAGAATGAGGTAGTAGATGAATTCCATTACAATATTAGAGGAAGAGAATGAGGTAGTAGATGAATTCCTTTACAATATTAGAGGAAGAGAATGAGGTAGTAGATGAATTCCTTTACAATATTAGAGGAAGAGAATGAGGTAGTAGATGAATTCCTTTACAATATTAGAGGAAGAGAATGAGGTAGTAGATGAATTCCTTTACAATATTAGAGGAAGAGAATGAGGTAGTAGATGAATTCCTTTACAATATTAGAGGAAGAGAATGAGGTAGTAGATGAATTCCTTTACAATATTAGAGGAATAGAATGAGGTAGTTGATGAATTCCTTTACACTATTAGAGTAATAGAATGAGGTAGTAGATGAATTCCTTTACACTATTAGAGTAATACAATGAGGTAGTAGATGAATTCCTTTACAATATAAGATGAATAGAATGAGGTAGTAGATGAATTCCTTTACAATATAAGAGAAATAGAATGAAGTAGTAAATGTATTCCTTTACAATATAAGAGGAATAGAATGAGGTAGTAGATGAATTCCTTTACAATATAAGAGGATTAGAATGAGGTAGTAAATGAATTCCTTTACAATATTTGAGGAATAGAATGAGGTAGTATATGAATTCCTTTACAATATAAGAGGAATAGAATGAGGTAGTAGATGAATTCCTTTACAATATAAGAGGAATAGAAAGAGGATGTAGATGAATTCCTTTACAATATAAGAGGGATAGAATGAGGTAGTAGATGAATTCCTTTTCAATATTGGAGGAATAGAATGAGGTAGTAGATGAATTCCTTTATAATATAAGAGGAATAGAATGAGGTAGTAGATGAATTCCTTTACAATATAAGAGGAATAGAATGAGGTAGTAGATGAATTCCTTTACAATATAAGAGGAATAGAATGAGGATGTAGATGAATTCCTTTACAATATAAGAGGATTAAAATGAGGTAGTAGATGAATTCCTTTACAATATTAGAGGAATAGAATGAGGTAGTATATAAATTTCTTTACAATATAAGAGGAATAGAATGAGGTAGTTGATGAATTCCTTTACAATATAAGAGGAATAGAATGAAGATGTATAGGTAGTAGATGAATTCCTTTACAATATTAGAGGAAGAGAATGAGGTAGTAGATGAATTCCTTTACAATATAAGAGGAAAAGAATGAGGTAGTAGATGAATTCCTTTACAATATAAGAGGAAGAGAATGAGGTAGTAGATGAATTCCATTACAATATTAGAGGAAGAGAATGAGGTAGTAGATGAATTCCTTTACAATATTAGAGGAAGAGAATGAGGTAGTAGATGAATTCCTTTACAATATTAGAGGAAGAGAATGAGGTAGTAGATGAATTCCATTACAATATTAGAGGAAGAGAATGAGGTAGTAGATGAATTCCTTTACAATATTAGAGGAAGAGAATGAGGTAGTAGATGAATTCCTTTACAATATTAGAGGAAGAGAATGAGGTAGTAGATGAATTCCTTTACAATATTAGAGGAAGAGAATGAGGTAGTAGATGAATTCCTTTACAATATTAGAGGAAGAGAATGAGGTAGTAGATGAATTCCTTTACAATATAAGAGGAATAGAATGAGGTAGTAGATGAATTCCTTTACAATATTAGAGGAAGAGAATGAGGTAGTAGATGAATTCCTTTACAATATTAGAGGAAGAGAATGAGGTAGTAGATGAATTCCTTTACAATATTAGAGGAATAGAATGAGGTAGTAGATGAATTCCTTTACAATATTAGAGAAATAGAATGAGGTAGTTGATGAATTCCTTTACAATATTAGAGGAATAGAATGAAGATGTATATGTAGTAGATGAATTCCTTTACAATATTAGAGGAAGAGAATGAGGTAGTAGATGAATTCATTTACAATATAAGAGGAAAAGAATGAGGTAGTAGATGAATTCCTGTACAATATAAGAGGAAAAGAATGAGGTAGTAGATGAATTCCTTTACAATATTAGAGGAATAGAATGAGGTAGTAGATGAATTCCTTTACAATATTAGAGGAAGAGAATGAGGTAGTAGAGGAATTCCTTTACAATGTTAGAGGAAGAGAATGAGGTAGTAGATGAATTACATTACAATATTAGAGGAAGAGAATGAGGTAGTAGATGAATTAATTTACAATATTAGAGGAAGAGAATGAGGTAGTAGATGAATTCCTTTATAATATTAGAGGAAGAGAATGAGGTAGTAGATGAATTCCTTTACAATATAAGATGAATAGAATGAGGCAGTAGATGAATTCCTTTACAATATAAGAGAAATAGAATGAAGTAGTAGATTAAATCCTTTACAATATAAGAGGAATAGAATGAGGTAGTAGATGAATTCCTTTACAATATAAGAGGAATAGAATGAGGTAGTATATGAATTTCTTTACAATATAAGAGGAATAGAATGAGGTAGTACATGAATTCCTTTACAATATAAGAGAAATAGAATGAGGTAGTAGATGAATTCCTTTACAATATAAGAGAAATAGAATGAGGCAGTAGATGAATTCCTTTACAATATAAGAGGAATAGAATGAGGTAGTAGATGAATTCCTTTACAATATAAGAGGAATAGAATGAGGTAGTAGATGAATTCCTTTACAATATAAGAGGAATAGAATGAGGTAGTAGATGAATTCCTTTACAATATTAGAGAAATAGAATGAGGTAGTTGATGAATTCCTTTACAATATTAGAGGAATAGAATGAAGATGTATAGGTAGTAGATGAATTCCTGTACAATATAAGATGAATAGAATGAGGTAGTAGATGAATTCCTTTACAATATAAGAGAAATAGAATGAGGTAGTAGATGAATTCCTTTACAATATAAGAGAAATAGAATGAGGTAGTAGATGAATTCCTTTACAATATAAGAGGAATAGAATGAGGTAGTAGATGAATTCCTTTACAATATAAGAGGAATAGAATGAGGTAGTAGATGAATTCCTTTACAATATAAGAGGAAGAGAATGAGGTAGTAGATGAATTCCATTACAATATTAGAGGAAGAGAATGAGGTAGTAGATGAATTCCTTTACAATATTAGAGGAAGAGAATGAGGTAGTAGATGAATTCCATTACAATATTAGAGGAAGAGAATGAGGTAGTAGATGAATTCCTTTACAATATTAGAGGAAGAGAATGAGGTAGTAGATGAATTCCTTTTACAATATTAGAGGAAGAGAATGAGGTAGTAGATGAATTCCTTTACAATATAAGAGGAATAGAATGAGGTAGTAGATGAATTCCTTTACAATATAAGAGGAATAGAATGAGGATGTAGATGAATTCCTTTACAATATAAGAGGGATAGAATGAGGTAGTAGATGAATTCCTTTACAATATTAGAGGAAGAGAATGAGGTAGTAGATGAATTCCTTTATAATATAAGAGGAATAGAATGAGGTAGTAGATGAATTCCTTTACAATATAAGAGGAATAGAATGAGGTAGTAGATGAATTCCTTTACAATATAAGAGGAATAGAATGAGGTAGTAGATGAATTCCTTTACAATATAAGAGGAATAGAATGAGGATGTAGATGAATTCCTTTACAATATAAGAGGATTAAAATGAGGTAGTAGATGAATTCCTTTATATTATAAGAGGAATATAATGAGGTAGTAGATGAATTCCTTTACAATATAAGAGGAATAGAATGAGGTAGTAGATGAATTCCTTTACAATATAAGAGGAATAGAATAAGGATGTAGATGAATTCCTTTACAATATAAGAGAAATATAATGAGGTAGTAGATGAATTCCTGTACAATATTAGAGGAATAGAATGAGGTAGTAGATGAATTCCTTTACAATATAAGAGGAATAGAATGAGGATGTAGATGAATTCCTTTACAATATAAGAGGATTAGAATGAGGTAGTAGATGAATTCCTTTACAATATTAGAGGAATAGAATGAGGTAGTATATGAATTTCTTTACAATATAAGAGGAATAGAATGAGGTAGTAGATGAATTCCTTTACAATATAAGAGGAATAGAATGAGGTAGTTGATGAATTCCTTTACACTATTAGAGTAATAGAATGAGGTAGTAGATGAATTCCTTTACACTATTAGAGTAATACAATGAGGTAGTAGATGAATTCCTTTACAATATAAGATGAATAGAATGAGGTAGTAGATGAATTCCTTTACAATATAAGAGAAATAGAATGAAGTAGTAAATGTATTCCTTTACAATATAAGAGGAATAGAATGAGGTAGTAGATGAATTCCTTTACAATATAAGAGGATTAGAATGAGGTAGTAAATGAATTCCTTTACAATATTTGAGGAATAGAATGAGGTAGTATATGAATTCCTTTACAATATAAGAGGAATAGAATGAGGTAGTAGATGCATTCCTTTACAATATAAGAGGAATAGAAAGAGGATGTAGATGAATTCCTTTACAATATAAGAGGGATAGAATGAGGTAGTAGATGAATTCCTTTTCAATATTGGAGGAATAGAATGAGGTAGTAGATGAATTCCTTTATAATATAAGAGGAATAGAATGAGGTAGTAGATGAATTCCTTTACAATATAAGAGGAATAGAATGAGGTAGTAGATGAATTCCTTTACAATATAAGAGGAATAGAATGAGGATGTAGATGAATTCCTTTACAATATAAGAGGATTAAAATGAGGTAGTAGATGAATTCCTTTACAATATTAGAGGAATAGAATGAGGTAGTATATAAATTTCTTTACAATATAAGAGGAATAGAATGAGGTAGTTGATGAATTCCTTTACAATATAAGAGGAATAGAATGAAGATGTATAGGTAGTAGATGAATTCCTTTACAATATTAGAGGAAGAGAATGAGGTAGTAGATGAATTCCTTTACAATATAAGAGGAAAAGAATGAGGTAGTAGATGAATTCCTTTACAATATAAGAGGAAGAGAATGAGGTAGTAGATGAATTCCATTACAATATTAGAGGAAGAGAATGAGGTAGTAGATGAATTCCTTTACAATATTAGAGGAAGAGAATGAGGTAGTAGATGAATTCCTTTACAATATTAGAGGAAGAGAATGAGGTAGTAGATGAATTCCATTACAATATTAGAGGAAGAGAATGAGGTAGTAGATGAATTCCTTTACAATATTAGAGGAAGAGAATGAGGTAGTAGATGAATTCCTTTACAATATTAGAGGAAGAGAATGAGGTAGTAGATGAATTCCTTTACAATATTAGAGGAAGAGAATGAGGTAGTAGATGAATTCCTTTACAATATTAGAGGAAGAGAATGAGGTAGTAGATGAATTCCTTTACAATATTAGAGGAAGAGAATGAGGTAGTAGATGAATTCCTTTACAATATTAGAGGAATAGAATGAGGTAGTTGATGAATTCCTTTACACTATTAGAGTAATAGAATGAGGTAGTAGATGAATTCCTTTACACTATTAGAGTAATACAATGAGGTAGTAGATGAATTCCTTTACAATATAAGATGAATAGAATGAGGTAGTAGATGAATTCCTTTACAATATAAGAGAAATAGAATGAAGTAGTAAATGTATTCCTTTACAATATAAGAGGAATAGAATGAGGTAGTAGATGAATTCCTTTACAATATAAGAGGATTAGAATGAGGTAGTAAATGAATTCCTTTACAATATTTGAGGAATAGAATGAGGTAGTATATGAATTCCTTTACAATATAAGAGGAATAGAATGAGGTAGTAGATGAATTCCTTTACAATATAAGAGGAATAGAAAGAGGATGTAGATGAATTCCTTTACAATATAAGAGGGATAGAATGAGGTAGTAGATGAATTCCTTTTCAATATTGGAGGAATAGAATGAGGTAGTAGATGAATTCCTTTATAATATAAGAGGAATAGAATGAGGTAGTAGATGAATTCCTTTACAATATAAGAGGAATAGAATGAGGTAGTAGATGAATTCCTTTACAATATAAGAGGAATAGAATGAGGATGTAGATGAATTCCTTTACAATATAAGAGGATTAAAATGAGGTAGTAGATGAATTCCTTTACAATATTAGAGGAATAGAATGAGGTAGTATATAAATTTCTTTACAATATAAGAGGAATAGAATGAGGTAGTTGATGAATTCCTTTACAATATAAGAGGAATAGAATGAAGATGTATAGGTAGTAGATGAATTCCTTTACAATATTAGAGGAAGAGAATGAGGTAGTAGATGAATTCCTTTACAATATAAGAGGAAAAGAATGAGGTAGTAGATGAATTCCTTTACAATATAAGAGGAAGAGAATGAGGTAGTAGATGAATTCCATTACAATATTAGAGGAAGAGAATGAGGTAGTAGATGAATTCCTTTACAATATTAGAGGAAGAGAATGAGGTAGTAGATGAATTCCTTTACAATATTAGAGGAAGAGAATGAGGTAGTAGATGAATTCCATTACAATATTAGAGGAAGAGAATGAGGTAGTAGATGAATTCCTTTACAATATTAGAGGAAGAGAATGAGGTAGTAGATGAATTCCTTTACAATATTAGAGGAAGAGAATGAGGTAGTAGATGAATTCCTTTACAATATTAGAGGAAGAGAATGAGGTAGTAGATGAATTCCTTTACAATATTAGAGGAAGAGAATGAGGTAGTAGATGAATTCCTTTACAATATAAGAGGAATAGAATGAGGTAGTAGATGAATTCCTTTACAATATTAGAGGAAGAGAATGAGGTAGTAGATGAATTCCTTTACAATATTAGAGGAAGAGAATGAGGTAGTAGATGAATTCCTTTACAATATTAGAGGAATAGAATGAGGTAGTAGATGAATTCCTTTACAATATTAGAGAAATAGAATGAGGTAGTTGATGAATTCCTTTACAATATTAGAGGAATAGAATGAAGATGTATATGTAGTAGATGAATTCCTTTACAATATTAGAGGAAGAGAATGAGGTAGTAGATGAATTCATTTACAATATAAGAGGAAAAGAATGAGGTAGTAGATGAATTCCTGTACAATATAAGAGGAAAAGAATGAGGTAGTAGATGAATTCCTTTACAATATTAGAGGAATAGAATGAGGTAGTAGATGAATTCCTTTACAATATTAGAGGAAGAGAATGAGGTAGTAGAGGAATTCCTTTACAATGTTAGAGGAAGAGAATGAGGTAGTAGATGAATTACATTACAATATTAGAGGAAGAGAATGAGGTAGTAGATGAATTAATTTACAATATTAGAGGAAGAGAATGAGGTAGTAGATGAATTCCTTTATAATATTAGAGGAAGAGAATGAGGTAGTAGATGAATTCCTTTACAATATAAGATGAATAGAATGAGGCAGTAGATGAATTCCTTTACAATATAAGAGAAATAGAATGAAGTAGTAGATTAAATCCTTTACAATATAAGAGGAATAGAATGAGGTAGTAGATGAATTCCTTTACAATATAAGAGGAATAGAATGAGGTAGTATATGAATTTCTTTACAATATAAGAGGAATAGAATGAGGTAGTACATGAATTCCTTTACAATATAAGAGAAATAGAATGAGGTAGTAGATGAATTCCTTTACAATATAAGAGAAATAGAATGAGGCAGTAGATGAATTCCTTTACAATATAAGAGGAATAGAATGAGGTAGTAGATGAATTCCTTTACAATATAAGAGGAATAGAATGAGGTAGTAGATGAATTCCTTTACAATATAAGAGGAATAGAATGAGGTAGTAGATGAATTCCTTTACAATATTAGAGAAATAGAATGAGGTAGTTGATGAATTCCTTTACAATATTAGAGGAATAGAATGAAGATGTATAGGTAGTAGATGAATTCCTGTACAATATAAGATGAATAGAATGAGGTAGTAGATGAATTCCTTTACAATATAAGAGAAATAGAATGAGGTAGTAGATGAATTCCTTTACAATATAAGAGAAATAGAATGAGGTAGTAGATGAATTCCTTTACAATATAAGAGGAATAGAATGAGGTAGTAGATGAATTCCTTTACAATATAAGAGGAATAGAATGAGGTAGTAGATGAATTCCTTTACAATATAAGAGGAAGAGAATGAGGTAGTAGATGAATTCCATTACAATATTAGAGGAAGAGAATGAGGTAGTAGATGAATTCCTTTACAATATTAGAGGAAGAGAATGAGGTAGTAGATGAATTCCATTACAATATTAGAGGAAGAGAATGAGGTAGTAGATGAATTCCTTTACAATATTAGAGGAAGAGAATGAGGTAGTAGATGAATTCCTTTTACAATATTAGAGGAAGAGAATGAGGTAGTAGATGAATTCCTTTACAATATAAGAGGAATAGAATGAGGTAGTAGATGAATTCCTTTACAATATAAGAGGAATAGAATGAGGATGTAGATGAATTCCTTTACAATATAAGAGGGATAGAATGAGGTAGTAGATGAATTCCTTTACAATATTAGAGGAAGAGAATGAGGTAGTAGATGAATTCCTTTATAATATAAGAGGAATAGAATGAGGTAGTAGATGAATTCCTTTACAATATAAGAGGAATAGAATGAGGTAGTAGATGAATTCCTTTACAATATTGGAGGAATAGAATGAGGTAGTAGATGAATTCCTTTACAATATAAGAGGAATAGAATGAGGTAGTAGATGAATTCCTTTACAATATTAGAGAAATAGAATGAGGTAGTTGATGAATTCCTTTACAATATTAGAGGAATAGAATGAAGATGTATAGGTAGTAGATGAATTCCTTTACAATATAAGAGGAATAGAATGAGGTAGTAGATGAATTCCTTTACAATATAAGAGGAATAGAATGAGGTAGTTGATGAATTCCTTTACACTATTAGAGTAATAGAATGAGGTAGTAGATGAATTCCTTTACAATATAAGATGAATAGAATGAGGTAGTAGATGAATTCCTTTACAATATAAGAGAAATAGAATGAAGTAGTAAATGAATTCCTTTACAATATAAGAGGAATAGAATGAGGTAGTAGATGAATTCCTTTACAATATAAGAGGATTAGAATGAGGTAGTAAATGAATTCCTTTACAATATTAGAGGAATAGAATGAGGTAGTATATGAATTCCTTTACAATATAAGAGGAATAGAATGAGGTAGTAGATGAATTCCTTTACAATATAAGAGGAATAGAAAGAGGATGTAGATGAATTCCTTTACAATATAAGAGGGATAGAATGAGGTAGTAGATGAATTCCTTTTCAATATTGGAGGAATAGAATGAGGTAGTAGATGAATTCCTTTATAATATAAGAGGAATAGAATGAGGTAGTAGATGAATTCCTTTACAATATAAGAGGAATAGAATGAGGTAGTAGATGAATTCCTTTACAATATAAGAGGAATAGAATGAGGATGTAGATGAATTCCTTTACAATATAAGAGGATTAAAATGAGGTAGTAGATGAATTCCTTTATATTATAAGAGGAATATAATGAGGTAGTAGATGAATTCCTTTACAATATAAGAGGAATAGAATGAGGTAGTAGATGAATTCCTTTACAATATAAGAGGAATAGAATAAGGATGTAGATGAATTCCTTTACAATATAAGAGAAATATAATGAGGTAGTAGATGAATTCCTGTACAATATTAGAGGAATAGAATGAGGTAGTAGATGAATTCCTTTACAATATAAGAGGAATAGAATGAGGATGTAGATGAATTCCTTTACAATATAAGAGGATTAGAATGAGGTAGTAGATGAATTCCTTTACAATATTAGAGGAATAGAATGAGGTAGTATATGAATTTCTTTACAATATAAGAGGAATAGAATGAGGTAGTAGATGAATTCCTTTACAATATAAGAGGAATAGAATGAGGTAGTTGATGAATTCCTTTACACTATTAGAGTAATAGAATGAGGTAGTAGATGAATTCCTTTACACTATTAGAGTAATACAATGAGGTAGTAGATGAATTCCTTTACAATATAAGATGAATAGAATGAGGTAGTAGATGAATTCCTTTACAATATAAGAGAAATAGAATGAAGTAGTAAATGTATTCCTTTACAATATAAGAGGAATAGAATGAGGTAGTAGATGAATTCCTTTACAATATAAGAGGATTAGAATGAGGTAGTAAATGAATTCCTTTA
This sequence comes from Bathymodiolus septemdierum, assembly GCA_963383655.1. Classification (NCBI taxonomy): domain Eukaryota; kingdom Metazoa; phylum Mollusca; class Bivalvia; order Mytilida; family Modiolidae; genus Bathymodiolus; species Bathymodiolus septemdierum. The sequence continues at coordinate 3,217,262 of OY726523.1, forward strand.
CAATATTTGAGGAATAGAATGAGGTAGTATATGAATTCCTTTACAATATAAGAGGAATAGAATGAGGTAGTAGATGCATTCCTTTACAATATAAGAGGAATAGAAAGAGGATGTAGATGAATTCCTTTACAATATAAGAGGGATAGAATGAGGTAGTAGATGAATTCCTTTTCAATATTGGAGGAATAGAATGAGGTAGTAGATGAATTCCTTTATAATATAAGAGGAATAGAATGAGGTAGTAGATGAATTCCTTTACAATATAAGAGGAATAGAATGAGGTAGTAGATGAATTCCTTTACAATATAAGAGGAATAGAATGAGGATGTAGATGAATTCCTTTACAATATAAGAGGATTAAAATGAGGTAGTAGATGAATTCCTTTACAATATTAGAGGAATAGAATGAGGTAGTATATAAATTTCTTTACAATATAAGAGGAATAGAATGAGGTAGTTGATGAATTCCTTTACAATATAAGAGGAATAGAATGAAGATGTATAGGTAGTAGATGAATTCCTTTACAATATTAGAGGAAGAGAATGAGGTAGTAGATGAATTCCTTTACAATATAAGAGGAAAAGAATGAGGTAGTAGATGAATTCCTTTACAATATAAGAGGAAGAGAATGAGGTAGTAGATGAATTCCATTACAATATTAGAGGAAGAGAATGAGGTAGTAGATGAATTCCTTTACAATATTAGAGGAAGAGAATGAGGTAGTAGATGAATTCCTTTACAATATTAGAGGAAGAGAATGAGGTAGTAGATGAATTCCATTACAATATTAGAGGAAGAGAATGAGGTAGTAGATGAATTCCTTTACAATATTAGAGGAAGAGAATGAGGTAGTAGATGAATTCCTTTACAATATTAGAGGAAGAGAATGAGGTAGTAGATGAATTCCTTTACAATATTAGAGGAAGAGAATGAGGTAGTAGATGAATTCCTTTACAATATTAGAGGAAGAGAATGAGGTAGTAGATGAATTCCTTTACAATATTAGAGGAAGAGAATGAGGTAGTAGATGAATTCCTTTACAATATTAGAGGAATAGAATGAGGTAGTTGATGAATTCCTTTACACTATTAGAGTAATAGAATGAGGTAGTAGATGAATTCCTTTACACTATTAGAGTAATACAATGAGGTAGTAGATGAATTCCTTTACAATATAAGATGAATAGAATGAGGTAGTAGATGAATTCCTTTACAATATAAGAGAAATAGAATGAAGTAGTAAATGTATTCCTTTACAATATAAGAGGAATAGAATGAGGTAGTAGATGAATTCCTTTACAATATAAGAGGATTAGAATGAGGTAGTAAATGAATTCCTTTACAATATTTGAGGAATAGAATGAGGTAGTATATGAATTCCTTTACAATATAAGAGGAATAGAATGAGGTAGTAGATGAATTCCTTTACAATATAAGAGGAATAGAAAGAGGATGTAGATGAATTCCTTTACAATATAAGAGGGATAGAATGAGGTAGTAGATGAATTCCTTTTCAATATTGGAGGAATAGAATGAGGTAGTAGATGAATTCCTTTATAATATAAGAGGAATAGAATGAGGTAGTAGATGAATTCCTTTACAATATAAGAGGAATAGAATGAGGTAGTAGATGAATTCCTTTACAATATAAGAGGAATAGAATGAGGATGTAGATGAATTCCTTTACAATATAAGAGGATTAAAATGAGGTAGTAGATGAATTCCTTTACAATATTAGAGGAATAGAATGAGGTAGTATATAAATTTCTTTACAATATAAGAGGAATAGAATGAGGTAGTTGATGAATTCCTTTACAATATAAGAGGAATAGAATGAAGATGTATAGGTAGTAGATGAATTCCTTTACAATATTAGAGGAAGAGAATGAGGTAGTAGATGAATTCCTTTACAATATAAGAGGAAAAGAATGAGGTAGTAGATGAATTCCTTTACAATATAAGAGGAAGAGAATGAGGTAGTAGATGAATTCCATTACAATATTAGAGGAAGAGAATGAGGTAGTAGATGAATTCCTTTACAATATTAGAGGAAGAGAATGAGGTAGTAGATGAATTCCTTTACAATATTAGAGGAAGAGAATGAGGTAGTAGATGAATTCCATTACAATATTAGAGGAAGAGAATGAGGTAGTAGATGAATTCCTTTACAATATTAGAGGAAGAGAATGAGGTAGTAGATGAATTCCTTTACAATATTAGAGGAAGAGAATGAGGTAGTAGATGAATTCCTTTACAATATTAGAGGAAGAGAATGAGGTAGTAGATGAATTCCTTTACAATATTAGAGGAAGAGAATGAGGTAGTAGATGAATTCCTTTACAATATAAGAGGAATAGAATGAGGTAGTAGATGAATTCCTTTACAATATTAGAGGAAGAGAATGAGGTAGTAGATGAATTCCTTTACAATATTAGAGGAAGAGAATGAGGTAGTAGATGAATTCCTTTACAATATTAGAGGAATAGAATGAGGTAGTAGATGAATTCCTTTACAATATTAGAGAAATAGAATGAGGTAGTTGATGAATTCCTTTACAATATTAGAGGAATAGAATGAAGATGTATATGTAGTAGATGAATTCCTTTACAATATTAGAGGAAGAGAATGAGGTAGTAGATGAATTCATTTACAATATAAGAGGAAAAGAATGAGGTAGTAGATGAATTCCTGTACAATATAAGAGGAAAAGAATGAGGTAGTAGATGAATTCCTTTACAATATTAGAGGAATAGAATGAGGTAGTAGATGAATTCCTTTACAATATTAGAGGAAGAGAATGAGGTAGTAGAGGAATTCCTTTACAATGTTAGAGGAAGAGAATGAGGTAGTAGATGAATTACATTACAATATTAGAGGAAGAGAATGAGGTAGTAGATGAATTAATTTACAATATTAGAGGAAGAGAATGAGGTAGTAGATGAATTCCTTTATAATATTAGAGGAAGAGAATGAGGTAGTAGATGAATTCCTTTACAATATAAGATGAATAGAATGAGGCAGTAGATGAATTCCTTTACAATATAAGAGAAATAGAATGAAGTAGTAGATTAAATCCTTTACAATATAAGAGGAATAGAATGAGGTAGTAGATGAATTCCTTTACAATATAAGAGGAATAGAATGAGGTAGTATATGAATTTCTTTACAATATAAGAGGAATAGAATGAGGTAGTACATGAATTCCTTTACAATATAAGAGAAATAGAATGAGGTAGTAGATGAATTCCTTTACAATATAAGAGAAATAGAATGAGGTAGTAGATGAATTCCTTTACAATATAAGAGGAATAGAATGAGGTAGTAGATGAATTCCTTTACAATATAAGAGGAATAGAATGAGGTAGTAGATGAATTCCTTTACAATATAAGAGGAATAGAATGAGGTAGTAGATGAATTCCTTTACAATATTAGAGAAATAGAATGAGGTAGTTGATGAATTCCTTTACAATATTAGAGGAATAGAATGAAGATGTATAGGTAGTAGATGAATTCCTGTACAATATAAGATGAATAGAATGAGGTAGTAGATGAATTCCTTTACAATATAAGAGAAATAGAATGAGGTAGTAGATGAATTCCTTTACAATATAAGAGAAATAGAATGAGGTAGTAGATGAATTCCTTTACAATATAAGAGGAATAGAATGAGGTAGTAGATGAATTCCTTTACAATATAAGAGGAATAGAATGAGGTAGTAGATGAATTCCTTTACAATATAAGAGGAAGAGAATGAGGTAGTAGATGAATTCCATTACAATATTAGAGGAAGAGAATGAGGTAGTAGATGAATTCCTTTACAATATTAGAGGAAGAGAATGAGGTAGTAGATGAATTCCATTACAATATTAGAGGAAGAGAATGAGGTAGTAGATGAATTCCTTTACAATATTAGAGGAAGAGAATGAGGTAGTAGATGAATTCCTTTTACAATATTAGAGGAAGAGAATGAGGTAGTAGATGAATTCCTTTACAATATAAGAGGAATAGAATGAGGTAGTAGATGAATTCCTTTACAATATAAGAGGAATAGAATGAGGATGTAGATGAATTCCTTTACAATATAAGAGGGATAGAATGAGGTAGTAGATGAATTCCTTTACAATATTAGAGGAAGAGAATGAGGTAGTAGATGAATTCCTTTATAATATAAGAGGAATAGAATGAGGTAGTAGATGAATTCCTTTACAATATAAGAGGAATAGAATGAGGTAGTAGATGAATTCCTTTACAATATTGGAGGAATAGAATGAGGTAGTAGATGAATTCCTTTACAATATAAGAGGAATAGAATGAGGTAGTAGATGAATTCCTTTACAATATTAGAGAAATAGAATGAGGTAGTTGATGAATTCCTTTACAATATTAGAGGAATAGAATGAAGATGTATAGGTAGTAGATGAATTCCTTTACAATATTAGAGGAAGAGAATGAGGTAGTAGATGCATTCATTTACAATATAAGAGGAAAAGAATGTGGTAGTAGATGAATTCCTGTACAATATAAGAGGAAAAGAATGAGGTAGTAGATGAATTCCTTTACAATATTAGAGTAATAGAATGAGGTAGTAGATGAATTCCTTTACAATATAAGAGAAAGAGAATGAGGTAGTAGATGAATTCCTTTACAATATTAGAGGAAGAGAATGAGGTAGTAGATGAATTACATTACAATATAAGAGGAAGATAATGAGGTAGTAGATGAATTCCATTACAATATTAGAGGAAGAGAATGAGGTAGTAGATGAATTCCTTTACAATATAAGAGGAAGAGAATGAGGTAGTAGATGAATTCCTTTACAATATTAGAGGAAGAGAATGAGGTAGTAGATGAATTCCATTACAATATTAGAGGAAGAGAATGAGATAGTAGATGAATTCCTTTACAATATTAGAAGAAGAGAATGAGGTAGTAGATGAATTCCTTTTCAATATTAGAGGAATAGAATGAGGTAGTATATGAATTCCTTTACAATATAAGAGGAATAGAATGAGGTAGAAGATGAATTCCTTTACAATATAAGAGGAATAGAATGAGGTAGTTGATGAATTCCTTTACACCATTAGAGTAATAGAATGAGGTAGTAGATGAATTCCTTTACAATATAAGAGAAATAGAATGAGGTAGTAGATGAATTCCTTTACAATATAAGAGGAAGAGAATGAGGTAGTAGATGAATTCCATTACAATATTAGAGGAAGAGAATGAGGTAGTAGATGAATTACATTACAATATTAGAGGAAGAGAATGAGGTAGTAGATGAATTCCTTTACAATATAAGAGGAATAGAATGAGGATGTAGATGAATTCCTTTACAATATAAGAGGGATAGAATGAGGTAGTAGATGAATTCCTTTATATTATAAGAGGAATAGAATGAGGTAGTAGATGAATTCCTTTACAATATAAGAGGAATAGAATGAGGTAGTAGATGAATTCCTTTACAATATAAGAGGAATAGAATAAGGATGTAGATGAATTCCTTTACAATATAAGAGAAATAGAATGAGGTAGTAGATGAATTCCTGTACAATATTAGAGGAATAGAATGAGGTAGTAGATGAATTCCTTTACAATATAAGAGGAATAGAATGAGGATGTAGATGAATTCCTTTACAATATAAGAGGATTAGAATGAGGTAGTAGATGAATTCCTTTACAATATTAGAGGAATAGAATGAGGTAGTATATTAATTTCTTTACAATATAAGAGGAATAGAATGAGGTAGTAGATGAATTCCTTTACAATATAAGAGGAATAGAATGAGGTAGTTGATGAATTCCTTTACACTATTAGAGTAATAGAATGAGGTAGTAGATGAATTCCTTTACAATATAAGATGAATAGAATGAGGTAGTAGATGAATTCCTTTACAATATAAGAGAAATAGAATGAAGTAGTAAATGAATTCCTTTACAATATAAGAGGAATAGAATGAGGTAGTAGATGAATTCCTTTACAATATAAGAGGATTAGAATGAGGTAGTAAATGAATTCCTTTACAATATTAAAGGAATAGAATGAGGTAGTATATGAATTCCTTTACAATATAAGAGGAATAGAATGAGGTAGTAGATGAATTCCTTTACAATATAAGAGGAATAGAAAGAGGATGTAGATGAATTCCTTTACAATATAAGAGGGATAGAATGAGGTAGTAGATGAATTCCTTTTCAATATTGGAGGAATAGAATGAGGTAGTAGATGAATTCCTTTATAATATAAGAGGAATAGAATGAGGTAGTAGATGAATTCCTTTACAATATAAGAGGAATAGAATGAGGATGTAGATGAATTCCTTTACAATATAAGAGGATTAAAATGAGGTAGTAGATGAATTCCTTTATATTATAAGAGGAATATAATGAGGTAGTAGATGAATTCCTTTACAATATAAGAGGAATAGAATGAGGTAGTAGATGAATTCCTTTACAATATAAGAGGAATAGAATAAGGATGTAGATGAATTCCTTTACAATATAAGAGAAATATAATGAGGTAGTAGATGAATTCCTGTACAATATTAGAGGAATAGAATGAGGTAGTAGATGAATTCCTTTACAATATAAGAGGAATAGAATGAGGATGTAGATGAATTCCTTTACAATATAAGAGGATTAGAATGAGGTAGTAGATGAATTCCTTTACAATATTAGAGGAATAGAATGAGGTAGTATATGAATTTCTTTACAATATAAGAGGAATAGAATGAGGTAGTAGATGAATTCCTTTACAATATAAGAGGAATAGAATGAGGTAGTTGATGAATTCCTTTACACTATTAGAGTAATAGAATGAGGTAGTAGATGAATTCCTTTACACTATTAGAGTAATACAATGAGGTAGTAGATGAATTCCTTTACAATATAAGATGAATAGAATGAGGTAGTAGATGAATTCCTTTACAATATAAGAGAAATAGAATGAAGTAGTAAATGTATTCCTTTACAATATAAGAGGAATAGAATGAGGTAGTAGATGAATTCCTTTACAATATAAGAGGATTAGAATGAGGTAGTAAATGAATTCCTTTACAATATTAGAGGAATAGAATGAGGTAGTATATGAATTCCTTTACAATATAAGAGGAATAGAATGAGGTAGTAGATGAATTCCTTTACAATATAAGAGGAATAGAAAGAGGATGTAGATGAATTCCTTTACAATATAAGAGGGATAGAATGAGGTAGTAGATGAATTCCTTTTCAATATTGGAGGAATAGAATGAGGTAGTAGATGAATTCCTTTATAATATAAGAGGAATAGAATGAGGTAGTAGATGAATTCCTTTACAATATAAGAGGAATAGAATGAGGTAGTAGATGAATTCCTTTACAATATAAGAGGAATAGAATGAGGATGTAGATGAATTCCTTTACAATATAAGAGGATTAAAATGAGGTAGTAGATGAATTCCTTTACAATATTAGAGGAATAGAATGAGGTAGTATATAAATTTCTTTACAATATAAGAGGAATAGAATGAGGTAGTTGATGAATTCCTTTACAATATAAGAGGAATAGAATGAAGATGTATAGGTAGTAGATGAATTCCTTTACAATATTAGAGGAAGAGAATGAGGTAGTAGATGAATTCCTTTACAATATAAGAGGAAAAGAATGAGGTAGTAGATGAATTCCTTTACAATATAAGAGGAAGAGAATGAGGTAGTAGATGAATTCCATTACAATATTAGAGGAAGAGAATGAGGTAGTAGATGAATTCCTTTACAATATTAGAGGAAGAGAATGAGGTAGTAGATGAATTCCTTTACAATATTAGAGGAAGAGAATGAGGTAGTAGATGAATTCCATTACAATATTAGAGGAAGAGAATGAGGTAGTAGATGAATTCCTTTACAATATTAGAGGAAGAGAATGAGGTAGTAGATGAATTCCTTTACAATATTAGAGGAAGAGAATGAGGTAGTAGATGAATTCCTTTACAATATTAGAGGAAGAGAATGAGGTAGTAGATGAATTCCTTTACAATATTAGAGGAAGAGAATGAGGTAGTAGATGAATTCCTTTACAATATAAGAGGAATAGAATGAGGTAGTAGATGAATTCCTTTACAATATTAGAGGAAGAGAATGAGGTAGTAGATGAATTCCTTTACAATATTAGAGGAAGAGAATGAGGTAGTAGATGAATTCCTTTACAATATTAGAGGAATAGAATGAGGTAGTAGATGAATTCCTTTACAATATTAGAGAAATAGAATGAGGTAGTTGATGAATTCCTTTACAATATTAGAGGAATAGAATGAAGATGTATAGGTAGTAGATGAATTCCTTTACAATATTAGAGGAAGAGAATGAGGTAGTAGATGAATTCATTTACAATATAAGAGGAAAAGAATGAGGTAGTAGATGAATTCCTGTACAATATAAGAGGAAAAGAATGAGGTAGTAGATGAATTCCTTTACAATATTAGAGGAATAGAATGAGGTAGTAGATGAATTCCTTTACAATATTAGAGGAAGAGAATGAGGTAGTAGAGGAATTCCTTTACAATGTTAGAGGAAGAGAATGAGGTAGTAGATGAATTACATTACAATATTAGAGGAAGAGAATGAGGTAGTAGATGAATTAATTTACAATATTAGAGGAAGAGAATGAGGTAGTAGATGAATTCCTTTATAATATTAGAGGAAGAGAATGAGGTAGTAGATGAATTTCTTTACAATATAAGATGAATAGAATGAGGCAGTAGATGAATTCCTTTACAATATAAGAGAAATAGAATGAAGTAGTAGATTAAATCCTTTACAATATAAGAGGAATAGAATGAGGTAGTAGATGAATTCCTTTACAATATAAGAGGAATAGAATGAGGTAGTAGATGAATTCCTGTACAATATAAGATGAATAGAATGAGGTAGTAGATGAATTCCTTTACAATATAAGATGAATAGAATGAGGCAGTAGATGAATTCCTTTACAATATAAGAGAAATAGAATGAAGTAGTAGATTAAATCCTTTACAATATAAGAGGAATAGAATGAGGTAGTAGATGAATTCCTTTACAATATAAGAGGAATAGAATGAGGTAGTAGATGAATTCCTGTACAATATAAGATGAATAGAATGAGGTAGTAGATGAATTCCTTTACAATATAAGAGAAATAGAATGAGGTAGTAGATGAATTCCTTTACAATATAAGAGAAATAGAATGAGGTAGTAGATGAATTCCTTTACAATATAAGAGGAATAGAATGAGGTAGTAGATGAATTCCTTTACAATATAAGAGGAATAGAATGAGGTAGTAGATGAATTCCTTTACAATATAAGAGGAATAGAATGAGGTAGTAGATGAATTCCTTTACAATATTAGAGAAATAGAATGAGGTAGTTGATGAATTCCTTTACAATATTAGAGGAATAGAATGAAGATGTATAGGTAGTAGATGAATTCCTTTACAATATTAGAGGAAGAGAATGAGGTAGTAGATGAATTCATTTACAATATAAGAGGAAAAGAATGAGGTAGTAGATGAATTCCTGTACAATATAAGAGGAAAAGAATGAGGTAGTAGATGAATTCCTTTACAATATAAGAGGAAAAGAATGAGGTAGTAGATGAATTCCTTTACAATATAAGAGGAATAGAATGAGGATGTAGATTAATTCCTTTACAATATAAGAGGAATATAATGAGGATGTAGATGAATTCCTTTATAATATAAGATGAATAGAATGAGGTAGTAGATGAATTCATTTACAATATAAGAGGAATAGAATGAGGATGTAGATGAATTCCTTTACAATATAAGAGGAATAGAATGAGGTAGTAGATGAATTCCTTTACAATATAAGAGGAATAGAATGAGGATGTAGATGAATTCCTTTACAATATAAGATGAATAGAATGAGGTAGTAGATGAATTCCTTTACAATACAAGATGAATAGAATGAGGTAGTAGATGAATTCCTTTACAATATAAGAGGAAAAGAATGAGGATGTAGATGAATTCCTTTACAATATAAGATGAATAGAATGAGGTAGTAGATGAATTCCTTTACAATATAAGATGAATAGAATGAGGTAGTAGATGAATTCCTTTACAATATAAGATGAATAGAATGAGGTAGTAGATGAATTCCTGTACAATATAAGATGAATAGAATGAGGTAGTAGATGAATTCCTGTACAATATAAGATGAATAGAATGAGGTAGTAGATGAATTCCTTTACAATATAAGAGGAATAGAATGAGGTAGTAGATGAATTCCTTTGCAATATAAGAGGAATAGAATGAGGTAGTAGATGAATTCCTTTACAATATAAGAGGAATAGAATGGGTAGTAGATGAATTCCTTTACATTATAAGATGAATATAATGAGGTAGTATATGAATTCCTTTACAATATAAGAGGAATAGAATGAGGTAGTAAATGAATTCCTTTACAATATAAGAGGAATAGAATGAGGTAGTAAATGAATTCCTTTACAATATAAGATAAATAGAATGAAGTAGTAGATGAATTCCTTTACAATGTAAGAGGAATAGAATGAGGTAGTAGATGAATTCCTTTACAATATAAGATGAATAGAATGAAGTAGTAGATGAATTCCTTTACAATATAAGAGGAATAGAATGAGGATGTAGATGAATTCCTTTACAATGTAAGAGGAATAGAATGAGGTAGTAGATGAATTCCTTTACAATATAAGAGGAATAGAATGAGGATGTAGATGAATTCCTTTACAATATAAGAGGGATAGAATGAGGTAGTAGATGAATTCCTTTACAATATAAGAGGAATAGAATGAGGTAGTAGATGAATTCCTTTACAATATAAGAGGAATAGAATGAAGTAGTAGATGAATTCCTTTACAATGTAAGAGGAATAGAATGAGGATGTAGATGAATTCCTTTACAATGTAAGAGGAATAGAATGAAGTAGTAGATGAATTCCTTTACAATATAAGATGAATAGAATGAGGTAGTAGATGAATTCCTTTACAATGTAAGAGGAATAGAATGAGGTAGTGAAATATTTTTTGTTAATGATATTATATATAAAAGTTGTGAAATTACACAAGAATTAATTCTTCACAAATTAAAAAATAAATCGAATTGGATATCTGAATTTAGTATTGTTAAAAAAGCTATTCCAAAGAACAGAAAGATCAGATAAAAGTATTGTAACTATAGAAAAAAGATTATTTCATCTGGAACGATCAGTTTATTAATTTATCTACATTGTCTAATAGGTTATTTTCTAAACTGGTGAGTGTTAAATTTTCTAAACCTATTGGTACATATTATTGGATTAATTATTTAGTGTTGTCTGAAAAACCAAATAAAAGTAGTCTATTTTTTTCATCTTCAAATATCTTGAAGAAAACAAACTAAAAATGTTCAGATGGAAACTCTTTCAGTTTATTATTCCAAATAAAGTTTTACTTTTCAAATGGAAAATTGCTGGGAATAATTTATGCAAAATAGATGAAGATTACTCTCATTATTTTATTACTTGTGCCTTTTTAAATGATTTTTGGACAAAATTTCAGAATTTAACAAAGGAAATGGAAATTCTGAAACCAAAATTACTTTGAAACATATAGTACTTGGATAAAAGATAGATGATAAAAACTATCTTGCAATAAATCTACAAATCGTATTATATATCTGAACAGAAAACAAAGTATACTAAAGTATTTGAATATACTAAAAAAATAAAGATTGTACATTTTTAATTAAAGTAGAAAATTATATGTAAATACAAAATAAATAGATGTTTCCAAAAGGTATTTAATATAGTATTGGTCAGCGACGGTGAGACAAAAACAAGGTGTCTCTAGTCGTCAACATGTAAGTCGGCAATCAGGAAGTCATCGCATTGTAGGTAGTCTGTGGCTAACTGTAAAATAAAATAACATTTTAAATACATTTGTATATTCATAATACAATTAAAATGACAGTGATATTAATCTTATTATATTCCCATTCAAATTATATTATTTCTTTTGAAGTTTAAAACGATTGAAAAGAAATATTATCTTAATAAAGTAATTACGGTATTTGGTTGATAGAAAACAAATCTCAAAATTCAATTCCTTAGGTTCCTGTGGTCTAGTCCTGGCTCTGAATCTGTTGGTAACTCTTTTGAGTAGTTGTTGTTTTGGTAGAAGGAAGTGCTGATCTTCTGGTACGGTGAGTATGACGTCTTCTACCACTTCCATAGCTGGTTTCTGGATGCTGATCTGTTTAGCCTACAAAGATATCAATGAAAAACAAAGTGTTATATTACAGTTATATTACAATTAACTTTACATTGACAGTATTAAGATATTAATTGTTTTAATATACTATAATCAAATAAATGCCTTTATTTTAATATAGATCTATGATTATGATACTGAAATAATTTTACTTGTTTCCAAGAAAATGAGAATTAGTTTCTTCGACCTCACACTACAGGTCCAGGCAATACTGTTCTTGTTAGTTCTTTTCACACCATATGAGTAGCCGTTACTGGAAACTAGTAGCTTGCCACCTCTCTTCCTGTCGGTCTCCAAGACTTTGTAAGTAATGTGTTGGTCTGGTAAACTGTCATCTGGGAGGTCTGGATCGATGTTGATAGAACTGCAAAGAAAATATGTTGTTACAATACGACAAACAAAAATAGTTAACTAGATAAAAAGAAAATAATAGAATTACAAACTGATACATTTAGTTTTCTAAAATAAAAAAAGTTCTAACATCATTTATTTTTTTCATTAAAACGAATAAAATTAGAAACTCTTCATGAACCGTTTTACGTTGCTATTTGCTATATATTTACTCCTCCATGGGTTCTGGGGTTTCCTCTGCGTTTCGATTAGAAATGTTGAAGGTACCATCCAACGGGTCTTGAGTTTGGTCTACGGTTGTGTCTAAGGTTAGGTCTTGGTCTGCAGACTGGTCCAACTCCTCATGATCACTGGACAGATCATGGACATCGTCTCTGTTGAAACTCTATAGTAGAACATCGTCGATGTCTGATGTGTTCTGTTTTGGTTGGAATGTACATCCATGGCATGTGAAGTTAATAATAAGCTGGTCAGCAAGAGCTAGTCAGGGACGTAGATGAGGTCTTAATAGTGTGCACGCCATAATTATGTTTGACGAGATGCAAAATGGTACGATCTGGGGCCATTTCAAGGTTTCATATAACATAGAATCAAGCACAATTTTAATGATTGATAGACAACAATATCTTAAAATTGTCAAAAATGTGCCCTTCGTGTCTTGGCAGATACGAACACTTCCATTGTTTTGCACAAGTCCACTTCAAAATCTCGGTGAATATGCATCAATCCCAGAGAAGATAGCCTGCCATTCTTCATACCCGAACTAACACAAGTTTTCAAACGTCTCAGTACACTAAATGACATTTTAACAGTAGCGCTTGCTGCTGGCATGTTTAACAAAACACATAATAGTGTATCTATAGAAGGATAGAGAACTGGATTTACATAATCTAGTGTGGTACAAAGTAGGGCCTTTGAGAGGGGGTTCATCCAGTGCATCGGTACGGGGCCCAGGAATCTCTGAAGTGCCCCATGGACTTAGCCATTGACGTTTTATTTTGATTTGTTCATTATTATTTTTTTGTATTTTCAACTCAAATCCACAATTTTGAGAGAAGTTTCAGCCTGTCCTCAGGCCCCAAAGCAGTATTGTTCCGCTTTGCAATATTTCTTTTGGAGCCCTGTTGCCGGTACATCATCATAATTCTTTTTTCACAACCTATAATAAAATGGAAAAAAAATATCACACTGCCGGAAAAGTTCCAAAAATTCAATAGAAAAATCGTAGAAATAGGCAAATTCGATATTCGATAACACACATATACATGACCGCCCACTTTCCTGACTTAGTACAGGTACTTCAGTAAAAAGTGACGGCGTTCATCTAGTTGGATTATAACTTGCCATTGTCTTAAGGAATACCAGTATAGCCATATCTCCTCTGAACTGTCGATCGAGGGAAAAAAGATAATATACTAGACAGGTAGCATGTACATCGTACTTGATAAATCCTAAAGGAGTGTATGATAAGGGTAGATTTTGGCCCGATCTCAGAAACTGTTTATACAAATATAATATTAAACACAATCATTGAAAGGTAAGAAAAATATTTTTTTTATGATTTCACTTTGTCCTTTGTTGCTTAGCAACGTAGATGAAGGAGGGTTCAATTAATCATTGGAAATTCAAATATGGTGGTTTTATTTTACATATCTTGCATAGTCTTTTCGACAAAATGTTATATTCTGTGTATGTACACTCTAAAAATAATATTCCAATTCTCTATGGTAGCATATAGTATTTGTGTGTAGTTTTGTCACCCTAGCAACGGTTTTGTAAACATTAAATTAGCCTATATTATTGCAATTAATGATTGAATTTTGACATCTACGATCTTTTGACTTGATATTTGATTAAGCGGTATATTTTTGTCAAGCTATACACACTACAAATGTCATTTCATATTTCAAAAATACATTTTGATATTTTTATTCATAGCTATGCCCCGTCCATAGCAACAGGTTTCCCTATGCATAGTATTTTCCTGTAGATCTCATGGACCTATTATTTAATCAAGAAAAAAAAATCTACAACAGCACCTTAGCAGATCTAGAGACATCTTATCATTTACTAACCAGAATATATTATAAGAATTCCTTAAACCTTACAATGTCCCTAGTAACCAAATAGTATCCCTAGCAACCGCAGAAACTCGTCAATGCTGAGCTCTGTAAATTGCTTTTTTAAAATTTTTTTATAACCGAATGTTGATCTTTTTATTTTTTAAATCATTCACAGTAATTAGAATGTCAAAGGAACCAAGTCAACTGCATAACATGGTAAAGCAGTGCTACAGCGGCAGGAGAGGATATATTCCATGTTGAATAATTAAGAAATAAATCATGGAAGCCAGGATGTGTTGGGAGTGTAGTGAAATGAAATGAACACTTTACTGAAAGCGCTATTTTTCCATTACGTCAATGTTGTATTTATAAAGTTGGAAATCCCGTTGTAGAATTCTCGGGTTTTTACATAGAAGTAATCGATTAATTTGAGGATCCCGAGTAAATTTTAGAGTATATAAGGCGGTCAAAATGCCGCGGATCGTGGCATTCGTTTTGTGTCATTTGGGAAGTAAACGTCGAAAAGATAAGCAAATGTTTGAAATATGAAAAAAAAAAAAAAAAAAGATAAGCAAGATTAAATAGGTATATTGAGTTGAACTGAGCTAAAACAAGACATCAGAGTTTAAAGAATAGCAGAAGTGACTGATTTAAGTCTTGCCTGTTATTCTGATAAAACGTTTGATCGTTGAATAGCTCAAAGCGAGCCAACATTCTATTTATAGTTATAGTTGTAGTTTACTGAGCAAAATTGAGATATAAAATTGTCTACCATTTTAAAATAATACAATTAATTTTGAATAGGTTCTTTACATTTTACACAATAAATCTCGAACCATAAGAAGTAACTTAGGTACGAACCCTTTCTTAGTTTATTTTCCTATTTATTTTAATTTACTTTAACATATCATTTTCAATAGATACCCGGCCCGTTACAAAATTGGTGGCAGCGTTGCGGGATTCGAGTAGTGTAAATAAATTGTTTAAATTGTATATACGTTTCTTGTTTGATTGTTTGATTATTTGTTGTACTTTAAACTTGCAATATGGCAGATTATGATGAAGAGTTATCTGAAATAGAATCAGAGGTTGACCGTCTCACAAGACAAGTGAGCGGGTACGAACGGGTTAGTCAGTCAACACCAAAATATATGGCGACTGGCGAGCGTCAGTCGGTAGGTTTCCCGGTCGATTCAGGTTTCGCAACCGCACGACAATCAAGAGAAAGAGCTAGTGCTCAAAGAGAAAGTACAGAAGTGGACAGAATAGAGGTTGAAATTGAGAAATTGAGAGAGCAATTAAGGCAATATGAGGAGCTCAGAAGTATGCAGGAAAGTGCATATAGAGAAAGAGAGGGTAGCCCAGCGGTTCGATTTAAGGAACCGTTATATGACAATTATGTTCCCCCGGGTGTTGCAGTGAGACAGAAATCAGATCAAACTAAGAAATCGGCACAACCGGCTGCTGCTAAAGGCTCAAATACTGCACGTGTAAAAGCTGCAACCTATGATGGTACATCATCATGGTTAGATTATAAGTCTCACTTTGATGCCTGCTCTCGTATAAATCAATGGTCAGAAAATGAAAAGGGGTTATATCTGGCTGTGGCTTTGCGTGGACAAGCCCAGGGCATATTAGGAGATTTGTCTATAGATAAGCAACAAGACTATAAATCTCTTGTGAAAGCACTCGAAGAACGTTTTGCCCCACCTAATCAAACTGAGCTGTACAGAGTTCAGCTCACTGAGCGACGACAAAAACCAGCAGAAAGCCTACCTGAACTTGGTCAGGCAATTAGAAGATTAGTAAATCTGGCTTATCCTACAGTACCAGAGAATGTACGTGACACACTTGCAAAGCAGCATTTAATAGAGGCTCTAGCCGACTCAGAAATGAGGATACGCATTAAGCAGTCACGTCCCCAAAATTTAAATGATGCTATTCGACTGGCTGTCGAATTGGAGACTTTTAATAGAGCTGAACGAAGGGTGACGGAAGGCCGCTCATATTTACGTACAACTACAGTAGACAGTACTGCTGGCAAGGTATCTGATAAAACAAAAAATCAGACAGACATGATGAAATTAATGACTGATATGCAAAAAAGACAATCAGGTTTACAAAGAGATGTCAACCAGCTTAAGAACGAAAAATTCAGACCACGCAAATTTGATAACACACCAAGATTTAATTATGGACGTGATCAAGCTTACGGACAGAATTATGGTGGTGGACGTGGGTATAGACAAAACTTTGGTCGTGGTCAAGATAATAGACAAAACGGGTACAGAGTGAATCCTCAGAAGGAGAATTCACAAACTGATAAGGAAAGTGAGAATGTTGGACGTGGTCGCGGAAGAGCAAGACCACTTAGGAGCGAAGTGACAACAAATCAGAATAGTATACAGGGTAGTATTGGAGTGTCATCTGCCGCTCAAGAGGCAGGTATGTACGTAGAGGCTGATATTCATCAAGTCAAATGCAAGTTGTTAGTAGACACAGGAGCAACTGTGTCTATAGTATCAAACGATATATATCAAAAGATACCTGATGTAGCTAGGCCAACCCTGACTAGCACAAATCAAGAAGTTTTGACTGCTAGTGGCGACAAATTAAAGATTTTAGGTCGTGGTAGTTTTCTGATGAGACTTGATGATACAAAAGATATGGTAGTGCAGGCATTAGTTGCACAAATCACAGTAGACGGAATAATAGGTTTGGATTGCTTGAGACCAAATGCTGGTTTAATAGATTTACAGAATAGTATGTTAGAGGTACAACTGTAGATGGGAGGCGAGTAAGTCTCAAGTATGCAGGAAAACTAGGTTGTTTTCGGGTTGTTGCACATGACAAAGTTGTCATGCCTGCTCAGAGTGAAATGATAATAAGAGGAGCAGTAGATGATTCAGCGAATAAGCTAACATATGAAACCGATATGTTAGTAGAAGCAAACGAAACATTTTTTAAAAAGGATAAAGCGCTTGTAGGCCGTTCACTAGTTCAAGCTAGTAAGAATGTCTTTGTTAGAGCTATGAATCCGTCAGCGGACACTCAAATTATTTATCTGGGAACTATTGTGGCACAGGTCAGTCCTGTTCAAGAGGTTGTTAATCCCAACAGTAAAATTGATGAAGAAGGAGAATTGAGAACAGATTTAATTAATCTACTGGAACGCTCCCTAGAACATTTAACACCCAAACAAAGTTCAGAAGTTAAGTATTTAATAAAAGAATATGAAGGGTTGTTTGCAGCTTCAGATAGCGATTATGGAAGGAAAAACGTAGTAAAGCATAAAATTGCTACAGGGTCTGCACATCCAATAAAACAACCACCTCATAGACTCCCAGATGTCTTAGCAAAGGAAGTGGACAAACAAGTAAAAGGAATGTTGAACAATGAAGTAATTACTCCATCCTCAAGCCTTTGGTCATCGCCTGTCGTCTTGGTGAGAAAGAAGGATGGAACGACCCGCTTCTGTGTAGACTACAGACGTTTGAATGCGGTAACCATCAATGATGCCTACCCATTACCACGCATTGATGACTCATTTGATCATTTATCCGGTAGCTGCTGGTTTTCGACACTCGACCTATGTTCGGGGTACTGGCAGGTGGAATGTGAGGGTAGTGATAGACGCTTTTGCGACAAGGTCTGAACTTTATGAATTTCGGGTCATGCCATTTGGACTAAAAGGAGCTCCAGCAACATTTGAGAGATTGATGGAAACAGTACTAGCAGGGTTGCAATGGGACATATGTCTGATTTATCTGGATGATGTTATTGTGTTGGGACGCTCATTTGAAGACATGGTTACAAACCTTAAAAAGGTTTACGATCGGCTGCTAGCCGCTGGACTTAAATTAAAAGCAAAGAAATGTCATCTCTTTTGTAAGAAAGTAGTTTATTTGGGACATGTAATATCGGAAACAGGAATAGCTACCGATCCAGAAAAGACAAAAATTGTAGAATCATGGCCAGTATCAAGGAATGTCAAAGAATTACGGTCAATTATGGGATTCTGTGGGTATTATAGAAAATTCATTCAAAACTTTTCAAAACTAGCGAAATGCTTGCACAAACTCGCAGAGAAAGGGCGAAAATTTGAATGGAAAAATGAATGTCAGTCAGCATTTGAAGAACTCAAAAATCGACTGGTATCATCGTCGATTCTGGCTCATCCAGATTTTTCGAAGAAATTTATGCTTGACACAGATGCAAGTAATGAAGCCATTGGAGCTGTCCTGTCTCAGGAAATTGATGGAAAAGAGAGACCCATCGCGTTTGCTAGTCGAACTTTGACAAAACCGGAACGACGCTACTGTGTAGCACGAAAGGAGTTACTAGCGGTAGTTTTCTTTGTGAAACATTTTAAGCATTACTTGTATGCAAAACAATTTATCGTGCGAACAGATCATGGCTCACTCAGGTGGCTTTTAAACTTCAAAAATCCCGAAGGACAACTGGCAAGGTGGCTTCAAGTACTCAGCTCCTATGATGTGATGATTGTACATCGTTCAGGTAGACAGCATCGAAATGCCGATGCGCTCAGTCGCATCCCATGTAGACAATGTGGATTTGATTCGAATTGGGAAAACACAAAATCTGGCACAACATGCTAGAAACATACAGGAACGAGAAACACAGGAAGTAGATGAGAACGAAGTATCCATCAGTGAGAAACAAAAATCTGATAAAGATTTAACACTGATCAGAAAATGGGTTGAGAAAGGAGAAAAACCAGAATTGAAGGAAATTACAGGAGAGTCAATAACAGTGAAGTCAATGTGGGCTCAATTTGACCAACTTACCATCATAGATGATGTACTTGTTAGGCGATTAGAAGGACTAAATACAAAGCTACAAGTGCTTGTACCTATGACAGAAAGAAGGACTATACTGTCACACTATCATGATAATCGAACATCTGCACATCTTGGGTTGCGAAAAACTCTAGCCAAAATTAGACAGGGGTATTATTGGCCAGGTTTGCAAAAGGATGTAAAGTTACATGTAGCAGGTTGTTCGTTCTGCTCACAAAAGAAGCCTCCAAATAAGAAGAGAGCTCCTATGCAAATAGTCGAAACTGGGTTCCCAATGGAACGCATAGCTATGGACATTCTTTGTGAATTACCAGTAACAAGTGGAGGAAATAAACATATTTTAGTAATCAGTGATTACTATACTAAATGGACAGAATGTTTTGCAATGCCTAACATGGAGGCAACAACAGTGGCAAAACTTTTAGTTGAAGAGGTTATAGTCAGATTTGGGACTCCATATGTGATTCATACGGATCAGGGGGTACAGTTCGAAAGCATCTTGTTCCAGGAGATGTGTAGATTACTGCAAATACAGAAAACTCGGACTACTCCCTACCATCCTCAGTCAGATGGAATGGTCGAACGGAATAATAGAACAATACTTATGATGTTGTCCGCATTTGTCAATGAACATCAAAACGATTGGGATGAACACCTCCCTTACATTTCAATGGCTTATAGAGCCGCAGAGCATGAAACAACGGAAATCACTCCGAATTATATGATGTTGGGAAGAGAGGTTACAACCCCGATGGATATTCAATATTGTATGCCACGTAGCATTGCACATATCCCTCAAAAGCGTTGGGCATGGATACTCAAGGACAGAATGGAAGAAACTCATAAACATGTCATGGAAAATGTTAAAGGTGCCATGCACCGACAGAAGAAATATTATGACCAGAAACTATCCTGGCAAAGTTTTCAGCCAGGCGATCAAGTATTTGTTTTCTTTCCAAATGTTAAACCAGGGTTAACAACCAAGCTAACATGCTTGTGGAGAGGACCCTTCAAAGTGATAGCAAAAATCACAGATGTCACTTACAAAATTAACTGTGTTCGAAAAGGTAAACCACAAGTAATACATGTGGATAGGATAGGAAAGAAATATCCACAAAAAGTGAGCAGATTGAGTCTTACGAGGAAACAGTGGCAAAAGATGACTTACCAAATGAAAGTATGAAAACAGACAAAGCCATGGAGTTTGACTCCAACAAGGAAAAGTTAGACAATGTAGGGGTAGATAGCGAAGTTCAAAAGTCAGGTAGACAAAAACGAAAACCCGCTTGGTTAGCGGATTACGAAACGTATTAAACAGATAACAGTAAATGTAAATAGATATACAATGAAGTTACAATTGAGATGATAAGAAATTTAACATATTGTTTTAACCGTATTTTTCAGATTGATGGCAAAGACAAAAACGACTCCCAAAATGGAAAAGAAGTGTCCGTTGTGTCCATTTAAAAGCTATGACCTTGAGCAGATGAAAGAACATCTGGTTAAATGTGGTATTGATGCTATGGAGAAGAAATTCGAATGTAAGTACGAACATTGTAACTATGCAAGTAACAAGAAAGCAAATCTTAAGAGACATGCTAAGGAAAGTGAAGATACAGTCATGAATGTGTCCGACAGTGAGCCAGAAAAGGTTGATTCAAATCACGAATGGGAAGAGCAAGATCCCGGTGATCTGTTGGGACCAATATCTTCCAGCGAGGAGGAAGAAGGAGTAGACGAGGAAAAGAATGAAGAAGTGGAAGTTAATAATAATGACATGATAAATCATGAAACGGTTAAGCTTAAGCCATCAACTAGTCAGATTGAAGTTGGGCGAATAATAAGAAAACCCACTTATCCACAAAAGGTATTAGCTCCAAAACGAGCCCACGTACCGGAGGGTGATGACGATGAACCACCACGTAAGATCGGTTCAAAAGATCTAAGGAATGTAATACCCAAGCCAGTAATTCCAAAGAGGGTTGTAGTACAGAAAGCTACATGTATGATAGATGAAAGCTCACAGACCGATCCTTTTATAATAAAGAGATGCACAATTCGCACCTCTACGTTTGAGCAAGATGGGAAGCATGGCGAACTTATAGAGAAAGAATGGGCTGAGATTTGTGATTGTATGAAGGAATACAAGAACAAGGACAAGGACCCCGAAGGTGAATGAGGGACAATGTATAGTCAGATACAGAGTAAATTGGAAATTCTAAGCACTAGAGCTAGTTGATTTCTCCAGGAGTGGTTTAAACAGGACAGAGTTAGCCTGTGAGGGAAGGCCAAGGAGGCAATTATAGAATGAGATATTGACAGGACGGAGAATGCCTGATGAACGCAAATCATAGAATACAAATGAATTATGATATGTTGTTATTTTTTTTATGTCTGTCGGATGGGGACGTTAAATCCGAGGTCTCGTGTGCAGGAACTGCCACAACTTGTGCACGTTAAAGATCCCTCCTGCAGAGTTCGCTAAGAGTAGGCTCCTTGGGGCCGCTGCAGAGGCAAAATGTGTTAGGGAACACAAAATTTATTCTTTTGGCCGTGGCACTCAAAATTGCAGACGTTAGTAGGTGCATTGTTGTCAAAATAGGTTTAGATGTTAGGGTCAAAGTTAAAATTAGTTGGATCATTGATAAAAGTTAGGGTATAAGGATAATTTAGTTTGGTTAAGAAAACAATGCTCGTACATGAAGAAAGAGAGGACGCTTTTTCTTCGGAGGCGTGGGTAAATGTAGTGAAATGAAATGAACACTTTACTGAAAGCGCTATTTTTCCATTACGTCAATGTTGTATTTATAAAGTTGGAAATCCCATTGTAGAATTCTCGGGTTTTTACATAGAAGTAATCGATTAATTAGAGGATCCCGAGTAAATGTTAGAGTATATAAGGTGGTCAAAATGCCGCGGATCGTGGCATTCGTTTTGTGTCATTTGGGAAGCAAACGTCGAAAAGATAAGCAAGATTAAATAGGTATATTGAGCTGAACTGAGCTAAAACAAGACATCAGAGTTTAAAGAATAGCAGAAGTGACTGATTTAAGTGTTGCCTGTTATTCTGATAAAACGTTTGATCGTTGAATAGCTCAAAGCGAGCCAACATTCTATTTATAGTTATAGTTGTAGTTTACTGAGCAAAATTGAGATATAAAATTGTCTACCATTTTAAAATAATACAATTAATTTTGGATAGGTTCTTTACATTTTACACAATAAATCTCGAACCATAAGAAGTAACTTAGGTACGAACCCTTTCTTAGTTTATTTTCCTATTTATTTTAATTTACTTTAACATATCATTTTCAATAGATACCCGGCCCGTTACAGGAGTTTTAACATGGATTGGTGGATATTATACGTTATTAGTCTCGAGATGTTATATATCCCGTTTCTGGCTTTCATGAATTATTTCGATTCTGATATGGCTAAGAGTACAAATACGGTAATATACTTTGATTGGAAGGCGGTAATTTATATTTACGGTATTTTCCAACTTTTTTTGTTGAGAAGAGTAAAACGTGATAGATTATATAAATAGAATGCTTGGTAATACTGTATTATCGGTCATGGCCCATTAAAGTAAAATCATACCACTAAAATTCCAAGTAATACTACACATTTAGCAGACTCATAAACGATAGATTATACCAATGACATTCTTAATAAGGATAACAAAAGGACCATTATAAGCAAAACACCGAATATGTAAATCAAACCTGACATCCGTGTACTATGTTAAAACATGCACGTTATATCATTATATGCACTGTATTAGATGAATTATGAATTATCAAATATATTGTTTGTTTTTCCATACTTTATTGAAATAAGTAAGAATAAAATATTGATCTCACGATGTTGTTATCGGCAGTCATGTGTGCTAAACCATTACGCCACCGTAACGTTAATATTAAGCTATATATAAATCAAATTTACGCTAATACAATTATTCATCGGGAATTCACTTTGCGAAAGAGCTAAATAAAATATATTTGTTAAGGAAAAAAAAAAGAAAAAAAAAGTAAAGGAACTACTAAAAACAGAAAGTTCTGATGTGTTTGCATGTCCAATGAATTAATTTCTAAGATAATCTGATGTACTAATTTTCTTTTTGGTTGCTTGTTTTCTTTTCTGTACTTTTTGTGAATTGCGGGGATAATATTAAAGTATACTTTAGTATAGTAACACATGAAATTCCACTGAGGGTTAGAAAAAAAAAACACGTCGGACTCAATCAGGTCGGCAGTAAATCACCTCCAAAATTTATTTAACGTCGAAACTGTTTCATAAAAAATATTCAAGTTTTACTCCCGTAGCAAAACAACTACGATAATCAACTTTATTTTGGATGAGATTAAAAGGTGGATTTCTATTTCTGTCTATTACGGATGAAAACGGTCAATAAAAAATGGTCGCTGACGAGAAATCGACTGTAAAATTATTTTTTGATTGCAGATTTCATACTCTCCACACTCGGGTACCAACACAAAAATTAAATGAGATATGTGTTTATGTATATTAAACATCATACTAAAATATGCCGTTGGTACATGCTTGTGGTTATACTGAAAATTGACATTAAATACACATTTCTTGTTAGATTTCATATATTTTCACGAAACGATAGACTTTTCATTGACTAGTGTGACGTCATCGCACGTGCAAATTTGGAAAATTGTGACCAAAGTAGTAGTTGGGGTAAAGGTCTTATAAAATCAAGAAACAACGAAAGCTATACGTTTCATTTATTATTTGTCTATTTTTTAGGCCAATTTCTGCCCTTATCATATCTACTCCTTTGGTTGTTGTCAGTTGCATATTATTTTAATTAACAGCAAAATAATTAGATTCCATCAATGGGGTTCGCAATTAATATTTCGAATGTACAATAGCGACATCCGCCCAACATGAAAGATTGATGTACTTGATAAATCATTCCCTCCTCCTCTTCCCAACATGTGAAAAACAGAAATATCCTTATGTGATTTAAATACGTACTAACTGCATTACATGTAAACTGTATGATGCTGTTTGATAAAGATCTTTAACTGGAACAGGAAAAAATGAACACCTGAGTGAAATAGTGTTGCAATTAGATATAGTGTACGTGATGTATAAATTGGAAAGAATTTCAATGTTTATTTTAAATGAGGTTGAAACAAGCCACATTTTGATATCAATTCGGATGTATTTCATTTTGACGATTTTAATTACGGAAGACGGAGTGCAACCATCTATTTTGAGTGATTGCAATTCTAAATCATCTGCTGGAGAAGTAAGCGGTACACGGGGCCTATAAAGGGGGGGTGAGCCGATACATCGGTACGGTACGCCGAGAGCCAAGAAAGGGCACATGAATCTCTTTTGATTTTTTCATTATTATTTTTGGGGGTATTTTCAACTCAAATCCACAATTTTGAGATAAGTTTCAGTCTGTCCTCGGGCCCCACAGTAGTATTGTTCCGCCTTGCAAAATTTCTCTTGGAGGCCCTGGTACAAAGTGTTGACAAATCATTACGCTTTGTAATGGCCCAGCTGGTTCGCCGCCATCTGACAACTTCTCTCCTGGAATCCTCTAATGACAAATCAATGTCAGCCTGGTATTCCTCGTATATTGAAGCGACATAATTATTAATTATTTTGTCTACAGCATGGGGCAGTAGATGCTGTGCATGGAAGCGGTTTTCCGTAGTAAGGAGACGTGATTCAAATTCTGTAATCAAATGGTCCACATATGGATAGTACAAAGAAATTCGCCAATACTGTTTTGGCGCTTCCGCGGTGTGATTGACTAATAGTCTGTCTACCACATCAGATATATCAAATGATTTGGTTAAGGTAAGTGTTGACTGATACAACTCATCCCAAACCGATTCGTCCTGTCGTTTAATTAGACTGTTAAAAGTAGCATTAAAAATATTAATTATTTCCTAATTATTTTATAACCTGACGATGTGCACGCCATGGCGTGACAACGTATATGCAGCTACGCCTCTGCTAGTCTGCATTGCAGTAGAGTTATGTTGATATAATTACATGTTCTGTGTTGCCATTTGTCACATACATCACAAGTGATGGCATGCTGTTTGGGTCGGACAGGCTGGTTACAATCAATGTAAAGAACTGGCATGTAAACTACCTCAAAGATCTTAGGGATTTTGGACTTGACAAAGGAGGCGTAGATCCTTTTTCTCCTAAATACAGATTGTCTAGTATTATATGTGACGTGGCGTCGTTTCGTCTTTTTAAACCAGTTCGATCTGAACCTCTTCATGATAACAACAGAAAATTCCTCCATATTCCGTTTGCTAACAAAGGAATCGATGCTATTAACATCAGCAACATTCTTAATAGAAAAGAGGTCGTAAAAGAAATTCCACCATATTTCAAAAATCAATCTGTTCCCATTGTCTCCTATAGCTACACTAACAGCATTGGCCGTAAAATTTTCAACTACAAAGAAGCATTGCAAGATTTTAACATAGAAGAGTACCTTAAGAACCCTCTGACTTGTGACTGCTCCCACTCTCCTTTTCAATACAACCCATCTGGACATGTAATCACTGGTGATCTGAATATCATTCAACATGAGAGTCTCCGAAAGGTGATTTCTCATGGTCCTAAATTCAGAGAGCCTCAACACATCAATTGGAAACATAATTTCAAGATAATTATGGATGCTGTTGAAGATTATGCCAGAAGGTGGATAAAGAGAGAAGTAGACCAAGATCCTGAGTTAGAGTCCTTGTCAGACTGGGTTAGAACAATTAGGTCTCTAGTACAAGGTCGGATTCACAAACTCAAAAATTGTGTTAATAGTCGACCTAAGTCTGTATTTAAAGACCAAGAAGCTGTTAAGTGTCTTTCCTCTCTTCATGACAAATATGTTATCGTTCCTGCGAACAAGGCTTCCAACAATATCGTGTTTGTATGTAAATCATATTACTTCGAATGCCTAATCAAGGAATTAGGCATAAATAGCAACACCTCTAGTAATACCACATACAAACCAACTTCGTTCGACAAAGATGAAATCCTAGCTAACCACAGATCATTCATGACCTCTTTAAACATTCCCTCTGGTAAAGAGTCTGAGGATTTACCCTATTTATATTGGATACCTAAACTCCATAAGACACCATACAAAAAAAGGTACATAGCGGGATCATCAACTTGTTCGACGAAAGAATTGTCTTTTCACCTGACAAAGATTATGTCTGCAGTAAAAGAGGGACAACAGAAATATTGTGAAACTGTTTACTCGCGTAGTGGCATAAATCACATGTGGATTTTGAAAAACTCTAAAGATCTTTTGGATAACCTGAAATCAAGATCTTTCTCTCAGGTATCCTCCATCAAAACTTGATTTTTCAACTCTATATACCACCCTACCGCATGACAAATTAAACACCCGCTTAAAAGAAACAATTCATAAAGCTTTTAGTCATAGAAACTATTGCTCAAAATTTGTTCTGTTAGGCTACAATTCCACATATTTTTCAAACAAAATTCAAAAAGGTAAAACATGCTACTCCGAGGAACAAGTGATCAGTATGCTGGAGTTCCTCATCGATAACATATTTGTCTCCTTTGGAGGGACACTGTTTCAGCAGGTCGTCGGCATACCAATGGGTACGAATTGTGCCCCTCTTCTAGCCGATTTATTTTTATACTCATATGAGTCGGAGTTTCTTCAAAAGCTTGTAAAAGATAAGAAGATTCATGAGGCTAGAGCCTTTAATTTCACATACAGGTATATTGATGACGTTTTATCTATCAATAATTCTAGATTTGCAGAATTTCTTCCATTGACATATCCTCCAGAGCTGGAAGTTAAAGAGACCACCGATACAGCTTCGTCCGCATCATTTTTGGACTTATACCTCGAATTTGACGACAGTGGTCAACTCAGTACTAAAATTTATGATAAGCGGGACGACTTCAATTTGAAAATCATACATTTTCCAAACATGTGCAGCAATATACCAGCTTCTCCTGCATATGGTGTTTACATCTCGCAATTGATTCGCTATGCAAGGACCAGTAGCAATTATTCTGATTTCCTGAAACGTCATCTTCATCTGAGAAACAGGCTACTGGACCAGGGCTATAAAAAGATTCGCCTTATTCGATCTCTTAAAAAGTTTATATTCCGATACCAAGATCTTGTCGAAATATATTCCGTCTCTGCAGAAAAAATTATAAGCGATGCATTTTCATATAGTGAAAATGTATAAAGATAAAGAAGTCAAAAATGTCAAGAATATTTTTTTGTCACACACGTAAAAATATTTTTGACATTTACGTCACCGAATATGGTGCTACTTTGACAACTATTTTACCTATTTTGTTCCTGTATTTAAATACTGTTACAGTGACAGCCGGAACCTTTGAACCGTAATGAGAGCGGGAGGTTTGGCGCCTTAAAATCTGATTCAACCCACCATTTCTTTAGAAATGCCTGTACCAAGTCAGGGTCATTACGGTTTTCATAGTTTTCCGGTTGTTGACTGATTTTGTCTGTTTATATAATTATGAGTTTTGACTTTCCCTTTGTAAGATTGTTCGGAGTTCGGTAATTTTGTTATTACCCTTATGGTGTAGCATTTGCAGTGATATGATCAAAATCAGAGTGGTCCTATCTTTATACTCTCTTGTTCACTTATTGTTTATACTATCAAAACAATTCTCAAATTTTGAGTGATAAGCATAAACTCTTCATCAGCTGAGAACAAAGTTTTTTTTTTGGCAAAATGAGTAATTAATATCATTATGCTAATTAGTTTTGACACATCAAAGACAAACAAAGGTGATTTGCCCCAGCTGTAAAACTGCTATAACTCGTTTCTTTGTTTATCATTTTTGATTAACTTTAATTAGATCAAGTTAATTGAAATTGATTAGATTATGATAAATTTTGCAATGCATTTTTTCTATTTTTTTTCTTATTTTATTACATTGATTTATTATTGAAAACGTTGAAAACATGTTTTTACGAATTATTTCTTATATTACGAGAACTTATTTCAAAATATAGACACCAAAGGTAGAATATTCTTATATGTGCTAAAATCGCCGAGTGGTCTAGGGCGCTGGACGTACGGCTAAGCTAATGGTGCTGCAGTGTATCAATGGTGTGGGTTCAAATCCCGTCGAGGGAAGAACAAAAATTTGACAGCTCTAAAATCTAATTCTAACACTGTTTGGTTTAATCTTCAGACGTATATATATATATATTATAATTGTATAATATTATAATTTACTAAATATACTTCGGGAACGAGGCAGAGATTCGGGAACGAGGCAAAGAAGAAGGACGTGCATCAAAAGCTCTGCTGATTTTTATTGGAAAAAGGAAATGTTTAGTGAGTTATAGTGTGCTGTGAAACTGAATAATCTACCACAATAACATTTTTAGCTTTTTTACAAGCTTTTAACGTAATAACCCCACTAAATTTGCCGGAAAAAACCAACAAACGTGGTGATAGACATTTTTGAGCTTTCCCGCCTGGTGTCGGCCATCTTAAATATTTTATCAAAAGCAGACTGATGTCCACTGTCCATGGTGATAGTCACTATGAGCACAACCTTTATTAATATTTTTATATGTTATATGTCTTAATCTTATTAATATTTTATACGTTTTAATCTTATTATTATATATATGTTTTTTGTGTTTCGTTTTTGTTTTGTTTTATTTTCTCGCTGATATTTTAAGGTAAGATTTTATTGTATTACGTTGATATTTGTGCATTTTGCATAAGATTAGGTATAAATAATATTATTTTGCCTTGTACTTCCTGGCAGTCCCTACCCATAAAATACCCATTGTCAATAAGCCCTTGTCCAAAACCATGCCTTCCAGTTTAAGAGTCTCAAGACTACGCAAGTCTAAGGTACCGTTTTCACCAAGTAGAGGAATAAAGATGTCACAGACAAACTATAATGTAATGAGAAAGAAGGCTCTTCAGCAAAAATTTGATGCGACAGATAGAATACATCTTACATGTGAACTTAAAAAGGGGAACTTAGTATTGACATTCTCAACAGCGGCCTTTGAATCATTCAGAACTATTCTCAGAAATTGTGCTAATCATAGCTCATTTAGTGGCTTTAATTTTGAAGCAGAAATACGTTTCTCTAAAGATAAAACTGCCTCAGCTGAAGAAGCATATTCAGTTAAAAGAGATAGTCGACAACTTTATAAAATAAACTTATATCTGACTACATCAAGAGTAAATATAAATGGGGCCAATATCAGCATATTTATTGATGATCATTTCCCACTTATAATATCTGAAATGAAAGTCCATGGAAACTTTAGTTTAGTTTATAATTATTTTATTTGATCAATGATACAAAGAGGATCAGACACAAGTTTTACCAACTTATATAGTCTTCTCCTATATATACAATCATTATTACATTATATTGAGAATGCACAAGAAAACAAGAAAAATACAATTTTATCATATAATATAGCTGAAAATAGTAAACGAGTAAAAAGAAATGAAGAAAAAGTATGTGTGTGTGTGTGTGTGTGTATGGATGCTGGATGATGTTTGGTTAGTACATTAAACGATTAGAAATCGCTTAGACCTTTTTATGAATCGGAAAACTGAATCAAAAATAAAGCAATTATCTGCATAGCTTAAGGTTTCACTTCCTGAAGTGAGAAGTGAAGTATTGATCGATTGAGACAAATCGCTTATGCTGAGAAACAGTTCATTTCTTATTTCAAAATATTTGGTACAAACAAAAAAGAAGTGGTTTGCATCTTCTTGGGGGGCACCGCAGCTACACGCTGGGCTAGATAAAATATGAACCTTACGTAGATCATGGTTGAGGAAAGAAGCTGTACATCTAATTTGTGTTAGGATCACGTTTAACTTTCTAGGGCCATAGTAATAAAGTTTGGGAACTGAAATCTTCTTTGATTGGCTGTTAAGACGAATAGCGTTTTTGAATTTGGATAATGAATTTAATTTTCTGATTGCAATGTCAAGTTTATTCCATTCTTTAACCGTGGAAGGAATAAATGACGAATTGGTTATAGAGAGTCTACAGAAAGGAACTATTAAATTATCACCATTTCGCAAAGGGTATATAGTAGTGCTCTGAATAGTTGGGGGAACTAGATGACGCAAGTATTCAGGTGCCGTTCCACATTTTATATTAAAAAATAATTGGAGTTTTCTGCGGTATCTCCGCTCTGATAGTGTTTCCCAACCTGTCTCAGCATATAAATACTCCGATTTTGTAAAAATGGGTAAACCTGTTACAATTCTGGCAGCGTCTAATTGAAGTTTTTCTAATTTGTCTGAATAGTCAATTCCACAATTATCCCAGACTTTACAAGCGTATTCAAAAAGGGGGCGAATGTAGACTAAATACATTTTTTCTAAGTTGGATCTATTTAGACTGAATTTTAATTTCCGTAATATACCTAAATGTTTGGTTATATTTGTTATCATATTTTCTAAATGTTCATTCCATTTTGCATTTTAGGAGAGGATAACTCCCAGATGCTTATGGCTAGTAGATAAAGGGATACTTTTGCCATTAAAAGAAAATTCGATGTTGTCTATGTTACCGGTATTGGAGAAAAACAAGATTTCTGTTTTTTCGGGATTGAATGACATTAGCCATTTACTAGACCAGGCATTTAGTTCGAGTAGATCATGATTGATTACAGTTTTTATTTGATCAACACTTTGACTAGAATATCCGAGTGATGTGTCGTCAGCAAATAATCTACTCAACGATATACGTTTTTCTCCTATATCATTTATGTATATTAGAAACATGAGGGGACCCAATACCGACCCTTGGGGTAAAACCAGTTGAGACAGGTTCGAAACTTGACCAAGAGTTTTTATTAATTACTTTTTGTCTTCTTTTGAACAGATAGATTTCGAACCATTTTATTAACTTCCCTTGAATTCCGTATGAATTCATTTTGTGAATAAGACCTTTATGCCAAACCTTGTCGAAAGCTTTAGAAAAATCGCAAAAGACGAAGCAGCTAAATTCTTTTTTTTTCTAGAGAGTTTAGGATCGAATTGTATAGTTCTAATAGTTGATGGACAGTGGAATGTTTTGGCAAAAACCCCGATTGGTATTTATATATGAGATTGTTATTAACAAGATGATTGTAAACATGCTTATTAACTATTCGTTCCATTAATTTACCTACACAACTTATTAAAGATATCGGGCGATAATTGGAGGGTAGGGATGTGTCACCCTTTTTGAAAATTGCAATAACATGAGCACTCTTCCAATTAGAAGGATATTTGCTCTGTTGTAAAGATTTATTAAATATTATTAGAAGGGGCTTTGCAATTTTCTCAGGAGAAATTTTAAGCATTTTATTACTTATTTTGTCTCGTCCTGTTGCTTTGTTTGGGTCAAGAATTT
Source organism: Bathymodiolus septemdierum (assembly GCA_963383655.1). Taxonomy (NCBI): domain Eukaryota; kingdom Metazoa; phylum Mollusca; class Bivalvia; order Mytilida; family Modiolidae; genus Bathymodiolus; species Bathymodiolus septemdierum. The sequence goes on from OY726523.1 coordinate 3,249,181, forward strand.
GAATAACATCAATAATTTCGTTCTCTGTTATATGTATTTCGTGAATAATATTATTTGTTTTTGAGTCAAACTGTGGGAGAGTAACATGTTCTTCGTCCAGTTTTGATATTGAGCTAAAATATTTATTCAATAACTCGCATTTGTTCGAATCGTCATAAGCAATATCATCAATATTTTGATCATTAATTGAATTTCGGAGTGGGGGTATACAATAATTTCCTTTGTTAGATTTGATTAACATCTTCATTATTTTCCAATACATTTTGGGGTTTGAAGAGTTATTTAATAAAAAGTTGTCTAAATTATTTTCAAATTTCTCCTTTGCTATTTTTTTCATATTATTTACCTTATTTCTTTGTTTTTTATATTTAATAATGTTGTTTTCGTTTTGAGATTTTAATAATTTTTTCCTAATCCGGTCACGTATGCGGATTTTTTTTTCGTATTTCGTTACTGAACCATGGTTTGTCTTTTTCGCGTATCAATATTGTTTTTGAAGGGATACATGCACTTGAGATTTGAAGGAAAGTTTTTGAAAATTCTTCATACATATCATCTACATCATCAAAAATACAAAGTTTTTCATTCCAATTTATATCAGTTAGCATCTGATTAAATCTAACAAAATCAGTTTGGTCATATAACCAGATTTCTCTTGTCAATGATTTCGATGTAGCTTTTGGGTATTTAATGAATGCAATTGCTGCATCGTGGTCGCTTATATGTCTTGGTATTTTAAGTACATCAAAATAATTACAGTTCAAAGTATCGCTTAGAATAATGGGGTCTAATAAAGTACTAGTATTACCACTTATCCTGGTAGGTTTATCAATCACATTCTTAAGATTAAAAATATTCACAAGGTCAATAAGTTTGTTGTTATTTGAACACAATAGATTTGAATTCAGATCGCCCGTGATTATGATGTTTTCATTTACCCGAAAGGCCAACTCTATTGCGTATGTTAATCGTGTCCAGTAATCAATATCTGTACACGGAGATCTATATGTGTTACATAGTAAAAAAGATTGACCTTTGGATCGTATTTCAACCCAGATAGTTTCGTCAAGATTGTTTTCTAATTCGGATTTCCTACTTATAGAGATATCATTTTTCGAATAAATGAGGATCCCACCACCACTATTTGAACGGTCTTTTCGATGGATAATATTCGGAAACGAATCGAGAGTTATGTCACTATCATTTATAGAAACTTTAGTGATTTAAATAACATTCTAAAAGATAGCCTGATGAATTCTTTAAAAATTGAAGAAAATGAAGTCGCAAACATCAACAAGTCAATTAACAAACTGAACGATAAATCATCATCGATCCGAAACAGAAAGTGCTCGAACATAGTTCCCTCTTGACAAGCAGAAAATATGTGTATCCGATACAATGTATTTACTGCAGATTGACGGTAATAAATCAGCACATGACACAAATCTACCGATTGATTCTACAAATAACCTAAAAGTTGATAGAACAGATATAAATTGCTTAGTATGTGACCAAGAGTGTCAGGATGAAGCTGTTTATTGTGACTGTTGTAATACTTGGATCCATTATAAATGTGAAAAACTCTCAAAAAGTGATATAAAATACTTCAAACAGACTCCATCAGAATTATATACTTGTATGGTATGCATGGATTTACTTATGTTTGACTCCTACAATCGTGATAATATGAATATTGAAATTATACAAACGTCGCCGGATATAGCTATAACTAAAGATAAACAATCTAACGTACAAACGTCACCGGATATAGTTATAACTAAAAATAAACAATCTAACGTACATTCTGTACCAACTATATTGCAACCAAAAAACCCAGAATATGGAAACCAATACTGACATGGGATTGAAAGATTTAGATAAACTTGAAGAGTTACAGCGGGTCCAGAAGAGACTTACATCTAGAGAAAAGGAGATATCAATTAAAGAAAAGGCAATAAAAGAGAAAGAAAAAGAACTTAATGAGGTAACCTTGAAATTGGCTTCAGCTCAAACATATATATTAAATCTTGAGAAAAGGATAAATGATATGGAATCATCTATATTGTATAAGAAAACAGGCCCGAATATAACTACTTCCAATGATGATAGTGATAGACTTATCTCTACAACACTTGAACGTCGTTTAATTGAAATTGAGCACAAACTGAGTGAAACATATAGAGCTCCACCTTGTTACCAAATTCCGAATATCGTAATAAACAACAATATTGATGGCAACAAAAGTGAGACTGCTAGAAGCAAATATGAGGTAAAACAGAATACAAACTGTACACAAACTCAAACCGATAGCGTGAACTTAAACATGACCCACAATAGTGCCTATAATGATGAAAATTTAGTTGATGACAATATTAGTTATCAGCCTCACCCTAGTGCTGTAAACCTGTCACATACATTAAATTTCAATCAAACGAGTTCTGATGATATATCCTATCAAAGGAACCAACAAAATCCCGAAAATAAGTCTTATACTACGATCTCTAACAATAAACAAAACCATCTTTTAGGGAAGCGAAAACAGAATCGACCATCATATCCGAATCCTCAGCTCCAAAGACCGGCGATACAATATTACACAGGTATGCCACTATATCAACGTTCAATGTGGAGAACTTCTCATCCAATGCCGTATACCTTCAACAAATTTTAAATAGATCTGACATTGTGAGCATTCAAGAACATTGGCTCTTCACCTTTGAGAAACAGAAATTAATCGACTATTGTTTGGAAAATAACTATACTTGCTTTTTGAAATGTTGTGATGAAATGGAACCTATATCACCAAAAATTAGGACAAGGGGATTTGGCGGGAGTGGAATTCTATGGAGAAAGTCTTTGGACCCTTTTGTTACGAAACTTAGCGATGGGGGCGAAAGAATTTGTGCAATCAAGATTGATTGTGAAGATATATCTATTTGTATCATCTCTGCATATATGCCTACAAATAATGGTAACCATAGCGATGACTTGTACAGAAAATGTCTAGACGAGCTTTCAGAAATAGTAGCAAAATATGACTCTTGTAACATTGTGTTAACTGGTGATCTTAATGCATCTTTTATTAGACCAAAACCAACAGTTAGAGATAAACTTTTCATGCAGGATATTGTGGAAATGGGATTTATACTGCCAGAAAAATACCCAAGGGATAGTACCTTTCACCACTTTAACGGTTATAGTGTATCTCAAATTGACTATATTTTACCTTTTAAACATTGTGATTTTATAACTGATATAAAGATACACCATAGAGAAAGCCTGAATACCTCAACTCATGATCCTGTCTCGGGGAGATTCATTATAAAGCCATATATAAATGCATGTCAAAATAAAGAACAAACGATCAACTTTAAATTAAATTGGAAGAAATGTGATGTTCAAAACTATCAAAAACGTGTAACTGATCAAATTACAGATAATGACTTACATAGTATCATAGATTGCGAAGAGCAAATCTCGAAATTGATAGAAATTCTAAATAATAGTGCAGATAAGTGTTCAAAAAAGTTGGTCCAAGAGGTCAAAACCATGGACTCCAGAAATAAACTCATTATGTAAGTTAAGCAAAAGAAGTCATTGGAAATGGAGGGAAAGTGGAACTCCGAAAAATAAGGACAGTCCATTATGGATGGACTGTATTACTGTCAAAAGGAATTTACGTCGAGTTCAACGACAGGAAGAAGCTAGAAAAAGAAATCAATTATATTCAGATATTATGGAATCGCATATGATTAATGACAAACTTTTCTATAAAATAGTTAATTCGCAGAGAGATTGTAGAGCGCAAAAACTAACTCAACTTCAAGTCGATGGTGAAATGCTACAAAAATCAGATGACATAGCAGAAGGGTGGGTAAGATACTTCCAAAATTTAAGTAAGCGATTGGAAAGTGATAACTTCAATGCAAAGTATCAAGAATTTGTTCAACTAGATTATAAAGAAATTGAAGACTTTTGTCGTAACAATTATAAATCAGATGCAGAATTTGTGAGTCTAGAATTATTGGACAAATTAGTGTGTGAAATGAAAAATGGCAAATCCCAAGATGAACAATTATTATCTGCTGAACACTTTAAATTCGGTGGGCCATCTCTTGTATATTTATTGAAGTCTATTTTTGAAAAAAATATTTAAAGAAGGAACTGTACCAAAATGTTTTAAATCTGGAATAATTACTCCTGTATATAAGAAATAGGATAAACCAATAAATAATCCTAATTCCTACAGAAGGATAACTGTGTCAAGCGTTATCGGAAAATTGTTTGAGAAAGTAATTCTACATAAAATTAGTCCGTTACTGAAAGAGAGCCAGAACCCCCTACAGAGAGGTTTCAGCAAGGCTGTCGCACCTACAAATGCTAGTCTATTGTTAACCGAGGCAATAGCAGAATCTCTAGACAATAACGAATCTTTATATGCAGCCTTCATTCGGTTCCGTGGCGTTAATCCGAAGGTCCATTGGTCCGAAGGTCCATTAGTCCGAAGGTTCGTTAGTCCGAAGGTTCATTAGTCCGAAGGTTCGTTAGTTCGAAGGTCCGTTTGTCCTTATGTCGGCCACCCATACGTTTGAATTCTGTTATTTCTGGTTTGAATAAACGTATATATTCAACCCGTATACACTTTTTGTCCCCCTCCGCGAAGCGACGGAGTGACTTAGTAATGGTCTGCGTTCGTCCATCCGTCCTTCCGTCCCTGTGCAAACATGTATCTTAAAGTAGTGTTACTAGAAATTAAGGTATAAAACAACAAAGTACCGAAATTGCAGGAAATAATGATTTTTTTTTCTAGTTTAACCCGTACGTTTTTTCCTACATGTAATATGCATAAAACATTTGTTTGATGATCTTTTATGATATTATATTATTTTTTTGTTTCTGATGTGTGTAAACCTACATTGTGTAAGTACCAATCTTTGGAATTTCTAGACTAACAACAGACTGTTTATTCCTCTACAGTATACCACCTGGTTAAAATATCTAAGGAGACCCCTCATCTGGTACACGTATTTGGTAAAGGGTACTTGTATATGTCGAGCCATGGAACACGGTATTCTGGAATTACATAGATGTAAAATTTGGTACGCATATGCTTAAGTTGTTGCGGTAGTTGATTGGAGTTTTCAATATTCAATTATTTCTATCAGGAAAGATAACCCACCCTGGTTAACAACCGCCCTAAAAAAACAAATTCGACGCAAAAAAAAATTCATAAACGAGCCAAACAAGACGAACCTAGAAGGACATTGGTTAAAATTTCGTAAAGCTAGAAACATCTGTAACAAATTAATTCTAAATGCTAAAACCAAATATTATTCAAGTATTTCTGAAAAAATTCACACTGAAACCACCGGAAGTAAAAACTGGTTGAATCTTGTAAAGAGCCTACTTGGCGATTCTAATAACCGTTCCATCCCCCCAATTCAGACCGACGATGACATAACTCATGACGATACGGAAAAATCTGAAATATTCAACGACTATTTTTGTGATCAATCAGACATAAACGATGATTACCTCATTCCTCCTGATCTTGATGGCCCTTTATACGAAAAACTTAGACAGATAATAATTACTGAGACTGAAGTTGATGACATATTAAAAACCTTAGATACTTCAAAAGCGACAGGTCCCGACATGCTTAACCCCAGACTTCTTAAAGAAGCTTCATCTATATTAAAGTATCCTCTGTGTAAACTTTTTAATCTTTCATTATCCACAAGTATATTTCCTACTGAGTGGAAATTTGCAAATGTAACACCGGTATTCAAAAAGGACTCCCCTTGTAATGTAAAAAATAATAGACCAATATCACTTATTAGTATTATAGGAAAGATAATGGAGAGATGCGTTTATAAATATATTCATAATTACTTACTGGCAAATTGCATCATTACTCCACACCAATCTGGCTTTACTAGGGGTGATTCAGCTATTAATCAACTTTTATTCATAACCAATGAATTTGGGAAGGCTTTAGATGAAGGGAAAGAGATAAGGGTAGTATTTTGCGATATTAGCAAAGCTTTTGACAGAGTTTGGCATATTGAATTACTAAAAAAATTAGAATCGATAGGAATACAGGGTCCTTTACTATCGTGGATAAAACATTACTTGTCAAATAGAAAACAGAGAGTTGTAATAAATAATTCCAATTCCCAATGGCGTGATATTAAAGCTGGGGTCCCCCAGGGTTCAATACTGGATCCTCTCATATTTATAATTTTTATAAACGACATTGTGACAGATATACAATCAACAATAAAACTGTTTGCTGACGACACTAGTCTATACCTAATTGTAGATGACCCAAATGAAACCGCAGACTCTCTAAATAACGACTTGACAAAAATCCATGACTGGGCAACGAAATGGTTGGTTACTTTCAATGCTCAAAAAACGGAAACCATGACTATTTCTAGAAAAATCGACAAACCGGATCATCCCCCACTCTACATGGACAGCAATGACATTTCTACTGTCTCAGAACACAAACATCTTGGACTAGTTATTTCAGACAACGGGAGTTGGGAAAAACACATTGACATGATAACAGGAAAAGCTTACAAGAGGATAAATATCTTAAGAAAATTTAAATTTATATTAGGGACCGACCATTTAACTTGAAGGGGGGGGGGGGGGGGGTTATGGTTTTTTGTTTCATTCAGAATTTCGGACAACACGAGAGTTAGAATATTGTTTTTTTGTCGCGCAAAGCGCGAATTTTTTTTCCAGAATTCCACATTAAGTTATATGACAAAAACTCTGAATCAGATTATTTTTTTTCCCTCCACCAAAATCAGAATATTTTTTTCAGCAACATTGGGAATCAGAATATTTTTTTAGAAAAAAAAACATAGCCACCCCCCCCCCCCCCCCCCCCTTCAAGTTAAATGGTCGTTCCCTTAGACCGAAAAACTCTCGAAAAAATATATTTTACATTTGTCAGACCCCTAATAGAATACGCTGATGTAATATGGGATAACATGAGTATATCATTTAATAAAAAAATTGAAAATGTTCAACTAGAAGCTTCCAGAATAGTTACTGGAGGCACTAGACTCGTTTCACTTAATAACCTTTACATGGAAACAGGCTGGGTAAACTTAAAGATCGAAGAGAAAAACATAAACTTGTTCAATTTTACAAAATGACAAAAAATTTGACGCCACACTACATAAGCTGCTTAGTACCGCAAGCATTTGCAAATATACACGATTATAACACACGCAATGCTTCTGCTCTTCCCGTCGTCCGTACACGAACCTCACTGTATTACAATTCCTTCATTCCATCTTCCGTTCGACTGTGGAACTTACAACCAGATAATATTAGAGAAAGTCCATCCATTCAAGCCTTGAAGTATTCTCTAAAATCAAATATATCTTCAAAACAATTTTATTATTATACTGGTAGCCGTCTTGGGCAAATTCTCCATTCCAGATTACGAATGCAGTGTTCCTCTTTAAACCAACATTTATACCGTAAGAACATTGTCGACTCGCCTAACTGTATTTGTGGTTTAACTGAATCTACTACCCATTACTTATTTCACTGTCCGAGAAACACTGCACAAAGGCAAATGTACATCAATTCTATTAATGTACCCATAAACGTGACAACAGAAATACTTCTTTTTGGATCACCCAAAGTTGCACCCAATCAAAACGTCGAATTATTCTTAGCAGTTCAAAAATTTGTTATCCGTAGTAAGCGATTCACTCCTTAAGGTCTTTTATTGTCTTTTCATTCTCTCTTTCATTGTTTCTTTTTTTTTCTCTTGTGCACTTCTATTTCACCACTTAGTTCTTCCATCTATTTGAAAATTTCACATTTATATCTATTCAGAATAACATTATTCTTTACAATTTAAAATTTGATATTGTATAAACTTCGAGACCAGCTTGATTATTGTAAAGAGATATACCAGGGAAACGAATTAATATAAGTTTTTCTAAACTTGTTTTCGAATCCCTTTAATTATTTGTATTGTATCATATGGAAATTTATCATATTGTACTATATTTATTAATTAATAAAATATGTTTAAACTAATATTCCATAATAATTGGTACATATTTGAGGTTACACTCCGTATTTTGCGACCATCAGTTGTACATTAGAACGTCCTTTAATGATTTTATGTATTCTCTTTTTAATGGAATGTACTTGTCCCTCACAAAACTTAATTTCAGATGTGCTTTTATGTTTTCTAATCCCTTTCTCAGAGATCGTCTCTTTTGTGTCGTCCCAAAAGGGACTCTTTCAGTATTTCGTAAAGAGTAAATGACAAGTCTGAATTTGTTTTCATTTTATTTGTATGTTGTTACTATGTCTTTGTCTATTTGACTTGTGTACGTTGTTTAATTTGTATATATTCCTTGTAAAGTTGTATATGTCTTCAACCCTTTGGGGTAAAATTGTGCATTGAATGAAGTTATTATTATTCTGAAGTGTTTGTTAAGTAAAAAAATCCCAGTTGTTAATTGGATCAACAACGCGTCTTAAAAATAATCTAATATTTAGATATCTTTTAAATTTTAATATATAAATATAAGTTTTAAGCTTAAACATATTTGATTAAGATCAGAGTTTTAGTGGAGGGTTTACTTCATTGGAATGATTTCCATATATTTCAGAGACGATGCGGTTTTTTTCTCTCTTTTTTTTTTAGACTTAGCACGCTTGGATCCATAATTACAAAACAGGGGTTTGGTGCAATTTTTGGAGTGTTTTCTACAAAATGTTTTAAGTTTTACCTATATTTGCCGATTACACATTTTTTTTTTTACTAGCAAAAGCCTACAACCCACCCCTGGATAGACCACTGCTTAGTCAGGATGTGAATATGAGTATCTTGCTTCTCTTACTTAATTTGTTAAAGGACTGAATATTAAATCAATTCAACACTGTTCGATACCTATCCTTTGGTCGAAAAACAAGACTAACAGACCTTAAAACGTTCGGACTAACGGATCTTCGGACTAATTAACCTTCGGACTAACGGACCTTAGGACTAATGAACCTTCGGAGTAATGGACCTTCGGACTATCGAGCGGTTACCCCTTCATTCATGCTTCAAAGGCATTTGATGTTGTATGGCATGAATCAATGTTACGTAAACTTTTCTACACTGGAATAAGTAAGGAAACATGGATATTGACAAAGATGCTTTATCAAGATTTACACTCTTAAGGTTAAATGGGAGGGAAAAATATCTAGTTCATTTTATGAACAACAAGGTGCCCGTCAGGGTGGAATATTATTCCCGGAATTATATAAAGTCTTCATAAACCCGTTATTAGATTTCTACAAGAATAACTATCTTGGTTTCCGAATTGGTTCCATTCAAGTTAACAGTCCGACCTGTGCTGATGACATTGTTCTATTAGGGCGATCACAGTTAGAACGTCAAACAATGCTACTAGGCCAGGGGCCGTAGCTATAATCCGACAGTCCGACAGTCCGATAGTCCGACGATCCGATAGTCCGACAGTCCGATAGTCCGACAAATGCTTTAAACTGATGAAAGATTTGAAAAATAATTTGGCCAAAGATGATATATTCGTAATTTCAGGATATGGGCCATTCATTTTTATACGCCCGTCAAAATACGGGCTTATTATGGCATACCGCTGTTCGTCCGTCCATCCACGCCTCGTACGATAACATCTCTCACTTGTTCCCTCTTTTACTGACAGGTCACGTCGTGACATACATTGTATTGATAAAAGGGGGAGCAAGTGAGAGGTGTGATTTTAGTCAGTTTGGAAAACGCCAGTTTTCTTATGGTATTTACAATTAATTGGTTTAAAAAATGCAGCATATTAATTACTGTTCTCACGCTGAGCAACTGACCTTCAATTGTCACAAAGGGGGGAGGGGCGTATCATGGCACAGTTGTTTATTTTGTCATATTCCGATGCTGTTTCATTCCATGATATAAGGGGTCACTTAGGGACAATTCCTTCAATCGTAACTTTTTATATATGCGCTTGTCGTAGAAGGCGACCATAGCAGGACCAACTTGTCGTCGGAAGAGACAGAAAAACATGTTCTCGTGTTAAGTCGTTGCCCATGTTGACCCATCCCAGAGTCCCCTCTTTCTTATTTTTTGTTTACAAACTTTTCTCATCCTGAATATGACTGAAATATTGCTTGCTGGACCTCAATCAATCAATCAATCAATCAATTCGCACACATTATTGTATCCAGCTCAACATTGCTTTTTAACATAAATATTCCATGATAAAGGGTGGGGGACACTGGTACGCTCTTCTTTTTGTCTTCCTTTTTTTTGTATTCATTTATTTTCTTTTTCTTTTCGATAGTGACTTTTCTTGGTTGGACTCTGCTACACGCTACTTGAATAAAGCTTGAAGCAGTCGCTACTAAAAAATATACGGGATACTTACACTACCGGTTCATCACGACTGGATCCAGGTTTTTATGGAGTCCGTGTTGTTCATATATGTGTTTTTTTTTTAGTTCTTGTGTGTCCCTGCCAATTGTTTGTCCGTCTATGATATCGTGTTTTCGATGTTCTGGACCTTTCTTTGGTGAGTAAACGGTTCGGTTTCTGGTCCCATATTACACATGTTATAGTGTTAACTTTCAAAGAAATAAAGCATTTGTCGGACTATCGGACCGTCGGACTGTCGGACTATCGGACTGTCGGATTATAAGTCGGACCCCGCCAAGAACAATATGCGAATGACGAAAGATATATAATTAGCGAAGCCAAAAGCAAGGTAATGATCTTCAACCAAAAGAAACCACAGGCGCATGGGGCATGGATTTCGTTTCCTCCTCCCCCCTTTTCTCTACTACCCCCCCCCTTTTTTCAAAATTTTCATATAAATCATTCCTTTTTCAAAATTTTCATAATCATTCGTTTTTTCTTCATTTGACAATATCAGTAGACGTCATACATCATGAATAATACATGTATTCTGTGTCCACATTTTTTCGACTGATACAGTATAAGAGAGAAGGTATGCAACTCCATTTTCATATTTCGCGCCATATCGCTCACCTTGGTTGGGAAACCCCAGTGTTTTTTACACTTTTTACCTTGTCTACATATGCCACTGTCGTATCAAACTGTTTCTAAGACACTTACCTAATTGCCCATGTTCGAATTTCAGTCTGTACGTCGATCTTTTCCAAGAAATCTCGCCGAGAATAGCGAGTCAGCTTCGTTTCTAGATCAAACTACATCATTTGAGACGGAAGTGCAAGAACGGGAACCCTGGGATTTTTACGAATGGATTACCTGCAATGAAAAACCCAGATGCGCTCCGAATATTTTTCCCATAATGTTTTGGCGGGAAATATAAACCGCTGAAAAAACATAACAGCAGACGGATTATTTCGTAAAAATGGCACAACGACCATCTGAATATGGAAACATTGAAATAATTTGATGGTAGATAACTGTTCAAAAAGAAATTCAAACTGAGAAATAGATGATTGAATGGTTTTAACTGAAGTCAAAATTTCAATGAAAAAGAAATATTCAGGTGTTAATAAAAGACGTCTCTTCACACAGCTGGTTTTTATATGCAAAGGAAATTCTAGACTTTTATGATCTTCCATCTGTCTTTGAGCTGATATATGTCACTCCCTCAAAAGAGAAATGGAAAACTTGTATAAAGAATAAGATTCATGAATATTGGAAAATGCAAATTGAACAATGGTCTGTAGGTAAATCTACTATCAGATACTTGATTCCAAGGACGAAAGAAAATGGAACTGTACGCAATGTTTGGAAAAATGCAGGCATGAATCGGATAGCTATTATGAAAGCGAGCACAAAGGCCAAACTATTATCTGGCACATATATCTTGCAACAAACACAGTCGAAATTCAAAAAGAGACAAATCTCAGCAATATGTTTAATGTGCAATAGTGATATTGAAGACACTCCCCACTTTCTAATAAAATGTCCGTCATTGGAACGAACTAGACAACCATTTATAGATAAAATTAAAGCACTACTAAATACAGTGGATAAGGAACTTTACAAGAGTATTTATAAAAATGACATTAAACTCACTCAGTTAATACTGGATGTCACCAGCCCTACTCTTCCAATGAGGTTTCAAACAGATGAACTGATACATGAAATTGAATCTCTTACAAGAGGACTGTGCTTTGCATTACATCATGAGCGTTGCAGACTGCTAGATATTGCTGTAAGGCCTTGTTGACATGGGTATCCTCAGGGCTCCTGTTATTACTAGTTCTATATGGATGTTAAATAAAATTATACCTTTTAAGAATAAGAAATGGATACAGTTAAACTTAATTTACCTTTTTAAGAATAAGAAATGGTTACAGTTAAACTTAATTTTACCTTTTAAGAATAAGAAATGGTTACAGTTAAACTTAATTTTACCTTTTAAGAATAACATAATGATAAATTTATTATAAATTTTGCCTTAAGGATAAGACTATGGTCACTTTAATATATTTGACCTTTTATGGATAGAATAACTGTCGATTTTACCTTTTAAAGATAAAGGTTAATTTAATAAAAATTTAATCTGAATTTTTAGTATGGATGTTATTAAAGTCGACCTATACCTTTAAGGATATGATTATGGCTACTTTATTATATTTTACCTTTTAAGGATAAGACAACTGTCAATTCTATTTTTTAAAGAAAAGGATTAATTTAATAAAAATTTTGTCTGATTTTTAAGTGTGGATGTTATTAGAGTCGACCTACACCTTTAAGGACATGACTGTGGTCACTTTGTTATATTTTACCTTTTAAGAATAAGACAACTGTCAATTTTACCTTTTAAAGATAAGGGTTAATTAAATAAAAATTTAGCCTGATTTTTAAAGTATGGATATTATTACAATACCTAGTATAAATTCTTCAATACCTGTTAGGTGGTTTTATTTTTTAAAAATTGAGAGATCCTAATAAATCAAGGGTGCTGGACATATATATACTAGGGTGACATACATGTATGAGCAGAAACCATTGTGATAACTGAAGGAAATGGAAATGAACAATTTATATTATCAGTGAAAGTCTGATCAAATGCTTTGTCCAAGGAACCGCAGAATACTGCTTATGCAGCTTATATAGATACATTGTATATAAATTACAAACTGTGAATATGGGAAATTATATCTGCGGTGGCGGAATACATGTATAAATCATATAAACGGTGGTGGTTACCGATAAAAACTAGTGGTGGAGGTTATTGGTCTTTTAAATTCCTGAATTATACTGAACTTAGATTCCTGAATTCTGAAGTTGGTGAAGAATTTTCCTGAACTAATTAATACATATTAGCAGCACACTTGCAAAAGTGGTTCTCCGAGTAGCGGAGGGATCTACACATAAAGAAGAAGACGGCTTTATTTATTAACTTATGATTTGAAAATCGGGGCGAAACAACCCATTTACCGGGGCGAAACGACCCGGTACGAAACGACCCGGGGCGAACGGGAATCGGGGGGAAACTACCCGGGACCTTTAGTTTGTATACCTTTCATGTAATTCTGATTATAGCCCTAGATAATCAAAAGAAGATGTAACTGGGAAACATCAAAAGGAGCTTGGACTTTTGGAGTGTTAAGTGTAACAAGTATTTAAATAAAATATATCACGTGGGTAAAAATAATAATAATAGAAAGAAGACCACAGGTACTTGTGGACAGATATGCATGACTACCCTTAACGGCCTTATGGTGTCTTAGTTTATGATGATTTTATTTGTTGAATTAACCAAAAAAAACTTATGGTGTCCCTAGGCTATGGAGGCGTGACGTGACTTACATTAAAATGAAATTCGTATTATTTTCTTATTTATGCTTTCTATTACTGTTTTGGCTTGGAATATACACGGGATTTACTAACAAACACAATCTAGGAGTTTTGTGGGTCAACTGAATTCGTAACTATAGTCCTAACTTTCTCACATAAGATTATCTTACGACAATTCCTAAGTCCTTTTCACAAAGATTATCTTACGACAAATTTTAATCTTACGACTAAAATTACACTTACGATAAAAAATTCTTCCTTAGGTGTACTCGATACAACATTATGTGATAAAGTTTGTCAGTGATTTGCGACAGGTCAATGGTTTTCGCCGAGTACTCCAGTTTTCTTCACCAATAAAACTGACCGATATATTGTTGAAAGGGGCGTTAAACACCATAAACCATCTTCCTTAGCAACCTAGTTTCATTTCCATAGCACAACAAAGCATTTTTTTTAATAAAATTATTCTATAAAATATCCCCGGCACTAATTTATAAGCAGTTTTTATGCTATGATGTGTTTGCATGTTTATATTGAATGTTTATCTAATACAAAAAATGTATATGAATCGGTCATCCATAACTGCACAAAATATGAATGGGTATGATTTTCGTATAGAGGAACATTTCTAATGCATGTAAATTAAAATGATCTATAATAATTATCATTACTTGGAGTTGTGCGTCATCATCCACGCGTGGTTACTTTTGGTAGAAGTATTTTTTAAGGGAGTGCATCTGGAGTGTGAAAAAACCCCTATGCATATAATAGTTATTTGTCAGCAAAATATTTACCCCTTTTTTCCAATTAATCCCATCCCACATAAAATTAAACGCTTGTTCTTTTACTGATGAAAATTTATCCCGATTTTTCTGAGATAACCCAAATTAAGATGTGTTTATCATCTATCAATCATGAAGACGAATAAATATCCCTGTTATATATTAATATTAATATAACAGAAGAATGTACACAAGTTTATGTATTGCCAGAGTGTTCGATGATCATCGAAGTTGTCAGAAATTAATAAATTATATTACTAATATAAAGGCAAAATCAAAACGATATCATTGGATCCAGAAAATTCCGGTCCTAAAGCGGCTGTTCATACAAAACTTTTGTAAGCGAAGTAGATGTCTAGAAGAAAATCCCGTATTCCTGTTTTTATCAAAAAAAAAAAAAAAATGAAAAAAAAAGAATTCTCCCCATGTTTGCAAGTAGTCTTTTCGATTGTCGATCGTTCCCAATTTGAAATCTAAATTTAATGAGAATTATCTTGATATTTTTGGTCATGTAAACGATACACTGCTGCATTGAAAAGGTAAATGTACGGAATGCATCGTTATAGACAGACTCTGTTATTAGTCACGCCAGAAAAAGGAGTAAACAACAATGCCATTTGTAGCGTCTGTTTGTATTAAACCATATTCATTTCAATAACAATTTATCAATATGTGTAAATAGGTTTGTCATACGGTCAGAGAAAATGCGCTAACGATGAATTGCTCTCTTATTTTCAAGTCGAAGCGCCAATACATCGTCCATCTTTTTTTCTATTTTTTTTCACTTACGGTAAAAGATAAGACCAAAATTTCTCTTACGATCAAAATTTTACACTTAGGACAGGGTAGTTTTACACGTAAAGTTAGGACTATTTTTACACTTAAGGGATCTCCTGTACTTGGCGATCACAATACTGGTATACCAGTATTGTTGACAATACTGGTATAAAAAAGTATGCCAGTATTGTAAATTTTTTACAAAAAAAATACAATACTGGTATAAAATCATATTCCAGTATTATTAACAATATTGTTCGTAAATAAAAATATGCAATACCAGGATATATAATAATTGATAAAACAACATGTCATAATTTACATTTTATTTATTTTATAGATGATCATACATTTTTGTAGATGGTATCAAATTTTTAATAATCTTTGATGAACAACATGATTTATGAATAATAACATCACATTCACAATATAATATACTAGCACTAGAATTATAAAGAGTCTATCATGTCCATAATAAATATCACTTTTACACAGGATATTGTTCTGAAATATGTATGAGAATGTTTGTAAATGCATTGTCACCAGTGGTACCCCATCTGTCTCTCCACATTCTTTCATCTAGGTAACTGGGTAGTAGATGTGATGACACACCTTTCATCTCTTTAAACTTCTGTTTGGCTTTAGCCCAGTACGACTCGATTGCTTGAGTATGTATGCCAGTTGCAGGATCCACGAAGTTGAGCGAATGATTAACTGTGCCATGGCTAAGCTGCAGTCGTGAGCTGATGTTATGGTACGCTTTCCACTGATCTGAATGGATGATTGTCCCTGGTTTTACAACACGTTGTATAATAGGTAAAAGAGTTGCGACATCTCTTTTGTCAACAGTTTCCATGTAGGTAATGGCAGGCTTGCTGGATGTATCTGCTAAACCGAAAACCCACTGCTCTTTGCTGGCCCGTCGCCCTCTGTTGTATTTTGATTTGTGATTAAAAAGACTTTCATCAATTTGGACAATCACACCTGGTCCACCTAATTCAACTGGAGTTGATAGTAGTTTAGTGGAGCAGACATCTCTCAAGTATTGAAACATCTGTATTACGGTCTTCTCGCCAATCTGTACTTGTCTTTCTACGGAATTAACTTTGGTTCCTTGACTCCATAGGTATGTGACGTATAACCATTTATCTAAGGTGATGCGAGATCTTTCGAAAAATGATCCAGCACGATCAAGCCGTCCAAGTGCCATCACAGCAACCTACTGGACATGCCGTAAAACGGAAACGGCAAGATGACGAAACAGAGTACCAGTATCGGAAGAGATTACTTGCAAATACACAATACAACAATGAGGATGACATCGCTGATGATCCAAGTATAGAGACGGCTATCTCAATCAAAAATTCTTTACAAAATATTATGAGAATGACCAAACAACAACTACAGCAAAATATCAGCAATTCTCAAGAAACTGTGGATGTCCTACGCCAACATACCGTTTTTAAAAACAAAACCATTGAAGATTTGAGAATTTGCCTGATAACAACAGCTGTGTATGAACATTTGAATAATTAACATTATTATTGAAAACTTGCAAATATGTTATCCCAATACTTATATAATGAAATAGTGAATAGTGCTTAAATCAATAAAAAATAAGATAATGTTTTTTTGTGTTTTTTTTGCTTTTGAAAAAGTGTCAATGCATGTTGCCATTTCCTGTCCTACAATACACAATGACAACTTGACACATTGTTATCAATTTATTCCAATATCGTATTCTAGTATTGTTCTAGTATTGTTAATATATACAATACTCCCAAAAAATAACTAATTTAACAATACTGGAACAATACTAGAATACAATACTGGAATATTTTTTTTTACTAGTATTGTGCACAATACTAGTATACCAGTATTGTGATCGCCAAGTACAGGAGATCCCACTTAAGATTATCGTAAGTATTTTTGTGAAACTCTTTTTAATCTTAGTTTTACACTTACGACAATTTTTTATCCTAAGAATTTTTGTGAAAAGGGCTACAGGTAACTTGAATAATACTGCGCCCTCTATCGGCACTTTCGCTGGACGAGGAAGTGAAATCGAGTTAAGTACCCTTTCAGAAGCAGGAAGTAGACTTAAGACGATGGCTACTACCGATCTACCAACAAGACAAAATCCAAATGACAGTATTAAACGACGACAGACACAGTCGGCTCATGACATTTTGATGCAAATGGGGTTTCCTAAGCAACGAACGTATGTCAATAACGTTAACAAAAACATTACTGTACATGAAAACAAATCGTGGAAGATAGATTTATACTGGTCTGACACTTTGTACAATAGACCTACTACATGAGTCTTAATTCACAGGAAATTGTCGAGTATTTGTCAATGAATATATCCTCGTATGACAATAAGTCGGTCAGTCATTGGATAATGTTTGATTATTTTTTTCATGTTTGAAAAGTAAACATTTTTTTCTTTTTAATTATGTTCCTCGTCTATTCTTGCTCACATGTGTAAAGTTCCATGGAAAAAATATCAATAATAATGACACACTGACCCATATTTGTTTACTACCCTTTTTCCAAATGGCGTCCTATTACCTCACATAAGGCCGGTCAAAGGTCAATAAAGCACATTATTTTGTCATAGGCCAACCAAGCTTAAAAAGTAAACCAGATTAAGAAAGTACAGTATGTTAGCTTTTTCAGTGTAATCGTTTTGTCTGAAAAATTTCAAAAGATGTTTTTTTTAAATAGTTTGAAACTGAAGTATTAAAAATTAATTATTTGATGCAAATATTAAACTTGCTTACCCATATAATAAAGTATTTAATCCAGTGAATTTGGTGTTTTTGCTTTTGTCAATACAATCTATTAGACTGACTACATCCTGCCATATTTTTGTTAAACAATTAATGACTGATTTCAATTTATTTTAATCACATTTATTATCACAGAGTGGTAGCAATACAGTTTTGTTGATGCTATTTGTAATAATTATAATGACAGGTTTTTTTGGGCACCTATCAAGTGTGAAACGAAATAGAAGCGAAACGAAACGAAATCAACAAAAACGAAACAAAATCAACGAAATGAAAATGAAATAAAACGAAACCAACGAAAGCAAAACGAAATTAATGAAATAGTAAATGGAAGAAAAAATAATAGGGACCTAAAAGAAATCAAACCTATTTTCACAATTACGATGCTAGACTATTTCCCACATGTCTGTCTTTCATCAGGAGAGGACAGGATTTGATCACCATTGAACAAGAATACTATGCATTTATTCAGCGGGAGTCTGTCCTTTTCACTTAGTGGCTTCTTTTAAATTTGGGAACCATAAGAGCAACGTCAAGTCTGTTGAAAGGTGAGGAATTAAAATAACAGAAGTGCAGTAGTTAAAGTTCATTAATAAATAACCCCATCCGAGCAAAATTTAAAAGTGTGTCGGAGAGACGAAAAAGTGTCATTACCGGACGGACAAACGAACGAATGGACAGCAGAAGTCCTATATACCCCAAACTTTTTTGGGCAGAGGTATACAAATCCTATCAAAAATTAACTTTAAAAATAAAAAAAAAATCTACATATCTTGTAAAAGTACCTTTTTTCCCTTTGATCCCTTTACATTAACCCCCCCCCCCACCAAATCACCCCCCCCCCCCCCCCCCCCCCCTCCAAAAAAAAAACCTTTCGGTATAAATAAAATTTGATACGGCACATATTTTTATACCCCCTGCTATCCAGCAGGAGGGGGTATATAGTATATGTCCATTTGTCAATGAGTGCTTCCCTCCCTGCCTATGCAATTCCTCCTTAACAACTTGATGGAATTGAATGAATCCATACTGGAAATCTTTAATACCATATGGCAAGGTTCATTAATTTCATGAATTCTTTAGTACCAAATGGCATTGTGCACCTTCTATTTTTGTTTTCCCATTTTAACGGTTCTTGCTAAAATTTCTTCACTTTTGGACTTTGTCATTTAAGGCATACAAGGCTATATACAATAGAGAAAGGATGCTGTTGCGTTATCCATAACTCTTCCTAAACAACACAATGGATTTCAATAAAACTTCCAGAGTTTCTTATGTTTAGTTTTTGCAAGCATTATTTTTTCCAGAAGTTCTTCTGTAAGGAGGGAGCTCACTGTACGTCCTGTTTTGTTGTTTTTTTTTTTTAGTTCTTCAAAATAGAACAATAGGATTTGAAATAAAAAGTTAATAGTGTTGGGTCTTTTTGACCCCTGTATATCTCGGAAAGAACAACGGTAAGACATTACGCCAGATCTATTGGCACACTACCGAATAAAGGTAATAACAATGGTACCGTACTCCAAGGCGCATTCAAAAGGGAAAGTCCACAAAAACAGACAAAACCGATAAGAAGCTCAACCATCTGAGTTTTCAATCAACGGAACAACTGAAAACCAACACATTCCTGACTTGGTAAAGGCATTTTCCCAGGAAAATAGTGGGTTCTGATAGCAGATAGGCAGATGCCACTCGTCTAACCCTAAAACGTTACCAAGTATAAAAACAATCGGTACATGTAAATTCTCTAATCCTAAGACATGACCAAATGTGAAACTAGAAAACAACTATCATATTCCCGACTTGGTACAGGCATTTCCCCCAAAAATGGTGGGTCAAACCTCCCACTTGTATGACAGTCGTTAATAGTTCCGTCATATTGACAAATAGGGGGGGGGGGGGGGGGGTGCATGGGGATTAAGCGTGACAAGTCGGGAAAAAATCCAGTAGTCAAATAGTGCCCAGAATCTGAAACTCGAGACCATCCTGTATGATTTGCGAAAAGGCAAATTTATGAAGAATACAAACGAAAAACGTAATAAAATCGGACGAAAAATGAACCCTCAATATCCCAATCTATGAAAATACCCCCTCATATCCCCCCTTTTTTCTATATGCCCACTCCAGAAACTTTATAATTCATAAATACTGACACAAACACAAATAAAAATATGACATTTGAACTTATGAAAGTTTGTCGGCAAGCAAACCCGACTTGAATTGAGTTGCGGGTAATGTACTGTAACGGACAGACATGCAAGATGGGTTATAATTAATCAAAATTATTGTATTCTGTGTTAGCGGTAGACATTTTTTTTATTAGCCACTGTGGCTAATGGGTACTAATTTCTTTTAGCCACACTCAATTTCAGTTAGCCACACTAAATGTAAACAAAGAGCATAAAACAGTTGAAAGTTCAAAACTTTATTATTTAATTAACTAATTATCATGATAAACAACAAACTTTGAACATTAGATACATGTGTAAACAGAACATTCAATATTCGTATGATTTTGTTGTTTTTTGCTGTGTGGGGCCGTAGGCATTGCCAAAAAAGGATAAGATAGATCCTTGGCGCTTGGCGGTATCAGGTCCGTTTGCCCTACATTTGGGTCAGTTCGCCCTGATTATTAAAAATGATATTGGGTCTTTATAAGCCAACAAACAACCCATTGGACCATGTTGCACAACAGAATTAAAACATTACAGCTTCTATACTATGCAACTTTGTTTTGTAACTTGAACATTATGTCAATACATTGTAGTTTGTTTAAACTATCTTTGTTATATTTATTACTTTTTTAATACTTTAATAAAGTATAATGAACTCTTGATTCACTCATCTTTACCTGATTTACTAATTCCAAGGACACATATATTTTCTACAGACTCTGGATTCACTCATCTTTACCTGCTTCATTCATTCCAAGGACTAAGACATTTAACTTTGTTCATTATAGAAACATACACTTTAGCATACCAATTATTTTTAATATCCTACATTTTATAGACTCTGTGGATTCACCAATCGTTACCTGATTCATTTATTCCAAGGACTGAAATGTTTAACTTTGCCCATTATCGAAACGATTTCCAGTCAAATCGGCCCCAAGTCAAATCGGCTCCAGTCAAATCGGCCCCAATTCAAATCGGCCTCAAGTCAAATCGGTCCCAAGTCAAATCGGCCTCAAAATGAAAGTCATATCGGCCCAAACAAAAATAAAAATAAAAAAAGAATAAATAAATAAAAATTATATATTAATATAAATTAATATTTTTAGTTAAAAGATGTAAAATTTAAATCTTATTGGTGAGTGGATTCTTTTGTAAGGATCACAGAAATTAATTAATGATTAATTTATGGCATAATTAAGTGATTAGCAATTTACATAAAACGTGATTGGCGGCAATTATATAATGATCTTTATGTTGATTAGGAACATTCTTTGATGATTTTTTCTATTGTCTATGGACAATGTACATGGAGGAAATGTGCATCATATATATGCAGACACTGAACTTTTATCAGCAAGATTATTGATTATTTTAAGCATGGCTAGATATCACCAAATTTAGAATCAGCAACCATAAATTAAAGATTGAAACTGGCAGATATTCAAAACCTATAACACTTTTAGTTTATTTTCGTATCAATGGTAAACATTTACTGGTACAAAACACAACTGTACTTACTAGACAGTTTTAATTCTTCAATAATTAAAACGTATTGGATATAATTAAATATTTTGCTGAATAGTGTTCAAACTATTTAACTTTGTATGTTGACAATAGTAAGCAACAAAAATGGGGCCGATTTGACTTGGGGCCGATTTGACTAGGGCCGATTTGACTTGGGGCCGATTTGACCTGCTTCCATCGAAACATACAGTCCGTGGACATAAATACATGTATAAGTATTTGTCACTTTCGTTAAAATACAGTATATAGCAAAAATTGTCTTTAAATCATAAGAAAATAAAGGAAAACTAACGGAAAAATCATGCTAAAATAAACAAAAATCTTTGTTCTGGTGCAAAAATTATCAAACCCCGTTTAGAAATGACTTCAAAATAAAAATTTTGAACAATGTGGTTATATGAAATATATAGCGTAAATTCGAGTGACGAATACCTATATTCATTGACTACTTTTTAGCATTCCGCATATTTAAAATTTCTCAATTTAATATCTTTAAGCAATCAAATATCACTTATTTTTCTATTATTTTTAATACCCTACATAATTATAATTATCAGGGCGAACAGGGAATTAGGGCGAACGGACCCGGATTCGCGCTTTGCCATGCTTGACCTTCTCATTGTGAAATAATTGACTGGTTTTAGATTCAAGCGTAGACAGAAGGACAGACAGAATAAAGCGTAATTTAGGAAACCAGTCAGTCGGTGACTAAATTCGAAACTATTTCCGGATTGGGACCCGGATAATGTTATTTCAACTGAAAAAATTACCGGAAATAATCAATTTGACCCGCTTTTTAAAATCATTTTGGATATTATACATCGATCAAATCATTGTCTATAACGCGTTTTATTCGAAGTTGACTTTCTACATAATAAAAGATCGTTGTCAGATGCACGCTCTAAAAGTTTTTCATTCGCCAGTGTGGCTACTGCTACACAAATTATCCTCGCCACACTACGGTTATATTCGCAAAATGCGACGTGGCGATCGTCTACCGCTAACACAGGTATTTAAAAAATCGAATTATCCTTTTTTTTTATTTCTTTATTTCGTTTTGTCTTTTATTTTTTTCCTTCCATTTTCTTCTTATCAGTCTATTTCGTTTTGTTTCAGTTGATTTCGTTTTGCTTTCGTTGGTTTCGTTTCATTTCGTTGATTTCGTTTCGTTTATATTTCGTTTCGCACTTTATAGGTACCTGGTTTTTTTACCCAGATAATCTCATTTTTCAGTCTGGTTTAATTTAATTCTCTGTTCAATTTATGCTATAAATTTTGATTATTGCTGTTAAATTAATTCTTTTTCTATCGTCTCTGAATTTTATTTCATTACCCCAAGAAGTAAGGGATATATTTGTTATTATAGCACCAGTGGAAATGCAAAATAATCTGCCATTTTGTGACTAATGGAGAGCACTTGCATGTATTTTCCCGGTAAAATCGGCCATTTTCTAGAAAATGGTGGAATCTGAATGATCAGTAATCATATTTTCAAAGTATTTTAAAATACAATTTGCTTGACCTACATTCCAGAAACGGTCATGAACTGTGATGATGATTATGTCAACAAACCGGAAAAAAAATGCTTGGGGGAATACCATCGATGGAAACATATTTAACAAGGAAAAAAAGACAATTAGTAAAAAGGATCTTTTTTACTTGCATAGAATTTATTCAATTCAAACTTCTCTGTTTTAATCTCATCTTGTAATTTTGACATTGAAAAGAATTCCCTCTGTGTTTATGTATGGAATATACAGAATGACGTCATTGGTCTCGTGCTTTGCCAGAATTGTAAATCAAAGCAAGTGACTGATTTTATTGCATGACCGAGCAGATGTCACGACACGATACTAAAAAAATAAAAGAAAATACATTTTTAATTAAAGTAACAAATTATATGCAAATACAAAATAAATAAATGTTTCCAAAAGGTATTTAATATATATTTAGTTTGTATATCTTTCATGTAATTCTGATTATAGCTCTAGATAATCAGATGAGGATGTAACAGGGAAACACCAAAAGGAGCTTGGACTTTTGGAGTTAAGTGTAACAAGCATTTGAATAAAAGATATCACGTTGTTAAAAAAAAAAGAATAAAAAAAAAAAAAACACAGGTACTTGTGGACAGATATGCATGGCTACCCTTATGGTGTCCCTAGCTATGGAGGCGTGACATGACTTACATTAGAATGAAATGCGTATTATTTTCTTATTTATGCTTTCTATAACTGTCTTTGCTTGGAATATACACAAGATTTACTGACAGACACAATCTAGGAGTTTTGTGGGTCAATTGAATTATTTGAGCTTCTGTGAATTCGGCTTTCCATACTCGATCGCGATCTACAGAGCAGGAAGTGAAATCGAGTTAAGTACCCTTTCATAAGCAGGAAGTAGACTTAAGACGATGGCTTCTACCGATTTACTAACAAGACAAAATCCAAATGACAGTATTAAACGACGACAGACACAGTCGGCTCATGACATTTTGATGCAAATGGGGTTTCCTAAGCAACGAACGTATGTCAATAACGTTAACAAAAACATTACTGTACATGAAAACAAATCGTGGAAGATAGATTTATACTGGTCCGACACTTTGTACAATAGACCTACTACATGAGTCTTAATTCACAGGAAATTGTCGACTATCCACGTACACTGTATATTTCAATCATATACAGTCAATGGACATATTAAGTATTTGTGATTTTGACGTCGCAATGTCATTACTGCAAAATTTTAACTTGAGAAGAATCGTTCAATAAAAAAGTTTTAAACAATATCCTACCTTAATATTTTGTCAGGTGACCCTTCAGTTCATCCTAATGAATTCACGTATTCATGTTGGAATGGTTTGATATAGTCCCTGAATATAGTTTATGAGGAGACTTTCCCACACATGTCGAATTTCGGCAATAAGTTTGTTTTGGGTGTTGATGTTTCCAGCGATTGGTTGTAGTGCCCTCTATGCGAAGTCAAACATTTTCACACACATTTAAGTCTGGAGATTGTGCTGGTCACGTAGTACAATTTATATTATTTTCCTGTTTGTAGTTTTCTGTAATTTGGGCACGATGTACAGGTGCGTTATCATCTTGAAAGACATACTCATTGTCAGCAAAATATCGTGCAATTACAGGCCACAAATTATTTTCAAGAACATCAATATATATCTGGGAATTAATATTCCCTTTTACATCAGTTAAAGTTCCAATCCCGTTAAAAGATAAACACCCCCAGATCATAACACTACATTGGGAAGGTCGACATACTAAATCCGGACGGTTAACTTCGTTGCCTTTCCTCCAGACATAAATACGGTTGTTTGATCCAACAACTATCTGACTTTCATCAGAATATATTATATATATATTTTCTGCAGTGCGAATCAACAGTCCAGTTGCGTCTTTCCCTACACCATGCCACCCTATTTTTACGGTTGACTTCGCGAACAATGACACACTTTTTTGCAGCCTTTCGTTTGTAACCTTCAGATGCAAGTTTCCTTCTGATAATTGTACTGCTGAACAAATGTTGTTTATTGTCATTAAATGTGGTGGTTATTTCATGCAAAGGTGCCCAACGATTTTTTTTCACAAGACAATTTAACCAACTTCATCCCGGATGGTGAACAATTTTCGTCTCCCTTTTCGTGGTTGATTTTCTACTGTTCCAGTTGACAGATATTTATCAATTGTTGACCAGGGTATGTCCAATAAATCAGAAATATACCACCTTCTCTCCTTTTTCCTATGCAACTTTACGATCAATTCTTTGGTTTCTGTACTCAATTCTTTGCTTTTGTGACCCATCTTGTTTGTGTACAATTTACAGGAAGGAAACACAACAAACGTAAAATGACGTCACGGCTCACGAGACGTCTTGTTTTCACTTACCTTTTACAGTAATATCATAATCATCCGAACTGATGTTTTAATGTAATCAACATGTATTGCAGTCGGATGCCACCATATTGAAAATCACGAATACTTATGTTCATTGACTGTACACGTGTGTTTATGCATGGACAGTAACAAACGCGGATAGTCGATAAATCCCTGTGCTTAAATTACATCAATTGGGTTAGAGTCATGTTCATAAGGGGTAAGATCGATTCCATCGATCAACCAACTTCCCTTTGACAGGGCATCTTGCCTCAGTATGTAAGTCAAATTGACTGCGTCAATATCCCCCCCCCCCCCCCCACATTTATCAAAATCCCCCCCCCCCCATTAATTAATGTAATGAAGAAATTAATTTGATTATAAAATCGAGTTATGTACAATAATTTGACCCTCTATGTTTATGTACATGTATATGTTTTCATTAAAAAAAAATCATGAGAGATCCTACTGAACGTGATTACATTATTTTATTTGCTTTTATAAGGTAATTAACTTGAGATCAATATTTTTATATGATACATTATTGCTTGTAAATCAGTTTGATAATCTTAATGCATAATATTTTTCATATTTTGTGTATCTTTGTGGTGTTTTAATTTAAATAATAACCGCATCGGTTGTGTAATGGTTAGCATTCTACCCTTGAGTGTGATAGATCGTGGGTTTGAGCCCTGATCGGCTAAAACCAAAGCAAGTTGAAAATGTAAATATTAACCATTATATAAAACATTTGTCGCCTTCACAATGGTAAGGTTATTATTTTAATTCTGCAAATTTCTTAGCAAATTTTATTTGAAGAAGGTTGTCAATGTTTAAATACGATAAATATATTACAAATAGCCTTATCATTACAAAATATATCAATAAAACATATCAACATAAAAATAAATGTCTACTTTTGACAGCCAGGTTTCAAAAAGGGAGATAATTGAAACGCAAATTGAACACACCCGTTTATCTTTTCTTGATCAGCAATCATCGGACCAAAACTTTCTTCACAAGGTAATGATCGGCAATCATCGGAATAAATCAACCGAAAGTTAATTAGTCTCCACAATAATGGCGAGGACGAAAAATATGCACACAGATTTGCAGATTTCTAGTTGTTGGAAACATATTTCGACTTGAAACATGCATGAATAGCTTAGTAAAAGTACCACTGTATTCCAAATGAATTTTCAGGGAAAAATTTTATTACTTCTGTAATATTACTTTAATATTTTTTCTTTTTCGTAACGCAATTCGCTTGACATAATCTTCAAACTGTTGAAGTAGGTCATTAATTGGTAGAAGCAGCATGCCCATTCACGTACTGCAGTACGTGTTTCACGTAGAATAAAAAGCATGCATGTATAATTGAAAGAACCCTACGTGCGTGCACGTAAAGAACCCGTTGTGAGCACTATAAAAATTACCTTTTGTTTACAATTCACTTCAAAGTACGTAATAGAGTTGTTCTGATTAGTTAAATAACCATTTTTGTTGTTTAACCAGCAGCAATGTTTTATTTATTCAACTGCTAGCTTTTTGTCGAAATTGAGAGCAAAGAAGGTAGAAAAACTGCATAATTCGTCATTCAACCGAAAATTTCGAAAATGAAATATCGGATTCCGGAACCGGGAATGACTATTTCTGGTTTTGCCGATAATAAAATAATAATAATAATCCCGACCCTAGATATTTACAAAACACAGCATGGTGCACGACCTTGTCTGGAGAAAATGCAGTTCATTTTCTTTGTACCCCCAAATGAAGAGTTAGAGGGTACATTGCACCCCCAAAAATTTGGATGTACCCCCAAAAATGAAGGTAAAAGGGTACATGTACCCCCAGATGAAAAAACCTGTGGACATACTGAGAAGTAGAAGTATTCAATGGCCCTTCACATTTTATCCTATCAGATCTGGGGCGATTTACAATGTATTTTAAAAATGTTATTTCGATGTTGGAATATTTTCATAAATTCCACATAACTGAGATAATTACTGACGAAATTTTTGTTTTGTATTTATTTAATCATCATCATACCATAACAAGTAAAATGACAACAAGACATTACAATGTTTATGATATTTACTACCATAAATTATATCATATCACTAATGGTTGTAAAGTCTATAGCTATATATCTTACTTCTTACAAACTTCTAGGAATATTATTGGTTTAAAGTGAACACCTGGTAACTGTGTATATTCAAAACACGGTCAGTAGTTTTTAATACACGGTTAGTAGTAGAGTTATCTCCCCTTTCTCTTAAAAAAAATGATGTCACATATGGATCACTTCACCTGATCACTTACACACAACACAAAAATTGCATATGATATTTATTAGTTTTGATGCCATTACATCCAAATCCTTTATTCAAAGCTTTAAGGTAATCAGTAAGATATATTTGTTACACAGTGTGCTAGTGACCTAATACCATATATACGGGGTCAGTGAATTCAATATGGAACTCGAGCTAAGCTCTCACCCCATATGGAATTTACTTACCCCGTATATATCGTATTAGGTCACCAACACACTGTAACTAACACTAGGAAATAGAAAATGCAAATATGCCCGGTTTTTTGCAAATATAACCGGTAAAATGAAAATAATTAAAGATTACCAGTTATATTAGCGTTTACCAGTTAAATTAAATTTGCATTGTCGTGGCATTTTAGCGTTTTTCCTTTTAAATTTGCATTGTCGTGGCATTTTTGCGTTTTTTCTTTTAAATTTGCATTGTCGTGGCATTTTAGCATTTTTCCTTTTAAATTTGCATTGTCGTGGCATTTTAGCGTTTTTCCTTTTAAATTTGCATTGTCGTGGCATTTTAGCGTTTTTCCTTTTAAATTTGCATTGTCGTTGCATTTTAGCGTTTTTCCTTTTAAATTTGCATTGTCGTGGCATTTTAGCGTTTTTCCTTTTAAATTTGCATTGTCGTGGCATTTTAGCGTTTTTTCCTTTTAAATTTGCATTGTCGTGGCATTTTTGCATTATCGTGGCATATTTGCATTTTACCAGTTAAATCGCACGGTCATCTAAATAACCCGCTGAGTAGAGAGATTAAGTAATACTGTAGTCGTCACTAGCTCATTGAATATGATGATCTATAGTATTATATTATCGTGTATCTATATGTATTTATTTATTTATTTATTATTATACCCCCCACAACGAAGTTGTAGGGGGGTATACTGGTTTCACCATGTCCGTCCGTCCGTCTGTAGACAAATCCAATGTCGTACGATAACTTGAGTTGTGTTTCTTAGAATCTTTTAAAATTTTATCAGCTGCTTACTGGTGAAGAGAGGAGGATCTCTTTCTTTTTTGACGATTTTCACTTTTGCCGTTCCAGAGTTATTGGACTTGATATGACGGAAAATAGGATTTTTACCATATGTCATATGATAACATGAGTAGTGTTTCTCAGAATGTTTTGAAATTTTATCAGCAGCTTACCGGTGAAGAGAGGAGGATACCTTTCATTTTTGACGATTTTAACTTTTGCCGTTCCAGAGTTATTGGACTTGATATGATGGAAAATAGGATTTTTACCCTGTGTCGTATGATAACTTGAATAGTGTTTCTCAGAATGTTTTGAAATTTTATCAGCAGCTTACCGGTGAAGAGAGGAAGGTCCCTTTCATTTTTGGTCGGAACAATCAGTAATGTTTTGGTTATGGAAATAGGTTGGACAGAGATGTGGGGAGTGGGGGGTATATCTTAGTGAGCTGTGCTCACAGTAATACTAGTTATTATTATTATTATTTATGTTATACTAGTCTGGCCCTTAATAAATTTAGTGTATTCAATACACAATAATCCATCAATTGTTGCGTATTTGATTTTCATGTCGTATTTTAACTTAATGCGATGTTTATTAAGAAATGTGACTTTAAATGTATTAAAATATTAGCAAAGTGTGATACACGTACAGAATACGTATACTGTTGTCACTTCACTATTACTTGTTTTTGATTATCATGCGAGAAATACATTAACCTTGTATTACCTATGCTGAGACTATTTACTAAAAAATGAATTAAATATATATTAAACTATCGGTCTCTATTAAGCTATTTATGTCTTGTTTTATAGCACAGGATTGTGTATGTACAGTGTCAAAGTTATTGTGCTTTAAAAGTTCTGATTATTGTAATGGCACCTTAATGAACAATAAATATTTTTGTTTATGATATAAAGCAAATAATCATATCCCTATGTAAATGCCATAACGCGCCCTTATCCGATCCAACAGAAATATGCAATTTACATGTAAACACTATTTTGTCAGTTAATTAGATTGATCAATAAATACAGGAATTTTTTTTTCTACAAATGTTTATATAATTCCCTCATAAATATAAGAACAATCTATAATAGTATTATATTTTTTTAAACAGCCATTTTCAACTTGTTTCTAAAACTCAAATAAATAATTTTTATATTTTCTGACTAAAACTCCCAACAATTTTTTTTATATATTCTGACAATATACATACATATTTGACATGAACAACTTAAAGTGTGATTGATACTGCCTCATATATATATATATATATGAGCAAGAATATGGTATTTGAACCGTTTCTGATAATGATAGAAAACTGATAAAATTGGATATTTCTTTGATATATGTTGTAGTTCTATGGCCAAATGGTTTATTGGTGTGTTAGATGAATGGTGACCATTGATATATTGTAAATATTTTATGAATAAAAATAATTTTCAATGTCCATCTTCGTACTTTTATGCGTCGTTTCTTATCGTTATTTTCGTTTCCGAACTGCGTAACGGAGTTGGATTTCCACACAACTGTGACATACAAAAATGTAAGCAAGCCGTTAAAATATTGACAAACATTGATAATGAAGAATGGAGAGAAGAAAATTTTGAGCAGAGTAAGTATTTCTGTTACAGGTGTCATATATTGCGCGTTACATTGGTTTCCGATTTCGTAACGCTATTTTAAGTTGTGTTATCTCCTTTTTGTAACAGTCGCCATAACAACGATTAGCATAAATAAACTCGTGAGATGTTTAAATAGATTAATCACGAATGTTTACATTTAAGCTTTTCATTTTCTATTTTTTTTATTCAATCATCCACCTGTTCCGTTATGTGTTACATGTCATCCAAAAAGAAATGTTAATTTAAAGATTAAATAAATTGGTATGATTTACAATTTCTGCCCAATTGAACTTCCGGTCACAAGTGAACCACGTGTAATGGAAGTGTGATTTTCGGAACATTTATACAATTTTTGTATGATAATATTTTAATTCCGATACAGTGCTTATGGTATCCTGTCGCGTTAAAAAATAAAAAAATATATACTACTTTAATATTTAAAATGGTATATAAATGCATTAAATAACCAAGAAAAAACCCAAATGGTCTTAGATGGTGCCATTTCATACATTTTTATCGTGACAGGAAACCAAATGTTTATTACCATAACTTGTAATAAACATTTGGTTTCCTGTCACAATAAAAATGTTTAAAAAGATGGGTAAATATTTTTCCCTTGATATCACTTGTTTCTTTTGTACAGTGTTGATATAATCATATTCCACGTGTGAAATATTTAAGTTTTAGTATTTAACCATTTGGATACCAAAAGAAACCAAAAGTTCAAATACCATATTCTTGCTCATATATATATATATATATATATATATATATATATATATAAGTCTCTTGTTTTTATCACAAAGCTGATTATATTATTAATACAATTGTACTAACGATATATGTACATCATTGTATACAAACAAATGTAGTCGGTCCTCGAATTGATAATGTGAATTTACTGGTCTGAAGCAAATTATTAAATTTATTGTGTAGTTCTAAATAAAAACTGAAAAATTTACTGGTCCGAAAAAAGTTTCGCTGGTCTTGGGCCAAAGGACCAGTGCTCATCATGAGGACTGTGAAATACTTGCAATATTATTACTTGTTTCTGTTCTATGTAGAAAACTAAGGTTTTCATTAAATATCAATATCTGTTCTAAAGCTTGATCATGTTGATGTGTAGTTGTATTGGTAAGAAAATTTAAATTATTAATTCATTTTAATTGTTAATACTTTATATATCTTGTTAAGTATTATAAAAGAAGAAAAGTTTAACTATTATAAAGTGACTTAACATTTTTTCATTTAGACTTTCATTTATTAAGAAATGCAGAGGTAAACATATTCTATCTACCTTATTTTTTTCTATGCAAAAGTGGGGATTAAACAATTGGATTTTATTAGTTAGTCATCAATGTTTATGTGCATATAATATATGAAAAAAGATCTGCTGCTTTAAAGGTTAAATTTCAGAAATTATTTTATTTCACTGATTGATTAATTATGGTATTTTAATTTCATTTCCAGAGAAAAGGCTATAGCAGCTACTGGAGACAGTGGTGTACAGCTAGCATCAGACTGGTCAGTCAATTTATTATTAAACTATATACTAGTCCTCAATATTACATGTTAGCTTGTATCAGTCTCCTTGCATCAGTTTAAATTGTGTCTTTAAGGACCCAGAACATTAAATTTCGACATTTGACTATTAAGTTTAATTTTGGGGATATGCATTTTATCAGTTTATAAAACATGCCAAAATTGTAGTTTTGTGTAGCAAAGTTTTTGAAAATTAGTATAAAATCCAGTCAAGTTGTTAAATATGTTAAATGGCATATTGTTCAGTCTAAGAATTATAATATGACTGATGATAAGGACATATAATCGCTAGAAATTTTCATGTATGTGGAACAACCCGAAATCACATGGTAGTTATTAAACCCTGACCCAGTATTCTGAAGGGTTTTTAGCTTCAGATCTCAGTGACCGTTTTCCTGATTCCGAGTCAACCAATCTTTGCTCTTTCTCCTTAATATTTTGTGCTTAGCGGAGAAGCAAGAAATACCAATTATTACTTCTTTGGTTTGACCCGACGATCTACCGCACTCAAGTCCAGCACTTTAACCATAACACTACTGATGCGGTTAATACTGTAATGTATTCACTTTCCATTGTATTGGTTAAACCGACCCAACATAGCTTGATAAATATAACTGGAATATAACTGATTTGTATTGTTTGACTGCACAAATGTGTGGCTATATGATAAATTGGTATGCTAATCATTCTTCATTTTCGGTAGTAAAATTCATTTAAAGCAATTTTTATGCCACCACGACTATTGGTCGGGGGGCATATTGTTTTACCCCTGTCTGTCCGTCCGTCCGTTCGTCACACTTACTATGCATAGTTTGTCCGTCTATCTCCTCTTACAGCTTTGGAGCTACAGCTCTAATATTTTGCAGGATGTTTATGCACATAATAGAGGTGTGCATGTCCACAGGATTTTGATTTTCTTCAAATATTCTCAAAATGACAGGTAGTTGGACTTAGTCATTTTTTTCATACTAGCTGCATAAAGGGAACATGGTTTGTCCGGCTAACTCCTCCTACAGTTTTAGAGCTACAGCTTTAATATTTTGCAGGATGTTTATACACACAATGGAGGTGTGCATGTCCACAGGATTTTGATGGTCAAGCGGGGGCATCATTTGTGTCTTACAGACACACTTCATTTTTAGCTCACCTGGCCATAGGCCATGTGAGCTTTTGTCATGGGTAAGCGTCCGTCGTCCGTCCATTAGCTTTTCACATTTAAATCTTCTTCTCTGAAACCGCTGAACAGATTTCAACCAAACTTGCCAGAAATGTTCATTGGATGGTCCTCTACCATATTTGTGTTTTTGGTGCTGATTAGAAATCCAACATGGCTGCCAGGGTCCATAATGTGTTCTCATTGGCTGAAATTTTAAAAATCTTCTTGTCAGAAACCACCAAACCAATTGAATTGTGACTTTGCAGGAATGATCATTGGGTGGTCCTGTACTAAACTTGTGAATCATTTACCGATCGGAAATTCAAGATGGCCACCATGACTCGACCTAGTTTAACATTGGACCCTATGGGAATTTCACATTTTCATCTTTTTTTCTGAAACCACAAAACAGATTTGAACCAAACTTGGCAGAAATGTTCATTGGATGGTCATATACAAGATTTTTGTTTTTGGCGCTGATCGGAAATCCAACATGGCTGCCAGGGCCCATAATGTGTTTATGATTGGTCGAAATTTTAAAAATCTTCTTGTTAGAAACCACTCAGCCAATTGAATTGTGACTTTGCAGGAATGATCATTGGGTGGTCCTGTACTAAATTTGTGAATCGTTTACCGATCGGAAATTGAAGATGGCCGCCATGACTGGACTTAGTTTAACATTGGACCCTATGGGAATTTCACATTTTCATCTTTTTTTCTGAAACCACAAAACAGATTTGAACTAAACTGGGCAGAAATGTTCATTGGATGGTCATATACAAGATTTTTGTTTTTTGGCGCTGATCGGAAATCCAACATGGCTGCCAGGGCCCATAATGTGTTCTGATTGGTCAAAATTTTTAAAATCTTCTTGTTAGAAACCACCAAGCCAATTGAATTGTGACTTTGCAGGAATGATCATTGGGTGATCCTGTAGTAAACTTGTGAATCGTTTGCCGATCGGAAATTCAAGATGGCCACCACGACTCGACTTAGTTTAACATTGGGCCCTATGGGAATTTCACATTTTCATCTTTTTTTCTGAAACCACAAAACAGATTTGAACCAAACTTGGCAGAAATGTTCATTGGATGGTCATATACAAGATTTGTGTTTTTGGCGCTGATCGGAAATCCAACATGGCTGCCAGGGCCCATAATGTGTTCTGATTGGTCGAAATTTTAAAAGTCTTCTTGTTAGAAACCACTAAGCCAATTGAATTGTGACTTTGCAGGAATGATCATTGGGTGGTCCTGTACTAAATTTGTGAATCGTTTGCCGATCGGAAATTCAAGATGGCCGCCATGACTGGACTTAGTTTAACATTGGACCCTATGGGAATTTCACATTTTCATCTTTTTTTCTGAAACCACAAAACAGATTTGAACTAAACTTGGCAGAAATGTTCATTGGATGGTCATATACAAGATTTTTGTTTTTGGCGCTGATCGGAAATCCAACATGGCTGCCAGGGCCCATAATGTGTTCTGATTGGTCGAATTTTAAAAATCTTCTTGTTAGAAACCACTAAGCCAATTGAATTATGACTTTGCAGGAATGATCATTGGGTGGTCCTGTAGTAAACTTGTGAATCGTTTGTCGATCGGAAATTGAAGATGGCCGTCATGACTGGACTTAGTTTAACATTGGACCCTATGGGAATTTCACATTTTCATCTTTTTTTCTGAAACCACAAAACAGATTTGAACCAGACTTGGCAGAAATGTTCATTGGATGGTCATATACAAGATTTTTGTTTTTGGCGCTGATCGGAAATCCAACATGGCTGCCAGGGCCCATAATGTGTTCTGATTGGTCGAAATTTTAAAAGTCTTGTTAGAAACCACTAAGCCAATTGAATTGTGACTTTGCAGGAATGATCATTGGGTGGTCCGGGACTAAGCTTGTGAATCATTTGCTGATCGGAAATTCAAGATGGCCGCCATGACTCGACTTAATTTTAACATTGGACCCTATGGAAAAAAAATTTAAAAGTCTTCTCCTCTGAAACCAGTACAAGCAAACATGACATGCATGGTTCTTAGGTGGTCAACTTTCAAAATTATGTCCTGTAACCCCGACTTCTATCCAAGATGGCCACCATCGGCGGACATAGTTTAATAGGATCCTATGGGAAAATTGTTTAGAAGTCTTCTCTTCTAAAACCAGCCAGCCAATTTAAAGCAAACGTGGCATGAATGGTCCTTGGGTAGTATACTTTCAAAATTGTGTCCGGTGACCACGACCTCCATCCAAGATGGCTGCCATGAGCAGACATAGTTTTAACATAGAACCCTATGGCAGTATGGGATTTGAATAGTAACTTCGATGTATTCGGCATGCAGACATTCTTAGGAGGACTTATTTATGTCAGGTGAGCGATACAGGCTCACCTGAGCCTCTAGTTTAAAAATCACTCCTAGTAAAACAACTTTGTCCATAATTATCAAGTGTGGGGGCATACTTCTTTCTAGTTATAAAGAAAAATTTACTGACATTTTTCCATAGGACTAGATATGAAATAAGATTTGATCTGTCAAAATTTTGTTCATAAGAATATGCACAGAATTGACAATACATGTATAATTTTTAGTGAGTGCCCCTCCAATAAACTCTCCAAACTATTATTTTAGTTTTTAGCTCACCTTGCCAAAGGCAAAGTGAGCTTTTGGAATCCGTCGTCTGTCACATTTTAATCTTCTCCTCTGAAACCCCTCAGCCAAATGAAGTGAAACTTGGTAGGAACCACCTATAGAAGGTCCTCTCACATTTTGTCCCGATCCATTAACAAACATACCCGCCACAGGCAATTCTTGTTTCTGATTGACCGATTTTTAAAAATCTTCTCCTCTGAAACCGCTTGGCCAAATGAACCGAAACTTGGTAGGAAGCATCTATGGAAGGTCCTCTATAAAGATTGCTCATTTTGTCCCGATCGGTAAACAAACATGCCCACCACAGGCAATTCTTGTTTCTGATTGGTTGATTTCTAAAAAATCTTCTCCTCTTGCTGTGAAAAGAAAGATAACTCTTGCCATTATCTCCCTTAGAAATTAACTAATGCTGATATAGTGTAACATGTTTATTCTATACATTACAAGTAGGAATTCACATTTTAATATTCTTTTTAGCAAACCTTGCCAAAGGCAATATGAGCTTTTGCCATCACTTCGTGTCCGTCGTCTGTCTTCCGTTTACTTTTCACATTTTAATCTTCTCCTCTGAAAACCCTCAGCCAATTGAACTGAAACTTGGTAGGAAGCATCTATGGAAGGTAAAAAAAAGTGCACATTTTGTTATGTTCCATTACCAAACATGGCCGCCACAGGCGATTCTTGTTTCTGATTGGCCGATTTTTTTTAATCTTCTTCTCTGAAATCGCTTGGCCAAATGAACCAAAACTTGGTAGGAAGCATCTATGGAATGTCCTCTGAAGATTGCTCATTTCGTCCCGATCGGTTAAAAAGCATGGCTACCACCGAAACTTGATAGGAAGCATCCATGGAATGTCCTCTATGAAGATTGTTCATTTCATCCCGATCGGTTAAAAAGCATGGCTACCACCGAAACTTGATAGGAAGCATCTATGGAATGTCCTCTATGAAGATTGTTCATTTCGTCCCGATCGATTAAAAAGCATGGCTACCACCGAAACTTGATAGGAAGCATCCATGGAATGTCCTCTATGAAGATTGCTCATTTCATCCCAATTGGTTAGCAAACATGGCCACCACTTGCAATTCTTGTTTCTGATTGGTCGATTTCTAAACAATCTTCTCCTTTGAAACTGCTTAGCCAAAACTTAGTAGGAAGCATCTACATGTATGGAAGGTTCTGTATTAAGTTTCCTCCAAGCAGAATGAAAGGTGAGCAACACAGGCTCAGTGGGCTGACCCTCTAGTTATTGTAAGGGTTAGAGGGTTATGGTATTTAATGCCACTTGCAACAATATTTCAGTTATCGTATATCGTATTTGTATATCGTGGTGGTCAGTTTTATTGGTGGAGGAAACTGGAGTACCTGCAGAAACCAACTGACCTGCCGTAAGTCACTGACAAGCTTTATCACATAAATGTTTTATTGTAAATTCTAAGCAGTATCTAATATTTGTTCTTAAGTTGTATTTCTGAGTGTTGAAAATTGTTTTCTTTAAACAAATCTTGACACTAGGAAATAGAAAATGCAAATATGCTCGTTTTTTTGCAAATATAACCGGTAAAATGCAAATAATTAAAGATAACCAGTTATATTAGCGAATTGTCTTGTTATATTTGCGTTTTTCCTTTTAAATTTGCATTGTCGTGGCATTTTTGCGTTTTTCCTTTTAAATTTGCACATTTTTTTATATTTGCGTTTTTCCTTTTAAATTTGCATTCTCCTGTTAAATTTGCATTGTCGTGGCATTTTTGCATTTTACCAGTTAAATCGCACGGTCATCTAAACCACCCGCTGAGTAGAGAGATTACGTAATACTGTAGTTGTCACTAGCTCATTGAATATGATGATCTATAGTATTATATTATCGTGTATCTATATGTATTTATTTATTTATTTATTATTATTATTATTATTATTTATGTTACACTAGTCTGGCTCTTAATAAATTTAGTGTATTCAATATACAATAATCCATCAATTGTCGCGTGTTTGATTTTCATGTCTTATTTTGACTTTGCGATGTTTATTTGATTTTCATGTCTTATTTTAACTTTGCGATGTTTATTAAGAAATGTGACTTTAAATGTATTAAAATATCAGCAAAGTGTGATACACGTACAGAATACGTATACTGTTGTCATTTCACTATTACTTGTTTTTGATTATCATGCGAGAAATACATTAACCTTGTATTACCTATGCTGAGACTATTTACTAAAAAATGAATTAAGTATATATTAAACTATCGGTCTCTATTAAGCTATTTATGTCTTGTTTTATAGCACAGGATTGTGTATGTACAGTGTCAAAGTTATTGTGCTTTAAAAGTTCTGATTATTGTAATGAGGCACCTTAATGAACAATAAATATTTTTGTTTATGATATAAAACAAATAATCATATCCCTATGTAAGCGCCGTAACGCGCCCTTGTCCGATCCAACAGAAATATGCAATTTACATGTAAACACTATTTTGTCAGTTAATTAGATTGATCAATAAATACAGGAATTTTTTTTTTCTAATGTTTATATAATTCCCTGATAAATATAAGAACAATCTATAATAGTATTATATTATTGTTTATTTATTTGTACAATTCTGGATGATAATAACTTTAGCTATTCAATACACAATAATCCATCAATATTTTTTTTTAAATAATCGCTAATACAGTGTTAAACATCGATTTGTATGCATCTGAAAGCAAAGCTCGGAGCTAAGAAATTATTCCTATGAATATTTTACATTAAGTTTAACGTTTTAAAAAAATTTAATTCACTTCTGTAAACATCTGTTTATAGGCCTTGTATGTTGATTTAAATTGTTGTCCCTACAAGATATTTAGACAGTTACATGCCCAGAGGTCTTGTTCTCAGGTGTTTACTGCCCAAGTGTATATTGTATTGGAGTAATACAATTTTATGATTTCCTGTCAGAACCATAAACTTCCTGTTGAGTGTGGCCGATGGCAAAACATAGAAAGAAACAAGAGTATGTGTATTATGTCAAAAACAGGAAATTGGTGATGAATATCACTATAGTATGGAATGCCATTGTTTAAATATAAAAATAACACTATTAATAAAACAGAGGTGTATACAGAACCCGAATATAATAAAGTTAAAAAA
The DNA here is from genome assembly GCA_963383655.1 of Bathymodiolus septemdierum. Classification (NCBI taxonomy): domain Eukaryota; kingdom Metazoa; phylum Mollusca; class Bivalvia; order Mytilida; family Modiolidae; genus Bathymodiolus; species Bathymodiolus septemdierum. Next base: position 3,288,342 of record OY726523.1, read on the forward strand.
TTTAATAACTTCCAAAAATAGCTTACAAATCTGTAAAGAGATAAATAAAGGTGGGTGTGCTGCAGGCTAGAATTTTTTCTTCTCGATATATTGCTAAAAGATATATGATATTCAATGTGCAACCGTTACATGGCAGAAATAAATTCAGAAAAAAAAATCTGTTAGTTTTAAAAGTACCTCGGTTGTCAATTATATATTCATGTATATTTTTGTGAAAATTCTTTTGTATATCTTTATTTCTCAAGCTGTCAGAGAAATTACAAAGAAATGAACTGATTAAACTATCAGTTTCAATATTTGTTATGCCTGTTAGAAATATTGAATGGTCTTTGTTTTCCTATGGACAGGTTGTAATGATTGAATTGATGCACTGGGACAATATTTCTAGCCATATATACTGATTAAAATTATATAATTTAAAAAGTAACAAGAGAATAGATTAAATAAATTTATTTCAATTACATAAACAATACCCTCATGTCTTTTTTAATTTGATGTTATTTATCAAAATTAGTATTTATTGTATTGGTATAACAAAATCAGTATTTAAACATTAAAAAACATGCTGTACACAACATACTTAGATTAGCATGCCCCACCCGGCCAAGTGACCAGTGTGCCCATGCGTTAAGACCCACTGGTGAGGACAAAATATCAAATTATATATTTCAGAATAATAGAGAATTTAATATTTTAAGATACAAACCATAAAAATACGGTGGTCGGTAAAAAGTGTAACCCGAACCGGAAATTGATGGAAATGTCCCGAACCGGAAATCTTTTATTGTTGATATCTTCTTTAATTTTACGATGTTTTGCAACAACTTTTTCATTTATTGTGTATTTTTATATACTTGAAACACATAGATTATAAAAAGATGTCGAAATATATTTAAAAAGTTGAAAGGTGCAGTTTTCGGATTTCAAGGTCAGTAAAATGTGTGACTCGAACCAGAAATCTTTTATTGTTGATATCTTCTTTAATTTTACGATGTTTTGCAAAAACTTTTTCATTTATTGTGTATTTTTATATACTTGAAACACATAGATTATAATAAGATGTCGAAATATATTAAAAAAGTTGAAAGGTGCAGTTTTCTGATTTCAAGGTCGGTAAAATGTGTAACCCGAACTACAACGGTAGATAACTCTGTTCTTCCCGAACCAGAAATCATTTCTTTTATTACGAGATTTTTTATTGGAAAACCGTGTATTTTTACATTTAAAACCAAGGATTTATATCATATAAATCCTTGGCACAGTGAACTTATCAATTTAATAATTGTAAGTAATGAAAATTTCCGGTTCGGGAAGAACAGATTTATCTTCCTCAGTATTTCGGCTTTTCGAGTTCCCCTAAAAAAAAGATTAACTAAATGAATAAAAATTAATATACATGTACTCCACTTTTCAATAAAAAAAAAAGGAAAGAAATAAATGAAATAATAAATACATCGCTTGTCAGTTATCATTTTTGAAACTTTTTATCATGCTATCAATACACAAGATGAATACATTCAACTGTCAAGATTAATTGACCTGTTGACTTGGGTGCCTTCATGTCTCGTATATTCTAACTGTCATAATAGTGCATTGAATTCTTCTTCTTCCATAAGCGTACAGACACCACTTGGTGCATTGTTGTACGGTAGCGCATGAGCGGTGCGGATTCAAAATAATTGAACAAAAATAAAGTGAAATTGTGTGAAAAAAGGGTATATACAGTGCTAGTTAAAAACAGCTGGAATCATATTAGCGGAGTCTGGTGTTGTCCAATCCTTGACGGAATGACTCCAAGGATGACTTCCACTATTTGAGCTGGTAGATTGTTCCAGATTCTGATGGTGTCTGAAAAGAAAGACCTCTGGTATATTAAAGTTCTTGTGAATGGTATCTTGTATCTGTACATGTGCCCTCTCACTGATGTTGCTTGTGGAGTTAAATGGGTAGTTGGTACGTCCACTAAGCCATGCACAATACGGTACATCATTATGACTTTATACTGGGCCCTTCGCTCTTGTAGTGGTGCCCAGTTTAGTTCACTCAGCATTGATGTTACGCTGGTTGTGTGTCTAAAGTCATTATATACAAATCGTGCTGATCGTCTCTAGTTTATTTATGTTCTCCTTGGTATGAGGATCCCAGATGGTACAAGCATATTCCATGAGTGGTCTTACTAATGTCTGGTAACACTGGTCTTCAATCTTCAATCTTTGTCGTAATGACAGTGTAATCACAAATGTGCTGTATCTTCATCGTGCATATACATAATTATCTCCGTTGTATTTACACTAATGTTAATTTGTAGGTGGCACTAGAAATTATTAAAGGTAGAATAATAAAAAGAAAAGAATTAATGACGGGAAAAAATAAAATAAAATAAAATAAATAAATAAAGCGATTCTGATCTTAAAATCTATCGGTCTCCTCGATGAAATCCGCCAGAGCTGGAAGGATATTTTCCATATCTGGCGAGTTCACTTCAATTAGGATATCCAAATCCAATTTAATGTTTCCTCTGATGAAATAGAGTTTCTGGTAAATTCTGGATGAGTCTTTCTCGTTCATTTTCGTATTTTATGCAATTTAACAAATAATGTTCGACATCTTCTTGTTGGTTGCAGTGTTCGTATTTGTCGTTTTTATACCCCCCTCAACAAAGTTGTAGGGGGTATACTGGTTTCACCAAAGGTCCAGGTGAACTATTGCCATCACTTGGCGTCCGTCGTCTGTAAACTTTTCACATTTCAAGCTTCTTCTCCGAAACCACTCGGCCGATTGGAACCAAACTTAGCAGGAATGTTCCATGGATGGTCCTCTACAAAGTTACTGTTTTTCGTTCCAGTCGGATATTCAATATGGCTGCCAGTGCCAATAATATGCTCTGATTGGCTGAAATTTCAAAGATCTTCTTCTCTGAAACTAATGAACTGACTGAACCCAAACTGTAAATGAGTGATCATTGGAATGTCCTTTACCAAGTTTCTGTTTTTTATGCCGATAGGAAATCCAAGATGGCCGTCACCGCAGGACATAGATTAATATTGGACCCTATGGGAAAATATTCAAATGCCTTCTTCTCAGAAACTACAAATATGATTAAAGCCAAACTGTACATGAATGTTCATTAGATGGACCTCTACAAACTTTACGTTTTTTGTTCCGGTATGAAATTCAAAATGGCGGCTACGGCAGGACTTAGTTTAACATTGGACCCTATGGGAAAAATGTTTCAAAACGCTTCTTCTCTGAAACCACTTGGATAATTGAAACCAAACTGCCCAGGAATGATCATTGGAAGGTCCTCTACAAGGTGTGTGTTTTTTAATGCCGATCGGAAATCAAAGATGGCCACCACCGCAGAACATAGATTAACATTGGACCCTATGGGAAAATGTTCAAATGCCTTCTCAGAAACTGCAAATATGATTAAAGCCAAACTGTACATGAAAGTTCATTGGATGGTCCTCTACAAACTTTACGTTTTTTGTTCCGATAAGAAATTCAAAATGGCGGCTACGGCAGGACTTAGTTTAACATTGGACCCTATGGGAAAAATGTTTCAAAACGCTTCTTCTCTGAAAACACATGGATAATTGAAACCAAACTGCCCAGGAATGATCATTGGAAGGTCCTCTACAAAGTTTCTGTTTTTTTATGCCGATCGAAAATTCAAGATGGCCACCACCGCAGGACATAGATTAACATTGGACCCTATGGGAAAATGTTCAAATGCCTTCTTCTCAGAAACTACAAATATGATTAAAGCCAAACTGTACATGAATGTTCATTGGATGGTCCTCTACAGCCTTAAGGTTTTTTTTTCCGATATGAAATTCAAAATGGCGGCTACGGCAGGACTTAGTTTAACATTGGACCCTATGGGAAAAGTGTTTCAAAATGCTTCTTCTCTGAAACGACTTGGACAGTTGAAACCAAACTGCCCAGGAATGATCATTGGAAGGTTCTCTACAAACTTTCTGTTTTTTATGCCAATAGGAAATCCAAGATGGCCGCCACCGCAGGACATAGATTAACATTGGACCCTATGAGAAAATATTCAAATGCCTTCTTCTCAGAAACTACAAATATGATTAAAGCCAAACTGTACAAGAATGTTCATTAGATGGTCCTCTACAAACTTTACGTTTTTTGTTCCGGTATGAAATTCAAAATGGCGTCTACGGCAGGACTTAGTTTAACATTGGACCCTATGGGAAAAATGTTTCAAAACGCTTCTTCTCTGAAACCACTTGGATAATTGAAACCAAACTGCCCAGGAATGATCATTGGAAGGTCCTCTACAAGGTGTGTGTTTTTTATGCCGATCGGAAATCCAAGATGGCCACCACCGCAGGACATAGATTAACATTGGACCCTATGGAAAAATGTTTAAATGCCTTCTTCTCAGAAACTACAAATATGATTAAAGCCAAACTGTACATGAATGTTCATTGGATGGTCCTCTACAAACTTTATGTTTTTGTTCTGATATGAAATTCAAAATGGCGGCTATGGCAGGACATAGTTTAACATTGGACCCTATGGGAAAAATGTTTCAAAATGCTTCTTCTCTGAAACCACTTGGACAGTTGAAACCAAACTGCCCAGGAATGATCATTGGAAGGTCCTCTGTTTTTTAATGCCGATCGGAAATTCAAGATGGCTGCCACCACAGGTCATAGTATTAACACAGAACCATATGGGGAAAATACAGAAATATATTCTTCTCTGAAGCTATTGCACTGATTGAACCTAAACTGTGCATCAATCATTGGAAGGTCCTTTACAAACTTTGTGTTTTTTATATTGATCGTAATTCCAAGATGACTACCACTGCAGGACATAGTTTTTACATAGGACCAATTGGTTTTTTTTATTACCAGGTGAACGATACAGGCTCTTGAGAGCCTCTGGTTAAAAGCATACAACAAAGTTCTATTTTAACGACATTTTATTTATTGATTTGTTTTGTTAAGGTTGAGTGATCGGTGTTAATTAGCGGTTCTGTTTGGTTGACTGAGCATGAATTACAGGACGTGTGCCGATTAAATTATCAATTACTCTTTTATTAAGATATTTATATCCCTCAAACTGTTAAATTTCAGTTAAAATATATCTTATTTTTCACTTGAATGTGTTCGGTGGTACTTTTTTGGTGTTCGGTGGTGTGCTGTGGTAAAAAGACGCACCCATCGAGGGGTCATGTAGTCTCGTGTTATAAATAATATTTTCTTTTGAAAAGTTTATTTTTGTCAATGAAATGTTGAATTACAAGAATAAAACGAATATATTATGGGTTGTGAATTTTTTTTTTAAAGTTTGAACATGGGGTCCGTAGAAATACCGCAAAGGACCTCCTTAGTGCACTAAGAGCCATACAAGTGCACTAAGGACATGATATACGGGTCAAATGACAACAAAGAACCTTGCAAATGAAAGTAAATGTTTTTAAATACTTAATTCCAGATTTTTAAATACATATTTGTACCGGTTCAGAAGTTATTTAAGAATTTAACGACACGTGACAGTAATCAATTTAACCTGTGTAACGTGTGCATTCAAGTGAAACCAATAAACATGAAATGTGTATAGGGTTTCACCAGTGACTGTGTGTGTGTTCATTCAACCTATGCCAACATTTTGAAATATAGGTATAAAAAGGTAAGAAAAAATGTTGGCATAGGTTGAATGGAATAGCAATTTAGAAAATTCCCCAAAGGCATTGAACTACAGACTTTATAAACAAATATTCGAATTTGAAAACTATTTTAATATTTTAGAAAATAAAGACATTTTCACTTTTTGCAAATTTAGAACCACCAATACAAAATTACCCATAGAAACTGGAAGATGGAATAATATCGCAAGGGAAAATAGAAAATGTCAATTCTTGTCAAGAAAATCAAATTGGGGACGAATTTCATTATATAATGCGATGCAGTTATTTCCATGACAAAAGAGAATCATGCATTGAAAAGCGGTACTTAACTAGAATTAATGTTTTGAATTTTAAAGAAATAATAAGTAGTAAAACACAATCAAAATTAAGGAAACTCTGTCAGTTGATCAGAAACATTAATTCTAGTTTACTACCTCCTGGGTAAATACTATTGTTATTATTGTATTTATTGTTTTTATTTATTTTCTGTATATATTGTATCTCTATACCAATGTATTACGATGGTTTATGAGAATAAAGATTGTATATAATAGGTTAATTGTTATATAAACATGACTGTTTAATTAGTGTAAAACTGGGGGAGATATCAATGTACCCCAAATCCACAATTAACTTTCATTAAATGTAGAAGTTGTCTTGTTTTTGTGTGAGTATTGAGTGAATAACAAAATTAATCAGTATATCAGCACATAAATGAATATCAATCTGTATGAAAATAAATCAGGACATAATGAGCACATATATTTTATTATCAAACTTTATGAAAATAAACCAGGACATTATAAGCACATATTTTATTATCAAACTTTATGAAAATAAATCAGGACATTATTGTAACTTGGGTAATGATTGGAGTCACTGGACTCTTACTGGGTTTCCATATATACTCTTTGTTAGCTTGGTCAACTCCTTAAAAAGTAGTGATAATTTTTCATTAATTATTATAATCAAATATTATCCAAAATCTTCTAGATCTTAAGAAAATTATTCAATTGCATAAGTATCATATAATATTTTAAATTATGACTTTTTAAAAGATTGTTTATTTAAATTATTCTAAAATTTTAGATTTTCATCTATTCCTTTTCATTTACAGATTTTTGTTTAATTTTAACAGACTTATTATTTTATATATAAATTTTTACAAAACTTAATATTTTTATATTTTTTTCCAGTTAGCAATCACTTAATTTTTTTAAAGAATTATTCGTATCTTATAAATTTAGATTTTTATATACAAACTTTTTTGTTAATTGTTAACAGTATTATTCTTATATTTTTATATTAAAAAAACAATTTCTTTATAAATTTCACTTTTGAGACCTGCATTTCCAAATTGACTTACCTGTAACTATCATTAATTGTTATATAAACACCTGTCATAACCATGTGTCCAAGCTCCTACACAATTGTTATATAAACACCTGTCATAACCATGTGTCCAAGCTCCTACACAATTGTTATATAAACACCTGTCATAACCATGTGTCCAAGCTCCTACACAATTGTTATATAAACACCTGTCATAACCATGTGTCCAAGCTCCTACACAATTGTTATATAAACACCTGTCATAACCATGTGTCCAAGCTCCTACACAATTGTTATATAAACACCTGTCATAACCATGTGTCCAAGCTCCTACACAATTGTTATATAAACACCTGTCATAACCATGTGTCCAAGCTCCTACACAATTGTTATATAAACACCTGTCATAACCATGTGTCCAAGCTCCTACACAATTGTTATATAAACACCTGTCATAACCATGTGTCCAAGCTCCTACACAATTGTTATATAAACACCTGTCATAACCATGTGTCCAAGCTCCTACACAATTGTTATATAAACACCTGTCATAACCATGTGTCCAAGCTCCTACACAATTGTTATATAAACACCTGTCATAACCATGTGTCCAAGCTCCTACACAATTGTTATATAAACACCTGTCATAACCATGTGTCCAAGCTCCTACACAATTGTTATATAAACACCTGTCAACCATGTGTCCAAGCTCCTACACAATTGTTATATAAACACCTGTCATAACCATGTGTCCAAGCTCCTACACAATTGTTATATAAACACCTGTCATAACCATGTGTCCAAGCTCCTACACAATTGTTATATAAACACCTGTCATAACCATGTGTCCAAGCTCCTACACAATTGTTATATAAACACCTGTCATAACCATGTGTCCAAGCTCCTACACAATTGTTATATAAACACCTGTCATAACCATGTGTCCAAGCTCCTACACAATTGTTATATAAACACCTGTCATAACCATGTGTCCAAGCTCCTACACAATTGTTATATAAACACCTGTCATAACCATGTGTCCAAGCTCCTACACAATTGTTATATAAACACCTGTCATAACCATGTGTCCAAGCTCCTACACAATTGTTATATAAACACCTGTCATAACCATGTGTCCAAGCTCCTACACAATTGTTATATAAACACCTGTCATAACCATGTGTCCAAGCTCCTACACAATTGTTATATAAACACCTGTCATAACCATGTGTCCAAGCTCCTACACAATTGTTATATAAACACCTGTCATAACCATGTGTCCAAGCTCCTACACAATTGTTATATAAACACCTGTCATAACCATGTGTCCAAGCTCCTACACAATTGTTATATAAACACCTGTCATAACCATGTGTCCAAGCTCCTACACAATTGTTATATAAACACCTGTCATAACCATGTGTCCAAGCTCCTACACAATTGTTATATAAACACCTGTCATAACCATGTGTCCAAGCTCCTACACAATTGTTATATAAACACCTGTCATAACCATGTGTCCAAGCTCCTACACAATTGTTATATAAACACCTGTCATAACCATGTGTCCAAGCTCCTACACAATTGTTATATAAACACCTGTCATAACCATGTGTCCAAGCTCCTACACAATTGTTATATAAACACCTGTCATAACCATGTGTCCAAGCTCCTACACAATTGTTATATAAACACCTGTCATAACCATGTGTCCAAGCTCCTACACAATTGTTATATAAACACCTGTCATAACCATGTGTCCAAGCTCCTACACAATTGTTATATAAACACCTGTCATAACCATGTGTCCAAGCTCCTACACAATTGTTATATAAACACCTGTCATAACCATGTGTCCAAGCTCCTACACAATTGTTATATAAACACCTGTCATAACCATGTGTCCAAGCTCCTACACAATTGTTATATAAACACCTGTCATAACCATGTGTCCAAGCTCCTACACAATTGTTATATAAACACCTGTCATAACCATGTGTCCAAGCTCCTACACAATTGTTATATAAACACCTGTCATAACCATGTGTCCAAGCTCCTACACAATTGTTATATAAACACCTGTCATAACCATGTGTCCAAGCTCCTACACAATTGTTATATAAACACCTGTCATAACCATGTGTCCAAGCTCCTACACAATTGTTATATAAACACCTGTCATAACCATGTGTCCAAGCTCCTACACAATTGTTATATAAACACCTGTCATAACCATGTGTCCAAGCTCCTACACAATTGTTATATAAACACCTGTCATAACCATGTGTCCAAGCTCCTACACAATTGTTATATAAACACCTGTCATAACCATGTGTCCAAGCTCCTACACAATTGTTATATAAACACCTGTCATAACCATGTGTCCAAGCTCCTACACAATTGTTATATAAACACCTGTCATAACCATGTGTCCAAGCTCCTACACAATTGTTATATAAACACCTGTCATAACCATGTGTCCAAGCTCCTACACAATTGTTATATAAACACCTGTCATAACCATGTGTCCAAGCTCCTACACAATTGTTATATAAACACCTGTCATAACCATGTGTCCAAGCTCCTACACAATTGTTATATAAACACCTGTCATAACCATGTGTCCAAGCTCCTACACAATTGTTATATAAACACCTGTCATAACCATGTGTCCAAGCTCCTACACAATTGTTATATAAACACCTGTCATAACCATGTGTCCAAGCTCCTACACAATTGTTATATAAACACCTGTCATAACCATGTGTCCAAGCTCCTACACAATTGTTATATAAACACCTGTCATAACCATGTGTCCAAGCTCCTACACAATTGTTATATAAACACCTGTCATAACCATGTGTCCAAGCTCCTACACAATTGTTATATAAACACCTGTCATAACCATGTGTCCAAGCTCCTACACAATTGTTATATAAACACCTGTCATAACCATGTGTCCAAGCTCCTACACAATTGTTATATAAACACCTGTCATAACCATGTGTCCAAGCTCCTACACAATTGTTATATAAACACCTGTCATAACCATGTGTCCAAGCTCCTACACAATTGTTATATAAACACCTGTCATAACCATGTGTCCAAGCTCCTACACAATTGTTATATAAACACCTGTCATAACCATGTGTCCAAGCTCCTACACAATTGTTATATAAACACCTGTCATAACCATGTGTCCAAGCTCCTACACAATTGTTATATAAACACCTGTCATAACCATGTGTCCAAGCTCCTACACAATTGTTATATAAACACCTGTCATAACCATGTGTCCAAGCTCCTACACAATTGTTATATAAACACCTGTCATAACCATGTGTCCAAGCTCCTACACAATTGTTATATAAACACCTGTCATAACCATGTGTCCAAGCTCCTACACAATTGTTATATAAACACCTGTCATAACCATGTGTCCAAGCTCCTACACAATTGTTATATAAACACCTGTCATAACCATGTGTCCAAGCTCCTACACAATTGTTATATAAACACCTGTCATAACCATGTGTCCAAGCTCCTACACAATTGTTATATAAACACCTGTCATAACCATGTGTCCAAGCTCCTACACAATTGTTATATAAACACCTGTCATAACCATGTGTCCAAGCACCTACACAATTGTTATATAAACACCTGTCATAACCATGTGTCCAAGCTCCTACACAATTGTTTATTATAATTAGCTCAACTCTAATTGTCATTGTTTACCTGTTTGACGTTGATTGACAATCAACATGGATTAATCACCACGTGATTATCTTTGTAGTAGGCGCGTGCCGACAAAAATGCAAATATCTTCGTTAATTTTAAACTTTTTATTATAAAAAATTGACCAAATAAGATTTTTTTTAACTGACAATTCATTTGCAACCTTCTTTGTGCACATAGGACGTCTCTATTATGTCCTTAGTGCACTTTTATTGTTGTTAGTGCACTAAGGAGGTCCTTTGCGGTATTTCTACACACTGTTGAACATGTGGTATTTGCATCAAGTAGTTCAATAAAAATATTGATTCAAATCTAATGAAAATGAAGTAGATTTATATTGATTTAAGAAGAAAAATTGAAATAAAGAAAAGTTACAAAATTAATGAGAAATGAAATAATATATTTTATGTAAGAGTAAAGTATGGCTATTTTTTTTTTGGTTAAACAAATTCAATAGGAAAATAAACCATTAATTAAAATTTTAACAGAAATAATACACCTTAAAACAGTAAAATATGTATACATTAAGGAAAGAAAATAGAACATATATATATATATTCTTACAATGGAAATGAAGATCTATTTTTAAAAGTGAATTTTTATAAGAAAATTATTTCTTTCATTATATATGTAACTTGACTTTTTTTAATTATAAAAAATAGTAAAAAATCAAGCTTGGAGAGCATGTTTCAGGTTTGCTTATATAGTATTAATGTTTAATATAAATATTAATTATTATATTTTCATATTTCATGTGTAATTTTATAGTTTTAGAGTTTAATAATGCATATTTGTTTTCGTATTTTATGTAATTCCATTTATGTAGAAAAAGCAAAAAAGAGAATCAAATTTACCTTTATTTACATGTGATTACCCCGATAATTCCCCCTTAATTCCTCTTAATTAGGAAGGACACCATTCTTTGATATTATAAAATGTTGGCCTTGAGGGATACAGGAAATCATAAAATTTTATTACTTTGGTAATTCATTACTTACAGCTCACTCCAATACACTATACACTTTAGCAGTAAACACAACAGGTCTCTAGGCATGTAACTCTTGTGGGGACAACAATTTTGTTCTCTCTGAATTATAGAAAATTCAATTGTTTTTACACTATTTCAACACATATTTTAATACAAGGCCTATAAAACAGATGTTTACAGAAGTGAATTTCATTTTTTTTAAACGTTAAACTTAACGTAAAATATTCATATGAATAATTTCTTAGCTCTGAACTTTGCTTTCAGATGCATACAAATCGATATTTAACACTGTATTAGCGATTATTTTAAAAAAATATCCATATACATATTTTTTTTTTATCGAAAACAAGCCCCTAATAAATTACAGAGTTATCGAAGCGAATCATGATTAAGTTGGATATAATGTCGCACAATAGGCTACCCGATTTGTAAGGCTTGATCTAATTTACCATATAACAATATGTTTATAATGATGAACGGTAAGGCCACTAAAAGGCATCAATCGCCTGTTAAATAAATAAACATAAATTATAATGTTGAATATCCGTGAAAATATTAAAGGTTTACATTTAAATCAACGTCAAATTGAAATAAATATGAGTGCATAGTTCTAGATCCTGAAAAACAAAATCAAGAAATGAAATATACATAACTACTGTAAAATACACAACGATTGATGGATTATTGTGTATTGAATAGCTAAAGTTATTATCATTCAGAATAGTACAAATAAATAAACAATAATATAATACTATTATAGATTGTTCTTATATTTATCAGGGAATTATATAAACATTTAAAAAAATAAAATCCTGTATTTATTGATCAATCTAATTAACAACGTTTGGAGACTTATTGTTTTTGCTCCGTTTCTAATTATTATTATTCTTCTCCTTTCTTTCTTTCCGTGGACCATGAACTTGTCCATGGCAGATCTCAGGAACTACTGGACAGAATTTCATGAAACTTGGTGGAGTTATAGATATATGTTTCTAGTTGATCCTAAAGTTTTCAGCTTTGTGGTAAAGGGGTTCAAAGGGGGTGGGGGTTACTATAGAATCCTATGGGAAAGTTGAAATTTCGTACATTAATGTTGATAACTTCTAAATGAATAATGATAGAGACATAACATTTGACGTAGTGATAGGTCACCATTAGAGGAGCAATTCTGCGTTTTCTAAATTTTCGAGATGTCTGCCATTTTCAAAAATTCAACATTGCCCGATATTATCAAAATTTGATATGTGGGTAGATAATGATGTCCCGAATTGATTCCCAACATTGAAAAATTTCTATCGGTCGCCATTTTCAAAATGGCCGCCACAATACCGCAAAAATTCAACATTGTCTGATATCATCAAAATTTGATATGTGGGTAGATAATGATGTCCCGAATTGATTGCCGACATTGAAAAATTTCTACCGGTCGCCATTTTCAAAATGGCCGCCACAATACCGCACAAATTCAACATTGTCCGATTTCAATGCCATTTCATATGTTGGTAGATTATGATGTCCCGAATTGATTCCTGACATCGAAAAATTTCTACCGGTCACCATTTTGAAAATGGCCGCCACAATATCGCACAAATTCAACATTGTTCGATTTCAACGTCCTGAATTGATTGCTGACATTGAAAAATTTCTACCGGTCTCCATTTTCAAAATGGCCACCACAAAAACCGCAAAAATTCAACATTTCGATTTCAAAGGTAGCTTTTAATTTATTTTTTAAACCGGTTGTCAATGGCCGGTTTGGGAGACTCCATAATCGTTAGATTATAATCATATCTTGTTATTATTATTATTATTATTATTATTCTTCTCTTTCTTTCTTTCTTTCCGTGGACCATGAACTTGTCCATGGCAGATCTCAGGAACTACTGGACAGAATTTCATGAAACTTATTGGAGTTATAGATATATGTTTCTAGTTGGTCCTAATGTTTTCAGCTTTGTGGTAAAGACAGTCATTTTTCAAAGGGGGTGGGGGGTTACTATATAATCCCATGGGAAAGTTGAAATTTCGTACATTAATGTTGATAACTTCTAAATGGATAACGATAGAGACATAAAATTTGACATAGTGATAGGTCACCATTAGAGGAGCAATTCTGCATTTTCAAAATTTTCGAGATGTCTGTCATTTTCAAAATGGCTGCCAAAACACGGCATAAAAAATGGACGGTAAAAATTCAACATTGCCCGATATCATCAAAATTTGATATGTGGGTAGATAATGTTGTCCCGAATTGATTCCCGACATTGAAAAATTTCTACCGGTCGCCATTTTCAAAATGGCCACCACAATACCGCACAAATTCAACATTGTCCGATTTCAACGCCATTTCATATGTGGGTAGATTATGATGTCCAGAATTGATTCCTGACATCGAAAAATTTCTACCGGTCATCATTTTCAAAATGGCCACCACAATACCGCACAAATTCAACATTGTCCGATTTCAGCGACATTTCATATGTGGGTAGATTATGATGTCCCGAATTGATTCCTGACATCGACAAATTTCTACCGCTCGCCATTTTCAAAATGGCCACCACAATACCGCACAAATTCAACATTATTCGATTTCAACGTCCTGAATTGATTCCCGAAATCGAAAAAATTTCTACCGGTCTCCATTTTCAAAATGGCCACCACAATACCGCACAAATTCAACTTTGTCCGATTTCAACGACATTTCATATGTTGGTAGATTATGATGTCCCGAATTGATTCCTGACATCGAAAAATTTCTACCGGTCGCCATTTTCAAAATGGCCACCACAATACCGCACAAATTCAACATTGTTCGATTTCAACGTCCTGAATTGATTCCTGATATCAAGAAATTTCTACCAGTCATCATTTTCAAAATGGCCACCACAATACCACAAAAATTCAACATTGTTCGATTTCAAAGGTAGCTTTTGATTTATTTTTTAAGCCTGTTGTCAGTGGCCGGTTTGGGAGACTCCATAATCGTTAGATTATAATCATATCTTGCATGTAAATTGCATATTTCTGTTCGATCGGACAAGGGCGCGTTACAGCGTTTACATAGGGATATGATTATTTGTTTTATATCATAAACAAAAATATTTATTGTTCATTTATAAAGGTGCCTCATTACAATAATCAGAACTTTTAAAGCACAATAACTTTGACACTGTACATATGCAATCCTGTGCTATAAACCAAGACATAAATAGCTTAATAGAGACCGATAGTTTAATATATACAGGGGGCGGATCCAGGGCGCACCTGGTGCGTGCCCCCCTAAAATTTGAAAAAATATAATTTTTTGGCGTAAAATCATGATTTTTCACACGAAATACCTCAAAAATGTTTGTGCCTCCCTCCGCTCGGTGCAAATTTTTTAAGTGCCCCCCCCCTCCCCCTAACTTGAAATCCTGGATCCACCCCTGATATACTTAATTCATTTTTTAGTAAATAGTCTCAGCATAGGTAATACAAGGTTAATGTATTTCTCGCATGATAATCAAAAACAAGTAATAGTGAAGTGACAACAGTATATGTATTCTGTACGTGCATCACTCTTTGCTAATATTTTAATACATTTAAAGTCACATTTCTTAATAAACATCGCATTAAGTTAAAATACGACATGAAAATCAAATACGCAACAATTGATGGATTATTGTGTATTGAATACACTAAATTTATTAAGGGCCAGACTAGTGTAACATAAATAATAATAATAATAATAATAATAAAAATAAAAATAAATAAATAAATACATATAGATACACGATAATATAATACTATAGATCATCATATTCAATGAGCTAGTGACGACTACAGTATTATGTAATTTCTCTACTCAGCGGGTGGTTTAGATGACCGTGCGATTTAACTGGTAAAATGCAAAAATGCTACGACAATGCAAATTTAAAAGGAAAAATGCAAAAAAGCCACGAAAATGCAGATTTAAAAGGGAAAGTGCAAATATAATAAGATAATTCGCTAATATAACTGGTAATCTTTAATTATTTGCATTTTACGGGTTATATTTGCAATAAAACAAGCATATTTGCATTTTCTATTTCCTAGTGTGAGTTGTATCACATGTAATTTCAATATTGGAATTGATTTATATTTTCAGGCTACTTTCCCACGTTAATGATCCAACAATAGGCAAACACATTCCTAGAGAGTATATATTATACCTGTGTCCTGTTGGACCTCTGCAGTCACAGTTGACTGACTTCTGGGAAAAGAGTCTAGGTACATGTGGTTGGAATGGGGCACATTCCTATTTCCCTCATATAACACTGTGTCCATTTTTCAAAGTAAGTATAGTACATACTATATGTAAATCTGACTTCATATTAGTGTTTATTATTTTGAGGATGGGGGGAGGTTACAGTGTTTAACGCCACTTTCAACAATATTTCAGTTATATTGTGGTGGTCAACGTTTATTAATGGAGGAAGCCAGAGTACTCGGAGAAACCCACTGACCTGCCGCAAGTCACTGACAAACTCTATCACATAATGTTGTATCAAGTACAACTCCCCATGAACAGGATTAGAACTCACAACTATAGTGGTGATAGGCACTGATTACACAGGTAGTTGTAAATCTAACTACCATATGACCACGACTGCCCCTAGTAGCAATATACAATACACAGAACACTAAAGATAGATACAGTCAATTCACAAATTTTTGCGCGATTTAAAAAAAAATGTAAATCCAAGACAACCGAACAACAAAAATGTGAATTCAAATTATTGTGATTGCTATTTTAGTGTAAAAAAAAAAAGAAGTTATTTATGCCCAACTCTTTTCATTCACTTTAACTTCAAAGATACATGGATTTCATTAAACTCTATATACAGTGTGATGATAATAAAGTGGAGGTACTGAGTAAAGCCATGACATTGATGGAAGAAAAACTAAGTCATTGTCCTGGAAAATTACACCTAGATTTCTTCAGTCAAGCCAACTTTATAGGACTCTTTGTTAAAGACCAGCATTATGATTTTCTTATGAAGATCACTGATGAATTCTCTGCAGAAATAAGAAAATCAGGTAAAATAATGACAACTGTAGACATAATAGACACAGGTTAGGGTTAGTAGACATAATAGACACAGGTTAGGGTTAGTAGACATAATAGACACAGGTTAGGGTTAGTAGACATAATAGACACAGGTTAGGGTTAGTAGACATAATAGACACAGGTTAAGGTTAGTAGACATAATAGACACAGGTTAGGGTTAGTAGAAAATAGACACAGGTTAGGGTTAGTAGGCATAATAGACACAGGTTAGGGTTAGTAGACATAATAGACACAGGTTAGCGTTAGTAGAAAATAGACACAGGTTAGGGTTAGTAGACATAATAGACACAGGTTAGGGTTAGTAGACATAATAGACACAGGTTAGGGTTAGTAGACATAATAGACACAGGTTAGGGTTAGTAGAAAATAGACACAGGTTAGGGTTAGTAGACATAATAGACACAGGTTAGGGTTAGTAGAAAATAGACACAGGTTAGGGTTAGTAGACATAATAGACACAGGTTAGGGTTAGTAGACATAATAGACACAGGTTAGGGTTAGTAGAAAATAGACACAGGTTAGGGTTAGTAGAAAATAGACACAGGTTAGTGTTAGTAGACATAATAGACACAGGTTAGGGTTAGTAGACATAATAGACACAGGCTAGGGTTAGTAGACATAATAGACACAGGTTAGGGTTAGTAGACATAATAGACACAGGTTAGGGTTAGGGTTAAGGGTGTTTAACACCACTTTCAACAATATTTTAGTTATATCATGGCAGTCAGTGTTATTCGTGGAGGAAACTGGAGTGCACAGGAAAACCCACCGACCTGTCGCAAATCACTGACAAACTTTATCACGTAATATTGTATCATTCAAGTACACCTCGCCATGAACAGGCTTCAAACTCGCACCTTTAGTGGTAATAGACACTGATTGCATGGAGAACATTCACCCAAATTTACTCAACAGGTGTCGCTCGAGTACCAACGGTGATTAGCGGAGCGTTTTATTATCGCTTAGACGTTTGTAACCTATGTAAACTATTATTTCAAACACAATTTCTATCTAATTATCCAACAATAATTATTTTTTATTTGTATAACAATATTCCTCAAGTTAACAACAAATGCATCATAAGTTGTAACCATCTTCTGACATGTTACTAAATTACTAAAGTGATCACGTCATTACGTTGAAATAAGACAAGGACAACGTTACAATCATATATCTGGGTCACAGGCACCTGTTACTAACTGTGAATGTGAACATAAAATAAAATTGAATACATGCTTATTAATTTTTTCTTATGTTCTCCATTAGCAAAAAGAAATATTTTCAATAATTTTGTAATTACTAAATACGCATAGCATACGTACAATAACTGTAGAATGAGGAAACTATAGTACACGTGTACGTACGTTGTTAAACAAAGTTTGATATTTGTTCACATTCTTTGCATTTCCCTTTTTAAAAGATTTTCGTGTTGGTTTCCTAGTTTTGTTATATCATGATTTTCTACTTTCATGGTAAATAATCGTTTATTAATGGTTAGAATCAAATAATTTCGATCAATTTCACGTACATTAATTATTCTTGTCGAATTTTATGTGCTGTTCTGTTCCGGATTCCAACCACAGTGGCTTGTCTTTAAGACATATAACTTTATTAATAAAAAATAAGCTAAGATATATATATATTATATATATATATTATAAAAAAAACAACAACTAAGCGTGTTGGGACCTCATCTTCATCTCATTGAAAATTAACTTGTTCTCGTCGTGATATAGCTGAAAAATTGCCTTAAACAACGATTACGATTACAACATAATGTTAAAAACATATTCTGTCTCAAACATCAATATCTACATTTATTAATCTACTATTTAAGTGGTTATTTTCGAAGAGGTGTTAATTTTGCGTTTTTTAGTCAAACTGTTTGCTTGGGCTCTAATTTTGCGAAAATTGAAAAAAGCAAAATTAAAAATGTTACGATTTCAGCTTTATCTTAAGCCATTCACATAAAGGCATCAAACATTCTGAAGATTTTGATAAAAAAAAAATTCAAACGTGAATACCTGGGTTGTATTATAGATAATGTTGATTTTTTTCATGAACAGTCATGTGTACATTTTATTTTCATCAACAGTCATGTGTGGATTTTATTTTTCATCAACAGTCACTTGACTATTATTAATTGGTAATAATACTAATGTGATTTCTATGTGATAAAGTTTGTCAGTGACTTGCGGCAGGTCAGTGGTTTTTTCAGGGAACTCCGGTTTCCTCCACCAATAAAACGGGCCGAATAAAACTGACCGTCACGAAACAAGAAGTGTACTGTTTCATTTCAATGGTAATACAAGCTATTTAACAACCTCTACACTAAATACAAAATATATTTGGGCGGTGTTGATTAAATTACATGATAGTGCTACATATGATGATAGAAAAAAATCATATGAATGGTTAAAGCACCAAGCATTAAAATGCAACTTATCTCTTTGAAGGTTTACTTTTTAAGGAATCAATCTTATCGGGACAAATCCGCGAATCAGAAGCAATAAATAAACTTTTGAACTTTCTTGCATAAGGTTCTTGAAATCCGGACACATATTATACGAGTGATTGTTGTTGTTTAATGCCAATTCAGCAATTTTTCAGCTATATCATGGCGAGAACAAGTTAATTTTCAATGAGATGATGATGAGGTCTGCTTTGTACTAGACCAACACGCTGAATTGGATTTTTATAGTGCTAGCTCACTAAAACAACAGTCTGCGGATAGACATGTCTTCCCACTCTGACACATTATCCTGATTCCGAGCCGACCAGTCTTTGCTCTTTCTCCTTAATGCTGCGTGCTTACCAGAGAAGCAACAAATATCAATTTGTAGTGTTTGGTATGACCCGACCGGGGCTCGAACCCACGATCTACCACACTCGAGGCGAGCACTCTAACCATTACGCCACTGATGTGATTCGTATTATGCGAAGCTGCAAGGACGCGGCCGAGACACACATTCATGTCATTAAGGGGACGACCATTTAACTTTTAGGATGTTTTTTTCTGAAAAAAAAATAGTCAAACCTGCTCTAGTGACCACCTCTATTAAGTAATAACTTGTATTATGTGACCTTAATTTTTAGCTCACCTGACCCATCACTTGGCGTCCGTCGTACGTCGTAAACTTTTTCAAAAATCTTCTCCTCTGAAAGTACTAGACCAATGGAAACCAAATTTGGTCTCAATCATCACTAGGGTGTCTAGTTTCAAAATTGTGTCCGGTGATGCTGTGCACCAACCAACATGGCCGCTGTTACTAAAAATAGAACATATGGTAAAATTGCAGGTTTTGGTTAATAACTCAAAAACCGTTAATAATATCAAAAATCTGACATGGGGTAAAAATGATCAGCACATCAAGATCTACCTACCCTGCAATTTTGAAGTAAATCTGATTACCCATCTTGGAGTTATTGCCCTTTTTTCATAAAATTTGTAAAATGTTAATACTTTTCGTCTTGTATTTCAAAAACTATAAGAGATAAAGGTTAACTTGAAATTGCAAAAATGTGCGGCATATCAAGATCTACCCACCCTGCAATTTTGAAGTAAATCCCATTACCCATTTTGGAGTTATTTCCCTTTTTTCATCAAATTTTCAAAATTTTAATACTTTTTGTCCTTTATTTCAAAAACTATAAGAGACAGATGCATACCTGTTAACCTCTGGGAACTGCTAGGGGGGAGATCTCCCCCCTACCAACTCTTCTAAGGGGGAGATTTTGTGCGTCGCCTTTAAACGCACAAAATTGTACCTTGTAGTTGCATACATGTGATAGAGTTGCTATGCTACAACTGGAGATTTGTAAATTTTTGGCTGGAGATTTGGTCTCATAACTGGAGATTTTTTATCGACGTATTTGATGCATGTTTTTATTGTTAATTGATGTTTTCTTTTTGTTTGTTTCAGTATTGAACCAACTGCATCCCATTTCAATATATATTGTTTACATTTCTGTCTTATTAGTAGTGTTTCATATGATGAATGAAGGATACAAACTGTATTTATAATTTATTCATAATCATTCATAATCATAAGGTTATAACAAAGCAATAACAATGAAGACATAATTCTCTGAACAATAAAGTCATAGAGCACTAATATTAAAAAGTCACTTTGCTGCTGGTGCGTTGGGTGATAGCATACGTTTTGGCATTTTGTGGTTTATCAATTCCATCCTGGAACTTAATCCTTAAATAATACTTTGATCGGCTTTGGTCCCAAACAAGCCATAATAACTCAATCCGAGATGAATTCATTGCACGTTTGATCGAAATAAGAAGTTTTCCTCGGCATCAAAGGTTGTCCGACTCCTGTTTGCACAACGGTTTATAACTATTTTTAATTGCCGCTATCACACTTCTAATCATCTAAGCGTGTGCCACAAACCCACTTCCTTATCCCCAATTAACTGTCAATCAGTGGATAATTGTTGTATAATCATCAACACCTTAATTAATCTCCATGACCCAATTTACCTGTAAAGGTGTCAAACAGATCAATAACCGGATATCATTTAAACACCTTTACCATTCGTATCTCTCGGCGTTTTTCATCAGCGCGGGAGTTCCAAATGGGGGATTTCCAGAAATATTGATCGCAAAATGTAGGTCAAGATTTTTTATTTATTGTACTTGATTTTTTTGTTGGGGGGATATCGTGCGGGAGGAAAAGGTGTATGCGGGAGATTAATGTCTCCCGCGCATGAGACCCAGTCCATGCGGGAGATAAGGCTCTAACGCGGGAGACTCCCACGAAAAGGGGGAGGGTTAACAGGTATGCAGATGGTAAGTTGAAACTGCAAACATGTTCAACATGTCAAGATCTACATACCCCGCAATTTTGAAGTAAATTTGATTACCCATCTTGGAGTTATTGCCCTTTTTTCATCAATTTTTTTTTTTATTTTAATACTTTTCGTCTTATATTTCAAAAACTATTTAGAGATAGATGTTAAGTTTAAATAGCAAAAATGTGCAGCATGTCAAGATCTACCTACCCTGCAATTTTGAAGTAAATCCCATTACCCATTTTGACCGATTATGCAAATTAGAAAAAAGGGGGGATGGAATTTAAAAAAAATCTTCTCCTCAGTAACTACTGAGCCAATCTCAACCAAACTTTGATGAAATGATCCTTGGATGGTCCCCTTTCAAATTTGTGTCCGTCAGCGCCTTTCTGTATCCAAGATGGCCGCCATTACAAAAAATAGAAATTTCTTCAAATGGCCAAAACTGCTCTATTTTAAGCCAGAAAGTGCCCAAATTTGAACTGCATAACCATAATGATGATCTTTTTAACATATATTACGGAATTTTTATGAACTTTGAACTTTTGCCGATTTTGACCGATTATGCAAATTAGAAAAAAGGGGGGATGAAATTTAAAAAAATCTTCTCCTCTGAAACTACTGAGCCAATTTCAACCAAACTTTGGTGAAATGATCCTTAGGTGGTCCCCTTTCAAAATTGTGTCCGTCAGCACCGTCCTGTATCCAAGATGGCCGCCATTACTAAAAATAGAAATTTCTTCAAATGGCCAAAACTGCTCTATTTTAAGCCAGAAAGTGCCCAAATTTGAACTGCATAAGCATAATGATGATCTTTTTAACATATATTACGGAATTTTTTATGAACTTTGAACTTTTGCCGATTTTGACCGATTATACAAATTAGAAAAAAGGGGGGATGAAATTAAAAAAAAATCTTCTCCTCTGAAACTACTGAGCCAATCTCAACCAAACTTTGCTGAAATGATCCTTGGATGGTCCCCTTTCAAAATTGTGTCCGTCAGTGCCGTCCTGTATCCAAGATGGCCGCCATTAATAAAAATAGAAATTTCTTCAAATGGCCAAAACTGCTCTATTTTAAGCCAAAAAGTGCCCAAATTTGAATTGAATAAGCATAATGATGAGCTTTTTAACATATATTACGGAATTTTTTATGAACTTTGAACTTTTGTCGATTTTGACCGATTATGGTGTTAAACACCATCAAACAAACAAACAAAATATTACAAATTTACCATAAAACTGACTGCCACGATATAACTTAAATATTGTTGAAAGTGGTGTTAAACACCATCAAACAAACAAACAAAATATTACAAATTTACCATAAAACTGACTGCCACGATATAGCTTAAATATTGTTGAAAGTGGTGTTAAACACCATCAAACAAACAAACAAAATATTACAAATTTACCATAAAACTGACTGCCACGATATAACTTAAATATTGTTGAAAGTGGTGTTAAACACCATCAAACAAACAAACAAAATATTACAAATTTACCATAAAACTGACTGCCACGATATAGCTTAAATATTGTTGAAAGTGGTGTTAAACACCATCAAACAAACAAACAAAATATTACAAATTTACCATAAAACTGACTGCCACGATATAGCTTAAATATTGTTGAAAGTGGTGTTAAACACCATCAAACAAACAAACAAAATATTACAAATTTACCATAAAACTGACTGCCACGATATAACTTAAATATTGTTGAAAGTGGTGTTAAACACCATCAAACAAACAAACAAAATATTACAAATTTACCATAAAACTGACTGCCACGATATAACTTAAATATTGTTGAAAGTGGTGTTAAACACCATCAAACAAACAAACAAAATATTACAAATTTACCATAAAACTGACTGCCACGATATAACTTACATATTGTTGAAAGTGGTGTTAAACACCATCAAACAAACAAGCAAAATATTACAAATTTACCATAAAACTGACTGCCACGATATAGCTTAAATATTGTTGAAAGTGGTGTTAAACACCATCAAACAAACAAACAAAATATTACAAATTTAACTTTTGCACTATTTACTTTTATATAAAATTACAATTTTTCTTCTTAAAAAATATAACTAATCGACGAATTTCATTTATCAAAAATTGATCACGAATGACCACAGTAAATCATGAATGTATGCAGTGCATGAGTGAGTTACAACGTTATTTGAACAAATTGGTCATGAGTGACATATTTTTGAGGATGAAATTCATAAAATAGTTATAGTATTTATTATATAGATAAAAAAATGTAAAAATAGTTTAATTGCACTATATTACATGCGTAGCATAGGGATATACTATAATGTGTATGCTTAAAAAAATATGGCGCCACCCACTACAAATCCAGGTAAACATAAAGTTTTGACCGAAGGAAATTGTGAATGGTAAATAGTGAACTGACAATATTTTTGTGTGAAAATTTTACTTTTTAACAGCGATTGAATAAATAATTTTGAAACAAGTACAATAAAGTATTGAGCTTCAGAAGGGTACATATAAAAGTCACAAACTTCATTCTTAGTCAAAGTCATTGAATATTCAAGGTTAGATTCTTTTTTTATTATAAATGACCATAGTGGTGTTGCCGTTTTGGCATTTATGTTACACAAAACAATCAACATTTTATATTTAATGTTTTAGGTGTTCAATTAGAACCACACAGAAAACAGTTACATATGACACTGGCCTACCAATATCCAACAGAACAACATGAATCATTGCTCAAATTAGCCAAAGATATTGATATGTCTGCTGATGTTCAATGGGACTTCAGATTGTATTCTAGAGATATCAGAGTAGGGCAGACAGAAGTATGTATTGTAAGATTGTATTCTAGAGATATCAGAGTAGGGCAGACAGAAGTATATATTGTAAGATTGTATTCTAGAGATATCAGAGTAGGGCAGACAGAAGTATGTATTGTAAGATTGTATTCTAGAGATATCAGAGTAGGGCAGACAGAAGTATGTATTGTAAGATTGTATTCTAGAGATATCAGAGTAGGGCAGACAGAAGTATGTATTGTAAGATTGTATTCTAGAGATATCAGAGTAGGGCAGACAGAAGTATGTATTGTAAGATTGTATTCTAGAGATATCAGAGTAGGGCAGACAGAAGTATATATTGTAAGATTGTATTCTAGAGATATCAGAGTAGGACAGACAGAAGTATGTATTGTAAGATTGTATTCTAGAGATATCAGAGTAGGGCAGACAGAAGTATGTATTGTAAGATTGTATTCTAGAGATATCAGAGTAGGGCAGACAGAAGTATGTATTGTAAGATTGTATTCTAGAGATATCAGAGTAGGACAGACAAAAGTATGTATTGTGAGATTGTATTCTAGAGATATCAGAGTAGGGCAGACAGAAGTATGTATTGTAAGATTGTATTCTAGAGATATCAGAGTAGGGCAGACAGAAGTATGTATTGTAAGATTGTATTCTAGAGATATCAGAGTAGGGTAGACAGAAGTATGTATTGTAAGATTGTATTCTAGAGATATCAGAGTAGGGCAGACAGAAGTATGTATTGTAAGATTGTATTCTAGAGATATCAGAGTAGGGCAGACAGAAGTATGTATTGTAAGATTGTATTCTAGAGATATCAGAGTAGGGCAGACAGAAGTATGTATTGTAAGATTGTATTCTAGAGATATCAGGGTAGGGTAGACAGAAGTATGTATTGTAAGATTGTATTCTAGAGATATCAGAGTAGGGCAGACAGAAGTATGTATTGTAAGATTGTATTCTAGAGATATCAGAGTAGGACAGACAGAAGTATGTATTGTAAGATTGTATTCTAGAGATATCAGAGTAGGGCAGACAGAAGTATGTATTGTAAGATTGTATTCTAGAGATATCAGAGTAGGGTGGACAGAAGTATGTATTGTAAGATTGTATTCTAGAGATATCAGAGTAGAACAGACAGAAGTATGTATTGTAAGATTTTATTCTAGAGATATCAGAGTAGGGTAGACAGAAGTATGTATTGTAAGATTGTATTCTAGAGATATCAGAGTAGGGTGGACAGAAGTATGTATTGTAAGAATGTATTCTAGAGATATCAGAGTAGAACAGACAGAAGTATGTATGTAAGATTGTATTCTAGAGATATCAGAGTAGGGTAGACAGAAGTATGTATTGTAAGATTGTATTCTAGAGATATCAGAGTAGGGTAGACAGAAGTATGTATTGTAAGATTGTATTCTAGAGATATCAGAGTAGGGCAGACAGAAGTATGTATTGTAAGATTGTATTCTAGAGATATCAGAGTAGGGCAGACAGAAGTATATATTGTAAGATTATATTCTAGAGATATCAGAGTAGGGCAGACAGAAGTATGTATTGTAAGATTGTATTCTAGAGATATCAGAGTAGGACAGACAGAAGTATGTATTGTAAGATTATATTCTCGAGATATCAGAGTAGGGCAGACAGAAGTATGTATTGTAAGATTGTATTCTAGAGATATCAGAGTAGGGTAGACAGAAGTATGTATTGTAAGATTGTATTCTAGAGATATCAGAGTAGGACAGACAGAAGTATGTATTGTAAGATTATATTCTAGAGATATCAGAGTAGGGCAGACAGAAGTATGTATTTTAAGATTGTATTCTAGAGATATCAGAGTAGGGCAGACAGAAGTATGTATTGTAAGATTGTATTCTAGAGATATCAGAGTAGGACAGACAGAAGTATGTATTGTAAGATTGTATTCTAGAGATATCAGAGTAGGGTAGACAAGTATATATTGTAAGATTGTATTCTAGAGATATCAGAGTAGGGTAGACAGAAGTATGTATTGTAAGATTGTATTCTAGAGATATCAGAGTAGGGTAGACAAGTATATATTGTAAGATTGTATTCTAGAGATATCAGAGTAGGGCAGACAGAAGTATGTATTGTAAGATTATATTCTAGAGATATCAGAGTAGGGTAGACAGAAGTATGTATTGTAAGATTGTATTCTAGAGATATCAGAGTAGGGTAGACAGAAGTATGTATTGTAAGAATGTATTCTAGAGATATCAGAGTAGGGCAGACAGAAGTATGTATTGTAAGATTATATTCTAGAGATATCAGAGTAGGGTAGACAGAAGTATGTATTGTAAGATTGTATTCTAGAGATATCAGAGTAGGACAGACAGAAGTATGTATTGTAAGATTGTATTCTAGAGATATCAGAGTAGGACAGACAGAAGTATGTATTGTAAGATTGTATTCTAGAGATATCAGAGTAGGGTAGACAGAAGTATGTATTGTAAGATTATATTCTAGAGATATCAGAGTAGGGCAGACAGAAGTATGTATTGTAAGATTGTATTCTAGAGATATCAGAGTAGGGCAGACAGAAGTATATATTCTATTAGCGAAAATTGGCAGGATTTTTTATAAGTAAAGATTGCTTTGATGATTGAAGTTATCCTGGAGGAAACCCAAGGAGTGTAGGAATAGGATCTGTTTTTTCTGATGGAGGGTGCAATCCCTCTGAAAGGGCCATATGTGGGATGAATCAAATACAAAACTGGCCATCAGGAAGGAACTTATCTCTGTTGTTTGGGTTAGGTGATTAGGGTTACGGTGTTTAATGCCACATTCAACAATATTTCAATTATATTGTGGCGGTCTATATGTTATTGGTGGAGGAAACCAGAATACACATTCTTCCATTCAATGGAAATGTATTTTGCAAACACACATTTCTGGAACAAAGAAATAGATGAGACATAGAAAAAATTGATTATTCTATCCTATTATTTGTTGTAATTGCTGGGAGATTTGTGGTTGATGGTTTATGGTGTTTAACACTTTAAACAATATTTCAGTTATATCGTGGCGGTCAGTTTTATTGGTGGAGGAAACCGAAGTACCCGGAAAAAACCACCGACCTGACAAACGTTATCACATAGGGAGATTTGTGACATCAGCTAAGCAGTTCTTATATTGTTATTGAGAGTGTTTATGTTGCCAAATGAAGGGGAGACATGTTTTAGTTCACTAAATCAGCAGTTCCTCTAGTTATATTAGGAATGAAGCATACTTGTTAGGCTACTACAAACTGAAAACCAAATGTCTATGGGGTCCAGACCCTTTATTCCGACAAGTAACGTGGATTGCTATGGATGAAATGTTCAAATATGGACAGAATGATGTGAAATGTCAAGTCAAGTTTGCAGAAATTTAAGACCCCTGGATCTGCTTTCAAAGACCTTATGGTCCTAAAAGTTTAATGTTGGCTGCAGTGGGAAAAATTAAAAGCAAAATCATCTGAAGAATCAGACATAGAAATGCATTTTTCACCAAGGAGCATTGTGATATGGAGATTACATTCTGTACCAATAACTGCCCCACGGTCTGTTGGGTTCAGCTATTGGGGATCAAATTTAGCATAAGTTGGGATCGACAATGGTTCATAAAATCCTTTTTATCAGATGAGTGATACATGCTCATGTGAGCTTCTAGTTTTCTATTAATTACAACCACATCATTGGTGTAATAGTTAGCATGCTTACTTCGAGTGTGGTAGATCATTGTGTTTGAGCCCTGATCGAGTGTGGTAGATCGTTGTGTTTGAGCCCTGATCGAGTGTGGTAGATCGTTGTGTTTGAGCCCTGATCGAGTGTGGTAGATCATTGTGTTTGAGCCCTGATCGAGTGTGGTAGATCATTGTGTTTGAGCCCTGATCGAGTGGTAGATCATTGTGTTTGAACCCTGATCGAGTATGGTAGATCATTGTGTTTGAGCCCTGATCGAGTGTGGTAGATCATTGTTTGAGCCCTGATCGAATGTGGTAGATCATTGTGTTTGAGCCCTGATCGAGTGTGGTAGATCGTTGTGTTTGAGCCCTGATCGGGTCAAACCATAGACTATAAAATTGGTATTTGTTGTTTCTCCACTTTGCACACAGCATTAAGGAAAAAGAGCAAGGACTGGTTGGCTCTGAATCAGGATAATGTGTCTGAGTGGAGGGGGGGGGGGGGGGGCATGTATACCTGTGGACTGTTGTTTCAGTGAGCTAGCACTATACAAATCAAACTAAGCGTGTTGGTTCTAGTATAAAGTGGACCTTATCATCATTTCATTGAAAATTAACTTGTTTTCGCCATGATATTGCTGAAAAATTGCTGAATTGGTGTTAAACAACAATCATTCACTCACTCTATTAAATACTACTAGAATCTTATTTAAATATATAAAAATAGAATAGTTTGTAATTTTAGATGAGGAAGGTAATAAAGCAGTACTCACCACAACTTGGAGATGAGTTAGAACTGATTGAAGGTGATTTTGTATCAATGGATCCTGCAGAAATCAATAACAGTAAAGATGGCTGGCACTATGGTACTTCCTGGCTAACAGGGAATTCTGGGATGTTTCCAGGAACTTATACTAAAAAGACACAAGAAACAGCTTCATGGACTCTTCACAGGTCATATACTTAAATATAAGATTGTCAAATTTACAATTAAAAAACCATCGAAATATCCTACCTACCCATACTTACAAATGAATTTCTACATCTTTATATTGTTCTACTTACAACATATCCTACACCTTGACTTATCTGATACTAAATCCCAAATTTTACTGATAATTTCAGAAATTTTTATGTACTTGGTACAGTGTAAGAATGTTTGTTGTTGAAATGCCAGAATGACAGGTCTTGACCACCAAAATAAAGTTTATGTGTAAATGTTGTATGACTGAAATACAGACTTAAAAAAGATTTACTATTTTTTTTTTTTAATTAATAAGGCATTGCTTGTACAGGGCATTCAACTCTTTTTCAAGTAGGGGGTGATAATCCTAAAGTAAAAAAGGGATCCAAGGGGGCTTAGGTCCATTTGAGATGTGATACCGCTAAACCAGTATGCAAAACAAAACCATATTTTCCTTTCACTGTGACATTTTCATTTTTGAAAACAAAGTAGCCAGGGGAAAAATGCAATTAACCGGACTGCTGT
Source organism: Bathymodiolus septemdierum (assembly GCA_963383655.1). Classification (NCBI taxonomy): domain Eukaryota; kingdom Metazoa; phylum Mollusca; class Bivalvia; order Mytilida; family Modiolidae; genus Bathymodiolus; species Bathymodiolus septemdierum. The sequence continues at coordinate 3,317,949 of OY726523.1, forward strand.
GGAATACTCTACTTGTATAGTGTTCATCTGAAATATGAGTATTTTGATATGTTTGTTCATTTCAGGTCTTACCCACTAGTAGAAAGACTGTCATCTTCACTTGTCAACGGTTACCATAGTGATGTAGCACATGACGAGAATAATTATGCATTGGTAAGGAATAATTCTGTCTAGTATTTTTTTGTATTTCAAATGCAATCACAATTATTTCTATTCAAATTTAAATATGATCTCCACTGGTTTTTTTCATCGATAGTCGTAAGGGTAATTGAGATTTATCCATGTTCATCCGTAGATCTGTGTTTAGCTGACTTTGCCAAAGGCAATGTGAGCTTTTGCCATCACTTGGCGTCCATTGTCCGTTAATTTTTCACATTTTAATCTTCTCCTCTGAAACCTCTTAGCCAAATGAACTGAGTAGGAAGCATCTATGGAAGGTCCTCTTTAAAGATTGCTCATTTTGTCCCGATCTATTAACAAACATGGCCACCACAGGCAATTCTTGTTTCTGATTGGCCGATTTTTTCAAATCTTCTCCTCCGAAATTGCTTAGCCAAATGAACCGAAACTTGGTAGGAAGCATCTATGGAAGGTTCTCTATAAAGAGTGCTCATTTCATACTGATCCGTTTACAAACATGGCCGCCACAAGCAATTCTTGTGTCTGATTGTAGTCTTGCAACCAGATACATAATTTGATGGATTTAATGTGCTGAAAGAAGACACGGCTAAGTTGTATATCGTTGGAAAGAGAAAGACAAATGGCATAAGAATACACTTGTCGTCAAAGTAAAAAACGGCTGCGTGTATCAAATATTTGAGGTCAAAGGTCAGGCTACAGTTTCGTTCAAATGTTGGAGAAGATTAATAAAAATAATTCTGTATGTCCTAAAAATTATGTAACATTGAAAATGTTCAATCTGTTTAACATAATATAGTTACCATTGCCATATTTTGTAAGTTTTGATTAAAAAAAACCCAAAAGAGCCTCTGAAAATTAGCCTTAATCTTGAACTTTGATATTTTTCGTAAATCTCAACTGACAAGAAGTTAACCCGACCTTGAACTTGACATATTTGCAAAATGCATGATATCTTGACGGTTTCTTAAAAAAACATGCCATAAATTCATTTTTTAATATTAAAAAAAAACAGATTTCACTTACAAAAAAATTAAGAGAGTCCATAGTAGACTCAAAATCATGTCAATTTAGTGGTTGTGCGTCTAATTACGATCAGTGACTGCTTAAGATTTTTGAGTTGTCAATTGAGATAAGAAACCTCAAAATATTAAATAGAATTGGTTTCTACATAAATTAAGCTTATTAAGTCATCGGAGGCGAAGCTTAGGTCTCATAAACACTTACACATGTTACACCTGGCGACCACATGATTGAAATTATGAAAGATAGTACGGTTGAATTTTGTGGCCTAAGATCAGTAAAAGATTATTTAATATGAATTAAGGATGAAATGATTTCAGATGTATTAGAGTTTTAAGTACTGTGTTATCACAGACTGTATCACAAGATATTTGATGACTTTTCAAAATCACTGGCTTATTAGTACACAGATTACTCAAATAAAGCAAGAATTATATGTTCATTTCATCATCACTATCTTCATCTGCAGTTTGAGTCAACGGGTTGCAACATGCATCAGTCCCTTGACATTGACATAGCTCAGTGCAGGTCAGATTTTGTTCAGCACAAACACAACCCTGAGAACACGAAGATTTGCCTTTACATGTACACAGCAAATCTTTCAGAAAATCTGCAGAAGTCTGACCAACAAAGTAAACGGGTGACAATCCGTTTTGATCTTCCCAACCAAAGTTTAAGGCGGATTTTGTTCAGGTGGTTGCGCTGTGTCTGACTTCATCCAGATGTAAGTCTGAAGGGAAGCTCTGAGAACATGTTGAACAAACGAAGCTTCACATGGTGATAGCTTTGCCAAGCTTACATCCTTCTGCTTTGCAATCTTTACCCTCAACCTATTTAAATTGTCATGAGCAGATTTCATCTTTCCCGTCTGATTGTATAATCTTGCCACAAAGTTTGTAGAAACGTCTATGAAAGTTTCACTGTCAAGTAGACAAAGCTTGTTCAAGTCAGTGAATTCGTCAATGTTGTCCTTTAGTCTTTTTAGCACGGTTTTCTTTCCTATTCCAAAAAATGAGGATGTGGTGTCGCAACCTGTTAAAGCATGCACTGCAGGACCCTGAATATGGCAAATATCATGGACTGGAAGATAGCGACGACCATCCTTTGTTCTTGTAACTGTCCCAGTTTTGAACCAGAGTTCTTTTGTGTTCCTCATTGAAGGAAGGAAATGTATGCAAAGAAGGAGAACATCTGTATCATTCATGTCACCAAAGCGAGCATCAGCATGAATGGCTTGTAATAGCATATGGGTATCAGCCTCCTCGTGATTGCAGAACAAATCTGGACAATCGCTCACTTTTGAAGGCGTGAAATTCTTTGTAGTTGATGGGTCAGAGAATAAACCAGCAAGATAAAGCTCATCATCAGATGATGTTACTGTCGAGGACTGGGAGTGACTCCGTATTACAAAATCGCCAAGGAATTTTAGTAGAGCTTGTTCGTTGGAATTTACTCAAAGAAACTTTTTCCAGTCTGGAATTGACCGACCACCTATCAACTGAAAGACCTTATGATCACCAAAAGAGCTGGAACGTCTGTCTCGTTCAACAGATTTAATAGATAACTTTTTATCGTATCTGTCAAATACCCCAACAACAGTTGCAGCACTTGGGAAACATTGCTGCTGACATTTAATGAAATGTTCAGCTAAATCACCAAATGTTTTGAATGCTTTAACATTCATGCTCTGTAATAAAGCCATGCCGTCTTGTATCAGTACCGTAGAAGAGCGATCAAAGGGTGTTAGTTGACTTATTGAGGTAACATCCGATTCTAGTGCATGACATAAATCGGCTTTATTCGTTTTACGCATTGTACCATCCTCGTGGAAAAGGGAAGTTGGAATCGGCCCTATTGGAAACGAAAGGACTTTTTCTACTGTTATGTCATCACCGCACGTAGCAAGTACCAACGCACAGCGGAATACTAATTCGGGGCTAATATGAACATGTAAAACTTCTCCCGATCTACATTTCAGTTTAGTTTTTTTGGTCACATCTTCGAAAGTTTTCAGTTTGGATCGTGTAATTGGACCGTAAAATCACGGTTGTTACCTTCTGTCAGTTTCCCGTTTACAAACGATTGGAGCATTTTCATTCCTTCATCAACAGCGCCTGTAAGTGATTCTTGGATTTCTCTAGTTGCATGCATACCTGTTGAAATATTAATCAGTGCCTTAGGATGAGATGAGGCATCAAACAGATTTGTCATACGATCGTTGACATGATTGATGATCAGCTGAACATGGGCTTCATCCCTGTGTAAGGCTGTTGGTTTTGTCTCCTCATGAACAGTTTCTTCAGTGCTGGTTAAACTTGATCTTATCCTCATCTCAGCACTAAAGTCTGCCAGGACATGCCGACATAGAGTCCATCGAATAAGAGCAGACTTTTGTCTTGTTATTCCAACTATTCCTCCGCGACCTTTTGAATCTCTAATCACAGTTTTTTCAGTGGCCATGTCAGACCAAACACCGTTAAATATTCCTTGCTTTTGGCATATTGCAAATTGTCCAGATTCAAAAGCTGATTTCACATCCTGGTGCAAATCAAGCATATCCAATATATAAACGGGTAAATACCGAGAATAGTTAACCCTATTGGCAACGAAAAGATATGGTAGCATTGAAACAATGGAGGATAAGTGCATATTCCAAGACCCCTGTCTTTCAGATCTAATATTTAGAATCAATATCTCTGTGGCCTTTAAAAATAGGTCCCAGTATTTGAAAGTTGGGGAAGTCGTATATCCAAATTTTCTAAATTTTTGTAAGTGAAAGGCTGGTCATAACAAGAACAGATGTTTCACTCATGGATTTGGAATCAAGCTTTAAAGGGCTGCCAAAACTAGCCATTTTCAAAACAATGGGTTGACAAAAAACAGAACAACAAAGACCTATACGACTATTTACATCTGATTGAACAAAATGTCAAACAATAGAAATCAGCATTCCAAAACAAGAGAAAAAATTCATCATTTATATCTTGTCAAAATACTATTTACAACTTATTTATGCACTAATACAATTTGATTAATGAAACAATGGCAACCGGAATAAATTTGATTCCCAAGTGTTTGATTTGTGTATTTAAAACGCTAATACACAAACTCTAAAATAAATGCATATTTACAAAAATAACTAAGAAAAACAAATTGTCCTAAAGTAAAATACATTCAAAACAATTGAAATATGACAGGGAAACTACAATTGTGTGTCTAATTTCAACGATAAAGCAAGTTCATAAGTGAACAAATTGTCCTAGTTATTGAACTAATTGAATAACTTATAGACTCGATTGACGGAAGGCTATTTTTCCGTAATTACAAAGTGGTAGAAAATTATTTTTCTTTTTTGATTTTAAACAAAGCTACTTGAAGTTTTACCTTAAAATTTGGCAGGAAATTCGTTAACACAATATTCTTGCAAATCAATGTATCGGGTATAATTTTTTTCGCCCGTTAACAGAAAAACGCCTATAAACTGACAGTCAATTTGATCAATGTTTGGAAGTTTAACATTCGATAAACCAATACATTCATATTCATTTTACATGTTTTCTCATGCAAATAGAATCTTTATTTTATTTATATGACATGCAAATTTCTATATATCATACGAAATACGAAATACTTTATTAAAGAAAGCTCAATAATTGAACATTAAGGTTGACAAAGATTATGAGATAGTACATGAAAGAAGAATGACATAATAAAATAACAAATAAAATTATATATTATAGTTTGCATTTGGGAGGCAATGAAAGAGAGATAACTGTATTTGGAAAAAATAAAATATAAAACATGCATGCAGAGAACTATGGTGCCATTTGAAAACACGAGTGGATAAATTTTGCGAGTTCTCTGACGCAAGATGGATCTTCGTTGCTCAATATCCAAACAAATTTATCCTCTGCACTTAATATAGCAGCATTATAATTAAGAACATTTGAAAAGAGTTCTCTTCTGAGGTTTTCAAACTTAGGACAATACATTGGAAAATGAATTTCATCTTCTACGCTTTTAGAGTTACAATTGGAACATATACGGTTCTCAACAGGAGTAATTGGACGGGTATATCGACCGGTTTCAATATGGAGCTTGTGGTTACTAGTACGAAAACGTGTAGGAATGTTTCTATGGCTAATATTTCTAATATCAGAAATATAAGTTTCGTATCCAAATATAAACTTAAATTTTCTATATGTCCTAAGTTTCTCACATTTGTTTAAGTTAATTTTCCACAATGTCTCATAATTATTCTGTAATTTTTTTTCTTTATACTATATATGTGTCTAGATTTGAAATTTTCAGGATGAGTCAACATATGATCCATATTTAGATGTTTCAATAAAATATGTATACATCTTAACCAACATTGTTCATTGTTACCGTACATTAAAAGATTCTCTTCATATGCCTCCCGCAGCAAGGGGTCATGATGAGTGTTTTTGCACAGCCGGACCCAGTATTTAATCATGGAAATAATAGTGTCAATATATAGAGGGTATCTTCCCAGTTCACCATAAATGGCTAAGTTAGTTGTTCTTTTATTAACTCCAAGAACATATTTACCCATGGAAATATTTAGTTTTTCTAAAGGATTCCGGCTGTACAAATTACTAATAAAATGTGAATCATTGTTACTATTAACGCCAACATTTTTATTATTGTTAAACAAACCAACAATTTCAGAAGCATATAAGAGTACAGGTTTAACTGTGTGGTCAAATATATGCATAAAATTTGGGGCTGAACAAGGTATATTATTAAATATATTTTTCAATTTGAAAAAGGCTTTTTGACCTCTCCTTGTAAGGTCGAGTAGAGCTTGAGTAAAGCTTCCGTTTAAACTTTATTCCAAGATATTTGTAGTGACGAACTATCTCAAGCTCAGTCTCATCAATATAAAATTTAACATTACTTAGTCTTGAGCCTTTATTGAAAATCATAACTTTAGACTTTGTGTAGTTAATTTCAAGACCCCAACTTTTACAATATTCCCAAGTTTTATTTAAACAGTTCTGTAGACCCTCTTGACTTTCAGATAATAGAACTAAATCATCGGCATAGAGGAGACAACTTATATACTTCTGTCCTAATAATACAGGTGAACGTGAATGATCAAAATCATCAATTAACCCATTGATATAGAGATTAAATAAATTTGGACTAAGGTTATCACCTTGAAAAACACCAACATGTGAAGGAAAGGCATTGCTAAGGCTATGAGAGTTAACAATAACTGAGATTTATATTTGAATAAAGGGATTTTAATAAAGCCAAAAATTTACCCCCGATTTTAGCACGAAGGAGTTTTAAAAACAGGGCAGAATGAATGACTGAATCGAACGCCTTGCGGAGGTCTATAAAACAGGCATACACATTTTTAGATTTATTTAAATATTTATCAATAATAGTTTTCAGCTTAAATATGTGGTCGGATGTTCGGCATTCTGCTTTGAAGCCAATTTGTTCATTACGTATAAGTTCATTTTTGAGAATATATTTTTCAAGTCTGGTATTCAAAATACTGTTGAATAGTTTTGATAAACAGCTGGTAATCGCTATACCTCTGTAATTAGATGGGTTCACTTGAACATCTCATTTAAAATGCTATCAAAGCCACTGCTCTTGCCTTTTTTTAACTTTTTTGTAGCCTCCGTGACTTCCTTTGCGGAAATGGGAAAATCCAACTCATTCATAAGATCTTTAGACCTGTCAATCTCAAAAAGGCTTTCAAATTTTTCATTAAGCACTGCTTTTTCAGTAAATAGAGTATTCAATTTTTTGAAATAATTTTCCCATGTGGGGGCATCTAAATTAGTACCTTTATCAGACTTGTTTTCATACTTTAACTCATTTACTAGATCCCAAAAAGCTTTGGGATTTGTGTCTGATAAACTATTAAGTTTAAACATCATGTCACTATAATAAGCACACCGGTTTGCCTTTCTTAATTTATTATACTTCTTACTCATAGTAAAATAATGCTGCCTTAATTCCTTATTAAATGGATTGAAAGCCAGTTTGATACTGAGAGTGTCCAAAGTGTTTTTCATATCCAATAAAGATTGGTCATACCACTTTTTACACTTATTGTTATGATTTTTCCTTCTTTGAGGGGTTCTAGCTTTCAGGGAGGTATTGGCAGCAGATAGAATAATATCACTAAAATCACTAACTGCTTGATTGATCTTACATGAAGTATTCCCATAATCATTATCACTACCAACTAAACTACAGTTATATTTACAAGAATAATCAACATCTAAATAGTTGGTAACCTTTTGTGTTACAGAGGGGAGGCTTAAGGCATCCTGAAAAGATTGAATGGATTTGTCATTCCAAATATATTTCAGCGGTTTGGTTATATAATTTTTATTCTCATGACAGTAAGTTTCTGTGAAGTTTACAGATAAAACACAAGAAATCAGACAGTGATCAGATAAGGATTTCATAAAGTCATGAACTTTCATATATAGTAATTTACCTAATATCGCCTCACTGATAACAAAGTAGTCAATTACACTACTGCCAAGAGTAGAATGTGAAGTAAATTCACCAGTTAAATCCCCAAAACTACGCCCGTTAGCTATTCTCAATTGACTTTGGGAACATATTTCTAATAAGCGCTTCCCTCTGTTACATGTAGTTACATCTGTACTAATTCTACAAAAATTGACTAGATCATATATATAATTAGAGTCATTTTGCATAAATTTATTATTGTTGTCATACTGTATGAAATCAGGGTCAGATGCTGTTCTGGCGTTAAAAGTCTCCGCATAACATAAGGTTCCCAGAAGAAGAGTATTTACAAATATCATTGATTAGGGTATCAAAATCATCCCCATTTTTCACAGTATAGGAGGAGTTTTCTGGGGGTATATGTAAAAAACACATAAAAATGTCTTTGGATGTATTAAAAAATGTACTTTTAAGCTTAAACCAAACAATACTTGAGTTTGTTACTGGGAGTGGTTCAACACCATCTGACAGTGATTTCCTGATAAGGACACTAATACCACCAAACCTTCGCTTGGCTCTATTATTTTGGACTCTGTGTATGAAATATTTTATAATCATCTAAAGGTGTGTATGAAATATTTTATAATCATCTAAAGGTGATATAAAAGAACTAGTAGTATGTGTTTCAACTAAACCAACTATGTCTAAGTTCTTAATACAGTTCAAAAATGAAACATCATTAAGCTTATCAAAATCTTTTGAAACTAAACCATTAACATTCCATACTCCTATTGAGAGACTGAGTCTCTTCGTTGTCTTTGTTCGTTTGGTCGGCGCCATGGTCTTCTAGGACGAGGATCTTTTCTCATAGGGTTTTGAGGAATATCGAGCACTTTATCGATAGACCTTCTTAGATTGGACGCGAGCATTTTCACACCTTCATCTGATAAGTGGTAACCATCGGTAGTAATGAACCTATTTCGGATTTCAGAGTTAGCAGTAGACAGATTGTTATTCTCGCATAGAACAAACTGTGTATCCACACTTGTGTCCTCGATAAATTCATGAAGCAGCGAATTTACAGTATTTACTTTACGGTTTAACTTTCGGTCATCGCAACAGTTTGTGGCTAGTGACACAATAATTTTTGAATTCGGTTTCAGCTCTTTTATTTTATTTACCAAGTTTAACAACTTATCCATGCATTCACCTGAGCTGCTGGATTTTATTTGATTGCTGAGAATATGATAAGCTATAACATCCGGTTGAGAGGGATAATCCTGAATAATGTTGGTTGCCTGGTCTATTGTATATGCTGTTTCCTTTGAGGTATGATACTTAGTGCTAAGTTGTGATGGTTCGATGCCTTTAATGTTAGAAGTTCCTACTAATAGAACAGACGGTTTTTTCTTTTTACCATGTACAAGTGACCAATCTGACTCGTTTTCTGAATTTGTTTCGTTACTCCTTTTCGGTTTGGCAGACATATTTAAAAGTTGAGTTTTAATAGATTCCATCTCCTCGTTTAATGTTGTTAACTTTTTTTCAGAATTACTGCATGATGTAATAAACTGGGTAGTATTCTCTAATAATTTGTTTATAATGACATTTTTGCAGCCTATTTCAGTTTCAAGGAATTTTATGATTTTCTTGCAATCATCCACTTCAGTGTTAAGTTCGATCATATGTCCACTATCTGTTAGGTTTTCTGATCTTATTTCTGACAGCTTAGTGTGAATGTCCTTAAGACGATCATTTGAGTTCAGGTTTTGCTTAAGGTAAGCTACATTAGTGTTGGTCACCGTTAATTTGTCTTCAATGGTGTTTATATGGTCGAGCAGTTTATTGTTGTTAGAAGTCAGACTCTCAATCAATGGAGTGATACTAGATTGAATACTGTTGACGACCCTGTGCATTTCTGAGGAGATTGTCTCTTTGATAGTTTCTATGTACGAGTTAGTTGCTGATGGGGGTTGTTTATCAGGAGTTGACGATGGATTATTTTCATGGAGAGCTGCAGGTAGGGATTCTGCACAGTTGGAAAATTTGCTATCTGACAAAGTACATTTTCCACACATGAATCGTCTGGACTTACATTTGATGTAACGTGATAGCTCATAAGAAGGGAGGTTAGTGCAGGTATAATGTAGCCGCTCCTTGCAAAAGAAGCATTGAATCATGAATTCGGAGTTTGGGTTTGTACATAGGGAGCAATTTATTTTCTCCTTTATTTGCTCATTTGTACTCGAGTCGACCACTTTTGGTAATGTCTGTTCGTTAAGTATTACAGTGTTATCATGGTCATTAGTAATTGTCACATCTCCAGTCATGCCAGTGGAGGCTGGATTTTCACAGTCATAATATTCACTTTCACCGCCTGTATTACTGCTATGTGTAGTTAATTCTTCATTTTCGGTGTCCGTATCCGTGCCCCCATCAGTCGAGTCGATTTCGTCAGAGCGCTCTGTGTTTGATAAATGGGTCTCAAAATATGTTACAATAGGGATCCACTCATTGTTGTAGACAGATATGGGTAGTAAGCCAGCTGTTTCAATGATATGTTTGGCTATTTCTAAGATCTTACAACCCTGGTATATTGCACCGCGGAAGCCTGTTACATGTTGAGAGCAGTCCGCCCATTTTGTAAATATGCCAAATGATAGACCGTTTGACATGATGCTTCCTTTGGATACAGCATAATACTGAGGTTTATTCTTTCCCATGTTTAAGTTAATGACTGTAATACTTATTTAACTAAAATAGTGCTGTTGTGAGCATAAGAATCCCCGAAAATGGTAGTTGTTTACAGGCGTGGAAAAAAGTGTGCCATATTGGTTCAGGGGAGACAATGATGCAACGATTTCATTTTCAAATTGACTAGTGAAATACGTGTTTTTGGGGTGGCTCAGTTAACAGACCGATATTGTGCAAACTTACCTCAAAAATCATTGACGACAACTTGAAATGGAAAGAAGACATATTTATTTAAAATTTAAGAGATATTGCAGCTGTGTCTTATTTCAGCACATTAAACTCGAGAAATAAGCAACTTTTCAGTAGCTGGTTGCAAGACTATTGGTTGATATCTAAAAAAAACTTCTCCATTGTAGTAAACTGTTAAAAGAGAGATAACTCTTGCCTTTAAACTGTTAAAAGAAAGATAACTCTTGCCATTATCTCCCTTAGAAATTAACTAATGCTGATATATTGTAACATGTTTATACTATACATTACATGTAGGTATTCACATTTTAATATTCTTTTTAGTTCACCTTGCCAAAGGCAATGTGGGCTTTTGGCATCACTTGGCGTCACTTCTCCTCTGAAACCCATCAGCCAAATGAACTGAAACTTTGTAGGAAGCATCTATGGAAGATCCTCTCTAAAGAGTGCACATTTTGTTATGATCCATTACCAAACATGGCCACCACAGGAAATTATTGTTTCTGATTGGCCAATTTTTAAAAATCTCCTCCTCTGAAACTGCTTGGCCAAATTAAGTGAAACTTGATAGGAAGCATCTATGGAATGTCCTCTATGACGATTGCTCATTTCGTCCCGATCGGTTAACAAGCATGGCCAACACAGGCAATTCTTGTTTCTGATTGGTCGATATCTAATAAATCTTCTCCTCTGAAACTGCCAAGCCAAATGAACCGAAACTTGGTAGGAAGCATCTACATGTATGGAAGGTTCTGTATTAAGTTTCCTCAAAGCAGAATGAAAGGTGAGCGACACAGGCTCAGCGCACTGAGCCTCTAGTTTATGTTCCCTTCGATAGTCGTCAGGGTCATTAAACAACAGGAAGTGAAGTATACAAGGTTAAATTATTGCAATTGTCATCATTTAAAGAAAAGATGCATACAAATGGGTTAAAAAATGGTCTTTAGAAATAAACTCTTCAGGTGAGCGGTAGACTCGGCTCCTGAGTCTTTGGTAATGACAGATAGTATTTGACAAACTGTCTTTTTATGAAGGTTATGAAGAACAGACCACAAGATTCACCAAAGTTTACAAGAGCTCGCCAACCACCAAAGACTCCACCCAGAAAGTCTGGTCCTAGAAAATTGTTTGTTATGAGACATGGGGAACGTCCAGATTTTATATTGGGAAGGTCATGGTTTGAAGAATCATTTGATGACAATGGTAAGCTTTAGTCAGTATGGTGATGGTAAGTTTTAGTCAGTATGGTGATGGTAAGTTTTAGTCAGTATGGTGATGGTAAGTTTTAGTCAGTATGGTGATTGGTAAGTTTTAGTCAGTATGGTGATGGTCAGTTTTAGTCAGTATGGTGATGGTCAGTTTTAGTCAGTATGTTGATGGTCAGTTTTAGTCAGTATGGTGATTGGTAAGTTTTAGTCAGTATGGTGATGGTAAGTTTTAGTCAGTATGGTGATGGTAAGTTTGTCAGTATGGTGATGGTAAGTTTTAGTCAGTATGGTGATAGTAAGTTTTAGTCAGTATGATGATTGGTAAGTTTTAGTCAGTATGGTGATGGTCAGTTTTAGTCAGTATGGTGATGGTCAGTTTTAGTCAGTATGTTGATGGTCAGTTTTAGTCAGTATGGTGATGGTAAGTTTTAGTCAGTATGGTAATTGGTAAGTTTTAGTCAGTATGGTGATGGTCAGTATGGTGATGGTAGGTTTTAGTCAGTATGTTGATGGTATGTTTTAGTCAGTATGCTGATGGTAAGTTTTAGTCAGTAGTAAGTTTTAGTCAGTATGGTGATGGTCAATTTTAGTCAGTAGTAAATTTTAGTCAGTATGGTGATGGTCAGTTTTAGTCAGTATGTTGATGGTAAGTTTTAGTCAGTATGGTGATGGTAGGTTTTAGTCAGTATGGTGATGGTAAGTTTTAGTCAGTAGTAAGTTTTAGTCAGTATGTTGATGGTAAGTTTTAGTCAGTATGGTGATGGTAGGTTTTAGTCAGTATGGTGATGGTAAGTTTTAGTCAGTATGGTGATGGTCAGTTTTAGTCAGTATGTTGATGGTCAGTTTTAGTCAGTATGGTGATGGTAGGTTTTAGTCAGTATGGTGATGGTAAGTTTTAGTCAGTATGATGATGATAAACTTGGCAATTGCCATATTTTGTAAATGACTTCATGCAATATACTACAGACAACTTATGTGAACTCCGTTGAATTTTCTTGATCGTAATAGGCAAAAATATTGACGTCCCTGCCCTGTTTTTTTGTCAAAATAATATGCATTTGAAACACATTATAACAACAGTGAATCAATATCCTCTCGTCCGTTAAAATCGGTCAACACCTGAAATCGGTTACCATTTTGGAATGCACTGTCACGCGAGTTCAGATGTCGATGACATCATTTATCCTGCAAACTGCGTCCAGAAATAGATAATGGATTTACTTTCACTTTGATCAAGACAACAATGAGATTTAAACAGATGAGAAAATATATCTACATGTGTAGGTTTTGGTGCCATTTTACTACTACCATTTTGACTTAATAATCAAAGTCAAATATTTCCAGAAAAACACAGTCTGTAATGGATAATTTGCATATCCTGTGTTTGTTTACATTCCACTGCGCATCTTGACCTATATTTACAACTCAATTAGGCAACGGAAATTGCATTGTTTTCATTTTGAAATTCAGTAATTCCTTATAAAATTTTCAGATTTTTAGCAGGAATATTTGTGGGTAATATATATGATTTAATATAAATTCCATGGAATTGGATATGGATAAAATTGTACGTGAAAACAGAGATATTATCTGCTGAAAACAAGCGACAGCAAATACAATTTAATGAAAAAATGGGGAAATATAGAAAAAGCAAATTAAAAAATATTGTAAAATACAATCTCCTAGGCCTATTTGTGTTCCACGTGACTATTTTATGGTTGGCCGATTTCAGGTAACGTGACTTGGGCGCCATTACAAAACATATGCAAACAAAAAAGGTCAGCGAGCCGACATTTCTTCATCAAATTAAGCGATGTTTTGGTGTTTTATTTGGCTTAAGTGCCCAAGTAAACATGGCATTGATCTTTGAGATAAATACCAATTTGAATGAGAATCATAAGGAAATGTCTTAACTGACCGATTTACGGTCACATGTGGATACCTAACTATGATCAGAGTCAACATACTAGAACACTAAACTATAAAGAAAAAGACTGAGAATGTCAACTATTTGATAATAAATTTAAGGCAGTTTGGTTCAGTTTGGTTTATGGTGTTTAATGCCACTTTTAACAATATTTCAGTTATATCGTGGCGATCAGTTTTATTGGTGGAGGAAACCGGAGCACAAGGAGAAAACCACCAACCTGTCGCTAGTCACTGACAAACTTTATCACATAATGCTGTATCGAGTACACCTCGCCAGGAATGGGGTTCAAACTCAAAGCGTTAGTGGTGATAGGCACTGATTACACAGGTAGTTGTAAATCCAACTACCATACGATCGCGACCATGACGACCTGAACTATGATCAGAGTCAACATTCTAGAACACTTAATTGTAAAGAAAAAAATTCAGAATACCAACAATTTGATAATAAATTTACGGAGCATATAAGGAGAAGGACTACAAGCTAAAAATAGATCTGGTTACAGGGATGTAAGTGAAACACAACGTACGATTACTTTATTATATCTACAGTAAAACTTCGCTGGCTTGAACTCGAAGGGACTGTCAAAATCTGTTCAAGCCACTGAGGTCCCGTAATTTTAGAGAGAAAAAAATCCGGTTCTGACCCGGGGACAGTTTCATTACTCTATGGTAACTAATGAACAGTAAAGTGGACCTTTCTCGTAAAAGATATTTAATCCTTTAGAAAGTTTTCAAAGTCTACAGCTTCTGAATACCTCTTTGGCAGACTTTGGTATCTTCAAGCGTTCCTTAGAAACGTTTTTTAGCTCACCTGGCCATAGGCCATGTGAGCTTTTGTCATGGGTAAGCGTCTGTCGTCCGTTCGTTAGCTTTTCACATTTAAATCTTCTTCTCTGAAACCACTGAACAGAATTGAACCAAACTTGCCAGAAATGTTTATTGGATGGTCCTCTACCAGATTTGTGTTTTTTGTGCTGATTTGAAATCCAACATGGCTGCCAGGGTCCATAATGTGTTCTCATTGGCTGAAATTTTAAAAATCTTCTTGTCAGAAACCACCAAGCCAATTGGATTGTGACTTTGCAGGAATGATCATTGGGTGGTCCTGTACTAAACTTGTGAATCGTTTGCCGATCGGAAATTCAAGATGGCCACCATGACTCGATTTAGTTTTAACATTGGACCCTATGGAAAAAAATGTTTAAAAATCTTCCCCTCTGAAACCAGTAAGTCAATTTAAAGCAAACATGGCATGAATGGTCCTTAGATGGTCAACTTTCAAAATTATGTCTTGTGACCCAGACCTCCATCCAAGATGGCCACCGTCAGCGGACATAGTTTTAACATAGGACGCTATGGGAAAAATGTTTGATTTTTTTTTCCTCTGAAACCAGTAAGCCAATATAAAGTAAACATGGCATGGATGGTCCTTAAACAGTCAACTTTCAAAATTATATCCAGTGACCCAGACCTCCATCCAAGATGGCCGCCATCAACGGACATAGTTTTAACATAGGACCCTATGGGAAATATGTTTTAAAATCTTCTCCTCTGAAACCAGTAAGCCAATATAGCAAACATGTCATCGTTGGTCCTTAGGTGGTCAACTGCCAAAATTGTGTTCAGTGATCCCGATCTCGGTCCAAAATGGCCACAGTCAGCGGACATAGTTTTAACATAGGACCTATGGGAAAATTGTTTAAAAGTCTTCTCCTCTGAAACCAGTCAGCCAATTTAAAGCAAGCATGGCATGGATGGTCCTTGGGTAGTATACTTTCAAAATTGTGTCCGGTGACCACGACCTCCATCCAAGATGGCTGCCATGAGCAGACATAGTTTTAACATAGAACCCTATGGGATTTGAATGGTAAAACTTCGATGTATTCGGCATGCAGACATTCTTAAGAGGGCTTATTTATGTCAGGTGAGCGATACAGGCTCACCTGAGCCTCTAGTTTCACTTTGTTAGCGATCTATTTTATATACCGGAAATAAGAAGTCGCGTATCAATATCGGTATAGTGCTTGATAATTTGAATATATATTTTTAATGGCCAATTTTCAAATTTTAGCCATTTTCTTTTTTTTTATTTGAATTTGAAGCAATTATATTTGTTTCTTTTGGTATTAAAAACTCAGGTTAATCGGAATTTCAGTACGAGTACATTTCTATTTATTTGGTATTTAGTATGACCACGCAGTTTGATTTTATTTGATCCCAGCAATTATTAAAAATTAAAAAAAAACACACAAAAAACACTCAATAATAATAATTCATGAAATAACAATTTTAAATATTGTTTTAATAAACTTTATTACGATTGTAAACATTTGATTGTTTTAATTATTGAGTGTAGACTCGGCTTGGTACAATCAGCGACACGAGTCTCGGATTCATTAATCGTTCTTTATTAATCGTAATTAATGGTTAATAATCAAGCCACAGCTGAATTTAATGACTAATTAACACAAATTATGACAAGTTAATCCCTATACCTGTAATTGTTAAGTAAACAATTATCTGTTGGTAATCTGACATTTATCACACCTTGCAGTAAGCAAATTCTACAGTAACAAACATCTGTCAATTAAATTGCGATGTTCGAGTTTGGCATGGTATAACTCGTGATTTTATTATTGACGGGACCGTTTATTGAGTTCGACTGTTCGAGGTATCGGTGTTAGAGCGAAAGTTATTTTTTAACTTAGAAATGTAAGGAAAATTGACGGGACTTTCAAATCAGTTCGAACCATCCGTGGTATTTGACCCATCCGAGTTCGAGGGACTGAGGTTTGACTGTAATTGTGTACAATGGAATTTGTTACTGTAAGCAGCACACTATATCCAATTCAGATGGATTTTCGTTAAATTTTTTGCATATATATGCAAATACATGGTTTATTAGTTCACCTGGACCTTTGATCCAGGTGAACTATTGCCATCACTTGGCGTCCGTCGTCTGTCGTCTGTAAACTTTTCATATTTCAAGCTTCTTCTCCGAAACCACTGGGCCAATTGGAACCAAACTTAGCAGGAATGTTCCTTGGATGGTCCTCTACAAAGTTACTGTTTTTCGTTCCAGTCGGATATTCAACATGGCTGCCAGGGCCAATAATATGCTCTGATTGGCTGAAATTTCAAAGATCTTCTTCTCTGAAACTAATGAACTGACTGAACCCAAACTGTAAATGAAAGATCATTGGAATGTCCTTTACCAAGTTTCTGTTTTTTATGCCGATCGGAAATCCAAGATGGCCACCACCGCAGGACATAGATTAACATTGGACCTTATGGGAAAATGTTCAAATGCCTTCTTCTCAGAAACTACAAATATGATTAAAGCCAAACTGTACATGAATGTTCATTGGATGGTCCTCTACAATCTTAAGTTTTTTTGTTCCGATATGAAATTCAAAATGACGGCTACGGCAGGACTTAGTTTAACATTGGACCCTATGGGTAAAATGTTTCAAAATGCTTCTTCTCTGAAACCACTTCGACAATTGAAACCAAACTGCCCAGGAATGATCATTGGAATGTCCTTTGCCAAGTTACTGTTTTTTATGCCGATCGGAAATCCAAGATGGCCGCCACCGCAGGACATAGATTAACATTGGACCCTATGGGAAAATGTTCAAATGCCTTCTTCTCAGAAACTACTAATATCATTAAAGCCAAACTGTACATGAGTGTTCATTGGATGGTCCTCTACAATCTTAAGGTTTTTTGTTCCGATATGAAATTCAAAATGGCAGCTACGGCAGGACTTAGTTTAACATTGGACCCTATGGGAAAATGTTCAAATGCCTTCTTCTCAGAAACTACAAATATGATTAAAGCCAAACTGTACATGAATGTTCATTGGATGGTCCTCTACAATCTTAAGGTTTTTTTGTTCCGATATGAAATTCAAAATGGCAGCTACGGCGGGACTTAGTTTAACATTGGACCCTATGGGGAAAATGTTTCAAAATGCTTCATCTCTGAAACCACTTGGACAATTGAAACCAAACTGCCCAGGAATGATCATTGGAATGTCCTTTACCAAGTTACTGTTTTTGATGCAGATCGGAAATCCAAGATGGCCACCACCGCAGGACATAGATTAACATTGGACCCTATGGGAAAATGTTCAAATGTCTTCATCTCAGAAACTACAAATATGATTAAAGCCAAACTGTACATGAATGTTCATTGAATGGGCCTCTACAATCTTAAGGTTTTTTGTTCCGATATGAAATTCAAAATGGCAGCTACGGCAGGACTTAGTTTAACGTTGGACCCAATGGGAAAAATGTTTCAAAACGCTTCTTCTCTGAAACCACTAGGACAGTTGAAACCAAACTGCCCAGGAATGATCATTGGAAGCTCCTCTACATATTTTATATTTTTTATTCCGATCGGAAATCCAAGATGGCCTCCACCGCAATACATAGATTAACATTGGACCCTATGGGAAAATGTTCAAATGCCTTCTTCTCAGAAACTACAAATATGATTAAGCCAAACTGTACATGAATGTTCATTGGATGGTCCTCTACAACCTTAAGGTTTTTTGTTCCGATATGAAATTCAAAATGGCGGCTACAGCAGGACTTAGTTTAACATTGGACCATATGGGTAAAATGTTTCAAATTGCTTCTTCTCTGAAACCACTTGGACAATTGAAACCAAACTGCCCAGGAATGATCATTGGAATGTCCTTTACCAAGTGACTGTTTTTTATGCCGATCGGAAATCCAAGATGGCCACCACCGCAGGACATGGATTAACATTGGACCCTATGGGAAAATGTTCAAATGCCTTCTTCTCAGAAACTACAAATATGATTAAAGCCAAACTGTACATGAATGTTCATTGGATGGTCCTCTACAATCTTAAGGTTTTTTGTTCCGATATGAAATTCAAAATGGCAGCTACGGCAGGACTTAGTTTAACATTGAACCCTATTGGAAAAATGTTTCAAAATGATTCATCTCTGAAACCACTTGGACAATTGAAACCAAACTGCCCAGCAATGATCATTGGAATGTCCTTTACCAAGTTACTGTTTTTTTATGCCGATCGGAAATCCAAGATGGCCACCACCGCAGGACATAGATTAACATTGGACCCTATGAGAAAATGTTCAAATGCCTTCTTCTCAGAAACTACAAATATGATTAAAGCCAAACTGTACATGAATGTTCATTGGATGGTCCTCTACAATCTGAATTTTTTTTTTTCCGATATGAAATTCAAAATGGCGGCTACGGCAGGACTTAGTTTAACATTGGACCCAATGCCAATGGGAAAAATGTTTCAAAACGCTTCTTCTCTGAAACCACTAGGACAGTTGAAACCAAACTACCCAGGAATGATCATTGGAAGGTCCTCTACAAATTTTATATTTTTTATGCCGATCGGAAATCCAAGATGGCCGCCACCGCAATGCATAGATTAACATTGGACCCTATGGGAAAATGTTCAAATGCCTTCTTCTCAGAAACTACAAATATGATTAAAGCCAATCTGTACATGAATGTTCATTGGATGGTTCTCTACAATCTTAAGGTTTTTTTTTCCGATATGAAATTCAAAATGGTGGCTACGGCAGGACTTAGTTTAACATTGGACCCAATGGGAAAAATGTTTCAAAACGCTTCTTCTCTGAAACCACTAGGACAGTTGAAACCAAACTACCCAGGAATGATCATTGGAAGGTCCTCTACAAGTTTTATATTTTTTATGCCGATCGGAAATCCAAGATGGCCACCACCGCAATACATAGATTAACATTGGACCCTATGGGAAAATGTTGAAATGCCTTCTTCTCAGAAACTACAAATATGATTAAAGCCAATCTGTACATGAATGTTCATTGGATGGTCCTCTACAATCTTAAGGTTTTTTGTTCCGATATGAAATTCAAAATGGCGGCTACGGCAGGACTTAGTTTAACATTGGACCCTATGGGGAAAATGTTTCAAAATGCTTCTTCTCTGAAACCGCTTGGAAAATTGAAACCAAACTGCCCAGGAATGATCATTGGAATGTCCTTTACCAAGTTACTGTTTTTTATGCCGATCGGAAATCCAAGATGGCCGCCACAGCAGGACATAGATTAACATTGGACCCTATACCCTATGGGAAAATGTTCAAATGCCTTCTTCTCAGAAACTACAAATATGATTAAAGCCAAACTGTACATGAATGTTCATTGGATGGTCCTCTACAATCTTAAGGTTTTTTGTTCCGATAGGAAATTCAAAATGGCGGCTACGGCAGGACTTAGTTGAACATTGGACCCTATGGGTAAAATGTTTCAAAATGCTTCTTCTCTGAAACCAAGCTGCCCAGGAATGATCATTGGAATGTCCTTTACCAAGTTACTGTTTTTTATGCCGATCGGAAATCCAAGATGGCCACCACCGCAGGACATAGCTTAACATTGGACCCTATACCCTATGGGAAAATGTTCAAATGCCTTCTTCTCAGAAACTACAAATATGATTAAAGCCAAACTGTACATGAATGTTCATTGGATGGTCCTCTACAATCTTAAGGTTTTTTGTTCCGATATGAAATTAAATATGGCGGCTACGGCAGGACTTAGTTTAACATTGGACCCTATGGGTAAAATGTTTCAAAATGCTTCTTCTCTGAAACCACTTGGACAATTGAAACCAAACTGCCCAGGAATGATCATTGGAATGTCCTTTACCAAGTTACTGTTTTTTATGTCGATCGGAAATCCAAGATGACCGCCACCACAGGACATAGATTAACATTGGACCCTATGGGAAAATGTTCAAATGCCTTCTCAGAAACTACAAATATGAATAAAGCCAAACTGTACATGAATGTTCATTGGATGGTCCTCTACAATCTTAAGATTTTTTGTTCCGATATGAAATTCAAAATGGCAGCTACGGCAGGACTTAGTTTAACATTGGACCCTATGGGGAAAATGTTTCAAAATGCTTCTTCTCTGAAACCACTTGGACAATTGAAACCAAACTGCCTAGGAATGATCATTGGAATGTCCTTTACCAAGTTACTGTTTTTTATGCCGATCGGAAATCCAAGATGGCCGCCACCGCAGGACATAGATTAACATTGGACCCTATACCCTATGGGAAAATGTTCAAATACCTTCTTCTCAGAAACTACAAATATGATTAAAGCTAAACTGTACATGGATATTCATTGGATGGTCCTCTACAATCTTAACGTTTTTTGTTCCGATATGAAATTCAAAATGGCGGCTACGGCAGGACTTAGTTTAACATTGGACCCAATGGGAAAAATGTTTCAAAACGCTTCTTCTCTGAAACCACTTGGACAGTTGAAACCAAACTGCCCAGGAATGATCACACTAGGAAATAGAAAATGCAAATATCCCCGGTAAAATGCAAAAAATTAAAGATTACCAGTTATATTAGCGTTTACCAGTTAAATTAGCGAATTGTCTTGTTATATTTGCGTTTTACCTTTTAAATTTGCATTGTCGTGGCATTTTAGCGTTTTTCCTTTTATATTTGCGTTTTTCCTTTTAAATTTGCATTGTCGTGGCATTTTAGCGTTTTTCCTTTTATATTTGCGTTTTTCCTTTTAAATTTGCATTGTCATGGGATTTTAGCGTTTTTCCTTTTATATTTGCGTTTTTCCTTTTAAATTTGCATTGTCGTGGGATTTTAGCGTTTTTCCTTTTAAATTTGCATTGTTGTGGGATTTTAGCGTTTTTCCTTTTAAATTTGCATTGTCGTGGGATTTTAGCGTTTTTCCTTTTATATTTGCGTTTTTCCTTTTAAATTTGCATTGTCGTGGGATTTTAGCGTTTTTCCTTTTATATTTGCGTTTTTCCTTTTAAATTTGCATTGTCGTGGGATTTTAGCGTTTTTCCTTTTATATTTGCGTTTTTCCTTTTAAATTTGCATTGTCGTGGGATTTTAGCGTTTTTCCTTTTAAATTTGCATTTTACCAGTTAAATCGCACGGTCATCTAAATTACCCGCTGAGTAGAGAGATTACGTAATACTGTAGTCGTCACTAGCTCATTGAATATGACGATCTATAGTATTATATTATCGTGTATCTATACGTATTTATTTATTATTATTATTTATGTCATACTAGTCTGGCCCTTAATAAATTTAGTGTATTCAATACACAATAATCCATCAATTGTTGCGTATTTGATCTTCATGTCGTATTTTAACTTAATGCGATGTTTATTAAGAAATGTGACTTTAAATGTATTAAAATATTAGCAAAGTGTGATACACGTACAGAATACGTATACTGTTGTCACTTCACTATTACTTGTTTATCATGCGAGAAATACATTAACCTTGTAATACCTATGCTGAGACTATTTACTAAAAAATGAATTAAGTATATATTAAACTATCGGTCTCTATTAAGCTATTTATGTCTTGTTTTATAGCACAGGATTGTGTATGTACAGCGTCAAAGTTATTGTGTTTTAAAAGTTCTGATTATTGTAATGAGGCACCTTAATGAACAATAAATATTTTTGTTGATGATATAAAACAAATAATCATAACCCTATGTATACGTAACGTACGCGCCCTTGTCCGATCCAACAGAAATATGCAATTCACATGTAAACACTATTTTGTCAGTTAATTAGATTGATCAATAAATACAGGATTTTTTTTTTTCTTCAAATGTTTATATAATTCCCTGATAAATATAAGAACAATCTATAATAGTATTATATTATTGTTTATTTATTTGTACCATTCTGGATGATAATAACTTTAGCTATTCAATACACAATAATCCATCAATCGTTGTGTATTTTACAGTAGTTATGTATATTTGATTTCTTGATTTTGTTTTTCAGGATCTAGAACTATGCACTCATATTTATTTCTCAATTTGATGTTGATTTAAATGTAAACGTTTAATATTTTCACGGAGATTCAACATTATAATTTATGTTTATTTATTTTACAGGCGATTCATGCATGTTAGTGGCCTTACCGTTCATCATTACGAACATATTGTTATATGGTAAATTACTTCAAGCCTTACAAATCGGGTAGCCTATTGTGCGACATTATATCCAACATAATCATGATTCGCTTCGATAACTCTGTAATTTATTAGGGGCTTGTTTTCGATAAAAAAAATATGTATATGGATATTTTTTTTTAATAATCGCTAATACAGTGTTAAACATCGATTTGTATGCATCTGAAAGCAAAGCTCGGAGCTAAGAAATTATTCATATGAATATACGTTTACAAAAATGAAATTCACTTCTGTAAACATCTGTTTTATAGGCCTTGTATTAAAATATGTGTTGAAATAGTGTAAAATAATTGAATTTTCTATAATTCAGAGAGAACACATTTGTTGTCCCCACAAGAGTTACATGTCTAGAGGCCTTTTCCTCAGGTGTACCACCTGTTGTGTTTACTGCTAAAGTGTATATTGTATTGGAGTGAGCTGTAAGTAATGAATTACCAAAGTAATAAAATTTTATGATTTCGTGTATCGGTCAAGGCCAACATTTTATAATATCAAAGAATGCTGTCCTTCCTAATTAAGAGGAACTGAGGGGTCCCATTAAGGGTGAATTATCAGGGTAATCACATGTAAATAAAGGTAAATTTGATTCTCTTTTTTGCTTTTTCTACATAAATGGAATTACATAAAATACGAAAACAAATTAATGAATATGTATTATTAAACTCTAAAACTATAAAATTACACTGAAATATGAAAATATAATACTGAATATTTATTATTAATTTTAAACCAATATAAACACACATCAAATAAGAAAACATAATAATTAATATTTATATTAAACATTAATACTATTACTATATAAGCAAACCTGAAATATGCTCTCCAAACTTGATTTTTCACTATTTTTTATAATTAAAAAAAGTCAAGTTATGAAAGAAATAATTTTCTAATAAAAATTTACTTTTAAAAATAGAACTTCATTTCCATTGTAAGAATATATATATATGATCTATTTTCTTTCCTTAATGTATACATATTTTACTGTTTTAAGGTGTATTATTTCTGTTAAAATTTTAATTAATGGTTTATTTTCCTATTGGATTTTTTTAGCCAAAAAAAAATGACCAACTTTACTCTTACATCAAATATATTATTTCATTTCTCATTAGTTTTGTAACTTTTCTTCATTTCAATTTTTCTTCTTAAATCAATATAAATTTACTTCATTTTCATTAGATTTGAATCAATATTTTTATTGAACTACTTGATGATGCAAATATATATATATACCACATGTTCAATCTTTAAAAAAAAAATAATCCACAACCCATAATATACTCGTTTTATCCTTGTAATTCAACATTTCATTGACAAAAATAAACTTTTCAAAAGAAAATATTATTTATAACACGAAACTACATGACCCCTATATGACCCGAATGCTATTCTCTTATCCAAACATATCCGGGTATTTAATAATAACACTTTTTTTTAGCAATCAATTTTAATCGTTTCATTTATATAAATCTTTATTCAATAATTCGTCTATTTTATTAACAAAATTAAACTATTGTAAAGAAAATATTACTTATTAGCAAAGTGTATGAATGGATCAGAGACTATATTAAGTAACCTTGTACATGTCAATAAAAAAAAATATCGGATTTAAACAAAGCGTGCGATATTAAAAATACGGATGAAAACACATAAATTGTGCCTACATTGTAGGAATAATGACATTCTTTTCAGAAGAAAGGATAAAACATTGAAATTTCACCCCGAGATCAAAATATTACTAAAACTAGGATGTCAACAAACAACATGCATGACCAACAAAACATGTGACGCTATAAAAAAAAAATCGTTAACTAATGAAATAGAAAAATGAAGAACAACTTTTAAAAATATTTTATTGAATAAAAATACAATAATGAATGGAGTATATATGTGATCTGAGCTCTTCCAAAGCTGCACTTCCTGTCCAAAAATATGTAGAAGAATATTCAATTATAACTAAGTTTAAGTTGAATAATACTGCGCCCTCTATCGGCACTTTCGCTAGATGAGGGCTTGAACGCTCTTAGTGATAAAAATCCGTCAGGCTGCTGGCTGAATTAAATAGGGTCGACACACGTAACTTGCCGTTAACATAAGATTGTATAAATATGGATATGCACAAGTTAAATTAAGGAAAATGGGATGAAATAATAAAGAAATTTTATTGAAAATAAATATGTAAACAGAAAGTTGATTATTTCATAAATTAAAATGATACCCATCACAATATTGTTATTTTGGTAAATACTTATTAGACTGATTTTTGTCTTTAATTGATAACTGACCCAAGGTAGCCTAAATAAATGAAATGTGACTTAATGTGTTAATTATATAAATCCTTGCCTTCTATCAATTTTAATTTCTTATCTAATTCTTATTCTTATTATGTAACAATATGGTCAGGTTGTTATTTTCATTGAATGGCATCTCAAAATAGATGGCTTCATAGTAAGAGCTCTTCCTGTATATTGGTTACATCCTGTATATTACAACTGACAGCTAATGCATGACAAACAGTTTTAATCAGCCATCAGTATCATAAAATACATTTTTTTTAAATCTTTATTTTATATGAAATTAAAAAAATCATTATAAAAGTGAATTCAATTCAAGCTTTTATTTTACTTTCCAACTTTGAAATAAAAATCACTGTTTTAGTTTAGTAATTATTCATTTAAGTTTTATTTCATGTTTGGTTGTATTTATCCGGATATGTGTATTGCATACAACATTACATCATCTGATCGCTCCATTGGACATTATTGACAAACATTTTAAATACTTTAATAATGACTTGTATATATTGATCGTTTACTTATTTAAACAATTCGTTGATATTTTCTTTAAATAAAGTTTACAATGAAGAGTCATATATAAATTATATATTTTTGTAGTGTGGTTAGATGGAAATTTGGAAACTCAAAGAAGACTGAAAATCCCAGCAGGGGTTTGAGACCCACAAGTCACAAAATACAACACTGTTTAAGCCTAAAATGGTTAAAGGTTAAAGTTCATATACACAAGAACAAAAGAATTAGATTTAAAAAAAATAATCCACTGTTTGAACAATAGTGTGACGTCAGAGAAATGTATTATCGTTGCTGAATTAATTAGTGGCGCCTTATATCAATTTGATTTTTTCTTCTGTCGGTCCTTATATAACAGTAACTATTTTCATTATCAAATAATGAGACAATTCTTTAATATGGGAATGAAAAACAACATTCAAATTCTAATTGCTTCCCTAACAATCAACTAATTAGTTAATTTGAAATTATTAGCAATGTTAGTGCATAACAAAACATGAGCACGTTATTCATATTTATATGAAGATCAAAGAACATTAATTTGATTAATTATACAAAATAATCAACTTAGTCTAATTTTGATAAATAACATCAAATTAAAAAAGACATGAGGGGTATTGTTTATGTAATTGAAATAAATTTATTTAATCTATTCTCTTGTTACTTTTTAAATTATATAATTTGAATCAGTATATATGGCTAGAAATATTGTCCCGGTGCATCAATTCAATCATTACAACCTGTTCATAGGAAAACAAAGACCATTCACTATTTCTAACAGGCATAACAAATATTGAAACTGATAGTTTAATCAGTTCATTTCTTTGTAACTTCTCTGTCAGTTTGAGAAATAAAGATATACAAAAGAATTTTTACAAAAATATACATGAATATATAATTGACAACCGAGGTACTTTTAAAACTAATAAATTTTTGTTTCTGAAATTATTTCTGCCGTGTAACGGTTGCACATTGAATATCATATATCTTTTTATAGCAATATATCAAGAGGAAACAATTCTAGCCTGCATCACACCCACCTTTATTTATCTCTTTACAGATTTGTAAGCTATTTTTGGAAGTTATTAATTTTTTTAACTTTATTATATTCGGGTTCTGTATACACCTCTGTTTTATTAATAGTGTTATTTTTATATTTAAAAAATGGCATTCCATACTATAGTGATATTCATCACCAATTTCCTATTTTTGACATAATACACATACTCTTCTGTTTCTTTCTATGTTTTGCCATCGGCCACACTCAACAGGAAGTTTATGGTTCTGACAGGAAATCATAAAATTTTATTACTCCAATACAATATACACTTGGGCAGTAAACACAACAGGTGGTACACCTGAGAACAAGACCTCTGGGCATGTCACTGTCTAAATATCTTGTAGGGACAACAATTTAAATCAACATCAAATTGAAATAAATATGAGCGCACTTTGCTAATATTTTAATACATTTAAAGTCACATTTCTTAATAAACATCGCATTAAGTTAAAATACGACATGAAAATCAAATACACAACAATTGATGGATTATTGTGTATTGAATACACTAAATTTATTAAGGGCCAGACTAGTATGACATAAATAATAATAATAAATAAATAAATAAATACGTATAGATACACGATAATATAATACTATAGATCGTCATATTCAATGAGCTAGTGACGACTACAGTATTACGTAATCTCTCTACTCAGCGGGTGATTTAGATGACCGTGCGATTTAACTGGTAAAATGCAAATTTAAAAGGAAAAACGCTAAAATGCCACGACAATGCAAATTTAAAAGGAAAAACGCTAAAATCCCACGACAATGCAAATTTAAAAGGAAAAACGCTAAAATCCCACGACAATGCAAATTTAAAAGGAAAAACGCAAATATAAAAGGAAAAACGCTAAAATCCCACGACAATGCAAATTTAAAAGGAAAAACGCAAATATAAAAGGAAAAACGCTAAAATCTCACGACAATGCAAATTTAAAAGGAAAAACGCTAAAATCCCACGACAATGCAAATTTAAAAGGAAAAACGCAAATATAAAAGGAAAAACGCTAAAATGCCACGACAATGCAAATTTAAAAGGTAAAACGCAAATATAACAAGACAATTCGCTAATTTAACTGGTAAACGCTAATATAACTGGTAATCTTTAATTATTTGCATTTTACCGGGCATATTTGCATTTTACCGGGGATATTTGCATTTTCTATTTCCTAGTGTCATTGGAAGGTCCTCTACAAATTTCATATTTTTTATGCCGATCAGAAATCCAAGATGGCCGCCACCGCAATACATAGATTAACATTGGACCCTATGGGAAAATGTTCAAATGCCTTCTTCTCAGAAACTACAAATATTATTAAAGCCAAACTGTACATGAATGTTCATTGGATGGTCTTCTACAAATTTACGTTTTTTGTTCCGATATGAAATTCAAAATGGCAGCTACAGCAGGACTTAGTTTAACATTAGACCCTATGGGAAAAATGTTTCAAAACGCTTCTTCTCTGAAACCACTTGGACAATTGAAACCAAACTGCCCAGGAATGATCATTGGAAGGTCCTCTACAAAGTGTGTGTTTTTTATGCCGATCGGAAATTCAAGATGGCCACCACCGCAGGGCATAGATTAACATTGAACCCTATGGGGAAATGTTCAAATGCCTTCTTCTCAGAAACTACAAATATGATTAAAGCCAAACTGTACATGAATGTTCATTGGATGGTCCTCTACAAACTTGACGTTTTTTGTTCTGATATGAAATTCAAAATGGTAGCTATTACAGGACTTAGTTTAACATTGGACCCTATGAGAAAAATGTTTCAAAACGCTTCTTCTCTGAAACCACTTGGACAATTGAAACCAAACTGCCCAGGAATGATCATTGGATGGTCCTCTAGAAAGTTTCTGTTTTTTTATGCCAATCGAAAATTCAAGATGGCCGCCACCGCAGGACATAGATTAACATTGGACCCTATGGGAAAATGTTCAAATGCCTTCTTCTCAGAAACTACAAATATGATTAAAGCCAAACTGTACATGAATGTTCATTGGATGGTCCTCTACAAATTTAACGTTTCTTGTTCCGATATGAAATTCAAACTGACGGCTACGGCAGGACTTAGTTTAACATTGGACCCTATGGGAAAAATGTTTCAAAGCGCTTCTTCTCTGAAACCACTTGGATAATTGAAACCAAACTGCCCAGGAATGATCATTGGAAGGTCCTCTACAAAGTGTGTGTTTTTTATGCCGATCGGAAATTCAAGATGGCCACCACCGCAGGGCATAGATTAACATTGGACCCTATGGGAAAATGCTCAAATGCCTTCTTCTCAGAAACTACAAATATGATTAAAGCCAAACTGTACATGAATGTTCATTGGATGGTCCTCTACAAATTTACGTTTTTTGTTCCGATATGAAATTCAAAATGGCGGCTACAGCAGGACATAGTTACATTGGACCCTATGAAAAAAATGTTTCAAAACGCTTCTTCTCTGAAACCACTTGGACAATTGAAACCAAACTGCCCAGGAATGATCATTGGAAGGTTCTCTACAAAGTTTCTGTTTTTTTATGCCGATCGAAAATTCAAGATGGCCGCCACCGCAGGACATAGATTAACATTGGACCCTATGGGAAAATGTTCAAATGCCTTCTTCTCAGAAACTACAAATATGATTAAAGCCAAACTGTACATGAATGTTCATTGGATGGTCCTCTACAAACTTGACGTTTTTTGTTCTGATATGAAATTCAAAATGGTGGCTATTACAGGACTTAGTTTAACATTGGACCCTATGGGAAAAATGTTTCAAAATGCTTCTTCTCTGAAACCACTTGGACAATTGAAACCAAACTGCCCAGGAATGATCATTGGAAGGTCCTCTACAAAGTTTCTGTTTTTTTATGCCGATCGAAAATCCAAGATGGCCACCACCGCAGGACATAGATTAACATTGGACCCTATGAGAAAATGTTCAAATGCCTTCTTCTCAGAAACTACAAATATGATTAAAGCCAAACTGTACATGAATGTTCATTGGATGGTCCTCTACAAACTTGACGTTTTTTGTTTCGATATGAAATTCAAAATGGCGGCCACAGCAGGACTTAGTTTAACATTCGACCTTATGGGAAAAATGTTTCAAAACGCTTCTTCTCTGAAACCACTTGGACAATTGAAACCAAACTGCCCAGGAATGATCATTGGATGGTCCTCTAGAAAGTTTCTGTTTTTTTATGCCAATCGAAAATTCAAGATGGCCGCCACCGCAGGACATAGATTAACATTGGACCCTATGGGAAAATGTTCAAATGCCTTCTTCTCAGAAACTATGAATGTTCATTGGATGGTCCTCTACAAAATTTACGTTTTTTGTTCCGATATGAAATTCAAAATGGCGGCTACAGCAGGACATAGTTTAACATTGGACCCTATGAGAAAAATGTTTCAAAATGCTTCTTCTCTGAAACCACTTCGACAATTGAAACCAAACTGCCCAGGAATGATCATTGGTAGGTCCTCTACAAGTTTCTGTTTTTTATGCCGATCGGAAATCCAAGATGGCTGCCACCACAGGTCATAGTATTAACACAGGACCATATGGGGATAATACAGAAATATATTCTTCTCTGAAGCTATTGCACTGATTGAACCTAAACTGTGCATCAATCATTGGAAGGTCCTTTACAAACTTTGTGTTTTTTATGTTGATCGTAATTCCAAGATGACTACCACTGCAGGACATAGTTTTTACATAGCACCAATCGGTTCTTTTTATAACCAGGTGAACGATACAGGCTCTTGAGAGCATCTGGTCTGTTTTACTGTTGGTCTGAAAGAGATAAATTTTTATATGACAACGGGGACATCAGAATTCTGTTTTTATGATTTATCAAATGTAAAAAAAAATCTTATTTTTTTACAATAGAAAAGTTTGATTCCCAATCACTGCTGACACTGGCAGCCAATTAATATAATTCCCTCTACAAACTTTATGTTTTTATGCTTTTTATTTTTAGGTGTATATAAAAGAATAAACATCAATTTACCAGAGAAAATGTACAAGAGGAAAACCTACATGGAATATAATTATGATCCACCTCTTACAGAGGTAGGAAAGTGTCAGGCTCGACTTACAGGTAATTTTATAAGTTTATCTAGCCTAAAGGTCTACTTAACTTATGCCTGTGCAAGTACTTTTGTTCTATTTGACCGTTCCTTTTGAAATTTTTACACAATTATTCTTAGGGCGGTCAAAATGGGATAATCGCTAAAAATTTTGAATTTTTATTTCAAGTCTGATTTTGATATGTTTTTTTTCTTTTATATTTCTTATGAAAGTTCCTGTTTGCATTTTTCAAACAGATTTGACCTAATGATTTCAGAGATAAAAGGGATTAAAGGGATCAAAAAGTACCAACACTCAAAATGATAACTTTTTTTTTTTAAGTTTAATTGGATTTATATTCATTTTTTCCATTGAATTCCTTTGAAGAATTCCTATTTTTTTTCTCAAAATCTAGACTTGATGGAACATAAACTATAAATGACCAGGTGAGGGATATAGGTTCAGGTTTTAAGTATGATTTTGATAGTTTTTTTTATACCCCCCGCAACGAAGTTGTAGGGGGGTATACTGGTTTCACCATGTCCGTCCGTCTGTAGATAAATCCTATGTCGTACGATAACTTGAGTTGTGTTTCTTAGAATCTTTTAAAATTTTTATCATCTGTTTACTGGTGAAGAGAGGAGGATCCCTTTCATTTTTGATGATTTTCGCTTTTGCCGTTCCAGAGTTATTGGACTTGATATGACGGAAAATAGGATTTTTACCCTATGTCGTATGATAACTTGAGTAGTGTTTCTCAGAATGTTTTGAAATTTTATCAGCAGCTTACTGGTGAAGAGAGGAGGATCCCTTTCATTTTTGACGATTTTCACTTTTGCCGTTCCAAAGTTATTGGACTTGATATGATGGAAAATAGGATTTTTACCCTATGTCGTATGATAACTTGAGTAGTGTTTCTCAGAATGTTTTGAAATTTTATCAGCAGCTTACTGGTGAAGAGAGGAGGATCCCTTTCATTTTTGATGATTTTCACTTTTGCTGTTCCAGAGTTTTTGGACTTGATATGACGGAAAATAGGATTTTTACCTTATGTCGTATGATAACTTGAGTGGTGTTTCTCAGAATGTTTTGAAATTTTATCAGCAGCTTACCGGTAAAGAGAGGAGGGTCCCTTTCATTTTTGACGATTTTCACTTTTGCCATTCCAGAGTTATTACACTGATGTGGAGGGTATTAGTCCTTCTTGGACACTTCTAGTTTATTTCTATATTATATTATATGGGGCCATTATGGTCTTGCTTGTATGGTACTTGGCTTTATAG
This sequence comes from Bathymodiolus septemdierum, assembly GCA_963383655.1. Classification (NCBI taxonomy): domain Eukaryota; kingdom Metazoa; phylum Mollusca; class Bivalvia; order Mytilida; family Modiolidae; genus Bathymodiolus; species Bathymodiolus septemdierum. The sequence goes on from OY726523.1 coordinate 3,349,932, forward strand.
CTACCTATGCAATCAGTGCCTATCACCACTAAGGTTGTGAGTTTTAATCCTGCTCAGGCGAGGTGTACTTGATGCAACATTATATGATAAAGTTTGTCAGTGACTTGTGGCAGGTTGGTAGTTTTCTCCGGGTACCCCAGTTTCCATCACCAATAAAACTGATCACCATATAACTGAAATATTGTTGAAATTTGTGTTAAACACCATAAACCAAACTGAGGTTGTTGTCCATCTGCAGACACAGTGGATTTATCTGAATTTTTAGAACAATGATCCTAGCCACATCCAATAAATATTGGTATTCTTTTGTGGGGTTTTAGCCATACCTGTTTAAAAACAATAGATCCCAAGATGCCAAAAAGGGTATTTTTTATATGTGGGTCCTTTATTATTCATCTGTTTAAAATGAGTATTATTTTACTGAGTTCCTTCTGAAAATCTCTGAGAAAAAAATGTAAAGAGTTATTATGTAACTATGACTGTTTTTGACATTTAAGATGGAAATGTTCAAAATTTAATAAAAAAATATTTTAATTTTTTGTTTTTCATGCCGATTGTAAATCTTTAACGATGTTCAGCATTAAACATTGTTTAAAACTTCAAGAATTATATAAAAGTGTTTCAGAAACTACAGATGTTCACAAACTTTAATTAGGTTTGTTTGTTTGATGGTGTTTAATGCCACTTTCAACAATATTTCAGTTATATCGTGGCGTCAGTTTTTATTAATGGAGGAATCCAGAAGACCCGGAGAAAACCACGACTTGTCGCAAGTCACTGACATACTTTATCACATAATGTTGTACACCTTGCCCTGATCGAGATTCGAACTCACAACATCAGTGGTGATTGCATAGGTATTTGTAAATCCAACTACCATACGATCACGGCCATGACGGCCCCACTTTAATTAGGTAAGCAACAAAGACTATATATGCATTTTATATTATAGGTGATCATCTACTTAAAACAGATTCTAATATTACTCAAGTTTATACTTCCCCTTCATTAAGATGTGTGATGACAGCAGTAGAAGTTTACAAAGGTAATTCTTAAATCATTTGTTTTGTTGATGTGATTTACATGATTTAAATATATGTAAAACAGTGCATTATTTAAATAGACTGATTTAGTTGGGAAAAAAATGTTTTCAGCCATATATTAATTAGAATATTGGGTTTATTAGCATTGGCTCAAATCTAGTTATACCTCCCCCCCGCAGCAAAGTTGTAGGGGGGTATACTGGTTTCACCATGTCCGTCCGTCCATCTGTAGACAAATCCAATGTCGTACAATAACTTGAGTTGTGTTTCTTAGAATCTTTTATCAGCTGTTTACTGGTGAAGAGAGGAGGATCCCTTTCTTTTTTGACGATTTTCACTTTTGCCGTTCCAGAGTTATTGGACTTGATATGACGGAAAATAGGATTTTTACCCTATGTCATATGATAGCTTGAGTAGTTTTTCTCAGAATGTTTTGAAATTTTATCAGCAGCTTACCGGTGAAGAGAGGAGGATCCCTTTCATTTTTGACGATTTTCACTTTTGCCATTCCAGAGTTATTGGACTTGATATGACAGAAAATAGGATTTTTACGCTATGTCGTATGATAACTTGAGTAGTGTTTATCAGAATCACTGTTTTGAAATTTTATCAGCAGCTTACCAGTGAAGAGAGGAGGGTCCCTTTCATTTTTGGTCGGAACAATCAGTAATGTTTTGGTTATGGAAATAGGTTGGACAGATGTGGGGAGCGGGGGGTATATCTTAGTGAGCTGTGCTCACAGTAATACTAGTTTTCCATGGTCCACTTTTTAATTCACCTGGACCAAAGGTCCATGTGAACTATTGCCATCACTTGGCGTCCGTCGTCTGTTGTCTGTCGTCTGTAAACTTGTCACATTTCAAGCTTCTTCTCCGAAACCACTGGGCCAATTGGAACCAAGCTTAGCAGGAATGTTCCTTGCATGGTCCTCTACAAAGTTACTGTTTTTCGTTCCAGTCGGATATTCAACATGGCTGCCAGGGCCAATAATATGCTCTGATTGGCTGAAATTTCAAAGATCTTCTTCTCTGAAACTAATGAACTGACTGAATCCAAACTGTAAATGAATGATCATTGGAATGTCCTTTACCAAGTTTCTGTTTTTTATGCCGATCGGAAATCCAAGATAGCCGCCACCACAATACATAGATTAACATTGAACCCTGTGGGAAAATGTTCAAATGCCTTCTTCTCAGAAACTACAAATATGATTAAAGCCAAACTATACATGAATGTTCATTGGATGGTCCTCTACAAACTTTACGTTTTTTGTTCTGATATGAAATTCAAAATGGCGGCTACGGCAGGACTTAGTTTAACATTGGACCCTATGGGAAAAATGTTTCAAAACGCTACTTCTCTGAAACCACTTCGACAATTGAAACCAAACTGTCCAGGAATGATCATTGGTAGGTCCTCTGCAAAGTGTGTGTTTTTTATGCCGATTGGAAATCCAAGATGGCTGCCACCACAGGTCATAGTATTAACACAGGACCATATGGGGAAAATACAGAAATATATTCTTCTCTGAAGCTATTGCACTGATTGAACCTGAACTGTGCATCAATCATTTGAAGGTCCTTTACAAACTTTGTGTTTTTTATGTTGATCGTAATTCCAAGATGACTACCACTGCAGGACATAGTTTTTACAGAGGACCAATTGGTTCTTTTTATAACCAGGTGAACGATACAGGCTCTTGAGAGCCTCTGGTTTTAAGAGGAGGGGCTACTGGCCAATTTTACCCAAATCCTAGAATGAACTCTACACCTCTAGCTATATTGTTTTGAAATGCTTTTTTCCTGTTTTTTGTACAAAACAAATTTAATTGCTTTTAAATTTGTTGATTATTATCCATATATTTTCAGCTCTGAGATTAACAAATAAAATAAAAATAGAACCAGGACTTTTTGAATGGACACATCATGTTGGTGTTCCAAGATTTATGGACCCACAGGAATTAACAGATGAAGGGTTTCCTATTTTTACCAACTATTGTCCTAAGTACATCAGAGAAGATTTGGACCCTGAGGAGACAGTTGATGATCTATATCACAGATGTAACAGAACAACTAGAGAAATACTCAAATTACATGAACAAACTGGTAAGTGAGTGAGAACAGAACAACAGGTGAAATACTCAAATTACATGAACAAACTGGTAAGTGAGTGAGAACAGAACAACAGGTGAAATACTCAAATTACTTGAACAAACTGGTAAATGAGTGAGAACAGAACAACCTACAGAAATACTCAAATTACATGAACAAACTGGTAAGTGAGTGAGAACAGAACAACCTACAGAAATACTCAAATTACATGAACAAACTGGTAAGTGAGTGAGAACAGAACAACAAGAAAAATACTCAAATTACATGAACAAACTGGTAAGTGAGTGAGAACAGAACAACTAGAGAAATACTCAAATTACTTGAACAAACTGGTAAGTGAGTGAGAACAGAACAACAAGAAAAATACTCGTATTACATCAGCAAACTGGTAAGTGAGTGAGAACAGAACAACTAGAGAAATACTCAAATTACATGAGCAAACTGGTAAGTGAGTGAGAACAGAACAACTAGAGAAATACTCAAATTACATGAACAAACAGGTAAGTGAGTGAGAACAGAACAACTAGAGAAATACTCAAATTACATGAACAAACAGGTAAGTGAGTGACAACAGAACAACTAGAGAAATACTCAAATTACTTGAACAAACAGGTAGGTGAGTGACAACAGAACAACTAGAGAAATACTCAAATTACATGAACAAACTGGTAAGTGAGTGAGAACAGAACAACTAGAGAAATACTCAAATTACATGAACAAACTGGTAAATGAGTGAGAGCAGAACAACTAGAGAAATACTTAAATTACATGAACAAACAGGTAGGTGAGTGAGAACAGAACAACAAGAGAAATACTCAAATTACTTGAACAAACTGGTAAGTGAGTGAGAACAGAACAACTAGAGAAATACTCAAATTACATGAACAAACTGATAAGTGAGTGAGAACAGAACAACTAGAAAAATACTCATATTACATGAACAAACTGGTAAATGAGTGAGAGCAGAACAACAAGAGAAATACTCAAATTACTTGAACAAACTGGTAAGTGAGTGAGAACAGAACAACTAGAGAAATACTCAAATTACATGAACAAACTGGTAAGTGAGTGAGAACAGAACAACTAGAAAAATACTCATATTACATGAACAAACTGGTAAATGAGTGAGAGCAGAACAACAAGAGAAATACTCAAATTACTTGAACAAACTGGTAAGTGAGTGAGAACAGAACAACTAGAAAAATACTCATATTACATGAACAAACTGGTAAGTGAGTGAGAACAGAACAACTAGAGAAATACTCATATTACATGAACAAACTGGTAAGTGAGTGAGAACAGAACAACTAGAGAAATACTCAAATTACATGAACAAACTGGTAAGTGAGTGAGAATAGAACAACTAGAGAAATACTCAAATTACATGAACAAACTGGTAAGTGAGTGAGAACAGAACAACTAGAGAAATACTCAAATTACATGAACAAACAGGTAAGTGAGTGAGAACAGAACAACTAGAGAAATACTCAAATTACATGAACAAACTGGTAAATGAGTGAGAGCAGAACAACAAGAGAAATACTCAAATTACTTGAACAAACTGGTAAGTGAGTGAGAACAGAACAACTAGAAAAATACTCGTATTACATCAGCAAACTGGTAAGTGAGTGAGAACAGAACAACTAGAGAAATACTCAAATTACATGAACAAACTGGTAAGTGAGTGAGAACAGAACAACAAGAGAAATACTCAAATTACTTGAACAAACTGGTAAGTGAGTGAGAACAGAACAACTAGAGAAATACTCAAATTACATGAACAAACTGGTAAGTAAGTGAGAACAGAACAACTAGAGAAATACTCAAATTACATGAACAAACTGGTAAATGAGTGAGAGCAGAACAACAAGAGAAATACTCAAATTACTTGAACAAACTGGTAAGTGAGTGAGAACAGAACAACTAGAGAAATACTCAAATTACTTGAACAAACTGATAAGTGAGTGAGAACAGAACAACTAGAGAAATACTCAAATTACATGAACAAACAGGTAAGTAAGTGAGAACAGAACAACTAGAGAAATACTCAAATTACATGAACAAACTGGTAAATGAGTGAGAGCAGAACAACAAGAGAAATACTCAAATTACTTGAACAAACTGGTAAGTGAGTGAGAACAGAACAACTAGAGAAATACTCAAATTACTTGAACAAACTGATAAGTGAGTGAGAACAGAACAACTAGAGAAATACTCAAATTACATGAACAAACTGATAAGTGAGTGAGAACAGAACAACTAGAGAAATACTCAAATTACATGAACAAACAGGTAAGTGAGTGAGAACAGAATAACTAGAGAAATACTCAAATTACATGAACAAACAGGTAAGTGAGTGAGAACAGAACAACAAGAGAAATACTCAAATTACTTGAACAAACTGATAAGTGAGTGAGAACAGAACAACTAGAGAAATACTCAAATTACATGAACAAACAGGTAAGTGAGTGAGAACAGAACAACTAGAGAAATACTCGTATTACATGAACAAACTGGTAAGTGAGTGAGAACAGAACAACTAGAGAAATACTCAAATTACATGAACAAACTGGTAAGTAAGTGAGAACAGAACAACTAGAGAAATACTCAAATTACATGAACAAACTGGTAAATGAGTGAGAACAGAACAACTAGAGAAATACTCAAATTACTTGAACAAACTGGTAAGTGAGTGAGAACAGAACAACTAGAGAAATACTCAAATTACATGAACAAACAGGTAAGTGAGTGAGAACAGAACAACTAGAGAAATACTCAAATTACATGAACAAACAGGTAAGTGAGTGACAACAGAACAACTAGAGAAATACTCAAATTACATGAACAAACTGGTAAGTGAGTGAGAACAGAACAACAAGAGAAATACTCAAATTACTTGAACAAACTGGTAAGTGAGTGAGAACAGAACAACTAGAGAAATACTCAAATTACATGAACAAACAGGTAAGTGAGTGACAACAGAACAACAAGAGAAATACTCAAATTACTTGAACAAACTGGTAAGTGAGTGAGAACAGAACAACTAGAGAAATACTCAAATTACATGAACAAACAGGTAAGTGAGTGAGAACAGAACAACTAGAGAAATACTCAAATTACATGAACAAACTGATAAGTGAGTGAGAACAGAACAACTAGAGAAATACTCAAATTACATGAACAAACTGGTAAATGAGTGAGAACAGAACAACTAGAGAAATACTCAAATTACATGAACAAACTGATAAATGAGTGAGAACAGAACAACTAGAGAAATACTCAAATTACATGAACAAACTGATAAGTGAGTGAGAACAGAACAACTAGAGAAATACTCAAATTACATGAACAAACTGGTAAATGAGTGAGAGCAGAACAACAAGAGAAATACTCAAATTACTTGAACAAACAGGTAAGTGAGTGAGAACAGAACAACAAGAGAAATACTCAAATTACTTGAACAAACTGGTAAGTGAGTGAGAACAGAACAACTAGAGAAATACTCAAATTACATGAACAAACAGGTAAGTGAGTGAGAACAGAACAACTAGAGAAATACTCAAATTACTTGAACAAACTGGTAAGTGAGTGAGAACAGAATAACTAGAGAAATACTCAAATTACATGAACAAACTGGTAAGTGAGTGAGAACAGAACAACTAGAGAAATACTCAAATTACATGAACAAACAGGTAAGTGAGTGAGAACAGAACAACTAGAGAAATACTCAAATTACATGAACAAACTGGTAAATGAGTGAGAGCAGAACAACAAGAGAAATACTCAAATTACTTGAACAAACTGGTAAGTGAGTGAGAACAGAACAACTAGAGAAATACTCAAATTACATGAACAAACAGGTAAGTGAGTGAGAACAGAATAACTAGAGAAATACTCAAATTACTTGAACAAACTGATAAGAGAGTGAGAACAGAACAACTAGAGAAATACTCAAATTACATGAACAAACAGGTAAGTGAGTGAGAACAGAACAACTAGAGAAATACTCGTATTACATGAACAAACTGGTAAGTGAGTGAGAACAGAACAACTAGAGAAATACTCAAATTACATGAACAAACTGGTAAGTAAGTGAGAACAGAACAACTAGAGAAATACTCAAATTACATGAACAAACTGGTAAATGAGTGAGAGCAGAACAACAAGAGAAATACTCAAATTACTTGAACAAACTGGTAAGTGAGTGAGAACAGAACAACTAGAGAAATACTCAAATTACATGAACAAACAGGTAAGTGAGTGAGAACAGAACAACTAGAGAAATACTCAAATTACATGAACAAACAGGTAAGTGAGTGACAACAGAACAACTAGAGAAATACTCAAATTACATGAACAAACAGGTAAGTGAGTGACAACAGAACAACTAGAGAAATACTCAAATTACATGAACAAACTGGTAAATGAGTGAGAACAGAACAACTAGAGAAATACTCAAATTACATGAACAAACTGGTAAATGAGTGAGAGCAGAACAACAAGAGAAATACTCAAATTACTTGAACAAACTGGTAAGTGAGTGAGAACAGAACAACTAGAGAAATACTCAAATTACATGAACAAACAGGTAAGTGAGTGAGAACAGAACAACTAGAGAAATACTCAAATTACTTGAACAAACTGGTAAGTGAGTGAGAACAGAATAACTAGAGAAATACTCAAATTACATGAACAAACTGGTAAGTGAGTGAGAACAGAACAACTAGAGAAATACTCAAATTACATGAACAAACTGGTAAATGAGTGAGAGCAGAACAACAAGAGAAATACTCAAATTACATGAACAAACAGGTAAGTGAGTGAGAACAGAACAACTAGAGAAATACTCAAATTACATGAACAAACAGGTAAGTGAGTGAGAACAGAACAACTAGAGAAATACTCAAATTACTTGAACAAACTGGTAAGTGAGTGAGAACAGAATAACTAGAGAAATACTCAAATTACTTGAACAAACAGGTAAGTGAGTGAGAACAGAACAACTAGAGAAATACTCAAATTACATGAACAAACTGGTAAGTGAGTAAAGGTTAGGGTTGGGGTTATGGTGTTTAATGCCACTTTCAACAATATATCAGTTATATCGTGGCAGTCATTGTTATTGGTGGAGGAAACTAGAGTGTCCGGAGAAAACCATTGACCTGCAAGTCACTAACAAACTTGATCACATAATGTTGTATCGAGTACACCATGCGTTGAACGGGGTTCGACCTCACAACATTAGTGGTGATAGGCACTGATTACACAGGTAGTTGTAAATGATAGGCACTGATTGTAAATGTAACTACCATAAGATCAATACCAATGCCAAATTAACAATTTTTAGCTCACCTTGCCAAAGGCAATGTGAGCTTTTGCCATCACTTGGCGTCCGTTAACTTTTCACATTTCAATCTTCTCCTCTGAAACACCTGAGCCAAATGAACTGAAACTTGGTAGGAAGCATCTATGGAAGGTCCTCTCTAAAGATTTCTCATTTTAGTCCCGATCCATTAACAAACATGGCCACCACAAGCAATTCTTGTTTCTGATTGGCCGATTTTTTTAAATCTTCTCCTCTGAAACCGCTTTCCCAAATGAACTGAAATTTGGTAGGAAACATCTATGGAAGGTCCTCTATAAAGATTGCTTATTTTGTCCCAATTCGTTAACAAACATGGCCACCACAAGCCATTCTTGTTTCCGATTGGTTGATTTCTAAAAAATCTCCTCCTCTGAAACCGCTTTCCCAAATGAACCGAAACTTGGTAGGAAGCATCTATGGAAGATCTTCTATAAAGATTGCTCATTTCATCCTGATTCGTTAGCAAACATGGCTGCCACAGGCAATTCTTGTTTCAGATTGGTCGATTTCTAAAAATCTTCCCTGAAGCTACTTGGCCAAATGAACCGAAACTTGGTGGGAAGCACCTATGGAAGGTTCTGTATTAAGTTTCCTCAAAGCAGAATGAAAGGTGAGCGACACAGGCTGAGCCCACTGAGCCTCTAGTTAATTTATATCATGACAAGAAGAAGTTACATTTGATGAGATGGTGAAGATGTCTACTGTATATAAGACCAACATGCTCAATTGGATTTTTATAGTGCTAGCTCACTGAAACAACAGCCATGTTGCTCCACTCAGACACATTATCTTGATTCTGAGCCAACCAGTCTTTGTTCTTTCTCATTAATGTTGTATGTTTAGCAGAGAAGCAGCAAATACCAAATTTATAGTCTTTGGTTTGACCCAAAGAGGGATTGAATCTGCAATCTTTAGTCGAGCACACAGTCACACAACAAACTGCTAAGTGTCAGATAGGAATAGCAGCTAATGTAAAGATTTTCTCAAATGAAAAGTTTTAGGATGCTCTGTACTCACTTTGAAGTGTGTGTACTTGTAGCAGGTATTGGATGTACTCACTTTGAAGTGTGTGTACTTGTAGCAGGTATTGGATGTACTCACTTTGAAGTGTGTGTACTTGCAGCAGGTATTGGATGTACTCACTTTGAAGTGTGTGTACTTGCAGCAGGTATTGGATGTACTCACTTTGAAGTGTGTGTACTTGCAGCAGGTATTGGATGTACTCACTTTGAAGTGTGTGTACTTGCAGCAGGTATTGGATGTACTCACTTTGAAGTGTGTGTACTTGCAGCAGGTATTGGATGTACTCACTTTGAAGTGTGTGTACTTGTAGCAGGTATTGGATGTACTCACTTTGAAGTGTGTGTACTTGCAGCAGGTATTGGATGTACTCACTTTGAAGTGTGTGTACTTGTAGCAGGTATTGGATGTACTCACTTTGAAATGTATGTACTTGTAACAGGTATTGGATGTACTCACTTTGAAGTGTGTGTACTTGCAGCAGGTATTGGATGTACTCACTTTGAAGTGTGTGTACTTGCAGCAGGTATTGGATGTACTCACTTTGAAGTGTGTGTACTTGTAACAGGTATTGGATGTACTCACTTTGAAGTGTGTGTACTTGTAACAGGTATTGGATGTACTCACTTTGAAGTGTGTGTACTTGTAACAGGTATTGGATGTACTCACTTTGAAGTGTGTGTACTTGTAACAGGTATTGGATGTACTCACTTTGAAGTGTGTGTACTTGTAACAGGTATTGGATGTACTCACTTTGAAGTGTGTGTACTTGTAGCAGGTATTGGATGTACTCACTTTGAAATGTGTGTACTTGTAACAGGTATTGGATGTACTCACTTTGAAGTGTGTGTACTTGCAGCAGGTATTGGATGTACTCACTTTGAAGTGTGTGTACTTGCAGCAGGTATTGAATGTACTCACTTTGAAGTGTGTGTACTTGTAACAGGTATTGGATGTACTCACTTTGAAGTGTGTGTACTTGTAGCAGGTATTGGATGTACTCACTTTGAAGTGTGTGTACTTGTAGCAGGTATTGGATGTACTCACTTTGAAGTGTGTGTACTTGTAGCAGGTATTGGATGTACTCACTTTGAAGTGTGTGTACTTGTAGCAGGTATTGGATGTACTCACTTTGAAGTGTGTGTACTTGCAGCAGGTATTGGATGTATTTTCTACATTGATAATTCTGTCACTTTCCATATATTTATTATTCTATCAATCAGCTTCTTTGATATTATATGCTAAAAACTTACAAGAAGCTTGTATGAGACATTTATATCTAAAAACTTACAAGAAGCTTGTATGAGATATTGATATCTAAAAACTTACAAGAAGCTTGTATGAGACATTGATATCTAAAAACTTACAAGAAGCTTGTATGAGACATTTATATCTAAAAACTTACAAGAAGCTTGTATGAGACATTTATATCTAAAAACTTACAAGAAGCTTGTATGAGACATTTATATCTAAAAACTTACAAGAAGCTTGTATGAGACATTGATATCTAAAAACTTACAAGAAGTTTGTATGAGACATTGATATCTAAAAACTTACAAGAAGCTTATATGAGACATTGATATCTAAAAACTTACAAGAAGCTTGTATGAGACATTTATATCTAAAAACTTACAAGAAGCTTGTATGAGACATTTATATGCTAAAAACTTACAAGAAGCTTGTATGAGACATTTATATCTAAATCTTACAAGAAACTTGTATGAGACATTTATATCTAAAAACTTACAAGAAGCTTGTATGAGACATTGATATCTAAAAACTTACAAGAAGCTTGTATGAGACATTGATATCTAAAAATTACAAGAAGCTTGTATGAGACATTGATATCTAAAAACTTACAAGAAGCTTGTATGAGACATTGATATCTAAAAACTTACAAGAAGCTTGTATGAGACATTGATATCTAAAAACTTACAAGAAGCTTGTATGAGACATTGATATCTAAAAACTTACAAGAAGCTTGTATGAGACATTGATATCTAAAAACTTACAAGAAGCTTGTATGAGACATTGATATCTAAAAACTTACAAGAAGCTTGTATGAGACATTGATATCTAAAAACTTACAAGAAGCTTGTATGAGACATTGATATCTAAAAACTTACAAGAAGCTTGTATGAGACATTGATATCTAAAAACTTACAAGAAGCTTGTATGAGACATTTATATCTAAAAACTTACAAGAAGCTTGTATGAGACATTTATATCTAAAAACTTACAAGAAGCTTGTTAGAGACATTTATATCTAAAAACTTACAAGAAGCTTGTATGAGACATTTATATCTAAAAACATACAAGAAGCTTGTATGAGACATTGATATCTAAAAACTTACAAGAAGCTTGTATGAGACATTGATATCTAAAAACTTACAAGCAGCTTGTATGAGAAATTTATATCTAAAATCTTACAAAAAGCTTGTATGAGACATTTATATCTAAAACCTTACAAGAAGCTTGTATGAGACATTGATATCTAAAAACTTACAAGAAGCTTGTATGAGGCATTTATATCTAAAAACTTACAAGAAGCTTGTATGAGACATTGATATCTAAAAACTTACAAGAAGCTTGTATGAGACATTGATATCTAAAAACTTACAAGAAGCTTGTATGAGACATTGATATCTAAAAACTTACAAGAAGCTTGTATGAGACATTGATATCTAAAAACTTACAAGAAGCTTGTATGAGACATTGATATCTAAAAACTTACAAGAAGCTTGTATGAGACATTGATATCTAAAAACTTACAAGAAGCTTGTATGAGACATTGATATCTAAAAACTTACAAGAAGCTTGTATGAGACATTGATATCTAAAAACTTACAAGAAGCTTGTATGAAACATTTATATCTAAAAACTTACAAGAAGCTTGTATGAGACATTTATATCTAAAAACTTACAAGAAGCTTGTATGAGACATTTATATCTAAAAACATACAAGAAGCTTGTATGAGACATTTATATCTAAAAACTTACAAGTATGAGACATTTATATCCTGTAGGAAGACAGTCAAAGAACATTGAACCATTCAGGCAACAGTAGTTTATATTTAATGCAATGATTTGTGTTTCAGATGACAACATATTATTTGTTGGACATTCAGGAACCATAGATCTATGTACCAGGTCTATACTAGGTAAAAAGCCAAAGACCAAAGAACAATACCAAGAGTTTATCAGTAAATTACCATTCTGTAGTATATATACTGTAGAACAAGCTAATGACAGTAAGAAATGGTCATCTTGTTACAAACATCATATACCTTTAAGTGTAGGAAGATGTTCTGGACTGAAAGAAGACACCTTTAAAAATGTTATGTCATAGAACAATATAAAACTGTTATGTCATAGAACAATATAATTTATTTTGATGTCAAAATCCATGATATATAACTGAAATATTGTTGAAAGTGGCGTTAAACACCATAAACCTTCAAATCCATGTGAGACCCACCGTAGTTTCAGGGATGATTTTTTTTCAGTTTTTAAGCTGATTTCAGCTATTCTGTAGTTTGAAATTCAAGACCTACTGATTAGAGAAACCATTTCTTTTCAAGAACATTAAATTTCTGACAAATTATCATACCCTACACAACAAAGTAATGGTTATGTTTTAGACTCCTTGTTGCAATACTAGAACATTCATTACTTATCCAATTTTCTTTAAATTTATGGAAGCTGTCTAGTATCAATACTCTGTTCAAATTTGAATGTCAGCCATTTTCAAATACTTTGCTTTTTTATCTGAAAAATGAGGATTTAGAGAAATAAATACTTTTTGAGCAGTCTTCGCACTAACCCACTTGCCCGAAGCCCAGGACAAATAAAACTGGATTCGGACAAGTGAAAAGTATTAAAGAATTTAGAAGCTTTCTATTATCAAAACTGAGATCAAGCTTTAACAACCTTTTTTTTTTTCTGAAAAAGGCATTGTATTTTTTGTTGTTGAAAAATAAGGATTTTGAGAAATGGATATTGTTGCCTAATTAGAGCATTCATTACTAATCAGATTTTAAAGTTTATGGTATCTTCTTAAAAACCAAAAACCAGATCAAGTTCATTTAACAGCCATTTCAAAAATTCTTTTGGGGAGTACGTTTTAGAATGTTGTTCTTGAACCACTTTCTAACTGGAGGCGTGGGGTATGTGAGCACAGAGCTCACTGTTTTCTTTAATTTTTCAATATTTTATTGAGATAATACATATGTTATAACATGTAATTCACCTGTGTATGAAATTTTGATGAATTTATGCAACTATATTGTAGTCTATCATGTAAAATATTATAAGATTTAAAACTCCAGTATAATTTATAGTGTTGCTATTAATTTATAACAGTTCAAATAATCTTGGTCTTAAATTGTATTATGTTATTAGTATTTGTTAATTATATGTTTACATATCACTACTTTAATCCAGATTTACCTAGGTCAAAGTTGAAGAAGAGGCAGTCGAGATCGTATGGTGGTTGGGTTTATAACTACCCATGCAATCAGTGCCTATCACTACTTAAGTTGTGAGTTTGGAATCCCGCTCACATGGGGTGTACTCTACACAACATTATGTGATAAAATTTGTCAGTGACTTGCAGTAGGTCAGTGGTTTTCTCAGGGTACTCTGGTTTCCTCCACCAATAAAACTGACCGCCACAATGTAACTGAAATATTGTTGAAAGTGGCATTAAACACCATAACCCTAACCTCAAATAAATAAAAAGAATAAATACATTCCACTCCTTAAAAAAAGAGTAAAGCATATATTAATGTCAATTCAATTGATTGATTGATTAATTGGGTTTTAACACCACTTTCAGCAGTATTTCAGCTATATCATGGCGACCCGTTTTTAGTGGTGGAGGAAGCCGTAGTACACGGAGAGAACCACCGACCCTGGACAAGCAACTGGTAAACTTTATCACTTGCGGCTGTGAGTTGAGTACACCCTTTTTGTAATCAACAAAGCTGGGAACGAACCCACACCGTATTGGTGATAGGCTTGTATGAGCTGTTAGATCCAACAACCTAAACTCATTGAGCGACCCTGTCAATTCAAGTTAGGTTCATTAAAAACAAAATTACATATTTTTTTTACATACAATTATTCACATCTGAAAATGGATATCAAAGAATTTATCAAGGTGCTGCACCTTAAGCCAGACCAGCATCAGTCTCTTGTCACAAAAGTGTTGACTGACAAGTTACACCGACGCACATATCTGGTCTTTAATCAGAAGTTTCATAACAACACAGTTGAAGGTTAAAATAATCACTGCCTTTCAATGATTTTATGTTCATTAGACTTAAGCATTCCTTTTACATAGTGATAACTTATTCCATTTGTATATAAAATGAACTTTTACAGTTATTTTCATTATGATGTATCAAATAGATGTAATGGTGTATATATAAAATAAATTCTAGAATTTGATTTGAACCAGTAAATTCAAATTTTCATTTCGAGGGCTGAATGTAATCCTTGAGTGGTCCCAGGGCTCACCACACTTGCAAAGCAAAGGGAGACTTGACTTCTCCTTCAGAGAACATACAGGAGAAGTGAAGGCATGACAGGGAGACTTCCAATAGCTTCATAGAGACGTGATTCCACAAAAATGTGGGGGGGGGGGGTTGCATCATATTTTTTTAATATTTGCATTTGAAGTGTGCCTTTGCTAATGTCTTGTTAATATCCTTCATATTTAACTTTATATTCATGTTTTGTATTATTATTATTATTATTATTATTATTATTTATCTTATATTTGTTGATTTTAGATTATTTTTTTTCATTTTGCCTTGAAATCTGTAAAGATATATTAATGACATCTAAATGTTCGTTTCCTTCCCCTATTTCCATCGTCCCTGTGACCGCCATTGTTTAAAACTTGATAATTTAAGTTGATTGTTTAGTTTTGAAAAATTACAAATAACTCAAGTTTTGTTAAAATAATTAGAATATAACACAATTCAACAATCAATTTGGTACAGGAAGTGTCTGTTTGTATATTTTTAGATTTAGGATTTAATTGTCACCTGGAATTTCGTCATATTCTCTTTTCCGGGCATCCGGGTATTTTCGGTCAATGAATTATCTCCCTTTTCATTGAGGCGGTGAAACATTCGCCATTTTAAATTTGATTTTCACCGCCTAAAGATGGGCGACTCGTTGTTGTTAGAGGAAGTGACGTCGCCCCAGAAAAGAGAATACGATATATACTGCCCATTACTGGTCGGGGAGTAGTTCTCGCCAACTGTCTCATTTAGCGCGAGCACTCGCGAATTTTTGTCTGATTTTTTCACCATCATTAAAGGACGCCGTACCAATCCTTCGTATTAATTTTTATTGAATTTCATTGTGAAATATCGTTAAAATCGAGTAAAAACCCTACTACACCCCACATTCTGTCATAACATCAACAGGGGGTCACGTGTGTTGGTACTCTGAAAATAGAAAAACACATGGAATGATCATCGGAGAATCTAGTGACACCATATTTCCAATTTATCTCTACAAATCTTTAAGATCTTTCTAAAAAGTGTTACACTTTGCCTTATTACTCATCCCTACAATCCAAAATACTCACGGTTGCAGAATAAAAATAGATTCCATGTGGATCCTATATTATCACATTGGGCATAAAACATGGACAAAATATTAAAATTCATTCTAGAAAAACTGGAATTATTACTTTTTATCAATAAAATGAAAATTATCAGGTAAACCACTGTTGAAAAGGATGTATTTTACGGATGGCATGACATCCTTTAAAACAGCAATGAATAATTATCAGAGTTTTCTACAAACTAACACAAAAACTGGTAAAAATTTTAAGAAATGTCGTTTTTCTTTCCTTTTGATGCTTTAGCTTCACAAAAAACAATATTTCTGAAAGTTGGCGAGAATTGCTTCTGTTGCGGCCATTTCTGTTAAAAAACGTAACATCGTAATAATGGATCCCCGATCAGCGTGCGTGCTCCTTTATGAAAATTTATTTCGTAGGTAAATCGTTATGGTTCGTGCAAAATAATAATGGGGTGAAACAAAGGTTTCTCGACTGCTTCTTAAAAATATTGGATAAAAAACGTAAAAAATGGCGAGAACTACTCTCCAACCAATAGAAGTTTGCCGTGATTCGTTTGAGTCAACAAATTAAACCTTCTTTATTGCTTGAATAAAACCTTTTCCTCTTATACTTATGTATTTTCCCATTGATTACAATTGCTTTGTCAATCAACTTTACCATAAAATGAAGATTATTTGCAAGAAAAGA
The DNA here is from genome assembly GCA_963383655.1 of Bathymodiolus septemdierum. Taxonomy (NCBI): domain Eukaryota; kingdom Metazoa; phylum Mollusca; class Bivalvia; order Mytilida; family Modiolidae; genus Bathymodiolus; species Bathymodiolus septemdierum. Next base: position 3,366,762 of record OY726523.1, read on the forward strand.
ATGACTTACAAAAAGAAATGAGGCGACTTTAATTCACTTGGCAGTCGAGGGGGGGGGGGCGACTTCAGCTGATATAGGGCAAGTATTTTGCCCACTTCGCCTAGTTTGGTGAGCCCTGAGTGGTCTCCATTCTAAAAGAATCTAGAAACTGATGTAATCAAATTGTATCTGCACTAATAAAATAATGTGCCAATTGCACAGTCTCATATTACCATTCCCCGGTGTCTCTTACAACCAAAATATTAAATGTTAAGTATTTTACATTCAATAATTTTTCGAAAGGGAACACTTATTTTTATTTTATTTTTTTTGTGTGTGCTCAAAATGGAAACAAACGTTTCAAAACTTGATGAATATAAAAATGGAATAATGTCATTACTCCAACACTCAATACTCCGACAGTCATTACTCTGACACTCAATACTCCGACAGTCATTACTCCGACTCTTATTACTCCGACAATCATTACTGCGACTCTTAATACTTTGACAGTGACCGATAGTCTTTGCAGTTCTGGTGCTTTTTGCAATCCAAATGCAGTACAGGACTGCCCATTTAACTTGAAAGGGGCATGGTTTTTATCCCGGAGTCGAAATTTTTTTTCGTATGCAGCGCTATTGTTTTTAAAGCTTTTCAGCGCAGCCCAACAAAATATTTTTTACAAAAGAAAATATTATTTCATGTAGATCTAATAAAAATGCTTTCTCTGATTAGTTTGTTTCTTCGATTCCCGTCATATTTTCCTCAAAATTCAGAATAGCACAATTAGAACGCACAATAAAAATGCAAGAAAAATACCTAGACAAAAGGACAACAAAAATACAACACTAGAGAGGCAATTCCTGGTGAATACTCGCTATTACTGACAGCTAGCTACGAACCGTCTACCGACTGATGTAAAAGAATCATGCATACCAGTACTAGATCAAGGAATTGAGTGAAAGGATATATTGTATTTTTGCAATCCTCTTTGTACCATAAGCTGAGGGTCAAGTTTAACATACTGTTAGGTTGTACTTCTGCAGGGGACACCAAGGGACGGTGCTTAAGGAAATGTAGCATTCTAAAGCCTACACTCCTCCTCGTGTCCAGTGCAGAAGAACAAGTATAACATATGCATAAATAAAGGGAATGTATATACCAAATATAATAGTTAAAAGTTTTCATGTTGTTTTTCTGCAAGGGACACCAAGGGACGGTGCTCAAGGAAATGTAGCATTTTAGTGCTTACACTCGTAAAAATAAATATGAGCTTTCATGTTGTCATTCTGCAAAGGGACACCAAGGGGTGGTACTCAAGGAAATGTAGCATAATAAAGCGTACACTCCTCCTCGTGTCCAGTGCAGAAGAACAAGATGAAATAGAAATGTCTGAAAGAAAAAAAAATCATTACAATATTTACAGATAAATTGACACATCTCTTTCAAGACCATTTTCGCATGTCATTAACTACAAGGATATCTCTTCTATACTTAAGTTTTGGAAGTTGATACATGTCATCCCAACTATACTAAAAAGATCTTGCCTAGTTTTATCATATTTTGAACAAGATATTAAAAAATGCATTTCATCCTCAATTTCCCATATTTCAGAGCAATATAATAAAACATGCTAAATGGTATGGTCAAAAACATATGTCCAAAGTGACGTCGCTAAGTAAACATTGACGCGCAGGAACACTGAAAACATAGTTCATCTAAATTTTCGACTATATCTTTTATTTTCGTCAATGAAATAAATATAATAATCAATTGCACGTCGTGAATATTGAATATATAATCACTCGTGCCGAAACGCATTCAGATTAAACTCGTGTGCGTTGCAAGTTCCGCACACTCGTTTAATCTGATGTGTTTTGCGGCACTCGTGATCATATTTTCAATATCCACTCCATGCAATTATTCTATAGTCGTTTGGAGTTGCGATTAGAAAGGATATGATGATACAGTCCGGGATGCATGGTCGGAGTATTAATGAGTGTTGCAGTAATGACTGTCGGAGTAATGAGACGACTCTATAAAAATATCTTGTGAATGAGTTATTATTCTGTTAACAGGTATGATGTTAGATATTGTCAGTTATGTGTCATTAGTTATTATTCTGTATATTAACAGTTATGTTAGATATTGTCAGTTATTTATCATTAGTTATTATTCTGTATATTAACAGTTATGTTAGATATTGTCAGTTATTTATCATTAGTTATTATTCTGTATATTAACAGTTATGTTAGATATTGTCAGTTATTTATCATTAGTTATTATTCTTTTAACAGTTAGGCTGTTAGATATCATCAGCTATGTGTCATTAGTTATTATTCTGTTAACAGTTATGATGTTAGATATTGTCAGTTATGTGTCATTATGCAATGGATGCCTTTCCTTGAGGTGAATACATGGGTTGATCAATTTTTGTTTTCACCGAAATTGAAAGTCATTAACTTTTATTATATGACATTAAATCAAATTTGAATTAACACCAAACAGCGCCAACTATGTTCCCCAGACACCCCTGTCTGCCCAACTATGTTCCCCAGACACCCCTGTCTGCCCAACTATGTTCCCCAGACACCCCTGTCTGCCCAACTTTGTTCCCCAGACACCCCTGTCTGCCATTATTAATTTAATTATGTACCGAAAGTAATTAGTAAGAACGCATCTGATTAGTCGATGAAAAAACTTAACTCAATGATGATTGGCTACTACTTTTAAAATAATTGGGAAACACCATTTCTATTTTAAGGTGTCTGGAGAAGCTTTGGAATATTATCTTCACCTCTCGTGACTTTTTGCACGGTGATTATAACGTTTTATCAAAGAACGTTACTAAGGACGTCAGCCAATCAGAAAAGACATTATCTGAAGTCATATAACAATGGTTATTATTCTGTTAACAGTTAGGCTATTAGATTTTTCAGTTAAAATAAATGTTATGTCCTCACGTAATACATTCCATGCCATTATTTGGCATTCGTTTTAGTTCGTCAAAATCGTTCTCAATTTAAACCAAAATTTGTGGAGAATGGTACTCAGTATTTCAACATTGTAACATTCAATGACCCAATCAAACATTTAAGATGTTTGATGTTAATTTATGCAGAATATGTAAAACATGTTTCAAAATAATGAAATCTGTAGAATTGTAATTGTCTGCAAGTGGTTTCAGAGAAGACTGAATTTTGAATCGTTTACAGTGGTGGCACCTTCATGCCACCTATCTAAAAGTGTAACATGATTAGAGATAATTACTAAGAAGTAATTATTTATTATCATTAACACATATATAGCTTTAATATCAGATTAAATGAATAGCAAGTTCTTTTCAATCATTACATTTGCAGTACAATAAAGTTAAGATTTTTTACCTGATTCATGTAAAGAGTGAATGGTAAGAAACAAAATTAGACAGAAAAGATTAAAAACAACTGGCACTTGTCTCTGCTGGAACTTTTCATAGTAAGCGAGGTGTAGTCGATACAACATTATGTAATGAAGTTTGTCAGTGACTTGCAGCAGGTCAGTGGTTTTCTGCGGGTTCTCCGTTTTCCTCCACCAATAAAAGTGACGACCACGATATAACATAAACGTTGTTGAAAGTGGTGTTAAACACCATAACCCTAACCCATACACCTTTCCACATTTACACACAAATTTATCATATTCACAAACCATTCACACCATATACAGTTACATCATATGCCATATATTTTAATTTGATAATGTTGAATGTTTCAATTAATGAATGATAACAAGTAATATTTATTTCACAGTTAAATGGTTAAACAGTCAAACTCGAAGCGCAAGATTGTTTAAATAGATTTGATTAACGAAAACCGTGGTATAAATGATTTGTAAAGTGAAGCCATGCAATGTCACATCTATGTCGTTGCTTATTGCACAGCTCTCTGAGAGTAATAAAACTACAGCCCAGGTTTAAAGTGTGCAATATTTCATATCTGCCTGTATTATTTCATAGTTTCATAAACCATAAAAAGATCAAAGGAAAAGACAATTATTGATACTTTTTAAAAATTATGAAGGTATTAAATAATTTGACTTCAGACATATTCTAACCTCTTTCTTATTGCTTTATTTTTGTGCTAGATAAAAATATTAATTATTATACAATATTTTTGCCATTATTGGTTTTCTGACAATACATATTTATATGTTGTGGCCAGCTGGACTGGACTTGATTGTTCAAACTTGTTTTTTTAAACTTATTTTCATCAGCTTATTATTTTTATTGTTCGTTTCATAGATTTTAACTTTTTAATACAATCTCATTTTATATACATGTATATATAAAATTAAGTTTAAACAAAGGATGTGACTTTGATTTTAGCCTACCTGACTGTTTTCACTCATTTGGCCATACCAGAGTGAACTTTTAATATCACATAGTCATTTTTAATAGTATCACATGGCATACAATGCCTCTCTGGCAGATGTTTATCATGGTAACTATTTTCAGTTTTTATCCTGTAAAACTGCACAACCAAATATGACCAAACTTAACAGACAAGAGCTAATCTTTGGAAAGAGGAAATCCAGACTTGTGCATATTAAATTGTACCTCCAATGAGAAGGATCTGGTACGGGGTATGAAGAAAAGTTTGAAGATACCACAGGGGTAATTAGAATCTGTAACTCAAGGGAGAACAGACAATACATTTACCAAAAGTTTGAAGATACCCTTATTACCCTTTCATTACGGCTCAAAGGTTCCGGCTGTCACTATAACAGTATTTATAACGATACTGGAACAAAATAGATAAAATAGGGAGGGAGAACAGATAATACATTTACCAAAAGTTTGAAGATACCACAGGGGTAATTAAAATCTGTAATTCAAGGGAGAACAGACAATACATTTACCAAAAGTTTGAAGACACCACAGGGGTAATTAAAATCTGTAATTCAAGGGAGAACAAACAATACATTTACCAAAGTTTGAAGATACCACAGGAGTAATTAGAATCTGTAGCTGAAGGGAGAACAGACAACACATTTACCAAACGTTTGAAGATACCACAGGGATAATTAGAATCTGTAACTGAATGGAGAACAGACAATACATTTACCAAAAGTTTGAAGATACCACAGGGATAATTAGAATCTGTAACTGAATGGAGAACAGACAATACATTTACCAAAAGTTTGAAGATACCACAGGGGTAATTAGAATCTGTAACTGAATGGAGAACAGACAACACATTTACCAAAAGTTTGAAGATACCACAGGGGTAATTAGAATCTGAATCTCAAGACAGAACAGACAATACATTTACGAAAAGTTTGAAGAAACCACAGGGATAATTAGAATCTGCAACTGAAGGGAGAACAGAAAATACATTTACCAAAAGTTTGAAGACGCCACAGGGATAATTAGAATCTGTAACTGAATGGAGAACAGACAACACATTTACCAAAAGTTTGAAGATACCACAGGGGTAATTAGAATCTGAATCTCAAGACAGAACAGACAATACATTTACGAAAAGTTTGAAGACACCACAGGGGTAATTAGAATCTGTAACTCAAGGCAGAACAGACAACACATTTACCAAAACCACAACAGGGGTAATTAGAATCTGCAACTGAAGGGAGAACAGGCAATACATTTACCAAAAGTTTGAAGACATCACAGAGGTAATTAGAATCTGTAACTCAAGGGAGAACATACAATACATTTACCAAAAGTTTGAAGATACCACAGGGGTAATTAGAATCTGTAACTCAAGGGAGAACAGACAACACATTTACCAAAAGTTTGAAAACACCACAGGCGTAATTAGAATCTGTAACTCAAGGGAGAACAGACAATACATTTACCAAAAGTTTGAAGATACCACAGGGGTAATTAGAATCTGAATCTGAAGGCAGAACAGACAATACATTTACCAAAAGTTTGAAGACACCACAGGGGTAATTAGAATCTGTAACTGAAGGGAGAACAGACAACACATTTACCAAAAGTTTGAAGATACCACAGAGGTAATTAGAATCTGTAACTCAAGGGAGAACAGACAATACATTTACCAAAAGTTTGAAGATACCACAGGGATAATTAGAATCTGTAACTGAATGGAGAACAGACAATACATTTACCAAAAGTTTGAAGATACCACAGGGGTAATTAGAATCTGTAACTCAAGGGAGAACTGACAACACATTTACCAAAAGTTTGAAGACGCCACAGGGGTAATTAGAATCTGTAACTGAATGCAGAACACAATACATTTACCAAAAGTTTGAAGATACCACAGGGGTAATTAGAATCTGAATCTCAAGACAGAACAGACAATACATTTACGAAAAGTTTGAAGACACCACAGGGGTAATTAGAATCTGCAACTGAAGGGAGAACAGAAAATACATTTACCAAAAGTTTGAAGAAACTACAGGGATAATTAGAATCTGCAACTGAAGGGAGAACAGACAACACATTTACCAAAAGTTTGAAGATACCACAGGGGTAATTAGAATCTGAATCTCAAGACAGAACAGACAATACATTTACGAAAAGTTTGAAGAAACCACAGGGATAATTAGAATCTGCAACTGAAGGGAGAACAGAAAATACATTTACCAAAAGTTTGAAGACGCCACAGGGATAATTAGAATCTGTAACTGAATGGAGAACAGACAACACATTTACCAAAAATTTGAAGATACCACAGGGGTAATTAGAATCTGAATCTCAAGACAGAACAGACAATACATTTACGAAAAGTTTGAAGACACCACAGGGGTAATTAGAATCTGTAACTCAAGGCAGAACAGACAACACATTTACCAAAACCACAACAGGGGTAATTAGAATCTGCAACTGAAGGGAGAACAGGCAATACATTTACCAAAAGTTTGAAGACATCACAGAGGTAATTAGAATCTGTAACTCAAGGGAGAACATACAATACATTTACCAAAAGTTTGAAGATACCACAGGGGTAATTAGAATATGTAACTCAAGGGAGAACAGACAACACATTTACCAAAAGTTTGAAAACACCACAGGCGTAATTAGAATCTGTAACTCAAGGGAGAACAGACAACACATTTACCAAAAGTTTGAAAACACCACAGGCGTAATTAGAATCTGTAACTCAAGGGAGAACAGACAATACATTTACCAAAAGTTTGAAGATACCACAGGGGTAATTAGAATCTGAATCTGAAGGCAGAACAGACAATACATTTACCAAAAGTTTGAAGACACCACAGGGGTAATTAGAATCTGTAACTGAAGGGAGAACAGACAACACATTTACCAAAAGTTTGAAGATACCACAGAGGTAATTAGAATCTGTAACTCAAGGGAGAACAGACAATACATTTACCAAAAGTTTGAAGATACCACAGGGATAATTAGAATCTGTAACTGAATGGAGAACAGACAATACATTTACCAAAAGTTTGAAGATACCACAGGGGTAATTAGAATCTGTAACTCAAGGGAGAACTGACAACACATTTACCAAAAGTTTGAAGACGCCACAGGGGTAATTAGAATCTGTAACTGAATGCAGAACACAATACATTTACCAAAAGTTTGAAGATACCACAGGGATAATTAGAATCTGTAACTGAATGGAGAACAGACAACACATTTACCAAAAGTTTGAAGATACCACAGGGGTAATTAGAATCTGAATCTCAAGACAGAACAGACAATACATTTACGAAAAGTTTGAAGAAACCACAGGGATAATTAGAATCTGCAACTGAAGGGAGAACAGAAAATACATTTACCAAAAGTTTGAAGAAACTACAGGGATAATTAGAATCTGCAACTGAAGGGAGAACAGAAAATACATTTACCAAAAGTTTGAATATATAACAGGGGTAATTAGAATCTGTAACTGAAAAGAGAACAGACAATACATTTACCAAAAGTTTGAAGATACCACAAGGGTAATTATAATCTGTAACTGAAGGGAGAACAGACAATGCATTTACCAACAGATTGAAGATACCACAGGGGTAATTAAAATCTATAACTGAAAGGAGAACAGACAATACATTTACCAAAAGTTTGAAGATACCACAGGGGTAATTAGAATCTGCAACTGAAGGGAGAACAGACAATACATTTACCAAAACCACAACAGGGGTAATTAGAATCTGCAACTGAAGGGAGAACAGGCAATACATTTACCAAAAGTTTGAAGACATCACAGAGGTAATTAGAATCTGTAACTCAAGGGAGAACATACAATACATTTACCAAAAGTTTGAAGATACCACAGGGGTAATTAGAATATGTAACTCAAGGGAGAACAGACAACACATTTACCAAAAGTTTGAAAACACCACAGGGGTAATTAGAATCTGTAACTCAAGGGAGAACAGACAACACATTTACCAAAAGTTTGAAAACACCACAGGCGTAATTAGAATCTGTAACTCAAGGGAGAACAGACAATACATTTACCAAAAGTTTGAAGATACCACAGGGGTAATTAGAATCTGAATCTGAAGGCAGAACAGACAATACATTTACCAAAAGTTTGAAGACACCACAGGGGTAATTAGAATCTGTAACTGAAGGGAGAACAGACAACACATTTACCAAAAGTTTGAAGATACCACAGAGGTAATTAGAATCTGTAACTCAAGGGAGAACAGACAATACATTTACCAAAAGTTTGAAGATACCACAGGGATAATTAGAATCTGTAACTGAATGGAGAACAGACAATACATTTACCAAAAGTTTGAAGATACCACAGGGGTAATTAGAATCTGTAACTCAAGGGAGAACTGACAACACATTTACCAAAAGTTTGAAGACGCCACAGGGGTAATTAGAATCTGTAACTGAATGCAGAACACAATACATTTACCAAAAGTTTGAAGATACCACAGGGATAATTAGAATCTGTAACTGAATGGAGAACAGACAACACATTTACCAAAAGTTTGAAGATACCACAGGGGTAATTAGAATCTGAATCTCAAGACAGAACAGACAATACATTTACGAAAAGTTTGAAGAAACCACAGGGATAATTAGAATCTGCAACTGAAGGGAGAACAGAAAATACATTTACCAAAAGTTTGAAGAAACTACAGGGATAATTAGAATCTGCAACTGAAGGGAGAACAGAAAATACATTTACCAAAAGTTTGAATATATAACAGGGGTAATTAGAATCTGTAACTGAAAAGAGAACAGACAATACATTTACCAAAAGTTTGAAGATACCACAAGGGTAATTATAATCTGTAACTGAAGGGAGAACAGACAATGCATTTACCAACAGATTGAAGATACCACAGGGGTAATTAAAATCTATAACTGAAAGGAGAACAGACAATACATTTACCAAAAGTTTGAAGATACCACAGGGGTAATTAGAATCTGCAACTGAAGGGAGAACAGACAATACATTTTCCAAAAGTTTGAATATATAACAGGGGTAATTAGAATCTGTAACTGAAGGGAGAACAGAAAATGCATTTACCAAAAGTTTGAAGACATCACAGGTGTAATTAAAATCTGTAACTAAGGGAGAACAGACAATAGACAATACATTTACTAAAAGTTTGAAGATACCACAGGGGTAATTTGAATCTGTAACCCAAGGGAGAACATACAATACATTTACGAAAAGTTTGAAGACATCACAGGGGTAATTAGAATCTGTATCTCAAGGCAGACCAGACAATGCATTTACCAAAAGTTTGAAGATACCACAGGGGTAATTAGAATCTGAATCTGAAGGCAGAACAGACAATACATTTACCAAAAGTTTGAAGACACCACAGGGGTAATTAGAATCTGTAACTCAATGGAGAACACACAATACATTTACCAAAAGTTTGAATATATAACAGGGGTAATTAGAATCTGTAACTGAAAAGAGAACAGACAATACATTTACCAAAAGTTTGAAGATACCACAAGGGTAATTATAATCTGTAACTGAAGGGAGAACAGACAATACATTTACCAACAGATTGAAGATACCACAGGGGTAATTAGAATCTGTAACTGAAGGGAGAACAGAAAATACATTTACCAAAAGTTTGAATATATAACAGGGGTAATTAGAATCTGTAACTGAAGGGAGAACAGACAACACATTCACTAAAAGTTTGAAGATACTACAGGCGTAATTAGAATCGGTAACTCAAGGGGGAACAGACAATACATTTACCAAACGTTTGAAGACCCCACAGGGGTAATTAGAATCTGTAACTGAAGGGAGAACAGACAACACATTTACCAAAAGTTTGAAGATACCACAGGGGTAATTAGAATCTGTAACTCCAGGCAGAACAGACAATACATTTACCAAAAGTTTGAAGATACCACAGGGATAATTAGAATCTGTAACTGAATGGAGAACAGACAATACATTTACCAAAAGTTTGAAGATACCACAGGGGTAATTAGAATCTGTAACTCAAGGGAGAACATACAATACATTTAACAAAAGTTTGAAGACACCACAGGGATAATTAGAATCTGTAACTGAATGCAGAACAGACAATACATTTACCAAAAGTTTGAAGATACCACAGGGATAATTAGAATCTGTAACTGAATGGAGAACAGACAACACATTTACCAAAAGTTTGAAGATACCACAGGGGTAATTAGAATCTGAATCTCAAGACAGAACAGACAATACATTTACGAAAAGTTTGAAGAAACCACAGGGATAATTAGAATCTGCAACTGAAGGGAGAACAGAAAATACATTTACCAAAAGTTTGAAGACGCCACAGGGATAATTAGAATCTGTAACTGAATGGAGAACAGACAACACATTTACCAAAAGTTTGAAGATACCACAGGGGTAATTAGAATCTGTAACTGAATGGAGAACAGACAACACATTTACCAAAAGTTTGAAGATACCACAGGGGTAATTAGAATCTGAATCTCAAGACAGAACAGACAATACATTTACGAAAAGTTTGAAGACACCACAGGGGTAATTAGAATCTGTAACTCAAGGCAGAACAGACAACACATTTACCAAAACCACAACAGGGGTAATTAGAATCTGCAACTGAAGGGAGAACAGGCAATACATTTACCAAAAGTTTGAAGACATCACAGAGGTAATTAGAATCTGTAACTCAAGGGAGAACATACAATACATTTACCAAAAGTTTGAAGATACCACAGGGGTAATTAGAATATGTAACTCAAGGGAGAACAGACAACACATTTACCAAAAGTTTGAAAACACCACAGGGGTAATTAGAATCTGTAACTCAAGGGAGAACAGACAACACATTTACCAAAAGTTTGAAAACACCACAGGGGTAATTAGAATCTGTAACTCAAGGGAGAACAGACAATACATTTACCAAAAGTTTGAAGATACCACAGGGGTAATTAGAATCTGAATCTGAAGGCAGAACAGACAATACATTTACCAAAAGTTTGAAGACACCACAGGGGTAATTAGAATCTGTAACTGAAGGGAGAACAGACAACACATTTACCAAAAGTTTGAAGATACCACAGAGGTAATTAGAATCTGTAACTCAAGGGAGAACAGACAATACATTTACCAAAAGTTTGAAGATACCACAGGGATAATTAGAATCTGTAACTGAATGGAGAACAGACAATACATTTACCAAAAGTTTGAAGATACCACAGGGGTAATTAGAATATGTAACTCAAGGGAGAACTGACAACACATTTACCAAAAGTTTGAAGACGCCACAGGGGTAATTAGAATCTGTAACTGAATGCAGAACACAATACATTTACCAAAAGTTTGAAGATACCACAGGGATAATTAGAATCTGTAACTGAAGGGAGAACAGACAATACATTTTCCAAAAGTTTGAATATATAACAGGGGTAATTAGAATCTGTAACTGAAGGGAGAACAGAAAATGCATTTACCAAAAGTTTGAAGACATCACAGGTGTAATTAAAATCTGTAACTAAGGGAGAACAGACAATAGACAATACATTTACTAAAAGTTTGAAGATACCACAGGGGTAATTTGAATCTGTAACTCAAGGGAGAACATACAATACATTTACGAAAAGTTTGAAGACATCACAGGGGTAATTAGAATCTGTATCTCAAGGCAGACCAGACAATGCATTTACCAAAAGTTTGAAGATACCACAGGGGTAATTAGAATCTGAATCTGAAGGCAGAACAGACAATACATTTACCAAAAGTTTGAAGACACCACAGGGGTAATTAGAATCTGTAACTCAATGGAGAACACACAATACATTTACCAAAAGTTTGAATATATAACAGGGGTAATTAGAATCTGTAACTGAAAAGAGAACAGACAATACATTTACCAAAAGTTTGAAGATACCACAAGGGTAATTATAATCTGTAACTGAAGGGAGAACAGACAATGCATTTACCAACAGATTGAAGATACCACAGGGGTAATTAGAATATGTAACTGAAGGGAGAACAGAAAATACATTTACCAAAAGTTTGAATATATAACAGGGGTAATTAGAATCTGTAACTGAAGGGAGAACAGACAACACATTCACTAAAAGTTTGAAGATACTACAGGCGTAATTAGAATCGGTAACTCAAGGGGGAACAGACAATACATTTACCAAACGTTTGAAGACCCCACAGGGGTAATTAGAATCTGTAACTGAAGGGAGAACAGACAACACATTTACCAAAAGTTTGAAGATACCACAGGGGTAATTAGAATCTGTAACTCCAGGCAGAACAGACAATACATTTACCAAAAGTTTGAAGTTACCACAGGGGTAATTAGAATCTGTAACTGAAGGGAGAATCGACAACACATTTACCAAAAGTTTGAAGATACTACAGGCGTTATTAGAATCGGTAACTCAAGGGAGAATAGACAATGCATTTACCAAAAGTTTGAATATATAACAGGGGTAATTAGAATCTGTAACTGAAGGGAGAACAGACAACACATTTAAAAACAGTTTGAAGATACTACAGGCGTAATTAGAATTTGTAACTGAAGGGAGAACAGACAATACACTTACCAAAAGTTTGAATATATAACAGGGGTAATTAGAATTTGTAAATGAAGGGTGAACAGAAAATAGTACATTTACCAACAGTTTGAAGATACTACAGCCGTAATTAGAATCGGTAACTCAAGGGAGAACAGACAATACATTTACCAAAAGTTTGAATATATACCAGGGGTAATTAGAATCTGTAACTGAATGGAGAACAGACGACACATTTACCAACAGTTTGAAGATACAACAGGCGTAATTAGAATCGGTAACTCAAGGGAGAACAGACAATACATTTACCAAAAGTTTGAATATATAATAGAGGTAATTAGAATCTGTAACTGAAGGGAGAACAGACAACACATTATCCAACAGTTTGAAGATACTACAGACGTAATTAGAATCGGTAACTCAAGGGAGAACAGACAATACATTTACCAAAAGTTTGAATATATAACACGGGTAATTAGAATCTGTAACTGAAGGGAGAACAGACAATACATTTACCAAAAGTTTGAATATATAACAGGGGTAATTAGAATCTGTAACTGAAGGGACACATTTACCAACAGTTTGAAGATACCACAGGCGTAATTAGAATCGGTAACTCAAGGGAGAACAAACAATACATTTACCAAAAGTTTGAAGATACCACAGAGGTAATTAGAATCTGTAACTGAATGGAGAACAGACAATACATTTACCAAACGCTTGAAGATACCACAGGGGAAATTAGAATCTGTAACTGAATGGAGAACACACAATACATTTACCAAACGTTTGAAGATACCACAGGGGTAATTAGAATCTGTAACTCAAGGAGGAACAGACAATATATTTACCAAAAGTTTGAATATATAACAGGGGTAATTAGAATCTGTAACTGAAGGGAGAACAGACAATACATTTACCAACAGTTTGAAGATACCATAGGGGTAGTTAAAATCTGTAACTGAAGGGAGAAAAGAAAATACATTTACCAAAAGTCTGAAGATACCACAGGGGTAATTAGAATCTGCAACTGAAGGGAGAACAGACAATACTTTTTCCAAAAGTTTGAATATATAACAGGGGTAATTAGAATCTGTAACTGAAGGGAGAACAGACAATACATTTACTAAAAGTTTGAAGATACCACAGGGTTAATTATAATATGTAGCTGAAGGGAGAACAGAAAATACATTTACAAAACGTTTGAAGATACCACAGGGGTAATTAGAATCTGCACCTGAAAGGAGAACAGACAATACATTTACCAAAAGTTTGAAGACATCACAGGGGTAATTAGAATATGTAACTCAAGGGAGAACAGACAATACATTTACCAAAAGTTTGAAGACACCACAGGGGTAATTAGAATCTGTAACTGAAGGGAGAGTAGATAACACATTTACCAAAAGTTTGAAGATACCACAGGGGTAATTAGAATCTGTAACTGAAGGGAGAACAGAAAATACACTTACCAACAGTTTGAAGATACTACAGTGGTAATAAGAATCTGTAACTGAAGGGAGAACAGACAACACATTTACCAAAAGTTTGAAGATACCACAGGGGTAATTAGAATCTGTAACTGAAGGGAGAACAGACAATACATTTACCAAAAGTTTGAATATATAACAGGGGTAATTAGAATCTGTAACTGAAGGGAGAACAGACAACACATTTACCAACAGTTTGAAGATACTACAGGCGTAATTAGAATCGGTAACTCAAGGGAGAACAGACAATCCATTTACCAAAAGTTTGAAGATACCACAGGGTAATTAAAATCTGCAACTCAAGGGAGAACAGACAATACATTTACCAAAAGTTTGAAGATACCACAGGGGTAATTAGAATCTGCAACTGAAGGGAGAACAGACAATACATTTTCCAAAAGTTTGAATATATAACAGGGGTAATTAGAATCTGTAACTGAAGGGAGAACAGAAAATGCATTTACCAAAAGTTTGAAGACATCACAGGTGTAATTAAAATCTGTAACTAAGGGAGAACAGACAATAGACAATACATTTACTAAAAGTTTGAAGATACCACAGGGGTAATTTGAATCTGTAACCCAAGGGAGAACATACAATACATTTACGAAAAGTTTGAAGACATCACAGGGGTAATTAGAATCTGTATCTCAAGGCAGACCAGACAATGCATTTACCAAAAGTTTGAAGATACCACAGGGGTAATTAGAATCTGAATCTGAAGGCAGAACAGACAATACATTTACCAAAAGTTTGAAGACACCACAGGGGTAATTAGAATCTGTAACTCAATGGAGAACACACAATACATTTACCAAAAGTTTGAATATATAACAGGGGTAATTAGAATCTGTAACTGAAAAGAGAACAGACAATACATTTACCAAAAGTTTGAAGATACCACAAGGGTAATTATAATCTGTAACTGAAGGGAGAACAGACAATACATTTACCAACAGATTGAAGATACCACAGGGGTAATTAGAATCTGTAACTGAAGGGAGAACAGAAAATACATTTACCAAAAGTTTGAATATATAACAGGGGTAATTAGAATCTGTAACTGAAGGGAGAACAGACAACACATTCACTAAAAGTTTGAAGATACTACAGGCGTAATTAGAATCGGTAACTCAAGGGGGAACAGACAATACATTTACCAAACGTTTGAAGACCCCACAGGGGTAATTAGAATCTGTAACTGAAGGGAGAACAGACAACACATTTACCAAAAGTTTGAAGATACCACAGGGGTAATTAGAATCTGTAACTCCAGGCAGAACAGACAATACATTTACCAAAAGTTTGAAGATACCACAGGGATAATTAGAATCTGTAACTGAATGGAGAACAGACAATACATTTACCAAAAGTTTGAAGATACCACAGGGGTAATTAGAATCTGTAACTCAAGGGAGAACATACAATACATTTAACAAAAGTTTGAAGACACCACAGGGATAATTAGAATCTGTAACTGAATGCAGAACAGACAATACATTTACCAAAAGTTTGAAGATACCACAGGGATAATTAGAATCTGTAACTGAATGGAGAACAGACAACACATTTACCAAAAGTTTGAAGATACCACAGGGGTAATTAGAATCTGAATCTCAAGACAGAACAGACAATACATTTACGAAAAGTTTGAAGAAACCACAGGGATAATTAGAATCTGCAACTGAAGGGAGAACAGAAAATACATTTACCAAAAGTTTGAAGACGCCACAGGGATAATTAGAATCTGTAACTGAATGGAGAACAGACAACACATTTACCAAAAGTTTGAAGATACCACAGGGGTAATTAGAATCTGTAACTGAATGGAGAACAGACAACACATTTACCAAAAGTTTGAAGATACCACAGGGGTAATTAGAATCTGAATCTCAAGACAGAACAGACAATACATTTACGAAAAGTTTGAAGACACCACAGGGGTAATTAGAATCTGTAACTCAAGGCAGAACAGACAACACATTTACCAAAACCACAACAGGGGTAATTAGAATCTGCAACTGAAGGGAGAACAGGCAATACATTTACCAAAAGTTTGAAGACATCACAGAGGTAATTAGAATCTGTAACTCAAGGGAGAACATACAATACATTTACCAAAAGTTTGAAGATACCACAGGGGTAATTAGAATATGTAACTCAAGGGAGAACAGACAACACATTTACCAAAAGTTTGAAAACACCACAGGGGTAATTAGAATCTGTAACTCAAGGGAGAACAGACAACACATTTACCAAAAGTTTGAAAACACCACAGGGGTAATTAGAATCTGTAACTCAAGGGAGAACAGACAATACATTTACCAAAAGTTTGAAGATACCACAGGGGTAATTAGAATCTGAATCTGAAGGCAGAACAGACAATACATTTACCAAAAGTTTGAAGACACCACAGGGGTAATTAGAATCTGTAACTGAAGGGAGAACAGACAACACATTTACCAAAAGTTTGAAGATACCACAGAGGTAATTAGAATCTGTAACTCAAGGGAGAACAGACAATACATTTACCAAAAGTTTGAAGATACCACAGGGATAATTAGAATCTGTAACTGAATGGAGAACAGACAATACATTTACCAAAAGTTTGAAGATACCACAGGGGTAATTAGAATATGTAACTCAAGGGAGAACTGACAACACATTTACCAAAAGTTTGAAGACGCCACAGGGGTAATTAGAATCTGTAACTGAATGCAGAACACAATACATTTACCAAAAGTTTGAAGATACCACAGGGATAATTAGAATCTGTAACTGAAGGGAGAACAGACAATACATTTTCCAAAAGTTTGAATATATAACAGGGGTAATTAGAATCTGTAACTGAAGGGAGAACAGAAAATGCATTTACCAAAAGTTTGAAGACATCACAGGTGTAATTAAAATCTGTAACTAAGGGAGAACAGACAATAGACAATACATTTACTAAAAGTTTGAAGATACCACAGGGGTAATTTGAATCTGTAACTCAAGGGAGAACATACAATACATTTACGAAAAGTTTGAAGACATCACAGGGGTAATTAGAATCTGTATCTCAAGGCAGACCAGACAATGCATTTACCAAAAGTTTGAAGATACCACAGGGGTAATTAGAATCTGAATCTGAAGGCAGAACAGACAATACATTTACCAAAAGTTTGAAGACACCACAGGGGTAATTAGAATCTGTAACTCAATGGAGAACACACAATACATTTACCAAAAGTTTGAATATATAACAGGGGTAATTAGAATCTGTAACTGAAAAGAGAACAGACAATACATTTACCAAAAGTTTGAAGATACCACAAGGGTAATTATAATCTGTAACTGAAGGGAGAACAGACAATGCATTTACCAACAGATTGAAGATACCACAGGGGTAATTAGAATATGTAACTGAAGGGAGAACAGAAAATACATTTACCAAAAGTTTGAATATATAACAGGGGTAATTAGAATCTGTAACTGAAGGGAGAACAGACAACACATTCACTAAAAGTTTGAAGATACTACAGGCGTAATTAGAATCGGTAACTCAAGGGGGAACAGACAATACATTTACCAAACGTTTGAAGACCCCACAGGGGTAATTAGAATCTGTAACTGAAGGGAGAACAGACAACACATTTACCAAAAGTTTGAAGATACCACAGGGGTAATTAGAATCTGTAACTCCAGGCAGAACAGACAATACATTTACCAAAAGTTTGAAGTTACCACAGGGGTAATTAGAATCTGTAACTGAAGGGAGAATCGACAACACATTTACCAAAAGTTTGAAGATACTACAGGCGTTATTAGAATCGGTAACTCAAGGGAGAATAGACAATGCATTTACCAAAAGTTTGAATATATAACAGGGGTAATTAGAATCTGTAACTGAAGGGAGAACAGACAACACATTTAAAAACAGTTTGAAGATACTACAGGCGTAATTAGAATTTGTAACTGAAGGGAGAACAGACAATACACTTACCAAAAGTTTGAATATATAACAGGGGTAATTAGAATTTGTAAATGAAGGGGGAACAGAAAATAGTACATTTACCAACAGTTTGAAGATACTACAGCCGTAATTAGAATCGGTAACTCAAGGGAGAACAGACAATACATTTACCAAAAGTTTGAATATATACCAGGGGTAATTAGAATCTGTAACTGAATGGAGAACAGACGACACATTTACCAACAGTTTGAAGATACAACAGGCGTAATTAGAATCGGTAACTCAAGGGAGAACAGACAATACATTTACCAAAAGTTTGAATATATAATAGAGGTAATTAGAATCTGTAACTGAAGGGAGAACAGACAACACATTATCCAACAGTTTGAAGATACTACAGACGTAATTAGAATCGGTAACTCAAGGGAGAACAGACAATACATTTACCAAAAGTTTGAATATATAACACGGGTAATTAGAATCTGTAACTGAAGGGAGAACAGACAATACATTTACCAAAAGTTTGAATATATAACAGGGGTAATTAGAATCTGTAACTGAAGGGACACATTTACCAACAGTTTGAAGATACCACAGGCGTAATTAGAATCGGTAACTCAAGGGAGAACAAACAATACATTTACCAAAAGTTTGAAGATACCACAGAGGTAATTAGAATCTGTAACTGAATGGAGAACAGACAATACATTTACCAAACGCTTGAAGATACCACAGGGGAAATTAGAATCTGTAACTGAATGGAGAACACACAATACATTTACCAAACGTTTGAAGATACCACAGGGGTAATTAGAATCTGTAACTCAAGGAGGAACAGACAATATATTTACCAAAAGTTTGAATATATAACAGGGGTAATTAGAATCTGTAACTGAAGGGAGAACAGACAATACATTTACCAACAGTTTGAAGATACCATAGGGGTAGTTAAAATCTGTAACTGAAGGGAGAAAAGAAAATACATTTACCAAAAGTCTGAAGATACCACAGGGGTAATTAGAATCTGCAACTGAAGGGAGAACAGACAATACTTTTTCCAAAAGTTTGAATATATAACAGGGGTAATTAGAATCTGTAACTGAAGGGAGAACAGACAATACATTTACTAAAAGTTTGAAGATACCACAGGGTTAATTATAATATGTAGCTGAAGGGAGAACAGAAAATACATTTACAAAACGTTTGAAGATACCACAGGGGTAATTAGAATCTGCACCTGAAAGGAGAACAGACAATACATTTACCAAAAGTTTGAAGACATCACAGGGGTAATTAGAATATGTAACTCAAGGGAGAACAGACAATACATTTACCAAAAGTTTGAAGACACCACAGGGGTAATTAGAATCTGTAACTGAAGGGAGAGTAGATAACACATTTACCAAAAGTTTGAAGATACCACAGGGGTAATTAGAATCTGTAACTGAAGGGAGAACAGAAAATACACTTACCAACAGTTTGAAGATACTACAGTGGTAATAAGAATCTGTAACTGAAGGGAGAACAGACAACACATTTACCAAAAGTTTGAAGATACCACAGGGGTAATTAGAATCTGTAACTGAAGGGAGAACAGACAATACATTTACCAAAAGTTTGAATATATAACAGGGGTAATTAGAATCTGTAACTGAAGGGAGAACAGACAACACATTTACCAACAGTTTGAAGATACTACAGGCGTAATTAGAATCGGTAACTCAAGGGAGAACAGACAATCCATTTACCAAAAGTTTGAAGATACCACAGGGTAATTAAAATCTGCAACTCAAGGGAGAACAGACAATACATTTACCAAAAGTTTGAAGACACCACAGGAGTAATTAGAATCTGTAACTGAAGGGAGAGTAGATAACACATTTACCAAAAGTTTGAAGATACCACAGGGGTAATTAGAATCTGTAACTGAAGGGAGAACAGAAAATACACTTACCAACAGTTTGAAGATACTACAGACGTAATTAGAATCGGTAACTCAAGGGAGAACAGACAATACATTTACCAAAAGTTAGAATATATACCAGGGGTAATTCGAATCTGTAACTGAAGGGAGAACAGACCAAAAGTTTGAATATATAACGGGTAATTAGAATCTGTAACTGAACGGAGAACAGACAACACATTTACCAACAGTTTGAGGATACTACAGGCGTAATTAGAATCGGTAAATCAAGGGAGAACAGACAATACATTTACCAAAAGTTTGAATATATAACACGGGTAATTAGAATCGGTAACTGAAAGGAGAACAAACAATACATTTACCAAAAGTTTGAAGATACCACAGGGGTAATTAGAATCCAACTGAATAGAGAACAGACAATATATTTACCAAACGCTTGAAGATACCACAGGGGAAATTAGAATCTGTAACTGAATGGAGAACAGACAACACATTTACCAAACGTTTGAAGATACCACAGGGGTAATTAGAATCTGTAACTGAATGGAGAACAGACAATAGTAGATTTACCAAACGTTTGAAGATACCACAGGGGTAATAAGAATTTGTAGCTGAAGGGAGAACAGATAACACATTTACCAAAAATTTGAAGATACCACAGGGGTAATTAGAATCTGTAACTCAAGGCAGAACAGACAATACATTTACCAAAACCACAACAGGGATAATTAGAATCTGCAACTGAAGGGAGAACAGACAATACATTACCCAAAAGTTTGAATATATAACAGGGGTAATTAGAATCTGTAACTGAAGGGAGAACAGACAACACATTTACCAAAAGTTTGAAGATACTACAGGCGTAATTAGAATCGGTAACTCAAGGGAGAACAGACAATACATTTACCAAAAGTTTGAAGACACCACAGGGGTAATTAGAATCTGTAACTGAAGGGCGAACAGACAATACATTTACCAAAAGTTTGAAGATATCACATGGGAAATTAGAATCTGTAACTGAAGGGAGAGTAGATAACACATTTACCAAAAGTTTGAAGATACCACAGGGGTAATTAGAATCTGTAACTGAAGGGAGAACAGAAAATACACTTACCAACAGTTTGAAGATACTACAGACGTAATTAGAATCGGTAACTCAAGGGAGAACAGACAATACATTTACCAAAAGTTTGAATATATACCAGGGGTAATTAGAATCTGTAACTGAAGGGAGAACAGACAATACATTTACCAAAAGTTTGAATATATAACAGGGGTAATTAGAATCTGTAACTGAAGGGAGAACAGACAACACATTTACCAACAGTTTGAAGATACTACAGGCGTAATTAGAATCTGTAACTGAAGGGAGAACAGACAATACATTTACCAAAAGTTTGAATACATAACGGGTAATTAGAATCTGTAACTGAAGGGAGAACAGACAACACATTTACCAAAAGTTTGAAGATACTACAGGCGTAATTAGAATTTGTAACTGAAGGGAGAACAGACAATACATTTACCAAAAGTTTGAATATATAACAGGGGTAATTAGAATCTGTAACTCAAGGGAGAACTGACAACACATTTACCAACAGTTTGAAGATACCACAGGCGTAATTAGAATCGGTAACTCAAGGGAGAACAAACAATACATTTACCAAAAGTTTTAAGATACCACAGGGGTAATTAGAATCTCTAACTGAATGGAGAACAGTCAATTCATTTATCAAACGCTTGAAGATACTACAGGGGAAATTAGAATCTGTAACTGAATGGAGAACAGACAACACATTTACCAAACATTTGAAAATACCACAAGGGTAATTAAAATCTGTAACTGAATGGATAACAGACAATAGTACATTTACCAAACGTTTGAAGATACCACAGGGATAATAAGAATCTGTAGCTGAAGGGAGAACAGATAACACATTTACCAAAATTTTGAAGATACCACAGGGGTAATTAGAACAGAAAATACATTTATCAAAAGTTTGAAGACACTACAGGGGCAATTAGAATCTGTAACTGAAGGGAGAACAGAAAATACATTAACGAAAAGTTTGAATATATAACAGGGGTAATTAGAATCTGTAACTGAAGGGAGAACAGACAACACATTTACCAAAAGTTTGAAGATACCACAGAGGTAATTAGAATCTGTAACTGAAGGGAGAACAGAACATACATTTACCAAAAGTTTGAAGACACCACAGGGGTAATTAGAATATGTAACTGAAGGGAGAACAGAACATACATTTACCAAAAGTTTGAAGACACCACAGGGGTAATTAGAATATGTAACTGAAGGGAGAACACACCATACATTTACCAAAAGTTTGAATATATAACAAGGGTAATTAGAATCTGTAACTGAAAAGAGAACAGACAATACATTTACCAAAAGTTTGAAGATACCACAAGGGTAATTATAATCTGTAACTGAAGGGAGAACAGACAATACATTTACCAACAGATTGAAGATACCACAGGGGTAATTAAAATCTGTAACTGAAAGGAGAACAGACAATACATTTACCAAAAGTTTGAAGATACCACAGGGGTAATTAAAATCTGCAACTGAAGGGAGAACAGACAATACATTTTCCAAAAGTTTGAATATATAACAGGGGTAATTAGAATCTGTAACTGAAGGGAGAACAGAAAATACATTTACCAAAAGTTTGAAGACATCACAGGGGTAATTAGAATCTGTAACTAAGGGAGAACAGACCATACATTTACTAAAAGTTTGAAGACACCACAGGTGTAATTAGAATCTGAATCTGAAGGCAGAACAGACAATACATTTACCAAAAGTTTGAAGATACCACAGGGGTAATTAGAATCTGAATCTGAAGGCAGAACAGACAATACATTTACCAAAAGTTTGAAGACACCACAGGGGTAATTAGAATCTGTAACTCAATGGAGAACAGACAATACATTTAACAAAAGTTTGAAGATACCACAGGGGTAATTAGAATCTGTAACTGAAGGGAGAACAGAAAATACATTTACCAAAAGTTAGAATATATAACAGGGGTAATTAGAATCTGTAACTGAAGGGAGAACAGACAACACATTCACTAAAAGTTTGAACATACTACAGGCGTAATTAGAATCGGTAACTCAAGGGAGAACAGACAATACATTTACCAAAAGTTTGAAGACACCACAGGGGTAATTAGAATATGTAACTGAAGGGAGAACAGAACATACATTTACCAAAAGTTTGAAGACACCACAGGGGTAATTAGAATATGTAACTGAAGGGAGAACACACCATACATTTACCAAAAGTTTGAATATATAACAGGGGTAATTAGAATCTGTAACTGAAAAGAGAACAGACAATACATTTACCAAAAGTTTGAAGTTACCACAAGGGTAATTATAATCTGTAACTGAAGGGAGAACAGACAATACATTTACCAACAGATTGAAGATACCACAGGGGTAATTAAAATCTGTAACTGAAAGGAGAACAGACAATACATTTACCAAAAGTTTGAAGATACCACAGGGGTAATTAAAATCTGCAACTGAAGGGAGAACAGACAATACATTTTCCAAAAGTTTGAATATATAACAGGGGTAATTAGAATCTGTAACTGAAGGGAGAACAGAAAATACATTTACCAAAAGTTTGAAGACATCACAGGGGTAATTAGAATCTGTAACTAAGGGAGAACAGACCATACATTTACTAAAAGTTTGAAGACACCACAGGTGTAATTAGAATCTGAATCTGAAGGCAGAACAGACAATACATTTACCAAAAGTTTGAAGATACCACAGGGGTAATTAGAATCTGAATCTGAAGGCAGAACAGACAATACATTTACCAAAAGTTTGAAGACACCACAGGGGTAATTAGAATCTGTAACTCAATGGAGAACAGACAATACATTTAACAAAAGTTTGAAGATACCACAGGGGTAATTAGAATCTGTAACTGAAGGGAGAACAGAAAATACATTTACCAAAAGTTAGAATATATAACAGGGGTAATTAGAATCTGTAACTGAAGGGAGAACAGACAACACATTCACTAAAAGTTTGAACATACTACAGGCGTAATTAGAATCTGTAACTGAAGGGAGAACAGAAAATACACTTACCAACAGTTTGAAGATACTACAGACGTAATTAGAATCGGTAACTCAAGGGAGAACAGACAATACATTTACCAAAAGTTTGAATATATACCAGGGGTAATTAGAATCTGTAACTGAAGGGAGAACAGACAATACATTTACCAAAAGTTTGAATATATAACAGGGGTAATTAGAATCTGTAACTGAAGGGAGAACAGACAACACATTTACCAACAGTTTGAAGATACTACAGGCGTAATTAGAATCTGTAACTGAAGGGAGAACAGACAATACATTTACCAAAAGTTTGAATACATAACGGGTAATTAGAATCTGTAACTGAAGGGAGAACAGACAACACATTTACCAAAAGTTTGAAGATACTACAGGCGTAATTAGAATTTGTAACTGAAGGGAGAACAGACAATACATTTACCAAAAGTTTGAATATATAACAGGGGTAATTAGAATCTGTAACTCAAGGGAGAACAGACAACACATTTACCAACAGTTTGAAGATACCACAGGCGTAATTAGAATCGGTAACTCAAGGGAGAACAAACAATACATTTACCAAAAGTTTTAAGATACCACAGGGGTAATTAGAATCTCTAACTGAATGGAGAACAGTCAATTCATTTACCAAACGCTTGAAGATACTACAGGGGAAATTAGAATCTGTAACTGAATGGAGAACAGACAACACATTTACCAAACATTTGAAAATACCACAAGGGTAATTAAAATCTGTAACTGAATGGATAACAGACAATAGTACATTTACCAAACGTTTGAAGATACCACAGGGATAATAAGAATCTGTAGCTGAAGGGAGAACAGATAACACATTTACCAAAATTTTGAAGATACCACAGGGGTAATTAGAATCTGTAACTCAAGGGAGAACAGAAAATACATTTATCAAAAGTTTGAAGACACTACAGGGGCAATTAGAATCTGTAACTGAAGGGAGAACAGAAAATACATTAACGAAAAGTTTGAATATGAGAACAGACAATACATTTACCAACAGATTGAAGATACCACAGGGGTAATTAAAATCTGTAACTGAAAGGAGAACAGACAATACATTTACCAAAAGTTTGAAGATACCACAGGGGTAATTAAAATCTGCAACTGAAGGGAGAACAGACAATACATTTTCCAAAAGTTTGAATATATAACAGGGGTAATTAGAATCTGTAACTGAAGGGAGAACAGAAAATACATTTACCAAAAGTTTGAAGATACCACAGAGGTAATTAGAATCTGTAACTGAAGGGAGAACAGAACATACATTTACCAAAAGTTTGAAGACACCACAGGGGTAATTAGAATATGTAACTGAAGGGAGAACAGAACATACATTTACCAAAAGTTTGAAGACACCACAGGGGTAATTAGAATATGTAACTGAAGGGAGAACACACCATACATTTACCAAAAGTTTGAATATATAACAGGGGTAATTAGAATCTGTAACTGAAAAGAGAACAGACAATACATTTACCAAAAGTTTGAAGATACCACAAGGGTAATTATAATCTGTAACTGAAGGGAGAACAGACAATACATTTACCAACAGATTGAAGATACCACAGGGGTAATTAAAATCTGTAACTGAAAGGAGAACAGACAATACATTTACCAAAAGTTTGAAGATACCACAGGGGTAATTAAAATCTGCAACTGAAGGGAGAACAGACAATACATTTTCCAAAAGTTTGAATATATAACAGGGGTAATTAGAATCTGTAACTGAAGGGAGAACAGAAAATACATTTACCAAAAGTTTGAAGACATCACAGGGGTAATTAGAATCTGTAACTAAGGGAGAACAGACCATACATTTACTAAAAGTTTGAAGACACCACAGGTGTAATTAGAATCTGAATCTGAAGGCAGAACAGACAATACATTTACCAAAAGTTTGAAGATACCACAGGGGTAATTAGAATCTGAATCTGAAGGCAGAACAGACAATACATTTACCAAAAGTTTGAAGACACCACAGGGGTAATTAGAATCTGTAACTCAATGGAGAACAGACAATACATTTAACAAAAGTTTGAAGATACCACAGGGGTAATTAGAATCTGTAACTGAAGGGAGAACAGAAAATACATTTACCAAAAGTTAGAATATATAACAGGGGTAATTAGAATCTGTAACTGAAGGGAGAACAGACAACACATTCACTAAAAGTTTGAACATACTACAGGCGTAATTAGAATCGGTAACTCAAGGGAGAACAGACAATACATTTACCAAAAGTTTGAAGACACCACAGGGGTAATTAGAATATGTAACTGAAGGGAGAACAGAACATACATTTACCAAAAGTTTGAAGACACCACAGGGGTAATTAGAATATGTAACTGAAGGGAGAACACACCATACATTTACCAAAAGTTTGAATATATAACAGGGGTAATTAGAATCTGTAACTGAAAAGAGAACAGACAATACATTTACCAAAAGTTTGAAGATACCACAAGGGTAATTATAATCTGTAACTGAAGGGAGAACAGACAATACATTTACCAACAGATTGAAGATACCACAGGGGTAATTAAAATCTGTAACTGAAAGGAGAACAGACAATACATTTACCAAAAGTTTGAAGATACCACAGGGGTAATTAAAATCTGCAACTGAAGGGAGAACAGACAATACATTTTCCAAAAGTTTGAATATATAACAGGGGTAATTAGAATCTGTAACTGAAGGGAGAACAGAAAATACATTTACCAAAAGTTTGAAGACATCACAGGGGTAATTAGAATCTGTAACTAAGGGAGAACAGACCATACATTTACTAAATGTTTGAAGACACCACAGGTGTAATTAGAATCTGAATCTGAAGGCAGAACAGACAATACATTTACCAAAAGTTTGAAGATACCACAGGGGTAATTAGAATCTGAATCTGAAGGCAGAACAGACAATACATTTACCAAAAGTTTGAAGACACCACAGGGGTAATTAGAATCTGTAACTCAATGGAGAACAGACAATACATTTAACAAAAGTTTGAAGATACCACAGGGGTAATTAGAATCTGTAACTGAAGGTAGAACAGAAAATACATTTACCAAAAGTTAGAATATATAACAGGGGTAATTAGAATCTGTAACTGAAGGGAGAACAGACAACACATTCACTAAAAGTTTGAACATACTACAGGCGTAATTAGAATAGGTAACTCAAGGGAGAACAGACAATACATTTACCAAACGTTTGAAGACACCACAGGGGTAATTAGAATCTGTAACTGAAGGGAGAACAGACAATACATTTACCAAAAGTTTGAAGATACCAGAGGGGAAATTAGAATCTGTAACTGAAGGGAGAGTAGACAACACATTTACCAAAAGTTTGAAGTTACCACAGGGGTAATTAGAATCTCTAACTGAAGGGAGAACAGAAAATACATTTACCAAAAGTTTGAAGACACCACAGGTGTAATTAGAATTTGTAACTCAAGGCAGAACAGACAATACATTTACCAAAAGTTTGAACACATCACAGGGGTAATTAGAATCTGTAACTCAAGGCAGACCAGACAATACATTTACCAAAAGTTTGAAGATACCACAGGGGTAATTAGAATCTGAATCTGAAGGCAGAACAGACAATACATTTACCAAAAGTTTGAAGACACCACAGGGGTAATTAGAATCTGTAACTCAATGGAGAACAGACAATACATTTAACAAAAGTTTGAAGATACCACAGGGGTAATTAGAATCTGTAACTGAAGGGAGAACAGAAAATACATTTACCAAAAGTTTGAATATATAACAGGGGTAATTAGAATCTGTAACTGAAGGGAGAACATACAACACATTCACTAAAAGTCTGAAGATACTACAGGCGTAATTAGAATCGGTAACTCAAGGGAGAACAGACAATACATTTACCAAACGTTTGAAGACACCACAGGGGTAATTAGAATCTGTAACTCCAGGCAGAACAGACAATACATTTACCAAAAGTTTGAAGATACCACAGGGGAAATTAGAATCTGTAACTGAAGGGAGAGTAGACAACACATTTACCAAAAGTTTGAAGTTACCACAGGGGTAATTAGAATCTCTAACTGAAGGGAGAACAGAAAATACACTTACCAAAAGTTTGAAGACACCACAGGGGTAATTAGAATATGTAACTGAAGGGAGAACAGACAATACATTTACCAAAAGTTTGAATATATAACAGGGGTAATTAGAATCTGTAACTGAAGGGAGAATCGACAACACATTTACCAAAAGTTTGATGATACTACAGGCGTTATTAGAATCGGTAACTCAAGGGAGAATAGACAATGCATTTACCAAAAGTTTGAATATATAACAGGGGTAATTAGAATCTGTAACTGAAGGGAGAACAGACAATACATTTACCAAACGTTTGAAGATACCACAGGGGTAATTAGAATCTGTAACTCAAGGAGGAACAGACAATATATTTACCAAAAGTTTGAATATATAACAGGGGTAATTAGAATCTGTAACTGAAGGGAGAACAGACAATACATTTACCAACAGTTTGAAGATACCATAGGGGTAGTTAAAATCTGTAACTGAAGGGAGAAAAGAAAATACATTTACCAAAAGTCTGAAGATACCACAGGGGTAATTAGAATCTGCAACTGAAGGGAGAACAGACAATACTTTTTCCAAAAGTTTGAATATATAACAGGGGTAATTAGAATCTGTAACTGAAGGGAGAACAGACAATACATTTACTAAAAGTTTGAAGATACCACAGGGTTAATTAGAATATGTAGCTGAAGGGAGAACAGAAAATACATTTACAAAACGTTTGAAGATACCACAGGGGTAATTAGAATCTGCACCTGAAAGGAGAACAGACAATACATTTACCAAAAGTTTGAAGACATCACAGGGGTAATTAGAATATGTAACTGAAGGGAGAACAGACAATACATTTACCAAAAGTTTGAATATATAACAGGGGTAATTAGAATCTGTAACTGAAGGGAGAATCGACAACACATTTACCAAAAGTTTGATGATACTACAGGCGTTATTAGAATCGGTAACTCAAGGGAGAATAGACAATGCATTTACCAAAAGTTTGAATATATAACAGGGGTAATTAGAATCTGTAACTGAAGGGAGAACAGACAATACATTTACCAAACGTTTGAAGATACCACAGGGGTAATTAGAATCTGTAACTCAAGGAGGAACAGACAATATATTTACCAAAAGTTTGAATATATAACAGGGGTAATTAGAATCTGTAACTGAAGGGAGAACAGACAATACATTTACCAAAAGTTTGAAGTTACCACAGGGGTAATTAGAATCTGTAACTGAAGGGAGAACAGAAAATACACTTACCAAAAGTTTGAAGACACCACAGGGGTAATTAGAATATGTAACTGAAGGGAGAACAGACAATACATTTAACAAAAGTTTGAATATATAACAGGGGTAATTAGAATCTGTAACTGAAGGGAGAACAGACAACACATTTAAAAACAGTTTGAAGATACTACAGGCGTAATTAGAATTTGTAACTGAAGGGAGAACAGACAATACACTTACCAAAAGTTTGAATATATAACAGGGGTAATTAGAATTTGTAAATGAAGGGGGAACAGAAAATAGTACATTTACCAACAGTTTGAAGATACTACAGCCGTAATTAGAATCGGTAACTCAAGGGAGAACAGACAATACATTTACCAAAAGTTGGAATATATACCAGGGGTAATTAGAATCTGTAACTGAATGGAGAACAGACGACACATTTACCAACAGTTTGAAGATACAACAGGCGTAATTAGAATCGGTAACTCAAGGGAGAACAGACAATACATTTACCAAAAGTTTGAATATATAATAGAGGTAATTAGAATCTGTAACTGAAGGGAGAACAGACAACACATTATCCAACAGTTTGAAGATACTACAGACGTAATTAGAATCGGTAACTCAAGGGAGAACAGACAATACATTTACCAAAAGTTTGAATATATAACACGGGTAATTAGAATCTGTAACTGAAGGGAGAACAGACAATACATTTACCAAAAGTTTGAATATATAACAGGGGTAATTAGAATCTGTAACTGAAGGGACACATTTACCAACAGTTTGAAGATACCACAGGCGTAATTAGAATCGGTAACTCAAGGGAGAACAAACAATACATTTACCAAAAGTTTGAAGATACCACAGAGGTAATTAGAATCTGTAACTGAATGGAGAACAGACAATACATTTACCAAACGCTTGAAGATACCACAGGGGAAATTAGAATCTGTAACTGAATGGAGAACACACAATACATTTACCAAACGTTTGAAGATACCACAGGGGTAATTAGAATCTGTAACTCAAGGAGGAACAGACAATATATTTACCAAAAGTTTGAATATATAACAGGGGTAATTAGAATCTGTAACTGAAGGGAGAACAGACAATACATTTACCAACAGTTTGAAGATACCATAGGGGTAGTTAAAATCTGTAACTGAAGGGAGAAAAGAAAATACATTTACCAAAAGTCTGAAGATACCACAGGGGTAATTAGAATCTGCAACTGAAGGGAGAACAGACAATACTTTTTCCAAAAGTTTGAATATATAACAGGGGTAATTAGAATCTGTAACTGAAGGGAGAACAGACAATACATTTACTAAAAGTTTGAAGATACCACAGGGTTAATTAGAATATGTAGCTGAAGGGAGAACAGAAAATACATTTACAAAACGTTTGAAGATACCACAGGGGTTATTAGAATCTGCACCTGAAAGGAGAACAGACAATACATTTACCAAAAGTTTGAAGACATCACAGGGGTAATTAGAATATGTAACTCAAGGGAGAACAGACAATACATTTACCAAAAGTTTGAAGATACCACAGTGGTAATAAGAATCTGTAACTGAAGGGAGAACAGACAACACATTTACCAAAAGTTTGAAGATACCACAGGGGTAATTAGAATCTGTAACTGAAGGGAGAACAGACAATACATTTACCAAAAGTTTGAATATATAACAGGGGTAATTAGAATCTGTAACTGAAGGGAGAACAGACAACACATTTACCAACAGTTTGAAGATACTACAGGCGTAATTAGAATCGGTAACTCAAGGGAGAACAGACAATCCATTTACCAAAAGTTTGAAGATACCACAGGGTAATTAAAATCTGCAACTCAAGGGAGAACAGACAATACATTTACCAAAAGTTTGAAGACACCACAGGGGTAATTAGAATC
Source organism: Bathymodiolus septemdierum (assembly GCA_963383655.1). Taxonomy (NCBI): domain Eukaryota; kingdom Metazoa; phylum Mollusca; class Bivalvia; order Mytilida; family Modiolidae; genus Bathymodiolus; species Bathymodiolus septemdierum. The sequence continues at coordinate 3,398,461 of OY726523.1, forward strand.
TGTAACTGAAGGGAGAGTAGATAACACATTTACCAAAAGTTTGAAGATACCACAGGGGTAATTAGAATCTGTAACTGAAGGGAGAACAGAAAATACACTTACCAACAGTTTGAAGATACTACAGACGTAATTAGAATCGGTAACTCAAGGGAGAACAGACAATACATTTACCAAAAGTTTGAATATATACCAGGGGTAATTAGAATCTGTAACTGAAGGGAGAACAGACAATACATTTACCAAAAGTTTGAATATATAACAGGGGTAATTAGAATCTGTAACTGAAGGGAGAACAGACAACACATTTACCAACAGTTTGAAGATACTACAGGCGTAATTAGAATCTGTAACTGAAGGGAGAACAGACAATACATTTACCAAAAGTTTGAATACATAACGGGTAATTAGAATCTGTAACTGAAGGGAGAACAGACAACACATTTACCAAAAGTTTGAAGATACTACAGGCGTAATTAGAATTTGTAACTGAAGGGAGAACAGACAATACATTTACCAAAAGTTTGAATATATAACAGGGGTAATTAGAATCTGTAACTCAAGGGAGAACAGACAACACATTTACCAACAGTTTGAAGATACCACAGGCGTAATTAGAATCGGTAACTCAAGGGAGAACAAACAATACATTTACCAAAAGTTTTAAGATACCACAGGGGTAATTAGAATCTCTAACTGAATGGAGAACAGTCAATTCATTTACCAAACGCTTGAAGATACTACAGGGGAAATTAGAATCTGTAACTGAATGGAGAACAGACAACACATTTACCAAACATTTGAAAATACCACAAGGGTAATTAAAATCTGTAACTGAATGGATAACAGACAATAGTACATTTACCAAACGTTTGAAGATACCACAGGGATAATAAGAATCTGTAGCTGAAGGGAGAACAGATAACACATTTACCAAAATTTTGAAGATACCACAGGGGTAATTAGAATCTGTAACTCAAGGGAGAACAGAAAATACATTTATCAAAAGTTTGAAGACACTACAGGGGCAATTAGAATCTGTAACTGAAGGGAGAACAGAAAATACATTAACGAAAAGTTTGAATATGAGAACAGACAATACATTTACCAACAGATTGAAGATACCACAGGGGTAATTAAAATCTGTAACTGAAAGGAGAACAGACAATACATTTACCAAAAGTTTGAAGATACCACAGGGGTAATTAAAATCTGCAACTGAAGGGAGAACAGACAATACATTTTCCAAAAGTTTGAATATATAACAGGGGTAATTAGAATCTGTAACTGAAGGGAGAACAGAAAATACATTTACCAAAAGTTTGAAGATACCACAGAGGTAATTAGAATCTGTAACTGAAGGGAGAACAGAACATACATTTACCAAAAGTTTGAAGACACCACAGGGGTAATTAGAATATGTAACTGAAGGGAGAACAGAACATACATTTACCAAAAGTTTGAAGACACCACAGGGGTAATTAGAATATGTAACTGAAGGGAGAACACACCATACATTTACCAAAAGTTTGAATATATAACAGGGGTAATTAGAATCTGTAACTGAAAAGAGAACAGACAATACATTTACCAAAAGTTTGAAGATACCACAAGGGTAATTATAATCTGTAACTGAAGGGAGAACAGACAATACATTTACCAACAGATTGAAGATACCACAGGGGTAATTAAAATCTGTAACTGAAAGGAGAACAGACAATACATTTACCAAAAGTTTGAAGATACCACAGGGGTAATTAAAATCTGCAACTGAAGGGAGAACAGACAATACATTTTCCAAAAGTTTGAATATATAACAGGGGTAATTAGAATCTGTAACTGAAGGGAGAACAGAAAATACATTTACCAAAAGTTTGAAGACATCACAGGGGTAATTAGAATCTGTAACTAAGGGAGAACAGACCATACATTTACTAAAAGTTTGAAGACACCACAGGTGTAATTAGAATCTGAATCTGAAGGCAGAACAGACAATACATTTACCAAAAGTTTGAAGATACCACAGGGGTAATTAGAATCTGAATCTTAAGGCAGAACAGACAATACATTTACCAAAAGTTTGAAGACACCACAGGGGTAATTAGAATCTGTAACTCAATGGAGAACAGACAATACATTTAACAAAAGTTTGAAGATACCACAGGGGTAATTAGAATCTGTAACTGAAGGGAGAACAGAAAATACATTTACCAAAAGTTAGAATATATAACAGGGGTAATTAGAATCTGTAACTGAAGGGAGAACAGACAACACATTCACTAAAAGTTTGAACATACTACAGGCGTAATTAGAATCGGTAACTCAAGGGAGAACAGACAATACATTTACCAAAAGTTTGAAGACACCACAGGGGTAATTAGAATATGTAACTGAAGGGAGAACAGAACATACATTTACCAAAAGTTTGAAGACACCACAGGGGTAATTAGAATATGTAACTGAAGGGAGAACACACCATACATTTACCAAAAGTTTGAATATATAACAGGGGTAATTAGAATCTGTAACTGAAAAGAGAACAGACAATACATTTACCAACAGTTTGAAGATACCACAAGGGTAATTATAATCTGTAACTGAAGGGAGAACAGACAATACATTTACCAACAGATTGAAGATACCACAGGGGTAATTAAAATCTGTAACTGAAAGGAGAACAGACAATACATTTACCAAAAGTTTGAAGATACCACAGGGGTAATTAAAATCTGCAACTGAAGGGAGAACAGACAATACATTTTCCAAAAGTTTGAATATATAACAGGGGTAATTAGAATCTGTAACTGAAGGGAGAACAGAAAATACATTTACCAAAAGTTTGAAGACATCACAGGGGTAATTAGAATCTGTAACTAAGGGAGAACAGACCATACATTTACTAAAAGTTTGAAGACACCACAGGTGTAATTAGAATCTGAATCTGAAGGCAGAACAGACAATACATTTACCAAAAGTTTGAAGATACCACAGGGGTAATTAGAATCTGAATCTGAAGGCAGAACAGACAATACATTTACCAAAAGTTTGAAGACACCACAGGGGTAATTAGAATCTGTAACTCAATGGAGAACAGACAATACATTTAACAAAAGTTTGAAGATACCACAGGGGTAATTAGAATCTGTAACTGAAGGTAGAACAGAAAATACATTTACCAAAAGTTAGAATATATAACAGGGGTAATTAGAATCTGTAACTGAAGGGAGAACAGACAACACATTCACTAAAAGTTTGAACATACTACAGGCGTAATTAGAATCGGTAACTCAAGGGAGAACAGACAATACATTTACCAAACGTTTGAAGACACCACAGGGGTAATTAGAATCTGTAACTGAAGGGAGAACAGACAATACATTTACCAAAAGTTTGAAGATACCACAGGGGAAATTAGAATCTGTAACTGAAGGGAGAGTAGACAACACATTTACCAAAAGTTTGAAGTTACCACAGGGGTAATTAGAATCTCTAACTGAAGGGAGAACAGAAAATACATTTACCAAAAGTTTGAAGACACCACAGGTGTAATTAGAATTTGTAACTCAAGGCAGAACAGACAATACATTTACCAAAAGTTTGAACACATCACAGGGGTAATTAGAATCTGTAACTCAAGGCAGACCAGACAATACATTTACCAAAAGTTTGAAGATACCACAGGGGTAATTAGAATCTGAATCTGAAGGCAGAACAGACAATACATTTACCAAAAGTTTGAAGACACCACAGGGGTAATTAGAATCTGTAACTCAATGGAGAACAGACAATACATTTAACAAAAGTTTGAAGATACCACAGGGGTAATTAGAATCTGTAACTGAAGGGAGAACAGAAAATACATTTACCAAAAGTTTGAATATATAACAGGGGTAATTAGAATCTGTAACTGAAGGGAGAACATACAACACATTCACTAAAAGTCTGAAGATACTACAGGCGTAATTAGAATCGGTAACTCAAGGGAGAACAGACAATACATTTACCAAACGTTTGAAGACACCACAGGGGTAATTAGAATCTGTAACTCCAGGCAGAACAGACAATACATTTACCAAAAGTTTGAAGATACCACAGGGGAAATTAGAATCTGTAACTGAAGGGAGAGTAGACAACACATTTACCAAAAGTTTGAAGTTACCACAGGGGTAATTAGAATCTCTAACTGAAGGGAGAACAGAAAATACACTTACCAAAAGTTTGAAGACACCACAGGGGTAATTAGAATATGTAACTGAAGGGAGAACAGACAATACATTTACCAAAAGTTTGAATATATAACAGGGGTAATTAGAATCTGTAACTGAAGGGAGAATCGACAACACATTTACCAAAAGTTTGATGATACTACAGGCGTTATTAGAATCGGTAACTCAAGGGAGAATAGACAATGCATTTACCAAAAGTTTGAATATATAACAGGGGTAATTAGAATCTGTAACTGAAGGGAGAACAGACAATACATTTACCAAACGTTTGAAGATACCACAGGGGTAATTAGAATCTGTAACTCAAGGAGGAACAGACAATATATTTACCAAAAGTTTGAATATATAACAGGGGTAATTAGAATCTGTAACTGAAGGGAGAACAGACAATACATTTACCAACAGTTTGAAGATACCATAGGGGTAGTTAAAATCTGTAACTGAAGGGAGAAAAGAAAATACATTTACCAAAAGTCTGAAGATACCACAGGGGTAATTAGAATCTGCAACTGAAGGGAGAACAGACAATACTTTTTCCAAAAGTTTGAATATATAACAGGGGTAATTAGAATCTGTAACTGAAGGGAGAACAGACAATACATTTACTAAAAGTTTGAAGATACCACAGGGTTAATTAGAATATGTAGCTGAAGGGAGAACAGAAAATACATTTACAAAACGTTTGAAGATACCACAGGGGTAATTAGAATCTGCACCTGAAAGGAGAACAGACAATACATTTACCAAAAGTTTGAAGACATCACAGGGGTAATTAGAATATGTAACTCAAGGGAGAACAGACAATACATTTACCAAAAGTTTGAAGATACCACAGTGGTAATAAGAATCTGTAACTGAAGGGAGAACAGACAACACATTTACCAAAAGTTTGAAGATACCACAGGGGTAATTAGAATCTGTAACTGAAGGGAGAACAGAAAATACACTTACCAAAAGTTTGAAGACACCACAGGGGTAATTAGAATATGTAACTGAAGGGAGAACAGACAATACATTTACCAAAAGTTTGAATATATAACAGGGGTAATTAGAATCTGTAACTGAAGGGAGAATCGACAACACATTTACCAAAAGTTTGATGATACTACAGGCGTTATTAGAATCGGTAACTCAAGGGAGAATAGACAATGCATTTACCAAAAGTTTGAATATATAACAGGGGTAATTAGAATCTGTAACTGAAGGGAGAACAGACAATACATTTACCAAACGTTTGAAGATACCACAGGGGTAATTAGAATCTGTAACTCAAGGAGGAACAGACAATATATTTACCAAAAGTTTGAATATATAACAGGGGTAATTAGAATCTGTAACTGAAGGGAGAACAGACAATACATTTACCAAAAGTTTGAAGTTACCACAGGGGTAATTAGAATCTGTAACTGAAGGGAGAACAGAAAATACACTTACCAAAAGTTTGAAGACACCACAGGGGTAATTAGAATATGTAACTGAAGGGAGAACAGACAATACATTTAACAAAAGTTTGAATATATAACAGGGGTAATTAGAATCTGTAACTGAAGGGAGAATCGACAACACATTTACCAAAAGTTTGAAGATACTACAGGCGTTATTAGAATCGGTAACTCAAGGGAGAATAGACAATGCATTTACCAAAAGTTTGAATATATAACAGGGGTAATTAGAATCTGTAACTGAAGGGAGAACAGACAACACATTTAAAAACAGTTTGAAGATACTACAGGCGTAATTAGAATTTGTAACTGAAGGGAGAACAGACAATACACTTACCAAAAGTTTGAATATATAACAGGGGTAATTAGAATTTGTAAATGAAGGGGGAACAGAAAATAGTACATTTACCAACAGTTTGAAGATACTACAGCCGTAATTAGAATCGGTAACTCAAGGGAGAACAGACAATACATTTACCAAAAGTTGGAATATATACCAGGGGTAATTAGAATCTGTAACTGAATGGAGAACAGACGACACATTTACCAACAGTTTGAAGATACAACAGGCGTAATTAGAATCGGTAACTCAAGGGAGAACAGACAATACATTTACCAAAAGTTTGAATATATAATAGAGGTAATTAGAATCTGTAACTGAAGGGAGAACAGACAACACATTATCCAACAGTTTGAAGATACTACAGACGTAATTAGAATCGGTAACTCAAGGGAGAACAGACAATACATTTACCAAAAGTTTGAATATATAACACGGGTAATTAGAATCTGTAACTGAAGGGAGAACAGACAATACATTTACCAAAAGTTTGAATATATAACAGGGGTAATTAGAATCTGTAACTGAAGGGACACATTTACCAACAGTTTGAAGATACCACAGGCGTAATTAGAATCGGTAACTCAAGGGAGAACAAACAATACATTTACCAAAAGTTTGAAGATACCACAGAGGTAATTAGAATCTGTAACTGAATGGAGAACAGACAATACATTTACCAAACGCTTGAAGATACCACAGGGGAAATTAGAATCTGTAACTGAATGGAGAACACACAATACATTTACCAAACGTTTGAAGATACCACAGGGGTAATTAGAATCTGTAACTCAAGGAGGAACAGACAATATATTTACCAAAAGTTTGAATATATAACAGGGGTAATTAGAATCTGTAACTGAAGGGAGAACAGACAATACATTTACCAACAGTTTGAAGATACCATAGGGGTAGTTAAAATCTGTAACTGAAGGGAGAAAAGAAAATACATTTACCAAAAGTCTGAAGATACCACAGGGGTAATTAGAATCTGCAACTGAAGGGAGAACAGACAATACTTTTTCCAAAAGTTTGAATATATAACAGGGGTAATTAGAATCTGTAACTGAAGGGAGAACAGACAATACATTTACTAAAAGTTTGAAGATACCACAGGGTTAATTAGAATATGTAGCTGAAGGGAGAACAGAAAATACATTTACAAAACGTTTGAAGATACCACAGGGGTAATTAGAATCTGCACCTGAAAGGAGAACAGACAATACATTTACCAAAAGTTTGAAGACATCACAGGGGTAATTAGAATATGTAACTCAAGGGAGAACAGACAATACATTTACCAAAAGTTTGAAGATACCACAGTGGTAATAAGAATCTGTAACTGAAGGGAGAACAGACAACACATTTACCAAAAGTTTGAAGATACCACAGGGGTAATTAGAATCTGTAACTGAAGGGAGAACAGACAATACATTTACCAAAAGTTTGAATATATAACAGGGGTAATTAGAATCTGTAACTGAAGGGAGAACAGACAATAGTAGATTTACCAAACGTTTGAAGATACCACAGGGGTAATAAGAATTTGTAGCTGAAGGGAGAACAGATAACACATTTACCAAAAATTTGAAGATACCACAGGGGTAATTAGAATCTGTAACTCAAGGCAGAACAGACAATACATTTACCAAAACCACAACAGGGATAATTAGAATCTGCAACTGAAGGGAGAACAGACAATACATTACCCAAAAGTTTGAATATATAACAGGGGTAATTAGAATCTGTAACTGAAGGGAGAACAGACAACACATTTACCAAAAGTTTGAAGATACTACAGGCGTAATTAGAATCGGTAACTCAAGGGAGAACAGACAATACATTTACCAAAAGTTTGAAGACACCACAGGGGTAATTAGAATCTGTAACTGAAGGGCGAACAGACAATACATTTACCAAAAGTTTGAAGATATCACATGGGAAATTAGAATCTGTAACTGAAGGGAGAGTAGATAACACATTTACCAAAAGTTTGAAGATACCACAGGGGTAATTAGAATCTGTAACTGAAGGGAGAACAGAAAATACACTTACCAACAGTTTGAAGATACTACAGACGTAATTAGAATCGGTAACTCAAGGGAGAACAGACAATACATTTACCAAAAGTTTGAATATATACCAGGGGTAATTAGAATCTGTAACTGAAGGGAGAACAGACAATACATTTACCAAAAGTTTGAATATATAACAGGGGTAATTAGAATCTGTAACTGAAGGGAGAACAGACAACACATTTACCAACAGTTTGAAGATACTACAGGCGTAATTAGAATCTGTAACTGAAGGGAGAACAGACAATACATTTACCAAAAGTTTGAATACATAACGGGTAATTAGAATCTGTAACTGAAGGGAGAACAGACAACACATTTACCAAAAGTTTGAAGATACTACAGGCGTAATTAGAATTTGTAACTGAAGGGAGAACAGACAATACATTTACCAAAAGTTTGAATATATAACAGGGGTAATTAGAATCTGTAACTCAAGGGAGAACAGACAACACATTTACCAACAGTTTGAAGATACCACAGGCGTAATTAGAATCGGTAACTCAAGGGAGAACAAACAATACATTTACCAAAAGTTTGAAGATACCACAGGGGTAATTAGAATCTCTAACTGAATGGAGAACAGTCAATTCATTTACCAAACGCTTGAAGATACTACAGGGGAAATTAGAATCTGTAACTGAATGGAGAACAGACAACACATTTACCAAACATTTGAAAATACCACAAGGGTAATTAAAATCTGTAACTGAATGGATAACAGACAATAGTACATTTACCAAACGTTTGAAGATACCACAGGGATAATAAGAATCTGTAGCTGAAGGGAGAACAGATAACACATTTACCAAAATTTTGAAGATACCACAGGGGTAATTAGAACAGAAAATACATTTATCAAAAGTTTGAAGACACTACAGGGGCAATTAGAATCTGTAACTGAAGGGAGAACAGAAAATACATTAACGAAAAGTTTGAATATATAACAGGGGTAATTAGAATCTGTAACTGAAGGGAGAACAGACAACACATTTACCAAAAGTTTGAAGATACCACAGAGGTAATTAGAATCTGTAACTGAAGGGAGAACAGAACATACATTTACCAAAAGTTTGAAGACACCACAGGGGTAATTAGAATATGTAACTGAAGGGAGAACAGAACATACATTTACCAAAAGTTTGAAGACATCACAGGGGTAATTAGAATCTGTAACTAAGGGAGAACAGACCATACATTTACTAAAAGTTTGAAGACACCACAGGTGTAATTAGAATCTGAATCTGAAGGCAGAACAGACAATACATTTACCAAAAGTTTGAAGATACCACAGGGGTAATTAGAATCTGAATCTGAAGGCAGAACAGACAATACATTTACCAAAAGTTTGAAGACACCACAGGGGTAATTAGAATCTGTAACTCAATGGAGAACAGACAATACATTTAACAAAAGTTTGAAGATACCACAGGGGTAATTAGAATCTGTAACTGAAGGGAGAACAGAAAATACATTTACCAAAAGTTAGAATATATAACAGGGGTAATTAGAATCTGTAACTGAAGGGAGAACAGACAACACATTCACTAAAAGTTTGAACATACTACAGGCGTAATTAGAATCGGTAACTCAAGGGAGAACAGACAATACATTTACCAAAAGTTTGAAGACACCACAGGGGTAATTAGAATATGTAACTGAAGGGAGAACAGAACATACATTTACCAAAAGTTTGAAGACACCACAGGGGTAATTAGAATATGTAACTGAAGGGAGAACACACCATACATTTACCAAAAGTTTGAATATATAACAGGGGTAATTAGAATCTGTAACTGAAAAGAGAACAGACAATACATTTACCAAAAGTTTGAAGATACCACAAGGGTAATTATAATCTGTAACTGAAGGGAGAACAGACAATACATTTACCAACAGATTGAAGATACCACAGGGGTAATTAAAATCTGTAACTGAAAGGAGAACAGACAATACATTTACCAAAAGTTTGAAGATACCACAGGGGTAATTAAAATCTGCAACTGAAGGGAGAACAGACAATACATTTTCCAAAAGTTTGAATATATAACAGGGGTAATTAGAATCTGTAACTGAAGGGAGAACAGAAAATACATTTACCAAAAGTTTGAAGACATCACAGGGGTAATTAGAATCTGTAACTAAGGGAGAACAGACCATACATTTACTAAAAGTTTGAAGACACCACAGGTGTAATTAGAATCTGAATCTGAAGGCAGAACAGACAATACATTTACCAAAAGTTTGAAGATACCACAGGGGTAATTAGAATCTGAATCTGAAGGCAGAACAGACAATACATTTACCAAAAGTTTGAAGACACCACAGGGGTAATTAGAATCTGTAACTCAATGGAGAACAGACAATACATTTAACAAAAGTTTGAAGATACCACAGGGGTAATTAGAATCTGTAACTGAAGGGAGAACAGAAAATACATTTACCAAAAGTTAGAATATATAACAGGGGTAATTAGAATCTGTAACTGAAGGGAGAACAGACAACACATTCACTAAAAGTTTGAACATACTACAGGCGTAATTAGAATCTGTAACTGAAGGGAGAACAGAAAATACACTTACCAACAGTTTGAAGATACTACAGACGTAATTAGAATCGGTAACTCAAGGGAGAACAGACAATACATTTACCAAAAGTTTGAATATATACCAGGGGTAATTAGAATCTGTAACTGAAGGGAGAACAGACAACACATTTACCAACAGTTTGAAGATACTACAGGCGTAATTAGAATCTGTAACTGAAGGGAGAACAGACAATACATTTACCAAAAGTTTGAATACATAACGGGTAATTAGAATCTGTAACTGAAGGGAGAACAGACAACACATTTACCAAAAGTTTGAAGATACTACAGGCGTAATTAGAATTTGTAACTGAAGGGAGAACAGACAATACATTTACCAAAAGTTTGAATATATAACAGGGGTAATTAGAATCTGTAACTCAAGGGAGAACAGACAACACATTTACCAACAGTTTGAAGATACCACAGGCGTAATTAGAATCGGTAACTCAAGGGAGAACAAACAATACATTTACCAAAAGTTTTAAGATACCACAGGGGTAATTAGAATCTCTAACTGAATGGAGAACAGTCAATTCATTTACCAAACGCTTGAAGATACTACAGGGGAAATTAGAATCTGTAACTGAATGGAGAACAGACAACACATTTACCAAACATTTGAAAATACCACAAGGGTAATTAAAATCTGTAACTGAATGGATAACAGACAATAGTACATTTACCAAACGTTTGAAGATACCACAGGGATAATAAGAATCTGTAGCTGAAGGGAGAACAGATAACACATTTACCAAAATTTTGAAGATACCACAGGGGTAATTAGAATCTGTAACTCAAGGGAGAACAGAAAATACATTTATCAAAAGTTTGAAGACACTACAGGGGCAATTAGAATCTGTAACTGAAGGGAGAACAGAAAATACATTAACGAAAAGTTTGAATATATAACAGAGGTAATTAGAATCTGTAACTGAAGGGAGAACAGACAACACATTTACCAAAAGTTTGAAGATACCACAGAGGTAATTAGAATCTGTAACTGAAGGGAGAACAGAACATACATTTACCAAAAGTTTGAAGACACCACAGGGGTAATTAGAATATGTAACTGAAGGGAGAACAGAACATACATTTACCAAAAGTTTGAAGACACCACAGGGGTAATTAGAATATGTAACTGAAGGGAGAACACACCATACATTTACCAAAAGTTTGAATATATAACAGGGGTAATTAGAATCTGTAACTGAAAAGAGAACAGACAATACATTTACCAAAAGTTTGAAGATACCACAAGGGTAATTATAATCTGTAACTGAAGGGAGAACAGACAATACATTTACCAACAGATTGAAGATACCACAGGGGTAATTAAAATCTGTAACTGAAAGGAGAACAGACAATACATTTACCAAAAGTTTGAAGATACCACAGGGGTAATTAAAATCTGCAACTGAAGGGAGAACAGACAATACATTTTCCAAAAGTTTGAATATATAACAGGGGTAATTAGAATCTGTAACTGAAGGGAGAACAGAAAATACATTTACCAAAAGTTTGAAGACATCACAGGGGTAATTAGAATCTGTAACTAAGGGAGAACAGACCATACATTTACTAAAAGTTTGAAGACACCACAGGTGTAATTAGAATCTGAATCTGAAGGCAGAACAGACAATACATTTACCAAAAGTTTGAAGATACCACAGGGGTAATTAGAATCTGAATCTGAAGGCAGAACAGACAATACATTTACCAAAAGTTTGAAGACACCACAGGGGTAATTAGAATCTGTAACTCAATGGAGAACAGACAATACATTTAACAAAAGTTTGAAGATACCACAGGGGTAATTAGAATCTGTAACTGAAGGGAGAACAGAAAATACATTTACCAAAAGTTAGAATATATAACAGGGGTAATTAGAATCTGTAACTGAAGGGAGAACAGACAACACATTCACTAAAAGTTTGAACATACTACAGGCGTAATTAGAATCGGTAACTCAAGGGAGAACAGACAATACATTTACCAAAAGTTTGAAGACACCACAGGGGTAATTAGAATATGTAACTGAAGGGAGAACAGAACATACATTTACCAAAAGTTTGAAGACACCACAGGGGTAATTAGAATATGTAACTGAAGGGAGAACACACCATACATTTACCAAAAGTTTGAATATATAACAGGGGTAATTAGAATCTGTAACTGAAAAGAGAACAGACAATACATTTACCAAAAGTTTGAAGATACCACAAGGGTAATTATAATCTGTAACTGAAGGGAGAACAGACAATACATTTACCAACAGATTGAAGATACCACAGGGGTAATCAAAATCTGTAACTGAAAGGAGAACAGACAATACATTTACCAAAAGTTTGAAGATACCACAGGGGTAATTAAAATCTGCAACTGAAGGGAGAACAGACAATACATTTTCCAAAAGTTTGAATATATAACAGGGGTAATTAGAATCTGTAACTGAAGGGAGAACAGAAAATACATTTACCAAAAGTTTGAAGACATCACAGGGGTAATTAGAATCTGTAACTAAGGGAGAACAGACCATACATTTACTAAAAGTTTGAAGACACCACAGGTGTAATTAGAATCTGAATCTGAAGGCAGAACAGACAATACATTTACCAAAAGTTTGAAGATACCACAGGGGTAATTAGAATCTGAATCTGAAGGCAGAACAGACAATACATTTACCAAAAGTTTGAAGACACCACAGGGGTAATTAGAATCTGTAACTCAATGGAGAACAGACAATACATTTAACAAAAGTTTGAAGATACCACAGGGGTAATTAGAATCTGTAACTGAAGGTAGAACAGAAAATACATTTACCAAAAGTTAGAATATATAACAGGGGTAATTAGAATCTGTAACTGAAGGGAGAACAGACAACACATTCACTAAAAGTTTGAACATACTACAGGCGTAATTAGAATCGGTAACTCAAGGGAGAACAGACAATACATTTACCAAACGTTTGAAGACACCACAGGGGTAATTAGAATCTGTAACTGAAGGGAGAACAGACAATACATTTACCAAAAGTTTGAAGATACCACAGGGGAAATTAGAATCTGTAACTGAAGGGAGAGTAGACAACACATTTACCAAAAGTTTGAAGTTACCACAGGGGTAATTAGAATCTCTAACTGAAGGGAGAACAGAAAATACATTTACCAAAAGTTTGAAGACACCACAGGTGTAATTAGAATTTGTAACTCAAGGCAGAACAGACAATACATTTACCAAAAGTTTGAACACATCACAGGGGTAATTAGAATCTGTAACTCAAGGCAGACCAGACAATACATTTACCAAAAGTTTGAAGATACCACAGGGGTAATTAGAATCTGAATCTGAAGGCAGAACAGACAATACATTTACCAAAAGTTTGAAGACACCACAGGGGTAATTAGAATCTGTAACTCAATGGAGAACAGACAATACATTTAACAAAAGTTTGAAGATACCACAGGGGTAATTAGAATCTGTAACTGAAGGGAGAACAGAAAATACATTTACCAAAAGTTTGAATATATAACAGGGGTAATTAGAATCTGTAACTGAAGGGAGAACATACAACACATTCACTAAAAGTCTGAAGATACTACAGGCGTAATTAGAATCGGTAACTCAAGGGAGAACAGACAATACATTTACCAAACGTTTGAAGACACCACAGGGGTAATTAGAATCTGTAACTCCAGGCAGAACAGACAATACATTTACCAAAAGTTTGAAGATACCACAGGGGAAATTAGAATCTGTAACTGAAGGGAGAGTAGACAACACATTTACCAAAAGTTTGAAGTTACCACAGGGGTAATTAGAATCTCTAACTGAAGGGAGAACAGAAAATACACTTACCAAAAGTTTGAAGACACCACAGGGGTAATTAGAATATGTAACTGAAGGGAGAACAGACAATACATTTACCAAAAGTTTGAATATATAACAGGGGTAATTAGAATCTGTAACTGAAGGGAGAATCGACAACACATTTACCAAAAGTTTGATGATACTACAGGCGTTATTAGAATCGGTAACTCAAGGGAGAATAGACAATGCATTTACCAAAAGTTTGAATATATAACAGGGGTAATTAGAATCTGTAACTGAAGGGAGAACAGACAATACATTTACCAAACGTTTGAAGATACCACAGGGGTAATTAGAATCTGTAACTCAAGGAGGAACAGACAATATATTTACCAAAAGTTTGAATATATAACAGGGGTAATTAGAATCTGTAACTGAAGGGAGAACAGACAATACATTTACCAACAGTTTGAAGATACCATAGGGGTAGTTAAAATCTGTAACTGAAGGGAGAAAAGAAAATACATTTACCAAAAGTCTGAAGATACCACAGGGGTAATTAGAATCTGCAACTGAAGGGAGAACAGACAATACTTTTTCCAAAAGTTTGAATATATAACAGGGGTAATTAGAATCTGTAACTGAAGGGAGAACAGACAATACATTTACTAAAAGTTTGAAGATACCACAGGGTTAATTAGAATATGTAGCTGAAGGGAGAACAGAAAATACATTTACAAAACGTTTGAAGATACCACAGGGGTAATTAGAATCTGCACCTGAAAGGAGAACAGACAATACATTTACCAACAGTTTGAAGATACTACAGGCGTAATTAGAATCGGTAACTCAAGGGAGAACAGACAATCCATTTACCAAAAGTTTGAAGATACCACAGGGTAATAAAAATCTGCAACTCAAGGGAGAACAGACAATACATTTACCAAAAGTTTGAAGACACCACAGGGGTAATTAGAATCTGTAACTGAAGGGAGAGTAGATAACACATTTACCAAAAGTTTGAAGATACCACAGGGGTAATTAGAATCTGTAACTGAAGGGAGAACAGAAAATACACTTACCAACAGTTTGAAGATACTACAGACGTAATTAGAATCGGTAACTCAAGGGAGAACAGACAATACATTTACCAAAAGTTAGAATATATACCAGGGGTAATTCGAATCTGTAACTGAAGGGAGAACAGACCAAAAGTTTGAATATATAACAGGGGTAATTAGAATCTGTAACTCAAGGGAGAACAGACAATACATTTACCAAAAGTTTGAATATATAACGGGTAATTAGAATCTGTAACTGAACGGAGAACAGACAACACATTTACCAACAGTTTGAGGATACTACAGGCGTAATTAGAATCGGTAACTCAAGGGAGAACAGACAATACATTTACCAAAAGTTTGAATATATAACACGGGTAATTAGAATCGGTAACTGAAAGGAGAACAAACAATACATTTACCAAAAGTTTGAAGATACCACAGGGGTAATTAGAATCCAACTGAATAGAGAACAGACAATACATTTACCAAACGCTTGAAGATACCACAGGGGAAATTAGAATCTGTAACTGAATGGAGAACAGACAACACATTTACCAAACGTTTGAAGATACCACAGGGGTAATTAGAATCTGTAACTGAATGGAGAACAGACAATAGTAGATTTACCAAACGTTTGAAGATACCACAGGGGTAATAAGAATTTGTAGCTGAAGGGAGAACAGATAACAAATTTACCAAAAATTTGAAGATACCACAGGGGTAATTAGAATCTGTAACTCAAGGCAGAACAGACAATACATTTACCAAAACCACAACAGGGATAATTAGAATCTGCAACTGAAGGGAGAACAGACAATACATTACCCAAAAGTTTGAATATATAACAGGGGTAATTAGAATCTGTAACTGAAGGGAGAACAGACAACACATTTACCAAAAGTTTGAAGATACTACAGGCGTAATTAGAATCGGTAACTCAAGGGAGAACAGACAATACATTTACCAAAAGTTTGAAGACACCACAGGGGTAATTAGAATCTGTAACTGAAGGGCGAACAGACAATACATTTACCAAAAGTTTGAAGATATCACATGGGAAATTAGAATCTGTAACTGAAGGGAGAGTAGATAACACATTTACCAAAAGTTTGAAGATACCACAGGGGTAATTAGAATCTGTAACTGAAGGGAGAACAGAAAATACACTTACCAACAGTTTGAAGATACTACAGACGTAATTAGAATCGGTAACTCAAGGGAGAACAGACAATACATTTACCAAAAGTTTGAATATATACCAGGGGTAATTAGAATCTGTAACTGAAGGGAGAACAGACAATACATTTACCAAAAGTTTGAATATATAACAGGGGTAATTAGAATCTGTAACTGAAGGGAGAACAGACAACACATTTACCAACAGTTTGAAGATACTACAGGCGTAATTAGAATCTGTAACTGAAGGGAGAACAGACAATACATTTACCAAAAGTTTGAATACATAACGGGTAATTAGAATCTGTAACTGAAGGGAGAACAGACAACACATTTACCAAAAGTTTGAAGATACTACAGGCGTAATTAGAATTTGTAACTGAAGGGAGAACAGACAATACATTTACCAAAAGTTTGAATATATAACAGGGGTAATTAGAATCTGTAACTCAAGGGAGAACAGACAACACATTTACCAACAGTTTGAAGATACCACAGGCGTAATTAGATTCGGTAACTCAAGGGAGAACAAACAATACATTTACCAAAAGTTTTAAGATACCACAGGGGTAATTAGAATCTCTAACTGAATGGAGAACAGTCAATTCATTTACCAAACGCTTGAAGATACTACAGGGGAAATTAGAATCTGTAACTGAATGGAGAACAGACAACACATTTACCAAACATTTGAAAATACCACAAGGGTAATTAAAATCTGTAACTGAATGGATAACAGACAATAGTACATTTACCAAACGTTTGAAGATACCACAGGGATAATAAGAATCTGTAGCTGAAGGGAGAACAGATAACACATTTACCAAAATTTTGAAGATACCACAGGGGTAATTAGAATCTGTAACTCAAGGGAGAACAGAAAATACATTTATCAAAAGTTTGAAGACACTACAGGGGCAATTAGAATCTGTAACTGAAGGGAGAACAGAAAATACATTAACGAAAAGTTTGAATATATAACAGGGGTAATTAGAATCTGTAACTGAAGGGAGAACAGACAACACATTTACCAAAAGTTTGAAGATACCACAGAGGTAATTAGAATCTGTAACTGAAGGGAGAACAGAACATACATTTACCAAAAGTTTGAAGACACCACAGGGGTAATTAGAATATGTAACTGAAGGGAGAACAGAACATACATTTACCAAAAGTTTGAAGACACCACAGGGGTAATTAGAATATGTAACTGAAGGGAGAACACACCATACATTTACCAAAAGTTTGAATATATAACAGGGGTAATTAGAATCTGTAACTGAAAAGAGAACAGACAATACATTTACCAAAAGTTTGAAGATACCACAAGGGTAATTATAATCTGTAACTGAAGGGAGAACAGACAATACATTTACCAACAGATTGAAGATACCACAGGGGTAATTAAAATCTGTAACTGAAAGGAGAACAGACAATACATTTACCAAAAGTTTGAAGATACCACAGGGGTAATTAAAATCTGCAACTGAAGGGAGAACAGACAATACATTTTCCAAAAGTTTGAATATATAACAGGGGTAATTAGAATCTGTAACTGAAGGGAGAACAGAAAATACATTTACCAAAAGTTTGAAGACATCACAGGGGTAATTAGAATCTGTAACTAAGGGAGAACAGACCATACATTTACTAAAAGTTTGAAGACACCACAGGTGTAATTAGAATCTGAATCTGAAGGCAGAACAGACAATACATTTACCAAAAGTTTGAAGATACCACAGGGGTAATTAGAATCTGAATCTGAAGGCAGAACAGACAATACATTTACCAAAAGTTTGAAGACACCACAGGGGTAATTAGAATCTGTAACTCAATGGAGAACAGACAATACATTTAACAAAAGTTTGAAGATACCACAGGGGTAATTAGAATCTGTAACTGAAGGGAGAACAGAAAATACATTTACCAAAAGTTAGAATATATAACAGGGGTAATTAGAATCTGTAACTGAAGGGAGAACAGACAACACATTCACTAAAAGTTTGAACATACTACAGGCGTAATTAGAATCGGTAACTCAAGGGAGAACAGACAATACATTTACCAAAAGTTTGAAGACACCACAGGGGTAATTAGAATATGTAACTGAAGGGAGAACAGAACATACATTTACCAAAAGTTTGAAGACACCACAGGGGTAATTAGAATATGTAACTGAAGGGAGAACACACCATACATTTACCAAAAGTTTGAATATATAACAGGGGTAATTAGAATCTGTAACTGAAAAGAGAACAGACAATACATTTACCAAAAGTTTGAAGATACCACAAGGGTAATTATAATCTGTAACTGAAGGGAGAACAGACAATACATTTACCAACAGATTGAAGATACCACAGGGGTAATTAAAATCTGTAACTGAAAGGAGAACAGACAATACATTTACCAAAAGTTTGAAGATACCACAGGGGTAATTAAAATCTGCAACTGAAGGGAGAACAGACAATACATTTTCCAAAAGTTTGAATATATAACAGGGGTAATTAGAATCTGTAACTGAAGGGAGAACAGAAAATACATTTACCAACAGTTTGAAGACATCACAGGGGTAATTAGAATCTGTAACTAAGGGAGAACAGACCATACATTTACCAAAAGTTTGAAGATACCACAGGGGTAATTAGAATCTGAATCTGAAGGCAGAACAGACAATACATTTACCAAAAGTTTGAAGACACCACAGGGGTAATTAGAATCTGTAACTCAATGGAGAACAGACAATACATTTAACAAAAGTTTGAAGATACCACAGGGGTAATTAGAATCTGTAACTGAAGGGAGAACAGAAAATACATTTACCAAAAGTTAGAATATATAACAGGGGTAATTAGAATCTGTAACTGAAGGGAGAACAGACAACACATTCACTAAAAGTTTGAACATACTACAGGCGTAATTAGAATCGGTAACTCAAGGGAGAACAGACAATACATTTACCAAACGTTTGAAGACACCACAGGGGTAATTAGAATCTGTAACTGAAGGGAGAACAGACAATACATTTACCAAAAGTTTGAAGATACCACAGGGGAAATTAGAATCTGTAACTGAAGGGAGAGTAGACAACACATTTACCAAAAGTTTGAAGTTACCACAGGGGTAATTAGAATCTCTAACAGAAGGGAGAACAGAAAATACATTTACCAAAAGTTTGAAGACACCACAGGTGTAATTAGAATTTGTAACTCAAGGCAGAACAGACAATACATTTACCAAAAGTTTGAACACATCACAGGGGTAATTAGAATCTGTAACTCAAGGCAGACCAGACAATACATTTACCAAAAGTTTGAAGATACCACAGGGGTAATTAGAATCTGAATCTGAAGGCAGAACAGACAATACATTTACCAAAAGTTTGAAGACACCACAGGGGTAATTAGAATCTGTAACTCAATGGAGAACAGACAATACATTTAACAAAAGTTTGAAGATACCACAGGGGTAATTAGAATCTGTAACTGAAGGGAGAACAGAAAATACATTTACCAAAAGTTTGAATATATAACAGGGGTAATTAGAATCTGTAACTGAAGGGAGAACATACAACACATTCACTAAAAGTCTGAAGATACTACAGGCGTAATTAGAATCGGTAACTCAAGGGAGAACAGACAATACATTTACCAAACGTTTGAAGACACCACAGGGGTAATTAGAATCTGTAACTGAAGGGCGAACAGACAATACATTTACCAAAAGTTTGAAGATATCACATGGGAAATTAGAATCTGTAACTGAAGGGAGAGTAGATAACACATTTACCAAAAGTTTGAAGATACCACAGGGGTAATTAGAATCTGTAACTGAAGGGAGAACAGAAAATACACTTACCAACAGTTTGAAGATACTACAGACGTAATTAGAATCGGTAACTCAAGGGAGAACAGACAATACATTTACCAAAAGTTTGAATATATACCAGGGGTAATTAGAATCTGTAACTGAAGGGAGAACAGACAACACATTTACCAACAGTTTGAAGATACTACAGGCGTAATTAGAATCTGTAACTGAAGGGAGAACAGACAATACATTTACCAAAAGTTTGAATACATAACGGGTAATTAGAATCTGTAACTGAAGGGAGAACAGACAACACATTTACCAAAAGTTTGAAGATACTACAGGCGTAATTAGAATTTGTAACTGAAGGGAGAACAGACAATACATTTACCAAAAGTTTGAATATATAACAGGGGTAATTAGAATCTGTAACTCAAGGGAGAACAGACAACACATTTACCAACAGTTTGAAGATACCACAGGCGTAATTAGAATCGGTAACTCAAGGGAGAACAAACAATACATTTACCAAAAGTTTTAAGATACCACAGGGGTAATTAGAATCTCTAACTGAATGGAGAACAGTCAATTCATTTACCAAACGCTTGAAGATACTACAGGGGAAATTAGAATCTGTAACTGAATGGAGAACAGACAACACATTTACCAAACATTTGAAAATACCACAAGGGTAATTAAAAATCTGTAACTGAATGGATAACAGACAATAGTACATTTACCAAACGTTTGAAGATACCACAGGGATAATAAGAATCTGTAGCTGAAGGGAGAACAGATAACACATTTACCAAAATTTTGAAGATACCACAGGGGTAATTAGAATCTGTAACTGAAGGGAGAACAGAAAATACATTAACGAAAAGTTTGAATATATAACAGGGGTAATTAGAATCTGTAACTGAAGGGAGAACAGACAACACATTTACCAAAAGTTTGAAGATACCACAGAGGTAATTAGAATCTGTAACTGAAGGGAGAACAGAACATACATTTACCAAAAGTTTGAAGACACCACAGGGGTAATTAGAATATGTAACTGAAGGGAGAACAGAACATACATTTACCAAAAGTTTGAAGACACCACAGGGGTAATTAGAATATGTAACTGAAGGGAGAACACACCATACATTTACCAAAAGTTTGAATATATAACAGGGGTAATTAGAATCTGTAACTGAAAAGAGAACAGACAATACATTTACCAAAAGTTTGAAGATACCACAAAGGTAATTATAATCTGTAACTGAAGGGAGAACAGACAATACATTTACCAACAGATTGAAGATACCACAGGGGTAATTAAAATCTGTAACTGAAAGGAGAACAGACACTACATTTACCAAAAGTTTGAAGATACCACAGGGGTAATTAAAATCTGCAACTGAAGGGAGAACAGAACATACATTTACCAAAAGTTTGAAGACACCACAGGGGTAATTAGAATATGTAACTGAAGGGAGAACACACCATACATTTACCAAAAGTTTGAATATATAACAGGGGTAATTAGAATCTGTAACTGAAAAGAGAACAGACAATACATTTACCAAAAGTTTGAAGATACCACAAGGGTAATTATAATCTGTAACTGAAGGGAGAACAGACAATACATTTACCAACAGATTGAAGATACCACAGGGGTAATTAAAATCTGTAACTGAAAGGAGAACAGACAATACATTTACCAAAAGTTTGAAGATACCACAGGGGTAATTAAAATCTGCAACTGAAGGGAGAACAGACAATACATTTTCCAAAAGTTTGAATATATAACAGGGGTAATTAGAATCTGTAACTGAAGGGAGAACAGAAAATACATTTACCAAAAGTTTGAAGACATCACAGGGGTAATTAGAATCTGTAACTAAGGGAGAACAGACCATACATTTACTAAAAGTTTGAAGACACCACAGGTGTAATTAGAATCTGAATCTGAAGGCAGAACAGACAATACATTTACCAAAAGTTTGAAGATACCACAGGGGTAATTAGAATCTGAATCTGAAGGCAGAACAGACAATACATTTACCAAAAGTTTGAAGACACCACAGGGGTAATTAGAATCTGTAACTCAATGGAGAACAGACAATACATTTAACAAAAGTTTGAAGATACCACAGGGGTAATTAGAATCTGTAACTGAAGGGAGAACAGAAAATACATTTTCCAAAAGTTAGAATATATAACAGGGGTAATTAGAATCTGTAACTGAAGGGAGAACAGACAACACATTCACTAAAAGTTTGAACATACTACAGGCGTAATTAGAATCGGTAACTCAAGGGAGAACAGACAATACATTTACCAAAAGTTTGAAGACACCACAGGGGTAATTAGAATATGTAACTGAAGGGAGAACAGAACATACATTTACCAAAAGTTTGAAGACACCACAGGGGTAATTAGAATATGTAACTGAAGGGAGAACACACCATACATTTACCAAAAGTTTGAATATATAACAGGGGTAATTAGAATCTGTAACTGAAAAGAGAACAGACAATACATTTACCAAAAGTTTGAAGATACCACAAGGGTAATTATAATCTGTAACTGAAGGGAGAACAGACAATACATTTACCAACAGATTGAAGATACCACAGGGGTAATTAAAATCTGTAACTGAAAGGAGAACAGACAATACATTTATCAAAAGTTTGAAGATACCACAGGGGTAATTAAAATCTGCAACTGAAGGGAGAACAGACAATACATTTTCCAAAAGTTTGAATATATAACAGGGGTAATTAGAATCTGTAACTGAAGGGAGAACAGAAAATACATTTACCAAAAGTTTGAAGACATCACAGGGGTAATTAGAATCTGTAACTAAGGGAGAACAGACCATACATTTACTAAAAGTTTGAAGACACCACAGGTGTAATTAGAATCTGAATCTGAAGGCAGAACAGACAATACATTTACCAAAAGTTTGAAGATACCACAGGGGTAATTAGAATCTGAATCTGAAGGCAGAACAGACAATACATTTACCAAAAGTTTGAAGACACCACAGGGGTAATTAGAATCTGTAACTCAATGGAGAACAGACAATACATTTAACAAAAGTTTGAAGATACCACAGGGGTAATTAGAATCTGTAACTGAAGGGAGAACAGAAAATACATTTACCAAAAGTTAGAATATATAACAGGGGTAATTAGAATCTGTAACTGAAGGGAGAACAGACAACACATTCACTAAAAGTTTGAACATACTACAGGCGTAATTAGAATCGGTAACTCAAGGGAGAACAGACAATACATTTACCAAAAGTTTGAAGACACCACAGGGGTAATTAGAATATGTAACTGAAGGGAGAACAGAACATACATTTACCAAAAGTTTGAAGACACCACAGGGGTAATTAGAATATGTAACTGAAGGGAGAACACACCATACATTTACCAAAAGTTTGAATATATAACAGGGGTAATTAGAATCTGTAACTGAAAAGAGAACAGACAATACATTTACCAAAAGTTTGAAGATACCACAAGGGTAATTATAATCTGTAACTGAAGGGAGAACAGACAATACATTTACCAACAGATTGAAGATACCACAGGGGTAATTAAAATCTGTAACTGAAAGGAGAACAGACAATACATTTACCAAAAGTTTGAAGATACCACAGGGGTAATTAAAATCTGCAACTGAAGGGAGAACAGACAATACATTTTCCAAAAGTTTGAATATATAACAGGGGTAATTAGAATCTGTAACTGAAGGGAGAACAGAAAATACATTTACCAAAAGTTTGAAGACATCACAGGGGTAATTAGAATCTGTAACTAAGGGAGAACAGACCATACATTTACTAAAAGTTTGAAGACACCACAGGTGTAATTAGAATCTGAATCTGAAGGCAGAACAGACAATACATTTACCAAAAGTTTGAAGATACCACAGGGGTAATTAGAATCTGAATCTGAAGGCAGAACAGACAATACATTTACCAAAAGTTTGAAGACACCACAGGGGTAATTAGAATCTGTAACTCAATGGAGAACAGACAATACATTTAACAAAAGTTTGAAGATACCACAGGGGTAATTATAATCTGTAACTGAAGGGAGAACAGAAAATACATTTACCAAAAGTTAGAATATATAACAGGGGTAATTAGAATCTGTAACTGAAGGGAGAACAGACAACACATTCACTAAAAGTTTGAACATACTACAGGCGTAATTAGAATCGGTAACTCAAGGAAGAACAGACAATACATTTACCAAACGTTTGAAGACACCACAGGGGTAATTAGAATCTGTAACTGAAGGGAGAACAGACCATACATTTACCAAAAGTTTGAAGATACCACAGGGGAAATTAGAATCTGTAACTGAAGGGAGAGTAGACAACACATTTACCAAAAGTTTGAACACATCACAGGGGTAATTAGAATCTGTAACTCAAGGCAGACCAGACAATACATTTACCAAAAGTTTGAAGATACCACAGGGGTAATTAGAATCTGAATCTGAAGGCAGAACAGACAATACATTTACCAAAAGTTTGAAGACACCACAGGGGTAATTAGAATCTGTAACTCAATGGAGAACAGACAATACATTTAACAAAAGTTTGAAGATACCACAGGGGTAATTAGAATCTGTAACTGAAGGGAGAACAGAAAATACATTTACCAAAAGTTTGAATATATAACAGGGGTAATTAGAATCTGTAACTGAAGGGAGAACATACAACACATTCACTAAAAGTCTGAAGATACTACAGGCGTAATTAGAATCGGTAACTCAAGGGAGAACAGACAATACATTTACCAAACGTTTGAAGACACCACAGGGGTAATTAGAATCTGTAACTCCAGGCAGAACAGACAATACATTTACCAAAAGTTTGAAGATACCACAGGGGAAATTAGAATCTGTAACTGAAGGGAGAGTAGACAACACATTTACCAAAAGTTTGAAGTTACCACAGGGGTAATTAGAATCTCTAACTGAAGGGAGAACAGAAAATACACTTACCAAAAGTTTGAAGACACCACAGGGGTAATTAGAATATGTAACTGAAGGGAGAACAGACAATACATTTACCAAAAGTTTGAATATATAACAGGGGTAATTAGAATCTGTAACTGAAGGGAGAATCGACAACACATTTACCAAAAGTTTGATGATACTACAGGCGTTATTAGAATCGGTAACTCAAGGGAGAATAGACAATGCATTTACCAAAAGTTTGAATATATAACAGGGGTAATTAGAATCTGTAACTGAAGGGAGAACAGACAATACACTTACCAAAAGTTTGAATATATAACAGGGGTAATTAGAATCTGTAACTGAAGGGAGAACAGACAATACATTTACCAACAGTTTGAAGATACCATAGGGGTAGTTAAAATCTGTAACTGAAGGGAGAAAAGAAAATACATTTACCAAAAGTCTGAAGATACCACAGGGGTAATTAGAATCTGCAACTGAAGGGAGAACAGACAATACTTTTTCCAAAAGTTTGAATATATAACAGGGGTAATTAGAATCTGTAACTGAAGGGAGAACAGACAATACATTTACTACAAGTTTGAAGATACCACAGGGTTAATTAGAATATGTAGCTGAAGGGAGAACAGAAAATACATTTACAAAACGTTTGAAGATACCACAGGGGTAATTAGAATCTGCACCTGAAAGGAGAACAGACAATACATTTACCAAAAGTTTGAAGACATCACAGGGGTAATTAGAATATGTAACTCAAGGGAGAACAGACAATACATTTACCAAAAGTTTGAAGATACCACAGTGGTAATAAGAATCTGTAACTGAAGGGAGAACAGACAACACATTTACCAAAAGTTTGAAGATACCACAGGGGTAATTAGAATCTGTAACTGAAGGGAGAACAGACAATACATTTACCAAAAGTTTGAATATATAACAGGGGTAATTAGAATCTGTAACTGAAGGGAGAACAGACAACACATTTACCAACAGTTTGAAGATACTACAGGCGTAATTAGAATCGGTAACTCAAGGGAGAACAGACAATCCATTTACCAAAAGTTTGAAGATACCACAGGGTAATTAAAATCTGCAACTCAAGGGAGAACAGACAATACATTTACCAAAAGTTTGAAGACACCACAGGGGTAATTAGAATCTGTAACTGAAGGGAGAGTAGATAACACATTTACCAAAAGTTTGAAGATACCACAGGGGTAATTAGAATCTGTAACTGAAGGGAGAACAGAAAATACACTTACCAACAGTTTGAAGATACTACAGACGTAATTAGAATCGGTAACTCAAGGGAGAACAGACAATACATTTACCAAAAGTTAGAATATATACCAGGGGTAATTCGAATCTGTAACTGAAGGGAGAACAGACCAAAAGTTTGAATATATAACAGGGGTAATTAGAATCTGTAACTCAAGGGAGAACAGACAATACATTTACCAAAAGTTTGAATATATAACGGGTAATTAGAATCTGTAACTGAACGGAGAACAGACAACACATTTACCAACAGTTTGAGGATACTACAGGCGTAATTAGAATCGGTAACTCAAGGGAGAACAGACAATACATTTACCAAAAGTTTGAATATATAACACGGGTAATTAGAATCGGTAACTGAAAGGAGAACAAACAATACATTTACCAAAAGTTTGAAGATACCACAGGGGTAATTAGAATCCAACTGAATAGAGAACAGACAATACATTTACCAAACGCTTGAAGATACCACAGGGGAAATTAGAATCTGTAACTGAATGGAGAACAGACAACACATTTACCAAACGTTTGAAGATACCACAGGGGTAATTAGAATCTGTAACTGAATGGAGAACAGACAATAGTAGATTTACCAAACGTTTGAAGATACCACAGGGGTAATAAGAATTTGTAGCTGAAGGGAGAACAGATAACACATTTACCAAAAATTTGAAGATACCACAGGGGTAATTAGAATCTGTAACTCAAGGCAGAACAGACAATACATTTACCAAAACCACAACAGGGATAATTAGAATCTGCAACTGAAGGGAGAACAGACAATACATTACCCAAAAGTTTGAATATATAACAGGGGTAATTAGAATCTGTAACTGAAGGGAGAACAGACAACACATTTACCAAAAGTTTGAAGATACTACAGGCGTAATTAGAATCGGTAACTCAAGGGAGAACAGACAATACATTTACCAAAAGTTTGAAGACACCACAGGGGTAATTAGAATCTGTAACTGAAGGGCGAACAGACAATACATTTACCAAAAGTTTGAAGATATCACATGGGAAATTAGAATCTGTAACTGAAGGGAGAGTAGATAACACATTTACCAAAAGTTTGAAGATACCACAGGGGTAATTAGAATCTGTAACTGAAGGGAGAACAGAAAATACACTTACCAACAGTTTGAAGATACTACAGACGTAATTAGAATCGGTAACTCAAGGGAGAACAGACAATACATTTACCAAAAGTTTGAATATATACCAGGGGTAATTAGAATCTGTAACTGAAGGGAGAACAGACAATACATTTACCAAAAGTTTGAATATATAACAGGGGTAATTAGAATCTGTAACTGAAGGGAGAACAGACAACACATTTACCAACAGTTTGAAGATACTACAGGCGTAATTAGAATCTGTAACTGAAGGGAGAACAGACAATACATTTACCAAAAGTTTGAATACATAACGGGTAATTAGAATCTGTAACTGAAGGGAGAACAGACAACACATTTACCAAAAGTTTGAAGATACTACAGGCGTAATTAGAATTTGTAACTGAAGGGAGAACAGACAATACATTTACCAAAAGTTTGAATATATAACAGGGGTAATTAGAATCTGTAACTCAAGGGAGAACAGACAACACATTTACCAACAGTTTGAAGATACCACAGGCGTAATTAGAATCGGTAACTCAAGGGAGAACAAACAATACATTTACCAAAAGTTTTAAGATACCACAGGGGTAATTAGAATCTCTAACTGAATGGAGAACAGTCAATTCATTTACCAAACGCTTGAAGATACTACAGGGGAAATTAGAATCTGTAACTGAATGGAGAACAGACAACACATTTACCAAACATTTGAAAATACCACAAGGGTAATTAAAATCTGTAACTGAATGGATAACAGACAATAGTACATTTACCAAACGTTTGAAGATACCACAGGGATAATAAGAATCTGTAGCTGAAGGGAGAACAGATAACACATTTACCAAAATTTTGAAGATACCACAGGGGTAATTAGAATCTGTAACTCAAGGGAGAACAGAAAATACATTTATCAAAAGTTTGAAGACACTACAGGGGCAATTAGAATCTGTAACTGAAGGGAGAACAGAAAATACATTAACGAAAAGTTTGAATATATAACAGGGGTAATTAGAATCTGTAACTGAAGGGAGAACAGACAACACATTTACCAAAAGTTTGAAGATACCACAGGGGTAATTAGAATATGTAACTGAAGGGAGAACAGAACATACATTTACCAAAAGTTTGAAGACACCACAGGGGTAATTAGAATATGTAACTGAAGGGAGAACACACCATACATTTACCAAAAGTTTGAATATATAACAGGGGTAATTAGAATCTGTAACTGAAAAGAGAACAGACAATACATTTACCAAAAGTTTGAAGATACCACAAGGGTAATTATAATCTGTAACTGAAGGGAGAACAGACAATACATTTACCAACAGATTGAAGATACCACAGGGGTAATTAAAATCTGTAACTGAAAGGAGAACAGACAATACATTTACCAAAAGTTTGAAGATACCACAGGGGTAATTAAAATCTGCAACTGAAGGGAGAACAGACAATACATTTTCCAAAAGTTTGAATATATAACAGGGGTAATTAGAATCTGTAACTGAAGGGAGAACAGAAAATACATTTACCAAAAGTTTGAAGACATCACAGGGGTAATTAGAATCTGTAACTAAGGGAGAACAGACCATACATTTACTAAAAGTTTGAAGACACCACAGGTGTAATTAGAATCTGAATCTGAAGGCAGAACAGACAATACATTTACCAAAAGTTTGAAGATACCACAGGGGTAATTAGAATCTGAATCTGAAGGCAGAACAGACAATACATTTACCAAAAGTTTGAAGACACCACAGGGGTAATTAGAATCTGTAACTCAATGGAGAACAGACAATACATTTAACAAAAGTTTGAAGATACCACAGGGGTAATTAGAATCTGTAACTGAAGGGAGAACAGAAAATACATTTACCAAAAGTTAGAATATATAACAGGGGTAATTAGAATCTGTAACTGAAGGGAGAACAGACAACACATTCACTAAAAGTTTGAACATACTACAGGCGTAATTAGAATCGGTAACTCAAGGGAGAACAGACAATACATTTACCAAAAGTTTGAAGACACCACAGGGGTAATTAGAATATGTAACTGAAGGGAGAACAGAACATACATTTACCAAAAGTTTGAAGACACCACAGGGGTAATTAGAATATGTAACTGAAGGGAGAACACACCATACATTTACCAAAAGTTTGAATATATAACAGGGGTAATTAGAATCTGTAACTGAAAAGAGAACAGACAATACATTTACCAAAAGTTTGAAGATACCACAAGGGTAATTATAATCTGTAACTGAAGGGAGAACAGACAATACATTTACCAACAGATTGAAGATACCACAGGGGTAATTAAAATCTGTAACTGAAAGGAGAACAGACAATACATTTACCAAAAGTTTGAAGATACCACAGGGGTAATTAAAATCTGCAACTGAAGGGAGAACAGACAATACATTTTCCAAAAGTTTGAATATATAACAGGGGTAATTAGAATCTGTAACTGAAGGGAGAACAGAAAATACATTTACCAAAAGTTTGAAGACATCA
The DNA here is from genome assembly GCA_963383655.1 of Bathymodiolus septemdierum. Lineage (NCBI taxonomy): Eukaryota > Metazoa > Mollusca > Bivalvia > Mytilida > Modiolidae > Bathymodiolus > Bathymodiolus septemdierum. Next base: position 3,428,900 of record OY726523.1, read on the forward strand.
CAGGGGTAATTAGAATCTGTAACTAAGGGAGAACAGACCATACATTTACTAAAAGTTTGAAGACACCACAGGTGTAATTAGAATCTGAATCTGAAGGCAGAACAGACAATACATTTACCAAAAGTTTGAAGATACCACAGGGGTAATTAGAATCTGAATCTGAAGGCAGAACAGACAATACATTTACCAAAAGTTTGAAGACACCACAGGGGTAATTAGAATCTGTAACTCAATGGAGAACAGACAATACATTTAACAAAAGTTTGAAGATACCACAGGGGTAATTAGAATCTGTAACTGAAGGGAGAACAGAAAATACATTTACCAAAAGTTAGAATATATAACAGGGGTAATTAGAATCTGTAACTGAAGGGAGAACAGACAACACATTCACTAAAAGTTTGAACATACTACAGGCGTAATTAGAATCGGTAACTCAAGGGAGAACAGACAATACATTTACCAAACGTTTGAAGACACCACAGGGGTAATTAGAATCTGTAACTGAAGGGAGAACAGACAATACATTTACCAAAAGTTTGAAGATACCACAGGGGAAATTAGAATCTGTAACTGAAGGGAGAGTAGACAACACATTTACCAAAAGTTTGAAGTTACCACAGGGGTAATTAGAATCTCTAACTGAAGGGAGAACAGAAAATACATTTACCAAAAGTTTGAAGACACCACAGGTGTAATTAGAATTTGTAACTCAAGGCAGAACAGACAATACATTTACCAAAAGTTTGAACACATCACAGGGGTAATTAGAATCTGTAACTCAAGGCAGACCAGACAATACATTTACCAAAAGTTTGAAGATACCACAGGGGTAATTAGAATCTGAATCTGAAGGCAGAACAGACAATACATTTACCAAAAGTTTGAAGACACCACAGGGGTAATTAGAATCTGTAACTCAATGGAGAACAGACAATACATTTAACAAAAGTTTGAAGATACCACAGGGGTAATTAGAATCTGTAACTGAAGGGAGAACAGAAAATACATTTACCAAAAGTTTGAATATATAACAGGGGTAATTAGAATCTGTAACTGAAGGGAGAACATACAACACATTCACTAAAAGTCTGAAGATACTACAGGCGTAATTAGAATCGGTAATTCAAGGGAGAACAGACAATACATTTACCAAACGTTTGAAGACACCACAGGGGTAATTAGAATCTGTAACTCCAGGCAGAACAGACAATACATTTACCAAAAGTTTGAAGATACCACAGGGGAAATTAGAATCTGTAACTGAAGGGAGAGTAGACAACACATTTACCAAAAGTTTGAAGTTACCACAGGGGTAATTAGAATCTCTAACTGAAGGGAGAACAGAAAATACACTTACCAAAAGTTTGAAGACACCACAGGGGTAATTAGAATATGTAACTGAAGGGAGAACAGACAATACATTTACCAAAAGTTTGAATATATAACAGGGGTAATTAGAATCTGTAACTGAAGGGAGAATCGACAACACATTTACCAAAAGTTTGATGATACTACAGGCGTTATTAGAATCGGTAGCTCAAGGGAGAATAGACAATGCATTTACCAAAAGTTTGAATATATAACAGGGGTAATTAGAATCTGTAACTGAAGGGAGAACAGACAATACACTTACCAAAAGTTTGAATATATAACAGGGGTAATTAGAATCTGTAACTGAAGGGAGAACAGACAACACATTTAAAAACAGTTTGAAGATACTACAGGCGTAATTAGAATTTGTAACTGAAGGGAGAACAGACAATACACTTACCAAAAGTTTGAATATATAACAGGGGTAATTAGAATTTGTAACTGAAGGGGGAACAGAAAATAGTACATTTACCAACAGTTTGAAGATACTACAGGCGTAATTAGAATCGGTAACTCAAGGGAGAACAGACAATACATTTACCAAAAGTTTGAATATATACCAGGGGTAATTAGAATCTGTAACTGAATGGAGAACAGACGACACATTTACCAACAGTTTGAAGATACCACAGGCGTAATTAGAATCGGTAACTCAAGGGAGAACAGACAATACATTTACCAAAAGTTTGAATATATAATAGGGGTAATTAGAATCTGTAACTGAAGGGAGAACAGACAACACATTATCCAACAGTTTGAAGATACTACAGGCGTAATTAGAATCGGTAACTCAAGGGAGAACAGACAATACATTTACCAAAAGTTTGAATATATAACACGGGTAATTAGAATCTGTAACTGAAGGGAGAACAGACAATACATTTACCAAAAGTTTGAATATATAACAGGGATAATTAGAATCTGTAACTGAAGGGACACATTTACCAACAGTTTGAAGATACCACAGGCGTAATTAGAATCGGTAACTCAAGGGAGAACAAACAATACATTTACCAAAAGTTTGAAGATACCACAGAGGTAATTAGAATCTGTAACTAAATGGAGAACAGACAATACATTTACCAAACGCTTGAAGATACCACAGGGGAAATTAGAATCTGTAACTGAATGGAGAACACACAATACATTTACCAAACGTTTGAAGATACCACAGGGGTAATTAGAATCTGTAACTCAAGGGAGAACAGACAATACATTTACCAAAAGTTTGAATATATAACAGGGGTAATTAGAATCTGTAACTGAAGGGAAAACAGACAATACATTTACCAAAAGTTTGAAGACACCACAGGGGTAATTAGAATCTGTAACTCAATGTAGAACAGACAATACATTTAACAAAAGTTTGAAGATACCACAGGGGTAATTAGAATCTGTAACTGAAGGGAGAACAGAAAATACATTTACCAAAAGTTAGAATATATAACAGGGGTAATTAGAATCTGTAACTGAAGGGAGAACAGACAACACATTCACTAAAAGTTTGAAGATACTACAGGCGTAATTAGAATCGGTAACTCAAGGGAGAACAGACAATACATTTACCAAACGTTTGAAGACACCACAGGGGTAATTAGAATCTGTAACTGAAGGGAGAACAGACAATACATTTACCAAAAGTTTGAAGATACCACAGGGGAAATTAGAATCTGTAACTGAAGGGAGAGTAGAAAACACATTTACCAAAAGTTTGAAGTTACCACAGGGGTAATTAGAATCTCTAACTGAAGGGAGAACAGAAAATACATTTACCAAAAGTTTGAAGACACCACAGGTGTAATTAGAATTTGTAACTCAAGGCAGAACAGACAATACATTTACCAAAAGTTTGAACACATCACAGGGGTAATTAGAATCTGTAACTCAAGGCAGACCAGACAATACATTTACCAAAAGTTTGAAGATACCACAGGGGTAATTAGAATCTGAATCTGAAGGCAGAACAGACAATACATTTACCAAAAGTTTGAAGACACCACAGGGGTAATTAGAATCTGTAACTCAATGGAGAACAGACAATACATTTAACAAAAGTTTGAAGATACCACAGGGGTAATTAGAATCTGTAACTGAAGGGAGAACAGAAAATACATTTACCAAAAGTTTGAATATATAACAGGGGTAATTAGAATCTGTAACTGAAGGGAGAACATACAACACATTCACTAAAAGTCTGAAGATACTACAGGCGTAATTAGAATCGGTAACTCAAGGGAGAACAGACAATACATTTACCAAACGTTTGAAGACACCACAGGGGTAATTAGAATCTGTAACTCCAGGCAGAACAGACAATACATTTACCAAAAGTTTGAATATATACCAGGGGTAATTAGAATCTGTAACTGAATGGAGAACAGACGACACATTTACCAACAGTTTGAAGATACCACAGGCGTAATTAGAATCGGTAACTCAAGGGAGAACAGACAATACATTTACCAAAAGTTTGAATATATAATAGGGGTAATTAGAATCTGTAACTGAAGGGAGAACAGACAACACATTATCCAACAGTTTGAAGATACTACAGGCGTAATTAGAATCGGTAACTCAAGGGAGAACAGACAATACATTTACCAAAAGTTTGAATATATAACACGGGTAATTAGAATCTGTAACTGAAGGGAGAACAGACAATACATTTACCAAAAGTTTGAATATATAACAGGGGTAATTAGAATCTGTAACTGAAGGGACACATTTACCAACAGTTTGAAGATACCACAGGCGTAATTAGAATCGGTAACTCAAGGGAGAACAAACAATACATTTACCAAAAGTTTGAAGATACCACAGAGGTAATTAGAATCTGTAACTAAATGGAGAACAGACAATACATTTACCAAACGCTTGAAGATACCACAGGGGAAATTAGAATCTGTAACTGAATGGAGAACACACAATACATTTACCAAACGTTTGAAGATACCACAGGGGTAATTAGAATCTGTAACTCAAGGGAGAACAGACAATACATTTACCAAAAGTTTGAATATATAATAGGGGTAATTAGAATCTGTAACTGAAGGGAGAACAGACAACACATTATCCAACAGTTTGAAGATACTACAGGCGTAATTAGAATCGGTAACTCAAGGGAGAACAGACAATACATTTACCAAAAGTTTGAATATATAACACGGGTAATTAGAATCTGTAACTGAAGGGAGAACAGACAATACATTTACCAAAAGTTTGAATATATAACAGGGGTAATTAGAATCTGTAACTGAAGGGACACATTTACCAACAGTTTGAAGATACCACAGGCGTAATTAGAATCGGTAACTCAAGGGAGAACAAACAATACATTTACCAAAAGTTTGAAGATACCACAGAGGTAATTAGAATCTGTAACTAAATGAAGAACAGACAATACATTTACCAAACGCTTGAAGATACCACAGGGGAAATTAGAATCTGTAACTGAATGGAGAACACACAATACATTTACCAAACGTTTGAAGATACCACAGGGGTAATTAGAATCTGTAACTCAAGGGAGAACAGACAATACATTTACCAAAAGTTTGAATATATAACAGGGGTAATTAGAATCTGTAACTGAAGGGAAAACAGACAATACATTTACCAACAGTTTGAAGATACCATAGGGGTAATTAAAATCTGTAACTGAAGGGAGAAAAGAAAATACATTTACAAAACGTTTGAAGATACCACAGGGGTAATTAGAATCTGCACCTGAAAGGAGAACAGACAATACATTTACAAAAAGTTTGAAGACATCACAGGTGTAATTAAAATATGTAACTCAAGGGAGAACAGACAATACATTTACCAAAAGTTTGAAGATACCATAGAGGTAATTAAAACCTGTAACTGAAGGGAGAAAAGAAAATACATTTACCAAAATTTTGAAGATACCACAGGGGTAATTAGAATCTGCAACTGAAGGGAGAACAGACAATACTTTTTCCAAAAGTTTGAATATATAACAGCGGTAATTAGAATCTGTAACTGAAGGGAGAACAGACAATACATTTACTAAAAGTTTGAAGATACCACAGGGGTAATTAGAATATGTAACTGAAGGGAGAACAGAAAATACATTTACAAAACGTTTGAAGATACCACAGGGGTAATTAGAATCTGCACCTGAAAGGAGAACAGACAATACATTTACCAAAAGTTTGAAGACATCACAGGGGTAATTAGAATATGTAACTCAAGGGAGAACAGACAATACATTTACCAAAAGTTTGAAGATACCACAGGGGTAATAAGAATCTGTAACTGAAGGGATAACAGACAACACATTTACCAAAAGTTTAAAGATACCACAGGGGTAATTAGAATCTGTAACTGAAGGGAGAACAGACAATACATTTACCAAAAGTTTGAATATATAACAGGGGTAATTAGAATCTGTAACTGAAGGGAGAACAGACAACACATTTACCAACAGTTTGAAGATACTACAGGCGTAATTAGAATCGGTAACTGAATGGAGAAGAGACAATACATTTACCAAAAGTTTGAATATATAACACGGGTAATTAGAATCTGTAACTGAAGGGAGAAGAGACAATACATTTACCAAAAGTTTGAATATATAACACGGGTAATTAGAATCTGTAACTGAATGGAAAACAGACAACACATTTACCAAACGTTTGAAGATACCACAAGGGTAATTAGAATCTGTAACTGAATGGATAACAGACAATAGTACATTTACCAAACGTTTGAAGATACCACAGGGATAATAAGAATCTGTAACTCAAGGGAGAACAGACAACACATTTACCAACAGTTTGAAGATACCACAGGCGTAATTAGAATCGGTAACTCAAGGGAGAACAAACAATACATTTACCAAAAGTTTGAAGATACCACAGGGGTAATTAGAATCTCTAACTGAATGGAGAACAGACAATTCATTTACCAAACGCTTGAAGATACTACAGGGGAAATTAGAATCTGTAACTGAATGGAAAACAGACAACACATTTACCAAACGTTTGAAGATACCACAAGGGTAATTAGAATCTGTAACTGAATGGATAACAGACAATAGTACATTTACCAAACGTTTGAAGATACCACAGGGATAATAAGAATCTGTAGCTGAAGGGAGAACAGATAACACATTTACCAAAATTTTGAAGATACCACAGGGGTAATTAGAATCTGTAACTCAAGGGAGAACAGAAAATACATTTATCAGAAGCTTGAAGACACTACAGGGGCAATTAGAATCTGTAACTGAAGGGAGAACAGAAAATACATTTACCAAAAGTTTGAAGATACCACAGAGGTAATTAGAATCTGTAACTGAAGGGAGAACAGAACATACATTTACCAATAGTTTGAAGACACCACAGGGGTAATTAGAATCTGAATCTCAAGGCAGAACACACAATACATTTACCAAAAGTTTGAATATATAACAGGGGTAATTAGAATCTGTAACTGAAAAGAGAACAGACAATACATTTACCAAAAGTTTGAAGATACCACAAGGGTAATTATAATCTGTAACTGAAGGGAGAACAGACAATACATTTACCAACAGATTGAAGATACCACAGGGGTAATTAAAATCTGTAACTGAAAGGAGAACAGACAATACATTTACCAAAAGTTTGAAGATACCACAGGGGTAATTAGAATCTGCAACTGAAGGGAGAACAGACAATGCATTTTCCAAAAGTTTGAATATATAACAGGGGTAATTAGAATCTGTAACTGAAGGGAGAACAGAAAATACATTTACCAAAAGTTTGAAGACATCACAGGCGTAATTAGAATCTGTAACTAAGGGAGAACAGACCATACATTTACTAAAAGTTTGAAGACACCACAGGTGTAATTAGAATTTGTAACTCAAGGCAGAACAGACAATAAATTTACCAAAAGTTTGAAGATACCACAGGGGTAATTAGAATCTGAATCTGAAGGCAGAACAGACAATACATTTACCAAAAGTTTGAAGACACCACAGGGGTAATTAGAATCTGTAACTCAATGGAGAACAGACAATACATTTAACAAAAGTTTGAAGATACCACAGGGGTAATTAGAATCTGTAACTGAAGGGAGAACAGAAAATACATTTACCAAAAGTTTGAATATATAACAGGGGTAATTAGAATCTGTAACTGAAGGGAGAACAGACAACACATTCACCAACAGTTTGAAGATACTACAGGCGTAATTAGAATCGGTAATTCAAGGGAGAACAGACAATACATTTACCAAACGTTTGAAGACACCACAGGGGTAATTAGAATCTGTAACTGAAGGGAGAACAGACAATACATTTACCAAAAGTTTGAAGATACCACAGGGGAAATTAGAATCTGTAACTGAAGGGAGAGTAGACAACACATTTACCAAAAGTTTGAAGTTACCACAGGGGTAATTAGAATCTGTAACTGAAGGGAGAACAGAAAATACACTTACCAAAAGTTTGAAGACACCACAGGGGTAATTAGAATATGTAACTGAAGGGAGAACAGACAATACATTTACCAAAAGTTTGAATATATAACAGGGGTAATTAGAATCTGTAACTGAAGGGAGAATCGACAACACATTTACCAAAAGTTTGAAGATACTACAGGCGTTATTAGAATCGGTAACTCAAGGGAGAATAGACAATGCATTTACCAAAAGTTTGAATATATAACAGGGGTAATTAGAATCTGTAACTGAAGGGAGAACAGACAATACACTTACCAAAAGTTTGAATATATAACAGGGGTAATTAGAATCTGTAACTGAAGGGAGAACAGACAACACATTTAAAAACAGTTTGAAGATACTACAGGCGTAATTAGAATTTGTAACTGAAGGGAGAACAGACAATACACTTACCAAAAGTTTGAATATATAACAGGGGTAATTAGAATTTGTAACTGAAGGGGGAACAGAAAATAGTACATTTACCAACAGTTTGAAGATACTACAGGCGTAATTAGAATCGGTAACTCAAGGGAGAACAGACAATACATTTACCAAAAGTTTGAATATATACCAGGGGTAATTAGAATCTGTAACTGAATGGAGAACAGACGACACATTTACCAACAGTTTGAAGATACCACAGGCGTAATTAGAATCGGTAACTCAAGGGAGAACAGACAATACATTTACCAAAAGTTTGAATATATAATAGGGGTAATTAGAATCTGTAACTGAAGGGAGAACAGACAACACATTATCCAACAGTTTGAAGATACTACAGGCGTAATTAGAATCGGTAACTCAAGGGAGAACAGACAATACATTTACCAAAAGTTTGAATATATAACACGGGTAATTAGAATCTGTAACTGAAGGGAGAACAGACAATACATTTACCAAAAGTTTGAATATATAACAGGGGTAATTAGAATCTGTAACTGAAGGGACACATTTACCAACAGTTTGAAGATACCACAGGCGTAATTAGAATCGGTAACTCAAGGGAGAACAAACAATACATTTACCAAAAGTTTGAAGATACCACAGAGGTAATTAGAATCTGTAACTGAATGGAGAACAGACAATACATTTACCAAACGCTTGAAGATACCACAGGGGAAATTAGAATCTTTAACTGAATGGAGAACACACAATACATTTACCAAACGTTTGAAGATACCACAGGGGTAATTAGAATCTGTAACTCAAGGGAGAACAGACAATACATTTACCAAAAGTTTGAATATATAACAGGGGTAATTAGAATCTGTAACTGAAGGGAAAACAGACAATACATTTACCAACAGTTTGAAGATACCATAGGGGTAATTAAAATCTGTAACTGAAGGGAGAAAAGAAAATACATTTACCAAAAGTTTGAAGATACCACAGGGGTAATTAGAATCTGCAACTGAAGGGAGAACAGACAATACTTTTTCCAAAAGTTTGAATATATAACCGGGGTAATTAGAATCTGTAACTGAAGGGAGAACAGACAATACATTTACTAAAAGTTTGAAGATACCACAGGGGTAATTAGAATCTGCACCTGAAAGGAGAACAGACAATACATTTACCAAAAGTTTGAAGACATCACAGGGGTAATTAGAATTTGTAACTCAAGTGAGAGCAGACAATACATTTACCAAAAGTTTCAATATATAACAGGGGTAATTAGAATCTGTAACTCAAGGGAGAACAGACAACACATTTACCAACAGTTTGAAGATACCACAGGCGTAATTAGAATCGGTAACTCAAGGGAGAACAAACAATACATTTACTAAAAGTTTGAAGATACCACAGGGGTAATTAGAATCTCTAACTGAAGGGAGAACAGACAATACATTTACCAACAGTTTGAAGATACCATAGGGGTAATTAAAATCTGTAACTGAAGGGAGAAAAGAAAATACATTTACCAAAAGTTTGAAGATACCACAGGGGTAATTAGAATCTGCAACTGAAGGGAGAACAGACAATACTTTTCCCAAAAGTTTGAATATATAACAGGGGTAATTAGAATCTGTAACTGAAGGGAGAACAGACAATACATTTACTAAAAGTTTGAAGATACCACTGGGGTAATTAGAATCGGTAACTGAAGGGAGAACAGAAAATACATTTACAAAACGTTTGAAGATACCACAGGGGTAATTAGAATCTGCACCTGAAAGGAGAACAGACAATACATTTACCAAAAGTTTGAAGACATCACAGGGGTAATTAGAATATGTAACTCAAGGGAGAACAGACAATACATTTACCAAAAGTTTGAAGATACCACAGGGGTAATTAGAATCTGTAACTGAAGGGAGAACAGACAACACATTTACCAAAAGTTTGAAGATACCACAGGGGTAATTAGAATCTGTAACTGAAGGGAGAACAGACAACACATTTACCAACAGTTTGAAGATACTCCAGGCGTAATTAGAATCGGTAACTCAAGGGAGAACAGACAATCCATTTACCAAAAGTTTGAATATATACCAGGGGTAATTAGAATCTGTAACTGAAGTGAGAACAGACAATACACTTACCAAAAGTTTGAATATATAACAGAGGTAATCCGAATCTGTAACTGAAGGGAGAACAGACAACACATTTACCAACAGTTTGAACATACTACAGGCGTAATTAGAATCTGTAACTGAAGGGAGAACAGACAACACATTTTCCAACAGTTTGAAGATACTACAGGCGTAATTAGAATCTGTAACTCAAGGGAGAACAGACAATACATTTACCAAAAATTTGAATATATAATAGGGGTAATTAGAATCTGTAACTGAAGGGAGAACAGACAACACATTTACCAACAGTTTGAAGATACTACAGGCGTAATTAGAATCAGTAACTCAAGGGAGAACAGACAATACACTTACCAAAAGTTTGAATATATAACACGGGTAATTAGAATCTGTAACTGAAAAGAGAACAGACAATACATTTACCAAAAGTTTGAATATATAACAGGGGTAATTAGAATCTGTAACTCAAGGGAGAACAGACAACACATTTACCAACAGTTTGAAGATACCACTGGCGTAATTAGAATCGGTAACTCAAGGGAGAACAAACAATACATTTACCAAAAGTTTGAAGATACCACAGGGGTAATTAGAATATCTAACTGAATGGAGAACAGACAACACATTTACCAAACGCTTGAAGATACCACAGGGGAAATTAGAATCTGTAACTGAATGGAGAACAGACAACACATTTACCAAACGTTTGAAGATACCACAGGGGTAATTAGAATCTGTAACTGAATGGAGAACAGACAATAGTACATTTACCAAAAGTTTGAAGATACCACAGGGGTAATTAGAATCTGTAGCTGAAGGGAGAACAGAAAATACATTTACCAAAAGTTTGAAGATACCACAGGGGTAATTAGAATCTGAATCTCAAGACAGAACAGACAATACATTTACGAAAAGTTTGAAGAAACCACAGGGATAATTAGAATCTGCAACTGAAGGGAGAACAGAAAATACATTTACCAAAAGTTTGAAGACACCACAGGGGTAATTAGAATATGTAACTCAAGGCAGAACAGAAAATACATTTACCAAAACCACAACAGGGGTAATTAGAATCTGCAACTGAAGGGAGAACAGGCAATACATTTACCAAAAGTTCGAAGACACCACAGGGGTAATTAGAATCTGTAACTGAAGGCAGAACAGACAATACATTTACCAAAAGTTTGAAGATACCACAGGGGTAATTAGAATCTGTAACTCAAGGGAGAACATACAATACATTTACCAAAAGTTTGAAAACACCACAGGGGTAATTAGAATCTGTAACTCAAGGGAGAACAGACAATACATTTTCCAAAAGTTTGAAGATACCACAGGGGTAATTAGAATCTGAATCTGAAGGCAGAACCGACAATACATTTACCAAAAGTTTGAAGACACCACAGGGGTAATTAGAATCTGTAACTCAATGGAGAACAGACAATACATTTAACAAAAGTTTGAAGACACCACAGGGGTAATTAGAATCTGTAACTGAAGGGAGAACAGACAACACATTTACCAAAAGTTTGAAGATACCACAGGGGTAATTAGAATCTGTAACTCAAGGGAGAACATACAATATATTTACCAAAAAGTTTGAATATATAACAGGGGTAATTAGAATCTGTAACTGAAAAGAGAACAGACAATACATTTACCAAAAGTTTGAAGATACCACAGGGGTAATTAGAATCTGTAACTGAAGGGAGAACAGACAATACATTTACCAACAGTTTGAAGATACCACAGGGGTAATTAAAATCTGTAACTGAAGGGAGAAAAGAAAATACATTTACCAAAAGTTTGAAGATACCACAGGGGTAATTAGAATCTGCAACTGAAGGGAGAACAGACAATACTTTTTCCAAAAGTTTGAATATATAACAGGGGTAATTAGAATCTGTAACTGAAGGGAGAACAGACAATACATTTACTAAAAGTTTGAAGATACCACAGGGGTAATTAGAATATGTAACTGAAGGGAGAACAGAAAATACATTTACAAAACGTTTGAAGATACCACAGGGGTAATTAGAATCTGCACCTGAAAGGAGAACAGACAATACATTTACCAAAAGTTTGAAGATACCACAGGGGTAATAAGAATCTGTAACTGAAGGGAGAACAGACAACACATTTACCAAAAGTTTGAAGATACCACAGGGGAAATTAGAATCTGTAACTGAAGGGAGAACAGACAACACATTTACCAAAAGTTTGAAGATACCACAGGGGTAATAAGAATCTGTAACTGAAGGGAGAACAGACAACACATTTACCAAAAGTTTGAAGATACCACAGGGGTAATTAGAATCTGTAACTCAAGGCAGAACAGACAATACATTTACCAAAAGTTTGAAGATACCACAGGGGTAATTAGAATCTGTAACTGAAGGGAGAACAGACAACACATTTACCAAAATTTTGAAGATACCACAGGGGTAATTAGAATCTGTAACTCAAGGCAGAACAGACAATACATTTACCAAAACCACAACAGGGGTAATTAAAATCTGCAACTGAAGGGAGAACAGACAATACATTTACCAAAAGTTTGAATATATAACAGGGGTAATTAGAATCTGTAACTCAAGGGAGAACAGACAATACATTTACCAAAAGTTTGAAGACACCACAGGGGTAATTAGAATCTGTAACTGAAGAGAGAACAGACAATACATTTACCAAAAGTTTGAAGATATCATATGGGAAATTAGAATCTGTAACTGAAGGGAGAGTAGACAACACATTTACCAAAAGTTTGAAGACACCACAGGGGTAATTAGAATCTGTAACTGAAGGGAGAACAGACAACACATTTACCAACAGTTTGAAGATACGACAGACGTAATTAGAATCGGTAACTCAAGGGAGAACAGACAATACATTTACCAAAAGTTTGAATATATAACGGGTAATTAGAATCTGTAACTGAAGGGAGAACAGACAACACATTTACCAACAGTTTGAAGATACTACAGGCGTAATTAGAGTCGGTAACTCAAGGGAGAACATACAATACACTTACCAAAAGTTTGAAGACATCACAGGGGTAATTAGAATCTGTAACTCAAGGCAGAACAGACAATGCATTTACCAAAAGTTTGAAGATACCACAGGGGTAATTAGAATCTGTAACTGAAGGGAGAACAGACAATACATTTACCAAAAGTTTGAATATATAACGGGTAATTAGAATCTGTAACTGAGGGGAGAACAGACAACACATTTACCAACAGTTTGAAGATAATACAGGCGTAATTAGAATCGGTAACTCAAGGGAGAACAGACAATACATTTACCAAAAGTTTGAATATATAACACGGGTAATTAGAATCTGTAACTGAAGGGAGAACAGACAATACATTTACCAAAAGTTTGAATATATAACAGGGGTAATTAGAATCTGTAACTCAAGGGAGAACAGACAACACATTTACCAACAGTTTGAAGATACCACAGGCGTAATTAGAATCGGTAACTCAAGGGAGAACAAACAATACATTTACCAAAAGTTTGAAGATACCACAGGGGTAATTAGAATTTCTAACTGAATGGAGAACAGACAATACATTTACCAAACGCTTGAAGATACCACAGGGGAAATTAGAATCTGTAACTGAATGGAGAACAGACAACACATTTACCAAACGTTTGAAGATACCACAAGGGTAATTAGAATCTGTAACTGAATGGAGAACAGACAATAGTACAAATACCAAAAGTTTGAAGATACCACAGGGGTAATTAGAATCTGTAACTCAAGGGAGAACAGACAATACATTTACCAAAAGTTTGAATATATAACGGGTAATTAGAATCTGTAACTGAGGGGAGAACAGACAACACATTTACCAACAGTTTGAAGATAATACAGGCGTAATTAGAATCGGTAACTCAAGGGAGAACAGACAATACATTTACCAAAAGTTTGAATATATAACACGGGTAATTAGAATCTGTAACTGAAGGGAGAACAGACAATACATTTACCAAAAGTTTGAATATATAACAGGGGTAATTAGAATCTGTAACTCAAGGGAGAACAGACAACACATTTACCAACAGTTTGAAGATACCACAGGCGTAATTAGAATCGGTAACTCAAGGGAGAACAAACAATACATTTACCAAAAGTTTGAAGATACCACAGGGGTAATTAGAATCTTTAACTGAATGGAGAACAGACAATACATTTACCAAAAGTTTGAAGATACCACAGGGGTAATTAGAATCTGTAACTGAAGGGAGAACAGACAACACATTTACCAAAATTTTGAAGATACCACAGGGGTAATTAGAATCTGTAACTCAAGGCAGAACAGACAATACATTTACCAAAACCACAACAGGGGTAATTAAAATCTGCAACTGAAGGGAGAACAGACAATACATTTACCAAAAGTTTGAATATATAACAGGGGTAATTAGAATCTGTAACTCAAGGGAGAACAGACAATACATTTACCAAAAGTTTGAAGACACCACAGGGGTAATTAGAATCTGTAACTGAAGAGAGAACAGACAATACATTTACCAAAAGTTTGAAGATATCATATGGGAAATTAGAATCTGTAACTGAAGGGAGAGTAGACAACACATTTACCAAAAGTTTGAAGACACCACAGGGGTAATTAGAATCTGTAACTGAAGGGAGAACAGACAACACATTTACCAACAGTTTGAAGATACGACAGACGTAATTAGAATCGGTAACTCAAGGGAGAACAGACAATACATTTACCAAAAGTTTGAATATATAACGGGTAATTAGAATCTGTAACTGAAGGGAGAACAGACAACACATTTACCAACAGTTTGAAGATACTACAGGCGTAATTAGAGTCGGTAACTCAAGGGAGAACATACAATACACTTACCAAAAGTTTGAAGACATCACAGGGGTAATTAGAATCTGTAACTCAAGGCAGAACAGACAATGCATTTACCAAAAGTTTGAAGATACCACAGGGGTAATTAGAATCTGTAACTGAAGGGAGAACAGACAATACATTTACCAAAAGTTTGAATATATAACGGGTAATTAGAATCTGTAACTGAGGGGAGAACAGACAACACATTTACCAACAGTTTGAAGATAATACAGGCGTAATTAGAATCGGTAACTCAAGGGAGAACAGACAATACATTTACCAAAAGTTTGAATATATAACACGGGTAATTAGAATCTGTAACTGAAGGGAGAACAGACAATACATTTACCAAAAGTTTGAATATATAACAGGGGTAATTAGAATCTGTAACTCAAGGGAGAACAGACAACACATTTACCAACAGTTTGAAGATACCACAGGCGTAATTAGAATCGGTAACTCAAGGGAGAACAAACAATACATTTACCAAAAGTTTGAAGATACCACAGGGGTAATTAGAATTTCTAACTGAATGGAGAACAGACAATACATTTACCAAACG
Organism: Bathymodiolus septemdierum; assembly: GCA_963383655.1. Lineage (NCBI taxonomy): Eukaryota > Metazoa > Mollusca > Bivalvia > Mytilida > Modiolidae > Bathymodiolus > Bathymodiolus septemdierum. The sequence continues at coordinate 3,444,700 of OY726523.1, forward strand.
CTTGAAGATACCACAGGGGAAATTAGAATCTGTAACTGAATGGAGAACAGACAACACATTTACCAAACGTTTGAAGATACCACAAGGGTAATTAGAATCTGTAACTGAATGGAGAACAGACAATAGTACAAATACCAAAAGTTTGAAGATACCACAGGGGTAATTAGAATCTGTAACTGAAGGGAGAACAGACAATACATTTACCAAAAGTTTGAATATATAACGGGTAATTAGAATCTGTAACTGAGGGGAGAACAGACAACACATTTACCAACAGTTTGAAGATAATACAGGCGTAATTAGAATCGGTAACTCAAGGGAGAACAGACAATACATTTACCAAAAGTTTGAATATATAACACGGGTAATTAGAATCTGTAACTGAAGGGAGAACAGACAATACATTTATCAAAAGTTTGAATATATAACAGGGGTAATTAGAATCTGTAACTCAAGGGAGAACAGACAACACATTTACCAACAGTTTGAAGATACCACAGGCGTAATTAGAATCGGTAACTCAAGGGAGAACAAACAATACATTTACCAAAAGTTTGAAGATACCACAGGGGTAATTAGAATTTCTAACTGAATGGAGAACAGACAATACATTTACCAAACGCTTGAAGATACCACAGGGGAAATTAGAATCTGTAACTGAATGGAGAACAGACAACACATTTACCAAACGTTTGAAGATACCACAAGGGTAATTAGAATCTGTAACTGAATGGAGAACAGACAATAGTACAAATACCAAAAGTTTGAAGATACCACAGGGGTAATTAGAATCTGTAACTCAAGGGAGAACAGACAATACATTTACCAAAAGTTTGAATATATAACGGGTAATTAGAATCTGTAACTGAGGGGAGAACAGACAACACATTTACCAACAGTTTGAAGATAATACAGGCGTAATTAGAATCGGTAACTCAAGGGAGAACAGACAATACATTTACCAAAAGTTTGAATATATAACACGGGTAATTAGAATCTGTAACTGAAGGGAGAACAGACAATACATTTACCAAAAGTTTGAATATATAACAGGGGTAATTAGAATCTGTAACTCAAGGGAGAACAGACAACACATTTACCAACAGTTTGAAGATACCACAGGCGTAATTAGAATCGGTAACTCAAGGGAGAACAAACAATACATTTACCAAAAGTTTGAAGATACCACAGGGGTAATTAGAATCTTTAACTGAATGGAGAACAGACAATACATTTACCAAACGCTTGAAGATACCACAGGGGAAATTAGAATCTGTAACTGAATGGAGAACAGACAACACATTTACCAAACGTTTGAAGATACCACAAGGGTAATTAGAATCTGTAACTGAATGGAGAACAGACAATAGTACAAATACCAAACGTTTGAAGATACCACAGGGGTAATAAGAATCTGTAGCTGAAGGGAGAACAGATAACACATTTACCAAAAAGTTGAAGATACCACACGGGTAGTTAGAATCTGTAACTCAAGGGAGAACAGAAAATACATTTATCAAAAGTTTGAAGACACCACAGGGGTAATTAGAATCTGTAACTGAAGGGAGAACAGAAAATACATTTACCAAAAGTTTGAAGAAACTACAGGGGTAATTAGAATCTGTAACTCAAGGGAGAACAGAAATAAAATTACCAATAGTTTGAAGTCAGCACAGGGGTAATTAGAATCTGTAACTGAAGGGAGAACAGACAATACATTTACCAAAAGTTTGAATATATAACGGGTAATTAGAATCTGTAACTGAGGGGAGAACAGAGAACACATTTACCAACAGTTTGAAGATACTACAGGCGTAATTAGAATCGGTAACTCAAGGGAGAACAGACAATACATTTACCAAAAGTTTGAATATATAACAGGGGTAATTAGAATCTGTAACTCAAGGGAGAACAGACAACACATTTACCAACAGTTTGAAGATACCACAGGCGTAATTAGAATCGGTAACTCAAGGGAGAACAAACAATACATTTACCAAAAGTTTGAAGATACCACAGGTGTAATTAGAATCTCTAACTGAATGGAGAACAGACAATACATTTACCAAACGCTTGAAGATACCACAGGGGAAATTAGAATCTGTAACTGAATCGAGAACAGACAACACATTTACCAAACGTTTGAAGATACCACAAGGGTAATTAGAATCTGTAACTGAATGGAGAACAGACAATAGTACAAATACCATACGTTTGAAGATACCACAGGGGTAATAAGAATCTGTAGCTGAAGGGAGAACAGATAACACATTTACCAAAAAGTTGAAGATACCACAGGGGTAGTTAGAATCTGTAACTCAAGGGAGAACAGAAAATACATTTATCAAAAGTTTGAAGACACTACAGGGGTAATTAGAATCTGTAACTCAAGGGAGAACAGAAAAAAAATTAACAATAGTTTGAAGTCAGCACAGGAGTAATTAGAATCTGTAACTGAAGGGAGAACAGACAATACATTTACCAAAAGTTTGAATATATAACAGGGGTAATTAGAATCTGTAACTGAAGGGAGAACAGAACATACATTTACCAAAAGTTTGAAGATACCACATGGGTAATTGGAATCTGTAACTGAAGGGAGAACACACAATACATTTACAAAAAGTTTGAATATATAACAGGGGTAATTACAATCTGTAACTGAAGGCAGAATAAACAATAAATTTACCAAAAGTTTGAAGATACCACAGGGGTAATTATAATCTGTAACTCAAGGGAGAACATACAATACACTTACCAAAAGTTTGAAGACATCACAGGGGTAATTAGAATCTGTAACTCAAGGCAGAACAGACAATGCATTTACCAAAAGTTTGAAGATACCACAGGGGTAATTAGAATCTGTAACTGAAGGGAGAACAGACAATACATTTACCAAAAGTTTGAATATATAACGGGTAATTAGAATCTGTAACTGAGGGGAGAACAGACAACACATTTACCAACAGTTTGAAGATACTACAGGCGTAATTAGAATCGGTAACTCAAGGGAGAACAGACAATACATTTACCAAAAGTTTGAATATATAACACGGTTAATTAGAATCTGTAACTGAAGGGAGAACAGACAATACATTTACCAAAAGTTTGATTATATAACAGGTGTAATTAGAATCTGTAACTCAAGAGAGAACAGACAACACATTTACCAACAGTTTGAAGATACCACAGGCGTAATTAGAATCGGTAACTCAAGGGAGAACAAACAATACATTTACCAAAAGTTTGAAGATACCACAGGGGTAATTAGAATCTCTAACTGAATTGAGAACAGACAATGCATTTACCAAACGCTTGAAGATACCACAGGGGAAATTAGAATCTGTAACTGAATGGAGAACAGACAACACATTTACCAAACGTTTGAAGATACCACAAGGGCAATTAGAATCTGTAACTGAAGGGAGAACAGAAAAAAATTTACCAATAGTTTGAAGTCAGCACAGGGGTAATTAGAATCTGTAACTGAAGGGAGAACAGACAATACATTTACCAAAAGTTTGAATATATAACAGGGGTAATTAGAATCTGTAACTGAAGGGAGAACAGACAATACATTTACCAAAAGTTTGAATATATAACAGGGGTAATTAGAATCTGTAACTGAAGGGAGAACAGACAACACATTTACCAAAAGTTTGAAGATACCACAGAGGTAATTAGAATCTGTAACTGAAGGGAGAACAGAACATACATTTACCAAAGGTTTGAAGATACCACAGGGGTAATTAGAATCTGTAACTGAAGGGAGAACACACAATACATTTACCAAAAGTTTGAATATATAACAGGGGTAATTAGAATCTGTAACTGAAAAGAGAACAGACAATACATTTACCAAAATTTGAAGATACCACAGGGGTAATTAGAATCTGTAACTGAAGGGAGAACAGACAATACATTTACCAAAAGTTTGAAGATACCACAGGGGTAATTAGAATCTGTAACTGAAGGCAGAATAAACAATAAATTTACCAAAAGTTTGAAGATACCACAGGGGTAATTATAATCTGTAACTCAAGGGAGAACATACAATACACTTACCAAAAGTTTGAAGACATCACAGGGGTAATTAGAATCTGTAACTGAAGGGAGAACAGACAACACATTTACCAAAAGTTTGAAGATACCACAGGGGTAATTAGAATCTGAATCTGAAGGCAGAACAGACAATACATTTACCAAAAGTTTGAAGACACCACAGGGGTAATTAGAATCTGTAACTCAATGGAGAACAGACAATACATTTAACAAAAGTTTGAAGATACCACAGCGGTAATTAGAATCTGTAACTGAAGGGAGAACAGAAAATACATTTACCAAAAGTTTGAAGATACCACAAGGTAATTAGAATCTGTAACTCAAGGGAGAACATATAATACATTTACCAAAAGTTTGAAGACACCACAGGGGTAATTAGAATCTGTAACTCAAGGGAGAACAGACAATACATTTACCAAAAGTTTGAATATATAACAGGGGTAATTAGAATCTGTAACTCAAGGCAGAACAGACAATACATTTACCAAAAGTTTGAATATATAACAGGGGTAATTAGAATCTGTAACTGAAGGGAGAACAGAAAACACATTCACTAAAAGTTTGAAGATATTACAAGCGTAATTAGAATCGGTAACTCAAGGGAGAACAGACAATACATTTACCAAAAGTTTGAAGACACCACAGGGGTAATTAGAATCTGTAACTGAAGGGAGAACAGACAATACATTTACCAAAAGTTTGAAGATACCACAGGGGAAATTAGAATCTGTAACTGAAGGGAGAGTAGACAACACATTTACCAAAAGTTTGAAGTTACCACAGGGGTAATTAGAATCTGTAACTGAAGGGAGAACAGAAAATACACTTACCAAAAGTTTGAAGACACCACAGGGGTAATTAGAATCTGTAACTGAAGGGAGAACAGACAATACATTTACCAAAAGTTTGAAGATACCACAGGGGTAATTAGAATCTGTAACTGAAGGCAGAATAAACAATAAATTTACCAAAAGTTTGAAGATACCACAGGGGTGATTAAAATCTGTAACTCAAGGGAGAACATACAATACACTTACCAAAAGTTTGAAGACATCACAGGGGTAATTAGAATCTGTAACTCAAGGCAGAACAGACAATGCATTTACCAAAAGTTTGAAGACACCACAGGGGTAATTAGAATCTGAATCTGAAGGCAGAACAGACAATACATTTACCAAAAGTTTGAATATATAACAGGGGTAATTAGAATCTGTAACTGAAGGGAGAACAGACAACACATTCACTAAAAGTTTGAAGATACTACAAGCGTAATTAGAATCGGTAACTCAAGGGAGAACAGACAATACATTTACCAAAAGTTTGAAGACACAACAGGGGTAATTAGAATCCGTAAGTGAAGGGAGAAGAGACAATACATTTACCAAACGCTTGAAGATACCACAGGGGAAATTAGAATCTGTAACTGAATGGAGAACAGA